>OZ038373.1:69227005-70536267 GCA_964036015.1 Leptarthrus brevirostris | reverse complement strand
GATACACAAGTAGATTTCAATTGTTTGAGTTAAAAAGGGTAAGTAAGCTTCCAATTAGAACGAGCTAATGGCCCTCTAATAGAAAGCACTCAATATTTATTGCAAGAACATCGTTCCAGAATATTGTCGAATACAATATACAGCTTATGGCTCGACTACGTATTTCAGTAATTCCAGACTTAATCTTGGGTGTAAGCTTGGGCTTAGGTTCAGCTTTAAAAATGTCAAAGCTGACGTCGAAAACACCGAAACAATAATAACAATTAAAATTAATGCTACCAATTCAATTTAAGTTTTAGGCGACTTTTTAATTTGTTTATTATATCGATGGTTAAGGGTAAAGATGTTGTATCTCCACTTTTTAATAATTTGTAGGTTTTTGGATAAAACTACTCCTTTGGGCCTATATTTTATTCTGCCCAAACGTTATACGTCTAAGCAGACTACATCGGAAATTATGGACTTGCAAATGTTGTAGCTCAATGAAAACATTACAGATACTTTACAACTAAATTTATCAATACCTCCGTTTTAAATAAAATGTTGTATATTTTTTGTCAAATAATCAACGCACAAAGGAAAACACTTTCTATATATGAATATTGACATCTCGTTGATTCAAAAGCTACTGTACGAAGTTTCATGACATTTGAACTTATTTTTTCCTATGCATTTTGGCTTCAACTTTCAAAAGCTTTTAACTAAAAAGCAAGATTCTTGGAGATACAACATTTGTGCAATTAACCATCAATATATGAATGCACATAAACTAAGCCCCTACTTAAGATTATTTTAACAAAATAGTATACATAACAAAAAAAAATTGTACAAGCTCATATTTTCAAAAGAAAATGTTCACTTTTTAGAGTAGCTGATGTTTTCGGGTGTTAATGTTTTCACTATATTACTGTATTTAATAAAAGCTAGGTAGGTTTAAAAACTTATTAAATGAACAGAACGAAAACGTTGATACTTGAGATACAATCTGTGACCTTTTATAAAATGCTTCACCTTCTTGTCCAAAATAAATAAATAAATTTTAACCAGAACATGAGAATTTACTGAAATACTTCGTCAACATCTTCAAATTCAACTTCAAATGCAAAATGTTTATTGACTAAAACCCAAAGTTGTACACAATACTTAGTATACGCGCTTCAACAACTATCAAATAGTACTTGTTTACATGGTCTTGCTTAGTTATTGTGTTCCATTTTCCCTAAATCTTTCTTATTTCTACTTTATTTACATTTTATTTATATTTATATTTTCTTTGGCAGCTTTATCTTAGTTTTCTTGGATCCACTTATGTCCCGGGAGCCAATTTGGTTTATCAGTTTACGATCGCGTTTAGGAAGCATTTTGAATCGATGTATATCACTGTGCCGTCATCCCTTTGCAGAACTACTTCCTTGGCTTCAGAATTGCTGCTAACTCCGCCTCAAAGACCGAGGCCAACTGATGGAAAACGATCCTTTGGATGACGGAATCTTTTGTTCATTTAGGGCATTGAGATGTATTTGCTTATGTTGTTGCGCTATATATTGCTTATCGTCCTGTCTGTTGTTATTAATGTGCCTGACTCCAAAGAACAGTGTTTGGGGGAGTGTTAAGTGGAATATAAAACTAACTATCAATTTTAACGCCTCGTTGATTAAGCATATTGATGGTAATCCTCCTGTTGTTAGTTCTTCCAGATGTACCTTGACCATTGCTTAATGGGGGCTTGCATCGGTCATTATGTGCTAGGCACTAAAGTTTATTCTCGCATTAACTGTTGTCTAGGATGGTATTTAAGCTTATCTCTAAGCCATAGCTAATATAGGCGTTGTAATGATCTGGTCACTGTCCGTAGAATTCTGAGAATTCTGTCGATCTGTATCAGTATTCTGTTTTTCTTTGTCAGAAACGCTGATCGTGTTGAGAAATTATTTTATATTTCTCACGTCGCTCGAGTTAATAAAAAGTTTAATTTTTGCTAACATTAACTTAAATTCGCATTCCCTATTCACTGTAAATATTTATATTTGAAATCATATATGGGCTATTATAACGAAATGGGTGTCTGTCTATAGTTTGTCAGTTGCAGAGACTCATGTTTTTTTTTATTGGTAATAATTATTTAGATGAGGAAAGACATTTTCCATCATATGCATCGATATTAAATTACTCTAATAAAAAATTATAGCGCGAGAATCTACACATATGTCGCCTCCATACCCTGCCTATTTCCCGTTTTCAGTACAAGAACCGTCCGCCTTCGCGCCCCCTCGTTCGAATTTTCGAGCGCGCAAATTCTCAGCTAGTAATGGTATGCTCACGCATCTAATCGCCGCGGAGTGTATGTTTACAACAATCCTCCCACCTCCACGCTGCAGGTATGGAACTTGTCCATTGATTTTTCTGTAAACAGTCTTGAGTACACATACTATATCATGAGTATACAAGACGATAAACATTTTTCGTGGTCTAAAAAGTGCAAGGAGCCAGTGTCAGAACATAATACTGCAAAATCGAGTAGGCATTGCAGATATTAGAACAGTCAAATCTCATCACCACACGCCAAGTGTTCGTAAAAACGGTAAGAAAAAAAAGTGTCGCTACTGTAACCGGTCCGTTTTTTCTTTACATGTTTCGAATCTTTCCAAAGATTCGACATTTCACTTTTTTTCATTTGTAATGTGACGATATGTGCGGAAAATGTGTTTCGCCTTTTCTCTCGGGTCCAAGACGCATATTTCAGTGAAAAGTCGCCTCGGTGGTTGTCGCCTCCGAAGCTCTGAAATTTGTTTATTTTCAAGCAAACTACCTTTAGACTAGTCTTACTGTAGATCCAGGAATAAATATGTCAAAATTACTAGAAAAAAAAATTTTTTTTAAATCTAAAAGTTGTGACGATTACTTTATTTTAAGTTTTGAAAAACACCCATTTCGTGATAATAGCCCATATATTACTTCAAATGTAAACAACAGATTTTCGTTTGCCAACCTTTTGAACGGGCATACGATGAAAAATAATCGCAGACTGAAACAAAAGTATTCATAAAGTGAGATGAACGAAAAAATTGTACGTAGTCGTATCGCGCTTATGAACAAGCTCTAACTCTCTGAATTATATTATATTTTATAATATTATGATGCATATAAATAAACATATATAATACAAACATATACAAAATGGCGATTCAAAACCGAGACAAGTTCTTCAACTTCCTCAGTTGAAACTTCTGTTGAGTTTTTATAGCTTTCATAAGATCCTACTTTTCGAAAAATATCATTTGGGAGAACGTAGTCGTGACAACACTTTTTATGGCGACGTAGTCCGAATCTTATTGCTAATATAGCATTAACCTTCTCAGTTTGCATACGGTTTCTTTGTTTACTTTTAACAATATTCATTTGCCTGAAAATATGCGCTACTGTCGCATTAGAATATGGTAAAACTAGCATGCGTATCCCGAAATCGACCAATTCTTTGAACGGATTAAGGCCTGCGCGGCATCTCGAAATGTTCTTTCTTCATTCCAAAATACGAGTGTATTTGTTTTTTTATTCCATGATATTAAATGAAGCTTGGAATATTGAATTTCGATAGCATCAGTTTCATCGTCAGGCACTTTAAACTCCTGTAAAAGTTGACGCAATTCATGGGTTTCTGTTCTTCGACTTAAGGATGCAGATACAGAATACAGATTTGCAATACTTCAATATTATGGGCCAGTCGATTGTTGTTTGAATAAACACAGCATGAAGTTTTGACAAACCTTTTTGCTGCCGAGTCAATCTGATACATTTAGATGAAAACATTACGAATTCATCGTAAAGTATGGGAGCCTATTTTTTGGCGGGAGGAAAAATATATTCAAATATGGAGTATAGACATTTATTACCAAGTAATTGTTTTTAATATTATAAAAAACCGTCACATTTTTTTCCCCACCAGGGGCATATAAAAACCACTAGATCCAGTGGGCAAACACTGACACGAGCACACACCAATCCAAACGTTTTTTTTTTCTTCCTCTTTCTTGCGTGTCTCTCGTTCGCTGTTGCTTCCACCAGCGACATCTTTCTTTTCAGGAAGTTTCCTCTTTTCTAACAGATAGCGTCTTTCCTACAAAAGATGTTACGTTTAAATTTTGAAATTATTTCCATCATATACATATATTGAAGTTGCCAGCCATCTCTTTGTTATCAGTTAAAATAATATTTTCAAAATGTATCTCCTTTATAGTAAATTTACCTTTTTTAAGAACAAGTTATTAATAGCAAGCCACATTTCTTTTTGTGACGCAGTCTCCACACTTCTATTCTTTGCTTCGTTTTTTTAACTTTGTAAAATGTCTAATGCTTTGTAATGTGAGTCATGTACAATTAGTCTGCGCCATCTGTGAGCCAAGAGTATAAAGTCCCTTGACCCGTACTGTGCGCTGACACGAATTTGTTCTTGTAGAGAAGAAGAAGAGCGTATTTAGTGATGGCTGCCAGAGGACGGACAACAAAACGAGGTAAGTGAAAAAATAATATGAATATTGTCTGTTTTTATCCGAGCCATCGAACTCGGATGAGCTCGGATTAAGTCAATTTCGAACCCACAGCAAATCATCGGTTCGAGATCGAGAACATTGAAGAAAGGTAGCACTTTTACACCAATTGGGGTGCACGAGTTAATCACGCTGTTAGCCTTCCAAATATTTCTTCGCCCTCATTGGACGCCAAGGTGCTTGAGACATTTCTGCTATCGTCCCATCAAGCGGTAGTAATACCACTGCAAACAAAGTACTTGGTATAAAGAAAAAGGGCCATAATCAAAGAAGGCTCCAATCAGGCAGCCCCTTTTCTGGCTAGCACAATCCGTCGTTGTTTGCTCCTCCACCACCCCCCCCTTGTTTCTTTGGGCACTACGGGAAGAAGAGAGAGAAGAAAAAGGGAGGAAAGAAAACAAAAGGGAAACAAAAAGGAAAAACAAAAGGGAAACAAAAAGGAATAACAAAAGGGAAACAAAAAGGAATAACAAAAGGGAAACAAAAAGGAATAACAAAATTAAACAAAAGAAAAAGGAAAAGGACACTAGGTTATTCGTCGCAGAGAAACGTTGTTCGTACAGGTTAGAAGTGTGTTGTCAAATTATCAAATTATCTAGGCTGTGTCGTAAACAGTGGCTAACCCCATTGATAAATTAATTATAGCATAAGTGGTAGTTAAGCTTACTAAGCATGTTAAGAAAGGTTAGAAATTTTAAAAAGGAAAGAATTTTTGAATCCGCCGGAAAAATATTTGTAGAATTACAGATAGGTCAGATTAACTGAAAGTGGACGATGTGCAAGAATTTGAGAACTTGTGTTGCAGAATACTATTTTGTTGTTGTTTGACTTAGGCGCTTCTCGACAAGCGTATTTAGACCGTATTATGTAATCATTCTTCATATTATAAATTACCCCGCTATATATAGTGAATATAGATCCTATTATTGAAATATGAATTATAGGTTAATGATAAGTGATTTCAGGAGAGTTTAAGGCTGTCGTGTTTAACATAAAATTGCTAATGATACCCAAAAATATTAAGTGAGTCAAATTTGACGTATATTTAAAATGATATCCGAGTAAACATATGATAGTAGCAATTTAAATTTAATATAAATTGATTTGAAAAAAAAATTTCGTGCGAATGTAAGGTATGAGCTTTATAATCTATACTTGGGCTGTGCACGACTCACTTATAGGGCGTGACGTATGAATTGAAAAATAAAATAACCGCATATGTCGTTGAGAATACGTATTATATATATGCATCACGATAACGATTGATAGGATTTATAAAGAAAAAGATATATACCTTGTGTTGGTTGTAACGACTATGACGTTCCCTTCTTGATTATTTTTAACTTTCCTTTTTACTAGAACTTCAGCCTGAGATTATTCCAAGAAATCAGACTCACATACATAAGGTTAAATTATTAATTTTTCGTATACGTACAAATATCACTTCACTTTGGTTTTAGTTTGGTATCTAAATCCGTTACAACTTTAGTTAGTCTTGCCCAAAATTTACTATTATTCGTTTTTTTAATGAGTTCACTCAGGCTTCAATAGAAATATGTTAATCCAGGTTAAGTTAAGTTATGTTATAAGCGAATATTGTCTTTAGGGTGATCTTTCAACGTTAGGGATTTGGCCAAACGAGGCTTACAGGTCATGAATTGTTTACTTTTGGGAATGAAATAGGAATCTAACGAGATCATAACGGCGTTAAGTTAGTTGATAGCTGTAAGAAAAGAAAAAAATAAAAAATGTGTTTTCCTGAATATAATTAACTTGCACATAGTGATTAAGAAAATGACGTTCTAGTTTTTTTTATTTCAGGAACCCCAGTAAGCTTCTTCCCCTTCACGAAGTCCTTATCCTCTCCCCTTATCCCAATGCATGTAATTTAATTTATTTTTATTTTTGTTCTTCTTTGTTTCAGCACCCTTTTTAGGTTGGGCCTGTGCCCTAGCCAGGTACAGGAATGGCGTGGGTTAGTGACCTGAACTATCGTTATGGTGGTAATCTTTCTTTTGTTTGCGTTTTTAAGATAGTTCAGGGCGGCTGGGAGTAACAGGTGACACCAGACCTGTTACTCTCCCTTTCATCTGTTCTTGTTTGTTTTCTTCTTTTGTGGCAGACCTGAGAAAAGGACTCCACATCCTTCTTTCGCCTCAGGCACGCGGAATTCTGTTTGTAGATGTGTGATGATGTTCAAGGACTCACACCCCATACCGACGAGCTAGGACGTGCTGCCAGCTAGCGCGTGCCACTTGAACATTCTGCGACAACTTCACGTTGCTAATCATGCACACACATGTTATAGCTTCTTGATCACTTAATTTGTAACGAAGTTACAAATTGGACAAAACCCGCAGACAAAAAAGAATTATAATCACCGCCAGCCCTCCCTATCGCTATTCGAACCGAGATATAAAAATCCCAAAACTCGGCAACATCAAAATACCAAACCTATCAACAGCAACACTGAAAAGCCAGAATTCAGTGCGCCGCCAGAATTCAGTGCGCCGCCAGATCTCCCCAGCACTATATAAGTAGCGCTGGCTCAGTAGATCGGTCAGTCTTCGACTCGCAGGGGAAATGATCGGATCTCACCAGCGAACAGGTAAGGTAACGGAGTTATTTTCTTTTTCTAGAATTAGGAGGCCGATTTGGGATATTAGCTGGATCAAAGTTTAATGTGCATAGTCGTTCACACTTGAAATAATGCGGAAAATGTTGACGTCATCAGCGTAACATAGAATTCTCGAATTAAGGATACATCATTGATGTAAATGATAAAAAGCAATGGTCCTAGATGGCTGCCCTGAGGAACACCGGAGGTGGCATAAATATCGTTAGAAAGTGTACCTCGAAACAGAACACGTTGCCTCGATCAGACAGATAGAAACGAATCCAATTAACGAAAATCGCTGGAAACCCTAAAAAAGATAAGATAGTACACGGCTTCAAAAATTTTACCAATACAACATAAATTCCAGGATTTCGGGAAGACTCTACAACAAATAGATAAGTTAAATAAGTGACAAAGTATAGAAAATAGGGACATGCGGCACTTTTTTATAAAGCAAGCAGGTATACCATCAGGACCACACGATAAACTACAAATAGATAAGTTAAATAAGTGACAAGGTATCGAAATTAGGGACATGCGGCATTTTTTTACAAAGCAATCAGGTATACCATCAGGACCACACGATAAACCACAAATAGATAAGTTAAATAAGTGACAAGGTATCGAAATTAGGGACATGCGGCATTTTTTACAAAGCAAGCAGGTATACCATCAGAACCACACGATAAACTATCAGCTAAACCAGCAATATGCTTTAGGACAGTATCCTCGTCAAACACTAGGTCTTTGGTTTCCAGGGTAGTCGGTGCAAGCCTCGTCATATGAGTAAAATCCTTATCTCTAATATCACAGCCAGTAGTCAAAAATGGAACCACGAGACCACGTAAAAAATAATTTTACAGCATTATCGATGTCACACAGGATTTGCGGCAGTGTTGGCACAATGTGCAGGATGAAAAGTTGCACCATGTATGTCCTCAATAGAGCTAGACATAGTTGTTATCTTATAAGATATATCACGCGACTTATCCAGCAGCAGGTCATAGCTAACTCCAGATTTTTTTTACTGAGGCCAACAGGTCATCCATCTTTCGGTTCAATACAACAAAATCATCAAATACTGCTTGAAGGCCGAGCAGGCTAGTAATGATGTTGCTGAGATTTCTAGCCATACACTCCTGCTCAGTAGAGATACTGTCTGCTATGTTCCTCATTAACCTAAGGACGTAACAAGGCCTGATGCAGTCTTTACAAGTGCTGACAGAGGAAAAGATGTTTTTATACTCTGCTTTAAGCACGTTGAGTGAAAAAAACCTCCACAAATATCGTCACAGGCAATGGCATTGTCGGTAATTTCCGAGCAGCAAATATTGCACGCACTCATGGCAGATCCGGCTATCAGAAGCTTACAAAATTACGAGCCATTACCGTGGAGCTCACTAATAGTATGGATGTGTCCAGGCAGCCCGATGCACCGGTGAAATGGGAAAAAAAAATCCAAATTATTGTGTAGCATCGATAGCCTCGGTAGAGGCATATACCAAAAGGATTTACCTGAGAACAGGAACGCAAGGCGGTGAAAAGTGAATGAGATGGGAGCTGTTTATGCTGTCGTGGTAAGAGACTCAGGTAAGTGACAGTAAACAACAACAGTAATCCTCAGCAAAACCTTCAACAGTACAGCTCAGCCAGTGTAAAATTAATAAAATTTTTCACAAAAATACCGAAACAGAAATAACATAAAATAAATTAACAAAAATGATGAGAAAAGCCAAAATAAATAACACGTGACAGCTGACAGCTTCTTCTGTTGTACCGGCGTGCTTCCCCAGTTCAAGACACTCCTAGTTGGGGAGTTCCCCAGCTTTTATTTCTTCGTCACTGTTGCGCCTTCCCGGTAGCGGACACTCATACTTTCTCTGGTGCTGGCGTACCTCCCCAGTACAAGACCCTCTCAGCTAGCGAAATTTCTAGCTGGTTATCTCGTTTTGTCTGTTGGTATCGTCCAGTCTATCTAAACTAGGCCTCCTGTACTCGACCAGAACCCTCTCTACAGAAAAAACCCGTAACAGAGGATCCCACTAAGAAATTTGGACTCTCAGCACCCGGCCCGTCGAACGAGCAACCACCGAGCTGGGAACAAGAGAAAGTTAGCTCGTATACTGACAACTGGATAGAAGATGTCCCAGGTATATCATCGCTACCGTCTGCCGAGAGTGAAGCGAACAAAGGAAACGAGACCCGTAGGAAGTGTAAATTCGGACATTGTGTGGGTGAAACGGCGAACCCGGGTCTGTAAGTTGAAAACGATATGAACATTTTGGATTGTACTGATAAGGATAGTAAGACTAGATAAATAAATGTGTACTTTTACATTGAATAAAAGAGAATTTATAGTAGGAAACCGTTTCGTTTTCTTCGGAAGCACTGACCCTGGAGCCGGCGCAGAGAACCAGAACCGCCTTTGACTGCAAGAAAACACGTTAAAATTTCGTTGTGTCTTCTAAGTTCCTAATAATCGCACCAATTCTCACTAAAGTCATCTACGATTAACAGATCCTCAAGCACTTCGCAAAATCGACTTTTAGATGATCTCGGAAATTTTTATACAACTGTAACAATCAGTGAAAATTCGTACAACCAACTTCGAATGTTTAAATATGCACAATTAATATGATTTAAGTCTCTCTACTTTTAGCTTTCGATGGAGCGTGGACACATTAGATCAAACGCACTATGACACACATCAATATCTAGGTATGTTTAATTTAGACTTTACTTTCTCACTATTCATGCAGGTATTATTTTTAGTCTCGCACTTATTAGGTTCAGGCTCGCCGCTACAATTGCCACTAGATTTAGCATTAGTGCATTTGTTTGCTTTATGGTGAAAGTTTGTGAATGAAAAACAGTGTGTATGGTTTGGTAATGATCTCAGAAATTTATGGCAAAGAAAAACAGATCAGTATAACAGAACAGCTTTGCCAGACTTAGAAGAGGAGTGGGAAAGATATAAAAAAAACAAAAAAATATGTATAAAAAGAGTGTAAGAAGAAACAAGGCTAACTTTATTAAAGAGCAAATTGGAAGATCAATGAATCAAAGGACAAGAAATGTGTGACTGCGGTGTTTTTAGATTTAAAAAAAGCATTTTAAACTGTGGACAGAAACATTTTGTTGAAAAAGATACATAGGTACGTATGGAACTTCGGGTAAAGAATTAAACTGGTTTTCGTCATATTTGAATGGAAGAACACAAAAAACAAAAGTTAATGAATCTATTTCGAAAAGTGTGAATGTGAATCTTGGGGTTCCACAAGGGTCAATACTTGGAGTAACTTTATTTCTGCTTTACATAAATGATGTGAGTAGTGTCCTAAATAATTGCAAAATAGCATTGTTTGCGGATGATGGGTTCTTATATGCAGTAGGTGAGAATGGTCCTGAGTTTGAGACAATGATAAAGGAAGATGTAAAAGAGATATATGTGGTTTTCATATTCAACCACATATATCTCTTTTACATCTTCCTTTATCTCAATTTAACGTAACAAAAACTAAATGTATGGATGTGAGATGGATGCTGAATACTTTGAAGTGGATGAACGTGAAGCAGAGAATTTTATTTAATGTTCTTTTGTATATTTTTAAGATGAAATATGGAATGTTGCCTGATTATCTAAGAAGTAATTTAAGATTTGGAAGGAAGATTGAGAAGTATGAATGATTTTAGGATTAAAAGATGTAGAACTTCTAGATATCAGAATTCCCTTTTTTATAAGGGTTTACAAATGTTTATTAGTATGCCAAGTATGATAAAAAGTGAATCAAATTTGAATAGATTTAAGAGTATCTTAGCAGAATATATCAAATGAAATTTTTAGAAAGCGAAGTACTGCTTATTGTCTAAGAGTGTATGATATTTGGAAACAAAAACAAATGTATTAGTGTGTTGCATGGCATAAATATTGCTAATAAATGAATTGAATTGAATTGAAATCCCAGACATTTAAAACACCTTTTAACGTAAGTTTTTTTGAAAAATCTTAACCTATCCCAGCCCACATTAATTATTCCCGCTTTGATTATTTCCCGAAAATCTTCAAAACTTAATTTAACAATTCCATTAAAAAACTTCCACTTTTGGGATTATATAATTTTAAAATGTTGATTTCACTATTCTGTAACGAATTACTTTGTGTTTTCATCATTTTTAGCAACTCTCTTTCTTCATAAAGTTCACTCAGCATACACATACATAACTATTTTTGGCTTTCGCATATTTAGTACCGTGACATTATACTCACCGCCCAAATTCTCTTTAGCAACTTCTCTTCACTATTGCACTTTACTGCAATCACACCATTGCTTTTATTGTTCACGCCACTCACATCTATGCCTACAGGGTAAACTTTTACTCTCAAAACCTTTTTGGTTTCTTAACAGATTTGGTTCTTTTGGTTCTTTTTAGCCTTAATAAGAAGAATATTGTTAGATTTCAACTCAACTGCATATGATTTCGCTTCGCTGATATTTCCTTCTTTATCTGCTACATTCACTTGCTGCATTTGCTTTTCCTTTAACTCCGTGAGCAATTTCAACATGTCAATGTCATCTAATTTCTTTTTAATTCTCCTAAATGCTCAAATTCAGTTAATTTCGCTTTGCACAAACCTCACATTCATTACAGTTCATATAGTCAGATTTTCACTCTATTTAACAATCTTTACAATTTTATTTGCTTGAGGTAGGCACTTAAATTCTTGTTTTTTCTGATGCAATATCTCGCACAAAACTTAGCTTGTTTCTAATAGATAAAATTCGAGACGGTGTCCATTCTCTGGAATCTCGTTGGAATCCTGTGTGTGCGCTGATTTCAAAAGATACATAGAGATAATAAAGTATATCTAATTCTGTTTTTACACGGTAGATACGTTCCAGAAGAAAATCGTGCAAAAAATACATCATCATCGCTGGCTAAAATGTGCTACATTTCATGCTTGGATATTACACAAACGCCTAACAGCAAACTTTTTGGATTGACGCTCTGTTTTTTGACAAAATCACTATAACTACTTAAAATTTAAATTAAACAGCTTTTTTAATGCTTCTGACATAAATTTATTAATTTATGTTCTGGGTCCCAAATCCATAGCAATAATTACCGTTTTTTCGCAAATTTGACTTGGGATTTTAATCGCTAAGTACCGTCCGATGCAATATCATCAAGTTAATTTATTATTTTAAAATTGGAAGCCATGATATCCGAAAATCAAAATGACCAAACGGCAGTAAGTCCCGTAAAGGTCGTACAACTGCTCTTAGAAAATTCCAAAATTCAATTATAAAACTTGATCGAGTAAAACAAGTTGAAGCGAGTTGTCGTTAGCTATATAACGATGGAGCTAAGTTGATTCGACGCGTTGGCAAATGGAAATGCTGCGGTGTGCGCTAGTGATGGGAGCCACCGACTGAAAACTATCGCACAATTCGATGGTTGCAAAATATTCATTCATTCGATGTTCCCATTAAAACCTTTCATTACTATTTTTGTTCAGTTTTGTTTTCGTTGATAATGAATAAAATTGTTCGATAGTTAAAATCGTTTAGTTACTATCGATAAATGGGATCATTCGATATTGCCGAATACTAGTGTGTGCCGTGGGTAACTGAATAGGTCTGCTTATATGATATTGTTAGGATAATTCATTCGGAAAATTATGAACTAATTTACCCAATTTGTTCCCAGAACAAAGGGGTCCAAAATTACGTAAAATTTGTTAACATTACAGCTAAGCAAATTAGCTTGTGGGCACATGTTTAATGAAATATCATTTCTATCTTGTTGTTGTTCTTAATAAATTTGCAAAAAAGCTCGTTCCATCACTTTCTTGGTTTTGCAAAAAATCCTGTTTTAATAACTTCTTAGTCCATACGGCTTATTGTTAATTAATTTCAGTATTATACTTTTAGAAGTGCGGTTGATCAATTGAATCAATATGCGAACATGCGTCTAATCTTAATAGATAGGGCGAGCGGCTTTTGTTATAAAATTTACCTAGAAAAGATTTACTAAACGTACTTGCCTTTTTTGTCACCTTTAAGAATACGGGGAAGCTATATAGCCGAATTTTTACTATATGCCTACAATTATTTAAGTCTTTATTACAATATCCTAGGCATTCCCATATTTGTTATTTTTTTCTTAACTAGGATTCTATTATCAGTCGCAGTATCTGGCAGCTTCTTGCTTCGATGTCTTCCATGGCAGAATATCTCCACAAAAAATATCTCATAAACAAACATCTTTTCTACTCAATTTTTCCATCTTTTACCTAAAATTGCTTTTCTGAAATGTATTGGCATTCAAGTGCGTTTTACAAGGTGCAAGCTTTTTGCGGAATATTTCGCTTATCTTATTGAAAGTACCTTGAAAACATCTTTGCAAAAATTTTTATAAGTGTATGACAGAGAAAACTAAAGCAGCGAAACTAATTTAATAGATTCTATCTTTCAACTTAATTACCTTAATTGTGGCCTTGTGTAGACTAATTGCTCCTCTGCAGCCAAAGTCACTCTCACTCTCGCTTTTATAGTAAGAAAGAGTTCCATCTTTGAGGACGATATACCTAGGTTGCCACCCATGAATGTAATTTGTCCACTTGCTGAGGTATCCTCTTAACTCTGGAGTGTTATCGCCCAACTCTGTTTCTGATTCTTCACTGTTTGAGTAGTTTGAAGAAGCGTTTTCTTCTGCCATTTTTTTAATTTTTCTCCAACAAATATTCTTATTCCGAAAATGTTTTCATACCAGAGCACAACGTAAACACCGGAGATAGTTTCATCTGACTCAAATAAGACGGCCCACTGCGGGTCTATCACTAGCCAATTGTTAAATTTTCAGAAACTTTGGTCATTGAGCACATAATTTACACAAACCGCACAGAATTACCGAACAATCCTTTACTTTATGGTACAAATCAAGAAATTCATTTATTACCCAAGCAAAGGTTAATTAGAAAGAATCTCGTCACCCGACAGAACACCTAGTGATAAAACATTTACACAAACACAAAGCAAAATTAACATTTAAGTGTCAGAAAACAAGAGTACCAACTGTGATTATAAGCGAGCGATATAGGTCTCCAGATGTGAGTTTCGTATAATCTACAAGATGTCTCCACCTAGTTACGTTTCATTTAATGGTTGAGAATAGGAAATGTTGTTTTGTATTAATATGGATTTTTCCTTCCACTGAACAAATTAAATCAATCATATCATACAGAATTTTCCTTATAATTAAAGGTGTAACTGACATTTGTCTAAAATCTCCATAGATGGCATAAACCAAACTTTATACATTTTTTTCCATTTATCTAGATGGCGTCGTTTCAAATGAGGTATGTATAATCAATTTTTGAATAATTGGTACAATTTTCCCGCCAATCTTTCAAAACAAAGTGTCAACAAGCAGTTTTAACAAATGTATTTGAAACAAAGTAATCAGAATACTGTACATTTGAAATTTACAGATCATTCAGAGACTCCGATTGGGTCTTAGCTGTCAAATTTGTTGGTTTTTTCCTACGAGGAAGTAACTAAAGGAGAAGCCTTAGAATATAGAACGAGAGGAAAGGCCTTAGAATATAGAACGAGAGGAAAGGCTATCTTAAGTAAAAATCCTGTACGTGTGATAAGCATTTTTGCTTCTTGTCCAAGTGGCGAGTGCGTTAAGGGGGAATGACGCCTGAAATGTCAAATTGGACCGAATGTCGCCTTGAAATCAAAGTCGTCTCCGTAATACTGAAATATTTGGGGCATAAGCAAAGTGTTTTTAAATAGTTAAATAAGTAAATTAATAAAATATGTTCGGGCAAAGTTATATTATATTAAAAGTGTTATAAGAATATATTTTAAAAACACCTAATTTAAAATATTATCAAAATGAGTTGGCCCCTCCTGTATACAAGCATAATTTTACTACTATCATGTCGAAACGCACACATCGCTCAGACTCTACTACATAAAGAAAAATGCTTAGATTTTTCCGGCTAGCTTGTTTGGCTAATTTAAAATATTTTCAAAATCAGTGGCCCCTCCTGTATACAAGAATAATTTTACTACTTTCATGTCGAAACGCACACATCTCTTGGGTTCTACTACATATAGCAAAATGCTTACATTTTTCCGAATGATGTCCTTTCCTCTAGTTCTTTATTTTAAGGGAGAAGCCCTATCGTGTATATGTCGTGTGTGTGAGCATGGCAAGTTTTTGTTCTGCGGCTTTGGCTTAGCTGTCAAATATTTTTTCTTTTTAGCTGAGTCCCTGGGTCTTAGCTGTCATTTGGTATTGACATTTCAATAGCTAATTTGATTTCGCGAGTGAAAAATTAAGATTATACTTGTATTAACTAATAATATAATTTAAAACTTTAGTAGTGATAAAGTGAAAGACGTGAATAGATTTATTTAATTAAAATTTATTTCGAAAACTGTGTAATTTTATTCATTAGGTGAAATTAAGTGCATTGTGCAATCTTATATGAATAACAGCCACCGGCACCCTACTGGAATACCGTTTTACAAGTAAGATAACTATATTGCCTTGATAACTAATTGCGTAATTAAAAATTAATCAAATTAAGGAGATTTGTAGCAAAATTTCCACTTTTTACATGACTATAAAATTCTTATTTACATAACAGCTGATTTCGTACGGCACGTAAAAAGTTACACAGTGAGGGTTTTGTAAAAATTTGAATTTTTTTGTTAATAAATTTAAACTTTTTAAAATAAACTTAAATTATAATATATATGAATTACAATTTTAATTATTTTGTGATTACAGCTTATCTTCATATATTTTGCATGGTCGAGCGCATACGTTTTAGCCGAACACACTTTTGCCAGCATTAAATTATTTCAGAATTTCTTAGAAATTAGAATACTCAGAACATTTCTTAGCCCAGGACTTATTTTCAACAGGCAGAGGAATTAAACAGTCAAATGCCATATCTGAACACATGACAAATATACAAGTAAGTTTATGTATAAATTTTAACATAAAGTATTGATAAAATTTTAAAAGATGGTGGTAGGCCTAAAGGAGAACCGGCCATTTAAAATAAACGGCAACGCGCTTAGATGCATTACCTCAACAGATGTTTTCACGGTTTCAACATGTATTGAATTCTCAATTTTAAATATAAATATTTAATGAAAGGAAATACATGTTACTACTGTAACTATATCTTAAGGTGGTGTAGAAAAATGCATCTTCGATACATTAGTGGCTGTATTCAGCGACACTCAGCCGTCCCAGCCGCTGGCAGCGGCTACAGGCTGAGGTATTCTGAATGCATTTTCTTACTTAGCCGCTAACTCAGCCTCTTGTCATATTTTCCAGCCCAAATATTTTCGGCTGAAGTAGGCTGAGTAAAAAGAAGAAGATTTTTGCCATTTGTTTGTTCCGTCAGTTTTTGCTTAGTGATAAATTTAGTGAAAATGGAAACTAAAAACTTTCCAGTTGGCGAGTGCATTTACTCTGTAACAGACAATGCACAAGTTTTAAAAAGGCTGACAGCGGGTAATTAATTAAACTAGCAGATAACTTAGAATTTTCATTCAGCGCAATCAAGCCGCTGTAATATAGCCTGACGTCACGCACATCAGCCTTCGCTGAGAAGGCTGAGTGCCGCTGAATGCAGCCAGTGTAAAGAAGGTATATAGAGAAAGTACTGCCAATTCGATATACCAAATTAAGAAAACAAAAACTTCTTCCCTCCCATATGGTCACTATTTCCGCTATTTTTCGTGCCCTTTCGCGCACCATGTACATTTACAAATTTGCTGTCAAATGACAAATGGAGCGAAAGTTTATTTTCCTCTCGGTAAAGTGCGCGCGCGAATTACATTGAAAAGACTGAATCGATTACATCGAAGAATTATCGTGCAATAAGTGTAAGTTAATTAATTTTAAAGATAAATATTAAATTTAGAACCGTCATAGTGACATTTACCATGTAATTAGTAAAGAAGGTATATAGAGAAAGTACTGCCAATTCGATATACCAAATTAAGAAAACAAAAACTTCTTCCCTCCCATATGGTCACTATTTCCGCTATTTTTCGTGCCCTTTCGCGCACCATGTACATTTACAAATTTGCTGTCAAATGACAAATGGCGCGAAAGTTTATTTTCCTCTCGGTAAAGTGCGCGCGCGAATTACATTGAAAAGACTGAATCGATTACATCGAAGAATTATCGTACAATAAGTGTAAGTTAATTAATTTTAATGTTAAACATTAAATTAAGAACCGTCATAGTGACATTTACCATGTAATTAGTTGAGTTTTTCGTGCTTTCGCGTAAATGTTGTACCACAGCACTGCGCCATACTTAATTTAAGGGTAGAGCAGCCAACTTTAAAAAAACCGGATGAGGGAAGATTCTTCGTGCAGTTTAACGAACCTGGGCCATATTGGCGGTACTTTCTCTATATACCTTCTTTAGTAATTAGTTGAGTTTTTCGTGCTTTCGCGTAAATGTTGTACCACAGCACTGCGCCATACATAATTTAAGGGTAGAGCAGCCAACTTTAAAAAAACCGGATGAGGGAAAATTCTTCGTGCAGTTTAACGAACCTGGGCCATATTGGCGGTACTTTCTCTATATACCTTCTTTACATTAGTGTTGGTGTCAGAGCGACTCGTAAACATTAGGTTTACGCTTCGCCTAGAGCGAATTCGCCAAAATGCTTAGAGGGTTTTCAGAAAGTTCTGAAAGTTGGGGCTGTCAAAAGTCGGTAAAGTTGAAAGTTGAGAAAGTTATCGGCTTTATGTTCTAAGTTCGGAGTCAAGTAAAAAGTTGCCCGCGAGAAGGCAACAGCAAAGTTGAAGTTGAAATTCAGATTAGTCAATAAGAATAAAGGCTGGAACACAATGTGGCGCTGGCGCTCGTAGCTGGCGCTGTAGCTAACTCGGAAATGTCAAATTTGACGCGCGCCAAAAGTTAAAAATATTGAACTTTGCGCTACAGCGCCAGCTACACATTGGACCGCCATCTCTTAATTTCCATATTTTGACAGGTCTGGCTACCGCGCTAGCTACGAGCGCCAGCACCACATTGTGTTCCGCACTTAATTTGCTGTCTGATACGGCTATGGGTGTTTTCGATTTTGCTTCGGTGTTAACACTTGTGCCTTGAGGAAGCAAATGCATGTTCGAGATTGCGGTGCCATGACTCGAGTTTTGCTTCGGATTGTTCGTTTTTGCCACATTTTGCCCTTGGTGCTAGCACCGATTGCCCCTGGTTTGGACCAGGAACAGCTGTGACACTACTAACACAAATGAAGTAGATAATTAAAAATAACTGGGATTGGGCTTGTGTGCTGCGATTTTTTATATTTAATTAATTATTTTTACTGTCCTGTTATAATAAAAACGAGAGAAAACGAAAAATCTTTACTCTTTCCCAACCAACCAATAATTATAATAAATATAATTGCTGAAATTGCTGATTTTTTATTAATCTCCATAATTTTCAATTGCAATTTGACAGCGGGTGGCATTAATAAACTCGAACACAGGGTTTCGCACTTGGAAGCAGATGACACTTTGGTGCAGGGTCACAGTAACTCCAGTTGTCCCCGGTGTTATGTCTCGGTGGCAAAATCGAAAACACTCTATAACAGAGCCCCGCACACTTAATGCTTCATGCACACTGGTTGGGTACACCAGTGTAGCACAGATTATTTACGCATGGTTGGGAAAATTGCTCAACACTGGCTGCGTTCTATTCAACGAACACACATTGAACATGACAAAGTACTCGCACGTACTCGGCACTCGCGAGTAGGCGTTCAATGGAACGCTATTTTGTTTGTTTTGGCTGGAGGTATTGTGACATTTTCTTAATATTTAATAAAAAAATTTTAATAAAAGCTCAAAATTATTTATTTAAATTTGTGTCCGATAAGAAACTTCTAAAACTCACCGCATTCATATCCATTTAACAAATTTCTCCTCGTTCTTATATCAAGCCCGGTATCATAGCATAGTATAGATATGATATAGTAGACCAGCTTCGAACAAATCTGAAAAAATTTCCTGTCACTTAATTTCATTTTTCATTTAAATGGTAATGTCCCTGAGAAGAAATTACCCAAATGGGAAATCTCTCAGTCATTTTGTATGTAGTTGTAAATGTCATTTCGTCATTGAGTTTGACAATTAAAATGGAAGTAATTGACCATACCGAAGATTTTTCATTTTGAAATAAGGATATACTGCAGTGTTGCGTACTATAGTAACACTCCGGGTTCAACGTATTCAAGCGACGAAAGATGTCGACAAAATTGCTGCAATAGAACAGCAAGCGGATACTGAGGCCTTTGTTAAAAAACTTGCATTCTGGAGTCCCCTAAAGATGTTATTTGCGAAACCAGTCGAAAAAGTTATGAATTAACCGAGGAAGGAAAATCTGTTTCAGAAAATAGGAGTCATGAGGCTGCAATTTACAACTTGGTCCCATCGGAAGACATTGCACAATCAGAACTGATGAAGACATCCCCCAATGCAAAGGTCGGTTTTAGCAAAGCAATGTCACACGGATGGATATACCTCTTCTCGCGTCCTAGGTTCTATTTCAGATGTTGAAATATTGAAAAAAGTTTTTAAATTTGCTATGTCGGTAAGTAAACATCAAGCACCTCATATTTTTACAAAAACACGGAAACCACTTTTAGAATGAAGTGCGTGCACAAGATTCAATTTTCGTTGTCGTTGCTGTTGCAATAAACCCTAAAGGACGCAATATGACTTGGGAATTCTTTATGGAAAATGCAGATATGTTGCTGGAACAATATCAGGTATGTATTATTCTTATCTTTTTAACATTTGGCGTTTACATTGAATTCTCTGCAGGGTGGCTTTCTTCTTGCTCGACTAATCAAACATCTGACAGAAAATTTTGCAACAGAAGAAAAAGCTAAAGAAATTGAGGAATTCTTTAAGAAACGTGAATTTCTTGGAACAGGAAGAACATTTTATTCAAAGTTTAAAATCGGAAATCAACAAACCAAAGGTCAACATTATTACCGAAATACAAACTTCACCAAAAATGTATTTTTCCCTCAGTCATTTACTATAAACGCCATTTTTACCCTAGATAGTAAAATTTTAATAATTGCATGGGTGCAATCTAATTGAATTTTAATATTTTAATTTGATGCAAACGTGTAAATTGTTGCAATATTTAATACACTAGATCCGGATACTGATTTTCTTTTAGCAGTTCGCAGTGAAAATGAAGATTTCGAAGCCTGGTGGTGTTACTGTTAAATTTTTAAAGTTGATTTGAACACCTCTGATGTGGAGGGGCCATATTTAGTGCGATTACAGGAAGTGGAAGCGGCTGTAAATGTAAAGAAGCTTGTGGCGAAAAAGCTTGGAATCAAACAAAAGTATTTGGTGGTAATTAACTATAGTCCGCCTTCTAATGTTGTTACCCTCAAAGAAGGCCAACAAAAAATGTATTTTAGGTCTAACTTATTCGCAGCAAGCACAACTAATTCTACAGATGAAATCACTGAAAATCTGAGGAAAACTATTCAAGAAAATTTAACTTATTTAACACATTTATTTATTTCGGTTCCTAGTACAGATAGAAGTTCTCTTGAATTATTAGGTATACCTAAGTATGAGCCTTAATCCGATTCAGGAGATTCCAACTTCCAAACGCCTAAACAATCTCCATCCGAGAGCGAACAAGATGAAAATTCTGATGTCGTAGATGCGGTCATAATAAATGGTTACTCAAGTAATTGTGACCAAGGCGGCAGTGGTGACTTTAGACGTTCTTCTCCTCTTCCAATGTTATCGGTTTCTACAGGTCATGAAAGCAATAGCGAAGATAGCAGCCTAAGTGATGGTGATCGCACGCTTGTTGAGTCAGCACCTCATTATTCGACTCATGTGTCAAGCACAAGTCACTCGCCACAATTATCAAGTCCAGAAGAAGAAAATGGAGAAAAACTTGTATGTAAACCTATTCTATCGCACGAAATAAACAGTGATGATGATGAAGACATGGAACTAGATAGTGGTCTTTACTTTCGAGCATATAATATTAGTGAAAATAATCACAAGAGTAGATTGGTTAACGGTCATCTTTCAGATTTAGACGATAACAAGGAAAAAATTGATAAGTAAACTATGTTGAAAGTTTTCGTAGACGATCGAATTAAACTTGGTTCCTTTAAGCGAGCATTGGAACCTTTTATAGGTATACCTGCAGAATACTTCAGAATTGATCGAAAACAGACTGAACAACTGAAGCTAGAATGTACAAACTTGTCTGAAAGTTTGAGTACATTTAAGGATGGAGAGCAAGTAAAAATCGGATTGGTTCGAAACTTAAAGAAAGGTGAGTGCAAGGCAAAGGTACATTACTTGAAGTTAAGTGAACTGAACAATGAAACTGGAATACTTCCGATAATTAGTGAATGGATTTTCAAAATTCCAAGTATCCAAGTTGCGACGAAGGTATAAGTACGAACACAAATGAAGAGAGTCTGACTTTATTTGTGCGAAGGTGGCATCCATCATCTTTAGAACTTAATTAAGAAAGTATTATGTTCAAGATCTTACATCCCTGAGAATAAAATTGCATTTTGTAGCGTGAATAGCAGGTATCCTTTGCCTTGTACAAACATATCGGTTCTAGATATCAACAATTCTTTGAGTTGGTTTCCAAATTCAGCAACTTCCGAGAACTTTCATTTGTGTAGCTGTAGAATGGGGCCGTTTATTTTTACAGAGATAATACGGAACAATTAAAGGATTTGACTACGGAAGAACGTCATGAATTATATCAAAAAGAAAAAGCTCGTCTTGAACGTATAGGTGGTACCCTGACCTCTGCGTACTCACCAAGGAAGGAACGTGCGCTTAAAATTTACCTGGAGAAATAATTGTTTTCTATAATACAAATAATTCGTGTAGAGAGAGAGCAAAGGATATTAACTTTAGCTAATTATGAGACTGTTAAAATGCCTACCGTTAGAATTTCTACGTAACATTTGCATCTGGGGAAGATCTTGGGTTTCCTAAGTCAAATATAATTGCTGAGGTAGGTTTACCTCGATGTCAGAAATTAAATCCTAATTTTCCGTTTTTTATACAGTTGCCAAAAATAAATTTCGATAAGTATAAGGTTGTCCTTCCGGAGTCCTCTAAAGATAACAATAAAGCTTCAAATATTATTTCCGAAGATACTGTACGAGGTAGACTTTTTGATCAATCGAAACCGGTCGAAAAAGTTATGAATTAACCAAGGAAGGAAAATCTGTGTCAGAAAATGGGAGTCATGAGGAAGGCATTGCACAATCAGAACTGATGAAGACATCCCCCAATGCAAAGGTTGGTTTTAGCAAAGCAATGTCACACGGAAAGTTGATTCAATTTCAGATAAAGTTAAGAAGAACTTAGTAGCTATTTCCAAAGGCGATTACAAAGACATCTCGGATGGTGTTAAAAACGAATACAAGAAAAGAAAACTTATACAAGAAATTGTAATAAAAAGTTTCGTCGCAACAAAAGGTTCCGAGTTCTCTACGACTTTGCAAAAATTGGAAACTGATTTAACTTCAGATATGCCGCCTGTATGCACTGTTGAAGATGATGGCCATTGCGAGCGTAACGTTTTGTTTTAGGAGGCTGCTGCAAAACAAGAGCCATGGACATACCAAAAACTAACCGATGGTCTAATTTACATATCTGAAGACTTCGGGTCCATTGCAGTCACTGACGAAACAATAGATAGCAAAAGATTATCTTTAGTGAACCTAATTTAAGTCATAGCTAAGTCCGGTAAAAAAGAAACTTTCAAATCATTAGGAATAATTTATACTATACTAGCCATTGGAATATATGATTAAAATTAAAGTCGAATAAAATGCATCAATGTTTTAAAAATCATTTACTTTATTCAAATAACGTAGAAGGAATCACAGTAAAAATAACCTCTGTTAAAACTATAAAGTTTAGTTTTACACGTTACTCGAAATCTCTACTTAACCTAGTCATGATTTATCTGCAACTTTTTAATGATATCATTGCCCTCTTAACCGGCAGTCGAGGAAACGAGTGAATAGCTCTTCATATTTATTTCCATTAGTACTCGATAAATGATACAAATTCTCAGAAAAGATTGTGTACTCCTCCGGCAGCTGACAGCCTTTGATAAATATAATAAGAGGTGGAATATTTTTGATGTTACAGAAAATGGGGCTGCAAAGTAGTCGTTATTGAAGCAGTTTGAGCGTCAGACTGACCAAAAACAGAAAATTTCAGAACAATTTTAGAGATTTGAAGGAATAAGTAAAAAACAGCGGTGCTCTAAGAAATCATTTACTTTATTTGAATAATGTATCATTAAATTACGGCTAAAAAAACTCTGTTAAAAGTACAAAGATTACGTTGTGCATGTTAATCCAAATATCTACTTAACCTAGTCATGATTCATCTATAAATTTGTAATGATATCATTACCCTCTTTATTGGCAATCGAAGAAGTGCCTGAATAACTTTTCATATTGATTTCCATTGCAGTCAACGCACTCGATACATGATACAAATTCTCTGAAAGGATTGTGTACACTTCCAATAGCTCAGTATCAGTCTTTGATTGAATAAATAAATCTATAAGGTGAACAATGTTTGATGATTCAGAATGATTCAGAATGCTCCCCGCACCGTTAAATAAAGGTCGGCAACATCTTGCATCTAGAAAAATGTCACGTCAGTATGCATTCTTAAAAAAATCAATCAACTTACCTTATCATTTTGCTTTAAATTATTAATCACACTTATAGCAATTTTGTGATTGGATTCAATGAGCATTAAGAGCTGAAACATTAATTTGTATAAAGCTCGTCCAAGATCTAACGATATTTCAGCTGTGGCCGGGTCAAAATTAATAAATTTTCCCGAACTTGATCCCTCTTGTACAGTTGGATCAACTTCTCCAAACAAAGCCAATTTGCACGATGTTTTTACGGAATCCAGGCACTGGAAATCAATGTAATTAAAATGTAATACTTTAGCCTAACAACCAAAAATTATACCTCCAATGCATGATCTTTACGATCAAAGAAAGTTTCTAAATGTTCTTGAACTTCAAGGACTTTAAATCTCATAGACTCAAACAAACGAGGTATTGTAGGTTAGTTAACAAGATTTTATCTAATTTACGCGGATAGAGCACCACCTTTTGCATGTCCATCTAACTTTGTTTAAACGAACAAATATCTACTTTTTCTTTGAACTTGAGAGCTTGAGATTCACAAGCCTATTTTATAGTTTGGCTTTCAATTAATAACAATCTATCACATAATATTGCTCGTATTACTATTGCGTTAGCTACTGCCAACATTTCTTCAAACAACGATTCTACTTGCTTATGTCTTCCACTGGTATCAACAATTTTCATCTCGAACCCTTCTTTCTTGAACATTTCTACACCATCCTGGGCTATAACGACTGGATCAACTCCTGTATAACTGCCAAAGAACGGCTTTAGTTGCATTTTGTTTGATTTGATTCGTAGGCACCAGCCCGGAATGTGTCAGCGCAGACTAAACAGAACTTCCAATTTTTCTTTTGATAGCGATAAGCTAGTTTCTTGCAAGTCGTTATTTCTCCAGAACTTTGCAAACCTACAAACATTATAATATTGGGGCGTCCTTTAATGGGTTTTTATGGTTTAACACCAGGATCTACAAGCAATATATTCTGTTCAATATAAATCTATAAATTTTAGCAAAGTATGTACCTTAATCAATTCCTTGAAGACTGCAGATTGAATCATTCTTCGTATGTTGAGTCGTTTGTTGCTAACCCCGGCTGCATAGTTTGCATCACTTTAGACGATGTATCCTTTAATTTGTTTAGATCCTCCACGAATAGAATAAAATAATCCTCCAGGAAGCATCATGTTGATTTTGACTTGAAGTTTTAGAACTGTCAATTACTTAACCAACACATATGTACGCTTATACGAATTAATCGACGAAAAGGGAAATTTCTCTTCTGAGAGTACAAAATTGATTCTCGCTCACTAATTTTTGACGGATAGCATTTACTTCTTAGAATTTTTTGACATTTAGGATTTACTTTTCCATACAAAATTGCAACAACATTGCCAAACTATTTCGTTCACGTTTGAACAGGGAAATTTAAGGAGCTGTTCTTCTATATGGTATCTATTCTAAGCCGGTATTGTGTTCATTTAGCCGCTAAATTTACTAGGTCTGTTCTTTACAGCCACTCCGAGTAGAGTAGATCTCGGCTCGGAGCCAAAAAGAGCAGGAAATAAAATAGCAGCGCAGAGCACTGCTCCAATCCGAGTAGCAAAACCAGAATGCACTGTTGACAACTGACTGACATTTCTATTTTAAGATAATAATAATAATAAGGGTTCCATCATGGACGCCATAGTGATCGCATGTGTTTGGACGGCCCGCTCTGCAGATTAAATAATGTTTAATCTGCTAGAGTGGCGTTAGTACTGAAAGCGTGGGGTCTTTGTGGGGTGACATTGGAACTCTTTCAGAACAAGTTATATTTAAATATAAAAACTCATTAGTTACTTTAAATCGTTCAAGACGTGTAATTTCTAATTAAAAGTGATCTACCGTTATCTATAAACACGCGGTCATAAAACCGCGTTAATATCTAAAATTCTTAAATAATCGCTACTCTCGCACGAGTTCTTCCCTGGATTGTCCTGTTGCAGGGGGGAACCGCTCTTTAAAGTGGCCGGCACAACAGTTAATTCTAAGGCTGGCCAGATGTTTTGTCATTACCTGTTATTTGTAGCGGTATCTGCTGTGCGTTTACCGTTTTGAGAGAAGAAGAAGAAGATAATAATAATAATAAACCTTTCTCCAATTTCTTGGTGTTTGGTGAGCATGACACACAAAATATCTTTCCAAACGAATTAACCATTGTAACTTTATGCATTTCGCAAAAGAATGCTTTTAATTTACACTTAATTAATAAAAGTTCAAATACTTCCAAATAGATCGATCTGAAACGTCAAAAAGTTGAACTTAAATAACTTTATATTAAACGTCAGAAAGCTGCACCTTGTTTAAAGTAGGAGCTGAAAAGTTGGCTCTTAAACACTCTAGATTGCTGCTCTTTTCTCAAAGAACATAAAAAGCGCAAGAAGATTTCTACTCTTTTCTCAAAGAACGCCGACTGGAGTAGCAAATGGCTCTTTTTGGCTCTTTTTTACTCGGAGTGGCTGTAAAGAACAGACCTATTGTGTTTTTAGCAGCTAAAAGTGTGTTTAGTTTATATAGATGGCAGTTGTTTCCGAAATTATATGTTTTAGTTTCAGATTTATCTGACCAGTACCATACTACGAATAAAGAACGAAAGGAAGGGCCCATACGAAAATTTCCTGAAGCAAATTTTAAAATGGTATACGTTTTTACTAACGCAAATGGAAAACTACAAATAAAATATTTTTGTTGTCCCTGCTGTTCAAGTTGCTGTCGGCTGCCGTGCAATCTGATACGGGTATTACCGTGTTCCCTTGTGTTTTCGTATTCCCGTGGATTCGTGGATTCAGGTTCCCGTGCTCCCGTGTATGTTGAATAGGAAGTAACCAAAGGAGAAGCCCTATCAAATTTGTTCGCTTTTTGCTACGAGGAAGTAGGTTTTTTATCTATTCCCTGGGTCTTAGCTCAATATTTTAAAATACGCGACAAAACCCCCGAATATAAAATACTTTTCTAATCGCCTGCCTTTCGCGTATGAGATTGTATGCATGGGAATCTCATACAAGCTTAAAATTGCCACGATTTTCTGAGCTCCTTTCTTCTCCTTCAGTTATTTCCTCGTAGCAATCATCACACATTTCGGTCAACAAATTTATTTGACTAAGCTGCAAAACACAAAATATAAACAAAAATGTACCACAGCTGATCGTCAAAAGTAGCCACCTATAGTTCAAAACAAATAACTTTGCTGTCAAAAATTTAGCGTGAAAAAAAGGTCCGCCGCTAAAATTTAGCCGCTATATGAACACAATACCGGGCTTTAAATGAAAACCTTAGAACATAAAGCTAAACAGGAATGGCAGTATCGCGTATATGTGCTGTAGGTGTGATCGGTATCTGAACGATAGAAGAAGTGTGGAAGTGGGGAAAGTTTTGAGGTACTGTCCCCATATCGAAGTGTTTTGCTTTTATTTTCGGAAATGTCAAAGTTTAAGTTGTGCTGTGAAAGTTTTGTGAAAATAGAACTTTATCGAGTTGATTTGTATTAACGATTGCTAATTATAGCCTAGTTAAGTGTAAAAATACCTTGTGATATGTTATTGTGTCCTTTTATTGTGTAAAACTCCACAAAAAATCACAAATTTAGTGATGAAGTGTGCTGTGTACTGCTGCAAACATTATCGCCGGAGAGCGCGAGGAAAATCTGTTTTCAGGAAAGTATATGTTATAATACAATCTCTAAGGTCTCTTTGCTTAAATTACTGCGATTATATTAAGCGACAGTGACTTATAATAGTAAATATTCACTATTTTCCTGGCTATAGAACTTTGTTTACATTTGTAATCTAGCCAAATATAGCTTTGCCCTTATTGTCACTGTCGGCTCGCGAAAAATTTTTCGGAAGGGTTCAGAACACATTTTTCGATTTAAAACTAAAAATATTTTAAGTATAATTATATAGATTTCCCAAAAATAGAAAATAATATACATAAGTACTTACAATAAATAATTTTAAATACAATAGACAAAAGACAAACCGCTGGGGATCAAAAAAGATACATAAGTTATAATATCATATTTTAACTTATTTATCTAAATCACCTATCTCAACCTCCACGTGGTGGTCCCTGGAAACAAGTGAGCACTGTCTGTATTCAATAACAATGCTCACTTGGCTAAAAGAGAAGGTGGAACAGTTTAAATGCATAAATTATTGAAAATTTCAAAGCATTTCGCAACTGTTTTTCTAAATTGTGTTAGATCTTAGTATAATTAGAAAATCAATTTCATCTTTGCGCACATTTCTAAATGTAATTTAATAATACAATTTTGAAAATAAATATTTATTAATTTTGATTTAATACAATTTGTAATTATTCCAAAGATATATCAACCCCGCTTCAAATAATCTCAAATTTGACTATTGTCATGGGCTTCAAACACATAGAAAACCCTCACCTCTACAGAAAGGAAAATGCCGACGTTTTTCTGGCTTACTGCCATTCCTGTTTAGCTTTATGTTCTAAGATGAAAACAAACAAATGTCATTTACACCCAAATATTTTTAAATCCATCTATTGAGCGTTAGAAAAATTAAAGTCCTCTAGCGGCAAACAATTCCGTAATCAGGGTGCTCGTTTGTTTACATTTGAGATTCATCAGAGGTTTGGTTCGCCTTATTGGTTTCAGCGACAGCTGAAGGAAGTTTTGCCTGGGGGCTCTAATAAAACTTAAAAAATATTAAAATATTTTTCTAACTTTTGGTATTTTAGGTTTCCAAAAGATAAAGACTTCAGAGAACTGTGGTTAAAATCCATCGGTAGAACTGATTATCTACCATCCAATGGTAATAATGTTTGCGACGACCACTTCGAATAAGTCACAAATTTACTACTTCCATGGTGAAAATTAACCCATTCACAAGGAAAATTCAGAAACTTTTTGAGCATGGTGCACTTCATTTCGTTTTCTGTTCTAAGCAGTTATAAGGTTTTTCCCGGCAGCCAGAACAGAAGTACTTGGCAGTACTCGGCCAGGTCCAATGGAACGCAGATACTGTCTAAAAAAATTCGAGCCGACAATTGCGGGCATTTATGCGGACTTCATGAAGCTACACCCGTGTAATAAACCCTACAAATGTTTAAGTTGTGGTTTTGCAATTTAAATAAGGCTATAACTGTTTGCACTTACGTGTATTGCGTGTACTTTCATATTCGGGAAAGTTCGGGTTTTACGTGTACTTACGTGTAAGTGAACAATTAAATAATTCCGACAGTTAATTAATTTTTTGTGTAATATGTGAGAATTAAATAGTGAGGCATCGAAAAAGTTCATATGTCGCTCCGAAAAAAGCTGCTTACAACACTTCTGAGGTGGGGTGAGGGCTACGAATAAAGAACGAAAGGAAGGGCCTGTAATGTATTTGTATGCTGATGAGCAACGTGAAGTTGCCGCAAGATGTTCAAGTGGCACGCGCTAGCTGGCAGCACGTCCTAACTCGTCGGTATGGAGTGTGAGTCCTTGAACATCATCACACATCTACAATCAGAATTCCGCGTGCCTGTAGCGAAAGAAGGTTGTGGAATCCTTCCTTCAGGTCTGCCACGAAAGGATAAAAAAACCAAAAACAGATAAACCGAAGGAAGAGCAACAAGTCTGGTGTCACCTTAGCCGCACTGAACCATCTTGAAATTCGCAAAAACAAGAAACAAACCAACCCCATATGCGATGGTTCAGATACTAACCCACCACTTTCCTACACCTGGCTAAGGTGTAGGCCCAACCTGTAAAAAAAGCTGAAACAAAAAAACACAAAAAAAAATTAAATCAAAAACATTGGAATAGAGGGAGAAGGGATGAGGAAAGCAAGAAGGTGAAGAAGCGTTAGGGAAGTCCTGAAACTAAAAGAACCCTCCGTAACGCCGGCGAAGTCATACTTTCATAAAACTCTTCGCCAACGTTACGCCGCCGGCGTAACAGAAACGAGTCGTTAACGTTTCATTTGACCAAAGAGAAGTGAAACAAAACGGCGAAGAGTTGTTTATGTGTGAGTACTTCGCTAACTCTACACCGGAGGCGTACCGTTTCTGTAATACTTTAGTGTGTCGTTTACGAAATGCCTTGGACGTGTCGTTAACGTAATGCTTTTAGCGTGACGTAAACCAAATAGTTTCAGCCGCTGATAAATCTTTTTCATAAAGTTCACTTTGAGAATTGTCACTGCAAACAATTTTGCGCGAGATGTATGTTGAAGTTTAACAGTTAAACTCCACTTCACCTTCGGCGCAAAAGTTCTGATATTGAAGGGTCCCATAGCGAACTGTAATTATAAAATAATTTAATAATGTAAATCGTTTTTGAAATATTTGGAGAGGTGAAAAGAAAGCTATATCATTCATTCATATATTTTTATATTTAAAATATTTTTTTATTAACTTATATATGTACATTCATTTGTAGACAATTTTAATTTAATTTAATTTACTCAAATAAAATCGTCACTCCTCGAAAATAAAGCACTTAATTTTCTATTCTCTATATTGTCCACTGCAATTCACTAATTGTCTTATATCAACTTTCACAATTATAATAATACTTTATAATTAAAACAGCACTGAAAAATTGTCCAAACACTTTAAACTGCACAACTTAAGATTGCGAAGGTGAATAAACAAATGACAGGTTTATTTTTATTTGGCACGCTTCGATACATTAGTGTTGGTGTCAGAGCGACTCGTAAACATTACGTTTACGTTTCGCCTAGAGCGAATTCGCCAAAATGCTTGGAGGGAAGTTATCTATAACATATTTAATTCAATATATTCTAGATATTGAAGTATTACATTTCATTATTATATGTAGTCACTTACTGCATTCACGACATCCGATTTAAAATTTTAATTATTGACTTTTTATCCCATTGTAATTAAATTACATCTTTTAGATGTCGGGCTGTAATTCTCTACTAATGTTTGTGCACAAACATAATAACATTCACTAATATAAAGGCTCTAAAATCAATTATATTCTATCTAGATATACTTTACAGAGTAAATTTTAAATTGCAGTGTTTGGTTAAGGGAGCAAATATAAAAAATATTCATATGGCGGTTATTTGTGGTCCTAACTATGGAAATTTTATAATTACTCAAAGCATGTTTCCTATCATGGGGTTTTTTTGTGTGAACATCCTAAAGGTTATTCGGTATTTATAACCCCTCACTGCTGCCTACATCGACGACAACACTAGCGCCAACAGCTACGTCAGTCCAGGTCTGTAAAGCAGCTCTCCATACAATGATTTATTAGCTAATACCAAATCATTTGTTAACGCGAGTTATATATCTCACGCAAACGTTAGTCAAAAAAAATAATAGGTCTGTTCGCGGAGGCCACTCCGAGTGGCGCAGATCTCGGCGCGACTCTACTCCGATTCAAAAAGAGCAGAGTATAAAATAGCAGCGCACAACTCTACTCTAATCCGAGTAGCAAAACTAGATTGGATGCAATACTCCACTCTTAACAGCTGACTGTCACTTTGTTTTGAATATAATTATCATTCAAAAATTTTTAGACAACTAATCCTTTTGCAGTATTTGGCGAGCATGCCACATAAATATCTTCCCACAAGAATTTACCATTGTTACTTTCTGCATTTTGCAGCACAATACTTAAATTTTTTAACTTGATTAACAAAAAGTCACTTTCAAATCACTCGATCTTAAACGTCAAAAAGCTGCACCTTATTTAAAGCAGGAGCAGAAAAGTTCGCTCTAAAGTAATCTAGATTGCTACTCTTTTCTCAAAGAACAAAAAAGGAGTGGAAAAGAGTATGACTCTTTTCTCAAAGAACACAAAAAGCGCAAGAAGATTGCCACTCTTTTCTCAAATAACACAACTAGAGTAAGAAATGGCTCTAAATAACTCTTTTTGACTCGGAGTGGCGTCAACGAACAGACCTAATAATTCTAATAATTCCATTAAAAGGATTTAATTTAAGCAACTCGATAAAATTAATTTAGATTTATTGACTTGTCGCTTTTAAATTCTATAAAAGACTGACTTATCATCTAATTACAGTTTTCAGATAAGCGCTATCATAACTTATATGCTGACGAAGTTTCTTGGTAAATCGTCTGGGCAGTTTCATATTATGTTGCTGAAAGTGTGGGAAAGATGCAATGAAGTTTTTTACAGGAAATCCTAGAATTGGAGCAATGACAGTGATGAACTTAGAATTTGAGTACAATTAATGTTATGGAATCGTAACTCCTCCCCCCTTAGTGTGGAGCGATGGCCACAGGAACTGCGTCCTTGTAGTTTCTGTTGCAGGAGCGGTACATGATCTCTCAATTGAACTATCTAGATAAAATGTGGTTTCACGTTTCCGGAACAGGTAAGCTATGATAATTATGCCGGCTAATCCGAGGATTGCTAATGATATCCATGTGTAGTTATCCCTTTTTGTGGTTTTTATTTGAACGATCTCTAAAGCTTTTCTGTTTTCAAATTGGAATCTATTTAGTTTCTGTAGATTTAGTTTTTGATTGTTTTGTTGGGCTGGATATCGCTGAACATAGATGGGTAGATGTGGGTTTCATCCCAAAAAAAATATGCGGGCTGTCTTGGTAAGTGATGCCGTTGATTTCGACGTGGCAGTTTTGATAGTGGATGAGGATGGTACCTTGAAGTGTATGCTTATTGTAGCCACAATTCGATGTTACTGATGTTTCAGGACTATTAATTAGTAAGATGTAGTTCGGTAAAGGTTGTATGATGGAATGAATGTCTCCAAAGTCTTCCAAGATGCAATAGGCCTGTTTACTATTCATCAACTTTCCTACACAAGCGGTTTTTTGGTTTCTTCTTGCTGAAATGACTCCTTGCAGTAAAATCTGTCTTCTATTTTAGGACACGCTTGGTAAAAATATTGAACTTTTTCGGAGCTCAGGATCATGTAAGGTTTGGTTATTATTCGCTTTGTTTTATTAATTGGAATGGGAATTCATCAGAAATTACATCTATTGAGTGGTTATGTAATGTATAATAAATTTCATTAAGTTCTGTTGGGTACAGGATTTGCTTAGGAACTATATTAAGTCTGGCTAATACAATGGCTTCCGCTAAATTACTGAGGTGGTGTGTTAACAAATCAATATTATAATTTATTTGGTTCAGATATTGTGTATGTATAATGATATCCTGATTTGTTTCGATTCTATTCGCTAAGGTTTCTTGATAATTATTTAAATATTTCTCTATTGTATCTTCAAATCGTTTTATCATATCCGAATTAATCTTTGATTGGCTAGTAATTTCACTGTAAATTTCTTTTTGGTTAGAAGTTAATTTTTCTATTTCTTTATTTAGACCAAGCGCATCGTTAGCGTCCATATTACCTGTAATGGCTTTTATAACTGTTCCTAATCCGTTGATCAAACCTCTTCTATTCCTGAATTTTGGGGTTAATGATGGCAGCTTATTATTTAATTTTGTTATTTTAATAGAGCTTTCTAAACCGTTAAAGTTGTCAAAGTTTGTTAGTGTCAATGTAATTTTGTCAATGTTTTCTTTGTATATATCTAATCTAACTATATGTAAGAGGTTCTTGTACGTTATTATCGTTCTCGCTTTCCCTAACTGTAATAGTAGGATTCCTTGTCCGTTCGTTAAGTCTTGAATTTCCATCTTCTATCCGTATGTTGTCAGTAGTCTGTAAAAAACGTTTTTTTCCTTTTAATTCGAGATTTGTGTATTTGCTTTTTATCTTTTTTTAGTACTGTAACTTTTCTGTTTTTTCCTATTTTGCGTTTCGTGAGTCGAGGTGTTAGTTTATTTCGCTTACATTCTCTTCTAAATATTATATCATTTTCTTTAAACTCTTCCGGCTCTTCTCTACTTATATTTAATTTATCTATGTTTTTGCATATTAGATCTTCTACTTTCTTTTTAATAGAGGGGTATAACTCATTTTGAAATTTATTCAACTTTTCTAAATATTCGTGTTCGTTGTTGAAATTAATATTCTTAATAAATTTATATGTTCTTCCATAAAACAGTTCGTAGGGTGTTAACTTAGTTGTGGAGTGAATTGCGTTATTATATGTAATAAGGGTTTCTGATAATATATCGTCATGGTGCATTTCCAATTTGTCTTCCTTTAGTTTTTTTAAGATTATTCTATAAATCTCTGTTAAAGTAGAATGGAGTCTTTCTACGGGCGAGTTGCTAGTTGTCTGCTGAAATGATGTGATATGCACCTTAATGTGATATTTCTTGCAAAAGTCTTTGAAGATGTTTGAGGTAAATTCTGTACCTTGGTCAGCAATAAGCTTTGAAGGGATGCCGTGTAGGCTTATAAAGTACTTAAGGGATCTTATTATCGTTAAACTATTTCGTGATTCCACTGTATATGCTGAGGCAAATTTAGAGAACTTATCAATGATTGTAAGGATTTGTTCGTTATTTATGCTGTAAATATCTATGTGAATAATATCTAAAGGTTTTTCAGGGTTTCGGTCTTTTCGTACTTAACTTTGGGAGGATGTCTGTCATATTTCAAAGTTTGACACTTTTAGCAGTTATTAATAGTTTTTATGATTTTGTTTTTCATGAATGGGAAGAAGTAATCTCGTTTTAAGTGTGAAAGGGTTTCGTTGCTTCCTCTATGATTATTATTATTGTGGTATTCACTTATAATTCGGTCTTGCTCATCTATTTCAGTAACATCCGTTAATATATCTTTGCATCGGATAAGACGGAATGTTTTACTATTTGCGAAGTATAAAATAACGAATAAGCTTCTTGGACTATGCGGAATGTTTCGTCATCGGTGAATATCGCGGATAGTTTATTAGGTGCTAGAATTTTTTTAAATAAATCAGTGACACTTCTTTCAGTGAACTCTAACATTCTAATGGTTCGACGTTGTTTGTTTTTGAATGGCACTTCTACGATTGTTGGGGGTTGTCGATTATACTTTACAAGAATGATCTGGAGGTTAAATTCATTTAATGGTCTTTCCGAAATCGGGATACCATCATTTAAGTCTTCATCTGCGGAGTGAACAGTAGTTCTACCAACTCCTTGTATTGATATTGAAGCGTCTAATTCGTTTACGTTGAGTTTAATTCTACTTAATGCATCTACATTTGAGTTTTGGGCTCCTTTCTTGTAAACTACTTCGTATTCGAATTCTTCGAGCTTTAAACGCCAACGTACAAGTCGTGAGTTAGGATCTTTTAGACTCATGATCCAAGTCAAGGGTTTGTGGTCGGTTACGATCTTAAATTTTCTGCCGAATAAATATGGACGAAAATATTTCGTAGCCCATACAATGGCCAGAAGTTCCTTTTCTATCGTAGAATAATTAATTTCAGAATCTGTTAAGGTTCTGCTCGCATAACAGATTGGTTTATCACTTCCCAATGAACCTTGCGACAGGACAGCGCCTATAGCATAGTTACTGGCGTCTGTAGTAAGTATAAATGATTTTGAGAAATCGGGATACTGAAGTATTGGGTTATTCATGAAGTATTGGCTTATTCCTTACAGATCTCGAACGTATTTCGGTTATCTCTATCTTTTTTAAGACATTCCGTGAGGGGCTTCGTTAGTTTTGCAAAGTCTTTAATGAACTTGCGGTAGTAACCTAAAAGTACAAGGAATGATTTAATTTCTTTTTGGGTTTTTGGAATTGGAAATTCTTTTATTGCTATTGATCTTGTTTGGGTTCGGCTTTATTCGTTGTGACAATATGTCCTAGAAATTCAGTCTCTTTACGGAGAAATTAAGACTTGTCAAGTTGTACTTTGAGGTTAGCATCGCGTAATTTTTGGAAAACTTTCTTTAAGTTTTCTATATGCTCTTGGAGTGATACGGAGAACACGATAATATCATCCAAATACACAAGACATACGGTGCCTTGTAATTCTTTAAGGACGTCTTTGAAAAGTAGCGGGGTCATTTTTCAACCCAAAAGGCATTCTTATATATTCAAAATAACCTCCTTCTACCGTGAAGGCTGTCTTTTGAACATCATGTGGGTCCATCTCAACTTGATGAAAACCAGAGGCTAAATCTAGTGTGGAAAAATATATACATTTCCCTAGTTTATCTAAAATTTCTGCTATCTTGGGGAGTGGGTAACTGTCGCTGATAGTTTTCTCGTTCAGCTTCATGTTGTCTATTACAAGCCTCCACTTTTGTTTATCGCTAGCGTCTTTCTTTTTTGGAACGATCCAAACGGGGGCACTCCAGGGTGAGTAGCTAGGACGAATAATTCCTTGATTAAGCATATCATTGATCTGTTTCTGAACTTCATTTTTGTGTATGTATGGATACCTATACGACTTAGTGTATATGGGTACGTCGTCTGTAGTTTTTATCTGGTGTTTAACATTATTAGAGAAGGTAAGTTGTTGCCCTTCTTTAAAAAATATATCATCGAATTCCCTGCAGAGTTTCAAAAGTGCTTTGGACTCTTCTTTGTTAAGGTGGCTAGTGCGAAGTTGATGTATAATATCGTCTACTTCGATATTTTCATCGTTGAACTGATAGGTGATGTTGAGGTTATTAATCTGAACGAAGTTGTTTTGGGAAAATTCTTCGACTTTTAATGGATGTTCGATATATAAATTTTGTTCTTGATTACCGGTGTTAACGACTTCGATTTGACTATGCCAATTTTTGGCAGAGTATATTCCTTCAGAGAGGTATAGATTGGGTGAAATCTCAGTTGGTTTCATATAGATGTCGCCATTCTCAATATCTACTGGTAGCTTTGCTATTAATTTGGATTTAGGTGGGACAATTTATTTGTTAGACATAAGATTTGGCTTGAAATTTAAAGAAATGCTTGAAAAATTTGTCACTAATATTTTGTTTCCAAGATCAACTTTAGCACCTAACATCTCTAGGGCATCAAGTCCTAACAGACCATCAAAGTATCCATGGAATTTAAATACGAGGAAACGAGTTTGGCCTGGTTGCTTAAACTCAATGAAATTTGGTAGGTAGACTTCTTTACTCAATTTGTATTCGTTGAGTATAGTGGTAATTACAGTTGGTTTAGTTTCTATAAGATCATCTGGATGGATATATTCAGGGTTAATGAACGACGTGGACGCACCTGTGTCTATTAGAAATTTTAAGGGTCGTCCGTAATGAGAGGATATGTTAATATATGGTAAAATAAACCCGTGTTTATTTACATCTAAGTATCCTGTTGGTTTTTCGAGGCGGTTATTGGAAAATTTGGAGAATCGTTTACTTCAAAGTTATTATTAAATGTGCTTTTGTCATAGCTATAGTTCTGATCTAATTGCATCTGATAAGAATGATCACTTTCCATATTAGGTGAATGAGGATATGTGTTTTCATATTCTTGTGTGCTCATGTTATGTAGTTCCTCAGCGATATACTTAGGAAATCTTGATATGTATGTCCTGAGCTAGTATCCATTGGCTCTGGTGCAGGTAGATTTATTGAATTTAATTGTCTTCCGAAAGCATTCTGATTAGAGTTTTGGGAATTATGATTAGAGTTTGATGCTCTGAAATTATTGAATGGGGTTTGATTTGCCGTTCTGAACAAATTATTACTCGAGTTTTGTGGATTTACGAATGATCTGGGTTAAAAGTTAGTGAACGTAGGGAACCTAGTAAGAAGGGTATGACGAGTTGTAGAAAAGATTGGTCTCGATTGATGCATAGCGTTATATGAATGTTTTCTAATATTACTTGGTTTTTGATGTGATCGTGAATCAGATTTCATATAGAAAATGTTTTGTTCTTTAATGCAGTATGATAAGGCTGTAGCTATTGTATCAGGTCTCATAGCACGAACTATAGATCCTAATGGTTAACCCAGTTAAAAAGGTATTGAGACACATTTCTGCGTACAAATTCTTTTTTGCTGCAATTACGTTGCTATCTACTTCATGAATTAATATGTTATTGTACATAGTGGCTTGTATCTCGACTATGTCACTGTAAAATTTTTGCGACAGTTTTATAGTTCGTCTGAGCGAATGCAAGTCTCTGATTAAAGAAGTTTCGGTCCTTTTGTCCGAATAATGTAAAATCAGATTATTTTTAATATCTTCCCATACCAAGGGAGTATCGTACATGTTGAGCACTTCGTTGGCTTGGCCTTCTATTTTATTGCGAATAGCTCGTAAAAGAATTTGCGAACAGGGAGAGCCATCAGCGCTTCTAGTATAAGTGATAATTTCTTCCACGTTATTAAGAAATTCAATTCAAAATTCAAAAGTCTGGGATTACCGTCGAATCGCGGTAAATCTTTGATTGCATCAGGAATGCGTAAAGCATTGAAAATATCTGTAGGGGAAATTACACTAGGTGGCTGGTAAGGAGGTTGTACTTGTGGATTATTGTTATTATTGTTGGGTTATTTGTTGCCATTTCACTCTTATTATTTGATTTATAACGAATTTCACTTCTATTTTCACAAGTCAAAGAAAAATCAACAACGAACATTTTCTAAATATTCGTCTTCGTCAATCTCTGGAATAGAGCTATTAGTGGAGCGCCGTAAGATTTATACCTCGGAATCCAGGGCCAGTCAATGAATCTTTATATAAACTTTGGAAATGTGTTTTAATAGTATATAGAAAAATGTTAAAAAAAATATTTTGCGCGATCTCAGTTTTTTAAGTATTATTATAAATAATTATTAATTATTTGGAGTTTTCCTTGATTTATATTAGTTTAAAGTTATATTTAAAAAAAAATAACTACTACAAACTTGATCTTGGGTTTCAAGGGACTGCAGGTATAATGATGAAGGGTGGGGAGGGGAATAGAGGGGACAACAGCAGCTGTTGGCTGTTGTTAACGCGGGCCCTAACAGAATAGTACACGTGGCAACTTGCTAGGCTTAATACGTAGCTGTTGTTATTCGCTCCGGAAAAAAATAATTTCTGATTATTGTTTATTTACAATTAATGTATATATTATTGTGCAGTGAGTGTGATAAAAGTTAATTACTGAACATTACTGAGTTTTACAAACTTTGAAAATAGTGGCATAGATAGTAAGTATCGGTTTTTTATTTATATTACACGCTTTTGTGAATTGTGAATACTCAATCGTATATTTTATAATAAATCGATGCTAAAAGTTAGAATGCAATAGCAAAATTTAATCATATAAATCATTAATCATGATAAAAAGGTTAGTTATTAATATTACTAATAATATATATAAAATATATTCCAAATCACAAGTTGCATTTTAAGTATTTTAGACTAGCTGGTGCCCGCGCCTACGGCTGCGATCAGAGTGGGGATAGGTCATAGTGGGGATAGGCAATACGGGAGATAATGCTCTATTTAACAAAAAAAGAATTGGCGAAATCGGTCCACGGGTTAGGGAGATAGGCTAAAGTAAATTAGGTGAAAGAAAAGTGAGGTAAGGAAAAATCTAAAAAAAAAAATCAAAAAAATAGACTAAAAAAAATAAGTGTGGGTTGGGGGTGGGTGGGGTGGGAGGAGAGATGTAGGGGGTCAGGGGTTAACAAAAAAAGAATTACCCAAATCGGTCCACGGGTTAGGGTGATAGGCTAAAGTAAAGTAGGTGCAAACAGTGAAACAGTTTTTCTTAAATCAAATGTAGTATATTATACTACAAAAAAAAATTGAAAAATAAAAGTGCGGGTGGATGGGAGGGTATGTAAGTGGGAGGAGAGATCATACTCTATTTAACAAAAAAAGAATTATCAAAATCGGTCCACGTGTTAGGAAGTTAGACTAAACCTTTGTATTTTCCCGCCCCTTGCGAGCTAACACCTTTGTATTTTTCCCGCCCCTTGCGAGCTACGACCTTTGTATAATTCCGCCTTTACGGGCTACCAATTTTGTATTTTTCCCGCCCCTTGCCAGCTTTGACCTTTGTATAATTCCGCCCTTGCGAGCTACCCCCTTTGCTCTAATCGCATTGATAGAGGGCGGCACAATACACTTTCCATACATTTTAGAAGATTTAACGGAAAGAAACCGTTATATATCCTGGTTTTGATATTTGAATTCTACTCAGCAATACCTTTCATTTGATACCAAATTTGCCGGGAAATAAAACAAAAAAAATTTCGTAATTTTTCCTAGGGTATTGGCCAGGATTTCGGCACTGAAAAGGTACCTTGGTACAGGTAAAAATTCATATCTCGCCCAATAATGGACGGATTTCGGTCATTTAAAAACCAGAGCAAGGTTTCATTTGTACCCACCAGGTGGCTCCAAGTCTTTACTATAAACATTTTTTCCCTCTTCCGTCTCTCATTTTTCAGTAAATTGTTGTAATCGAGATCGGCCATTTTTTTTTAAACTTTTTTATTTGAGGTTTTAATAATGCAGTCAAACACTTGCTATACAAATTCATTGACTGGCCCTGGGTTCCGAGATTTTACCATTTTTATGCTTTACTGCACTCCACTATATGATTTGAAAATATTTCCTGACTTTTTTGTAGGACTCGGCATTAATTATAAATTCACAAAAATTCACTTTTTATTTCTTAAATTCTATTTGGATCTTTTAAAATAAACTAGAATTTAATTCACAATAACACACTTTCTTTCGCACAAAAATTTTCACATAATTTGATTAATAATTTTATAAAATCAACTAAATAATTTTCGATATGCTTTATATGATATGATATGATTCAATTTATATTTTAATAATAACTTCACTCTTTAGAATCAAATTGGTTTTTATTTCAAAATCTAAGATTTTCTTTACTCCACTATATTACTCAAAATTTTCTTCTTTAATTGGTTTAATGATTAAATTATTGATTTTAATTTATTAATGCACATACGTATATCTTAAAAGTACTAAATTTATTTAAATTGGATTGAGGAATGAAAAAGGAGAAAATTTCAATATTTTGACTTACATCTGCGTAAAGATAAGAAGTTTTATCATCTTATTTGGTCCGTTGATCAGTTTTGGGAGATGAATCTCGCCGAATTCACGTTCCCGGTGTTTTAGTATGCTGATCTCTGATGATCTTCTTCCTCGATAATCCGTCGAAGATTTGCTGTCCTCGGTTTTTTCGATAATCCTTCGAATTCCTTCCCAGGTGCAGATTTCACACTAATAACGATTTTACTTTTTCACGATAAACCGTCGTTACTTAATCATTAAAATCGCTAAAATCGTTTCGTGGATCGTTAACTGATCCTACCACGACTGCGCCAGTTATATATCTCACGCAAACGTTAGTCAAAAAAAAAATAATTCTAATAATTCACATTAAAAAGATTTAATTTAAACAACTCGATAAAATTAATTGAGATTTATTGACTTGTCGCTTTTAAATTCTACAAAAGACTGACTTATCATTTAATTACAGTTTTAAGGTAAGCGCTATCATAACTTATATGCTGACGAAGTTTCTTGGTAAATCGTCTGGGCAGTTTCCTGTTATGTTGCTGAAAGTATGGGAAAGATGCAATGAAGCTTTTTACGGGAAATCCAAGAATTGAGGCAATGACAGTGATGAACTTAGAATTTGTGTACAATTAATATTACGGAATCGTAACTCGCGCATCAAGGAAGTTCGGTTATGATCCCGTTAGGAATATTATTAGGAATAAAATTTTAACTGTCGAAACAAGAATTCCCCCGGTCAAGGTCGTTAAAATAATTCACTTCTGATATCCAGTCATTAAACCCACGTAAACACATCCGATAGTCTAAACGTTTTTCTAATCATCAAAATAAAATTGATATTTGTGAAATAATTTTAACTTCATAATTACTGACCATATTCAATATCTCGGAAATCCATTTACCTCAAGATATATTACTGCCCAAATTACGTAATCCTACACTAGCAACTTATTTTATCATCGCTCGTAGTAAAAGCTCCAGCCGAAAATATCCCGCATAGTAAAAACTCAAAACAACAAATTCTTATCTTCAGCACGAGCCCAGGTTTATCTACAAAACCTTATCACCCAACGACCCCAACATTGCGACCAAATTGTTAATTTCTACAGAGTCACCAGCTCCCTTATAAATTAGCTCAACATTCATTTATATACCCGTGATCCAGGTCCAGGTCCAGGTCCAGATCTAGACCCAGGTGCAACTCATACTTATCTTTACCAGCACGCCGCCGCCAAAACAAAACAATCTACAAAATTGACCTTCGGAATCACGCAACCATTCCTTTATCTCCAGCCATTTCCTTATCTCTCCCCGAATTGTAATTGGGTTTCTGCCACAAATGAGCAAAAATGTGACGTCAGACCTCGATTTCCCTCACAATTTGACCATTTTCAATGTGCTCATTGCTCATTTGAGGCAGAAACCCCATATCCCTACTACTGTTGGAGTTGCATCTAGTTTTCGGGTTTTCGTGAAATCGTCCAACAGCTAAAGAAAACTTAATCCTTTGGTACTGTTGCTGACTCGGAGCTAAAGAAGTTTAACTTTTCTTAATCAGAAACGCTGGTCGTCCAAAGAAAATTTTAATTTTTCTTTCTTCGCTCGAGTTGAGCAAGTGTCGTTTTGAAAATTTTTTCGTAAATATTACTCGAGTCAAATGAATTTCAATTACAGTTTTGTGTCTTTAATAATTATCTGAATGCTCATACAGTTTTTCATAATTTATGTAGTTTATTAATTTAAACTTACAATTTTCAGCATTGAAGAATTATACTTATCGGAAGCTGTCTCGCTGTTATTGACTTCAACAAAATTCAAGGCGGCAAGAAAATGATAGAACTGATACCTCGATCATGATCAATGTTGGTGTTAATATTCGTCAAATACCGATTTGTAGAAGAACGGTTATCAAGCTAAAAAGATCCAGAAGATGATTGGGACGTTTGTGAAAAGAATAATTTTATCTAGAGCATGTAGGTTATTATAGTTTTGAAGCTAATTCAAATTTAAAATATCTACATTTATTGTTTGTTACTATTTAGATGATCGTACTCAAGGATTAAAAAGATTGAAGAGAGCTTTTAAATCAACATGTAATATGGAAAGTACCAGTGAAGGAGCACGTTACCAATCACACATTTAAATTATTTCTGAAGTCAACGTTGCAATACCGCTTAATACTACAACCTCATTATCCAATCGAAACAACAATAGGTCTACATTGAATAATGAAAGTGCTTTAACTTCAACAGCGGTGTCACATAGAAGTTCCACTTCATCTGCCAAGAAAATAGATAGAAAAAGTGTACATGCTAATGATACAAACGTATCAAAATTATAGATCAGTGATAGTAAATGATTTAATTGTGCATTAATTTCTTTTTCTTTATTGAAAACTTAGTACAATACTTAGATGTATCAATAAATAAGAAAAATAACTAGTGCTGAAAGGACTATTTTGTATGATCTCAATACAATGCACGGGCTCATCAAATAAGGAGATGAATTTCGAATATTCTATGTACTTGTAGCACCAAAAGCAAAGAAATGATTGCGAACTTTAATTAATTATGATCAACAAAGTCAGCTCTGAGGGGGTCATGACTTCGCGTAAGTTTAAACTTGATTAATAAAATATGTGGCCTTTACACCTTTATCCCAAATGATTAGGGCATTAAAACATACGCAAGAACAAGGTAAATATAAAAAAAGAAACTTGCCGATTCCTTTTTTTGCTGAGTTTTACTTTTTTTCTTTCTTCTACGTGTGCTTTGCTGGCGATGTTAGCCTGGGCGAGGATGTTGCCGCCATTATGTTACCTTCAACTCCCTGTCGGTATCTCGGGCTTGGTGGTTCATGGCTGCACAAAAATCCAGGGTGAAGTGCAGTGTCTGCAGTTGAAGCTTTCCGGTGGAGGAGTTTTCTCCTGTACGTATAGGGAAATTTACCTAGTAGGTGAGGTAGAAATTTAGTCGTTTCTCAATCGCAGTTAGCGGGTAGAAATACTTAAAAGGGTTAATTACGGAGGAGCGTGTTTCTCCTGAAGACAGCCTGTGCTGGATCCTGAATGTAGCATAGAAGTCATATGATGAGCCACTTGATTGTATTTAGACCTAATGGTCCCTCTGTTTACGTGGATGTCGCACAAATTAGTGTCTACGGAAAGACTGGCCAAATGTGCTTCGCTGGCTTCTTGTAAGTCAGCCACTGATTTGACGATTTTATGCACCAACTGTTGGAAGGGCAACTTGCGAATGTGCGAATTAAATTTCTGGTGGTGACGAATATCTCGTCGGGCTACATATAGTATCGGGACGGTGATGATGAGGCTTTCTTTACTCCTCCGGTTGAGGGTTCACTTTTACATGCTGCTTTTGTTGCAAGCTATTTGCGAGGATCTTTCGGAATGAGTTTTGGAAGTGATATACCGATGGCTCAGATAAATTTGGAAATTTATTTATAAAGCACAAAACTTACCTCGATTTAGTTTTCTGCACCTGTTCCACTCTACGAATAAAGAACAAAAGGAAAGGCCGATACGTATATATACGAGAACAAAAAGTGAGGCAAAATTTTCTGCAGACTACTTGTCAAATTGCAGACTCAGTGTCAAAATTTGACATTTCATTTGTGAAAGTTTTTATGCCGGCAAGTGTCCTCTAGAAGAAAATTTTAAATTTTGTGAAATTTGGAAAGAATTTTAAAAATTTGTGTAGTGCAGTGCTAAAAAAACATTATAGACAATTTATTATAAAGACATTATAGTGAAGTTTACTTAGAAAACATTAATTAATTGATAAAATGAAGTGCATAATAAATTTGTGTGAGAACAAAGTGCGAAATCATCCTGTTGGAGTCTCATTTCATAGGTAAATATAGAATAAATAGTAGTTAAATAGTAATGCTACATTGCATGACTTAATTGAAGGCAAATTAATTAGTTTTAGCACGAAAACAAAGCGAAGTAAAAGTTACTTGTAATTTTTCTTGATAGCCATTCGTTTGTTTTCTTTTAAGGTTCAGTGCTATGGTTAATGTTTAATATAAGGGGGAGTTAGAGAAATATTAACTTTTTATTAGTTGAAAAAATTTGAATAGTTTATTTATTTGTTAAATATTCTATTTTCGATTTCCTAATAAAATTTAAAGTATATAGATAATATACAGAATTTAATAACTGTAAGTATTATCCTAGCCACTAATTTAGTGTAGTAAGAGTTATTTCAAGCAACCAAAGCCGCAACTCTGCCGAAGCCGGTCCCAAGCCCGGTTGCAAGAAGAGGAGGGAGGCCGTAAATTAAAATAATTTTTTTGAGAACAATTTTTTTTTAAAACACTTGTATTTAAATTTTTCACATTTGATTTTAATAAAATAAGTCAATTTTAAACATTTCAAAGGCCCTCATAACTCGGCTGAAGAAATTTGTATACTTGACTTATTTTATTAAAATCAAATGTGGAAATTTAAAAGCAAGTGTTTTAAAAAATTAGTGTTCAAAGATAAATTTTGCGTTATTTAATTTAAAGTGCGCGCCAAAATTATTAAATTTTTTAAAAAGAAACTCTGCAGTAAAATTTTTCTTTGACTACACCAATGTAGTTTCCCATTTGTGTTAGTAAAAACCTATACCATTTTAAAATTTGCTTCAGAAAATTTTCGTATGGGCCCTTCCTTTCGTTCTTTATTCGTAGGTTCCACTAGACGAATGAAGTCTTCTTCTTTAGCAGAAGCAGCACATTCGCACAGTGTAACCAAAATCAGTGGCGGAAATCATGGAGTTCGGGCCGGTGAAGTTAACGAGCGCTAAGAAATATGTTCAGCGTTGCCAATTGCTAGGTAGCGTTCGATAACTCAAATGACAGACAAAAAGTCTCACATTACATATAGAAGGCACCGCACCCTTTTTCAACATCCGAATTGATGTTGTTTCATCTATTTCACATCCCAAGAAATGTTCCTCGCAAATAATATTTCTATCTTTTGGGAGGAAGTCCAAGGGCACCCGCAATATCAAAAGTCATTTAAACTGATTTGCATGTAAACAAAATTTTATGTAAGAAATTTTGAAGAGAAAACACTTGTTTTGTCAATTTATTTAAATGTTTATCACTGTGAAATTATTAAGATAGGTGAGAAGAGTAAATCTGCAAGTTGGACTTACCTGAAAAACGATTTCCCTCTTCGATTTTTATAGCTATTACCACAACTTGAAACTGAACACTTGATGTCTATATTTCTTGTCACTAATCCAATAAATATTATTATTGTCTACAACAGGTAATCAATGTAAGTCTTTGAATATATTTTAGTTCATTTTCATAAAAAATTATTGATATTATTCTACTGATTTCACAAATATTCGCACTTGAAAGCTCCACGAAAACACAAACCAAAAATACTTTGACAATCAGCACGGGTGCTCTCGTTCCATCTCACTTGCTTAAATGTATTCTGTTCTCCCTCGAGCACCCGCAGAAAAGCTATTCTCATATACTTTTAAGTGTTTCACCACTTCGTTTTAGTTATATATTCTAAGCTGATACTTCATTATACTAAATTTGAGAAGAAAACAAGGCAAGAACGTAACAAAATAAAATAGTTTTTAAAAAAAAAGTTGAACCGACTTCGCAAAAAGCGCTAAAAAGCATAAAATAATTTTTAATTTTATACCTTTTACGACATTTTGAAGTCGGTGCAAATCAAACAAACCAAACAACTACAACAAAAATATTTAATCGTCATTTCTTATGATCCCGTAAGCTGAAACGTTCAGGTAGTATTATGTATTATTTTCAATTGTGGTTATGTAGTTGTTTTATTTGTTTAATTTGCACCGACTTCAAAATGTCGTAAAAGATATAAAATTAAAAATTATTTTATGCTTTTTAGCGCTTTTTGTGAAGTCGGTTCAACTTTTTTTTAAAAAACTATTTTATTTTACACTTTTTAGTGCCTTCTACTCTATACAACGAAGAAAGAACCATCCAAATAGGTCCACACGTTAGACGTTTGTTTTAACCCCCTACCCCACCCCCATTCCACTAAACTTTTTTTCTCGTGGTATCAACCAAGGAACATATTCTACCGAACAGAAAAGGAATCATCGAAATCGGTTCACGCGTTACGAAGTTACTACCCCTCCCCCTCCCCCACCCACACCATAGGACCAAATTATTCTCCTATTAGCAATGGGGGATCACACTCTATACAACATCAAAAGAAGCATCCAAATCGATTCAGGCGTTACAAAGTTAGGTTCCACCCCCCTTCTCCCACCCCCACCCCAGCAACATTTTTTTTTCGTAGTATCAACCAAGGATCATACTCTACCCAATAGAAAAAGAATTATCCAAATCGGTCCACGCGTTACGAATTTAGACTACCCCTCCCCCCACCCACACCTTTCTCCATAGGACCAAATTATTCTTCTATTAGCAATGGGGGATCATACTCTTTACAACAAAAAAGGAACCATCGAGATCGGACCACGCGTTACAAAGTTAGGTTCCACCCCCACCCCCACCCCCATCCCCCCAAAATTTTTTTCACCTGGTATCTCCCACTGAACATACTCTACCCAACAGAAAAAGAATTATCCAAATCGGTCCACGCGTTACAAAGTTAGACTACCCCTCCTCCCCTCCCCCACCCAAGGCCAACTTTTTTTTCTCCTGTTAGCAATGGGGGATCATACGCTGTACAACAAAAAAAGAACCATCCAAATCGGACCACGCGTTACAAAGTTAGGTTTCACCCCCACCCCCATCCCCACCCAAACAACAATTTTTTTGACATGGTACCAATCGGTGAATATACTCTACCCAACAAAAAAAGAATCATCAAAATCGGTCGACGCGTTACGAAGTTATGCCCGGTCAGAATTAACAAAAAAAAAAAAAAAAAAATACGCGTCGAACTTAGAACCTCTTTGTTTTTGGGAAGTCGGTTAGAAAGAGACGGAGTTCGTTTGAGGGTTCGAGCCTTGGTCTCCACGTGAGTTTTTAAAATAACATTAAAAAATCCACGCCATGTTTGGGCTTCTGCCTAGCTCGCGGAAATACAAAAACAAGACAATCATGTTCCCTCATTCCTATTAATCTAACATTCTTCCTGTCGCAGCCATGTTAACGTATCATCACGGTCCCTAAAAAATTAACGGGGTTGCGTCGGGACAGAGCCGGAAGGCGTAGAAAATGTCCGTGTGTACACATGGCGAATAAGAAGCAATTATATATAAATTAAATATACATTATATTTTATTTTGAATTAATTACAAAGGGTTCTCAATTAACAAATTACTGGTATATGAAAAGAGAAGTATGATGCAATGGCAGAAACTTCAATCAATAATTGTATGCACTTAATGAAGTAGGCGATTCGATGGGCACAAAATCTAAATTAAATTGTTTCTTCATAAGGCTAAGAACGTGTAACTATTATAATTGACACATCCTTATGCACCTATATGTTATCACAGATCAGTTGTTGGTGAATATTTGATCATCGCACCGAACAGCAACAAATCAAACATCACCGTAAAAGATAAAACAATTGACACCTAAAACACCGCGTTGATACAACGGATGCCCTAGTTAGATTAAATTAAGGCTGTGACTATTTGCACTTACGTGTACTTACGTGTACTCGGAGACCAGATCTCCCCGTGAGCTTTTATTAAGAAATTAAAGTAATCCACTCCGTCTCTGGATAGTTGTTTAGCTCGCAGGAATGCAAAAACAAGACTCAAGTCAAAGATTACTATTAGTAGATAAACGGCTTCGAATAAAGTATTGAACATTTTTTGGTTGCTTTTATATATTTCCCGCATCGGGCAACCCTGCAGTCAGAACTAAAAAATTTGTTTTCCGGGAAAGTTTGTGGGTAAGAGACAAGTATACTTTTACAAATGGCAAATGTACTTCTCTCATTAAAAGATCAGAATACATTGATAGTTTGAAAGTGTCTTACGCACACAAGTAACTATCTTAGTCATGTGATTCACATGAATTTTTTTTATTGGTGGTACTTTTTGGTACATTTTTCTCTTCGACAAGATTCGCTGCAATTCTCTCCGGATGAGAACAGTATTTTGACAGGAGTAAGTGATTCTCTCAAATAATTTTGACAGGAGTAAATGACTGCACACTACCTGTACTCTTTATTTCCATGTATATTCTTATGACCTTAAAAGCTGGATGATATATTTCGTCTTACTGTGGTGCCAGTGTTACTTTTCAAATTAGCTGGGTAATTTAGGGAGTCGGTTATCTAGTAGTAAGTAATCTTTGCTCAAGTTTCCTCACTTCCCTTACCCTTATTCCCTTCCGGCCATGCTAACGCATCAAAGGGTTGTCCCCTAGGCTTTGGCCACATCGAATAAAAAAAAATTTTTCATAAGGGTATTTACGTGTACTGCCGTGTTTACACGTATTCGGCTTTTTACCTCAAAAATTTATTAGACTCTCTGTGAGGACGAGAAGTATTAATCAGTGGGGGGGGGGGAGCAGATAATGTATTTGTATAGTAGTACATAAAGTACGTAAAAGCCGAACGTGTAATCACGGAAGTACACGTAAATACACGTAAGTGCAAATAGTCACTTCCTTAAATTAAAGTATATCGCTGAGGATATTTTCGTAAACTTACATTGCGCTGCGATTATATCAGTCGATGACGTCAACGCCAAGTCAATCAGTATATAAACATTCTTTGTTTCATCCTTTATTGAATGCAACATCATTCGTGTCTCTATCATTAATAGTTCTCATGTTTTAAACTACTATACTATTTCAAGGTAATACTACCAATATATTTATGGTATGCTAGATATATGAAGCTGTAGCCATGGCAAGTAAGAACAATTTTCAGTCATGAAAAGATTTTATTAACAAAAATTTTATTTTTCACATTTTCCCACCAAATTTTTCAAATTGACTATATAGAATTTTCTAAAAATTTCAGAACGTGGGAATATATCTAGTTCATAATTAACCAAATATAATTTTAATACATTTTATAAATATAACAATATTAAATAAATATTAAAAACAACAACAATAACTTAAGATTTAGTCTAGAGAGCATTTATACATAGCAATTTAACTTACAAAAATGACTAAGAAATCTCATCAAAATCAAGTGCTCCAATGTGGATAACTCAGAATATTTTATGTATACATAAATATATGGCCACGCTTACATGGGTAATATTCCTCCTGGAATATTACTTACGATACTATCACTGCTTTTGAATACTTTAGAATATATTTCACTATCTATCACATCTGAGATTTTGTTTTCCTCAATATTGTTTCCTCTAAAATTGTGTATATGATTATTTCGTAAAGACCTTTAATTCAAATAATTAATACTCGGATTTAATAATAATTTTACCTGAAATTGTACTTTTCGGAAATTTTAAAAATGCTTGTTGGGCAATTTTTATAATAAGGAAAACATTCTCCAGGGCCAGACGTTCCCTCTCCCACTCTTTGTGCTTTTACGTATTCAGGAATATGTTCAGAAAATGGCGAATTCGACGCACTGCAAATATAAAATATTTCATTTATTTTAAAAGTGTATGTATATGAAGAAGTGCAATTTTTTAGGATGAGAGTATGAATTTTGGTAACATTTCACGCCAATAACGTAATGTTCCTTACAATTAAGTAAATTAGCTTAGATCTGTGAACTAACTGTCCACTGAGTTTCTTTAGCCAAATTTAAAATATAACATTTCAACTCTCTTCAATTAATTAATCTCCAAATTTAGAAAACCTGAAACTTAGAAAAAACGTCCATTTTGGTGAATGGCAATTTACCTATTAATAGTGAGCCTGCTCCTTAACCTGCTGTTGGTTCATATAGCGACATTCTAATAAAAAGTGGACTTTTCCCTCTGCTTCACAAAGGCTAGCATTGTTAAAGTTTATAATATTTATTTCGCTAGCTACTTGTTACTTTTCCGAGAGGTAATTGTTTTTATACTAAAGGTTTAACTTGCTGATATTATGCTACACATAAATTTCTTATTCTGCTACAATAATATTTTTGAAGTAAATCGCAATAAGATGTTAGAGTATCAATTTTTTCGTTCAACTTCCGATCATATTAAAATATGAGTTTACTGCAAATCTTTACAGTTCACTTAAATTTTCAAGAGTAACAAATTTATAAAATATAATAAAAACTTAGAATGGCAAAGTACAATAAACAAAATATGAGCTGATCTTACACTAATTTATGTCATGATGAAAATTAAAACGATTACCAAAAAACATTGACGAAATGGTCTGACCGAGATCACGATATCTCTCGCAGAATTAATAATGTCCATTTTCAGGGCAAAAACAAGAATAATTTTGGAATTAACACATCTTGTTCTCATGTAAAATAATCTAAAGTCTATTAATATTAGCAGCGGTAACTTTTTGGTGTGTTACGTTTTTATAGTGAACGGTGCCCTAGTTTTTCTCTTTTTGTTGTTAGATATATTCACTTTCAAAGGATCGATGGAATCCTTTATTCATAAAGAAACAAAATAAGAAGAAAAAATATAATAAATTTATGTAATAAAAAGAAACATTTATGTTGGCTTTTTAGTCCAAGTGAAATAGTTAGAAATTTTAAAATATATTTTAGTAACTAAAATATTACTTTTAACATGGCTCGATCATCAAAATGTGCTGAAACGATAATGTAGTGATCATAAATGCTATTATCAGAAGTCTAATAACCGAAATAGTTCTAATTAGGAAAAAAAGTAATATTTTTTCTGGTGCCCGCTCTGTGTGATGCTCTAGGCCTATCACTGAATCATCATGATGAATTGAATATAAGCATGAATAAAATAGTTTTAAAAAAAAAGTTGAAACGACTTCACAAAAAGCGCTAAAAAGCATAAAATAATTTTTAATTTTATATCTATTACGACATTTTGAAGTCGGTGCAAATCAAACAAACCAAACAACTACAACAAAAGTACTTAATCATCCTTTCTTATGATCACGTGACCTGAAACGTTCAGGTATTATCTTCAATTGTAGTTGTCTAGTTGTTTTATTTGTTTAATTTGCACGTCGAATAAAGGAACATACTCTACCCAACAGAAAAAGAATCGTCGAAATCGGTCCACGCGTTTCGAAGTTAGACCACACACAGAAAAAGAATTATCCAAATCGGTCTTCGCATTACGAAGTTAGTCTACTCTTCCCCCCTCCCCTCCACCCTATAGCAAACTTTTTTCTCCTATTAGCAATGGGGGATCATACTCTGTACAGCAAAAAAAGAACCATCCAAATCGGTCCACGCGTTACAAAGTTAGGCTCCACCCAACCAAAATTTGTTTCTCGTGGTATCAACCAGGGAACATACTCTACCCAATAGAAAAAGAATTATCCAAATTGGTCCACGCGTTACAAAGTTAGACTGCCCCTCCCTTATCCCCACACCGTAGAGCAAAAATTATACACGTCGAACTTAGAACCTCTTTGTTTTTGGGTAAAAAAGATGGAGTTGGTATCGTGCGAAGTACGGACAAATTTATGAAGTACTTTAAAGACTTATTGTGTGGTATAGATCAAAAACTTTCTTAGTCCAACTGCTCACAAATACCTTTAGCCAATATTCGGCTGGATGTACAAAATTGATGAAAATAATAAATTTAAGAAACAACTAGACCCAAATATCTTTCCTGAGCCACACTTAAGATATTATTTGTTTTATAAGATAGGGAGTGTAAAAGTATACCCAATTCACAAAGCCAAATAAATCAAACAGGACATGCCTTCTTAAAAAAACCACATCAACTATTTAAATTAATTATTAATTCAACTCTTAAATTTCGAGCAGGTGGAAAGTCCTAGTATTACGAGTGCTAAAATTTATCCTTTCAATAGAGGTCAACATCAAGTCAAAATTCCAAAACTATGAACCAGCCGAGCAATTTGAATACCTAAGTCAAAAGTTAGCAAAAGTTTTTGGTGATCACGGGAGCTATCGATTCTATCTAATAGAAAAAGATCGAACAGAGCATAAAAGAAATGTCTCCGTTGGAAAATGCTTAGTAAGTATCGATGAAACGAAAGAAGTTTTTCCTAAATTCCCGTGAAAAAGGCTTCAAATTAAAGAAAGGTAAAGTCATGGTCATGGAGAACCAGCCGAAGAGATCGTGCTGGCGGGATATTCAGACTTAGATGAAAGCAAGCAGCCAAAGAAGGACGTTAAAAAGCTAACCAAAATGATGTTTCCGTCTTATAAACTCAGCCAAGGAGAATATCGCTAAGCAAAAAAGTTAATTGAAGACACACAGGTGACGCCCGACAGATTAACAAGTGCCAAGAATAGTACCGCTAGCAAATCGGAGAGAAACAGACATCATGGTTGAAACGATGCGCAAAGAAGGACTGGCAGAAAAGTCGAAGAGCCCGTGGATGTCTTCAGTGGGGCTAGTGAAGAAGAAGGACGGGAGTTCAAGATTCTGCGTAGACTATCGTCGACGAAATAATGTTACAAAGAAAGATAGTTATCCACTACCACGAATAGATGACACGTTAGTTACCCTGTCAGGATCCAAGTGGTTTTCAACGTTGGACTTAAAAATCGGATATTAGCAAGTCGAGATTCATCCAGATACAAAGAGAAAACCGTATTTTCGGTGGCAGCTCAAGGTTATTTCCTTTGGACTTTGCTATAGCCCAGCAATATTCATCAACATTCGAACGCTTAATGGAGTGCGTTTCAACTTGGAAAACCTGCCTGGTATATTTGGATGACACCATTTTAATTGGAAGACGTTTTAAAAAACACCTAGAAAATGTATGAGAAGTGTTGCAGAACCTGAAGTCAGTTAAACTGAAACTAAGCCTTAAAAATGTACCCTCCTGGTATCGACAAAAGGAATTAGCACCAATCCTGAGAAAATAGCTTCAGTAAAAAACTGGACCACCCCACAAGATAAGCAAAGAAGTTTTCTAGGGCTAGCAGCTTATAGACGCTTTATGAAGAATTTCGAAGAAGTACCACGAAACTACATAAGCTAACAGAAAAGGATAAAGCATTTGTGTAGACAGAGAAGGCAGAAGAGAGCTTTAAAGCACTGAAACGGGCGCTTTGCAACGCACCTATGTTAACTGATCCAAAGGCAGGCGATACATTTATATTAGATACCGATGCAAGTAATGTCGGTATTGCGCCGTGTTATCACAAAAAGTAAACAGGCACGAAAAGTAGTGACATACTATAGCAGAGCTCTAACAAAACCAGAAAGAAATTACTGCGTTATAAGGAAAGAACTGTTGGCTTTTGTTGATTAAAAGAAGCATTTTCATAAATTTCTCTATGGACAAATATTCAACCTCCGAAGAGATCATGCAGCACTGAAGTGGTTAACTTAATTCAAAAATCCTGAAGGACTCATAGGAAGGGTAGATCCCATGGAAATGCAGATGCATTTTCACGACGATCATGTAAACCGGAATGTAAATACTGTTCCCGTCTGGAAGGAGAATGCGACGTCGCACCCCGCACCCTTGACAGGATGAAACAATTAAGAATTTCGAGCAGCACAACGAGAATACGAGAATATATCTACAATTTTGATGTGGAAAGATAATGACGAAAGGCGCCAATGGAAAGATATTTCCGACAGAAATACAACGTTGAAGGCTACTGGGCGCAATGGAATTCGCTGTGTGTTGAAGATGGAATATTGAAACCCAAATAGGAAACACCCGACTAGTCATCATGCTGGCTGCAGGTATTAGTTCTCAGGAACAAGATAAAGGATTTGCTGGAAGAATTTCATAGCGGTGCTTCAGGAGGACATCTTGGCTTCAATAAGACTTTGGGGAAGTTATGAGAACGATTTTACTGGTTGCATATGAGAGAGAACGTTGAGGACTAGTGTTGTAAATGTGCAGTTTGTACTTTGCGTAGCAAAGGACCGCATATAAAAACTAGGGGAGCTATGCAGCAATACAACGTTGGAGCACCTTTCGAGAGAATTGCGATTGACGTTGCCGAACCATTTCAGATACATTCTAATGGATTATTTCAGTAAATGGCCAGAAGTATATGCGATACCAAATCAACACACAAAGACAGTGCAGAAGAGTAGTAATAAACTGGATCTGCAAATTTGGCGTTCTTCCTTAGCTTCATTCAGATCAAGGACGAAACTTTAAATTTCAACTGTTCCAGCCGGTTTGCGACATTCTTGGAATAAGGAAAACGCGGACAACACCATTTCACCCACAATCTGATGAAATGGTTGCGATTTAATAGAACAGTGTGTGAACAACTAAGGAAAGTAGTAGATGAATATCAACGAAATTGGGATAGCTTCATTCCTAGCTTATCGAGACAGCCATCCATAACTCAACAGGACAGATACGCTCTAAAGTTGTGTTTGGAAGACAGATTCGACTGCTTAGTGATTTGAAGTTTAAAACACCTGAAAAGGATATTGAATCCACTGAACATAACCACACTTCGGTCTCAGAGCTAATTCTAGCGGATTCAAGGAAGGAGACCTCTTTGGCTATTCAACCCAAGGCGACGAAAAGGAAAAGCTTCAACAGCAGTGGGAAGGACCCTACAAGATCCCTACGCGAATGTGGTCTAAAGGGTACAGCGGGAACCGAAAGATAAAAAGAAGATCGTTCACATTGACAAATTGAAGCCATATCAAGGAGATAAAACTGTTCGGGACGAACAGTTCTAAGAGGAGGGCAATGTAACATGCACTGTATTCTGGCGTAGGCTACGTGATGAAAACGAAATCAAGTTGTTCAATGCGCATGTCCCGAATTTCGAAAACCAGAAAAACGTCAGATGCCGTATGAAGACAAGGCCGACTAGAACCTGTGGTGAAAATAACGAACGGAAATTTACAGAACTAGGTTGCTGAACCTTCTAGAATTAAGCTAAGTAGTATAAATAGGACTGAGTTGTATTTTAACCAGTGAAGTCCTAAATATTAAAGTGAAAAGTTCTATTGTGAAGAAATATTGTTAAGAAAATTGTGCAACGAATTAATCAGTAAAGTGAATAAAATTTTTAAACATTTCTGACTGTAAAAAGGTGTCTTAATTAATCGGTCGCGCCCGAAGAGCCCCAACTACGTTACAATATTCTAATAGAGTGTGTTTCTGTAGTTTTCTACTTTTCTATTTCGAATTTTTAAGCAAATGAAATCCTCTTTCATACCTACACCATTGTAGGCATTTCCATAATAATTTTGTTTTGTAAATAATTTGTAAAATAACTGAAATTTCTTTATACTCAATTTTACAAACTGTGGATTTTTGTGTAAACTACTACAATCTGATTTTGGCATTCCAATTTAGCAGACCCACCAACCCTTCGAAACGAAATGAAAACTAACCCACATCGTTCTTTTCAGATAGCCATGATCTTGACCGTGAACCAGATGAAAAAAAACACAGCTTATGTTGTTGTAACGTGCACTGTTGTCTGGCATAAACTACGTGATGAAAACGAAACCAAGTTGTGCAGTGCGCATGTCCCAAATTTCGGAAACCAATAAAAATGAATAACGGAAACTTTTAGAACTAACTTGCTGAACTTTTTAGGATTAAGCTAAGTGGTGTAAATAGTGCTGAGTAACAGCCTGGTCAGTAAGTTGTATTTTAACCAGTGAAGTGATAATTGTAATTAAGTAAAGTGAAGCTGTGTATTGTGAAGAAAACGTGTAAAGGAAATTGTGAAACGAACTAATTAAGTTAAATGAATAAAACTGTGGACATTTGTGAGTGAAAATAAGTTTCTTAATTAATCCGTCGAGCTCGAAGCCCCATTAAGTTACAATTGGTATCAAAAGTGGGATTAATTAAGAAGGACTAAAAAGTGAACTTAGAAAAAAGTGAAGGGGGAATTAAGTAAACGTTATCTCGGTTCGATTGGAAATAAAAGTGCCCTGATAGCGTTACTAAAAGAAGCCATGGAACAGGAAGAAAAGGATCCCGAAGCTTTTATTTTCAAAGATGACCTAGAAGAAGAAGACACCACTCCAAGCATGTCAGATCTTCTCAATATTCTAATGTCTGAAATAAAATCTTCCAAAGAAGAACAGAAGTTGTCATCAGCCGAGTTAAAAGCATCCATGAAAGAACAAAAAGCGTCGACGGCCGAAGAAGTGAAGGCCGATATGGAAATTTCTATGCAGAAACAGTTCGAAGTTCTGGAATCAACTGTAGAGAAGAAACTGGAGACCGTAGAAAACTCTGTCAAAATCAACCACGAAAGCCATATGGATAATCAAATGGGAGACATAAAGTCAGATTCTTCTTTTTGCAAATCAATTCCCTTCCCCACCCACAGCCCACCCATAAAACTTTTAACATGGTGCTAATGAGGGAACTAACTCTACTCTATAAAATAAAAATATGAAAAACATCGAAATCGGTTCACGTGGTTAAAAGTTAGGTTACGCCCCCTACGCCACACTCACTTCATCAACAAAATTTATGATATGGTATGAACAGATTCTGTCCAACAGAAAAGAATCATCCAAATCGCTTTACGTTTTACGAAGTTATGCCTGATCATACATATAAGAAAGGACATGGCCCAAGTGACATGCAAGCGAACGAAAAACCGGGCTAAATACAATATATACATATATAAAAAGACTATGAATTGACAGAAGTCAGCTGAAAATTTCAACTGTTACATTTGATTTGCTTTGTTTGAAAGCTGAAGCTGGCGGAAAGGCTCCACTTGTATTTTAACCTTTATTCAATTTAGTAGCGCGGTGGCACCATTTTTTATTTTTGGAAATTTTTATTATGATTCGGATTTGAAAAATGAATTTCATCTCCGTCCGTTGGTCTGTAAGTGCGATTTGATGATACTTCTGTCTATTAATTAGTTAACTACAGAATAGAACCCTATTAATGATTTTTGATATAGTTTAATATTTATAAACAATTTTCTCCTCAAACTCCTTTTTTCGTGCTCGGCGACTGTCTTTAGCCTCCTTCTTTCTACTTTACTTTCGATCTCTTAAAGATAAATGTGGGATCGAGGCATAAAACACCTTTGGAGCGGAGGATCGGCTGGTGGCCCAGCGGTTAGGGTAATGGAGTATGATGCGCATGGTCTCGGTTCAAGACCAGCTCGCCCAGCGTTAACTCCTATTCTCCGATTCCTACATACATATACCGTCGCAAGTGCAAATTTTCAAATTTTCGAGTTAAATACGAGAAAGGTACCAACAAATGTAAAAAGCGTCATTGTCGAAATTGTAAGTTTTAACTGCGTCTTAGAGTTAACAGTCAATTTCTGAAGAATTGCAGAATCTGCGCTGACGTCATTGTTTCACCGGAGAAGTGATATGTTGTAAAGCAGTATCCCCGAGTGAACCTCCTCTCCTGTCTAATGTTACGCAAGTGGGAGCACCTTGGCCTTGATAGTTTGTTTTATTACGGCCGCCATTTGTTGAAATCGGTTCAGTTGCTTAGGGATCATTTGAACTTACATGCATTCATATATTGCTAACTTCATAACGCATCCATTCCTTCTCTTCGCAACAGTTGTGTAAAAAGGTACTTATTATAAATAACTTTTCAACATTTTGTTCTTCACCCTGCATGGAGATATTACTGTAGTCAACTCAATCCTTGAATAAATTTGAATTATGCACAAATAAGCTCATTTCAAACACAATTCCCGGACACTAACAATAAAATACATAAATTTCAAACAAATCTCTTTCTGAAAATATTTATTCGTTGGTGTCTTTCGTAGTTATGTAAACCCTTTTGATTGTATATTTTAAAATGTCTAAAGTGCTTTAATAGTATATTTCTCTTTAAACATCTCGCAAAATAGTTTAAGCTTTTAAATCATAGATGTTGATACAAAAAATGAGCTATTGAATGAATAACATACCTTAAGAAAAGCTTAAGTGTTTCTCCAAAAAATCCAAGGTGCGACAACGATTTAGAATGTACTTCACATATTGCTCGTAAAAGGCATGCTTTCCCATTCATGCCAAAAGTCGATATAAAGTCTTCAACAGCACCATAAAGTAAGGCTCTAATAAGACACATAATAAGAAGAGAAAAGAAATTAAAATATTCTCACCTTTCTCCTCCATGAAATATGTGTTGATACTCTTTGGGTAGCTCCGGAACTTCATCCTTGTCATGTGGCACAAAATTGACTTTAAAATTACTATTTTGTTTCTTTGGTTCATTAAGCTTTAATAAATCTCTTTTCTCTCTTTGTTGTACATAGTGAGATATATAGCTGCCTATTAAAAATTAAAGTAATATAAATCAGGGACCTGGACTGGTATTGAAACTTTAGTTTACCTAGCATTCTTCCTGCTGCCCTGCCAAACGATCGAGCAAAAATTGGCGGCAGCTCGCCAAGCGGATTTTGGTTATCTGTCAAACCAAGCTTATCGAAATCAACTAAAAATTTACAGAGTAAATTGTTTTACACGTACTAATTTTGAAAATAATTATTTACTTGTTACTGGAAAGCTGATCGTTATATTCGATAAGAATCCTTCCGGCGGATGACGCACAAGAGGTAATGCTATAGTTGGGGTTATACTCAAAGTTGTACCTGGTGGAAGTGCCAATCTACCATCATCGGTGACCCAAATTAATCGCTTTTTTCGAGAATGCGGTTGTTCTGCTTCTAGAAACTCCTCAATAGGTTCATTGGCTTTATCTATTTTACTACTATACTGTTGACTGTTTGCTAATGAAAGTGTGTCATGATATTTAATTCCTGGTGTAGGTAATTTTTCTTCATCACTTTTAAAAATGTCTTGACTTTTCTTAGCTATAGAATATGGCAATATCACGAAAACAACTGCTAGAGTTTTCCACAGCCTCCATATCCCCATTTTATCTGAAACAAGGACAATTTTTATTAATTACATCAAGAGTGTCTATCGCAGGTGCTTCAACAAATTTAAATTTTTTTCTTGGTTCCCGTTGCGTAAAAGTATTCTATAAAATAAAAATTCTTGCAAAATTGGAGTCTCATAGCTCATTCATAAAAAGTCGATAAAGCATCGTCACTTCCAAAAGTGTAAATCATGGTTTGGGATTACCTCAAATTAGTACATCTATTTTTTACTTTTATTGGATTATCCATCTTATTACCTTTCCAAAAAGGTGCAACACAACAAAGTAGGCAAAGGATTAGAAAAACCGCATCCTTAGAAATCCCTGACTACCTAATTATTTTATTGCTCTCCAGTTTGGGCTGGTATCATCGGCAATCATTTGGTAGGACCATTCATTTTGCCGCAAGTGCTTAATAGTGATCTTTATGCGGATTTTTTGGAGAATACACTGCCAGATCTAATAGAGGACATTCCTGTGTATAATCGAACGGATTTGTTTTACCAACACGATGGAGCACTAGCGCATACTGCTAACATAAGGCATAAATACTAAGTGAAAAATTTCCTAACCGCTGCTTTGATCGAGGTACACCGATTCCTTGGCCTGCTAGATCTCCAGATCTTACCACATTTGAGTTTTTCTTATGGGGAACAATAAACGATGAAATTTATTCAAGCCCTGTTGACACTAGGTAGAATTTAGTTTAGCGACGAAAATACGGGAGAGGCTGGCTGCAATATGACTTAAACAGGAACTTGGAAGGAGATTGTTGGCATGAATTGGCGTTAGGGGATATTTTGAACAGCTTTTGTAATTTACTAAGATTAATTGTAATACGTTTTAAATTCAATAAAAAGGATTTTAGAGTTAATATGAGTTTAATTTCTTTAAATTGTTGATTTTTATATTATTCTCCGATAGGATTTCTTCGTATAAATTTCTACATACTTTCTCTACGTGAACATGTTGCACCTTTTTGGAAAGGCAATAAAATGGGAAATCCAATCAAAAGAAAAAACGGGTGTGCTAATTACATGAACTTTGGAGAAAATTTGGGAAAATACTGAATTTTGGGTAATCGCAAACCATTTTTTTCACTTTTGTAAGTGACTGTACCTGCAATAGTAAACGTTAGATCAACATTGTCGACAATTTTGGAAAGATCATTGGGATAGTAATATCAAACAAACGCTAAATTGTTTGATGTCGTTGTGTTGGGTAGATCAAAAGATAAAAATAAAAGAGTAATGTGCATACCATGAAAAACTTAAGTTTATGAATCACTCCCAAACGGTTGAGATTGCCCCCACACTGGCATCCAATTTTTTTTGTGGCTAAGAGAGATCTCTCACCCCACTTATTTTGGAACGTCAGATCTGAAAATCCCTATATATATATATATATATATATATATATATATATATATATATATATATATATATATATATATCTGATGTACCCAAAGCCTAGTTGGTAACACTCAACACTGTGATGCCTTAGCATGGCTTGGACCTTTGAACTCGAATGCCCAGAGACGGAGTAGATTTTTTAATTTTATTAAGAATTCACGGTAAGGCCAAGGCGCGAACCCTGGAACCATGGCATGGTGATCGTGCCACTCATTCATCGATCTTAACTGAAAAGTGTAGGATATCTATCGGTGGATACTAATAATATTAAGAATTTATTTAGGCAAGTATACACAAGATTAATATCTTTTTATAGTATACTACAAAATTGAGAAAAGTTCTATACAAAAAAACCTTATCAGTATTTATAACAAAATTATTAAACAAAAGCAAAGCCAATCCAAAATTACGAAAAGAAATACCGCTTCAACATGCCTTTAAACTCAGATGTCCTGCTCGTCGCTCTTACATTAATAGGAAGAGAATTCCATAGGCGGAAAATTACAACAAAAAAACAACTCGGCAATGGTCACTGAATAGGTAATCTCATATCTTGTATGGTTCGTTTTCAGAATTGTCAGTGGTACAGTGGTCCTTACAAGAAAATACATTAAAAGTTTTCGCAGTCTTACGTACAAAATTGTATTATGGCACTGCCTTTTTGCAAATCGAACCTTTCCATAAGGCTCCGTGTGGCTCCGTGTTACACGGTCCTCATCTTTTCGTGTCGCCACGTCGCACAGCCTTGAACTACCGTATAAAGCGCATGATGCCGAATTTCGGTAACTGCACTCATTTATGCCGGTTATAGACGTTCAGTTAAAATAGTTTACTTGAAGACCATCCCCACAGTCTTCAAATAAACTGATTTAACTAATCCCATCCAGCTTATCCAGCTTATAAAAATTATAAATAGGCTTAATGTAAAAATCGACCTTTAATTTAGAATAAGTCGAAAATGGATTTTCTTTCTACGCAAATATTTGGGGTAAACACCATTATAAGAATTCAAATATTACTACATTATTTTCCTTTAAGCATGAATCATCAATCACTTACTTAACCTAAACTATCGTTATTATTACAGGAACTATTTCTATACCTCGTTCATATATCAAACATGGTTAATCAGACGCATATGCATAATAATTTTTGAAGTAACCTCTAAATGTACCGATTGTTGTTCTCCAGCTTTCCTGGTATCCATAATATCTTCGTCATCTTTGTGACTTAGATTTTTTTTCGGTCACCAATTCAAAAGATTGTTACTTCCCCTTAGACCCTCAGTAATAAAAACACTTTAAAAATATCTTCTGAAGATCGTCCCTGATGGGCTTCGTAAACTTCTATTTGTCATATGGCTGTTACATTGCAATTTCAAATATAATGCAATTTCACATTGCATTTAAATCTCTTATCAAAAGCGTGTATGCTTTTTCGACCTATTAAATTTTTTTTATATTAAGCACAGATGAATAAATAGGACATTACCTAAGTGCGGCATCCTTAACAAAATTTATGCTTTTTTGCTATCCAGAGCATCGTGCAAGTCATTCGTTTCTATAACAACCATTTGCTCTTTACGACTGTGTTTCATGCCACCCCAAACTGAACCTTGAACTCTTCTTCGTATTTATCTGGTTCTCAAGCATATTGTTTTTCAATATATCACTGTGTTTAATTCAGAGAGTACACAGTGATTAAGGAGACATAATTTTATGTTCAGCAATTCTCAAGACACCTGTTTTTGAATAATAATTGGATTAAGTGTACTATGACCGGACAGAGTCAACTGATAATTTTGCCAATGTTGCCAGGTGATACTTTTCGAATGCCGTAGATTATGGATTCCTGAGAAGGAAAAAATTCCATTCTTCCGTATTGGTTCTCCATCTTGCGTAAAAGTAGGTAGTCTACGCTTTTTTTAACATGAATTCAGCCGGGATATTCGAAAATAAATAATTGCAAGTATTTAGAAATTTAAAAAAGTTTTAAATTAAATTAAAATTATTCAAAAGGCGTTTCACTGAACTTAATTTTAATTTACTTTTTCTTACTTAGTTAAAAAATTAAGTTAAAAAACTAAAACCCAACTACGGCTTTAACCGGCCTTTTAAAAGTTGTAAACAAGACTTTGTAGCTGGACCTCTATTTTGTAATGAAATATTCGGTTACGTAAACACCGTAGTCACACGTAATTAAAAAGTTATCTTAATTGCTGAAGCTGATGTACGGGCTCGCATCAATAAGGCTCGAGTTGCATTTAATATTCTTGCTCAGATCTGGTGCAATCTTCGAGACGATTGTAAATTCTGTTTTGTTGTTCTGTTTGGCTGTTCAACATGGAAAGTGACCTGTCAAGTATCATCTTAGCACAGCCTTCTCTAGATACGAGACCGGAAAACATGACAGCTCTGCCATTTCACCACTAAGCGTTTCGTCATTATTTCATTTTTGTTGTAAAACAGATTAACTAATCCGTGCACGCACAAATAAAACTACACACTCTCGTAACCAAAACCAAAGAGAAACGCTGATGTCATTAATGCATTTTAAGCTCAATACTTCAACAAAACGAGCACAAGCGAGTTTTCTCTTTAAAACACATGGAAATTGTATAAGAGAGACACTTTTTATCGTATTAAGATGTTAAAAACATTTATAGGATAACCAGAAGTAAAATCTAATTTGAGACTTTAAATATATTGTCAGCTTCCGTGCTTGTATCTGGAGTATGCTGTGATCTAAGCTACAAGTCTTTGTCAACCGATGTCTCTGGCATCCATTGGCCATTACCAACGAAGACCTACACAGACTTACAGGTCAAGACGGGATAGACACCAGTATTTGCAAGCGAAAGTTGCAATGGATAGCCCACACACAAAAGAGCCAAACAACATCGCACAGCAGGCTCTAGATTAGAATCCCCGCAGATCATGGCATGAGACACGGAGAGATCGATCGAGAGGGAAGGTACCCAGATCAACAAATCGTAACCACATTGAAGGAACCAGACAGATATGTACAATAGAGGTCAAGCTAGTAAGTTTTGTTTACAACTTTCAAAAGGGGAGTTGAGGCCGTAGTTCAGTTCTAGTTTTTAACTTTATTTTTTATTTAAAACATTTTTTTTTTATATATATGATGTTGCCAAAGCTCAGGGGATGCCCTATGATGCTAAAGCACAGCCTTGGCAGGAAAGGAATTAAGGTTGGGGGAAATGGGTTAGGAGGCTGAGTGAAGGAGGTGTCGATGTACGCCCCGTTTGAAAGTTTCAGGCTCATAAGACGAGGGAAAAACAGAAGATGGTAAACTGTTCCACATTCGTGTTGTTCTGCTAAGAAAAGATTCCCGAAATTTGACGGTACGTCCAAATTTGACCCGGAGAGTATAGGGGTGGGAGCGACTTGTAGATCTTGTATCGCGCGTTGTAATAAGTCTACAAGGAATCAGGCTAGCAATTTCGTTAGAACAATGGCCATGGAAATAGCGATAAAAAAGTGAGAGACAACCGACATTCCGTCGATGCTCCAGAGAGTCAAGGCCCTCAGAGATTGAGGAATCGCCAATAAGTTTAACAGCCTTACGCTGAACTTTGTCTAACGCGGACAATGCGGTGTGTCCTGCCCCTGCCCAAATATGGGAATTATATTCAAGTCTAGGCCTACTGTGGGACTTGTAGATCAACGCTAAGTCGGGTGGGGTGAAATATTTCTTACATCTCTTTAGAAAACCCAAACAATTCATCGCACTTTTAGCGATTGCAAATATATGATCAGTCCAGCTAAGATTGCTGGATATCTCAATACCCAAGATCTTTAGGGAGGGTGAATTGGGTATATTCACTCCGTCGACTGAAATGGGTTGGGGGTGAACTGGGCGTTTTTAAGGACATTAAACAGCATTGAGTTTTGGATGCATTAAACGTAACACGATTTGCTCTGCCCCAAGCGAGGACCATAGAAATGTCTTTGTTTAATGATCTAAACATGCGTTCCCGATTGACTTCTGTAGCATTTCCACGTGAATTCATTACAGAATCAAATGAGTACGCGAAATCAAGGGTGCTGTCGTCGGCAAAACTATGAATAGGATTGAGAGTAAGGGATAAGAGATCATTAATAAAAAGAAGAAATAAGGTTGGTGAAAGAACTGAACCCTGAGGTACACCGGCATTTATTTCGTAGGAATCAGATGTAACTCCGTCAATTACTACACGGATTGAACGGCCTGACAAAAAGCTCTCTATCCATTTACCGAGGGTAGGGTGCAGACCAAATGTTTGAAGTTTGGCTAAAAGGGCAGCATGCCAGACTCTATCAAAAGCCTTTGAAATATCAAGAGCGACGATTTCGGACTCACCGAAATTATGGAGACAATGATTCCAACGGGGTTTTCTCTAAGTTCGTTTAAACTCGCATCGTAATAATAGCTGTGTATAAAAATTAAGTTGTATTTAGAGCCCTTAGTATCTCTAATTCAGCAAAAGATCGGCCCCGCTACGCGCCGCCCCACCCTGCCGCCTCTTCGTTGCACGCCATATACCTTATGTTACGCGGAGCATTCATACAAATTCAATGACACCTCATTTGTCCAAATCTGCTGAGTAGTTCTACTACTACGAGCAACGAGGGAACAGACCACAACCCCGTCACGCGCTTCCCGACATACCGCCTCAGCGCTGCTCGCAATATAGCCTATATTACGCAGGGCATTTATACAAATCCAATGGCACCTCATTTCTCATTTTAAATCTAATGAGTAGTGTAGGAGCTACGAGGAAGTATACCGCACCCTGCCACGCCCCGCCCTGCCCCACACCTTGTTACGCGGAGCAAATCCAAATCCAAATCTGATGAGTAATTTAGGGGCTACGACAAAACAGCCCGCAACCCCGCAACGCCCAGCCACGCGCCGCCTCGCCCTACCGCTACTGGGCTACTCGCAGTACTTCATACAAATCCAAAGTCACCTCATTTTTTCAAACCTGATAAGAAGTGGAAACCTTCCTGTTTTTGCTTAGTCGGGAAAAAGTAATAATTTTCTGATATGCGATTTAAATTGAACACATTTTCGTAGTTCTTAACATATGTAGTGTTTTTAAATTATCTTTGGCAATAAATTTGCACTTGGATGACGTAAAACTTGACAATTATAAACTGTATTTAGTTAAGACGCGAGTTGCAAATAGCACTCCTTTGTATTATTTCATATTCCAAATGTATTTAACATATATTTTAAATTGACAATGTTGTTGTTAAACACTATTTAAAATCACAAAATGCACAAAATGTGCAGCAAAAATTCACTTGCCCCGAGTTAATTTTCAAAAATCAAAATCAAAACAAACTACTTGTACACTCGAGCAATGTAAGAAATATAAAAATTTTCATCATGTTAAGAAAAATTTTTATATTTCTCACATTGCTCGAGTGTACAAGTAGTTTGTTTTGATTTTTACTATTTAAAATTCCTATCCAATTACGTCTTCTATAAACAGAGTTCGTTTGATGTAAGATTTACCCTTAAAAGTGTAAAAGAAAATTTGTTTATTCACAAAAGACTGAAACATCGCAGTAGGAAATGTAATGTTAACAATATCAATTTTAGTTAACATACCTATTAACATTGTCAAATACTTTAAATAATTTATACGTTAAAAATGTGTTATAGTTTTAGTCTAGTTCCATTATATTGCTGGACATGAGGCTTGAGAAGAAGCACACCCGATTCGATGACAAAATAAATATGATATAATGTTTGAAGTGTTAAGTTGTTATTCATGCATGATACTTGCCACTAAAAACACTGAATGTGTTTTGCTGAGAGTATGAGGCCAAAAAGACAATCCGTACTTTTCCGCCAGGATGAGCTTTGTCTAGTGTGAATGGGATACATGCCCTCCCTTATCCCCTCAAAAAATTCTACATTTCAGGTAGGTGCTGTAGTGTGGAAGTGAGTGCATATAGTCACTACTGTCATACTTGAAATTGTTTGGAATGCCATATCACTTGAAGGGTTACCCATATAAAAAAAACTTTGAAGAAGAAAACTATACGTTTAATGAACTTTTTGTAACCACACCGTTTCATGTTAGTTAACCGTATAGTTTTTTATTACTCAGATATCAAAGCATCACGACGCAACTTTAGCACATGATAAAATAGTTGTAAAAAAAAAAGTTGAACCGACTTCACAAAAAGCGCTAAAAAGCATAAAATAATATTTAATCTGAAGTCGGTGCAAATTAAGCAATTGGGTATATTCATTAAACATTAACAGCATTGAGTTTTGGATGCATTAAATGAAACACGATTTGCTCTGCCCCAAGCGAGGATCATAGAAATGTCGTTGTTTAATGATCTAATCATCGTTTTCGAATGACTTCCGTAGCATTTCCACGTGAATTCGTTATAGAATCAAATGAGTACGTGAAATCAAGGGTGCTGTCGTCGGCGAGACTATGAATATGATTGAGAGTAAGGGATAAAAGATCATTAATAAAAAGAAGAAATAAGGTTGGCGAGAGAACTGAACCCTGAGGTACCCCGGCATTTATTTCGTAGGAATCAGATGTAACTCCGTCAATTATTACACGGATTGAACGGTCTGACAAAAAACTTTCTATCCATTTAAGGAGGCTTTGAAATATCAAGAGCAACGATTTCGGACTCGCCAAAATTATGGAGACAGTGATTCCAACGCTCCGTTAGAGCCGTTAGTAAGTCTCCGGTTGAGCGATCAGCGCGGAAAGCATACTAGCAATCGTTGATCAGATGGTTATTTTTTAGATATTTCATCAACTGAGAATTGATGAGTGATTCAAAAACTTTAGAAATGATCGGCTGGGCATGAGCAAGTTTCCATGCACTTGGAAAAATTCCTGTTGAAGATGACAGGTGAAAAAGTTTGCGCAGAGATTTAACCAAAGCAGAGGCGCAGCATTTTAAAACCAGGGGCAAGAAACCATCAGGCCCAGCAGCTTTGGACAGTTCGAGTTTCGAAAGTACCCTAAAAAACTTCCGGAGTACGAAAGTGTAGAGGCTTTTGCCTACTACTGCACTGTGATGGAGATGGAAGTGACTGCGATGAAGGTGGCAAATACGAATTAGCAGCAAAATTAGCAGCAAGCAGTTTGGCCTTCCCCAATGAGTCAGTAAAAATATTCCCATTATAAATGAGTGGTGGTGTTGACGAACAGGTGAAATTTTTCTTTACGGTTTTTGCTAGAGACCAGAAGCCCTTACTACCCTTTTGAGTAGAAAATACCTTCCGTTTAACGCTCTGGTTGCAATTGAACTTTATCCGACCAATTATGAATGAATTGGATCCTTATGATCTCGTGAGCTGTAATGTTTAAGTATTTTTACCATATATAGTAACTTTGGTTGTGGTTTCCTAGTTATTCTGTTTGTTAAATTAGCATCGACTTGCATCGACTGTAATAGATTAAATATTATGTTATGCTATTTAGCGCTTTTTGTGAAGTCAGTTCAACTTTTTTTTTAAATTTATTTTATTTTTCACTTCTTCGAGTCTTCGGATATACTACTCGAAATAAGGTGCTCAAATAACAAAGCGGTAACGCATTCCGAAGTTAATCCCAGCCACCTTTTCACATCCTTACGTTAGATATAAAATTCTTACCATGGCGCTGGTACAGCGTACTCTATACAGAAAGAGGGAATCGTCAAAATCAGGGCATGCATTAAAAGTAACGGGACTGCTCCATCCTCTTTCTGTAGTGACTCTAGATGGAACATTTCTTATCATTTACCAATAAGGAAACGTATTCTGTACAACCGAATGAAAATAATCAAAATCGGTCTACGCCTTAGGCTTTACTCCTTCACCACCCTCCCCTCCACCCTATAAATTTTAATCGTAGAAACAATGGGGGAACATCATCTAAGCATCACAAAAAGAATCAACAAAATTGGTCCACGTCTTACGAAGTTAGCCTAACCCTCCCCGCTTATACGCTACATCAAATATTTTGCTCACAGTAGCAACAAAAAAGGAATCATCCAAATGCAAATGGGTCTACACGTTAAGGGGTTGAGTTCCGCCCTTTTTCCCATACAATTTTATCGTGGCACTAATGGGCGAACATACTCTATACATCACAAAAGGAATCACCCAAATCGGGCAACGCATTATAAAGCTAGGCTACCGCCTACGAGCAAGAAACTAAATGGAGTGGCCCTAGCGTGTAAAATCCGTGTACATGAGTGTGCCGATTTCTACGGTTTTTTTGCTCTCATATTTCTTCACGTGTTGTCACTTGTTTGACATTTTTCTTTAACCGAGTGTTGTGGTTGAAAAAGTGCTAATTTTATCGTCCTGTAATGTTGAAGTAAGGACTAAATTGATTGCAAAGGACAAAAATATAAAACTATTGCGTGTTGTGTCAAAACTATGTTAAAAAAGTTCAAGTTTTAAACGATTAGTGATAATGAAGTGTGTAGTGCAATTTTGCAAAAATTCAAGTTCTTTAAAACACCCCGGGATGAAATTTCACAGATAAAGTAGAGAAAATAACTTTCTTTTGTGATAAGAATATTTCAGGCGGTGTTAAACACACTATAAAATACCCACTTTTTGCGTTAAGGTAGACTTTGTTTACCTTTGGCTCAGCAGCCATATTTTCTTGAGTGACTGACCACTTACAAAGGCGGTGGTGTAATTAAATTTTGCAAGGAGTTAGTAAATGAAAACTTTATTATTGAAGTGTTTACTGATTTGCAAATTAATTAGTTAAATTTCTTGTGATGAAAAGCCGTAATAAAAATTACAAATTTTAGTGAAAAAGCTCATATTTTATTTATTTAATATAAAAATTTCTTAAATATTATCAGCTGTTTCATCAGTTACTTCTGTGATAGTAATATTCGATGCTACCTCTGATGATATTACTGTGATAATTGGTCGATGATAACTAAAGTGAATATGTTACAAAAGTATTGGACATAACGTTATTAAGATTAAGGGAGAGAGGGGGTGATCGGTCTCACCCGCTGCATTAGATGTTTCATATCAAAAAAAATATCAAAATCGGTCAACACGTTACGAAATAATGCCCGGTCAGGCATAAAACAAAAACAAATAATTATACGTGTCGAACTTAGAACCTCCGAACTTAGATTCCTAACCCCAGACAGTTCTGAAAATTTGTGATTGTGAATTTTTAATAGCTATGAAAATACTTGTAAAATTTAAAATGAAAAAAAACATGGGCGCATGCAAAAGATAATTAATGCATGAACAGTTCACCTAAGTCACTAACAATTGTATTGCAATGCACATGATACGAACTGTTGTGTGAGTTTTCTGAACGACAGGTACTCTGTGCACTACTTGCTATTATCTGTTGCAATGCAATGTTATCCAGGTGCCGAGGTGTTTAAAGTTTCAAGTCCGTAGCTCATCGGGACGTTAGTTTAAAATCGATTACAAAACATTGTACCGAACAGACAGACAGACACGAAAGCGACTTAATAAAAATAGTTTTAAAAATAAAACCGACTTCACAAATTATTTTTTAATTTTATATCTATTACCGCATTTTGAGGTCGGTGCAAATTAAACAAACAAACACGGGATCATAAGGAAGGACGATTAAATACTTTTGTTGTAACATTTTTAATTTAAAAATAGAAGAAGAGATTAAAAACATTAACATTTACCATTATCTTTCTTATGTATGTCATTTAAAACAAATTAAACAGTGCGCTTGCGTGAAAAAAGAATTTTTCAAATCTGAAAGAACCGCAAAATCATGCTCTTTCGATCTAATGCCTTGTGAATGTATTCAGCTTTCTTTTTCTTTCCACAACTGGGAGTTCAGAAAATCAAAAAAAATATCCAACTAGACAATGTGACTTAATTGCTTTTACGAACTGGCTATAAGAACTTTGATTTATTTTTGAGTGTGTGTGTTTAACGAAATTGATCGAACTTCAATAATTAAATTGAAATTGTGTTCGTCATCGCCATTGGGGTTAGGAGTGGGTGCAATTTTGGGATATTCATTGGAAAAATAAAGATTTTGTAACAAGTATTTAATGCTGGATTATACGTCAGGATGTTGAAAAGTGTTGTTAGAACAGAATTGCTGAAAATTTATCAAACTTTGTCTGCTTTTATCGTGAGTTTGAACTTCAGCGATCCAATTTGTCAAATTTTCCACGATGGCTAGTTGGTAGCAGACAAGGTAAATTTACAATGCATTTCGGTATTTAATAAAATATAATTAAAATATTTAAATTTGTCATGGTCTAATATTGCTTTATGTGATCAATAATGTTTTTTTTTTATTTGAGGTATGTTTTTGCCTTGTGGGAATGCAACAAAAAGCAACACGCGTATGATTTCCGAGGAAGACATTGTCGAGTGGCCTGGAATTTGTAATAAAGGATCAGCGAAAAATTTTGTTTATTCCTGAGATTATGCCTGCTGTGGTTTACATCCGGATTCTCGCTCGTTTAATTCCGGATACCTGAAAAATCGAACTTAGCCGCTATTTATTACACAGTCCGAGAAGCAGTCAATGGTAAATGTCTTAACTTAAAATTTCCTTTTCAATCAATTATTCCTATTTTAAGTTTGAATCAGTAACAAATTAGTTTTATAGTCGATCGCACATTGCAACCAAAAAGGGTCTGCTTTCAAGGGTCTATTTGGTTTCAGTGTTTGCGTAGACATACAAAGCAAACTTAAGTACAGATCAGAATTTTAAATTGATTCCTCATTTTTTACGTACATAACAAATGAATAAAGGATTTGTGGAACAAACTATTAAAATGAGAGACACCACTAAATGAATTTGATCAGACGAATTTGGATGTCGATTTCAGAAGCCATCACAAACCAGAGGATTCAGTGCTTTAAGGTATTTTTTGTACTACTTTTAGTTCTTAGTAATCTAAAAGAAATTTTTCTTCTTTATTTAAGATAATGCATTGTGCCAAGAGAGCTAATTAGCTAGGCAGTCTTTCTAATAAGTGATGCCCGCGAAACATCCTCGTTGTGAGTTGCCAAAAACCGTAGCAGACATGACTACTTATCGAAGGAAAATAATCTGTCTAGCCACCGAACATAATATTATTCTAAGAGTAAAAGTTAAGCGTTAATTGTTGAATTTGTGATTAGCATAAGACTAGCTAGTCTAAAGTAAGAAATATAACACATTTAACAATTTAGTATAAGCATACTAGCTTTAAGCAATTAAATTGTGTTGTACTTATCCGTTTAATCGATATATTAAAAAAAAATACTCAAAATTATTAGACTTCTCATTTTAAGCCACACTTCCTGCATTTGGTTCCTGACCCTTGTAATCCAAATCTCTCTACATAATAAGAAAACCCCTTTTAAACTATAAAAGGAAATAATTGATCAAAAAAGGACTTTAATTCCGGAAATTAAACCACAAAACGATTTCTGCCTTAACCATGCAAGCTTATATAGGTTTCCTTTACTTTCAGGATGCTATCCCTGCTCTGTAGGGTTGTCCTTTAGTAAGATGGTAGAAAAAACATTGTAGAATGGATTTCAAAAAAAGTTTATTCCAAAAAGGACTTCTATCAAAAAATATGCACATAAAATCGATCTCTGTTTTGTCAAAATTAAAATTTTCATCCTTTTTCGTTAATTTACCGACGTTATCCTTGTCCGAATTAGGATCTAATTTCATATTCTGGTAGAGAAAACATCCTGGAATAGATTCCTAAAAAAATCGGGCCAAAAATGTCCTTAAAACAAGAAAAATAAGCCAACAAATTTCTGGAACAAGAAAATTTGCTTGCTGCTGATTATGGTGGCCTGGTGTACAAAGTTGATTTTGGGCCGAAAAGTCGGTTTTTACCACATTTTCGTTTGAAAATCGCGTTTTTTGGTGTTTCCCTAGTTTTAAGGACTGTTCCGACCAAATTTCTTTTTGGATGTAGCTAGGATGTTTTCTCATTGTCCAGGTAACACCACCATTGCGAGGAATAACACTAAGACGATTTGGGTTCCATTAAGTGAAATAAGGTGCATTTTATCCCAACGCCTGGAAAGCGAAGCTACGAACTAGCAAAGGACTTTAGGCCAATTAGCCTGACATCCTTTGCATTAAGGACACTACAGCAGGTCCTTGATATACAACTCTTTACGCGTTCTGTAAAGAAGGAGCTGTGGAGACATCCCTCCTCGAGGTAGTACGCACAATTGAATGTTCAATCAAGTATAAACAATATACCCTGGCTGCTTTCCAGGACATAGAAGGAGCCTTTAACAATGTACGCATTGAAGCTATCCAAGAATCTCTTGCAGAGCTCGGTGTAGAGCAATATCTTGGGCAATAAATAGCTACTATGTTAAAGGTAAGGATAATCTAGTCCGAATTCGGAATCAGTTGGGCTATTAGGCACGTCTCCCGCGGTACCACTCACATGGTGAGGTAATCTCTCCCCTGCTATGGCTGATGGTCATGAACAAGGTCGTGTTGAGACTTGAGCAATTGAGTGTCAAGGTCGTCGAATACGCGGATGATGTGGTTATCCACGGTTGTTTACCTCTGTTATCAGCGAGTTTATGGAGGATGCATTGAAGGTGAGCAGTTGTTCCAAGAGCTGTGCACAGGTACAACTGAGCTTCTGCTCTTCACCACAAAAACTAAAGTACCATACTTTGCAAAGTCAAAGAACGGCGGAGTGACACAAGGATATTCACCGACGGCAAACTGCGGTGTCGTTTCGGGTATTTATTTTCTCGGAGATCCAGAGTTTTACCGCCTTCCAGATTATGCGACATTCTTCCAGGCTGAAGCACTCGGCACTCAGATTGCAAAACAAACATTAATCCCCTGTCGACGGGTCGGGTCCAAGCTGATAACACATGGGCTGAAAAGTCCCGGGCCTAACAAAGAAAACGCGGTTTTTTTTGTTTAAAATTGGCTTTATTCATCAACGTAATCTCCATCAAGAGCCACACAATCATTCCAGCGCCGCTCTAACATTTCAATACCGCTTTTGTAGAACGATTTATCTTTTGCCTCAAAATAGGCCTCCGTTTCAGCGATAACCTCTTCATTCGAGCGAAATTTCTTACCGGTGAGCATTTTTTTGAGGTCTGCGAACAGCCAGTAGTCGCTTTGAGCCAAATCTGGCGAATACGGTGGATGTGGGAGAAATTCGAAGTTCAATTCATGTAGTTTTGCCATTGTCTTGATTGACTTGTGACAAGGTGCGTTGTCTTGATGAAACAACATTTTTTTCTTTGCCATATGCGGTCGTTTCTTTGCAATTTCGGCCTTCAAATGCTCGAAGTACGCTATATAATATTCACTGTTGATGGTATTTCCCTTCTCAAGATAGTCGATGAATATTACACCACGCACATCCCAAAATACCGAGGCCATAACCTTTCCAGCCGATTGTTGTGCTTTCGGGCGCTTTGGACGAGGTTCACCAATTGCTCTCAGATGACGATCGTTTTGATTCCGGAGTGAAGTGATGGATCCATGTTTCATCCGTTGTCACATATCGACGTAAAAATTCCTTTTTTTTACTTTTAAACATGGCCAAACACTGCTCAGAATCATCAACACGTTCTTGTTTTTGGTCAACAGTGAGCAAACGCGGCACCCACTTTGAACAGAGCTTTCTCATAGTCAAATGCTCATGCAATATAAAGGCAACACGTTCTTTTGATATCTTTACGATGTCAGCTAACTCACGCAACTTCACTTTTCGATCATTCAAAACAATTTTGTGGATTTTTTTATGTTTTCTGGTGTTACCGGCTCATTTGGACGTCCACTGCGTTCTGCATCATCGGTGTCTCTACGACCACGTTTGAAGTCAGCAAACCAACGTTTTATTGTTGCTTCCGATGGAGCGGAGTCCTTATAACAATTTTCAAGCCTTTGTTCCGCTTGAACGGTATTTTTTCTCATCAAGAAGCAATGTAAAATTAAAACACGAAATTGTTTTTGATCTATTGTTCAGAAAATAACAAAAGTAGTGTCACTCTTAGCACAATAACTTACAAACTTATAAGTAGAATATCAAGAAATTTTAACAGCTTTCTTTTGAAGGTTAGTACTAACTGAAAAAGCGGTGAATGCAATAAGACTAGCGCCATCTATGTGTTAGGCCCGGGACTTTTCAGCACATGTGTTAGAATGTTGTCGCGATGATCTTTCCCTTCTCTGTGAGTTTCCTGAAGTCCCCTTGCTGTGGGTGCCAGGTCACAGGGGTGTAGAGGGAAAGGAGAGAGCAGATGCGCTGGCGGTGCAGGGCACTGCTCTACAAGACTCCCCTGTGAAAACTTCATATTTTCATGTGAGCTGCAAGGGGTGCCTTTCTATCGTACCACATATCCATGGCTAATTCCAGGTGCAGAAACCTATCCGCGTGTGTCATATCCCAGACAATATGGCCGTCCTTCAACAAGAGTAGAAGCTGTGAACTCATTCACAGATCCCGCAGAGACAATAAAGGGACATTAGCCAGTGGGAACTCACTGCTTGTTCTCTTTAACACACACTGCCGCAGCTGCAAGGATGAGAGCGAGAAAAAAACCCTTGTTCCCTTTCTTTGCAAATGTCTGGCTCTCGCTTCAGTCAGGCATTGTGCACTAGGCAGCTTCTTTTTTAATGGCCTTAAGGAAGTCTAAAGGCTAAGAGTTGGGGAGATCATCCATTTCCTAAACCTTACCAGCTGGGTGTAGCGTCAGTTATACCCAATCACCGATCTCCTAACCCATCGTGCACAGACATACGCTTACCATACTTACCATACTTTACGTTACCTAAATTAAAGGGCGAACAACTCTCACTATCTTCCACTGCCAAGTATTTGGGTTTAATCCTGGATCCCAAATTGCAATGGAAGCTAAATATAGAAGAGCGGGTAAAAAAGGCTAGTATAGCACTCTGTGCCTCCAGACGTACCTTTGGTTATACATGGGTACTGCAACCTAAGATGACGCTATGGTTATACACAGCGGCGGTGCATTCCATTCTCACCTACGAGTCACTGGTTTGGTGGCTTGCTATGACTAAGACATATAACCAAAGTGAGCTACGTAGAGTGCAGAGAAGTACGTGCATCGGGACTAACGGTGCCCTGCGAACCACTCCAACCGAAGTGCTCCTGTATTTGCTTCCCCCTGTCCACCATATCAAATTTCAGGCGTCATGTAGTGCAGTCAGACTCAGGGAATCTGGGTTGCTAAGCCCTGTGGCCACAGCAACATCCTCAGCTTAGCACCTAGACGACTGGCTGATGCCTCAACTGACACCATTATGCCTGTTATAGATTTTGAAAAAGGATTCAGTGTCAAGATTCCAACTAGAAGAGAATGAAGTGTGACGGAACCGGCCAAAAACTATGATACCGTACTATTCTAAGATGGAACAAGATGTTGGTGCAGGGGTATTCTCTGAGGCACTGAACATATGGAAGTCTTATCTTATGTTGTATTTATTATTGTATTTTATACTCTTTAACATGGTTTTTGTTTGAACTGAATATCTTTATAAACCAAGAAGTTATAGCGTTTAACATAAACCTCTATAAAATGCAAAATAGGCTGCCGCACCAATCCAAAATGGCGGCTCAACAAAAAACTAAACATCAGAAATAGAAAATAAAAATATTTTCTCAGCGACATTTACAAATTAAATTGGTTGATTTGATATGGATCGCAAAGTCGCCAATTTGCGATTGGTCAGGCGCTCTTGATAACTGCAACGAACGACGTTGACATGTCGACGGAACGACGTTCACATTCATATTCAAATAAGCGTTCATTAAAGAAAACATTAAACAAAATAACGCGCCGGCCAAAAAGCAGGTAGCTGTAGTTGTTGCCGATCGTAATCGAACACGTACAGAAAGTATTATTAAAATGCCAAGCACATGAAAAAAGAAAAGCAACTTTACGAAGCACGCATATTACCAATAAAGTTCTGACAAAATTCCAATTAAATTTGATTTTCTATAAAGTAAAACTTTAAACGCTTTTTCCTTGAATTCTTGTTTTTCAACACGCAGGCCGGGCAGTCTAGTGTTTCAACCGGTCAACCGATTCACTTGAATCTTTTTGCAATCAAAAGATAATAATTGTTATTCGAGGCCCATCATACTAAAAAAAATTGACAAATTAGTTCTTAATAATATTTTTTCAAGCAGAAGTTCTAAAAAACTGTAAAGCAACTTTAAAAGAGCCGCCACTTTTTTCTAGAATTTTATATTATATACAGGCAAACAAAAAATTGTATGGCAGGGGAGGCGGCAATCTCAACCGTTTGGGAGTTACAGGGTGATTCATAAATTTCAGTTTTTCATGATATGCACATTACTCTTTTATTTTTATCTTTTGATCTACCCAACACAGTGACATCAAAGAAACGCTAAGCCTTTCCAAAAAGGTTCAACATGGCAAGTTAGACAAAGGATTAGAAAAACCGCATCCTTAGAAATCCCTGACTACCTAATTATTTTATTGCACTTGAGGTAGGAAATCCTTTAAATAAACAATATTTTTAAGATAAAGGGCCGAAAATGTTTGTTTTGAGTTAACAGGTAATTAGTTTTAATAATTGTTGCAATGTAAAAATATTAGTGTAGCTTGTGTTAGCCAGAATCCACACCCTTGTATCCTGGCGTCCTGTTACTCGTACCTGATGGAAATTTTGCTATAAAAAAGGGTTAGTAAGCCAGAATACCTATCATAGTTCAACAACAAATCGATAAGTACTGGTGTTTTTTAGTAAAAATTATTAAAAATGGTAGAATTTACTTTTAAGGAATACGCCGATATTATTTACATTTATGGTATAGTAGCCGGAAACGAGAGAGCGGCTGCACTGGAATATCAAAGAAGATTCCCTATTCGGCGAGCACCCCAAAGAGGGGTATTTCCACGGATTTTCCGAAAGTTAAAAGGAACTGGAAGTGTAGCTTCACACGACAGGGAGATACGACCCGAAACTTCGGGAACTTCTGCCGACGGCGATCAGCAAATAATCACCATCGTGAGGCAAAACCTTGAGACAAGCACGAGACGAGTCGCAAGACTATTGGGAGTATCTTCATCTAAGGTTTGAAGGGTTATTCATCGAGAGGGATTACGGCCATATCACTATCACCCAGTCCAAGGACTACTGGAAGGAGATTCCGAGAGAAGACTGGAATTTAGCACTTGGCTTCTGGAACGCGACATTGACCACAAGGCGTTTCTGGACCGACTTCTGTGGACGAATAAATCTCGATTCACCAGGAATGGTATCACAAACTTCCACAACCTTCATACCTGATCGAAAACTAACCCATACAGCACAAAGGTGACCTCATTCCAGCAGAGAATCAGTGTCAATGTTTGGGCTGGTATCGTCGGCAAATATTTGGTAGGTCCATGTATTTTGCCGCAAGTGCTCATCAGAGGACATCCCTGTGCATAATCGAAAGGACTAGCTTTACCAAGACCTTGGAGCACCAGCGCATATGGCTAACATTGTGAAGGTAATACTAAGTGAAAAATTTCCTAACCGCTGCATTGGACGAGGTACACCGATTCCTTGGCCTGCTAGATATCCAGATCTTACCCCATTGGACTTTTTCTTATGGGGAATAATAAAAGATGAAGTTTATTCAAGCCCTGTTGACACTAGGGAGGATTTAGTTAGCACAATTGGGATTGCAGCGACGAAAATGCTGGACAGGCTGGCTGCAATACACCTTAAAGATTAAAGGAGATTATTAGCATGCATCCAAAATGGTGGTGGACATTTTGAACAGCTTTTGTAATTTACTAAGATTAATTGTAAAACGTTTTGAATTCAATAAAAAGGGTTTTAGAGTTAATATGAGTTTAGTTTCTTTAAATTGCAGATTTTCAAATATTCCCCGATAAGTTTTCAACTTATAAATTTTTACACCCTTTCTCTACCTGGGCATGTTCTACATTTTTGGAAAGTAAAAAATAAAAAACAGGTGTACTCAGCACATGAATTTTAGAGAAAATTTGGGAAAATGCTGAATTTTAAGTAATTCTAAACAATTTATTTAATTTTTGGAAGTGACTGTACCTGCAATGGTAGGAGTTAGATCAACATTGTTGACAATTATGGAAATGTCATTAGGATAGTAGGTTTTTAGCGTTTGTTTGAGTCGCTGTGTTCGGTAGATCAAAAGATAAAATTAAATGTGTGCATACCATGAAAAACTGAAATTTATGAATCACCCTGTAACTCCCAAACGGTTGAGATTGCCCCCCCCCCACCCTGCCATACAATTTTTTTTTGTCTAGGTGAGATCCATCACCCCACTCATTTTGGCACATCAGATCTGAAACACCCTGTATATTAAAAATTTGGAGGGGTAGGGATAAACTACCTGTATCAACTTGCTATAAAAACAGATATTAAATTCACCTTGTTCTCATTCATAGTGAAAGTCTTGAAGAGAGCAGTTCGATTTTTACAGTTATTTTAAAATGGAAGTGACAAAGGAGCATATTAGCATATTTATGAATTCAATAAAGGTAAAAACGCAACGAAAAGCGCAAAGAATATCAACGGAGATTGCAGAAATTCCGAGCCGGGAACTCCAGTTTTGATAAGGAGCTTCGCCCTGGAAGATCTTTCGACCTTGACAGGGACGTTCTGCAAACCCTGGCGGAAGAAAATCCCATCGTAACTCTTGAGAAACTATCCGAGATGCTTGGATTTGGTCATTCAACCATTCGTCGACACCTGCATGCCATCGTAAAAGTCAGCAAATTGTGCCATTGGGTTCCATACAAACTGTCCGAGTCTAATCGCGTGCAATCAGTGAATGTTTGCCCATCTTTGTTGTTATGTCTACTGAATGTACCTTTTTTGGACCGAATAGTGTCTTCACCCACGTGAGGTTTTGTTATCTGTTTGGTGGGATATGAAAGGTAAACTTTAAAATCCAAAACCGTCCAAAAAACGCAAATCCTCTGGTTCGCTCATGACTATAAGGCCTTCTTCATACTTGGCAAGATTGCTAAAAATGAAGTGGCCGGCTCTGTTCATGAGCGCGATTAGGCGGAAAAGTGAAAATACCAGAGGATTATTGATGAATGCAACAATTGCCTGGCAGTTAAAAAGTAAGGCTGCCAGAACGGCTACCAAGACAATAGCAGTCCGTTCAAAGCCCGGCTCCTTCAACGGCCTCAAGCCACCGGAAGAGGGCTCTCAGAGAGATAGTCAAAGACCATCTAAAAGTCGCACTGGTGAATGGAAATGGTGATGGATTACATTTTGACTGGCCAGGGTGGACACCTGCCCTCTTTTAACTCCTCTGAAATTATCAGGGGATGCAGGATAGTCAAGTGCAAAGACCACTTCTCTAAGGATTTCCTTGACTGGGGCCTCACTAAGGTCGACGACGCCTAGAAAGGCGTGAAGCTCAAGCTCATCCCGGTTGGGGAGATCCCCATGAGATCCAGGGCCCGCATTTAACTGCCCAAAACGGTGGACGGAGCTAATGAGTTTTTGGGCGATATACGAACTGAGGAGGACACCCAGAATAAATCAGATGCTGAAAGTTGTGCAGATTAACTTACAGCACTCTAAGAGTGTCTCGAATAATCTGCTAGTCTTCTTAAGGAAGGAAGACATAGACATCAGCCTGATACACGAACCCTGGATCAAAGACTCGGTCAGAATGCACCAAGGTAAGCAATACAACTTTTTCTATAACCTATATAATCCGGATAATGGTAAGCCTAGAACCTGTATCTTAGCTAAGAAAAATATTAACGTTTTTATGTGCTCTACTGTTACATTGAAAGTTGCAAGAAAGGGGACCTCTTCATTTCCTCTCTCCACATGGCGCACGACCGACCAATACCTCCGGACGAAGTCAAAACCTTAACAGCCAACGGCATGCTAGTGGGCTGTGATGCCAACGCATCATCTGCGCTATGGAGCAGCTCAGAAAGGAACGAGTGAGGTGAGTCCTTATTTGATTAAGAGTTTAATAAATATCAAACTCTTAGTAAGTAACAGGAGCAGTACGAAAACCTTTACTTTTCCAAGTTTGAGAAATTTTAATGGTTGGCAGGAAGTCCTTGATATAACACTTCTAAGAGACAATAAAGTTTTCTAGGTGAAGACTGGAGCGTGTCCGATTTAATATTCTTCTCGGATCATAACTAGATACTCTTCAAAGTGATCCTCATGATCAAGGCTCCTAAACCCTACAAAAACCCTAGGAGAATCAACTGGAAAGTTTCAAGACGAATTATTATAAATTACCATACCTACCTTACTCTGCTATTACTTCGGCAGAAGAGCTGGACGTCAAAGTTAAGACCTTTGAAAAAACCATGAAGGTAACCTTTCGAGTCTTATGTCCGGTAAATTCAGGAGGTTAACTAGAGAGATCTTCAACATCTGCCAAAGGCATTAATTCTGGTAGCACGACAAAGACTGCCTCAGAATATATAAGAAATTGGTACGGATATCTAAAAAACACATAAGAGACTCAGCAAGACTTAGTAAAATCCTTTCAAGGGACCATACCAACCCAACTTTCGTGAGGATGCCGGATGGGTTATGGTCGTAGTCAACTGCTGAGTCCCTGGAGCTTCTAACAAATACCCACTCTCGTCGATGTAGGGACCGCTGCCCGAAATCCTCCGACTCTTGGAGTGGGCATCGTATATCTTGGAAGACCATAAAATCCATTATTACATAGGAGAAGATTTCCTGGGCAATAAGAAGCTGCTCCCCATACAAATCTCCTGGCCCGTATGACATAATGCCCATAATGCTACAAAAGTTACAAGTCAAAGTAACACCGTGGCTGGTAGAAATTTTCAGAAGTTGCATCCTGCTGAATTACGTCCCCCAGCCTTGGAGACAAGTTAGATTGGTTTTCATCCCGAAGGTCGGAAGATGCGGTCAATAGTTCGGAAAACATTTCAGACCTTATTTAACCTCCTTCGCCCTAGGAACCTTGGAGAGAATACTCGATATATGTCTGCGGATCCTTGAGGGATCGCTGCTATCTAAATCTCAGTACGCATACCTTATAAGTAGATCCACTGAGGCAGCTCTCCACGAGGTAGTCCGCACTATCGAGTAAACCATAGAGTATAAAGAATACACCCTAGCCGCCTTTCTGGATATAGAAGATGCTTTTAACAATGTCCGTACTGAAGCCATTCAAGGATCGAGTTGGGGGTAGAAGAGGTCCTCATTGACTGCTATGTCCAGGGATTGTAAACCAAATTCGTGTGCAGAGGGACGCGCCAGGGCGGTGTCGTCTCACCACTGCTTTGTATCCATGGAAGGTGCTTTGGGTAAACTAAGCGCTTGTGTTACCAGCTATGGACACAGCGTTAATCCAGGCAAAACCAGGCAATACCAGTTGTTAATCTCTCTAAACTTAATGCCAAGTACGTCGGGGTTATTCTTGACCCCAAATTCAGCTGGAAACTTAACGTGGAAGTGCGAGTTAAGAAAACCTCTATTGCTTTCTATGCTTGTAAAAGAACTTTTGGTAGGACGTCGGTTCACCAGCCAAAGATGACTTTATGGATGTTCGCTGCTGTGGTGCCTCCGATCCTCACCTACGGTCGCTGTTGCCACTAACTGAAGTAAGTACAGAATATAACATAAAGAAGCTGAGTAGGATTCAGAGATCTGCGGAAATAGACATCACCAGTGCCACGAGATCCTGTCCAACGGATGCTTTAGACTTGCTTTTGTACCTACTACCCATAAATCTGCACGTTAAAAATATTATGTCGGGTGGGACAGGCAGACTGAGAGAATTTGGATGCTGGGGGGGGGGGGGGGGCAAACCTTGCGGACACAGTAGCGTCCTGGAGCTGCTGCCAACAGAACTGGCCAAACCTCTCACTGATTACATCACCCCAAAGCTGAACTTCGGGAAAAACTTCTTGGTAAAGATTCTCACCAGAACGGCGGAGTGATGGAGACCTTCAACACAAAGATATTCACCGACGGCTCTAAGGTGAATTGCGGTTTCGGTGCGGAGACACTCTACATATCAGAGTCTTACCGCCTTCCGGATCATGCGACTGTCTTCCAGACTAAAGTACTCGCCATCCTAAAGGCTTGTCAGACTGCGAAACAATCACTGACCTCCGGTAAACGGATCGGCATCTTCTCCGACAGCCAGGCCGCCATCAAATAGGCAACAAAAGTGTGGGAATTGCTTTATAATCTGTGGAAAAAGAGGCCAGAAATTCCGTTTTTGGAGGGAAATTTGGCCACAATCACCACTTCCTAAAAAAACAACGGCACACCTTAGTGCTAATTGTATCCTGGGCGAGGAGTCTGTGTCGCCACTTCAACCAACCAACGAACCAACCGTAATGGTTTCAAGACGAAAGGTATAAAAACTGCATTTTTGATGGAATAACCCAATTTATATTAAAAAATTATAGCCTCCAAAATTGAATAGTATTTATTATTTTATATTGTTTTCCATTGTTTCACATAACATTGCACGGCGACTCTTCATAAATGTGTATTCTGTTTTTATAAAATAGTAAAAATTCCATTATAATAAATCTTTTTTTTCCCAAAAGTCCTTCCATCTTCCATGCCTCTCGACCAGAGCCTGGCCGTATGTTATATTTAAATTTAATTAATAATAATTAATTAGTAAGTTTGCAATGCGTGGACCGATTTGGATAATTTTATTTTGGTTGTATAGAGTATGATCCCCAATTGCTTATTTGAACCTAAGGTGGGGTGGGGAGGGGTAGAAGTAGTCTATCTTTGTTACGCGTGGACCGATTTGGATGATTCTTTTTTGTTGGGTAGGGTATTTTCCCCGATTGGTACCATATCAAAAAATTGCTTGTTAGGGTGGGGTTGAGGTTGCGGGTGAAACCTAACTTCATGCGTGGACCGATTTAGATAATTCTTTTTTTGTTGCATAGCGCATAATTCCCCATTGCTAATAATGCCAATATGAGGATAAATTTTGCTTTAGGATGGTGCTGGGGGAATGGTAGGCTAAGTTCATAACGTGTGGACTGTTTTTGATTATGCTTCTTTTGCTGTGTATAATATATTGTTCCACTGGTACCAAGCCAAAAAATTATACAGTAGGGTAGTTTACGGAAGGGGTACACACGCACGTAGCACACGTCTATTTGGATGATTCTTTTTTCTTGTATACGGTATGATGCCTCATTGCTACCATATGAAAAAATGTTGACCTAGAGTTGGGGTGGAAGGAGGAGTAGCCTAACTTTGCAACGTGTGGACTGATGGAGATGATTCTGAATTCATAGAGTATATATTTGTATTTTGACAAAAATTGTGGCTTGTGATGAGAGTTGGAGGAGGGGCGGCACTTAGCTTCATAAGGCATAGACCGATTTTGATTCTGTTGAACAGAATACGTTTCCTGATTGATAAATGATAACAATTTTCTATTTAGAGTGACTACAGTGATTTTCTGACTACGATAATTCTCTCTTGCTGTATAAAGTACGGTGGTGCACTAGGACCATGGTAAAAATTGTCTAAGGTGAGGGTATGAAAGGGTAAACGTGACTAATTTCATAATATGTTGCCGGATTTGGATGATTCTGCTTCCATTCTTTAGAGTGCACTATCTCTGCAACTATTGAAATTGCTTTGTTCGTACGAGCAGCATTCTTCGAGTCGTATATAAGACACCAAAAAGTGAAAAATTAAATAGTCTTTAAAAAAATAGTTTTTAAAAAGAAGTTACGCATATAATTGGGCCTCCACCCACTTCTCATGAAGCTGAAGATCTTGTCTTTGACACTGTTTGGTCCACCACAAGAAGTCCTGCAAATAAACCAAAAATTAACAAAGGAAAAATAAAAATATATTCGATACTAATACTTATTCCCTTTTTTGTGTTTCCTCTTGTGGTAAATCCCAGCCAAATTCTTCAATCCTCAATCCTAAATAAACAAACACAAAGTATCAACACTTTAAATAAATACAAAAATACTTATCTAAATAATGCACGGGAAGTGCATTTTATTATCCCCATCCGTCCCTTGTATCCCTGCAACTAATTTCTCCCCCTGAAAATATTGAAAATCATTAAAATTATATAAAATTTCAATTAAATAACTTACCAAAACATTTCTTTAGAATTTAATCGTCTGTCACTTTCCTGTCACTCAAATAAAATTTGACAGTTGGCACTTCACTTGCCATAAAGCGAATTGGCAAAACAATGATGCCACATACGCTCGCCTAAAGACGAACTAAGATGGCCATAGTAAAAATTTGTATAAAAGGCCGGCGAACAAGGCGAATAGTCACCATTCCTCGATCAGAGTTTAATCTGAGCGTACCTATCCTCAAGCAGAGTTTAATCTGCAATCCTAGTCACCCGCTATATTCAGAGTTTAATCTGAATATTTTATATTTACCTAAGCAGAGTCTAATCTGCAATTCTCCACCCGATATATTCAGAGTTTTATCTGAATTTCCATCCATTCCTCGATCAGAGTTTAATCTGAACGCACCTATCCTCAAGCAGAGTTTAATCTGCAATCCATCATTCAGAGTTTAATCTGAATTCCTACCCACCAATTGTTGCACGAAAGTTAATTATAGTGCAATCATTAATTTACTATTATTTGTTACAGGTGCCACCTAGTGGACAGTAGGGGAACCTACACCGTTGAATTATTCCACCCAAGTGGAAAGCAGGAGGAAATTTTATTGTGATTGAATTTTTATTTATTGAATTTTGAATTTATTTATATTTTTTATTGAATGGTTGAATTTTATATACTGAACTTCTGTGATTTGAATTATTAATGTGATATTAGCTTTAAGATTTTTGATTATTGAATAAAATCATTTTTGAACAAAACTTAAGGCTGTTCTGATTCCGGCACCCCCTTATTTTGTGAGTAGATCACACATTGGTCCTTCGAGCCGGATAAAGCCCTAAGTGGACAAAAATGTCAAAAATCGAAAATCTTTTCAAAAGGCAAAATGCTCTCAGCGAGCAAATATCCAAAGCCGCCATAAACCATAAAAAGGCTAGCAAGGCCAGAAGAACAGAAGGCTATTTTAACGCCCGAATTAGTCATCTTAATGACATTTGGGAACAGTTCTCCAAAGCCCATATGGAAATATTTGAAACATCTCTTGATGAGAATAATAAATATTTTAAAGAGAATGTGTACGAAAACACAGAAGAAAGGTATTTCGACCTACTAGCAATCCTCAACGCAGAACTTGAGGAATGCACTACAGGCACAGAGTCTAACCATTCTACAATTCAAAGTACGTCAAGTACATCAGTAAAACTTCCACCCATAGCCATTCCAAAATTCGATGGCAACTATAAAACATGGCGATCATTTCATGATCTATTCTCCTCCTTAATCGACTCTGACAAAAACTTAAGCAAAGTGCAAAAACTGCACTACTTGAAAACAAATGTTTCAGGAGAAGCAGAGAGACTTCTTCGACAATTCGAAATAATAGACTCCAATTACGAAAAGGCCTGGGAGTTACTCACCAAACGATACAATAACAAACGAGCTCTCGTCAACCACCAGTTAAAAAGTCTCCTAAATCAAGCTCAAATAAGAGCTGAATCTTCCGTGTCAATAAAAACGTTTTTAGACCAAACCGAGGAATGTGTTCACGAACTTCAGGCCTTAGAACTACCAGTAGACAAGTGGGACGCCATTTTAATCTACATACTGATTCAAAAACTACCACAAGAAACGCACTACCACTGGGAACAAGAACTTCGTAATAAAACTGAACTCCCAACATATTCTGAATTTACAACATTCCTAGAGAGTAGATTCAGAACTTTAGAAGCATTGCACGAGAGCAAAAAATTGGTTTCGTCTAAACCAACATACGGACTCTTGAATAAAAGCAAGAGCTCGTCACCCGAACACAAGGCAAGGGCTACATGTATACGATGTGGAGCAAACCACATCCTCTACCATTGCCCGTCATTTCGAAATCTCTCAACTCAACAGCGACACGAATTCGCTACAAACAAACACTTGTGTAAAAATTGCTTATCGAACAAGCACACTACTTTAAATTGCTCAAGCAACAAAAAATGTTACCATTGTAAAAAGGGTCACAACACTCTACTTCATTTTGAGCGATCACCAACACAGGCTTCTACACAAAAACAAAATATGGAATTAAGACCTACGTCATCAACTTCCAAACAAGAAGAACAAGTTAACAATTTTTTAACTTCAAACATGAAGAGAGCTCTGCTTTCCACAGCTCTAATCAATATCACGACACCAAGCGGAATTACTCAAACCTTTAGAGCACTTATTGATTCAGGATCACAAGTCTCTATCATGACTGAGAGAGCTTGTAAACGACTCCAATTAAGGGGATCTCCAACTAATTACGAACTAATTGGCTTGAGTACAACTCGTACAAACATTGCCCAAAAACAAACAACAATTACTATGAGGTCCTTACATTCCAATTTTAAAATGGAACTTAACTTATTAGTAATAAAGAGAATCACTGATCTGCTACCAACACAATCTATAAATTCTGCCAATTGGGATCATATACACAACCTTCCACTCGCTGATCCAACATTCGCAACTCCAGGAGAAATTGACATTCTCTTAGGCGCAGACGCATATTCTGAAATACTCATAAGTGGAGTTAGGAAGGGATCAGAAGGCTCACCAGTTGCCCAGAATACGAAGTTGGGTTGGATATTGTTTGGAAAAATCCCAGAAGCTCAACCACTCTCTCTTATTAGTACCCACACCACTATCAACAACAACAAATTAGAGAATCAATTGAAACAATTCTGGGAACTTGAAGAATATCATACCAGTCAACCTCAATCACCAGAAAATGAACTGTGTGAAAAATACTACAAGGAAACAACCACACGCTTACCAAGTGGAAAATATGAAGTCCATCTCCCATTTAGAAAAGTAGAATTACCACAACTAGGACAATCAAGAAATATCGCAGTTCAACAGTTTCTCCAATTAGAGAAAAAATTAGCAAAATGTCCAGAACTCAAAGAGCTATACAAGACATGCATTCAAGAGTATTATAAACTTGGACATATGATTAAAATTTCCCCGACACAAATACAATCAGAGAGAAACTATCACCAACACTGTCCATTTTATTATTTACCACACCACGCCGTCATCAAGGATAGTACAACTACTAAACTACGGGTAGTATTTAACGCTTCAGCTAGGACATCAAATGGACAATCATTAAATGAACAATTACTGATTGGACCCACATTACAACCAACATTGTGGAGTATATTATTAAAATGGCGACTATTTAAATTTGCTTTCACAGCAGACATAGAGAAAATGTATAGAATGATACAAATGACATCAAAACATCAAGCATATCAACGAATAATATGGAGGGACAACCCAGATGAAGAATTGCACGATTACGCATTAACAACAGTCACATTTGGCACTGCCTCTGCTCCATACTTAGCTATTAGGACGCTACAACAATTAGCCAGAGATGAAGCTAAAAACTACCCACTCGCATCAAAAAGCATTATGAGAGATTTTTACGTCGATGACGTCGTTTCAGGAGCTCACAGCCTAGAAGAAGCTATACAACTACAAAAACAACTAATAGAAGTCCTAAACAAAGGAGCATTTAACCTACGCAAATGGACAGCTAATCACCCAGACTTGCTCAAAAATATTCACCCAGACCATCGAGAGCTTAAAACAAATTTAGAATTTTCAGAAACAGAATCCATTAAAACATTAGGCATACAGTGGTATCCGAAAAATGATTCATTTTCATTTAAAGTAAAGCCATTTGAGCCTAACAATACATACACTAAACGGCAAATACTGTCAGAAATCTCTACTCTGTTCGATCCACTGGGATGGTTAGCCCCTTGCATTATCAAAGCAAAAATTCTCATTCAGAAACTATGGCTAACAAAGCGCGAATGGGACGACGAAGTACCATCCGAAATTTCCAGAGAATGGAACACATTTAAGAATCAGTTAGACACTTTACAAAATATCACTATTCCCCGATGGCTAGGATATGAACCCTACGCCGAACATATAGAAATACATGGGTTTTGCGACGCATCCAACAACGCATACGCGGCCGCATTATATTTAAAAACAATAAAGAGTGGACAGGCAACGGTCCATCTCATTACTTCTAAAACTAAAGTAGCACCAGTTAAAACTATTTCTCTTCCACGCCTAGAGCTCTGTGGTGCGCTATTACTCTCCAGATTGATTAAACAAATTTCCGCAGATATAAGCCAAGTAAAAATCACCACATGGACTGATTCAAAAATTACTCTGGCCTGGATTCGGAAGCATCCTTCTAATTGGAAAACATTCGTAGGAAATCGTGTTTCCGAAATCCATGAAAATGCTCCACAGGCTGTGTGGAAATACGTTCCTTCACAACAAAACCCAGCTGATGTAGCTTCACGAGGCATTCTTCCTGAGGCATTACTAAACCTAGATATATGGTGGAAAGGACCGAAATGGCTGCATCAAACCGAAGAGTTTTGGCCTGAGCAAACAAGTGATTTACAAACTAATTTAGAAGAGCGAAAGATTAAAAATCTCACCAATACTATTGAGGAGAAATTTGGATTTCTACATAAATACTCATCATTTATGAAAACTTTACGAATAACTGCTTACTGTCTACGATTTATATATAGCCTACAAAAAAAACGACCACTTACAACGTATTTATCTGTTGCTGAACTGAGAAACGCCGAAAAATGCATTATACAAACTCTTCAAAAAACTATTTTTGCTACCGAAATTTCATGCCTACAAAAGAACCATCCCCTTCCAAAGAAAAGCCGTCTCCTCTCCCTTAATCCTATACTCGACTCTGATAACATACTCCGAGTAGGAGGTCGTCTCACAGAGTCTCATCTCACCAATAATCAAAAACACCCAATTATTCTCCCAAATAATCACCACATTACAAATATATTAATAGATCACATCCACAACTATTCTTTACATGGTGGAACTCAAATCATACTAAGCATTTTACGGAACACTTATTGGTTACTAAATGCCCGAAATACTATTCGGCATCGAATACACAAATGTATTAATTGTTTTCGTTTTAACGCTCGACCCAGTTCTCAATTGATGAGCTCTCTACCATCAGCTAGAGTTAATGTCTCACTACCCTTTCAACACACTGGAGTCGATTATGCAGGGCCAATTGATATGAAGACCTCAACATTAAGAGGGGCAAAAATAACAAAGGCTTATATATGTTTATTCGTCTGTTTAGCTACCAAGGCCATACATATAGAACTTGTGTCAGATCTATCTACACCAGCCTTTTTAGCCGCTTTAAAACGTTTTGTCGGAAGAAGAGGGATTTGTTCACATATTTACTCTGATAGAGGCACGAACTTTATTGGAGCCAATCGAGTACTACAAAAGAATCTAGAGAGTACAATTAGGTCCATAGAAAGTGACCTATCGAAAGAGATTGTTAACCAGGGTATAACCTGGCATTTCAATCCTCCAGCTGCCCCACATTTCGGTGGACTATGGGAATCCGGAGTAAAATCTACAAAACGCCATCTCTTTAAAACTATTAAAAACACTACACTGACGTATGAAGAATTGAACACCGTACTTATTCAAATAGAGGCATGTTTAAATGCCAGACCATTAACTCCTCTCTCCAACGATCCCACAGATTATAATATTCTTACTCCTGGCCATTTTCTCACCGGTCGACATAACCTAACAATTACAGAACCCCCACCTTTAGATCCTCTACAACATCCACTAAAGAGATGGAAATATATCCAAGTACTCACTCATCATTTTTGGAAAAAATGGTCTACAAACTATCTCCATACTCTACAACAAAGACATAAATGGTATACCAGAAAGGACAATCTAAAAAATGGAACACTCGTTCTCTTAAGGGACGACCATATCCCAATAAGCCAATGGCCACTAGGACGAATAATCGATATCCACACTGGACATAATGATCTAATAAGAGCTGTCACAATAAAAACTCCTAAAACCATTCTAACCCGTCCTATCACTAAAGTGTCTCCTCTCCCATTTGAATATGCCCCACAACAATAAAAAAAAAAAAAAAAAAAGAGAAAAAAAAAAAAAAAAAAAAAAAAATTTGGGCAACACTGGCTTTTATTGCCGCCCTTTTTTGTATAAAAGGAAGTTCCTTTGCGCCAAAAATCACTTCAAAGTTGACAGTGATCAAGTGCGCGTCAGTTTTATTTTTATTTTTTATTTTTTTATTTTTTATTATTTCGTTATTTTATTATTTTTTTTACTCGAACAAATGGAGGAATTATTGGAAATCCTGAACTCGGATTCGTTGGATTCCTTAATTACTCCACCGAACTCACCCCAAAGGAGTTTAATGGACCTTTTGTCAGAGATGCAGGACATTCCAGCACTAGTTAGTCCTCTAAAAAAGACTCCCGAAAAAGGTAGAGCAGCTGTAACCCCAAGGAATAGGAAGAGCCAACAAAATCTGAAGGCCGGAAAGAAAATTCCAAGGGCAAATGTCAAAACGATTTTGGCAGAAATAACCAAGGTGCCTGCACCAGTAAGCCCATTAAAGGCTACTCCGCCAAAAAGGCAAGGTCGACGTTTGAAATCGGTGATAGTTCGGCCTCCACCAGTCCACTCATCTCCAATAAGGACGAAAAGGCGACCCTTTGAAGCATTAAGGACATCGCCAACAATCGACCGGATACGGACAGCCGACAAACCAAAAGGGGGCTTTGTTTTTAAATCACGGCCAACTATCTACGCTCCTGGTATGAGAATACCAACGCGGCCAAGGCCGATTCCGACCATAGCTTCCAAAAAACAAGATCGAATATCCGAGGTAACTACCAACAAACCATCCATAGCAGTTATCAACACGACACCGTTTATGGATGCACCAATTGAGCCACCAATCCAATTCATGGACACTCCTATATTACCACCAGTCCAATTCAGGGACAATCCAATGAATGGCATTAAACCACCTCAACACAATCCAGGTATTCCACTAGATTTGGAGCAAAGCATCGTTGCTAGTCCCATTGTGCTGGAACTATTAAAAACAGCCAATATCCCGTGGGACAATATTAGAAAGGCCAAAGGTTTTTTCAAATGGGATCTGCCAGGAAAGACTACCATGAAGATGAAGAAAAAACAAGGCAAAATTCACATTTTTCATCAACCAAAGGTTAGTTTATTTATAACATTTCATTTTTTTTTTTTTCTGGAGGCGGGAGGATGTTTGGTCCACCACAAGAAGTCCTGCAAATAAACCAAAAATTAACAAAGGAAAAATAAAAATATATTCGATACTAATACTTATTCCCTTTTTTGTGTTTCCTCTTGTGGTAAATCCCAGCCAAATTCTTCAATCCTCAATCCTAAATAAACAAACACAAAGTATCAACACTTTAAATAAATACAAAAATACTTATCTAAATAATGCACGGGAAGTGCATTTTATTATCCCCATCCGTCCCTTGTATCCCTGCAACTAATTTCTCCCCCTGAAAATATTGAAAATCATTAAAATTATATAAAATTTCAATTAAATAACTTACCAAAACATTTCTTTAGAATTTAATCGTCTGTCACTTTCCTGTCACTCAAATAAAATTTGACAGTTGGCACTTCACTTGCCATAAAGCGAATTGGCAAAACAATGATGCCACATACGCTCGCCTAAAGACGAACTAAGATGGCCATAGTAAAAATTTGTATAAAAGGCCGGCGAACAAGGCGAATAGTCACCATTCCTCGATCAGAGTTTAATCTGAGCGTACCTATCCTCAAGCAGAGTTTAATCTGCAATCCTAGTCACCCGCTATATTCAGAGTTTAATCTGAATATTTTATATTTACCTAAGCAGAGTCTAATCTGCAATTCTCCACCCGATATATTCAGAGTTTTATCTGAATTTCCATCCATTCCTCGATCAGAGTTTAATCTGAACGCACCTATCCTCAAGCAGAGTTTAATCTGCAATCCATCATTCAGAGTTTAATCTGAATTCCTACCCACCAATTGTTGCACGAAAGTTAATTATAGTGCAATCATTAATTTACTATTATTTGTTACAGGTGCCACCTAGTGGACAGTAGGGGAACCTACACCGTTGAATTATTCCACCCAAGTGGAAAGCAGGAGGAAATTTTATTGTGATTGAATTTTTATTTATTGAATTTTGAATTTATTTATATTTTTTATTGAATGGTTGAATTTTATATACTGAACTTCTGTGATTTGAATTATTAATGTGATATTAGCTTTAAGATTTTTGATTATTGAATAAAATCATTTTTGAACAAAACTTAAGGCTGTTCTGATTCCGGCACCCCCTTATTTTGTGAGTAGATCACACAGACACTATCCTTTTTGTTTAAAATAAATATTTCTGTACGCTGTTAGTAATGCATATAAATTGAATTTGTTTTAAATGATACACCATTAAGTGGAATATTGGTATTCATAAGCGTACAACTGCACTGATCTACAAACAGCAAAGACGGAAATCAATTTCACCTTGAACATCCTACTTAAATCTGAACTTGAATTGATTTTATGCATATTTAAGACCTACGCTTATTTGTCATAATGTTATCTGCATCAGCGCACATTCACTTGTAACATACATATGTACTTCTAAATGCAAACTGCCAGAGAGCAAAATAATCAATTAAAAAATTATCGCTAGCAGACATTCAATTATATTTACGCTCATGGTCATATTCTCATTCAAAGGTGAATTTTAACTATGCTAACAGATCCATTGCTTCTGTTATAGCCTTCGATATGGATATGTCGGCGGTGTGTCTCCAATTTAATCGCGATGCAATGATGCAAACTATATACATTACTCGGGTGGTAATTTTCAACTTTCTCTTACATAACTGGATTTTTCATCTGAAATATTAGGTATCACATAGAGCATCTATAGGCCAACCTCTACGTCGATATAATTTCCACTTGAAAAGCGCTTCTTTAGCCAGTTAATTTAAATCGAGCACAGCAAGTTACGCGTGCTGTTGATGTAGACACGACTCATCTTCCAGGTGCAATGACGTAAGAGGTATGCACGCAGCATTACTTCGAAGTTTCCTTTCCGGTTAGTTTCTAGCGCCTCGTAAAGTATTCTCGTACTATTAACTTGCCTTTCTCATTAAAATTGCTTGTCACATTGATAAATTACTGTTTTGAAGAACCTTAATTCATGTCCTTAATTATAACCTATTTAATCATGAGAAATTTAGCACTTAGGGTATGCTGGCATAAGAAAAAGATTAGGTAGTTAAACGGGCTTATCGGTAAAGATGACACCTAACTTACGGCTACGTATTTGCATTTGGTGTTTTCTTCTTTTACTTAAAAATACTGCTTTAATTTTATTTATTAGGATATATGGTAGTGACTAGACAAACGTATAATCCTATAAACCATTAAACGAATACGTCTTGAGCGCAACATAGGGGCCGAATTATTATTCCGACAGATCTGTTGACTGCGGTTGAATATTTAGTCGAGGCGTCGTCACCCGTAAGGCCTTTGGGCGAAATTTTTAATGCAACTTCATAAAGTTTACTTGATGTACCTTTCATGGTCCTTATAAGAGTGCAATGTGCATAAGTAACTTCTGTCTAAATTTTATGAAATGGGGGCTTCCGTCATTTTGACCCCCCCCCCCCCGCCCTAATTTGTTTCATTTAGATATTTGAAAATCTGGAGGGAAGTTAGCCGTAGCCGATCTTTTGCGACTTTAGGCCTATTCATACGAAAGACGTCGCGTCACTGAGTATACAGAAAAGAGTCGCGTCACTTAGTATACAGAAGTATATACATACATATATGGCAAATAACCACAATAAGCCGGGTACCGCGAGCCCATAGTTTATACTCTAAGAGTCCGATCGTTGCGGTCAAGCAAAACCACCTAAACTACAAGCCATGAACTTACGAATTTCACGCACATACATTAGGGCAAAAGTGGGCTGAAATTTCGTTTAATTTACATTGTTTCTTATTCCAGTATTTTGCGCAACATAATTGACATTTCTAGGTAAAAATAATCATCTGAGTGTTACGGTACATTGGGGGGGGGGGGGGGGGTAACGCGAAACGTTACGTTTCCCAGTGGGAAAATTGGTAACTGGTGAAAATTGCAATTAAAGATTCGATTCATAAATTGTTTTATAGGCAATTAAATAGAAGGGTTCAATCTTAATGCATCAAGAACTTTATTTATAGACGATAACGAAAATACATTACTGGCGCGTTACATGTAATCGATGCAATAATCTGGGGAAGGCCACGTTTATAGATTATCACAGATTTTGTAATGCACGATTTTCCTTTTGAGTACATTAGCCGTATTTTTTAGTGCACTTGTTCATGGATCAGTAAAAGAACGATTAGAGACATTTTTAAAATCAAACTCTAGGTAAGTTCTCAAGTTACTTGGCAGTTTTAAGGTATCGTCAAAATTATAGTTTGCATCAAAGATAAAACCTAATGGCCAAAAAGAAGAAATAAAATTGTAGATGTACATTAATCATATTGAAAAAAATTGCATTTGCAAGTTTAACCAACATTTTAATATCTTTTGTCATATTACATATTCTCAAAATTTATATTTGCATTGAAACTGAAGTTAGAGGCATTTTATTTTTAAGGGAGATTTTTTAAATTTCGTTGAGCTGGATAGTGAACCAGATACAGAACTGGTTTAGCAGTTTGTATAATGGCGATCTATACAGCTCATTAAAAAAAACACAGATATTACAAACTATTTGTATATTGAATATACGCGTGTACTCAATGTGTCTGTACTTGATTAGAATTTACATACTTAATAATTGGGTTAGTATCGGAAAATTTATTTCATTGCATTTTAACAGATAACGTGTTGGCTTTCCATTACAAGGGTCTCAGATTGAAATTACACCGGCGACGACCAGTGTTGTGCGTGTAGATTACATCGTGTACTCTACACGATAATTTACGTGTAATCTACACGCACTCTACATGGGATACTTTACATCTACACGTAAAGTAAATACATAATTTTGATTTTTTACAAGATTTCATGAAAAGGTATTAACGTTTATATAGCCCATAATTTTTACTTTATTAATTAGTATTTATTTGTAACATTTGAGTCTGCGAGTCTTAGGGTAAAGTATACAAGTAACAATTTTTTTGAATGTTCAAAAGATAATCTATTCCTTGTTAGTGAGTGAACGTATGCCCAATTGGAAAAGGACATCTCCAGTTCAGCCGATTAAGCTGAAATTTGCAGAAGTTTAATGGCTAATTTAGATAAAGCTGGATGGTTAAATTCAGCCATGCTCCAAAATGCAATAGATTTTGCAACATTTTTCTCTACTAATTTTAGAAAAACAGGCCCTGATTGTTTCCGAAAATGATGCCAGTCTTCAATACCGTTGGTATCTAGATGGTCGAAAAGAAAATCGTTTATGATGTCTTGTTGTTCAATAGTCAGAAACGCATTGTCATGTGAATAATGAAGGTAATTTAAAACATTTAAAGCCATTTCCTTTCGTTTTTTTTAAATTGTCCTTAAATTTTTCTGGTAATTCTAATTTTAGCCAAAATAATGCTGAATTTGCGATAGAAACAGAAGAGTTCTGGGACAAGTTCACATACTGGATCGGGAAGCTTAATTGAGTCCGTAACCTCCTTCATGAATTTATCATCAAATAAGAATAGTGAGATACTTTGTTTAATTTTTCTGAGACTAGGATCGGCTGCTATTTGCTTGATAATATCTTTGTTTTGAATGAGACAAGAAAAAGAATTACGGTAGAAACACCATCTCTCTGTAAAGACTCGCTGCTGAATGCATCATCATGTTTACGCAGTCGTAATTCGCAATTTCTATAATCTACACCAATACTCTACATAATACATACTCTACTACACGTCGATGTAGATTATTGATTTACACGTGGAGACGCACAACTCTGGCGACGACCATGGATACGATAAAAAAAAGTCCATTGGGAGTGCAGGGTAATGGCGGTGGTTCAGAATACATTTTAAATTGTAGGTCCACTTTCAATGCTTTTCTCGAATGCACCGGGGATTAGAGAGAGCATATTTTACCAATAGTGCTATAATAACAATGCTTTTCCTAGGGTGCAGATATCGGGAGGTGGCGCTCCCTAACTTCGTAACGAATTATCCGATTGTGATGAATTTTATTCTGTTGTACAGAATACGTTTCCTCATTGGTACTGTGATAAAAATTTTGTTCCTACCTACGTAGAGTGGGGATGGGAAGTGGAGGAAGCATTCACCTTTCTTCGTAATGCACTGTCCGATTTGGATGATTTATTTTTGCCATGATAAAACTTTTTTATATAAGGTCAGGGTGATGAAAGTGGGTGGGGTCTAATTTCATAATGTGTTGCCGGATTTGGAAGATTATTTTTACTACCTTATTTTTAATTTTGATGTCTGTTACGACATATTAAAGCCGGATACTCTATTAAAAAAAAATTGGTCGAAAAAATAAATCATCCAAATCGGTCCGTGCCTTACAAAGTCGTTTGGGGGAGTGAGGGATAATGTGTCGGCCTATCAATCCGGAGGTTCGAATCCCACTGTCGGTGACCCACGGTTGTTTTCTGCTGACAACAGACGGCGATAAAAATGCCATGGGGTTGCAGAATAAATGCCAGTGATTTAGAATCCACTTTAAATTATATGTCCACTTGCAATCGTTGTCTCGAACCGGGTGAGATGCTTCTCCCGCCCCATGCTCCACAAGGGGTTATGGGGACTAGAGAGAGAGAATTCGGTTAAAATTTTAGTTATTTTCTCAAAACCTTTAAAGCGTTAAGTGAAATTGAGTATATTATAGCATACAAATTTAAATTTTGGGAAGCCCATGTAGGATATAACAAAAGACCCATGATTGACCCAAGCTTGTACCAACCCTTCTTAACCCTGGCCCAAGCTTGGCATGAAGCCTGGCCCAAGTCTTGGAAAATCTTGGGATGACAACTTCGTGCCCTGTCGTTGAAGAGTGGCCCAGGGCCTGTACAAAAAACTGGGCTGGCTCTGAAACAGGACTGATTCAGAAAATTTGCTCAAGGCTAGTATTAAAACTAGGCCATGGACCATAAGAATAAATTAAAATGCTGACTAACTTGACGTTATGACTTTATTTTTTAAATTTGATAATCACAATATGAAATTATATTCCTACAATAAGGAATATGTGTAATGTGAGCCATTCTTAAAATAGTCCGCGCCAACTATGGGTTGATGGTGCAAGACACACTGGCACCCACCGCTGAAGGCGCTTTTTCTTTGAAACGCTCGCTGCTGACACGAGAGGAATGTGACACTTCCTTATAGGAATGAGCCACATTATCTCGTAACAGCTGACAGGGCGTACATCTTCAAAAGCTACGTAAGTATTTGCAATGAATTTTGCGCTATTCGACGCCAATTAATATTGAATTTTCATCATAATCATACCAAGGAACTGCCCCCTTGATTGGACCATTCATTAGTAAAAGTTCCAGAAGAAGTTGATTTACATTTGCAGTTTAAACGAACTCCGTCAAGCATTAGGTTTAACAAAATTGATTAAATTCTGGACGCACAAATGCTCCAGCAGTATTATCTGAAGAAACTATCAGCAAGACCGCACAATTTCGTGTTTCCCTAAAATTCATTATACAAAACAGTCCTTGCCTGATTTACATTACACCCGGGAAGAAGCCAAGCATTATTGCCATCAAACAATTTTAATATACCCAAAAATGCGATATCACAGTATTTTTTTTGGTGCTCTAACCTGTAGAGAATTTACCGCCAGCCTTTGCATTCTACTCCACCACATTATGCCCTGTCAGACCTCAACGACAAAGTGAAAAACCTTTAAAAGCAGCCAGGAATTTTATTAATTGGTAAATACACATTCATTTCTCTACCACCATATACTTCTCTATATTACACACCTCAAATTAAATACGTACAGAAAACATTCCAAATAAATAGAGAATTTGTTGTTGTTTAAAACAGTAAAATAACAATTACCCAAAAAAAGTTTTTTCTATTGGAAAGGATTTGAACAATTGTTATAAAACTAAGAAATTTTTAAACAAGTTAAAATAATACACAAAAACAATAACCTTTATTGCATTTTAATTAATTATTTTGATCATAAGAAAAGAAAGATTTCTTTTAGATTTTATGAGTGGAATTAAGTGACAAATAAGAATTTCTTTTGCAATGTTTGAATCTTGTTTCTATCTTCTCTGGTTAAAGAGTAATGAGCTGTAATGTAAACCTCCATTTTCAAGATACGACAAGATTGTTTTTCAGCGTCGACATGTATATGCTTGAGTTTTGCACGATTCATTCATAGGGTCGCGGTACATTAGATGAAAGTAAAATAATCGGCTGCGTTATGGGACGCACGCACATATTACATTAATCATGATGAGATTAGTTCCTATTGTTAGTTTGATGCCTGACTACTTATATTTCCGTAGCCAAGATTGGTTGCTATTTTAAATGTATAGCTATTAACATTTTCAATCGATATAAATAGTTTCTATTCGGTTACTAACAAAATTATTCGTGCGTCATTTGATTGAAAGCAAAAGTTTAGAATGAAAAATGTAAGTTCATGGCTTGTAGTTTAGGTGCTTTTGCGGTCAAGCAACGGTCGGACTCTTAGAGTTCAAAGTATGGACCCGTGGTACACGGCTTATTTGCCATATATATAATTGTGTATACGCAGTGACGCGACTCTTTTCGTATGTAAAAAAAATATGTCTAGTGTAGATATACCATATAAACTGAGTCGTGAGTCACGAGTTAAGAGTTAGGACTTTTAATTTTAACAAAAATGTTATGTTACGTAACGCGTTGCTTGACCCCCGTCCACCTTTATAACGCACCGTAACGTTTCACAGGACCCCTCCTCCCTAACTGCGTTAAGTAATACTTGAACAGCATCAAAGACGTTGATGCAGAACTATTCAAGATAGACCGAATATGAATATTGTTGGTTTTTCTTTTAATCACTAATGGTAGGGTATTAGCTGTGTTAGCCATATTTGGGTCAAGAGGTATATATACATAATGACTGCTCAATCTAAAATTTTTTTAAAAAAAAGTTGAACCGACTTCACAAAAGGCGCTAAAAAGCATAGAATAATTTTTAATTTTATATCTATTACGACATTTTGAAGTCGGTGCAAATCAAACAAACCAAACAACTACAACAAAAATATTTAATCGTCATTTCTTATGATCCCGTAAGCTGAAACGTTCAGGTAGTATTATGTATTATTTTCAATTGCGGTACTGTAGTTGTTTTATTTGTTTAATTTGCACCGACTTCAAAATGTCGTAATAGATATAAAATTAAAAATTATTTTATGCTTTTTAGCGCCTTTTGTGAAGTCGGTTCAACTTTTTTTTTAAAAACTATTTTATTTTTTACTTTTTAGTGTCTCCGATTCTATACAACGAGAAAGAACCATCCAAATCCGGTCAACGCGTTAAAATTTCGTTTTAACCCCCTACCCATTCCACTAAAATTTTTTTCTCTTGGTATCAATCAAGGAACATACTCTACCGAACAGAAAAGGAATCATAGAAATCGGTTCACGCGTTACGAAGTTACTACCCCTCCCCCACCACCACCATAGGACCAAATTATTCCCCTATTAGAAATGGGGGATTACACTGTATACAACAGCAAAAGAACCATCCACATCGGTCCACGCGTTACATAGTTAGGTTCCACCCCCTTCTCCCACCCCAATCACACCAACAATTTTTTTTCTCGTGGTATCAACCAGGGAGCATACTCTACCGAAAAGAAAAAGAAATATCCAAATCGGTCCACGCGTTACGAAGTTAGGCTACTCCTCCCCCCACCCAACCCCCCACCATGGGCCAAATTATTCTTCTATTAGCAATGGGTGATCACACTCTATACAATAGCAAAATAACCATCCAAATCTGACCACGCGTTACAAAGTTAGGTTCCACCCACACCCCCCACCCCCATCCCCCAAAATTTGTTTCTTCTGGTATAAACCACGGAACATTCTCTACCCAACAGAAAAAGAATTATCCAAATCGGTCAACGCGTTAAGAAGTTAGACTACCCCTCCCCCCCCCACACCTTTCACCATAGGACCAAATTATTCTCCTATTAGCAATGGGGGATCATACTCTATACAATAGAAAAAGAACCATCGAAATCGGACCACGCGTTACAAAGTTAGGTTCCACCCCCCCCCCCCCCCCCCTCCCCCCAACCGCAAACATAAAAAGAATCATCCAAATCGGTCGACGCGTTACGAAGTTATGCCCGGTCAGACATAAAAAAAAAATAAAATAAAAAATAAAAAAAAACATACGCGTCGAACTTAGAACCTCTTTTTTTTTTGGAAATCGGTTAAAAACGAAGGAAAATGGTTGCGGTTGTTCGTCCACGTGATCTACGAGTTCTCCGTTCGTTACCTCAAGAGCATATAATAACAGAGCTTTGTGCGAGTTTTTTTATTCTCAGAATATCAAATCTCAGAATACTAACCAAGCCTTGGCTTGTAAGTCTTGGCTCGGATTTGCGCGTAAATTAGAAAACACAGAAACGGCATTCAGAGCTTAGTCGAAGCTTGGCCGGAGACTAACATTCTAAGGTAAGATTGTTAATCTGTGGTTAAGGCTTGGGGCCAGTCTATAAGAAATCCAATGCTTGGCATCACAGCATTCCGCCAAGCTTGGTCCTGTGATTAAGTCTGGTAATTCCTACAATTCTACTCTCAATTCGGTTAACACTTTATTTCATATTGCTTACAGAAATACACATATGTAATCTTCGCCTCTGCTCAAGTTTCTTTCACCAGGTGTGAAGTCACATCACTCGTGCTCAGTGTTTCTAATTCGATATGAAAATGTTCAGGTATTTTGAAAGTGCGAAACCGCCTTTCGCTGGCGCAGGCATTAATACGGTCCGAGGGCATTGTTTTAATTTTTACATCAAACTACGGGCAAGAGCTACCAATATAATTTAACTTATCATAATTGGAATATATTTGTAAAATACGTTACCACGTGATTATCTAGAAAAATGGCATGATACCATAATACCTACTCGCGCTTAAATCTCGATTTAAATAAAAAAGACCATAAACCACACAGTCATAAAATTACATATAATGTGAGACTTGATACCAGGCATCAGAAAAATCACAATCAGCACAACTTAAAAAAGCAACATAAGTTAGGGATAGTTTTAAACAAACCACCACACATTATTGTTGCAGACACACAGTTAAGCTGGTAATGGATATGTTTCGCTCTAACATCAGAATAATTTGACTAACTCGACGTTATGACTTTAATTTTTAAATTGATAATAACAATATGAACTTAGCTTCCCACAATAAGGAAATATGTATTAAATTTCACAGGTTATTGGAAAAATATTGCGTGAAATATTATGAACCAATTTAGATTTATAAAAACGCGTACTGCATGAAAATGACTGACTATCACGACATGTGGTACCCGCGAAATCGTTTCTTGCGGATAATGACTTTAATGTGACGTATTGTGGGGACTATTAGACGCTATCGCAAACGTGGCTTGAATACTAAATTATTCGGCCATCTACTTTCAATTCGCAGAGGAAAGTTTCTTTGGTGAGGCAGCTTAGTTCTCTTTATGTAACCTATTTTGATTACAAGCGATTATTGTATTATTTCTCTTGGAGAGTTTAAATTGTAATTTATCACGCTTACTTGAAGAGTGCATTGTTTGCATACCATTTCTATATTACTATAGTCCATGCAAATCTTACAAAAAAAAAGTGGGGAAGTATGTACGTAAAGTGAAGCTAATCTGAGGACACCGGGACAGCCCAATAGGACACATATCAGTATGTACATACAAGAATTTTGGTCATCTGCCTGCATTTGTGTTCTTTTTCTCAAACATCCCTCGAAGTTATCATTTGGCTCACCAGATCCGAGCATCCGGCGGCCAATGATCCAGGCCAATAGAACACACATTCGCGTATGCTCAGCTCATACAATCACTGTATGAGACCAAACGGTCTTCTCCCGCCTTCATTTTGTTCTCTCTTTCCCACGTGTCTCTTCAATTTTGTACCAAATGACACATAACCAGTGTGTGTATTTACTACAATTGTAGTATATCTACTTCACTTTTGGTGATTTACTACTCTACTACGTAGCAAACTCCTTTTACTACATTTAACAATTCGAGTGTAAAATAAAAAATATTTCCTTTAAACACAAATTTAATGCTTATCTAAATTCAAATTGAGCTTTCAGTCGTTCATATGAACGTAGCAATTATAATTTGCGAATTTGTAGGTCTGCTTTCGTTCCCTAATTGATGAAAGAAGAACAAGAGCATTGGAATATTTTCAATTTTCAAATGTCTTGCAACTTATATGACAAATTTATTAGTTTTGCCTCATAGCAGTGCTGCTGCAGAAAGACGTTTTTTTGACTTTAATCATATAAAAAACAAAAAAAGAAATAATATTAGCACTGTTTCCGCACTTTTAGCTTGAAAGGAAATAGCGTCTGATGAAGTAATAGCTCTTATATATGAACCTCCGGACGAATTAATACGTCATTTTAGCTCTTTTAAATACACGGAAAATGGTTTTGTTAAGAAGTGAGATATGTGCTCTAAAAATTAATTACTTTACTTTTACAGCTGGCTGTTGATAGGGTTTATTTTATCAGTATTAGTTGTTTACGTTTGTATAATTATATGAATATATTTTATTGTTACAAAATAAAATATAGTTTCGCTACATTTTATTCAAATCTACTACCCTTTTTCGACACAACTATTACTCCTAAGCCTTAGTGAATACACATCACTGCACATAACACACATCCCGTGAGAGTACGAAAAATCAAGTTCAAGAGTCGTTCTGTTTTAGGTACATAAACAGTTCAAGAGTTGTATAGTTGATAGATCGTTGCATTTAGAAATTGAACTGAGAAAAGTAGGGGTTCTTCAGAATAAAAAAAAATCTTTGGCAGTGAATTAAAAAAAATACACAACTAGCGTCGCTTTACGGTCCATTCACAAACTTGGCTTTTATCTAATTGTGTATATTGTCGAGGAATTTGTTAAAAGTTACTCAAAGTACTAAAAGTTACAAATTCTACACATATGCACAGCTATGTACATGTACAAATCTTCCCAACTAATTCTATATTATTTTAAAGAAAAAACATTTTTACCCCTTGGAAGAGTGGTTTTCATTCCCGGCGGTTGAAACCACCTTTCCTAGTCAAAGGTAAGTAAATTTACTCATATCCACCCTAAAAAACTCGATCCCGCAAGTATATATGTATGCGCTCATTAAGGATTTAATGGTTTATGTAAGAAGTGTTTAATTTGCTATTAAAATTTATTAGTTAATGTAAGAATTCAAGAATTTTTCGATTAATTATTTCAATTTCTAGATGGCATTGCTTCTGTTGGCTTGACGCAGACTTGTGGTTTGCCGAACAACTCGGACTGATTCTGCGGATACTCATGTGAGGCGATGTGATGCTTCTTTGTTGCCTGAGTCTTCCCATCATCCTGCTCTTCACGCTGTTTTCTTCCTTGATCCTGTTACCGTTGCCGTCCCGTTGATGGACGATTATTCTTACAACTTTAAAAAGGCTGAGCAATCTTTCCTTAATGATTGGTTTTCGACTTGCGACTGGCATAGTGTCCTTAATAAACCTGATATCGATATCGCTATGACTTCATTTTACAAAATCTTAGCATCTTTTTTCATCAATGTGTCCATATAACTAAGTCTATAGGTCCCTGTTCCTCACAACCATGGCTTAATAGGTCTTTAAGGCATCTGAAAAATGTAAAAAACAAAGCTTGGAGAAGGTTCTGCTCCTCAAAGAGTGACTCTGATTATCTGTCCTATTCTGTTTTGTGTAACATATACAATATATGTCAGACGTAAATGCATCATACAATGTTTATTTAGGTAGGATCAAAAATACTTTGTGTAATGGCCCTAAGCAATTCTGGAGATTAGTGAACTCTTAGCGTAACTCTGATGGATACCCCTCTACCTTGTGCTATGGTTCTACTAGTAGTAGTGACCGCTTGACCATTGCCAATCTTTTTAGTGGTTTTTCCGCTGACTTTTCTTCAATCCAAAGATCTTATTTTTGACGACGCTATTGTAGCTAAACATAATTCAAAACTAACTGACAGTTTCTCGACTGGCCCTGATGGCATTCCTAGTGCTATTTAAAACGATTTTCCACTGTAAACCCTTTTTATCTTCTTTCCAGCATGGGTTTATAAAGAGTAAATCAACAACAACTAACTTATTGAAGAACTCAAATTTCTGCATGTCTTCTATTGAACAAACTAAACAAGTCGATTGCATTTTCACCGACTTCAGTAAATCTTTTGATCGAATTAATCATAAAATTCTCCTTCACAAGTTGTCGATTCTTGGTTTTCCTTCGGGTTGTGTTCAATGGCTACGCTCCTACTTGTCTGAGCGCTCTCAACGTGTTTTGTTTCGCGGAATTCTTTCGGATCCTGTCCGCATCAGTTCTGGGGTGCCACAGGGTAGTCACCTGGGTCCTTTATTATGCAATACCTACATCATGATGTATCTTTAATTTCATCACACTCGAGAATTTTATGTTATGCTGATGATGCCAAGCTATTTAGTTCAGTTTTGAATGATCTTGACTGCCATCTCCGAAACTCTGACTTGGATGCCTTCTGCAACTGGTGTTCTATCAACTGCCTCCCTTTAAACGTGTTCAAATGCATTATCATGTCCTTTTCCGGCAAAAGAAACCTTCGGCTGTTTAGATACTCTATGGATGGACACACTTTAAATAGACTTGACAAATCCAAAGAATTGGGGTCTTCCTTAATGCTCAATTCCCTTTTGACATATCTCATTGATGCTTTTGTTGGTAAGGCCAATGCTGCTTAGGGATTCATAAAGAGGTGGTCTAAGGAGTTTAGTAATCCCTATATCGCTAGAATTCTATATTGTGCATTTGTTAGGCCAGTCCTTGAATATGCTAGCCCAGTATGGTCTCCTTTTTACAGGGTCTATGTTAAGCGCATTGAGTCCGTCCAGCGTAGGTTTTTAAAGTTTGCTCTGCGTAACTTTCCATGGTACAATTATCGTCTTTTATCTCCTTACGCTAACAGGCTTAGTTTGCTATCCTTGGACTCCCTAGAAACTAGACGAAATAACGCCAGAGCTGTTTTTACGCTCGAATGTCTGTTCCTCCATGTTTCGCATCACCGTACTAACTACGGACTGAATGAGCTAGGTAAAGCTAATTGATGGGTCAGCCTAGTGAACATTTATTTTGATTTATATTTAGCTTTACGTTTGATTGTAAGTTTCTTTCATGTAATCAGCATTTGATGAATCCTAAATAAATAAATTAAATCGTTCATGCAAGAAATTTTATATTAGCTATTTAAATTTAATGACTAATGTAAAGAATATGTTTAGCTTATCATTAAAATTATTAATGGTTAATGGATTAATAATACAATTAAGTAAGAATGCATTTCTATAACTCTGTTTGACATGCATAAAAGACTGTTATTCCGTTTTTGTCTCTTAATTAATGAATTCTTAATTCGGTGAAAATTGTATTTATCTCCTCAACACCTCAAGAACGTTAAGTCAAATTAAGTGCATAGGAACATACTGTCGTATATAACAAAAAACCACACAAATGTGGTAACTCTAAACTATAAAACATTGCTGGCCAATCAACTGTTTCCCACCAGCTTAATCTTCCGAAGAATGTTCAGATGGAATTGGTGTAGAAGTCGTAGTAGAATTCTCAAACAAAACTTTCACAAATACAGTATTTTCGCATTTATCTAAATATATGCGCCACACCATAGTTTTCATATACACTTTTCATTTTATCTTCGAAACACATCACCACCTCTTTTTTCTTACATACTCCCTGTATATGGGTTCTTGATTCCTTTTAATATACTTGAAACAAACTTATCCTTTGCATACTAACCACTGGTGGATTCTAAAGCGATTCATTGCTGCCGTTATTTGTATACAAAGTCAGAAGCCGACCTAAGTTACAGTTGACTACAATAAGTTTGCATTTTTAAAACTGCATAGTCACCTTTCAGGTTTTTCTTTAGACTTTAGTCTTTTTTATCCATTATTACTCAAAATAAAAATTATAATAAGTTCTGAATGCGAAAGGTTGACAATGTTTTCGGAAAAATATAAATAAGAAATAATGGAATTTATGTTTTTACATTAATGGACAATGCTGATTGAACAAGTCAGGTAATATTTAGTTATTATTTGATTTCCAAGTTTGTATCACTACTAAATACTAAAACATTTTTCTTCTACAATATTGGCTTTGATAAAGTAAACGTCACCATCTTTAACAACGGGGAAAGGGTGCCATAGTAGAACCTTTAATACACTTCAGAGTATCCCTAATTACCTTATTCCATTTCTAAAATAGAAAATTGTCCTAAATACGATTGTTGTAGGTTTCCCAAACTAATCATTTCAAATGACGATGATTTCCAAATACAGATCTTGACCAAAATCTCTTTACCAAATGGACATTTTTTAACACACTAAAACATTTAGCAATTAAATATACCGTAGGATCAGCGGGTCATTAGAAAACAATATTTCTAGAATAAAAATTATGATGGACCTCTGACAAATAGAATCCATAATTCAATCTGCACAGATCATGTAGGGTTTTACCCAATTTAAACTAAGTTAAAAAAGAATTTTCATTCGTTATAGTATAAAATTGAGTATTATTTTAAAGATAAACAGATTTAAAGGGCCTGAGCTAAACATCCGAATGTGAAGAATTTGATTTTTTATTTGCCACAGCTGAAAACTTAAAACAAGTATTTTAAACATTTATGACACATCTACCTTCATGAATTGTATTTCTATAATAAGTAAGAACATCCTTACCTCTGTACTTTTAAAAGATTAATTATTAATATAAGATACCTAATTCATTAACAAAATTGTAACTTATGTAAATGGCAAATATGTTGCATGAAAGGATGCGCGCGCAATGTGCAACATATCTCTCATTTCCATAACTTAAATTTGCCAAAGGTTCGATTTAGCAAACATTTTTTTGGTAAAGGCCGTTTTGTTAAAGGTCGTTTTCGTCTTTTTTCTAAGTTCTGGGAAAAATTTACTTTGTAAAATGACATTTTGTGAAATGAACTTTTTGTAGTACGTCTTTAAGGCAAACGTCTTCAGGGAAACTATCATAGAATCAATATCCTTCACTGTACCATTTCACCTATATTTATTTTAGACCATCTCAATACCATAACTGTTCATAATATCGAAAAACTAAATGCATATGTTGGGATGATGGGCGACGGCCTCCAAGCGTGCATGACGCTCCCATCATGCCGGCTCATCCGGGCAATGTGCTTTGCATAGCAGACAGTCGCCATCCTGTTCCCTGTTCCCATCTATCCCATCCCTGATCCGGGGAGAAAACCCCTCAAACCTACCAAGCTAAGGTGGAAATGTCATCGTGCCGAGGGCTGCATGGCAGCGGGTAGTAAAAAGCGCTGTCGCAAACGATCTCCTTGGGGCACCAGGCGCACCCCATTGTATTTAGCCTTGCCTCTGACATGGGGGCTCTGTCAGAGGTCGATCACCCCTTCCCGCCATACTCGTGGGACCAACATATGGAGACACAAACAAACAAAAACCAAAACAAAACAAGTAACGAGGCAGCAGAGGAGGGGGGACACGCAAGGTACACCCGCCCCTCCTCAGCAGCCTAAATCCGCCGGTGGGCAGGCGGAGAAGAAACCAGTGGCCGATGAGAGTGGCAATAATACACGCTTCCGCCCTAATCTGGCGAAACCATTCGGCGCTCTCTTGGGCACTGGGCTTCCTGGCAAGGTACGGGGGACCAACGATGCTGGAGCTGGATCATCAAGTACGGCGGTGGTAAAACGCAACTGTTCTGATGGGGACTCTCCGGGGGGACAGAAGACAAAGAAAAAGAAGATGGGTAGAGCAGGGACACAGCCACTCTACAGGGACCTGCTTGCAGGGATACCTATGGTTGTGATACCTGCTGAGTATCCAAAAAACAGGCTGACGGATGAGCAGATTGAGGCTCTGAGGAAAGCACTCGACCAGGCCATAGATGACACTACGGCCGAGGAAACTGCCCCACAATTCCTGGGATCCCGAGTAACAGGGGGCACATTGAGGCTAACCTGTGTTACAGCGGACACCAGAGGCTGGTTGGTGCGGGTGATACCCAAACTGACACCTTGGGAAGGGGCCTCCCTTAAGGCTATTGAGGAGAAGGACCTACCCAAGCTGTACAGCGTAGTAGTGTGGATTCCCAAAAACAACGGGGATCCGGCAGCGGTCCTGGGAAAGCTCGAGAAGCAGAACCAGCCGATTCCAGCAACCTCTTGGAGAGTATTGGGCCGTAAAGCGGAACAAGGCGGACAGACACTGGCACTCTCCATTGATGAAGGGTCCATGCAGATATTGAAAGAGCGGCAGATGCGACTCTTCTTTAGCATCACCTCTGTGCTGTTTAAGGCGGCCGGTGGGGGAGCGAAAGAGGAGGACACTGTCGCTCCAAAACAAACAGATGAAGGTGGTCCAAGCAAACCTACAACACAGTAGGGCTGCCTCGGCAGTTCTCTCTCTCGATTCAGTTTATCACTGGCCCTGGGAATATATACCACGGTATTCCAGGCTGAGATCTTCGCCATACTGACATGCACCTACGAGAACCTAAGAAGAGCCTATAAAAACAAAAGGATCTCAATCTTCTCGGATAGTCAAGCTGCAATCAAAGCAATTGCTTCATCTACCACCAGATCAAATCTGGTGTGGGAATGCCAAAGGAGCCTAGACGCACTGTGTAGAACTAATCAAGTAAGCTTGATCTGGATACCGGGACACCAGGGCTATACGGGAATTGAAAAAGCAGACGAACTTGCTAGGAAGGGGTCTAACACCCCTTTTATAGGGCCGGAGCCGGTCTGTGGAATACCTCTCTGCACGGCTAAAAGGCTAATAGAAAACCGCGCAAATGACGGACATAGGCTGTATTGGAACAGTATTGAGGGGCACGCTCACTCAAGAAGCCTTATGCCCTCACCGTCGCCGGGTAGATCCAGGGAGCTCCTCAAGCTGAGCAGGTCGGCTGTTAGAACTCTGGCAGGCCTACTTACCGGTCACTGTCAGCTAAGGAAGCACCTGGTGAGGATAGGCAGAGCCATCGACCCCACCTGCAGACTATGTCTGGAGGAAGATGAGAGCCCATTACATGTGCTATGTGAATGCCCTGCAGTAGCCAGGAGCAGATTTAGCCTATTCGGGAAACCAACCCTGGTACCGAGCGGGCTGAATGACTGCCAACTGCGGGAGCTGTTGAACTTCTTCGGAGGGACCGGCTTACTGTAAGGAGTTGAGAGGGTTAGCACAATAGGCCCCAGTGGCCGCGGCGCTTGAAAACCTCACACCTCCAAATCTAATCAAATCAAATCAAATCAAGTAATAATTTACATAAACACCGTTCAAAATTTTATTAAAAGGAAACTGCATTTATACAGGGTGTTTCAGATCTGAAGTGCCAAAATGAGTGGGGTGGTATACCTCAACTAGACAAACAAAAGATTGTATTGCAGGGGGGGGGGGGCAATCTCAACCGTTTGGAAGTTACAGGGTGATTCATAAACTTCAGTTTTTTATGGTATGCACATTACTCTTTTATTTTTACCTCTTGATCTACCCAACACAGCCACATCAAACAAACGCTAATTAACAACTATCCTAATAACCTTTCCAAAAATGTCAACACTACTGATCTAACTCTTACCACTTCAAGTACAGTCACTTCCAAAAGTAAAAAACATGGTTTCCGCTAACCTAAAATTCAGATATTTCCCAAATATTCTCCGAAATTTATGTAATTAGTGCACCTTTATATTTTATTGCTTATCTTATTACCTTTCCAAAAAGATGCAACTTGGCAAGGTAGACATAGGATTAGAAAAACAGCATCCTTAGAAATCCCTAACTACTTAATTATTTTATTGCACTTTAGGTAGGAAATTCTTTAAATAAACAAACTTTTTAAGATATAGGGTCGAAAATGTTTGTTTTGGGTTAACAGGTAATTAATTTTAATTACTGCTGCAAAAAAGTTATGAAAATGTTAGTGTAATTTTGTTTCATTGCCGATATTAGCTTTTGTTAGCCAGAATTCACACCCTTGTATCCTGGCGTTCTGTTACTCGTACCTGATGAAAATTTTGCTATAAAAAAGGGTCAGTCAGCAGAAATAACTATCATAGCTGAAAAAGAAATCAATAAATACGGCTGTTTTTAAGCAAAAATTATTAAAAAATGGTAGCATTTACATTTGCAGAACATGAGGATATTATTTACATTTATGGTGTAGTAGACGGAAAAAAGAGAGCGGCTGTACCGGAATATCAAAAGAGATTCCCTAGCCGGCGAGCACACCGAGCCGGCGGGTATTTACACGCACTTTCCAAAGGTTAAAAGAAACAGGAAGTGTATCTTCACACGATATGGAGACACGACCTGAAACTTCTGGAACTTCAGGACCCTGAGACGAGCACAAAACGAGTTCCAATGCGATTAAGAGTGTCGTCATCTAACGTTTGGACGGTTTTTCATCGAGGGAGATTACGTATATATCATCATAACCCAGCCCAAGGACTACTGGCTGGCTTCTGGAACGCGACATTGATGACAGGGAGTTTCTGTACCGAATTCTGTGGGCGGAACAATCTCAATTTACCAGGGATGGTATCACGAACTTCCATAACCTTCATACCTGGTTGGTTAGTTACCCACACAAAACCAAAGTGACCTCATTGCAGCAGAGATTCAGTGTCAATGTTTGAGCTTTTATCATCGGCAACCCTTTGGTAGGACCATTCATTTTGCCGCAAGTGCTTAATATTGAAATTTATGCGGACTTTTTGGACAGTACACTGCCAGATCTAATAGAGGAGAACCCTATGGATAATCTTAGGGGATGTTTCACCAACACGATGGAGAACCAGCGCGCATACTACTAACATTGTGAAGGTATTGGTTAGGAAAAACTTCCTAACCGCTGGATTGGCCGAGGTACACCGATTCCTTGGCCTGCTAGATCTCCAGAACTTACCCCATTTCTTATGGGAAACAATGAAGGATGAAGTTTATTCAAGCCCAGTTAACAATAGGGAGGATTTAGTTAGCCAAACTGGGAATGCAGCGCCTTAAATAGGGACTTAGAAGGAGATTGTTGAAATGCATTCAAAGTGGCGGTGAACATTTTGAACGGCTTTTGTTACTTATCAAGATTAATTGTAATTATTTTTAAATTCAATAAAAAGCATTTTAGAATAAATTTGGGTTCAATTTCTTTAATTTATTGATTTTTATAATATTCTCCGATAGGATTTCTAAGTATAAATTTCTACATATTTTCTCTACGTGAACATGTTGCACCTTTCTGGAAAGGTAATAATATGGGCAATCCAACAAAAATAAAAGAGAGGTACACTAATTACATGAATTTCGGAGAAAATTTGGAAATATGCTGAATTTTAGGTAATCGGAAACCATTTTTTTCACTTTTGGAAGTGACTGTACGTGCAATGGTAGGAATTAGATCAGTAGTGTTGACATTTTTGGAAAGGTCATTAGGATAGTTGTTTCTTAGCGTTTGTTTGATGTCGTTATGTTGGGTAGATCAAAAGATAAAAATAAAAGAGTAATGTGTATACCATGAAATTTATGAATCACCCCTAACAGTTGAGTTTGCCCCCCCCCTGCCATACATTTTCTTGTTTGTCTAGTTGAGATCTATCACTCTACTCATTTTGGCACGTCAGATCTGAAACACCCTGTATATTATACAGTTTTTGTACACAATTATTAAGAAAAGTTCACTTTCCTACGGTAACCCAAAAATCTTTCCTCAGCACACACAGGAATAATAACATTAACGTCAGTCATGAAATTTCATACAAATTTATGCCAAATGTAAATGCAATATTCCTAAGTCTGGCAAATTGCATAATTATATAACACAATTATGGCACGTTCCAAACATGAGTTTGCCTCTCTTCTGAGATTTTTTGCAGAAACCTGTTTCATAAATGGAAGATATTGCAAACAAGATTCAGTGCAAAAATATATTCCCTGCTCAGTAAATTGACCGTTAAATCGCGAAAAATTCTAAAAATTCTAAAATTTTTAAACTGAACGTTCACCAATGCCTGAACATTCAAATGCAATCAATTAGCTGTGCATCGTTCTAGATACCCCTTGAAATCGAAATTTTTCTTGAGGACCACATATAGAAAGTAGGACGTGGTTATCCACTTTCTTGGGACTTCAACTGGACCAAGAACTAAGAAGTAGGTGCTCCGTGATGAAAGGAAGGCATGACACCAGCTTGCTGGACATTCGGTATTAAAACAAATAAAAACTGATGCACTTTTCTCATTTTAATGTAATTTAAAGCCGGTTTGTAATCAGTTGGTTGAAAAAGGGAATCGGGGTTGAGTTACCGTTGTAAGCAACCTCCAGCTTTATTCCAGCCAACATAGTTTGTATTCCAGCCAGAGGCAAGAGAGCTCCAATAATAAATGGGTTCAGTATCAGTTTAAACCAGAACCAGTAGAACAAATCTGGGACACTTTCTGTTAGAAGAATATGTTTTAGATCGATTATATGCACCTATATTAATTTATGCGAAATGAAAAGTAATGACTGTTAAATCATATTAAGTATATACATAATATGAAAAAGAATGTCTGCAATTATCTCTATTTGTATCTGCGGCGTTGTAAAAATGCCAGACACAAAACCTGTACAATTTCCACGTGGTTTTCAGAGTAATATCCCTTCACAATATAATGAGATTTGCACTTCACTGCAATAATCTTTATTTATAATTTCAAAAATCTTGTGCAAAACAAAATTTATGTTGTATCTATATATTACTAAAAATCTTTAGAATTCTATATGCATACTTACATTAACACCAAGAAGCGAAACGGACATCCAAATAATAAATAATTAACTTTCACAGGTTTTATCTTTGATTTTTCAAAGTTGATTTATGGAATGTTATGTCACCACACTATCTGAGGTATAAAATTTGTGCGTGTAACTTATTTAATATTTTTGAAAATACAATGAAAACCGGAAAGCGATCAACCACTAATCTTTTATAGCAAAAGGCAAGGTACAACTCTGAACAGAAACATAACTTTCTTACAGCAGAAACCAAGTTATCCAGCGAGAAGTCGAGATTAAACTGAATTGAATCGATATCGCGATATTTGTCTTCAAAGTCAAAGTCAAACTGCGACTCTTCTTATGCGTTTTACTCACCACTTCTTCGGTGAAGAGTTACTTGAAATTAAAGGCACGTTAAGCTGCTATTTAACTACGTGAATGTCTTATTCATAAAGAACAGTATCTGATATTATCGGCGAGTGCAAATAATGCGTATAATCAACAGCATAATAAATTTTCTATTCAAATAACGCATAACAAAAAGTGAATTTAAGAGGGTGTTGCTGATATTTTTGAAGAAAGTTATACAATATAATATGTTCTAGCACAATATAATATAATTTGAATTAGTTTTTATCTAAATTTTCAATAGTGATCTATGTATGACTAAATATATTATTATATTATAATGGAATACAATATTTTTATATGTGCAAATCAAAAGCAAATTTAAGTAAAAGTTTAATATTTTATATCTAATATTCTTTATTTTCAACTAACTTCATAGATAGAGAGCCTCCTGAGTTGACTATGGCCTCGAACGCCATGACGGCCAGGCTCTCAATACTCTTACCATCCAGCACAAAGGTGGAGAAAAGTGATGCTGCGAAATTACCCACAATTCCCCAACGTGAACTCGTCTTGTATACGGACGGGTCTAAAATCACTGAGGAGGTGGGGCAGAATATCTGGGGCGAGTCCGCTAAATTCAACGAATTATTTTCACTTTTCCTAGTGGACATTTATGCTATACTAGAAAGTGTTTATGAGTACTTGAAGAAGGCCTATTCAAGTAGGAATATATTTATTTTCTCCAACAGTCAGGCGGCGATCAATGTAAACGGCTTTCTTTCGTAATCAAATCAAAATTGATCTGGTGATACCAGGTAGCTTTAGATGAGCTAAAAAATCGAATCAAATTGGTTTAGATACCGGAGAGCACCGGGGTTTTCCTGGAAGGTAAACTGACCATATCTTTGGACCCTGAGCCGGCGTGCGTGACTTCAACATACATGCGATTGGAAACACGAGAAGCACAAACGCTACAGGCAATCCTGTATGGGACAAGCTCTCCAACTCATCAACTCCATCACTGAGCAGAGCTAAGGAGCTTCTTAGGCTTAACAGACCGGATGTAAGATTGATCATCGGACACTGTCAACTAAGAAAGCACTTAACAAATTTAGTAAAGCTGCTGACCCCCTTGCAGATTGTATCTGGAGAAGGAAGAGACACCACTCAACATCTTACGTGAATGGCCGGCCATCTCGAGGCGCAAAATATCAATCCTTGGAAACCCTTGAGAGTTAGAGAGCAATTCGCTCTACGTGCTGCTGTATCTTCTTAAAGGGACTAGCCAAATAATAGACATTATTACATAACAAGAAGAGAGACTCTTTGAAAATTTCCAAAATTTTGCCATTGACGTTTAGGAAAATTCAAAAAGCGGAAGAAAGATAGACAACTGCATGTGCTACCTACACATTGACGGGCTCTGGTGTAATTTCTGTAATTCCCAATAGGAGTTTATGTTATTTATACCCTGAGCTATCAATCTTTTCTTCGATCAGCAAGAGCATAAATGTAAAAGTTAGCTAATAGTAATGCAGAAAATATCCTTCCAATTTTTTCTACGCGTGTTAGCATCACAAACAATTTTAGTGGCGGCAATGTATTCTAAAAATCTAAAGTAATATAGAAAGTATTCTTCCGCTTTCGTTGCGCAAGTTAAAAGATAAAACGGTTACTCACTTTATGCAATTCAGAGCGTGATATTAGAAAACAGAAATGAAATAAGACTGGAAGCAGTTAATATGTTTACCGTAGTACTTAATTCTGGTATGCATTACTTCCTAACTAGTATTGATTTCTTTGATTCCTGAAAATGGCAAAATGACTTAATTCGATTCAACCTTCCTTTCTACTAAAGATTTATCTTACTTATGGTAATGCGAAAAGGGATTATTGTGACTATCCATTATTTGTTATCGTTGTTTTCTTCTATGCCTAGCAAGGCTAAAGGCTATGCATAACTTTCGCCGACATGCCATGTAAAATTGATCGAGAAATTAATGCGGAAGTATTCAAGATAAATACTCGGGAAACGATAACAATATCGAGAAGTGTACATTACCGTTCCTACAGGGTTTTTACATAGCCCACATATACTAAATCATGCAAAAGAGCTTTTTATAAATCTATGCAGAAAAAATCCCAAACAAGACGCAAAAATTGCATTCATATCGCATATTTTCATGTAATTATGCAGCGGAGGTAACCAGAGAACTACAGAGCAATGGTTTCTTCTCTTATTGTCCGACATTAATTTTCAATCATCTCTAGAGTATCACAATGTAATTATCTCTATTCTTTGTACCAACTCTAACTGGGGGTAGAGATTAGCCTTAAGCCAACCGCTCTGAATTCAGTATACTGAATAAGTATCGGTGATGGAGAGATGCAGGTAAAAGCTGTTAGCGCCTGTGGAGCATGGGAGGGGGTAATGCGGCTTCATCTGCCGTATCGTACCTCTCCTTCCCCCAACTCCAAGAAAATATATGAAACTCCCTGGCTCAACCCAGGGAAAAGTAGTGGAAGCGATAAATATGTTTGCGGAGTGGTTTAGTGGGTGAGTTTACTGTGGTAAACAGAACGTATTGTTCTTGATTAAAATTATACATATAATGAGATTAAATTAATTCACTCTATTTCGATCATCAGACGCCTAGTCTTCGCACCGGTTCTCGAAAACAGGTACTTTTATGGGATAGTCTTAAATTAAAGTTAGTCGCATTTGATAAAGGTTTGTGTAGCAAATCAAGACCAGGCACTTCTTTAGATGTGTGCTTTTAAGCGCTTTTTCATGCTGAACCAGCTACCTCTGGATCCCCACATAAACTATCAGGCGTTATGAAGTGCGGTCAAACTAAAGAAGGGTTGCAAAACCCTACAGCCGTAGTAGGCTCCTCTTATCACCAAGGGGATCTTCTAATATATTTTCTGATTACGCTGTACCCAACCTGGATTTTTCGAAGGGATTCAGTGTTAGAATTTCGTCTAGGAGTGAGTGGTCAAGGTCCGAACCGCTCAACTATTACGACACTGTACTGTTCGCTGACGACTCCAAGACTAACTGTGGTGTCGGTGCGGGTGTCTTTTCTAATACGCTACATATTTCGGAGTCCTATGATTTACATATGTATTCCAAGCGGAAGTCCTCGCGATCCTGAAGGCAAGCTGTTTGTTGGGACTCACTGGAGTACCAATGACGAACGTTGGCAATTTCACTGACAGCCAGGCTGCCATAAAGGCGCTTGACTCGGTTATCTCCTCCTCAAAGCTAGTCAGGAGTTATAGGGAGAAACTCACCACTCTTGGGGGAGAGATTCAATATCACCCTTCTCTGGGTTCCAGGTCACAGGCACATACCAGGGAATGAGATAGCGGATGAAATCACGAACACCGGCTCTGATCTCCAATGATCTGGAGCAGAAGCAGTTCACATTCCACTAAACACCCTTAAAAGGGAGTTTCTCCAACATTTCTAAGTGAAGGCTAATCTAAGATGGAGCGCTTTCTCTACCTGTGCAATTTAGAGATCGACTTGGCCGAGAATCAACAAGACTAGAACACCGGAGCTGCTCAGCAGGTCTTGTGAACTCATCTGAAAAATAGTCGCCGTCTGCACAGAACACTGACTGATAGGCATGCATGCAGCCAGACTGAGGCTTTGCCACAGCAGTTAATGCCGCAACTGCGGTATCCCCAGTGAAAGAGAAACCGTACTTTATTTTCTCTATGGGTGCCCAGCCCTGGCGAGCATCAGAATGAAGTCACTGGAAGAATACTTCTTTGAAAACCTCCAATCAATCTCAGAAGTAAAAATTAGCTCAATTAGCTCAATTTCTCAACTCCGCAAGTTGGTTTTTGCAAATTCCTTACACCTTCAATGTATTACAGGTTGTGGCCGGTCTCACTGACCGGCTCTCGCCAAAAGCCAACCAGCCAACTATTATTTAATCCTTGTAATTTCGTGTACACTGTTGTCTTAATTGTACAATTGTATGAATAAATTAATTTGAATTTATTAGTCTGCAATTACTTATTTTATTAATGTAATAACGTGATGGCAACCTTTTCCTTCTCAATCGTTGTGTTAATACATTTTTTACAGCAATCTTTGATTTTTAGAAATTGAAATTAATAATTTTGGGCGTTTTACTACTTGTGATTTCGTAAATACCGATTTGTTTTGAAGCCAAAGGATATACAAACAAATCTTTTGAACGGAATTTTATACCCTCAATTCTGATATCATTCCGGAGTTATTTTTTTTTTACAGTGAATTTGTTTATGATTGTAACGATATCTCCGGAGTGCAACTGAATAACATAAATTGGGATGTTCCGGGATGTTAAGTACATTTCCTTATACTGAATTGTGCGGAAAAATGTGTCTAGTTCTCTAGTCGATAGATTTTGGAAGCAACATTTTTCCTTAATATGCGGTAAAACGGCAGAATTTGAAGAGTGAAACGATTCCGGAATTTGTTCATAATGATAAAGGTGCATCGCTATCTCCATAAAAGGATTTTTGTGCCTTTAATTAATTTTTTCAAATGTCCAACATAGTTTTCAAAGGGAAAAGAAGTGAAGACTGGCTGAATTGATTTTCCATGATGTGCCAGTACTGTCACGTTTAAATGTCATTTACTTGGCAGTACTGATCGTGCTGACAAAGCGTGGACACGCTCCGAACAGCGTTATTATTTCGGTGCTGTGCTGGCCCAGTATGTGCAACAAAGGGGCTGTCAATGGGTCCAGAACCACTTATGATTTCTTTATGGAATGTAGTTAAAGATTTTCTTTTGAATGAAAAATATCTCAATCAAACCTACTTAATTAGTTATTATTTATTACTTATGCCAAGATCAATAAAAATGTATACTGCATTCTTTCTACAAAGGTGGGTTATATCTGACTGAAGAGTAATCTCCACCAATCAATAATATGGTAATTAAGACGCCGTAAAATAAATAAAATGATTTCTTGACTTTACAAATAATAACATAATTTTGATACAAAGAAATGAAGCATCATCAGCCTGCTTAGCCTTGCCCGAATGCAGGTCAACGTTGCTCTACGCCATCATTACACAGTGTAGGAGGTAATTGTTATTCAGGTCGCTAAATATTCTGTGATAATCAATGCTTATCGTCTGAGGTTTATTTTTTATCGCCAGTTGTAAAGAAAACAAATATCGAGTTGTACTTTTACCGAATATCAGATGCAAGTCACTTTCTTTGATGTCAATCACAAAAGTAAAAATAACAATTTCTTGCCAATCTTTCTACGACTAAAATAAAAAAAAGCGGTAAGGTACAATCATGACTGAATAACTTAAGCATTTTCTATCTCTATTCTCTAGTTCCCGAAACCCCTTGTGGTGTATGGGACAGGAGAAAAAATCACCCAATTTGATAACTAGATTGCAAATGGATTTACAATTTAAGGTGGATTCCGAACTATCGACATTACTCTGCAACCGTTAGTAAGCTCTCCACCATAAAAACAAATATAGGTCATCGATCGGCTTGATTCGGTGTGCGAGTGTTGGGTAAAAGCTAACACCTTATCTCTTATACCACCAACGATGTGCGGATAGACATTTAATAATAATAATAAAATTTATTGCTCGCTGGTGTACATAAGATTTACAACCTTTCTACGTAGTAACTAAGAATTTGGACATAGACCGCTATAAAGTGATAGAAATATGAACAGTAAAATTATGGCGAATTTTGATGTATATAAATAAAATATGAAGTTTCCAAACGAAGACAAGTAGAATTAAAATAATAAGCTAATAAGAAAATTACGTTGTGATTTTTGTTTTGAGCCGGTAATGCCCGCTGAATAGATGATAAAAGGAAGACTATTCCAAGCGAATGATTTGGATAGGGTGAGAACCTCCATGACTGAAAGCGTGGTATTATTATGTTTCTATTACGCTGTGAAGCGGTGACAATTAAAAAATTGTTTAAGGAACTCAGGTTTGTTTGAATGTAACAAACTATGTATACAAAGGAATCAGAACCCTGTACTTTTGATAAGAACTCAAAGAACAACCAGACAATTGCTATCGGAAAGGCGAAACATGGTCGAATCTTCGTAGTTTGAAAACAAAGCGGATGCATTCGTTGAAAGCAATTTCCAAAATTCCAAATTAGGCATAATTAGCGCTTTAACTAGTTTTTCACTTACGCTGTAGTAATCTATGTGATGAATCTGAATTAATGAAATGAAATGAAATGAAATGAAACTGTTTTAAGCAAATATTACAAGATGAAATGTTAGCTGAAAGCCACAACCGACACATACTACCGTATATTCCACTAAGCCTACCCTTTATGTCGTCGCGACATTTCATATGTTGGTTCAAAACGATCTCAAGATTACTACCCTGAACCGAAAGTTTAGCCCTAATTGAAAATCTCTTTAAAAAATCAAATTAAATCAATGGCTTTTAAAGAAAATATACTTTGATTCCCTTATACTGTATATGGTTAGCTAATAATTTATTATGATTAAAAAATCGAAGTTATATATATATCAAAGTAACATTGGAAGAAATAAAACCAGAATCCAACAATTTACATTTTATTAAATTTCTGCTAAAAATGTAGGGTGGCGGGGTGGGGGTGGTTGGTGAAAACTAACTTTGTAACGCGTGGACCGATTTAGATGGTTCTTTTTTCGTTGTACAGAGTATGATCCCCCATTGCTAATAGGAGAAAAATTGGCCTAGGGCAGGGGGAGGGGGAGTGTAACTTCGTAATAGTGCTCGCAATTTGATTCGATTACCCGTTTCTTTGATTATCCGGATACCCGAATCTCTTCACTAATTGATACTTTATTCGATTCCTCGGGTAATCGAATAATCCAACTCCGTAAGTTGATAAATCGAATAATCGAAGATTCGAAGAATCGAGGATTTGCAGAATCAAACCAGATAAAAATGGATAAAATCATTTTAAGTACGTAAAACGTCGTTCTATTGTCATTTATTGTTGATGGAGTTGATATTTATGCCACTGCGTTGGCATTAGAAAATTGTGAAATTTTTCTATACATGAATGCATGCGTATGCATGTATTGCAACTTTAGCGCACTACAATTACGTGAAGTCTCAAATTTTCACCGCTCGGACTTCAATTTCGGTACTTACCAAGGTTCAATACATTCGATAAAAATCAGTGAAATTATTAACTTTTTGCCACTCATAGTAGGAAATTTTTAATATTTTAATTCTGATTTACAATAATATGTTGAAGAGATAAATTATTAAGAATGTCTCTAATACGGAACAAGTTTTTCCTGATTATGTAGGTGCTACACTTTTTTCTCATTTTGAAATCCAGGAGTTTAACCTGCCTAAATCAAAGAATCGATTATTCGATTAATCGACTTGTCCGGATCTTAAGAATTGAGGAATCGAATACCCGGGTAATTCGATTCTGTCTTAACGATTCTAAGGTTCGGGTAATCGACCAAGTAGTCGGTTATTCGATTTTTGTTAGCACTACTTCGTAATCCGTGGGCCGATTTGGAAAATAATTTTTTTCTTGGATAGAGTATGTTTCCTGGTTGATACCACGAGAAAAAAAATGTTGATGGGGCGGGGGTGGGGGGTGCGGGTGAAACCTAACTTTGGAACGCGTGGAACGATTTGGATGGTTCTTTTTTTGTTGTACAGAGTATGATCCCTCATTGCTAATAGGAGAACAAAATTTGGGAGGGGGAGGGGTAGTCTAACTTCGTAACGTTTGCACCGATTTCGATGGTTTTTCTTTCGATGTGTAGAATATGTTGCCTGATACGACGAAAAAATGTATAAGTTGGGTGGTGTGCGAAGGGGGCGTTAAACAATTTCTCTTTTGTTGCGTGTTATATGATCCCCTCTTGCTATTCTGTGGAAAAATATTGACCTAGGGATGGGGTGGGGGGAGGGGAAATATAAATTTTTATCATGTGGACTGATTAAGATTATTCTGAATGCATACAGTATCGATTTGTATTCTGGCAAAAATGTTGGCTTATGGTAGGAGTTGGAGGATGGGCGGCGCCTAGCTTCATAAGGTATAGACCGATTTTGATTCGGTTGTGCGGAATACGTTTACCGATTGGCAAATGATAACAATTTTGTGCCTAGAGTGACTACGATGATTCTCTGACTACGATAAATCTCTTTTGCTGTATAGAGTACGGTGGAGCACTAGGGTCATGTTAAGAATTTTCTAAGGTGAGGGAACTAAAGGGTGACAGTGACTAATTTCGTAATATGTTGCCGGATTTGGATAATTTGGTTAGTGCACTACATCTGCGACTTTTGAAATTGCTTTGTTCGTACGAGCAGCATTCTTCGAGTCGTATATATGAAGACGTCAACTCACGGAATTATAATGAAGGACGATTAAATACTTTTGTTGTAGTTGTTTGATTTGTTTACTTTGCACCGACTTCAAAAAGTCGTAATAGATATAAAATAAAAAATTATTTTATGCTTTTTAGCGCTTTTTGTGAAGTCGGTTCAAATATTTTTTTAAAACTATTTTATTAGACAAAAGCGTTTTATCGTGATGAACAAAAATAATGTTCCTGCTGATTTTACAAGTTCGATTTTTATAGTTTAATTACTTATAGTATTGATATTTTTTTTGCCGACATTTTAAACTTAATATTCTTTATCTACAATAACTACTGATTATAAAAATATATTGCTTTTTTAATCCACAGTTTTATTAATGTTTAGCAAAAATATAACAACATTTAAATTTTTGGGTTCTACTTTTATTTCCTATACTATTATTTTGATGAACATATATCGAACTTCGATTTTCTAACCATAATGAATTATTAGCTAGCCATATACAGTATAAGGGAATTAAAAAGTATTTTCCTTAAAAGGCTTTGGTTTAATTTAATAATTCAATTCAATTGCACCTTTTTTTAAGAAATTTTCAACTACATACTTCTTTCAAATACTTTCCGTTCATATTAGTAGTTAGTTAAAAAGTTGTTCAATCTTATCGACGGAATATCAGATTCACAGAGTGCGCTACTGTAAAAACAGATACACTGAGACTCTCTATTGTTTAGCACCAGGTGATTATATTTGGACCCAGTATAAATTCTGTTAAGGCCAGAATTGATGCGTGCTGTACAGTGCTCAAAAAGCCCGATTAGATATAATTAGACATCATCTGCATAAAGATGAATGCTCCCATTACAGGCCTCCATTGACAAATCGTTTATGAACAAACTAAACAGTAACGGACCTGGAATGGATCCTTGGGACACCCCTCGTAATAAAGACAGCGGTGTGGATACTTTATTGTCGACTTTGACTTGCTGGCTACGACTTGATAAGAAATTGGTGATCATATATATGGCCGATATTTATATTTATTACTGAATTCTTCCTATATTGCTGGCTGTCAAAAAGGTTACACGTGTTTTGGTGTGCTCATGTTTCTTCACCATGTATAACCACTCGGCTTTCTTTTGGTCGAAATTGTTTTGAATTTTGGTACTTTTGAACAGCTAATCGGGTGATATTTCCATGTTAATTAAAATATTGTATAGAGGATGAAGTAGCCTTTAGCTTGAATAAAAATTTGTTTTAACAAGCTCGGTTTTTTAACAGACTTCAAAAAAAGGACGAAGCATTCAATTCGGGTTGTTTTGTGTATGTTCAGGCATAACTTCGTAACGCGTAAGCCGATTTGGATGATTCTTCTTTTGTTGTGTGGAATATATTCGCACATTAGTATGCGTATGCGTAAATGCGTACAAATCACATAAGAAACATATTGTGGTTGCGGTGAATATGAGAGCGGGTGAACATAACTTCATAATGCGCAAACCGATTTGGAATGTTCTTTTTTTATGGTATCGAGTATGTTCCCCCATTGGCTTCATGTCAAAATTTTTTAAATGGGGGGAGGCGGTGGGGACAAGTGCGGAATCTCACTTTGTAACGCATAAACCGTTTTGAATGTTTGGTTAATTTTGTCTTTCTCCGTTGTTGTATAGAATACGTTAAAATCTAAAGTGTCGTATCTTCAGTAGAGATGAGGATTGGATGGGGCAGTCACCTTTCTTTGTAATGCGCAGCTCAATTTAAATATTTCGTTTTTGCTCCATGGAGTACGTTGCTGGACTAGCGCCCTGGTAAAATTACTGTGTCCAGGATGAGGGTATGGAAAGGGGCGACGACTTATTTCGTAACGTGTGGCCGGATTTGAATGAGTCTGTTTAATTTGTATAAAGTACACTACCTCTGCAACCGTTGCAATATCTTTGTTCATACACTACATAAATAGTAAAAAATTAAAGAAATTTAAAAAAAAAGTTGAACCAACTTCACAAAAGGCGCTAAACAGCTTAAAAGAAGATTTAAGGCATTTTGAAACCGGTGCGAATTAAACGAACAAGATATCTATCTATCCACAAAGCAAAGCACTTAAGGATCATAAAGTAAACGGAATGTTTGTGTAAGTCTCCCGTTTCTCAATAAGTATTTCAGACCTTATCGAGCTGAAAGAACTTTTGAAATTTAAACTCTGTAAATTTAAATGGATCCCTGCAATCTCGAAGACATCGCAAATCTTTCTTTTTAGCTTTTTTTAATACATATATTTAACCACACCGAGGAAGAATTTCCACAAAGCAGTAATTCCCACAGCAATTGACAATTTACTTAATTTATATATTCTGCAAGCCTTCTTACCGCATGTACTTTCACAATGAAAATGTCAAATTGCACGTTAATCACGTTCCTCTTGAAAAAGTTTATTTTATTCCATTCTTGAAACAACATTTTTTGCAAATTTTTTCCACAAGTAAAAAATCGCCGAACTCACTAGAACACGTAATCCAACAATAAAATAAGCATCCAATATGGATACCAATCTATCCGTGGATAACAAAGTTCTACGTTATTGAAGGGACATCGTCAAATACCATACTACCAATTGGAGAACTAACTGAAGAGGCCCAGTCGTAAAATAAGGATGACCGAAAATACAGATAACAATACACCAGCAAAACGTTGCGAGTAGATTAAAATAGGGACTTACTTTCAATATGGTTTTTCTCATCCGATCTCCTTATTTCTACTTTAAAGCCTAACAATCAATCAACAAATAAGGAATAGAAAAATTTAAATATTTTTTATTTTTTGTAATTGTAATTTTATATTGGCGAGTGCTATCCAGCAAGGTAAACACTCCAATTAGAACGTTACACGCCGTTTTGATGCCACAAACTGAGGGAACCCAGGTCAGTCACCTACCTGTCCTAGACACAGGGCCGCCGAGAAGGGGGAGGGGGGGGGGGGCATAGGGGGTAAACCCCCGGGCCAGGGCTTTCAAGTCATCAACAGAAAAAATTTTCCATTTTAACTATATATAAAAAAATGTTTCACGATCGAAAAAGTGTAATATACTAGACAGATTTTAAATTGAAAGTCACTCATTCGATTGTATATGGGCTCGTAAACGCTTAGTCACGGGCCCGAAATTCCTTTTGCGGGGGCCCGTATGTGGTACCCCCCGGGCTCGAAATTTGTCTCTACGGGCCTGCCTAGACAAGTGGTAGTAGAATATTAACACTCCAGCAGGGCGCGGGATTACTATGTTAGAGCCATCCCGAGGGTCTAAGAAATTGAGCTAACTCCCTAATCTTTACTCCTGAAATTGCCCGGAGATTCTCCAAAAAGTAATCACCCAGTGACCTTCTTCTGATACCTGCCAGAGCTGGGCAAGGTGAAGTACGGCTTATTTTTCGCTAATATCGCCGCAACTGCGACAGTGTGCCAGAAGAAGCACCAAGTCTGGCCGCATATTCGCCTATTAGGTAGTGTCCTGTTTATTCCGTGACTAATTTCGCGTCTACAGCACGAGACCTGCTAAGCAGCTCCGAAGTTCTATTTTTATTAAAGCTTGGCCATTTCATTCTAGAGATGGCACAGGTCGAAAACGCACTCCATCTAAGTTTAGCTTTTGCTAAGAAGTGCTGAAATAATTCCCTTTTAAGGCAATTAAACGGGATGTGAAAGTCCTCTGCTCTAGATGAGTGAAGAACAGAGTCATTCCTCACTAGTTTATCGGCCTTCTCGTTCTATGGAAAGGTACTGTGGCCCGGAACCCAGAGAATGGTGATGTTGAGTATACCTCCTAGAGAGGCAAGTTCCTCTTAACAGTCCCAAGAGCCTTTATGGCAGCCTGCCATTGAAGATTCACTGAGTCCTTGAAGATTCACTGAGTCCGATCAGAGAGCATGCCTTCAGAATCGCAAGCTCGGAATACACGTGCGTTGTTTGGTAGCCTATACGACTCCGATATGTCCAAAGTTTCGGATAAAATACCCGCCCCGACACCACAGTCCATCTCCGAGCCGTCGGTGAACAGGACGGTGTAATTAAAGAGTTTTCCTCCATTCCTTTCTGGTTGGGATTCTGGCACTGAAATTCCTTGTTAAGATAAGGTAGCATCACACTGCGCAGTAGATAACTCTCTCGGTGCTGAGTGAGAATGCTACCATGGCCATAATTTTTGGTGAGGCAGCATCCACTCTTTCAGTCTGATAGCATAGAGACTCCTTCAGTCTGATGGGTAGTGCTCCAGTTACACCAATGCAGCCAGTTCTCTGCACCTTGTAAAATTTAACGGCCCCCACATTATACTATAAGTGCGGCTGCAGGCATAAAGAGCCAAATTCGCCTTTTTGACTCGCACATCTAAATTTTGCTTCCAGTTAAGCTTTGAGTCGAGAATAACTCCTAAGCGCTTAACTCTGGAGGATAACAAGGGTTGATTCAGTATTTCACGGGAATTCTTCCTTTTCGTGGGAATTCTCGCTGCTAAAATTGGAAAAAGGTAAAAGGGAATAATTTTGTCTTCCTGAATAGAAACGTGGGAAAAGTCACAATATCCAAATATTAGAATAAATATTAATAACGAACTTTATCGTGCATTATTTTATGTTTAACTTACTTTTAAGTCCTTGCCACAAGCATTTAGCACAACTTAATCGGCAACTCAGCTCTGTATGCACAAAATGATGTAATTTTTAAGTACATATACGTAGGGGTCATTTTTCTTTGGGTGTTGTGATGACAAACTTCTGAAACTTTCAAGAATTTTGAACGCGGTTCTTCCCCCAAAACACACTGAAGTGAACTGGTGCATGGTGCTTAGTAAGTAGTGAATGTTGCTTTCGATATGCAGTATGCTCAATTAGATCCAATTTTCAATCAGAGAATATCAACTGCGTCAACTTCGAGCCGACTGCAAGGCACTTTACGCTACATAATTCTAAAAATCTAATTTTGGTTTACTGTTATATATTTTTACTTATGTGAACTGTTATTGTTACTTTTTTAGTTTTTTGAAATAAAAACGTGTTCATTTTGAAAAAGTTTGTCGTTCTTATCTTCTTCAAAATTCGTCTTCCTCCTTGGGAAAACTTAAGGGAATTTAGAGTAAAGTAACAACACGATTCCCGTTTAATTGGGGCATGGCAAAGTTGGGTACCTAGGTTTTAGTGGTAAAGATTCTTGCACTATCTGATGACCTTGTTCAGCGCACTTTCCATAACATAACATAATTTCTTGACAATTTGACTACACAATATGTCGTTTCACTTTACTTATTTACACTTATCACTTCACTGGTGAAAATACAACTGACTATTCGCAGTATCACATAAGTACAAACGCTTCGCAGTCTAAATCACGACTAAAACTAACCAGGTTTATAATTTCCTTTATTGACGACTTTGTAAAATTTTTACAATTTTACAATTTGGCCTTGAATTCTTACATTGACTTAACTGTAGTTAATTATTCTAACATTCATGTTTATATTGGAATAAAGCTTTTTACATTTCTGTTATTTACGTCGGAGGCCTAAACTAACACTAAGAAACTAAATCAGACTGTAACTCAGCCCTATTTATAGTAGTTACTCAGCTTGGTTCAAAAAACTTCAGTCACTTTTATTTCTAGATGTTTCCGTTATACATTTTTACCACATTTATTAACAATAGGGTCGAGTGGTCCTCGACATGCATGCGAATTACATGGTTCAATATTTCCTTTTACGTGACATACCTAATGCACGTATTTTATTGAGTGTTCCATTGCGCGTACAATATCTTCACTTCACTCTGTAGACTGCCCCAATGCCTAAGTTATTTTCTGGTTCTCGGCTCGATCCTTCTACCTCTGTTGATGTCATTCTAAAATATGTAAGAGTGAGGTCTAAAATTGGCGACTCTGTACTTCTACGTTGTAAGCTTCTTAATTCTCCCCTGTCTCAGGGGCATGTTTCGCCTTTCAAGTTGACGACATCCCCGGCTCTTTTCGAGATTATTTCTTCTCCCGACTTCTGGCCTAAGAATTCCATCGCACATGAATTTGTGCCTCGAGGCAGGTTTATTAATGGTACCCATGACAGAGCAATAACTAATGCTCCAAAAAACTAAGTACGCTGTCCCTTTACTATCACAATGTTAGTGGACTAAGAACTAAAACAAACCGTTGACTGAGACTTGACTTCATCATAGTTTTAGTGATGCAGAGATTCTTCATGACTCCTATCAGATTTTTCGTATTTTTTTTAACTGCACTCAGTTGATGTTCCTGCCTTGTCTAGTTCACTCACTATTGAACTCTTGGTTCTTAAGCTATCGCTACCTAAGCTCAGCTTCTTTTTGCTCTATTGCTATATTCCCCTAACCTGACAAACTTCGTTAATACTGAAGGGCGCACACTTTACGATATTCTAACCCTTAGTTTAGACTTCATCTATTATATTACGAACCCTGAAGATGAAATTCTTCTTCTAGGTGACTTTAATTTACCCAATGTTCTATGGGTACGTAACTGTGATGGCGATGACTGCCTTCCCTCATGTTATCCCACATCTATGGATTCTAAATTTCTTGACAACATTGCTTCCTCTGGTTTACACCAAACAATTATGCTTCAGTTTTTTAGAGTGCCTTCTCTTCATATAACTTTGAGCCTTGTGTGAATAATCTTGATCATTTTCTGGATCGTCCCGCTTCATCCGATTTTTTGCCGTTTATATCACAGGATCTTATTATGGAAAAATTCAATGAACATAAATCGGACTTTTCCCCTGGTCCTGACGGTATCTCTCCAGCCTTCGTTAAGGCCATAAGAATATTATAACTAATTATTGATGAATCGCAAAACTATCTTGCATAGGTACTATTATTATACATACATATTATTTGAATCAATAGTGTATTCGCAGCTTATAGAGCGATGTATTGGCTTAATCGCTCCCAACGACTACTAACTTACTTGAATTTACCTCCCACGTTATTTCTCGTTTTCAGCGAGGCATTCAAACTGACTGTATATATACGGATTTCAGTAAAGCCGTTGATAAACTCCCTCACTCCATAATAATATTTAAACTCGGGAGGCTGGGTTTCCCCATGTTCTTCTCGACATATCGTGTGTCGCTCCGTGGCTGTACCTCAAGAATCTTCAGGGCTTCATCTGGTGTAAACCAAAGCAGTCATCTCGGCCGTCTACTATTCTTTCTCGCCATTGACGACATTGTGCATCTGATCTCGTACTCTAATGTTCTAATCTACGCTGATGACATGAAGATCTTCTTGTTAAGAATGGTGATGATGCCACCCTTATTCAAAAGGACTTAGATACGTTTCTGGAGTGCTGCGAGCATAATGGCTTACACCTCATTTTTAAGAAATGTGAGGCTATGAGCTTTTCCAGCAGCCCTTATCCACAAGCTTGGGATTAAAACTTTGCGGGGAATGGTCTCCGTCGCGTGCGTAACTGACCCTGGGATACAACTTGATAGGAAACTTGACTTTACTCTGCATATTAACTATATCGTGTCTAGAGGCAGTTTAATCTTAGGCTTTGTTAAGCGTTGGTCTATATAGTTGTCGGATATACCAACATTGATTCATTTGTACTGCTCCTTAGTTAGACCTATTCTTGAATATGCATCTCAGGTCTGGTCGCCCTACTACGCTGTTCATTCTAAGCGTATCGAATCGGTGCAGCGTAATTAGATCTGCGCTAAGAGGGCTCCCATGGGACGATCCGCTTAGACTCCGCCACCAGCTCCACACCAACTCTAACTCGATAAGCAAGCTTTCCTTCAGACAGTCCCAACATAACCTTCGAAGACTGCCCTTATTGCATGTTAAAACATACATATAAAATTATGGCATGCCTGAACCAATTAATCGTTTATGTAGGGCTGTTAATGCATGTCCTAATTTTGATTTAACTCTTGGCAAGGTGTCGTACAAGAACTATCTATTTTCTGTGCTCCCGTGACTCTCTGTTATGCATGGTATGTGCTGGGCTTCCTTACTTGTTTTCTTCCTGTTCCTTACTTGTGCGGCTCCCACACCAACATGCAAAGGAAAAAATAACAACCTTTGCATGTTGGTGTGGGAGCCGCACTTCATCGGTTTGATGGAATAGGTGAAATACGTCTGGGCTCCTGCCTAAGAAGTGCGCCTTCTGTGTTAGAAGGGTTAATTCTGTTCTGTTAATTTTATGGCGAGCCGTCTCTGTGGGGATTTCCTTACAGTAACCATGCTGGGATCTTGATATTCGTTTTCCATCTAGCGTCTGCCAAAGGTGAACGTCAAACACGCGCTTTGACCTTAAGTTATAGGGGTTTTGACCGATGTCTTTAAGGAATAGGTTTTAGCATGTGGCATACTGCTCTTGGCAAAGCTTCTTAAGATTTGTATTGTTTTTGCTACTCCCTTTTTGATTTTGTGGAAATTGGGAAGCTTCTGACCCAACGCGGTTTCTTTTTATGAACTATTTCAGTTGTTGAAAATTAACCATTCCTGACGTATATTTCATTGCAATCAGATTATCACATGCCTTCTAGTTTAGGGTGGGAGCAAGGACCGCTGAATGGTATACTCGGAAGAGAAGGATGTGAAAGGAAAGTTCATCTTCGAACTAATGGGCTACCAATCGATCGCTCAGGCTCTAGTTCGCACATCTTCAAAGAAGGCTATAAGAATTAAAATGTTATGTCCCTTAGGTCCTGAAGTTCTGAGGCCTGTCTTAACGTAAAAATTTACTAAGCCAATATGGAAATGCCTTCGCAAAGGTAAAGTAATTATTGGAAGAGGAACAGCACAGTGTTATATAGTCTCTGTTTGTACCCACATACCTACTTATAATTTAGATGCCATTCACAGGCTCTTCTGAGATTGTTAGAGATTTGTCTGCTGCAAGATAATCGCATGAGGTTTACACCCAGTGATAAGGAGGTGGAGATGAGGAAGGTGTTTGTAGAGCCCTATAATATTCCACTGGAGAAGTTGAAAGTCGGGCGTGCCGACAAGAAGGCCATCTTAGCTACATCAAGTGAAAGTGTATGGTATCGGTCATACGATGAAAGTAACTTGGGTTGGCAAAATTACTACAGCAAAGTAACATGCCGTTATAGTTAATAAAAGCAGGCCTGCCAGGTACTTATTATTAGTGAGAGACACTCTCAGAGCTATTCGAAAGAAACTCGCTGCATATGTAAATAGTGGGTTTAGCAGCAAGGTAATCAAATACGAGTATACTAAAAGCGGACCAAGTTCTAGGATAAGTTTTCACTGCCAATCAATATTCACTAGCGATTTCTCAAGTATCGCCTATTTGTGTATATACGTCAACTAACCGTGAGAATCTATGGATAAGCATCAAATGGTGGTGTGCAGACTTCAGTTAAGACTTTACTGAGTGAGTGAAGTGAAGTCGGTTAAATTACAGTTGAAGTTATAGTTGTTTACAGATGATTTGAATTAACTTAAGGTGCTTACGGACATTAGTGATGTGCATATCCTACAGCAAGTCATTAATGCTTGGAGCGACTGGTATCAAAATAAGTTAATGGTCAACATACAAAAGCCTGATGTTTTTTCTCCAGCAGTCGCTGATTTCCTAAGCAGCGCGTCCTAAATAACTCCACATTACAAGTGGTTTCAGACAGACTTATGATAGATAATCCCCTAAATTTTAATGACCACTATAAAAATATTGTTATGTATTAGGTTGGATATAAAGGATAGGTACAGACTTTAGGAGCATTTCTACTTTTCGTTGTTTATGTACCTCTGCAGAAAAGCAGTTTTGAACATGGTTGAACCATACCACACCGCGGCAATCATATTAAAAGTCTTGTGGCGAACCAGGTTAGCTTTTTGTTTGTATGGTTACTTGTGAGGGAAGGGAGGAAGAGGAGCATTTAAGAAGAAAGGCAGACTCTCAGGTTTGGACGGATTACAAATATAAAGAAATCAATTCAAAGTGAAGTTGATATCTGTTTTTTACTGCCGACATTCATTTGACAGTCATTTTGTCGATTGAATCAATCAAGTCGAAATACCAAATACAAGCCCAGATTGCGTAAATAGATAGACATTTTTCACGGTAAAATTTGGTTCTTTCCCCTAAAGGTACAACACTTTTTCAAATTAAATAACAATCATTTAGAATCACTTGTTTTCCCCTAAATTTAAATATATCTTTATGACCCCCTGGGAATATTTTTAGGATTTTTTTTAGTGAAAAAATACATTTCTAGATTTGATATTGTGCATCTAGCTTTACTAAAACAGAAATAGAATTAAATTAAACAATTTATTTACAATTAAATTAATGACATGTTAATACTCTCTAAAATCTCGAAATAAGTGTTAAATACTTTTAAATAAAATGCTAGCTGGAAATGTGTCGTGATGCATTTGTATAACGTAACCTTACGTTCCAAGGCACATTGAGATTCTTATAAAGTAAAACCTAACATTATTGAGACAAATTATTTAAAGTTCCTCATATTTTTAGAACTAAATTTAATTGTGACTATTTATTGTTTGTACTTGTTGCATTAAGCAACTTATTTAAGTTAAATTACAAGAACTACTGCAATTTTTTAAAGGTTTCCCGTGACCCAAACTAATCCCACTGTCATTTTCATTATTTGTGATATCGGCATCATAACTCCTCTAAAATATTTAACATTTCTATGAAAGATTAGGAGTCGCAAAAATTTTATTTACCTTTAATTCAGCTGCTAGGCAATAAAACGCGTCTTCTACATTTGTATTGCTTTTGGCAGAAGTTTCCATCACAAATAGAATTTCAGGTATATATTGACACATGGCTTCTGCTTCATCAAACTCGACTTCCCTCTCTTCTTCCATATCACACTTATTTCCTATTAAAATCAAGATAACATTGGAAGCAGTATATCTCCGGACCTCTTCAATCCATTTTTGTAAATTTGTAAATGAAGACTTTTTAGTTATGTCGTACACTACAATAATTTAAAAATTCGTTAATTCGGTTACAGGTATAATAACTTTATCACTATAAACTATTTTGAAATCCAATATTAACCTATAATCACACCATTTGCAGAACGATAATAACTTTGAGTTATCGTCCGGAACCTCTCTTGCCCAGCGGTGTCCCAAATTTGTAACTGAAAATGGTATAAATATATATCCAGTTAAGATCATAAATCTGTTTTGCTACCTTTACTTGCTTTCCTTCGACCGTAATAGTTTTCATTGAAAAGTCAACTCCTATTGTATTTCCATGGCGCTCGATAAAATTTCCAGTTTTGAACCTCTGAACTATGCAGGTCTTTCCTGTCCCGCAATCACCGATAAGAACAACTTTAAACAAAAAATCAAAATTCTCGTCTGCTGGCACTGCCATTAGTGTTTGTGGATTTCGCGCTGTCATTTTCTTAAAAAATATTTAAATAAGCACAAATTAAGCAACTTCGCGTTCAGCTCTTGTTTACGCAACTCCTTGTTTTGACATTTCTGAGAGCCACTTGATGCATGAGATGCATGATGCGTTTTTCTTTCTCCCTTCAAATGAGCATTTAAATATACCTTACTCTGTAGAGTACCATCTCGTACTGAAATAATACATCATAATTCTGGAGCGTGTTCAAATATTTAACTGTGGGCTTCAAATTTTTTAAATTATCGGTTTAATAAAAAAATTGTGAAACTAAAAAACAAGTGTTTTAATATCCTTCTGGACTAAATATTTCTCTCATTCATAGGTTCACATCTATGTTTCGGCGTATATCTTTGAAATGAAATCCTAATTTTGTGGTGCCATCTCCCGGGCAGCACGATTAACTTTTTACTTTTAAAGCCAGAAACAGAACAGACAGCAGCAGCAGCGCAGTGGCAAATTATCGAGATTTTAAATTTACTTTTTGCCCCCATTTTAAATCTGACTTAGTTTACGCCTGTTTTGTTGCTACCACTACATAGCCCGAAATTCTACCCCAAAAGAAATTTGCTTCACTAAAATCGAGTTTCAGCCTAGTAGTAAGTAACTAAATGGAGTGGCCCAACAGCAGAAATTTCCGTAGCCTGTGCCTAAAATGTGTGACTTTACATGCACACAAGAAAAACAGTACAGGGCAAGCTGAACAAAAAATCTTTATATGGGGGTGCTTTAGTGCAATAAGTTTGCAAATCAGTAAACACTTCAATAATAAAGTTTTCATCTACTAACTCCTTGCAAAATTTAATTACACTACCGCCATAAAGAAAATATGGCTGCTGAGCCAAAGGTAAACAAAGTCTATCTTAGGTCTGTTTGTTTCGCTGCACAACAAGTGTAAATTAAGTGTAACATGCAATTGTAGTGTAAGTCAACGCCATCTTGATAACTACAATACTAGTTATCAAGATGGCGTTGTGTAAGTCAACGCCATCTTGATAACTACGGACCTTAGAATAAAGAACTAGAGGAAAGGACATCATTCGGAAAAATGTAAGCATTTTGCTATATGTGGTAGAACCCAAGCGATGTGTGCGTTTCGAACATGAAAGTAGTAAAATTATACTTGTACACAGGAGGGGCCAACTCATTTTGATAATATTTTAAATTAGGCGTTTTTAAAATATATTCTTATAACACTTTTAATATAATATAACTTTGCCCGACCATATTTTATTAATTTACTTAATTTTACTATTTAAAAACACTTTGCTTATGCCCCCAAATATTTCAGTACTACGGAGACGACTTTGATTTCAAGGCGACATTCGGTCTAATTTGACATTTCAGGCCACATTCCCCCTTACCCCACTCGCCACTTGACCATGAAGAAAAATGCTTATCACACGTCCAGGGAGGGTTTTTACTTAAGATAGCCTTTCCTCTCGTTCTTTATTCTAAGACAAAATCCGACAAGCCAAATGTGGGCACTCGTGAGAATTTAAACGCTAGGAATCACGTTTAGTTTGGGACGGCACTAAAGGTACGGCACATATATACTTTTAATAATTGGAAAGCATCATACTCTCTGAAGTTTGTTTCAGTTATTCAACATATTGCCTTCAAATAATTTCACCTCGAGGTAAGAATCCATTCCCTTTCAGTGTTGCACTACTGTGGATAAGAGGTTTTCCACGAATTGTTTTCAATATTTGTCGAAATAGTTGATATTTATACAAATATTATCTCGTGATTAGTGATTGAAAAATAAAGTATATTTTGGAAGTTTATTATAAAGGTGAGTGCCGTGAATGGAAGTTTTATAATCGCTATGTAAACACACCTTTCTACACAAAAAAGCAATAGAACCTCAAACAGTATGGTGAAAATTTAAAAAGAGAAAATGTGGAGATTCTGCCATTATCAATTTCTATAAGTCAGAAAGAAATAAAAGATCTGTGATGAGAATTCGGTTTGAAGTGTAGATGGTTTGTTCCATAGAACAAATAAAATAAATAATTCATAATAACAGAAATTTGTACTAAGTTGATATATTTGTTATCGGAAAACTGATCTCTCCCTAGAATAAAGAAAATGACGTGGGAACCTCAGCCAGAAGGACTGCAGCAAATCATAACGATTTTGAAGGAGTCTCAGTCTCCAGACACCGCTACCCAACTAGCTGTTCAAATGGTAAAGAACTATTGCTTTGAGTTAATATTTAATAATTTTTTAAACGCCTTTTTATTCATTATTTAAAAGTTCCTAACCTCGAAGTTAGTTTAATCGATTTTCAAGAAGCTACAATACGTCGCATTTACCACTGCTTAAGGAAGATTTAATTTGTACAACAATCTGTTAGATATCATAACGTAGGAAATTAGGCCGAATTTGAGTGTATATTATTTGCAGTATATTAGCGGCTGTTCAAATTGAGTTAGTGCAAAATATATTTTAAACATATATCACTTGAATTTAAGCCATTTTTACTCGATCAAATAGCAAAAGTTTATATATTATATATAAATATATATATACAAACAGTGATCGGAAGATCGCGTTTAGCTTTAACTTCGATGCCTAGGCTAGTTTTACTTTACGCTCATTCGTTGCATTTTAGTGTCAACCTGCAGACAGTTTTCGCAAATGTGAGATTATACTTAGCTTCGTTATGACGGTAAAATAACTAGCACAAATGGGCTATGCATTGTTAATAACCAACAATCGTCGTAATTTGTGTGCATTTTATTACTAATGTTACTGTGATAGAAGTACCGTGTTATTTTGGAGTTACCTTTCATTACGAGGGTTATCGATATTGCGATAAAAGTAGTAGTATTTCTGATATAGAAAAAGCAAGTGAAATCCAAAATCATCTATACCTTTATAACTAGGCAGGAATAAAAAGCTTCTTAATTTCATAAACATATCATATTACACAAAACCCGAATTCTTCTTAAACTATCGAACTCAGAAAAATACTCTTAAGGAATTGCTTTCGGATTGTCTTACAATTATTTTTTTTCGTGAATTTTTTGTATAATAAAAGAAAAGTAGTTTAATTATTGTATGGATTTATTTGAATAAAAACCTGAAAATAAAAAATAGGGTGAGAGGGTCGAATATTGTACTTTGCATTCTTGTAACCAATACTTATGATGATAAAACGAACAACTCAACAATTTCCACTGATGCTAACAGCTGTTCCACAAGCCGAATTATGCTCTAATAGCAAGAGATAAGGCAGATAATTGGGGACAGACTTTTTACGAATTAAAGACAGCTTAAATTGATAAAGAAGAATATCTGGGGGTGCCCCTCTTAACATTTATCGCTTTCCGACTCCTACAAGTTTTTGTTTATTAAAATTATAGTTCTTAAACAAACTAATTGATCGATTCATTAAGTGGTATAAAAAACAATTTTTGGATTTTTTTTAAGAAGAAATGTTATTTAAAGATGGAGACTCATTGCACTTAATTACTAAACATAATAGTAACGTCAAAAAAATGTATGAAATAGAATTTGTTTTGTTAATAAAATTGCTGTCTTGAAGATAGTACCGGGAGAACTGCGTTTAAAGTTTCTGCAGTCTTGCACTTTGATATATTTCCTAACCAAACAAATTAGATTTGTTTTTGCAAAGTGCCGAAATTTTAAATGGCTGGAATAAGGATAATATGTACGTATTATGTGTTATTAATTTTAATAAGAAATAATTAATTATTATTTTACAGTGAATGCAATAAAATTCGAAAATCTTTCCTTTTCTTTTTTAACTTTAATTCGCGTTTAGTATTCCCTTCGAAATATTTATATTTGGATTGTGTATTAAATTTCAAAAGCACATAATTTCAGCAAACCCAAATATAAAAAAAAATTTTTTTGTCAACCTTGTGTATACGATGAATATTAATCGCAGACTGAAACAAAAGTATTCAAAAAATGAGACGACACGAAACAGCTTCATTAAGGGGTTATATACAGCCAGGAGGCCAAAAAAATCGATTTTTCAAGAATTTTTCTTGAGAAGACCTTTTTATTTGTTAAAGTAAAAATTTGTATACATATGGTAACTTTTAACGGTATTTTAACATCTTTTATTTGTAAAAATAATTATTTTGAAAGCTGCTTTAGCTGATAGCACAATATCTCTGAACTGGATGGGATCATCAAAAATGAAAACACCAAAAATATTTCGTTAATATAATGTATTATTTTGTAATCGAAGGAATAAGCAAAATATTAATTTTTGACAATATGGAGGCATCTAAAAAAATCGATTTTTGACTAAAATTTAGGCGTTATATTGTTTATAAAATGGAATATATTTATGGGTGAGAAAGAACCTTCGATTAATTACTAAGGAATATACATAAAAAGCTTGTGTTAAAATTTAAGACTGATCGGTTCAGCCATTTCCGAGAAATCTTGCTCACCGGCTTTAAAGACAGTTTTGAGAAAAACTCGTTTAAAGTTTCAAAAGCACTTTACATATATAAATGTGCGTGTAACGTCAAGAATATTTGCTGGATTGTTTTCAATATATAAATAGTTTGTACTTAAATATATGTGCATTGCGGAAAAAAAAGTGTAATAACGACGTAAATAAGTTAGGGAGTTTTTCGACATTTACCTACATACACTTATGCATATTAACTAAAGGTTGTATAATTTTTTATTTGATGTAAATTATTTCAAAATGTGACTTAAATGCTAGGCGGAAAGTGCTATGAATCCAGCCTCGGCTGAAAGTAAAGTTGTAAGCATCAGTATCCAGATCCGTGTCTCCAATAACGGCGATTACCTGAATTAAGAGCTAACCTACGAGGAAGAAACTAATAGAGATGCCCTTACGTATATGTATACGCTGATTTTCCGTGGCCAAATTTTAATGCGTGTAATGTCAAAATTAAACGATTTGCTGTCAAATTAACGAAGTTCTCTCACCTCTGTTTACTTTACGTGACAAAATTGTTGACCGATTTAAAAATTCTGCTTTAATGAAATTGGCGTAATATACATATATCATTAAAAATTTTATATTGGTGAAGTGAAAGAAGTTTTATATATACTTTCACTGAAATTGTTAGTTAAATTAAGATGGTTTTAGTGAAAACTTATTATAAAGTGCATAGTGGAATTTTGTCCAATCTGGCATATCCTATCATACCTTAGACAAGCTACCATTAACCAGTTATCTAGAAATGGGGAAAGTTTTAAGATTAATTACAAAATATTCATAGTTTACGTAAAAATTAAATTTTGTTTACATTTCATTTCGAGATCACCAGCTGTTCTGTGAATATTTTGCACTGGCGGATGTAGAAAAGTTTGTGTGGGAGGAGTTTGCGAAAAATTTTATTATATCAATATGTCTAGATTTTTTGATCGTTAAATTTTATATTTATGTTACTATAGAATATGCGGTTAACAAAATAAAAATATTGACATTGATTAGTATTCTTGTACTTTAGATTCTAAAAATATGTAGTTTTACGCCAAAAGTGTTCAACGAGAACAGAGAAACGAGACTAGGGAGTGATACGATCCTACAAATTAAATTAGCGCTGAAACTGGAAGCCGTAATATTAAGCAATTTTAATAACTTGATATTTTATTCCAAAATCGGTATATTGATTATTCTTTTAAGTAATGCTGAGATTTAGAAGACGAACTTTTAATTTTATATGGTAAATTTTGTATTTATATTTTGTTTATTTAAAAGTGTCTAGGTTGTTTAAAAAACCAAGAACCCTTTCAAACAAAATAATTTTACGCCGCCTGCAATGCCGTTTACTTAGTGTGTGAAAGAATACCTCACACTATTAAAGTTGCCACGATTTTTCGAGTTAAGGGCATCTTTATTTAGTTTCTTCCTCGTAGGAGCTAACCGATTAAGCGAACACACAATAATAATTCATACCTAAAGTAAGGTAGAGCAATATTTTAGTTTAATCAGTTTTTTTTTTTAATTATTCAAAGGTGTTAATTAAATTTCTCTAGGATGTAACAATTTATGCCATAACTGAGTGTGTATATATGTCAGTTAGACTATTTGGGAGTTATGTCAAAACAGACGATCGGAAGCCGATCTAAGAGCTTTCGAAATAACTTTAGCGCTTCTCAAAACGATTATACCGTCTGGGGTGACCTTGTCTCAATTTTTGTCAAATTCGAAATAAGAATGATCTTTAATATTGTAACGTGCACGAGGTAGGCCACGAATAGGGAAATAGAAATAGTCAACCGTGTAATGCGCATGTCCCAGGTGGAGAGAAATCAAGAAAAGTATGTGAGGTGAAAATGTGTAACATGTCAAAACATGTTCGATGGGACTTTTTACAGCAAAACTGCTAGACTCAGTGGTCCACTGATTTCCCCTTCCTGGCACTGCGGGTTGCTTTCAGTGGAGCCAGTTTTACAACTACAAAGGTAAAATGTATTGACAGTTCGAATTGTCAGACGGTTTTTTAGTGGTTTACAAATTGGTTGGTTGACAAGCTCTTCCTAACACGTTCTCCAAGTGATATGATTTCATATAACAATATTTTAAAATGTTTTATAATAGATTTTCGCTGTCATTTTATTAAAATATTTTTTATTGGTGCGCACACATTGACAAAGTCGGAAAAAATGTTTCATTGATCAGTGGGCCACTACAAGAAAACGTCAGAAACAATGCGCCACGGAAACCGTGCTGAAAAAGTCCCATCGAAAACTCTATAAGTGACTGAACTTTCTAGAATTAAGCTAAGTAGTATAAATAGGGCTGAGCAGTAGCCCAGGTAGTTTAGTCGTGATTAAGACTGCGAATTGTTTACATGTGATAATGCGAATAGTCAGTTGAATTTTAACCAGTGAAGTGATAAGTGTAAATAAGTAAAGTGAAACCGTGTATTGTGAAGAGAATATTGTCAAGAAAATTGTACGACGAATTAATGAAGTGAAGTGAATAAAAATTGTAAGAATTTGTGACTGAAATAAGTGTCTTAATTAATCCATCGAGCCCGAAGAGCCCCATTTACGTTACAATTGGTGTCAGAAGTTGGATTAATTAAGAAAGACTAAAATGGAACTTGAAAAAAAAGCGCGACTGTGAAATTAAAGTGAAATAGTGCAGTGAATAATCTAAATATGGGTCGCAAATTGAAAGGCTTACGTGTTCAAGACTTGAAGGGGGAATTAAGTGAACGTTCCCTACCTACAGTTGGAAATAAATGTGCCCTGGTAGCGTTACTACAAGAAGCTATCGAAAAGGAAGGAAAGGATCCAGAGGCTTTTGTTTTTGAAGACGGTCCAGAAGAAGAAGAAGAAACAACTACTCCAAGCATGACAGATCTTCTCAATGCTCTGATGTGTGTGCAATGAAATCCTCCAAGAAAGAATTAAAAGCATCAATGGCTGAACAGAAATCGTAGACGGCCGAATTAAAAGCAACGATGGACCAACAGAAATCATCAACAGCAGAGCTGAAAGCGGCAATGGAAGAACAAAGCATCGATGGCAGAACAGAAAACGTCATCAGCCGAGTTGAAATCATCACTGGAAGGTTCCGTAAATGAGTGAAAAACATCGATAGACGGACAGAAATCATCAAACGCAGAGCTGAAAGCGACGATGGAATCATTCGGAACTGAGGTAAAGGCATCGCTGGAAGAACAAAATTCATCAGTAGCGGAACTTAAAGCGGATATAGAGAAGAAACTGAAAGAACAGGTGAAAGATGATGTGGGCGCAATTAGGAATGAACTAGAGGTTGTCAAGAAGCGGCAAACGACAAGTTTATCTACGGATGTGACTGTAAACAAGAAACTTCATCCTCTAACTTTTGATGGTCAAACTCCCTGGCAGACATACAGACTACAGTTCAAGACAGCAGCGGCAGTAAACTTTTTGGAGCAACGAGGAAAAAGCTACAGGTTTAATGTTAGCACTCAGAGGAGCAGCTGCAGAACTGTTACAGACTATACCAGCAGAGCTAAGATACGATTATTCATCTTTAATACAAGCATTAGAATTACGGTATGGGAACCAGCACATGCAAGAGGTCTACCGTCTACAGCTACGGAGTCGAACAAGCCAAGATTATGTCAACGAGGTCGCCAGAGAAGCTTTTATCGATTCACTTGCTGATCGTGTCCTGCAGCAAGCTGTACGACTGGCCGGAAAGAACAGTAACGCTGAGGTTTTGGCTTACGCTCTGTATTGGGAGGCAGCAAAAGAAGCCTCCGGAAGACCTATATGCGAAAGAAGAAACTGAAATAAAAGATATTTGTTACCAAATCAGTACCCAGTTCAACCGCGGCCGTCCTAGATGTTGGACATGCGGCCAGGAAGGTCATCTCCGAAGAGATTGCACGAAGCAAAAGGAGATCAACCCTTCCGGGATATGACACGAGGAAGATTGGTTGTGCAAAGTGAAGAAGGGAGCCAGAAGAATTTAGAGTGGTACCGATCGGAACAACGAAGCTAAAGTGCCCCGTCACAAGTACAGATGCGTAAAAGAAGGTCATCTGGAAAGCGATTGCAGAAGGAAGAGCCTTGATCACTTGTCAGAGAAGTACAGTACAATGGAAAGTGCCCGAAACTATGGAGGTGTTTTGAGAGGATATCGATGGCGAAGAACTAACGAAGAGCAGCGAATGAAGAAAGAAATGGTACAAAGTGAAAACGAGTCAAGATTTGCCGGAAATGCCGAGTACAAGACCAATATGGACATTTGAAACATGGGAATGCATCACCAGAGCAGTAGATTGAACCTGTGCGAAGACTGACTGTCTTGGCGACATCGAGCCAAGGAAAGCGGGAACTACAGACTATTAGTCAAGAAATACAAGATTTAGAGGACGCACTGGAAACTTCACTAAAAGACGATTCTGAAACGACTACTCAAAACAATTAAGGGAACAAAAAAAATATCTAAATTTTTTAGTGATTTTTGACGGGCTGTATCTAAGCGAGAAATAATCGTATCGAGGATCTGTAAAACACGTGTTAAAGCTCCAAAACTCTAGTTTTTGAAACTTTCAACCAAAAAATTAAATTAAAGGCCACGGTGCTCACGCAATCCAAAGGATTACCGCAAAAAAAAATTCCAAATTTTTAGTTTTTTTTGGTCCACGGACTCGGATGTTTTTTTTATTTGACCACCCTACGGACCAGATAGCCTGTAAATTCAGCTTTAATTAAAAAAAGGACACTCTTGTATTCAACCAACGATACCTCAGCAACCAATGATTGTACAGAAAATTTAAGGGCACTTTCGGAAACTGGAATAAATTTCCTAAAATAATCCGTCAACATAAAAAACAATTTTTTTTTATCCGTAATTTCAATTTTTAAAAAGTCAAAAAATGATTTTTTCCCTTGTTTCGGTAAATTGACTGCATCTTTGCAAATATTGATGGAAAGGCTAAGGTTGGTTGGAATTTGTACACCTCAATGTATGCCCAATAGCGCTGTAAATCCGCAGATCGATCTATTGGTCGGTTCCTTCGGCCCGATTGATCAAAGTTTTGGAAAAAATTAAAGGAACAAGAATTGTGATCTCAAACATCGTGTAGTCTTCATAAAAATGGAAAAATAATTCTTTATAGACTTTTCTCACAATTATGCATCAGTCAATTGGTAAATTTAAAAAAAAAAAATTAAAAAAAATCGAAAATTTAAAAAAAGATGTTTGACAAATGTTCGTAGAGGAGGAGGCGATGCATCTTGGGGGTATCAACTTTTGGTTAATTTGAGAAATTAAAAATAAGGAAAATGAGAGCATGAAAAGGGTTGATAGCTTTAAAAATGAGTCTCTAATTTTGTTCTCTATTGCCAAAAAATTAAAAAAAATTAAAAATAAATTTTTGACTAATTTTCGTTTCACTTTTTCTGACTTTTTAAAAATTTAAATCACGGATTATTTTAGGAAATTTATTCCAGTTTCCGAAACTGCCCTTAAATTTTCTGTACGATCATTGGTTGCTGAGATATCGTTGGTTGAATACAAAAGTGTCCTTTTTCGTTTAATATCGGATATCTCCGCGACAAATCGACGTATCAAAGGATTTTAAAAAAGATAGTTAAAGCTGAATTAACAGGCTATTTGGTCCATAGGGTGGTGAAATAAAAAAAAACTAAAAATTTGGAAAAAAATTTTCGCGCTATTCCTTTGGATTGCGTGGGCACCGTGGCCTTTAAAATTTTTTGGCTGAAAGTTTCAAAAACTAGAGTTTTGGAGCTTTAACACGTTTTTTCAGATCCTCGATACGATTATTTCTCGCTTAGATACAGCCCGTCAAAAATCACTAAAAAATTTAGATATTTGTTCCCTTAATTGTTTTGAGTAGTTTAGTTAAAGAATGTGATATTAGCGAGGAAACTAACATGCCAACGGTTCATGCTGGAGAAGATGAGAATACTCAACTACGACAGAAATTGAAGGAGGCGGAAGAATGCAATCAAGGTCTACGTTCTCAACAGGAGTGGCTTTCATGGTGCTACAGGGACCAGCTAGAAGAGAAGTGTGCAAATATGCAAGCAAAGCGCGAAGAGAGGGTCAACATGAAGGAAATCGAGATAAGTGACCTTAATTCTTTGTTCGAAGAAGAGAAATCTGATGGAGAACAAGAGAAGCAGTTGAGATCTAAGGAACAGTTGCCACAAGGTACAAAAGCCAAGGAAGGATTATTAAAAGAGAAGAATCGCAGAAAAGCCATTGAGGATGAAAGCTGTTCGGCACGAACAGTTCTAAGAGGGGGGCAGTGTAACGTGCACGAGGTAGGCCACGAAAAGGGAAATAGTCAACCGTGTAATGCGCATGTCCCAGGTGACCAGAAATCAAGAAAAGGAAATGTCAAACGGGGAAAGTCAAGGACGACTCGAACCCGTGGTGAATATGTGAGGTGAAAATGTGTAACGGAAATATCTAGAACTAAATGACTGAACTTTCTAGAATTAAGCTAAGCAGTATAAATAGGGCTGAGCAGTAGCCCAGGTAGTTTAGTCGTGATTAAGACTGCGAATTGTTTACATGTGATAATGCGAATAGTCTGTTGAATTTTAACCAGTGAAGTGATAAATGTAAATAAGTAAAGTGAAACCGTGTATTGTGAAGAGAATATTGTCAAGAAAATTGTACAACGAATTAATGAAGTGAAGTGAATAAAAATTGCGAGAATTTGTGACTGTAAATAAGTGTCTTAGTTAATCCGTCGAGCCCGAAGAGCCCCATTTACGTTACAATATTTGTTTGGAGAATTTCAACGTCAAATATTTTTTTATTAATTGTCATTAATTTAAGAAAGTATCTGTACACAATTTTTAATATTTTTATTTTTTGTCTACATGCACAAAGTGAGAAAAAGCCACCTGCACTTGGGGTAGCTTAGTTCCAGGTCACAACATCTGTTGCAAGGTGTATTTTATGTGATGAGATATTAAACATTTTCTTATTTCAATATATTACACAAAGGTTTTACATTCCAGCTGAGGAAAGGAAAATATTTATATATTTACTTACCAATACAGTTGCGTATTATGAAGATATAAACCAAATGACACTTTTTAACTAACAAACTTCACTCCGAATTAGGACTAACTCTTAGGGAAATTAAACCCGCTATTTACGTCAAATGGTACTGTGAAGAATTAAAAATGAAATAAGCAGTGCACGATAACGATTGCGAATGCAGCTAGTTGAAATGGTTAGTTCTAACTAGTCGTTGTATAGTTATAGTATCACCCTACTTTGAAAATTCCAATGTTCTGATTACTTTCTTTCTATATTTGGAAAATAAAAAGAAAGTGGTAGGAAAATTAGTAAAGGTAAAATAAAAATAGTAAGTTCTTGTAAAATATATCTAGCATTATCTGTTCGTCTTTTAAAGCTTTGCGGTCAAAAATAAAAGAATAAAAATTAAAAAAAAAACACTGAAAAATTAAAAGGTGTTATGGGCCAATTATGACTTTAGTACATAAAAGTCTGCGCAAGCTGTTAGCAAAGTGTAAAGGTCTACTAAGATGACTATACAGGCGTTTTCAAGATATCAGGATTATAATAAACGTAATTTTCGCGAATTAGGTTGACAGACTCTTCTGCATGTCGTGATCGCGTAAATTAAAATAAATTAAAAGCTGTTAAATTTGGTATTCTTCAATTTTATGCATTAGCTAACTAGATAAACTTTTATCATCTATCATGTTTAATTTTGAGATTTTAGCCTTTCAAAGTTTAGTTTTAAAACATCAAGGAAAATTAATTCAGCAGCTTAAATTTGAAATAGTTAGAACAGCTTAGTAAAAATCACAGAAATTTAATAACTCATGGCGTAATTTTGTTCAATAATGTTAAATATAAATACATTAATATTCTGGTTTAAATCAAATTCTTTCATTTTTCAGAAATTGGAAGAACTTAACCAATACCCAGACTTTAACAATTACTTAATTTATGTTTTGACAAAACTAAAATCAGAAGACGAACCAACACGCTCACTTAGCGGATTAATATTGAAAAATAATGTAAAAATTCACGGAAATAATCTGCAGCCTGAAATTTTGGAATATATAAAACAAGAATGTTTAATGGCAGTTGGTGATCCTTCTCCCTTAATTAGAGCTACTGTCGGTATTCTTATCACAACTATTGCTAGCACTGGGGGTTTGCAAAACTGGCCGCAATTGTTACCCGCATTGTGTGAAATGTTGGATTCGCAGGATTATAACGTTTGTGAAGGGGCATTCGGAGCGCTACAAAAGATTTGTGAAGACTCAGCAGATACTTTGGATAGTTCAGCATTAAATAGGCCTCTAAACATTATGATACCAAAATTTCTACAATTTTTCAGCCATACGAGTCCAAAAATTCGATCTCATGCTATCGCTTGCATAAATCAATTTATAATAAATAGATCACAAGTAAGAGTTATATTATTTCGTTATGTTACAAATAGTTATTTATATATACGCAAACATTTAAGGCACTAATGCTGCATATTGACACATTCATTGAAAATCTTTTCCATCTTTCAACCGACGAAGACCATGAAGTTAGAAAAAATGTATGCCGCGGTCTGGTAATGTTGTTAGAAGTGCGCATGGATCGTCTTCTTCCTCATATGAATCAAATCATAGAGGTGAGTTTGGAAATAATTATATTAAAAATAGTTACGTTAAAAATAAAGTAATCCATTTTTTCTAAAGTATATGCTTTTGCGTACTCAAGATCCGGATGAAAGTGTTGCGCTAGAAGCTTCTGAATTCTGGTTATCTTTAGCGGAACAAAATATTTGTAAAGAGGTTCTTGCTCCTCACTTACCAAGGTTGGCTCCAATTTTAGTACGTGGTATGCGCTATTCAGAAATAGATATTATCTTATTAAAGGTAAGGCAAGTTTTATATTTCAATACGCGGTAGTAATTTTACTTGTGTAGGGCAATGTTGAAGAAGATGATATGATACCTGATCGAGAAGAAGATATTAAGCCTCGTTTTCACAAATCAAGAACACATACAGTAAAATCAGATGAAGGTCAACAGGAGGACGACGATGATGATGATGCTGACGGCTTAGATGATGACAGCAGCCTTTCGGAATGGAATCTTCGAAAATGCAGCGCGGCCGCGCTTGACGTTCTAGCAAATGTGTTTCGAGAAGAATGTCTACCAATAGTACTTCCAATTTTAAAGGAAACGCTATTTCACCAAGAGTGGGTTATTAAAGAAAGTGGTATACTGGCTCTTGGAGCAATTGCGGAAGGATGTATGCAGGGAATGATTCCTCACTTACCAGAACTTATTCCTTATTTAATATCGTGCTTGTCAGATAAAAAAGCTTTGGTACGTTCAATAACTTGTTGGACTCTCTCTCGTTACGCAAACTGGGTGGTTAATCAACCACATGATCAATATCTTAAGCCATTAATGGAAGAGCTTTTGAAACGTATTTTAGACACAAATAAACGGGTACAAGAGGCAGCTTGCTCCGCATTTGCAACTCTTGAGGAAGAAGCATGCACTGAATTAGTTCCATACTTAGAGTATATATTGAAAACTCTTGTTTTCGCTTTTTCCAAGTATCAACATAAAAACCTTCTTATTTTATATGACGCAGTGGGTACTTTAGCAGACTCAGTAGGACATCATCTTAATACACCTGCTTATATAAACATTTTAATGCCACCGCTTATAGAGAAATGGAACATGCTGAAGGATGACGACAAAGATCTTTTCCCACTTCTTGAGGTATATCTCTTAGTTTTAGATATACATTTCAATTATTATAAGTAATAAAATATTTTAGTGTTTATCAAGCATAGCTACAGCACTACAATCTGGATTTTTACCATATTGTGAGCCCGTATATAGAAGATGCATTTCGTTAATTGAACAAACTATTAATCAAGATATGGTGAGTAATAATTATTTATTGTACCATTACAAATTACATATTACCCGTTATGCAGTACTAATCGCTTAAGAATGTTTGTACCATAAAAAGGCTAGTGATAACCAATTTGAGGCACGAACGTGCAGCCATAATATTTAAAAAATAAGATAAATATTATTTCCTTTTATTTAAAAAAAGCCCTTTTCGTGATGTTTAAAATACAACTAAATTTGAAACAAATTAAGTAAACGAATTAAATATCGACACATCCCTCTCTTAAAATTTTTCCAATCATCTGATATACTATTTGTCGATGCATTTTGATGCATTCATTTCAGTGGAATTATAGCTGTTTTTTAATGAACTGGTTCATGGATCATTAAAAGAACTATACGGGAAATTTTTTAAATAAAACTAGCTAACTTCCCAAGTTACATATGGTACAGTTTTCAGGCATTTTCAAGTTTATATTTTACGTCAAAGGTAAGTCTAATTGTAAAAATGAAGAGATAAAATATTAGATATGTATTTAAAACGCATTGAAAAAGTTATGTTTGTAAGTTTAACCAACATTTTCATTTCTTTCGTCATATTGCACATTCTCAAAAATGACATTTGCATTGAAATTGAAGTTGGCGGAATTTTATTTTTAAGGGAAAATTTCTTAAATTGCCTTGAGCTGGATAGTGAACCAGTTAAGAAATCGTTCATCAGTTTGTATAGTGGAGATTATATATGGTTGGGAAGGAGGAAAAGATGTGTATCTTCCGTGCACTGAGGTCGTTGGTGGCCCGTTGTACGTCCCCTGCTCGGCAGCGTACCCTAAAATCCACTGTCGAGCCAACTGATCCCCGTCACGAATTGGATAATTCGATTATAACCCGATTCCTTAACTTCTGCTAAATCTTCGCAGTAGTATGTTCCTAAAATTCTAGACCTTTTTTGCGTAAGGGCTGGGCATTGGCCGAGAACGTGTAATACGGTCTCTTCTTCTTCCCCACATCCCCTGTATAGACTAGTGTTCGCCCTTCCCATTTTTATGGCATGCACCCTTAATCTTGCAGGTCCTGTCACAAGGACAACAAGAAGTTTCAGTTTGGCTTTGTTAAGCTTATTATCTTTTCAGATTCATGTGCATTGAGAGTTCCCCAAAACTCCTTTGTGTGACTGGCGATATTGGATCCCTCCCATTTTTTCTTGTCCGGCCTCGTTGCCCATTCCATGGTTTCTTTTTTTAATTTCATGGATGGGTATGCTCAGATTGAGCATTATTGGAGTGTCCTCATTTGCGCCTCTCCGCACCAGCTCATTTGGTTTTTCATTTTCTGGGATGCCATAGTGCCCCGGCACGTATATAAGGGTGACATCGTTTTGTCTCCCTGACTCCGTTAGGGTCTGTTTACATCCCTCTATCGTTTTGGATTTTACCTCGGCGTTAGTTAGATTTGATGGACGCCTGGCTATCCATGCATATTGCAATCCTAGAGGATCTTACTCCCCGTTCTATAAGCTGTTTAGCTCCTATCTCTATCGCTGCGATTTCACATTGAAGAAACGAGGAGGAGTAGTTTACCCTACCCCACAACTCAGGTTAAGTTACTCGACCGATATTCCAAAGCCACAGCCACGCTCGCATTTTGAGCCGTCTGTGTAAATCACGATCACCTTATTGTTGATCCATTAATTCTTTGTCGGGAAATGAGTTTTGAAGATTACCTATAAATTTGGGTTACCAGTTTTGAAGTCCCAGCAATCTTCTTCCTCAAACAGTCTCTTGATCGTATTACCATTACATACTCGGTCAATCTTTTCATGTTGGGTTTGCATTCCCCTTATCTTCCACATTTTATTCGTACGTAAATGTATAGCCGAGTTAAGTGCCACTTGTTTAACATAGAATTCTTGTGGAGTAATATTTAGAATGACCTCCAAAGCCCTCCTCGGTGTTGACCTGGTAGCCCCCGTTATGCCTAGGCAGCACATATGTTGGGCCTGGTCCATAATCTTCTGGTTTCTGCCCATCTCTGTCGCTTTCCACCACACTATCGCTCCATGCGTTATCATGGGTCTGATTACACATGTGTATATCCATTTTAAAATATAGGGTGATACTTTACCTATAGAATTTCTACACGTCCAGAAAGCTCTTCCCGCGTTGTTTTTCTTCTCGTGTAGGTGCCTCACCCAATTTAATTTTCCGTCTATCAGCACACCTAGAAATTTAGCTTAATTCTTCAAGGTTAATCTCGTGTTTCCCATGCACGGGGGAACTATCTTTCTTAATTTATGTCTTTTGTGAAACAGCAGAGTTCCGTTTTATTTGGGTTTATCTTCAGTCCACAATCCTGCGACCAAGAGGTTTCCGTGTCGATTGCTTCTTGAAGTAAGTATCCCAAATTTTCTTCAAACTTACCTCTGACTGACTATTCCGTAGAGACCTTTCTCCGTTAGGGTTTCAGGTAGTTCGTCAATCACTATCAGCCACAGGAATGGTGAAAGAATCTCTCCTTGTGGAGTTTCCTCTATTTACCAGCATATACTGTGATCTGTCCCCTTCTTCCTCAAACTATAGAGAATCTTATCGATTCTGACGTTGTTGATGGCCCCTTCTATGTCAATGAAGTAGCCTAACGCTCTTCTTTGTATATCAATACCTTTTCCACTTGATATACTAGGCTATGTAGAGCGGAATCAACCGATCTATTTTTTAACCGACTTCCCAAAAACAAAGAGGTTCTAAGTTCGACGTGTATTTTTTGTTTGTTTTTTGTTTGTTTTTTTTTTATGTCTGACCGGGCTTAACTTCGTAACGCGTCGACCGATTTTGATGATTCTTTTTTTGTTGGGTAGAGTATGTTCACCGATTGGTACCATGTCAAAAAAATTTTTGGTAGAGTGGGGGTGGGGGTGAAACCTAACTTTGTAACGCGTGATCCGATTTGGATGGTTCTTTTTTTGTTGAACAGAGTATGATCCCCCATTGCTAATAGGAGAAAAAAATTTGGAATAGGTTAAGGGAGGGGTAGTCTAACTTTGTAACGCGTGGACCGATTTGGATAATTTTTTTCTGTTGGGTAGAGTATGTTCCGTGGTTGATACCACGAGAAAAAAATTTTGGTGGGATTGGGGTGGGGGGTGGAACCTAACTTTGTAACGCGTGGTCCGATTTCGATGGTTCTTTTTTTGTTGTATATAGTATGACCCCCCATTGCTACTAGGAAAATAATTTGGTCCTAGGGTGAAAGGTGGGGGAGGGGTAGTCTAACTTCGTAACGCGTTAACAGATTTGGATAATTCTTTTTCTATTGGGTAGAATATGATCCTAGGTTGATACTACGAGAAAACAAATGTTGGTGGGGTGGGGTGGGTGGAATCTAACTTTGTAACACGTTGTCCGATTTGGATGGTTCTTTTGCTGTTGTATAGAGTGTAATCACCCATTGCTAATAGAAGAATAATTTGGCCCATGGTGGGGGGGGGGGGGGGGAGGAGTAATCTAACTTTGTAACGCGTGGACCGATTTGGATAAGTCTTTTTCTTTTGGGTAGAGTATGCTCGCTGGTTGATACCACGAGAAAAAAATTTTTGGTGCGGTTGGGGTGGGAGAAGGGGGGTGGAACCTAATTTTGTAACGCTGGACCGATTTAGATGGTTTTTTGTTGTTGTATACAGTGTGATCCCCCAATAATAGGAGAATAATTTGGTCCTATGGTGGTGGTGGGGGATGGGGAGTGTTAGTAACTTCGTAACGAGTGGACCGATTTCGATGATTCCTTTTCTGTTCGGCAGAGCATCTTCCTTGATTGATACCATGAGAAAATAAGTTTAGTGGAATGGAAGTGGGGTAGGGGGTTAAAACTAACTTTTAACGCGTGGACCGATTTGGATGGTTCTTTCTTCGTTGTATAGAGTAGAAGACACTAAAAAGTGAAAAATAAAATAGTTTAAAAAAAAAAGTTGAACTGACTTCACAAAAAGCGCTAAAAAGCATAAAATAATTTTTAATTTTATATCTATTACGACATTTTGAAGTCGGTCCAAATTAAACAAATAAAACAACTACAGTACCACAATTGAAAATAATACATAATACTACCTCAACGTTTCAGTTTACGGGATCATAAGAAATGACGATTAAATACTTTTGGTTTGTTTGATTTGCACCGACTTCAAAATGTCGTAATAGATATAAAATTAAAAATTATTTTATGCTTTTTAGCGCTTTTTGTGAAGTCGGTTCAACTTTTTTTTTAAAAACTATTTTTCATATATGCATATTAACAACTTAATAGTTGGTTTATGCCTATCTGTTTCCTTACTTCCCATTCTATGAGTCTTTCTAGACTATTCTGTAGGAATGATGTAAGGCTAATTGGTATATAAGCATTGGATGTGCTATAGTCCGTCTTATTTGGTGTGGGTAAAATTACTACCTTTATCACTTTTTTAGTTTTTAGGAGTGTTACTGAACTTTAGACAGGCTCTAAAAAGTAGGGCGAGTTTGTTCCATAGTTCGTTACCTCCCCTCTATAGCATGATGGGATATATCCCATCCCTTCCCTGTGATTTATATGGGCTGAGGGATTTTATTGCCCATCTTAGCTTGTCTAAAGTACACAGTTTCTTCGTTTGCTCCGCTTACATCTCAACTTGGGATCTCCAAGGGGTAGCGTCTTCCCTTATTGATTCCCCCTCCACAACAGTACTCCCCGGGAAGCTATTGTAATCAGCTTCCCTCATGTTTTATGAGTTTTCGATAAGTTTTAACTGGCTTTTCGATTTAGACAATATTTTCTTCAGTCTAGCTGCCTCATCTGTGCTTTCAATTTGGCTAGTAAACACTTTCCATGATTCCCTCTGCACTTTTCGACACTCGGACTTGAATTGTCTAAGTGCCGTTTTGTATTCTTCCCAGAGTTCCTCTCTTTGGTGTTTATTAGCTTTATTGAATAGCTTTCTGGTTCTTTTCCTCATTTCCAGAGAGAAGAATTCATCCATCTCTGTTTCAGTCGTTTCTTTGGACACGCTTCCTCGAATGCGAGTCTGATAACATCTTCCCTGTGTTGATTCCAAAGGAACATATCTTGTGCGCAATTTTATGTTTAAAACCTCCTTATATTTATCTCAGTTTGTTATTCTGGGGTTTCTAAAATTCGGGGGATTACTTCTGGCATTGCCACTCAGCTCAAAGAGTATCCATCGATGGTCCGAGAATGATGCCTCGTCAGATACATACCAATTCTCAATCTCATCAACAGTCCTCCCGTTCGCAAGTGTAACGTTTTCTGTTTTAATTAATAAAAGTTGGCTTATTGCCTCTATTTATAATAAAAAGTTCTGATTTTACTAGATATTCAAGTTAGGACTTACCCCTGTCATTGTTGTCCGTGCTGCCCCACACAGTATGATGTGCGTTTGCGTGACAGCCTATGACTAACCTTAAACCTTTTTTTCAGAGTTTCTGTTAGAGGTGGATTCTCTTGATATGGAAGGTATGCCGATGCTAGTAGTAGCTTTGTTTGGTCTCGTCCTTTGCCGACTTCCCATTGTACAGCTACACAGTCACGGTCGCTGATCTGTGGAATATAAATAGCGTGTATCTCTTTTTTAACAATTATATAAGCCACTTTTTAGTTCCAGTTCGTGACTTTTCCCTTTAAAGTGGATGGTTCCTGGATCAGTGCGATCTTTACATCCTTCACCATCATCTCGGCTAGTGCGGCCGAAGCCACACTACTCCTATGTAGGTTGGCTTGGACCAATCACGTCATGATGACGGTTCCATCTTTTTTATCGCTAGGATCTCTTCCTGACTGGGGACCCTTACGTTCCGATTCATCGGGATCATCGTTTGAATTTGGTCATCCATCTCTTGTGAGATATCCGAAAAACCCCCTGATGTCACCTCTTCTAAATCTTTCGGTCTCCCCAGTGAGTATAGTAATCCTATTGATCCCAACTCGCTTTCCACGTCCATGTCGGCGACCTTTTCATAGAGCGACCCGAGGTCCTCTTCTTTAGCCGCCGAGGATGTACTCGGTTGTGGTTCACCCCTTCCCTTTGCCTCTTCCTTCTGAGATTTCGGAAGGGTAAATTTTATTTTCCTGTGTAGGTAGAAAATTTTACCCTCCGTCTTCTCCAATGCTTTCAGCGGTTTTTCTCCTACAAATAGTTGAAGTCACTGACCCATCTTCTCTCTGACTTCCCGCTTGATTAGCTTCCACTTGGAAGTTTCGAGCTCCATGTCCCGGTTTAACCTGTCCATGAAACCCAAAATCTGACTCGTTTCCCTAAACTCATTCGGGAGCGAGACTGAAATTCTATTTAACCTGGGCCACATTATTTTTATCAACCACTTCAAGGTTGGCGCTGGCCCATAGTTCCTTATTTTCAACAACCTTAGACTTAATATACTCCAGCGTACTCATGTCCACACAGGTCACCCTGAAGAGTTCATTGAATAAACCACTCCAGTAAAACTTTGTTACAAAGTCCGATTCGCTCATCAAGGCTTCCATCTGCCATTCCTGGAACTTTGTCGTTAGACTCAACTGGTTTGTTGGGACCACGGTCTTGCCCTCAGAGTGGTTTCTATCTATTATTGCCACTTTCAGTGATTCGCTTACTACTTCACTGAAAGCGGGTGCCGTTCCTGTTTTTGATTTCTTTGGCAACGGAGGGGTACCCTCCTCCGACCGATTTCTTTTTCCGCCTTCCACTGCCTTCTTGGTTGCAGGTATAACCTTCCCCTTGCTGACAGTCTCCGGCTTCTTCTCAATTACTTCTTTGCTTGTTGCGGATTCGGATTTGGCACTAGCCTTCTTCCTCGTCTTCCCAAGGAGATCCACATTGATAGAGCCAGGCCCGCCGGTGATCGTAGCTTCCGACGTTTGGGCATATATCCCCGCCCAAGTTGATTCGCTTTTCGTTGTCCTGTCCATCATTATGTAACGGGGTGGTGTCTGATTTAAGAGAGTTACCTTCTCTCCGCCCGACTACATTAGCTAGCACTCTTGGCAGAGACATGGCCGTACCAAGAAGTCTGTTTCCAACCACCACCACGGGGAACTTGTAGTTGCACTACCATCAGTGTAATACATGTTATCCACCTGTGCACCTGACGGCTAGATCTATATATACTATGTTTACATGCAGAGTTGAACCCAGGTTCAACTCGAGTTAGTTCCATGTAAACACAGATCGAGTTAAAAGTATGTTGACTGGACTCGACCACACTTTGATGAGTGAGTCGAGTCGAATAATCGTGGGTTGAGTAGTTGAGTTGACTGACAACTTTGTTTTCGGTTCTGTTTAAATTTAAAAATTTTGTTGAGTATTTTTATTATTCGCTGTCACTTCAACTATATTTGAACCCGCTCTCAACTTAATCTTTCAACAATGAATGCTTAAATACATGAGTCGAAAACTCAACTCGATCTACACTCCCGCATGTAAGCTTATTAAAAAAAGCTTATGTAGTTTCTGTGCAAGACCTACATTTATGAACAGGCACTTAATATCAGAGAACTATGTCGATACCAGAAGAAATAATGTGACATGAGGTATTGGTGAAATTAGCATGAAATTAGGTAACATTCGAGGGTAGTTTATTATAAATGACACATTCGTATAATATTAATTTGATAGGTAGAAAAACACATTTTAAATTGTATTTTGTAATTGTATAGATAGAAAGACGATCTAACGTAGGGTTGTTTTAGACCCTGCGTGCGATTTAGGACTAGTTTTACGTAATTCGAATTACGTAGTTTTGGTGTGATCTAAACATCCTCAACTAGCAAATACTAGTCCTAATTTAAGTCATTATCTGATGAGGTACTACTTCATTTTGAATTGCTTAAAACAAAGTGAACAAATATTTGCTGTTATTTACAGTGCAATAATATTGTTTAAGCATTCAAACAATTGGACAAAAGATTCAGAGACAGAAAATTCAAATAGGTTTGACAACTGGCAAAGCTTCAATACGAGCGGACTAAACGCAACCAGATTAATATTACATAAATCGACTTACGTAAAACTAGCTCTAAATTCCTACGGTCTAAATAGGCTCATATATATTCATATTTTCTTAGTTACTTAGTTTTACGGCACAGTAACGAAAGATTGATTATACATAAAGTTTCAGCAAAACCTTAATCAGCGGAACGTTTCTAAAGGTATAAATTTAGAGGAATTATATGCAAAAAATGTTTTTTATTAACTGTAAAAGAAAGCGAAGAAACAGTGAATTTTAGATACAAGATAACGTTTGCGGCTTCCGCGGGGTGGGAACTACTTATATAAATTAAATGTATAAAGCGGCTCATATTATTAATAAATTATGTCGTTAAACACAAGGTTTAATAAATCGCATTGTTATCGCAAAAGGTTTCTAAGAAAGCGTAAACTGTACAGGAGATCAATAAAACGTCGGTACCTGCAAAATAGGTACCTAGATGCATTACAACATGAAAGAGATCCGACATGAAAAAGGCGGCAAGTGGAAGACTGTTCTTAGCTGATGAGGAGCAATTTCAGAGATGGAGAAAGCAATTAAGAATTAATACTAGCGTTCAATATAAGACAGAAATAAAAACCGCGAAATAAAATATCGCAACAAAAAAATATTGCATCTAAACAAAATAAAATAGAAATGAAAATGGAAAGATAGTTAAAATATTAAGGAAGACGGAGTTGGATTACTTAAGTGGCACGATCACCAAGTCATGGTTCCAGGGTCTTAATCTAGGTTTCCCCGTGAGTTTGTAAAAATAAAAATTACAAGATTGACCCATAAAAAAGGAATTAACGGAGTGCGATAACTGGAAAGACATCTGTAGTGAAATTTTTTCCCATATTGCTCTATCAATAATAAAGATTGTAATATTTCAAACAATTAGAAGGACAAACAATTGTGGTTCCAAAGGTTTGATTTGGAAATTAGGTGTAGGAAACGGAACTGGATTTGCCATGACAATGTCAACATAGAACAGTACTTCGCTTGGAACCCATAAGGAACCTGTTGACTTAAGAAGCTGAAAAAACGTGAAGAACATTGCAAAGACTGCAGCAACTACTATTGGAAAGCAACTGTTTTTCTGCCCTGTCCCACGAGGGATTGAAGAAGAAGGTAAGGTAGGATGCTATCAATAGTTGAAATCTTTTTACATTTTTCAAAAGTATATACCTATATCTAAAAGTTTTGTGTTGAAAAATTAAAATAATCGGAGCAGTCTAACTATATTATTTTCCGATCTTTACGTTGCCACTTCTACTACCTGAGTGCGCTTAAAAAAACTTTAAATGCGTTTTTCTCAAAACTATGATTTCTCCGAAAACACTGAATTTAAATTTTGATTTTAACTATTTTTTTTGGCTTAAAAACAATGAAAAAACCCGTTTTTTTTTAAGTTTTTTGAATTTTTTTATTTTAATGTCCGCCATTTTTTTTATTTATTGATAAAAATTAATATCCGTAGTTCGGGCTAGAGCTACACGCATACTGAATGTAAACAATTTTTATTTTTTTATTTTATATGAGCCATTATCGAGATATCACCGCCTAAACCAGAATGATCCCTTAAATACTGAGTATTGCTATGGGTATTGGCATTGTGAAAAAGCCTACGTTAATTTTTCATGCATTTGCATTTTATAGACCCTTATTACAGCGAGCATCGGCTCCTTATGTTAAACTGAGTTGACAATGAAATTTTTAAATTGATTGTTCAATTATTTATCCAGAAAGAAATGTTCGCAATTTGTTGCAAATTTAGCTTTATTTTTATTTATTCGTTGTAAATTTGTTGAGATTTGTGGAGTATTTTTATAGTAGGAGACGGGATGTTAAAGACTTTATAACGCTTTTAGAAAGGTGAGATGTAGATATGACTAATTAATTACATATAATCATAACTTAATTTATTGGGCCTGGTCTTAATTAAGTCTTTTCTCAGTTTAATAAGACTAGGGATCCTTTCCGTCGATGGTTTTTTGTCTAGCGTCTATTAAGACCCTAAATTATCGTGGATGGCATGGGAGTATCGGTGGAGTAAGTGATAATGTCTTGGCCTTGCATTATGAGGGTGCGAAATGGTGGTACCTATTTCGTATTTGCCAAATGGGAGGCTCTTCACCACTTTGATTGCGAATACGCATGGCCAGCTTTATTAAGTAGTTGAGTCATAAAGAAAATCATCATCTAAACTATGTTGAGGATGTATGTCTTCTATTCAAGAAATTAGGGAATGGAGCTCCCATTTCAGATCCTTGAGTACATAAGCACAGGGCAGATCTTATGAACTCGACCATATTCATCTCGATACATATAATTATATATAATAATTGGAACTAATTTCGAAATTGGAGTAAACGAACTTTTCAAATCAAACGTGATAAAAGTCATGGTATGTTTCTTAACTAGAGAAATAAAGTATTGGGCTTTGGCAACTGTGTAGGGGAGACCGGGGCTATTTGATACAACATTTGTCATCAACTATTTCTGGGAAATTGTTGCATTAGACAGGAAAAATGAATGATGCAGTTTTGTAGTAAAATATCAGAGCTACAAATTTGCTTCGGGCAGTTTTCCGATCCGCGCAGGGGAAATGGGTGAAAATTGCGTTTGAAACAAAATACGTTTTGTATCAAAAAGCCCCGACCTCGGGACTATTTGATACAATTAGTTGAATTGCAATAGAGTTAGTTTTAGTCCAACTTAATTCCTGAAATGCAATTAAATAAACACCAAATGACTGTTATTGCAAAATAAGTTAAAAGCGTTGGTTATTTTTGTGAATTTTTATTAAAATAAAAAAATTAATGAAATTAACATTTCATTTCTTGCTTTTCTTCGCCACTGTGATTTTCTTCTTCTTTTTTTCCTAAATCCACCGGCTGTCGATTCCTTTTGTATTTTCGCACCATTTTGCTGCAAAAAAGTAACACAATAATGCATAAAAACATGAAAATACACAATTTACAGCTGTATAAATTAGCCCCGTGCAATTTGTATCAAATAGCCCCGCATGCCGAAGCACACCATCGACTGATTAACCACTATGCCTAGTACAAGTGCACAAATCCCGTCCATCATAATTTAACAGAAACTTTACACATAAGAAAACAACTTACCTTTTCATTTCTAACAAAAAAAAATTAGATTTTCACTGCACTCGATTTATTTCGCACGATGCGAAAAAATACAAATTTCATCGAAAAGACGCTTCCACTATGATAGCTAACTGCAAATTTTGTGTAGAGGTAGTGTTGGCTACGCGTCACTTTCTGATAAAATAGCTTCGACAATACAGGTTTTCATTTTCAAATAAAGCGCTTGTGTCAAATAGCCCCGGTTTACCCTATTCCTCGGTTTTTTTAATTTTCTATTAATTTATGGTGTTTCATTTTAGTTATAAAGATTTTTTCTTATTAGGCAAGTAAGCAAAATCCCGGACAGTATGAACAACCAGATAAAGAACGCATGATAGTTGCGTTGGATTTGCTATCAGGATTAGCCGAAGGCTTGGATGGTCACATTGAATCTCTTGTAGCGAATAGTAACATTATGCAACTGCTTTATCAATGCATGCAAGATATTCTTCCTGAGGTAATTTATAAAATGTAATGTATTATTAGAATAAGTTAAGTCTTCAAAACTAGGTGCGGCAATCGTCATTTGCTCTGTTAGGTGATTTAACAAAGGCATGTTTTCAACACGTACATCCGTTCATGCAGGATTTTTTCCCTATACTAGGACAAAACTTAAATCCAGATTATATTTCTGTATGTAATAATGCAACATGGGCTATTGGCGAAATAAGCATGAAACTAGGTAACATTCGAGGGCAATTAATTGCAAATGACACACTGGTATGATATTTATTATAGGAGAAGAAACTAGACCATATATACAACTTGTTTTAAAAGAACTTATTGTAATAATTAATCGGCCAAATACACCGAAGACATTACTGGAAAACACAGGTAATATTTTAAGTTACTTTTCATGTGCAGTTTAAATGAATGTACAAGATGAAATAGTAGTGATTTTGTTAAGATTTAATCATACTTAATTGGAAAAATACTATTTCATATTGTAAGAAATCTTGAGCCATAATAACATTTAAATATGATAAAAACTGTTTTCATTTAAAATGCGCCATATATATGTATGTTATTTTGATCTAATTTCTTTAATTGTACACCTGCTTTTTAGGATGAATTGAAAACATATATATGTGTTTTTTGGAATATATACAGAAATGTTGTATTACTATCAACATTCTAAACATATGAAATTATAATTTTCACAATTTTAATTGTTATTTGTTTTTATGTGATTTTTACGTATATTATTTTTCTTTTTTGTTGTTTTTAGCTATAACAATCGGTCGTCTAGGTTATGTGTGCCCCGTTGAAGTGGCTCCTTATTTACAAGAATTTGTACGGCAGTGGTGTGTAACAAATCCTTTTTATTATCAATTATTCTTAAATTTCATTAATAATATAGATCTTATGTTTAACCCAAATGTTAAAGTATATGACTTCCATACAAAAGATTTTGTCGTAGAAAAATCTTTTGTGTGGAGATACTTATATTACCTTCTAATATTTGTTTATTTATTTAAAGTTATTGCCATTTGTGTATTAATAACAACACAATAATTTGCTTTAATACGTTTCGCACTGTTCTTTCGTTAGTAATATTATTTCTTTTCTAATCCAAAAGTGTTATTGATGATTACATTAGAACCTACATAAATTATCAGAACTAAATGGCCAATTTTAAATTACAATTTTCGGAATTTGACAGTCTATGGTAAATAAAGCATCTTCCTAGTTGAAGATAATTAAAGTCGAGGGCTCTAAAATATATTATTAAACTGACCTTTATGTTCATTTTTTTATATTTTTGCATAGATTTAACTGACAATATCCTTTTGCTTGATGCTTGCAAGGATATTCAAATATGCAATTTGGTAATTTTAAACCGGTCACAAATACAGTACTGTGAACATTTTTAGGACCACTTAAATGCTTCGCGAAATTTTATTTTTTCGAAGCACGCTTTTTTTTGCTGGACAGAGGGGGAAACTCAAAAGGGACAAGTAATAATCCTTGAGTGTTTTTTTGCATTTTACATAATTTTATTTAAATTTAATGATTTATAAGAAAAATATAACAATTTTATTTTACAAACCATTGTGAATAATTATAGGACCAGATGTCTTCCCTAATAAAAATGAATAGCATTATCCTTTAATGTGGTGTCCTTTGGCGCTTATGACACTGGACATTCTTCGTGGCAAAGATTCTATTAAATTTTTAGAAAACTCTCGAGGCAATCCCCTATATTCCTCAATTACAATTTCTTTTAATTGCCGGAGGGACTGTGGTCTCTTCTTTACCACTCTGTCTTTAAGGATTTTCCAAACATTTTCAATTACATTCTGGTCGGTACTCTGTGCTGGCCATTCTAAACAACTTATATTGTTCGTTTCTAGCCAGCGCTGTGTGGAAAGTGCGGTGTGGGGCCTGGCATTATCCTGCTGCAACAAAGAACCCCGCAGTGGCATTTCATCCTCCATGAAAGGAATTAATTTTTCCTGAAGAATAGGCACGTAATACCGCTGTGTTACATTCTCTGTGCAGATATGGAAGTCTGTATAAGTGCATACCCATACCAGGATACTCCTCCCCATACCGTCACTTTTCCCCCACCTGAATGCATTTGAGGGTTGAAGCACTGTGTATCGTACAGCTCCTTTGGGAGCCTCCTCACTGCGACCCGTCAGTTCGGGAACAATTGGAAAGAGCTTTCATCGGTAAAAATGATTTTTTTCCAATCGTTGGTACACCAGTTCCGACGAGCTCTGCACCATCTCAATCATTTTTGAACATTGGTCCTGGTTAAACGGATTTTTTTCTGTGCATTCCGACTCTTTTAACCACTGCCACACAATAATTTCCGAACCAATGAAGAGTGCACGGGCACCCCAGTAGGTGCAGTCAGTTGTACGGCCAGTTCTGCACTTTTTGCTGTTCTTCTTTCTTTGCATAGACGAACGAGCCGTCTTTAAACTCTTTCGTTTAACTTTGTAGGAGTTCCTGACCTTTTCGATGTCCGATCACGCCGGTTTCTCGGTATTTGCAAATTGTGTTGTGAACACAAGTTTTGCTTATACCGAGCTTCTCCGCGATGTATCGCTCGGACCGTTGCTCCTCATATAATGCTATGATCTGAAAATGTGAAAACATTAATAAATTGAGAGGATTTAATCACTTTGTGTTCTTACCTGTGACAATTTATTAGAATCCACACTTCGTTTTACCATATTTTCTTAATAAACTTTCAAAACTGACCTGTCTGACCTGTTCTCGCCAAAACTAAAACCAAAAGTGCGATTTCGCAAACAAAGCACAGTTTACAACTTTCTACTGATAATAACTTAGGAAATTGTCACACTTCCTTAAAAAATAACGGTAGTTCTGAGCGATATTGCCTTCTCTCTTATGAGGGAAGACATCTGGTCCTATAATTATTCACAATGGTTTTTTAAATAAAATTGTTATATTTTTTTTATTAATCATTAAATTTAGAAAAAATTATGTTAAATGCAAAAAAAAAACAATTCAAGGATTAGTACTTGTCCCTATTGAGTTTCCCTCTCTGTCCAGCAAAAAAAAGCGTGCTTTGAAAAAATAAAATTTTCCTAATCATTTGAGTGGTCCTAAAAATTTTCACAGTACTGTATAAAGGGAAAGTATATTTTACTATTTATTTATTCCATAATATTTCGGAATGTATGAAAGAAGAATGGGCACTTTGGTCTATCGGTGGCCACTAATGATATTAGTGTCATATGAAAGGGTTATTATTAAGTAAAAACTTTTGCTAAGAACATCATATGAAATTCCATTTAGAAACGTAAAAAAAATGAAGTAATATCCTAATAAACTCCACTTCTTTAAGTCAATTTAACGCATTGTCTTTAGGACGACCTGACGCCATTATTATAAAAACTCGACGACTTTTGCTTGCTTTTGGACTATTTGTGAACTGTGTTCTGTTGAATATGGCAGAAAACAGACTGTGTTTTGTGCAATCTGCTAAATCTAAGAGAATTTGGCTATTCGGCTCATATGCAAGAAACCAAAAACCGCGGTGCAGATCAACTTACAACCGAGCAGGCAAACAGGTTTAGGTTAGTGACCTTATGTCGCTGGGTGGTTGAACAAGGATCTACTATTCTTATATTGTTGTAGATCGTCAAAAAAATGAACGAGAAGCAATCGCACACTATTACGGTACCTGCTTGAGCGGAAGGCGCTCAGTCGGGTGCTGCGCGCATATTATGTTTGTAGACTGGTACTTAGGCTGTACACGAAATCAAATTGAAGAAATTCGATTACCAGAAGCAGAGTTAAGCGCAATTATAGAGCTGTAATAAATCACTTGTGCTCATGTGTGTGTTTTTAATGTAACATTGTATGCTCACATTGATTAATAATGTGAGTTATTTCTTGTACTCAGAAATGTCTTCTACTTGTGTACATTGTACTATATCAAGATTATTATTTCAGTTTATCTTCCCATTATTAAAAGAAAAACTCAGCAAAAATGTGCAAATACACCAAAACTATATACAAAAACGTGTTCAAATAATTTCAGTATTCGTTTTAGGTGAAAATATTTTATCACGTTTTTTCAATGAATAAAGAAATTATTCGTGGCCGCACATAGACCACGTCCCATACAATTTTGCCCATTCTCCTTTATTCGTGACAAGTTTTTAAATATGTTATTTTTCAATTTTAAAATGTAGTGGATTAAGTGTATAATCTAGGATTTTTATTTAAAAGTTTTAACTTCAGAGAAACCTCAGCAAACAGTATTCTCAGGCCATAATTTAAATTTATAATTAAGCAAAGAAATGATCGGGAATTTTAATATTTGTAGTATTTATTTCTGATTCGGCCTAGGATCAAGATATAAAATTCCCTTGCTTAGAAATGCTAAACTAAATATTTTACTTTACTGTACCTACGAATTGGCCGAATAATAATAAATAAATAAATAAGAATTAATCCTTCTAACTCAGAAGGCGCACTTCATAGGCAGAAGCCTAGAATCATTTGACCTATTCGCCCCATATAACAATATATGGAGGCGAATGAGGCTCCCACACCCATGCAAATAATATTAGTAATTAACACACGAATAAAATACGCCACACATAAAAATATGAGGTGCATAGTCAACAGAGATCATTAAAGCAAATCCCAGTCAAGTCAAAAAGAGGATACATATACACGACTCTATACGTGCCTTTTATAATAATAATAATAATAATACTGTTTTCATTCAAAATACAGAAGGGTCGACATGCATAGCAAACAAAAACGAGAAATTAAAACAAAAAGCAGTGCGAGCCAAAGACTAAATTATAAATTGTAGATACTCCTTTTAAGTGTCACTTTGTCCACACTAGTATCAAAAACGTCTCCAATATCATTAGCAGACCTACACATGCGATTAATAGGCTCGAACATGCCGTAATTAGTGCGAGAAAAAGCAATCTAAAAAACTGATCGATTACGCAGGGAATAGGAAAGTTCTCTAGGCAAAACTTTGGAAGCAAGCACAACACTGTCTATCTTTCCCTGCAGAAGCTGATGCAAAAATATCAAATCTGCAACCCAACGACGCCTCTCAAGTGTAACAAGCTGCAGTAACCCTAAACGCTCCTCATAAGGTGGTAGAATAAGAGGGTCATTCCAAGGCAAACAACGCAGGGCATAATCCACAATTGTGCACAAAACAAGAATATAAGCATATATGTACATTCTCTTGAAATGTGGTGGCACTAGAAATTTAGCCCTACCTTGTTTTTGCATTGCTTCGGGCTAAAGAACAAACAGTCCAGAGACGGAGTGGATTAAATTCTATTTATAAAAACCCACGGGGAGACCGAGTCTGGAACCTGGGAACCATGGCGTGGTGGTCGTGCCGCTCAACCAATTGATCCAACTCCGTCTCCAATGTGGTATGAAATGAGAATGACAATTAAATTTCTTTCTTTTTTTCGGAATTTGGTCTGCCTACTAAGAAGGTATTTACAGCATTTTGGCAAAAAACAGGCTCATTTTTATTATTATTTTTTTTTCTCGAAATATGTTTAAAAGTTATATAAAAAATTGCTTAAGTCGAATTTCGCAAAACCCTTTTAGGAATATATTCTAGACATATTAAACTCTAACGAAAAATCGGTTTTTTACTTTTCACCAGGTAAATGTAAATACATGTAAACTTTTCAACATTTGGCAAAACTATTTATGAAATTGCGCTTTTTTATCGATAGTCAAGAAATTTTATTTAATCAATTACACTAGTTTTCAGATTTGGGCCTCATCTCGAGATCTGGTTTCGCATAGACTTTTTTCAATGTATTTTGGGGCGTAGATTCCAAAAATGGGAAAAACAATCTTCTTAAGAATCCTTTTCGAGATATTCGCAAAAAAAACCGTTATTTGGTACTTCTCTCAGTTATTTATCCATCTACCCATCGATTTGTCAGGTTATTTGCATATATTGCATATCTTTTGAAAAGTAATTTTGTCCCCTTTCCAACCAATTTATTCGATATCAAGTTAACATGCCATGTGGTTGATACCTTGCAGCGTAAATATTTAGATTCTTTTTTGTAAACGACTGGTGCATGACCGTAAACATTTGCGACTAAATTCTGGAAGTAGTTTACTCAGCCCACTCTAATATATATTTTTAGAAGTTTCATATATAACCAAAATCACTCAATATCCACGTTCATTTCTGATTTGCAACTACTTCATATGGAACTAAATTGTTTGAATCTGTATTTCCATATTTCTAACGACTGTTAATTTGAGTAAAATTAAGTGGACCGTTATGATCTATCATTGTTTAAAAGGAGTTTTGCAAATAAATGTGTAGTTTTTGTTTAGCATGCTTTTTGTAATTCGTTCTTTTTTATCAATTTAGTAAGCAAAACTGATTAAGACTGCGTTAGGAAAGTATGGGTTTGTTAGTGAACAATTGTACATCCCAATTTTTTGATGTTATGAGGGCTTTCGCTGTGTTATGTGCATGACGTACTGTTTGCGAAAACTCCAAATATATTATTACGTCATATTACATGTACTCTTTTTTGAGATCTACAATTTCATAATTGTGATAAGGTCTTGAAATGTCAAGATTGACTCTGTCTTAGGATTCGGTTTTTTCGGGCTAAAATTTTCTGTAAGTAAATGTTTTCAGCTATGGATCCACTTCAACATTCTCTTTGCAGATAAAAAATAGCACTCTAACAAAATTTTAATTATTTTTATAACATATTCGTGACATATTTTCGTTAAGTTTTTAGAACCCTCGATGTAAATTTTCTATAACATTTTTCCGTTTTTGATGTGAAATATTATTTCGAAATACTAGTAGTTATTCAATAAACATTTTTGCATACATGTTAATAAGTTCAAAAACCAATTTGATTGCAAAACCACTGACGAAAGTTTTTATCTGCTTTGTTGTAACATTTAACAAATTAACATTTTAATTATTTTCCTAATTGTGTTGTATGTTATAATACTAAAATGGCGAACAAACAAGATATTTTTCTTTGTTAACCACGGCAAATTAATGTTTCATAAACATTTATTTTCGTCAGGTGTACCTCTTTACGTCATATAAGGGACAATGATGAAAAGGATTCTGCATTCCGAGGTATGTGTCATATGATCACAGTAAATCCTGCAGGAGTTGTCCCAGATTTTATATTTTTCTGTGATGCAATAGCTTCATGGGTGAATCCGCCGAGTGATTTACACCAGATGATACAGAAGGTAAGTATTCTTATTCTAAAAATTTTTAACATATTTGATTTACTTTTGTAACTTCTTTGCTATATAATTTGTGGTAGGTTGTTTTAACAATCAGACAATTTTATTATGATGACTTTTTTATATTATTACATTCAGATATGAAACTTACAACATACTAGAGGGCGTTTCAATAAGTCCGTGACTTTTTGAATGAAACACAGGTTTTTGGATAAAAAATCATTTTATTTTTCCACATAGTCTTCTTTGAGGTCTATACACTTCCAACGTTTCTCCAATTTTTTTTATCCCTTCCAAAAAATAAGATGTGTCGAGGTCATCAAAATAGGTATTTGTTTGTGAGATGATTTCATCGTTGGAGTCAAATCTCTTTCCGCCGAGCCATTTCTTCAGGTTGGGAAACAAGAAATAGTCACTCGGGGCTAAATCCGGAGAATAGGGCAGATGAGGGAGCAATTTGTAGCCTAATTCATGGATTTTTGCCATGGATACTGCACATGTGTGCACCTTTGCATTGTCCTGGTGCAAAAGAACTTTCTTCTTGGCCAAATGCGGTCGTTTTTTTTTCAAATCATTAAATCGACTCAATAAGTTGGCATAATATTCGCCATTGATTGTTTTACCCTTTTGAAGGTAGTCGATGTGGATTATACCCCGTGCATACCAAAAAACGGTCGCCATGACTTTATTGGCTGACAATCCCACCTTGGCCTTCTTTGGCGCCGATTCACTCCGAGAAACCCACTGTTTTGCCTGCTGTTTGGTCTCTGGTGTGTTGTGGTGGATCCACGGTTACGAAACGGCGCAAAAACTCGTCCATATTGCGGTTAAACAAATCCAAACACTTCTGCGAAGTTGTCACACGATTGAGTTTGTGGTCGATTGTGAGCAAACGCAGCAACCATCTTGCGGAAAGCTTTCTCATACCCAAGTGATCATTCAAAATTGAAACCACTGAGCCATGTGAGATGAATATCGTGAATTTTTTCAATTGTTTCGGGTGTAGAGACCTCAACTGGGCGTCCAGAACGTTCGGCATCTTCCGTGCTTGTACGGCCACAACGAAATTCAGTAAACCACTTTTTTACCATTGAAATTGATGGTGCAGAGTTCCCATAGTATTTATCAAGCTTAGCCTTGGTTTGAGTGATGGTTTTTTCCACAAAAAATAAAGCTTAATGAGCACACGAAATTCACTTTTTTCCATTTTCTCCTCAAATCACGCTGTAATCTGCTATAAATGGCTGTCAAACACAAACTAAATGATGCAGCTTGTTCAAATTTTGACAGGAGTCAACTGACAGATGCCTGTTGACAGGAGCAGTGTTGCCCTTTCAGTTAAGAGGAGGGAAATTCAAAAGGTCAAGGGCTTATTGACCCGCCCTCGTTATAATATACAACGAAAAAAGCAACATCCAAATCGGTCCACGCGTTAGAAAGTTACTCTACCCAAAAAAAATTTTAATTTTTATATGTGTAGGTCGCATATGTCTTGTTTTGGGCAATGAGAGCATTTTTTGTAAAGTATACGATTTTCTACAAAATTATGATATTATATAATTATTATAAAACAGTTTTAGATAAGGTTTATATTACAAAAACTGTTGCTGCTGTTACAGCGAACTTCCTTCTGTGTTAATCTTTGGAAAACCTAAAAATTCGATAAGGCACCTTAAATATCATTTAATTGCGTTTTTTTGAGAATTTTTTTTTATATTCTATCATGTTTTGTAGTATAAAATAAAAATAAAAATATTAATTAAATTTGGATCACCCTAATATACATAATTATCAACACAGCGGGATTGATACATAAGACTTTCAAGTCTCATCTCTGGCTCTATTTATATAAAACACCTTTCTCTATCTGTATGACAGTATTTTTTCTACCACGAAAATAACTCTTAAAATTATCAATAATAATAAGTCAAACATAGTCATTATTTACAGCAATATTGTATATTACGTTACCTTCTCTTGCCGGTAGAAAATAAGTTCAACCAAAGCTTGTTTAGTTTTTAATATCAATGGATATGTTAAAAAACTTCGAGTTGACTTTGAGTTGCCTAGTAAATTGTAGATTAGGCAAAGTGTCAGAAAACTATTTTTTTTTTCTAGGGATCCCAATATGGTACAATTTTTTACAGCCTGCTCAAAATTTTCTGCTTCGTTTTTTTTGCAGATTTAAAAATTTGCCAAAATGACCCAAAATTATTATTCAGGGTATCTTGGATATGTCAATGATCAATCTTCCATAATTTCAGCCTCCCAGTTAAAAATATTGTTTTTTTTTCAATTTCCACCACAAATATTTTTATTTATTTTTTAGGTGGTTGGGGCTGTTGTACCTTTTTGGAAAAGTAATACGATGAGCAATTGAATAAAAATAAAAAACAGGTGTATTAATTACATAAATTTCGGAGAAAATTTGGGAAAATGCTGAATTTCTGGTAATTTCAAAAAATTTGTCACTCTTGGAAGTGACTGAACCTGCAATGGTAGGAGTTAGATCAACATTGTTGAGAATTTCATTGGATAGTAGTTTTTTAGCGTATGTTTGATGTCGCTGCGTTGAGTAGATCAAAAGATAAAAATAAAAGAATGATATGCGTACAAACCATGAAAATTGCAAATTTATGAATCACCCTGTAACTCCCAAATGGTTGAGATTGCCCCACCACAATGCCAAACAATTTTTTGTTTAGCTAGGTGAGATCTATTTCCCCACTCATTTCTGCACGTCGAATCTGAAACACCCTGTACACCCTGTATTGTTCTCTTTCCGATAAAATATCAAAGTAATAATATAGTAGTATTAATTCCTTTTAATGACAAATCACATAGAATTTTCCACACTTTATTTGTAAAAGTTTAAAAAGATAACTAAACTAAGTTTCAACCTTTTTCTTGTAAGCTATGTGCAGGCTTGGATTTGATTTACGTTTAAAATTCATTCGCATTTAAATTTTATAAGAAAAATTTTCAGGTTATTAAATTTAAATTAATTGAACTTTCTCTTATAGATATTGCATGGATTTAAGACGCAAGTAGGAGAAGAAAATTGGCGAAGATTCGTCGATCAATTTCCACCAAATTTGTCAGAAAGATTGGTAACTATGTACAACATATAAAAAGCAACAATAGATTGAAAGAAGAACTGTTCAATGCAACATACAACATCCTCTGCTTTTTTATTGTTATCACAATCGAGCGGTATTTCATAGATTTGTTTTGAATCTATATTAGAAAGATAAAAGAAGTATTAAAAGTTTTTTTTTTTGTATTTTTTGTACGATTTTCAGAAAAATATTCGTATGGGTTTAATAATTTTGAATATTCATTCTTGGCATTAGAAATTTTAAATACAATGCATAATGCAGGTTTCAGTATGAAGAAGAGTTTGCCAACTCTTAATAAAATCAGGAACGTAATTATATAATATCTATGTGTTGTGACAAGATATCCTTCCGCAACATAATAATGCGTAGATTTATATAATATTTTATGGGAAAAATTATAAATATATCTAAAATTAGAAAGTAATTCTCTAAGAGGGCAAAACGTTCCAACATCCTTTTGGAGACTTCTGAGAATTTTAAAACTTTTTCCTAATGTCCTTGAATTCCTCTACATTCCCATCCCCCTGAAATTTTAATGTTACTTGGAGATTTCTTATGTGATTAATTTTTAGTTGCCTATTTCATTTCTATATTAAAGATTTTGCGTTTACTTTTATTATTGTTTTATGACATTAAATTAATGGAATGTATGTAGGTATTCAAAAAGAAGAAAATATAAACCGCTTCATCCCTCTGAATTTTATAATTATATTAAATGCGGAGAAAGTATTTATTTATTTTAGAGCATGGTTGCGTTGCATGAGTGAAAAAAAAATTTGTTAACTATTTTACAAGTCCATGAAAAGTTATCGTTATATATAACTAAATTTCATTTCCACCGTACTTAAATTGACAACAATTATTTTCAAAAGAACTTACCTATTAAAGAAGTAAATATAATTGTGATAAGAAATTTATGTTAAATAGATCGAATCCACTATAATGGATATTATTCGTACATTTATTAGTGTTTATTGCGTATAATTTCGTATTTCGGGTCGCGTCGGGATTTTAGTTTTTTTGTTCGAAGCGGGAAATGATATTTCATTTAATTTCATACAAAAAAATCGGGTAGATCTTTTTTATTAACAAATTTCCTACGTTGAAACTTCAGATGTGCCATTAGAGAGCTAGATATTTTGTAAATATTGAAGAAATATAAATGTAATAAATGGTTAAAAAACGAAAAAGACTGAATATCTATTTGTACAAATTTCCATTATTAATATTGACAACAAAATTTCAATATAGAAATTAGTTGGACTGTGGTAAAGTTAAAAGCAATTTTATATACTCTATTTATAACATACCAGCGATGGTTTAAAATGAAATATTATTTCCTTGCAGTAGTTCTTTAGAAATTCGTAAAAACTATCGCGTTAATGTCAAATATTTTACAAGAACACGTGATGATAATTACTTTTTAATAATTTTCGCGCGTTATAAAGAATCATTTTTCCTATAGAAGAGAATAGAAAAATTTATAAATATAATAGTTGTTTAAATAAATTTTGTATAATAAAATAATATGAAATAGCTTTTTTGGGGAATTTCGCGTGATCGTCGGTTTTCGCGTTTATGAATCTCCGCCCCAAGATTCTAATCTCGTTCATTTTCGGCCTATCAATCTTTTTGTGTATTGGGGAATAATGAAAACAATGTTTTTTAGTTTGCACAATTATCACTAGTGTTTTAATTATTTTGAATAGTAGATGTTTAATTTTCTGTAATAAAATTTCCCAATATACTTTAAGGGATATAAACAATAGTCATTTTAAGTGAAATGCAATAAAATTCAATTTGAATGAATTGTTGATGAAAACTTAATTTGCGTGTATGATTTTTTATCGATATAAAGAATCAAACAAGGGTAGACATTATAAATGTGAACATAACCTTAATCGAACATTGCCTGCAACAAATTTGATGTTGTCAAAACGTGTTATGCGAATATATTATCGTATAATTTTTGTACTTATTATTATAACATTAAAAACTTTTCAAATAAGATAGGCAATTTAAAAAGTCCTACCATCTTTTAATTAATAATAAAAATTGGTGTTTCCAAACATAAATATAGCGGTTCCTTAACGCTTTCAGACGATATAGTAATAATGCTAGTTTTTGAATCGAATTAATATTTATATCACTGAAACAAACTAAATAACTATCCACTTCAGCAATAGATATGCAACCTTAGAATATATAACTAGAGGAAGTGCACATCGCTCAGAAAAGTTAAGCATTTTTCTTCATGTGTTAGAAATGTATCTTTGTGGTAGTTTTCTCCATAGCAGTAGTAAAAAATGGACTTGCGCTTGACAGGGCGAACATAAGTTTTAAAATTTTACTCCATTTTGGCTGACCGCCACTGAAATCGAGTTGGGGACAAAAATTCCGATTACTCAGATGTAAACAAACTGAGAACGGGGACAAAAACTTTCATTTTTCTAGTTACCTACATTAAGTCTAAGCAGTTTTAATTAAATAATATAATATTAAATATATCAAAAAAGATATTTCTAATAGCTAATTGCCTATAAAAAGATATTCCACAAGTCCATCGTCGATTATTTGTGCAACAATGCACTGCTCACTTCATTTTAAAAATCTGTCTTTTAAAGTCTATAAATTAACTAAAAACTTATATACATAAATCACTCCACTAATGTAGTCTCGATTTTTAATGATATTGCAGAAATAACTTTTAATTTCAAATAAATTGAAAACAAAACTCAGAGAGAACTAATGACAAATGTTTAGCATTGGGATCTGTCAAAGATAGGGGATCTGTCATCGAGATAGGGGACACGTACCTCACCTTGCCCACAAGAGAATTGCTTAAAACACGTACGAGGTTTTTACAGGCAAGGGCACTTCCTCTAGTTATATATTCTAAGTATGCAACTGAAGAATATAAATTCTTTTGTTAAACAGAGAAATTGCAAATCTAACAATTGCCTTGAATTTAAAAAATGCGACAAAGTTATTTAAAACCACATTCCGGCGGCCTTTCATTCCGGAGGTCCCAAACGTCGACGATACATTGTTGTTTTCGATTGATTACGATAAAAGGTCATTAAGTAATGCCGGGGTTCGGAATGCAATTTAAATATTGCAATCATCTCAATGTGGGTAAACGCTTCTTTCGCTCCATAGTAGATTTTAGAAGAACTAGAGATAGAGAGAGATTAGATCCAAATTATTGTTTTTGTGTTAAAATCCACAAGTTAGAATGATAGATGACTTTACTGAATTTAAATGTTTATCATATAACTGTTAAACAAAAATTAAGGGGGGAATCCCGTTTAGCGGCCTGAAAAGTAACCGATTTTCCAAGATTTTTTTGGAGATGAAGAAGATAACAAATGTTTCCAAAACTTTTGTGGTTTATTGAGGTTACTTTGGAGTACAAAAATTGTGGCTTGATAAATAAATTACATTACGATTTATAAGCTCATATGTGCAACGTGTCCAAAAACGATACACCAATATACATACATATATACGATACACAAAGGTCTGAAACAATAAATTCAAAAAGTTTTTTCAAGTTGAGTTTGAAGGTTAGTCGGTGAACCAAAAAAATTTTGAAAAAAAATTAATATTTTACAAAAAAAAAACCGCTGGATAAACAAAAAACCTGATTTTTAGGAAAATTTTTGTTCGAATTTGTTTAAATGAATTGTTTAAAACAATTTTTTATCAGTTTTGAGTGGTTCACCGACTAATAACACATTTCAAAAATATGTATGCGCGATTTCAAGTTGATAGGTCAAATACTCTTTGAACTATGAATCGGGCAAGTTCGAAAAATATGAATTCGAGTAAAGTGCGTTTAAAGTTTCGCGCCGGAAATCTGGAAGAAAGCAATGTTTTTGATACCTTTCGGGTTCCAATGGTTAATCAGCCATTCCAGGAGCATACATTAAGACCTCTTCTTCTTCGTGGAGCTGATTTTTTTCTAAGGCCTTCTGTTTTCGGGCCAACCGAAGCAAAACTACAGCTTTCTAGGAGACCGACCGATCTATTGGCGCCGGGCGCCGATCAAACACGCGGTGCGCGGTTTCAGATATATATATATATATATATATATATTATAACTATATAACTACATGTTTTTGAAATACCAAGTATTCGTTTCAGCGAAAAAAAATCGGTTTTTTGGTCCTGCTAACCGGGATTTCCCCCCTTAAAGCGGAAAGGGTTTTACCAAATTGCGTACAATCAGGGGTGTTATTACAGAATACGATTCGATTACAATCGAATTTAGAATTGAATGGATCTGAAGCTAGTAACTCACGCAAGTACTATATCTCTTTTTAATCTCACTCAATTCCAAATTTTCTTACTTACGATGGATTGCAATTGAATCGTATAAGACCACTGGTAATCTCAATTTCAACCTGAAATCGAAATATATCTACCTTTTTTGTTTACCCTCTCTAACCGCCGGCGAGACTTTGGTTTTTCGGCTTAAGGGTTTATTAGTGGGAAGTCGTCGGTGGAGCAAGTCATAACGTGTCGGCCGTATTTTTTGCTGACAAGAGATCACGATAAAAAAGGTCATGGTATTGCAGAGCAAATATCAGTGTTTCCGGAATCCACTTTAAATTGTAGGACCACTTGCAATCGTTGTCTCGAATCTGATAAAATACGTAGAAACGGGTAAAAAATCAATTAAGCTGGAAAATTCGTTTCCCATTATTTATATTTTTATAAAAGTCAGTGTCGACACGACAATAGTGTGACCCGCCAAATTTCACAAAATATTTGGAAACCGAATTCTACGTTGCTGATTGTAGGGTTAAAATAGTCATAGTTTCTATAAGAAGCTACGAAAATTTAAAAAAAAACGACTTTTTTCTTTTTTATACGTTTTGATCCAAAAAGTACGTTCTTACGATCTTTTTTGAAAACCTATAGGTTCTTATAGAAGGTATTATCAAAGATTACTTACTACTAGATAACCATCTCCCTAAATTACCCAGCTAGTCTTGAAAAAGTAACACTGGCACCACAGTAAAACAAAATATATCCAGCTTTAAAAAGTCATAAGAATATACATGCAAATAAAGAGTACAGGTATTGTGCAGTCATTTACTCCTGTCAAAATTATTTGAGAGAATCACTTACTTACGTCACAGACTCCTGTCTAAAAAGTACCGCCAAATCTTGTCGAAGAGTAAAACTGTACCAAAAAGTACCGTAAGAAACTTTCAAACTGTCAATGTATTCTGATCTTTTAGTGAGTGAAGTACATTGAACATTGTAAATGCACATAAGAAAAGTATCGTGTCTCTTATCCACAAACTCTCCCTGAAAACAAATTTTTGTTCTGACTACAGGATTGCCCGATGCGGGAAATATATAAAAGCGACCAAATTTTGTTCACTACTTTGTTCGAAGCAGTTTATCTAGTAGTAAGTAATCTTTTGTATTATTATACTGTAGACATATGTAAGACCTCAATAGGCTCGAAATTGTTTGAGTTATGTTGTATGCCATTTACCAAAATATTGTTGCTAGCGAAATGCGTTTTAAATTTCTTTCCACGTTACCATCAGTTTTTCAGTAAACCGCCAATTTATATTTTTATTTTGGCGTTTTTCACACTATAAACAACGTAACTCAAATGTTGCCTGAAACGTTTTTTGCGATATTCATGGCCGTCTCTTTTCTAGTTAATCTTCTCAAAAATATGTACTAGTTAGTCTGTTTTCTGCACAGATAATAACACTTTGTTAGACTTATATATATTTGTGGAACAACACTTTTTAGAATATATGAGCTATGTGATGTAATTAACCAAAAATTAAAATAACATCTAGGGTCTACTGTTTTTACATATATTGAACGTTTCACAGCATTGTGGCGTATACCGAGAAACTTTTCGCTATTACAGTATGGCACTCAGAAATCCACAACGAAAAGTATAGAAAAGTCAAACATTTTTTTAATTGTACATATGAACAGTTAGCTTAACCTCGCAATTGCAAAGCTTTATTGGGGTGGGGGGGGAGGGGGGCGGTACAATCGTACAAATTTTCATCAATAGAAATATTTGAACTTCTCGCCAGTTCAGTCTTATTTTTCCAAAAACCTTACAAAATCTCCTTTTTAGTAACATCCGTATACCAAAATTCATCTTATAGGTTTATAAATAAGAGGATGGGAGGAGGGCTATGACATAAAATCGGACAGAAGAATAGACCGAAACTATAGTATTTCCTAGTTGCTATAAAATCCGAGAACCCAAAACCTCGGCTTAAACTTAAAAAGCTTCTACCTATCTTTTCATTTCCGGTAAAACTGCAAGTGCAAGACAAGACGCCAGTAAGTTAATTTTGATCCACATTTAAAATTATATAGAAATCTCAAATTTGAGTGTCTTGGTTGAGCCGCTTTAGCAGGGAATGTGTTTGTTTTTCAGGAGGCTTGAGCAACCGTAGGCAAACGAATACGCATTTCTGGTCTCTGATCTTGAAGAAAACGCATTAGACCGATAAGCAGCTGTAACAATTATTGCAAGCTAGCCATACCAACATAAGTTATTGTTGTTTTTAAAATACTTATCTCAAAATAAATTTTGCACCGATTCTTAATGATTCAAAATTAGACCTACGAAACAATTTTTTAGCAATATATTTGAGAGTTGGTAATAAGTTTTTTTGAGCTGTTCTAAAAGGCCTTTTCATTATCTCAATGGAGGAATTATAAGAAGGACACGTACAATAGATAAGTTATGGCTATCAGAAGAATAAAATTACTAGATTTTTTTCAAGATGTGCCCTTTTCGTATAACTTTGTCCCCATACTTACATTTGAGGGCAATCAAATATTAACTTTGTAAATCTCTAATGCATGTGGTTTAAAAAATAGCAATTTTAGTGAAGATTAACTTAAAAGAAGTTTGGATTTTTCCGTTGTTAAATCTATGTATGTAGGTTTAAATCAAATCTGTCAAACTGAAACTTAAGTCTTGGAGAAGAGAAAAGTAATTAATCCATTAAGTGCCATAGTTAGCATTGCATTTATAGCGCCAAAGTAACTATTGGAATCGCAGTACAAGTGAAAAATAAGATTTATGTATTTTATAATTTTTTATTTATAAAAAATTGCTTAAACAATTTGTTTTGTTTATTGCCTTTCTTTGTAACATCTGATTGCGTGATTCAATTCGATCATAAAGAAATGACTATTCAAAAGTTAATTTATCAGTTTTTTAATGTGCAAAATTTGGTATTTGGTATTTTTTCGACTTTTTGCACTTAAGAAATTATAGATAAAATTTATAGGTGACAGGGCTTTTTTGGTGTTCCATTCATATCATAGATATATAAGGAGGAATTCATTTAGCATTTGTTTTTGAAAAAGTATTCAAATTATTTATAAGAACATATAAATATTTGAATATTTTTTCCAAAACAAATGCTAAGTTTGTAAAAAATGTTCTTGTACTCCTCCTTATTATATCTATTCTGTTAATGGAATACTAACAAAGCACTTTGGCACATATAAATTTGCTCTATAACTTCCTATGTGGAAAAAGTCGAAAAATTGATAAATAAACTTTTAAATGGTAATTTCTTTATAATGTTTCCTGCATCAAATGGCGCCATCAGATTTTGCAAAAAACCATTAAACAAATTTTTTTCTTGGAATAATTTGAAATCAATACATGTACATGCTTGGCCTCATCTGGAAGCAAATTGTAAAGCATAATGAGCGATGAAAGTTCACAAAATATTAGTAAATCATTGGTGAGATCATCTCAGATATCAACATTTTCATTTTTTTTTATTAACTCGATATTTTAACGTTTTATATTTTATTCTAAATTCTACTTTGTTATTTAAGTTTTTTTTAAATTCGTCAATTATAAAAATATTCGAACTTGTCACATAAAACTTATAGATTCAAGGTTCCTCATTTGTTATTGATTTTTTTCGATTATTTCTAAATTGGTTTCTGATTTTAACAATTCGTTCAAAAAGTGTTTTTTGCAACATAATAAAAAAATCGTGATTTCGTATGTACCTAAACCAAATTCACCGGAATTTGGTCGCGCCGCGTTTTTCGCGTTTTTACTCGGGTGATCATTAACGTTTAAGTAAAAGAAAAAAACTAGGATTTAAAATTATTATTAAATAATATATTTGTAGGATTATAATCACAATTATAAAATTTTGTTCTTAAATCTACTTAAAGAATACTGTTCAAGAATTTTCATTTTTACCATTATATGTTTTTCCTAGACATGTATATTTTGATTATTTATTAAAATTTTAGAAGAGAAGTTTTATTTTAAAAATTCGTAAGAAGTACTCACATTTTTCATTTATATTTTTTTAGTTATTTTCTAATATTGTGGTTTCTTAATGCTCAATATTTATAAAAAATCATATTTAGAAATAGCCATAGCAATAAATTTTATACCATCAGAGTTTGTTTTTGAAAAAGGTTTATAGTGGAAAATAAGAAAATGTACGAATGTATGTTTTTTGTATGAGTGAGATGAAAGTTGCCAAGCTGTTCCTAAAATTCATATTCTTATTTTAAAGTATATAACAAGTTTTGTATATTTAAAAGGCAAGAATTAAAACATTTAACAAATTTAGAATATTTGCCAACTTTCATAAGAATGAATGCTTTTTTATAATTTTTGAATTAAAGTGAATTAAATTTTTATTAAAAAAAAGAAAGAAAACAAAACTTTTGCAGAAGTCTCAGTGATTTCCTAATCCTCATTATGGGAATTCGATAGAAATAATGAAATTACTATCGAAACCCAGCATTCCTTTCTAATCCTCCGACCATTAACTCCATCTCATGCTTTTATATAAGCAAATAAAAAGATGTAGGTATATAGTGTAATTTTAATTAAGTATGTATTTAATAATATTGACAAAAATGACAGGCTATAGTTTTTTATTTACTACGAGGAATATATTTGCTTAAGCAATAAAATTATGGATTCATGATTTTGTTTGCTACTTCACAATTGGCATGTGTATGTGAAGGTATGTATTACGTACCTTAAATTGTGCTTAGAACAAGATAAAAGGGTAATTGTAATAAAATCCTTAATGTAAATATAAAGTGTATTTAATTAAAAAATTTCGTTTTATTAAATTACCTATTGCTATTCGAAACTTCTTTAGGAACAAAAGACGTCTACTACATCGACTCTTCACCTGGTCCAGTATCTTAGATGTTATTTAGCAGTTACTTTCATGTTGAACGCCTGTCAACTGATTTCAAATTCGATTCAAAGATTCGGATTTTTTTGAATCTAAATGAGTTGTTATTGTGTCATATCTTGGGGAGAGTATTATATATATATATATATATATATATATATATATATATATTTATTTATTTATATATATATAGTGTAACGAATTCATTTATTCCAATTTTTTTAAATTAACCCAGTTGTATATAAATTCATTTTAAAAAGTTCAATAGTGCAGGAGCTACAGTCAACATATAATTAAGTCATCTGTGAAAAAAATGAAATTGTTTATATTTTTTATTTATAATTTGATTTTACCTAACTTACATTTAATATTTAGAAAACCCTTGTTTCTAATAACTTCCGCACAAAAAAACGTAAAACATGTTGCCCCGTCACTAATGGTTTGTGGATGTTTTACTTCATCTGGCGTTGGTCCAATTGAAAAGATAGGTGGAAAAATGACTGGCGAAATGTATAAAGGCATTTTAAACAAAAAATTTAACAGGGGTTTCGCAGACAATTTGCCCTTAGCCTGGGTCTTTCAACAAGATAACGACCCGAAACACCGCTTTCGAGTCGTTAAATCTTGGTTGGAGGCCAGCCGCATAAAAGTTCTAGAGTGGCCTGCACAAAGTCTCGATTTGAACCCCATCGAAAACTTATGGGGAATCATAAAAGGGACTGTTGCAGCGAAAAAACCCCGCAACAAGCATTTTCTCTTTGGGAAATTATTCAGCAAGACTGGTACAAAATCTCTTCAGACCAATGTGCAGCATTGGTTAATACTATGAATAGCAGATGTGCGGAAGTCATTAGAAACAAGGGCTTTCCAACTAAATATTAAATGTAAGTTAGGTAAAATCAAATTATAAATAAAAAATATAAACAATTTCATTTTTTCACAGGTGACTTAATTATATGTTGACTGTGGCTCAAGCACTATTGAACTTTTCAAAATGAATTCATAGACAAATGAGTTTATTTTTGAAAAAAATTAGAATAAATGAATTCGTTACACTTGATTTGTAGTGTTTTCTATTAATTTAATTTAATATTATCAATAAAAGTTAAGAACTACACAGAGTAAAACCAACTTAACTATGTGACTTAATTATATGTATATGAGCACAAGTGTATACTTAAAACAGCAGGGGTCGTTAAATTATAGAGACAAAACATACTAAAAAGAGAGACAAATATATTTCGTACTGCCAAAGGTTGTTTACTTTTGCACGTGAAAAAGTTTCCTCGAGTGAATTAATTTTAATTTTGTTAAAGTAGCTTTGCGTAAACACCCAGAATTTGTTTAAATAAAGCAGTATGAAGTGTTGGTTTTTTTCGTTCGCAAGTAATTAGAAAGTATGATGATGGGAAGTCGTTCTTCCTGTAATTACATTACTCGAATTACTTCTAAATTCATGCTATAAACATGTGAAGTTCAATTAAAACCTCAATTTATAGAAAAAAGCAAAAGTTTCGTAAGAATATTTGTGAGGTTACCGTGAAAACTGATTTAGCGTTCCAAGTTGTTTATACTAGTTGAGGCGTCAAATAAAATTTTTAGGGGGCATCCATAGAAAATTTAAAAACAAAACTGGTGGTTTGTTTGACCTATTATATAACGTCAAAATTAATATATATAAAGAAAAGCTAAATTCCTTTGGCTCGTCTTCAACACCAGCACCAAAGGGTTAGCTTTTCTTTATCCAGTGGACGCCTTCGAAAGAAACCGCCGATCGCGTTAGGAAATATTTTAATATTTCTTACTTTGCTCGAGTTTGAACGGTTCAGTTCGGAATTTGCAAATCCAAGTAATTAAAATTTTTTAGAAAATTTGCTCGGGTCATGTGTTTATTTCGTACATTGTTTACATGCATTACCTTCTCTAGTTCCATGCCGTGGCGTTTAAAATTGAGTATGTGTAAAAGAAGTGTCGTTTCAATCATTTAAATCTATAAAATGTATGGAAAATGGGCACTTCTTTTGTTCAGAGCTCCGTCCAGGCAAAACTAGGCCTCTGATCAAAACATTTTCCTAGAATTAATTTAACCTAAACGTTATTTTTAAAAATATGAAAAAATATATAAAATATTTAACAAAGTATTGCAGATTTTGGCACATTTTTTTTACATAGCAGTATAAACAGAGAAGCTTTTGTTATCGTGGAAGAAACTTTTTCCTAAAAAGCTTTTTTCTTAATGCTGGCACGCAAGTTTCTTCTGCGATAATAAGAGCTTCTCTGTTTGTACTGCTATGAGTTCTTAAAAGTGCTAAGATCTGCACTACTTTGTTAAATATTTTATATTTGGAAAGATAACACGTTTAGGTTAAATTAATTCTTGGGAAATGTTTTGATCAGAAGCCTAGTTTTGCCAGGACGGAGCTCTGAACAAAAGAAGTGCCCATTTTCCATACACGGCTTGGAACTAGAGAAGATAATGGTACATGCGATAAATAGTTTACCGAAATATCGGTGTGACAGTGTAGTGATCATAATCTGATACAGCTGTCTTGGTCGGTTATTGTTTCGAGTTTTTGTTTGGATCAACATCTAGTTTTCGGTTTCTTTCGAAGGCGTCCACCAGCGAAAGAAAAGCTAACCCTTTGGTGCTGGTGTTGAAGACGAGCCAAATGAATTTAGCTTTTCTTTATTAGAAACGCCAATCGCGGTAGGAAATATTTTAATATTTCTTACTTTGCTCGAGTTTGAACGGTTCAGTTCGGAATTTGCAAATCCAAGTAATTAAAAATTTTAATTAAATTTTTATAATTTCGGTTTTTGCTTTTTTTATTGACTAGATATGTAGCATTTAATGTAAATAAAGTTTTTTTTTAATATTATTTTTTCCTTTTTATATCATAATCTGATACAGCTGTCTTGGTCGGTTATTGTTTTGAGTTTTTGTTTGGATCAACATCTAGTTTTCGGTTTCTTTCGAAGGCGTCCACCAGCGAAAGAAAAGCTAACCCTTTGGTGCTAGTGTTGAAGACGAGCCAAATGAATTTAGCTTTTCTTTATTAGAAACGCCAATCGCGGTAGGAAATATTTTAATATTTCTTACTTTGCTCGAGTTTGAACGGTTCAGTTCGGAATTTGCAAATCCAAGTAATTAAAAATTTTAATTAAATTTTTATAATTTCGGTTTTTGCTTTTTTTATTGACTAGATATGTAGCATTCAATGTAAATAAAGTTTTTTTTTAATATTATTTTTTCCTTTTTATATCTCAATTTATTTTTTATTCGAATATATTGGACACCCAGTGACATTGCTAAGTTCCTAGAAATAAATTTAGGTGTGTTATGTGTCTAAAAGTAAAAATATATCAATTTTAATGAAGGTTTGAAAAGGGAATTCAGCATTAGAATACTACTTAAGATTCAGATAGCTGATATGCATGGTATACAGAATATAAGTATGTAATCTTATTTGACAAATGTTTACTAATTTGAATAGTAATTTCTACCCTTAGGGTAAAGAACGAGAGGAAACGCTATCTCAAGTAAAAGCCCTGTACGTGTATTAAACAGTTACATTAATTTTAAGACATTGTTTTGCATACAATAATTAAATCATTTAAAAAAGTCAACTATTAGTCATCTGAACTCGTTCGTCAAAAAAATATAAATTACTCTTATAGAATAAAGGTTATAGCTATCGACTAACTTCTTATGATTGTTTATTGTCCTAATACATATACTGAAAAAGTAAGAATTCTGAAGAAGTGATAATAAATAAAAGTTTTTGTTTGTAATTTCCAGTTTGTTTACATCCGAAATATGTACATTTTTAGTCACACCAATTGTTCAAAGGCAGTTCTCGGTTATGTTTTGAAAAGGGGCATGCAACTGCGTGAACTACTAAATAGTTAAATGAGGTTTTTTCTTATCTTTTTCCCGACGCGTCTACCAAAATTTTAAATTTGCGTTACTTCAATGGTGTACTCACACAAGAAATGGTCATTCCACTACATAAAGAAGTATGCCAAAGTATTCTGAGCTTAAAGCACTTCCTTATTAGCTATATAGTTAGTTACTTTGGATAGAGAAGAATAAAAGACTACACTACAGTGAGCGGTGAACTGAGTTTAAGAGTATATAATCAAACATATTTTATACATAATATTTTGGAATGACCAGACAACAAAACAATAAAACACATATAATTTAAAATTTGGAGAGGATAGGTTCTTTCCTTCGATTGACATCACGACTTCTTTTTCATTATTTTCATAAAAAGTACCATAACTGCAATAAAAAAAGTTATTGCTGTACGTTAAACAAAAAAAATATTAATTTACAAATAAATATAGCCATTACTAGGCCAATCATTATCCACATCCAACATTTCCATGCCCTTCTAGAATGATCTTGCAACTTATCGGCTTCTTTGGCTAAAGAATTTATATTAGAGTCTGACATTTGGGTAGACTTTGCAACTATCTAAAGTGATAAAAGTAGTAAATGCACTAATATTGATATTGACAAATTGTTTACCTCTGTATCTCGTTTAATGATTCTATTTGCTGTCTCTGTTTGTTCTTTAAGGCTTTTAGTAAGGGATAGCATATCCTCCGTAATCCTTTCCTGTACATCAGTATAGAACTTCATTGCTTGGCCCATGTTTTCCTCTGTCTGCACGTTTCTGCGCCGAAGATTTTCGTCTACCATATAAGAGTACGGTAATAGTTTAAACGTTGACAAATAATTCATAGAAGTCTTACCGTTTATAAGCTCTTTTCGAAGTTGAGAGTAACTTTTAGAATTTTGAATTTGGGTCATTTCTTTCACTAAATCATCACCAACTTCTTTCTGCTTAAATTTCGCAGACCTTTTAGTAAGAGCAGTATTATCCACGTAATTTGTAATGTTTTTTAGATGTTGTAATCGGGACTGGTAATCTGATATTGATCTTTGAATGCACTCCCTAAAATAAAATAATAATTTTTAATTTAAACTTTATATGTTTTGTAGTTTTTTACTCTCCGTTTTCCTTTAGTTCATCTATCATTGTGTCTAGAGATTTAATATATTTCTTTAGCAGCCAAAAATTATTCTCATCTTTTGATTGCTCCTCACAACTTGAAAGCAGAGTACGGATATTTACTTCCAACTTCGACACCATTTTTACATTTAAGTTTAAAAATTGTTTATGCTTGTAAGAAATACTCTTAATTTATTATGGATGAATTACAACAAACTTTCGGCAAAAGTATCGTAAAAATTAATAAAAATTCCAGCTGTCATTACAAATTTGGCATTGTAGTTTGTCAAATTGACAATTTGGTGCTTCTAGAGAGTGTTCCGTGAATCATAAATCTCAGATATTTCAGTTTATTATTATTTTAATTAATTTAATAAAATTTAGCAATAACTATATTTTACAGTTTTTAATTTATACTTTAGTTCTATTAAATCTAAATCACATAAATTATAATTAGTTTTGCTTGGCAATTTAGATTATATAAGTTCTATATTCTATGCTTGGCAATGACGTAGATGTCAGTTGTTTTCTTAGAATAAAGAACTAGAGGAAAGACAACGCCATCTTGATAACTACAGCTTAGAATAGATACCATATAGAAGAACAGCTCCTTAAATTTCCCTGTTCAAACGTGAACGAAATAGTTTGGCAATGTTGTTGCAATTTTGTATGGAAAAGTAAATCCTAAATGTCAAAAAATTCCAAGAAGTAAATGCTATCCGTCAAAAATTAGTGAGCGAGAATCAATTTTGTACTCTCAGAAGAGAAATTTCCCTTTTCGTCGATTAATTCGTATAAGCGGACATATGTGTTGGTTAAGTAATTGACAGTTCTAAATTTCATGTCAAACAACATGATGCTTCCTGGAGGATTATTTTCGTTTATTCGTGCCTCGTGGAGGATCTGGCAACTTTTTACACAAGTTAAAGGATACATCATCTAAAGTGATGCAAACTATGCAGCCGGGGTTAGCAACAAACGACTCAACATACGAAGAATGATTCAATCTGCAGTCTTCAAGGAATTGATTAAGGTACATACTTTGCTAAAATTTATAGATTTATATTGAACAGAATATATTGCTTGTAGATCCTGATGTTAAACCATAAAAACCCATTAAAGGACGCCCCAATATTATAATGTTTGTAGGTTTGCAAAGTTCTGGAGAAATAACGACTATCGCTATCAAAAGAAAAATTGGAAGTCTTGTTTAGTCTGCGCTGACACATTGCGGGCTGGTGCCTACGAAACAAATCAAACAAAATGCAACTAAAGCACGAATACCGTTCTTTGGCAGTTATAAAGAAGTTGATCCAGTCGTTATAGCCCAGGATGGTGTAGAAATGTTCAAGAAAGAAGGGTTCGAGATGAAAATTGTTGATACTAGTGGAAGACATAAGCAAGTAGAATCGTTTTTTGAAGAAATGTTGGCAGTATCAAACGCAATAGTAATACGAGCAAGATTATGTGATAGATTGTTAATAATTTAAAGCCAAACTATAGGATAGGCTTGTGAATCTCAAGCTCTCAAGTTCAAAGAAAAAGTAGATATTGGTTCGTTCAAACAAAGTTAAATGGACATGCAAAAGGTGGAGGTGCTCTATCCGCGTAAGTTAGATAAAATCTTGTTAACTAACCTACAACACCTCGTTTGTTTGAGTCTGAGATTTAATTTCCTTGAAGTTCAAGAAACTTTCTTTGATCGTAAAGATCATGTATTGGAGGTATAATTTTTGGTTGTTACGCTAAAGTATTACATTTTAATTACATTGATTTCCAGTGCCTGGATTCCGTAAAAACATCGTGCAAATTGGCATTGTTCGGAGAAGTTGATTCAACTGTACAAGAGGGATCAAGTTCGGGAAAATTTATTAATTTTGACCCGGCCACAGCTGAGATATTGTTAGATCTTGGACGAGCTTTATACAAATTAATGTTTCAGCTCTTATTGCTCATTGAATCCAATCACAAAATTGCTATAATTGTGATTAATAATTTAAAGCAAAATGATAAGGTAAGTTGATTGATTTTTTTAAGAATGCATACTGACGTGACATTTTTCTAGATGCAAGATATTTCCGACCTTTATTCAACGGTGCGGGGAGCATTGCTACGCTGTATTGATGATGTCGAGATGGAATCTTTAGATACTTCAACCTCAACGGAAGGCGACAGTACTCCAACACCATCTCCTGGACTTCCCATGACAAATCCCGAAGAATTTGAAAACACATTAGTTGAAATGATCCAAAATCAAAAGTGGTCAGCGGCAATCTCATACTCGTCAGTATAAAAGGGTGTATCAAATGACCTCTTCTAACTTAAATTTGGTATCGTCAGTTTTCGGTCAATTTGACGCCCGAACCTCCGATGAGTTGTCTTTTATTTTAAACATACTCTCAAAAGATTATCAAAGACAAAGAGGTGAGTACACAATTATTTGCTAAATTCTGAATCATCAAAAATTTTTCACCTTATAGATGCATTTATTCTATCAAAGACCGATACTGAGCTATTGGAAGTGTACACAATTCTTTCAGAGAATTTGTATCATGTATCGAGTGCGTTGACTGCAATGGAAATAAATATGAAAAGTTATTCAGGCACTTAATAATGATATCATTACAAATTTATAGATGAATCATGACTAGGTTAAGTAGATATTTGGATTAACATGCACAACGTAATCTCTGTACTTTTAACAGACTTTTTTTTAGCCGTAATTTAATGATACATTATTCAAATAAAGTAAATGATTTCTTAGAGCACCGCTGTTTTTTACTTATTCCTTTAAATCTCTAAAATTGTTCTGAAATGGAAATAAATATGAAGAACTATTCACTCGTTTCCTCGGCTGCCGGTTAAGAGGGCAATGATATCATTAAAAAGTTGCAGATAAATCATGACTAAGTTAAGTAGAGATTTCGAGTAACGTGTAAAACTAAACTTTATAGTTTTAATAGAGGTTATTTTTGCTGTGATTCCTTCTACGTTATTTGAATAAAGTAAATGATTTTTTGAAACATCGATGCATTTTATTCGACTTTAATTTTAATCATATATTCCAATGGCTAGTATAGCATAAATTATTCCTAATGATTTAAAAGTTTCTTTTTTACCGGATACTTGACTAATAATAACAAATTATACCAAATCCCACCTTGCTTGTTCGAGTTACAGTTTACAGGAATTAAACATTTCAAAATATGTTTCATTTGATATCGTTTTATTTTATTAAAATAGAGAGGGGGATAGGAGGGATATGATGGATAGTATGTCGGATGGAGAATTGGATAAAAGAGACGGTGCAAAATTATTTATCAAACTGTTGTGTGGTGTGGGGAACTTTTAGGGAAATAATTGAAAACACTACTTTTTAACAATTTTAACAGCTGTATTTAAGGTTTTAATCAAATCAATCCCCACCACCACACAAAATATTATATGCACAAGCCCGTTACATCTATGTCTCGTTTCTTTATTGATTTTCACTTGTCGAGACCTCAACTGAAGAATCAGCTTTGTTAGGATTACTTTTTCTATTTCTTATGTAATTATATTATTTGATGTAGTTGTCAGTAATTGATGAATCTTAATAAATAAAATAACATATTCAGAAGGATTTTTTTACAATTAAACTCACAAAGGATTCCCATTCCATTTCAAGTGAATCTGAACCTATCTGAATTTGGAAACCAACTCAAAGAATTGTTGATATCTAGAACCGATATGATTGTACAACGAAAAGGATACCTGCTATTCACGCTACAAAATGCAATTTTATTCTCAGGGATATAAGATCTTGAAGATAATACTTTCTTAATGTCGCTATTTTTTTCCAATGTAATCTCATGAAATGGTCCAAGTTCTAAAGATGATGGATGCCACCTTCGCACAAATAAAGTCAGACTCTCTTCATTTGTGTTCGTACTTATACCTTCGTCGCATTCTTGGACGACCAACTCACAATTTACAGATAACCGGCGATCGTTTCCTAAATGATGATCATCATCTAGAATGCGGACTGAATTCCTTTCACTTTTTTTGTTTTAACAACTTGGATACCAATTTTGAAAATCCATTCACTAATTATCGGAAGTATTCCAGTTTCATTGTTCAGTTCACTTAACTTCAAGTAATGTACCTTTGCCTTGCACTCACCTTTCTTTAAGTTTCGAACCAATCCGATTTTTACTTGCTCTCCATCCTTAAATGTACTCAAACTTTCAGACAAGTTTGTACATTCTAGCTTCAGTTGTTCAGTCTGTTTTCGATCAATTCTGAAGTATTCTGCAGGTATACCTATAAAAGGTTCCAATGCTCGCTTAAAGGAACCAAGTTTAATTCGATCGTCTACGAAAACTTTCAACATAGTTTGCTTATCAATTTTTTCCTTGTTATCGTCTAAATCTGAAAGATGACCGTTAACCAATCTACTCTTGTGATTATTTTCACTAATATTATATGCTCGAAAGTAAAGATCACTATCTAGTTCCATGTCTTCATCATCATCACTGTTTATTTCGTGCGATAGAATAGGTTTACATACAAGTTTTTCTCCATTTTCTTCTTCTGGACTTGATAATTGTGGCGAGTGACTTGTGCTTGACACATGACTCGAATAATGAGGTGCTGACTCAACAAGCGTGCGATCACCATCACTTAGGCTGCTATCTTCGCTATTGCTTTCATGACCTGTAGAAACCGATAACATTGGAAGAGGAGAAGAACGTCTAAAGTCACCACTGCCGCCTTGGTCACAATTACTTGAGTAACCATTTATTATGACCGCATCTACGACATCAGAATTTTCATCTTGATCGCTCTCGGATGGAGATTGTTTAGGCGTTTGGAAGTTGGAATCTCCTGAATCGGATTTAGGCTCATACTTAGGTATACCTAATAATTCAAGAGAACTTCTATCTGTACTAGGAACCGAAATAAATAAATGTGTTAAATAAGTTAAATTTTCTTGAATAGTTTTCCTCAGATTTTCAGTGATTTCATCTGTAGAATTAGTTGTGCTTGCTGCGAATAAGTTAGACCTAAAATACATTTTTTGTTGGCCTTCTTTGAGGATAACAACATTAGAAGGCGGACTATAGTTAATTACCACCAAATACTTTTGTTTGATTCCAAGCTTTTTCCCCCACAAGCTTCTCTACATTTACAGCCGCTTCCACTTCCTGTAATCGCACTAAATATGGCCCCTCCACATCAGAGGTGTTCAAATCAACTTTAAAAATTTAACAGTAACACCACCACTAATACTTTTCGAAATCTTCATTTTCACTGCGAACTGCTAAAAGAAAATCAGTATCCGGATCAAGTGTATTAAATATTGCAACAATTTACACGTTTACATCAAATTAAAATATTAAAATTCAATTAGATTGCACCCATGCAATTATTAAAATTTTACTATCTAGGGTAAAAATGGCGTTTATAGTAAATGACTGAGGGAAAAATACATTTTTGGTGAAGTTTGTATTTCGGTAATAATGTTGACCTTTGGTTTGTTGATTTCCGATTTTAAACGTTGAATAAAATGTTCTTTCTGTTCCAAGAAATTCACGTTTCTTAAAGAATTCCTCAATTTCTTTAGCTTTTTCTTCTGTTGCAAAATTTTCTGTTAGATGTTTGATTAGTCGAGCAAGAAGAAAGCCACCCTGCAGAGAATTCAATGTAAACGCCAAATATTAAAAAGATAAGAATAATACATACCTGATATTGTTTCAGCAACATATCTGCATTTTCCATAAAGAATTCCCAAGTCATATTGCGTCCTTTAGGGTTTATTGCAACAGCAACGACAACGAAAATTGAATCTTGTGCACGCACTTCATTCTAAAAGTGGTTTCCGTGTTTTTGTAAAAATATGAGGTGCTTGATGTTTACTTACCGACATAGCAAATTTAAAAACTTTTTTCAATATTTCAACATCTGAAATAGAACCTAGGGCGCGAGAAGAGGTATATCCATCCGTGTGACATTGCTTTGCTAAAACCGACCTTTGCATTGGGGGATGTCTTCATCAGTTCTGATTGTGCAATGTCTTCCGATGGGACCAAGTTGTAAATTGCAGCCTCATGACTCCTATTTTCTGAAACAGATTTTCCTTCCTCGGTTAATTCATAACTTTTTCGACTGGTTTCACAAATAACATCTTTAGGGGACTCCAGAATGCAAGTTTTTTAACAAAGGCCTCAGTATCCTCTTGCTGTTCTATTGCAGCAATTTTGTCGACATCTTTCGTCGCTTGAATACGTTGAACCCGGAGTGTTACTATAGTACGCAACACTGCAGTATATCCTTATTTCAAAATGAAAAATCTTCGGTATGGTCAATTACTTCCATTTTAATTGTCAAACTCAATGACGAAATGACATTTACAACTAAATACAAAATGACTGAGAGATTTCCCATTTGGGTAATTTCTTCTCAGGGACATTACCATTTAAATGAAAAATTAAATTAAGTGACAGGAAATTTTTTCAGATTTGTTCGAAGCTGGTCTACTATATCATATCTATACTATGACTACAGGCCTTAGAACAGAAAACGAAAGGAAGTGCAATACCGTCTATAAACCGTGTACGTGTTTTCCGATTTTTTGTTCATGGGAAAGGTGTGGGAAGGGAACCCAGAGCACGCCTTCCGAAATGTCAATTTGACGTGGACTATCTGAAGAGTGCACATTCAAAGTGTTTATAGAGTGTTTATTGAATAATTTTCACTGTTCTATTATTAAAAGTGGTGTAATTTTACAAATAAAGACAATTAACATTTAAAAGACTGTTTTGGTTTAGTTTACTAAGAATCTGAGGTGCTTAATTTGAACATTTTTCGTGATGAAGTGTGCGGTATTTTGTTGTAAAAATAATCGGCGCAATTGGTGTGGAAAATCATTTTTCAGGAAAGTTAAATAATGTAATAAGCAATTATACAGCATTTTCTTTGAAATATGTGCAAAAGCTGTATAAATAAAAGCTAAATTACCAAAGAATATAAACATTTCTCTTGATGGTGCTCGTTTGTTTACATTTGAGATTCGTCAGAGTTTTGGATCGCCTTGGTGGTTCAGCGACAGCTGACGGAAGTTTTTGCCTAGGGGCTCTAATAAAACTTGAAAAATATTAAAATATTTTTCTACTTTTTGATATTTTAGGATTCCAAAAGATAAAGACTTCAGAGAACTGTGGTTAAAATCCATCGGTAGAACTGATTATATACCATCCGATGGTAGTAATATTTGCGAGGACCACTTCGAATGAGTCAAAAATTTACTACTTCCATGGTGAAAACTAACACATTTACACCTTTCAAACACATAAGGAAAATTCGGACACTTTTTGAGCATAGTGCACTTCCTTTCGTTTTCTGTTCTAAGCTACAGGCCGTAAGGTAGAAACGATGACGTCAGCTTATGAGGAAACAACACCAGCGCCGTCTATACGACCAAATGAAAAGTTGTTATCAGCTGTTCAAGTGACAGCTTAGAAAAAATCTTATCCAACTTTTCAATTGCATAATTTATTAATATATGTATCCCCATTTGCCAACAAATTGTAAGATTTGCAAATCACTGTTTTCACATATTCTCCCGAATACATTTTTAAATCAGATCACTTCATATTTATTGTACAATTTGTTGTATAATGCTGGCAATTAGAGAAAAATCTAAGCCAACTCTTCAAATGTAAAAGTTGTCAATAGATTTGTCCCCATTTACCAACAAAACTCGAATCACTAGTACCACATATTCTCACAGCATCACAAAACTATTATATTATCACTTATAATAAAGTTAAACGTAATTTCTTTTACTTTTTAATGAAATTGAGAGTTGTTTACATCGACTGGGATGAAGAGCGGACGTCATTACTTCCCTCCATTTGACATTTCTTTTGGGTATTGCCAATATATTTAGAACGACGATAACTCACGCATAATTAATTAAATCTAAATGAAACTTTCTCACGATATTATCTTACAAGTTAATTTTATCACACACTAGTTATTTCACTTAAATAATGTCTGAAACTCACACAATATTACTTTAAAGTCCGAGGCGAATTAGCCGAAATTTTCACTTTAACTAAAAAATATATACACTTCGCCACTTGAATGTCACAAAACTTTTACCGCAAATTGCTCTTTATACGATTCACTATTAGTTTTTGGTTAGAACGATTTTAAAAGTTAATCACACTTCTTATAATTAAACAAAACTTCGAGTGACAGAATTTCGACTTTTTCACGTTTTTCCTCATAGTGTGATGTCACGGGTCACAACTGGCTCTACCTTACGGCCTGTAGTTATCAAGATGGCGTTGGGAAAGAACATGATCTACGAGTAAAGGCCAAAACAGAATGAGATGCGACACGACACCATATGATTTTGCTGTCGCAGCCGTGACGCATTATGTCGCATTCGATAACACAATGAACTTATGATGCGCCATTTTGACAAGTGTATTAAATAAGTTTGGTTTAGGCTAAGAAGATGTGTAGATCTTTATAAAAGACTTTCTGAAGAATGGTGCTTACTATAAAAAAAAAGAAAAAATTACTAAATGCATGTTTGGCAATACTAATAAATATTTTGCCATAATTGATCCTTATATTTGTTATCTTTGTATTTTTTTGACTTTTTATTATATAGGCATTCATATTCTCTAACAGAATTTATTATAAGTTCTTCAAATTCGCTCATTTTAAATTTTATTTATATTTTCTTGCTAACTGTCAAAGTGTCGCAGCGTCAAATTCCAACAGTGTTGAAAATTTTTAGCAAGCATTGCGACACGTCAATGTCGCATTGCGACCATTGTGTTACCATCAATGGTTTTGCACATGTTGGAACTTTTGACAGTCGCATAGGTGTCGTGTCGCAGACGTGTCGCATCTCATGCGACTATGCGACTATGCGACTTTCAAAAGTTCCAACATGTGCAAAACCATTGATGCCCTCTAAACATGACGAGTCGTAAACGTAACGCCGGCGAAGTCTAATTTTCATAGAACTCTTCGCCAACGTTACGCCGCCGGCGTAACAGAAACGAGTCGTTAACGTTTCACTTGACCAAAGAGAAGTGAAAAAAAACGGCGAAGAGTTGTTTATGTGTTGGTACTTCGCTAACTCTACGCCGGAGGCGTACCGTTTGCGTAATACTTTAGTGTGTCGTTTACGAAATGCCTAGAACTTGTCTTTAACGAAATGCTTTCAGCGAAGTAATTTTAGCCGCTGATAAATCTCTTTCATAAAGTTCACTTTGAGACTTTTCACTGTAAAATTTTTTGCACGAGATGTATGTTGAAGTTTAACGGTTGAACTCCACTTCATCTTTGGCGCAAAAGTTCTGACAGTGAAGGGTACCGTAGCGAACTGTAACTGTAAAATAAATTAATAATGTAAATCGTTTTTGAAAAATTTGGAGAGGAGAATAGAAAACTAATTCATTCATTCTTTTATTTTTATATTTAAAATATTTTCATTAACTTATATATGTACTTTTATTTGTAGACAATTTTAACCTAATTCTCTATTGTCTATATTATCCACTTATCGCAATTCACTAATTGTCTTATATCAACATCAACTATCACAATTAATAAAACTATTTTAATCACTTTATAATTAAAATAACACTGCAAAATTTTTATAAGCACTTTGAACACAACTCAAGTTGGCCAAAAACTATGAGTAAACATGACAGGTTTATTTTTATTTGGCACGCTTCGATACATTAGTGTTGGTGTCAGAACGACTCGTAAACATTACGTTTACGTTTCGCCTAGAGCGAATTCGCCAAAATGCTTGGAGGGCACCCTCCTCCATTTGTTTACTCACCTTCGCAATCTTAAGTTGTGCAGTTTAAAGTGTTTGGACAATTTTTCAGTGCTGTTTTAATTATTAAGTATTATTAATTGTGAAAGTTGATATAAGACAATTAGTGAATTGCAGTGGACAATATAGAGAATAGAAAATTAAGTGCTTTATTTTCGAGGAGTGAAGATTTTATTTGAGTAAATTAAATTAAATTAAAATTGTCTACAAATGAATGTACATATATAAGTTAATAAAAAAATATTTTAAATATATAAATATATGAATGAATGATATAGCTTTCTTTTCACCTCTCCAAATATTTCAAAAACGATTTACATTATCAATTTATTTTATAATTACAGTTCGCTATGGGAACCTTCACTATCAGAACTTTTGCGCTGAAGGTGAAGTGGAGTTTAACTGTTAAACTTCAACATACATCTCGCGCAAAAGTTTTTGCAGAGAAAATTCTCAAAGTGAACTTTATGAAAAAGATTTATCAGCGGCTGAAACTATTTCGTTTACGTCACGCTAAAAGCATTACGTTAACGACACGTCCAAGGCATTTCGTAAACGACACACTAAAGTATTACATAAACGGTACGTTTCCGGCGTAGAGTTAGCGAAGTACTCACACATAAACAACTCTTCGCCGTTTTGTTTCACTTCTCTTTGGTCAAGTGAAACGTTAACGACTCGTTTCTGTTACGCCGGCGGCGTAACGTTGGCGAAGAGTTCTATGAAAGTATTACTTCGCCGGCGTTACGTTTACGACTCGTCATGTTTAGAGGGTGGTAACACAATGGTCGCAATGCGACATTGACGTGTCGCACTGCTTGCTAAAAATTTTCAACACTGTTGGAATTTGACGCTGCGACACTTTGACAGTTAGCAAGAAAATATAAATAAAATTTAAAATGAGCGAATTTGAAGTACTATTAATAAATTCTGTTAGAGAATATGAATGCCTATATAATAAAAAGTCAAAAAAATACAAAGATAACAAATATAAGGATCAATTATGGCAAAATATTTATTAGTATTGCCAAACATGCATTTAGTAATTTTTTCTTTTTTTTATAGTAAGCACCATTCTTCAGAAAGTCTTTTATAAAGACTTCTTAGCCTAAACCAAACTTATTTAATACACTTGTCAAAATGGCGCATCATAAGTTCACTGTGTTATCGAATGCGACATAATGCGTCACGGCTGCGACAGCAAAATCATATGGTGTCGTGCCGCAGACGTGTCGCATCTCATTGTGTTTTGGCCTTAACTAAATCTTAGAACAGAAAACGAAAGGAAGTGCAAAATCTACGAATAAAGAGCTAAAGGAAAGGCCCTAACTCGTAAAAGTCGTATATGTGAATGAAGCAAAAAGCTTTTTGACGAAGTGGTAGAGATGTGGGGGGAATTGTAGTACGTATCGGCCTTTCCTTTTGTTCTTTATTCGTAGTATGTAGTAGAACCCAAGCGATGATGCGTTTCGAACATGAAAGTAGTAAAATTATGCTTGTATACAGGAGGGGCCAACTCATTTTGATAATATTTTAAATTAGGTGTTTTTAAAATATATTCTTATAACACTTTTAATATAATATAACTTTGCCCGAAAATATTTTATGAATTTACTTAATTTTACTATTTAAAAACACTTTGCTATGCCCCCAAATATTTCAGTACTACGGAGACGACTTTGATTTCAAGGCGACATTCGGTCCAATTTGACATTTCAGGCGACATTCCCCATTAACCCACTCGCCACTTGGCCCAGAAGAAAAATGCTTATACACGTACAGGGTTTTTACTTAAGTAGCCTTTCCTCTCGTTCTTTATTCTAAGGTTGTTTTCGTCCCGTACATTTGACAGAGTTCACGACCTTGACCACCACCCACTAAAACAACTTGTTACGTTTGCAATGAAACTAATCGTATTTGGTCAGTAAGTAGTTCGAATATTGTTTATATTTTAAAGATATAAAGTATTCAAAATATTTGAGTTTTATAGTGGACTGATCAAAGGCAATTTTTGTTTAAACATTTTCATCAGTAATAATAAGAAACGTTCTTTATTTTAATAAACAGGTCATATCACTGTTATATCTTAGAAATCTTAATAGTAACTCTAACTAGAAATGATGCAAGGGGACCAAGAAGTATATATTGCTTCACTGGACATAGGAACAACCACAATAAGGTGCTATGTCTTTGATTCCCACTGCAATGTAAAAGGAAAATCGTATGAAATGGTAAATTAATAATCTAATACTTCAAATATGACCTAAATATGTTTTAGGTCCAGTTGATTAATAATCAGCCCGGCTACTTTGAGATTGAGCCAAATAATCTTTGGCGCAGTATAAAAAAAGTTATATATGGCGCTATTAATTGTAATTTGCATGTACTGAATATAAAACAACATTTTAAAGAATTGATTTGTAGCCGCTAATTTGTCTCCAGAAAACATCGCATGTTTAGGTGTGTCCACCCAGCGATGTACTTTTATAACTTGGGACAGAGAGACTGAAGAATATTTCCACAATTTTATTACTTGGAAAGATTTAAGAGCTGATCAGTTAGTAAAGGAATGGAATTCTAGCTTACTTCTTAAGACCATTAAGTCTATTTCGTACATGCTTTATCTTATAACAAGAAGTAATCGGTTTCTGGCAGGAAGCGTCATAAAAATGATGAATAATCAGGTTGGTAAAGCTTTAACCACATAACTGACTAGTTTCGAGTTAAATATATTTGTAATTCAAAGGTCACAATGCGATTACTTTGGCAAATGAAAAATAACGAGAGGCTTAAAAAAGCCATTGAGAAGAAAACTGCTTTATTTGGTACTTTGGATTCTTGGGTGCTTTATAAGCTGAGGTATCTATATAATTTATTGTTTTTGATATTACCTACTCTTTATTCAAAATACTTTGCTAGTTGGAAAAGCCATTTAGCTTTTGGTAGTTTCGAAACGTGAGTATGGTTACCACTTCTTTGTGTAACCTTGTTTATAACCAACTCTTCGGTGGCACAATGCAGATTTTCTTGAAGTGTAGGTTACTCTTTAAATTGCGTTATCTCCAAAAAAATTAAAGCTCTATGTTTGTAACACCAGTTTTAGAGAATGCCGCCCCTGTTTCGTTTTTTGCATATTTTAAAAATAAATTGAAATTCGAGGATTTACCGTAGTTACTGATCGAAGGTTGCACATGCACGGAAATAGAAAATAAAGGCGGGGGATGCTGCCAGAGACAACTTAAGGAGCAATGAATTAGATGCAGCCTAATTTTATTGAAGAGTTTTTTTTCAGTAGATAAAGACAACATTTGTGTAGGTGTCGTTTAGGTACGTCTTGTCACGGTTTTTGTTTTTTCAAAATCTTTTGTTCAGTATATTCCTAACTCTCAAAATGTTCGGAAGGGCAAGATTCTTATTAGCCCAGTAAAATGGTCAATCATTTTGGGAAGGCAGAGATTTTTTTGGACCTGTTGCAACCACTCCCCCCATTAAGCCCCATTTTGTAAAGAGTGCTGACAATTTATGGTTTTATCTCCATAACCGTGAGTCGTATAACAATTTTATAAAGAGATTTTAAGTTAAATAATTTTTAACTCTTTCACGTAGCATTCATTATTAACTTTATAAGCCTAAATAAATACTAAATTGTTACTTGGATCTCTATGGTTCTACACCTTATAACATAAAGCTAAACAGGAATTACCTGTAAGTTAGAAAGACATCGGCATCTCTCTTTCTGGCTTTTTATGTATTTTAGTCCTAATTTGAGATATTTCATAGAGGGGTTAAGGGATCTTCTAAATAATAAAATTATATTAAGGGGTGTTCCCTGGTCGAACATATAAAAATATCAAAAACGCAAAGTTTTGTAATTAAAAATAGAAGCGGACCGCACTATAAAACAATCATGGAAATGCAAACAAGCAGAAGAAGCAGAGACAACGCCTTAGATGTGGGATGCTATATATATATATATATATATATATATATATATATATATATATATATATATATGATTGGGGGGTGCTATATATATTTCCATGATTGTTTTATAGTGCGGTCCGCTTCTATTTTTAATTATATATATATATATATATATATATATATATATATATATATATATATATATATATATATATAACAAAAAATTGGCGCAGCCGGTAGGATTGGGGAAGCCTGGTTGAAGTCAAAACAACCGTAACCGATTTAAAATCCCTGATCTTATACGAATCAAAAAGGGAACCTCTGACCACTGTTGAGTCGTCAATTGCTCAACAAGTCACCCCCAACGCTCGGAGTTAGTCAAAGTAACTGCCTCTGCTCCAGGCGAGCACGCAGCTAACTCCACTTCATGCACCCAAGTGCCACCGTTGGACTTAAGCGGGCTTCATACCGGCCCAAATTTGGAGGTACATGTCCATCGGCGAATCATCATCGCCCACAACAGCAACGAACAACCCACCACTAGGAGTTGCCTCGACTTCAACGCCGGACGTAACAAAGGATAACTCGTCCGTCCAGGCGAAACCTCAACCTTCTCAACAATCAACAGTTTCAGTTCCAGCAGCCGGGTCATCCGCAGATTCCACCTGCGGACACTCAAGAAACCGAGGAACAACAGCATCAACTGCCAGCTCTTTGCCCGGCTCTCAACGTCAAGGAGCTCGTCTGAGAAGTGGTACTGGGAGGACCGTACCAAATTATCAACCTAAGCCTTAATGGTTTTTTAAATAAAATTTTAGAGAAAGCGCGAGAATCGGACAAACTCCCCGTGCCTCATTGCGACGCCCTCGACCAGAGGATAACTACACAACGCGAGGAAAGACTGGCACAAATTGAAATATTTAAAGAGGACAGTAACCGTTTTAAAGAGGTGATTGTCCAATTTGCAGAATTCTCGCGCTCTCTCGAAGATACAAATAGATATAGTGACAAGGCCAATGTTAGAGTAAGAGCCTTAGATGTAAGCACAGACTCCACCGCCGACCAACCCACCGACGATCAGCCCTCAGCGGAAAATTTATTGTTCGATTGGCTGGAAACTTCCCTTACGGAGGCTAGTTCAGAAGAAAATTTTGATAGTCCACTTGTAGGCGAACTATGCCAAGGTGATTAAACTAACTGCGCAAATGGTGCCCATTTTTTCAGGTGAGCCAGGCCCGCATCTCGGTTAAGAGTTGCAAACATTCCTGGGTTGTTGCCGACAGGCCAAACAGTGTCTCTCCGAAGGGGGGCAAGACGCTTTCAAGAAGTCGAAGCCAGATTGAACGCGGCTTACCTTCCCAGAGAAATTTACCAGGAACTGGTAAATAGGCTTTTAACAGCTCACCAAAACCCCTGCGAAACGCTCACTGCCTTCACGGCTAGAGTGAAACAGTTGCTGGCTCTCTGTAAAGAGGCCGCACAAACCAAATACGGAGCTGTGGCCACCCCAGCTGTTACAACGCAGCTGGTGGACTTCGCGCAGAACGCAATCCGCAGCGGGGTTACGAATCCGCACCTATGCCAATACCTTCTCACCGTTACCGACGGCACGCTCGAGGAGCTGTCGCATAAAGCACTGGACATGGAGAAACCGCAGCAGGGCGCCCAGTTTACGCAAACCACAACAACCCAAGGTTTTCCTACCCCGGTTGTTGTAGAACTGGGCACACACTCCCCGGTCGCTATGGACCCAACTGCCAGAATACGGGCCATATACGACTTCCTGAAATTTTCCACCGCAAACGTTTTACAGGCCACCACCGCCGAGAGACTCCGCAACGCTCGTCTCCTCCGCGCGTCGATTCCCGATATGGTGACCGCCACCAGAGCCTCGACCAGCCAGTCAACCATCACATGTAATTTTTGCCAGCGAACCATCACATGTAATTTTTGCCAGCAAAGAGGTCACACTTACGCTGACTATATGAAGCGTAAAAACACGCCCTTCTGCTCTAACTTCAAAATATATGGGCATGATGTTCGCGATTGTAGGAACAATCGCCAGGTTCCGGGCCCGAGTAACCAGCCAAGGCTCCCCGAACGACGGATTCAGGATCAGCAACCTTCCGCTGGTCCTCGAGTTTTTAATATAAAACTCAAGTGCAAATTCCGCAACCGTCGCGGCCATTCTATAGAGGAATGCCGCCAAAAACAAAAATGGGACGCTAAGAGACAGGGAAACGACGAGCAGTCGACCGAAAAGTCCCCGGATCGACACTAATAACTAAAAATTTTAATAAAGGGTCACCTGAGCCGCCCGAACCCTCTACTCAGTTAGCCTTCCTCTCTACAGTTAGCCTTCCGTTGGATATTAGCCTGAGCGGCAATACCAATCTTGTAGTAGATACTGGCACTGAGGTTAGTGTTATAAAAAAGAAATTTATTAGAAATCCCGATGATATAAATACCAGAGAAACATATACATTACAAACACATTTTGGTATCGGAAAGACGCTGGGAACATGCCAGGGCAACTTTGCATTAAAGAATAACATTCCCTGCAATTTTCAGGTTATAAAGAACCTACCAGGCCTTTGCGACGACGGCTTGCTGAGAAATGACTTCCTAGCAAAGAATTGTAACGTTGAGGGCCCGAATGAGAAATTGCGATTCCCCGGAACGGAAAACAACCCTGAGGAGTTTGCTGTTCTATTAACAGCTTGCTTTGGATAACCCGTGTTCTGAGAAAGTGGTCAAAGTGAATACCCGAACAAATAGGCAGAGCCCAGACAGGCCGATCTGACAATCTGTGGTATTGCAAAAGTTTCTCAAGAGGAGAACAATGACCGCCGAAACACCGGAATGCGAGGTTGACAACCCGACTGAGAATGATATGGCCTGCAAGATGAGACAGCAACAAATACAGCTAAAAGAGCCTGTATGCATACTTGCTAGGTCACAGATCATAGTCGGAATTCCTTTGCAGCTGCAGGAGGAGATGCTCTGTCTATCGAGAGAGATAGATCAAGGAGTCTTCCTAGCGAATGGCCTACTCCCCGCTGGTTTAAAAGCAGTGTCTGCTGGAGTTCTCAACACACACAATTCACAAGTAGTCCTGACTACCATCAGTCTGCATGTAGTCCCACAACTAGTCCACAACTACACCGTCGTCCAACTAAAACAGGATCATGAGGAAATAAACAAACAGGAAACCCCACAAAACGGAGAAAGCGCAGAGGACGCTCACCTGAAAACCAGGAATTACGGTGACACGAAACCAGCAGGTCCCACGCACAAAGGAAATAAAAGGAAACAGAGGAACCAAAGGAAAGGAAAACATAATAAAACAAACGTCGACGGAGCTCACCTTGACAAAAGGGCCAAAACGTAATGGTAAAAGCGCAAGTCCACCATAGAATGGATTCGGAGTCGGAGGATGAAATAACCTCTATTCGCAAAAATCCCCTAAAATGTAACGCTGTGTCCCGGGCCCAAGCGAAAAACGTTCAAACAGAGTTTAAAAGCCCCGAAATACGGGATCACGCGCCTCGCGAAAACGAAATAATCCCAAGTAAAGAAGAGGTCACAACAGAGAACTCGCCAGATACTAATCTGTTAGTCGACGATAAACCTAAGCCCCCTGAAATAATCACAAGCCCCAAGGAGATACAAACGATCTTACATGATTATCACGACTCTCTTTTTGGAGGCCATCAGGGCATAAATAAAACATATAACCGGATTTGAAGGAAGTACTGGTGGAGGCACATGCTTAGTTATATCAAGAAATACGTTAAGCGTTGCTCAAAATGCCAAAAAATGAAGGCATCACCTCAGTTTAAAATGCCGATGGTTATCACTGATATCGCAGAACAGCCCTTCGACAAAGTCTATCTCGATATTGTTGGTCCACTCGAGGAAATTGACTCCGGAAACAAGTACATCTTCACTTTCCAGGATAATCTCACTAAATTTGTCGATTGGTACGCCATGCCTAACGGGGAAGCCGTCACGGTAGCGCAAATCTTCTTCGACGAGATCGCTACCGCATCCCTAAGCGAATAGTCACTGATCAGGGAAGTAACTTCCTGAGTGACCTGTTTAAAAAGGTATGTAAACTGCTACGGGTGAAGAAGTTGCAAACTTTTGCCTGCCACCCACAGTCAAACGGCGCACTTGAACGTTCACACAGACCGTTAATGGAATACTTGCGTACCAAGTGGACGAGAATCCCAAATCATGGGATCAACATCTGCGAACCGCTGCATTCGTGTACAACAACAGTGTACACGAAGGGACGAAATTAACTCCCATGGACTCCCTTTACGGCTTCAAATTTAAAACGAGACCCTGAACCCGTGTATAATCACGAAAGCTACTATCAAATCCTACGATACAAGCTCCAAAGGTCTTATGCCACGGCACGCAAAAACCTACTCGCTAGCAAACAACGGTCGAAAATATACTACGATAAAGCTGTTCGACCCTTATCATTTCACATCGGTGACAAAGTCTTACTCAAGAGCGAAAGTTTTATTTTAAACGCGTCGTGACGTGCTACCGCAATCTACGATCGATATGAAGATCGTAACGCAAAGCCAGCACAAAACCAAGAAGGGAACAACGAAGAAACCCTTTAAAAACTCGGTCCAATCGAGTCCAAACCAACTTTAATTACAAACCTATTTTAATTCCCTATAACCTTCTACTTAATTTTAAATCCATTACGTAAGATCTCCCATCTCACCTATTAAACGTGCTTAAAACTACGAAGTACCAAACAACAGGACTTCACTACCTTATGCACAGTAACCCATAATTGGAAAGAACGGAAAAACGATTCTTGCGAAAAGTCGAACCCTAACCAAAACAACTTGTGTAATTCTGTCAGAGACTGAACCAGCTAAACTCCATCTCTTTAATGCTATATCTAGAAATTCTTCCTGATGTCAAACTGAATTGTTGTTACACCCTCCTTAGCTTCTACACCCCGCGATCAAAGGGGATAATTATAATCACATTTTCTTTTAATGTCTTAACACGGGATGCCTCACTCTAATTTACTTTGTCTAAGGCTAAACTCCCCACTTTCACTGTATCTACACAATTGTATTTTAATTTACACCCACTTTGATCAAACATTACCTCTCAGTTTCTTCTTTATCTCGCCTCCAGGGATACAAAAGGAACCCCTCCTGACAGCCGTAGCTCTTAGGTACATCCGCGGGAATATAGAACCCGCAAGAAGCCACTATAGGGAAAATCTACGCTTAGTAAATAAGAAAACTTATTTAGTAAACCTCAATTAACCATATTCCTCTCCCCAGGTATGATACAAAACGCTATCATCCTCGGACTAATTATGTCCACTATGGGAGATAGTACGACGGAGCCTTACTCGGTAAACCCACTCAACAATACAGGAGTGCTATTCGAGGATTTAGGAAGCCTCATGGTTTACCACTCCACATGGAATATACTCACGGAATTGGACCTGACCGAGTTGGACAATCAGGCGCTACTGGATATAATAACCACTAGCTGAAGTAATCAAATTCATCCCCTGCTGATTGCCCCTCATTCACTTCTTGAGATTTATCACAAATCCCATGCCACGTGTTCAAACGCCCAGGATTGTCTGTCAATTCTCTATCAAACGACAGAATTACGAACACACTTGTTGCAAGAAAAATTGGTAATCAGAATAACATTACCAATCTTCAACCTTCCAAAAATAGAGTTGCAACTAATCAGGTGCTTCCCTATACACACAGGAGCAAATCATTCATTGTTCCCGGAAATAGGACATTCCCATATAGCGAGTCAACTTTCGACTCAGGAATTTCTATTACTAAAACCGGAGAACATGAAAGCCTATCGGAAAGTCACTCGAGATGTCGAGGAAGATACTTACACTAGTTTGCTAAATACGCCGATAACAAAGGCAAGGCAATCGGATGAATGCGTAATCAAGTTGCTCTTTAATCCCTTGGATGAAAATCCTAGGTGTTCGCTAAAGGTGCAAATACCTCCGGGGACATTTTAATTAAATTAAATAGGCCAAATTCCTGGCTATATGCATTGAAGACAACAACCATTGTGCATATTACATGCACTCAACAACTGCTCACACATCGCCTCTCAGGATAGGGAATATTGGTAATCAACCAACCCTGCCATTTACAAACAGGACCACATACCCTATACTATGAGGCTGAAAATACACATCCACTGCCTTACATGCAACCAGCGTACTTTCCGAAAACAAATTAAACGGCAAAGGAATTGGATTCCTTCATGGCTAAATACGAGCAACACTCTAAGACAGAAGCAGCATATAAGAATCTGCTACTAGGTGAACAACACTAACGAGCTAATACACGAGAGTACGCAATCATTGGACCAAATACAGGCCAAATTACAGGAGTTACATGTACACTCCCGGGTTAAAACACCCCAAATACTCTCAACAACCTCGTTGTCACTTACGGGCTTAATGCTGCTGCTCATCGTCATTTATATAACAGCCAAATAAGCCATCCCTCCGTTAAAGGCATCGATTATGTGGCGTAACCAAGCGCCCATGCCCGAAATCCCTCTGGAAGAGGCAGTCTCAGAGTCAAAAGAGCGGCCTAAAATGCCACAAACACTGCCGAGGGCACGGTCCATTCAACTGCTCTAAATAAAAGAGAAAGCCAGTCTTAGAAATATAAAAATTAACTACCTACCCCCAGAAAGCGTACAGTAAAAAGGGTTCAAGAAAGAAATAACGCGCCGTGGAGTACTACCGCAATCTACGGTCGAGAAGAGATCGTAGCGCATAGCAAGTACCAATGAACATAAAAGTAATGCAATTTAAATGAAACAAATAATAAGTCAACTACAAAAACGCGCCGTGAAGTACTACCACAATCTACGGTCGAGAAGAGACCGTACCGTAAAGCAAGTACAAACAAATAAAAATATATAAATATTTAAACACAACACACTCGGTCTCTGTATCTCCTAAAGGAACAGACAATAACAGCCAAGGGCAAGGGCACCAAATAGTACGAGAATTATCATCCTCTCGAAATACGATCGCTAATAACCCCAGATTAAATACAACGCCGAAAGGAAAAACCAAGGTGAAAACAAAGCCAAACAAGCGGAACCCCAATTAACCTGAAAAGTGGTAAATTAAGGTAGATAAGATTAAAAAAAACAAGACCATAGTTTTAAAATTTTGTTTTTCTATTATTTATTAAAAAGGGAATTACAGCTTAGAGGAGTTTTTATTACAATAAAAAAGGGGGGAAAAGAGAAATTTAAAATTTAGTTTACAAAAAAAAAAGAGAACGAATTAATAAATGAATGAAAATTTTGACGTTGGGGTATTTAGTTCACCACATCTCCTCCTCCGGTGCGGCTTCCGGCCCACGTTGAACGCTTGAAGAGGTGTATCCGCACAACACCAATAGTCCCCCTGCAAAAGTTACCAACAAAATTAACGAATAAGTGTGAATGAGCAGGATAACCTTACTATATGCGTTGAATGCCTCGCCGTGACAGTTCAGCGAGCAGTCGACCAAGTGGGTGCTCTCGGCACCCCCTAAGCTGGACCAAATGCAAACGAACCGCATCCCACGGCGATTTCACCACAGTCGGACGCATCCGTCGCTGTCCAGGTCAACGCTGGCGATGCGGATCATCCGTACAATGAAAACTGTCTGGTTGGGGCTCCCAAAAGTAATTGCACACGAACTTACCAGAGCCATAGTCAAACACGGCTCAAACAAGGAAGCAAAAATCCCTGACCCAGCGATTGTGTGATGATTATTCCTCTCCAAAGAATAATCATCTTATTCGCGGGGTGAAGGAAATGTTACAGATTGGATTCGCTTATTTTAGATAAGCCAAATTCCACCGAATTCAATCTGTCATTAGAAATTAGAAATTAAAAGTCGTTGGAATTTTATGAGTTGGATTTCATATATCGAATTATCCAAATCCAACTCATGAACAAATAAAAATAAAACCGACAAATATTTAATGAGTTGGATTTCGTACACGGTGTTACGTTGCAACAAAGTTGCCATGTACTCAAATCCAACTCATGATAAACAACGCGCTCGGGTTACCGTCGACATTCCTTTCACACGGTAGCCAAATACACGATAAGCAAAAGAAATTTGCATAATCGGCGCGAAATAAAACGATCTACAGCCACTCTGCCCAATGACAGCCATCTACATCAAGGGAAAAAGCCAAAAACGAAGAAAAAGCACGAAAGCTTTTTCTTCATGTAGATCGGCTGTTAACATTTCTTTTGGGTAGAATCGGGGAGTCTTTTTGAAGCTTCGAAATAAGTCGGTTGTGGGAATAGAATCGAGTGGTAAAACGCGATCAATCCAATAAAAATGTATTAAAGAAATTATATGGTTACTAAAGTGTATTAAAGGAAACTGAAAGGTTAATACAAGTGATTTCCAGAAAAACGGATTAATCAAGAAATTGTAAAAATAGTTTATTGTTTGTTGCGCTCTGGGACCAGCATTGCCACTGGATGACTGCCCAAGGCAGGCTATGACTTGGGATAACATCAACTGTAAATCAGTTGATGTCAGACAGGATCACGGCCTCCGCTGGACACTCATCTGTTAGCAGATGCTTGAGCAGGACGGGGGATGGCATGCTGGTAGGCTAGGGGCTGCGGTCGCGCAACAACAGAAAACAAAGATCATGCCGAGGGATAAAGGATAGGTGGGACGAAACGAGACCGGAAAAAATTTTTAAAGAAAAAAAATACTAAATTAAAATCGCCGAAAAACCTTAAGCAAAAAGAGAAAAAAAAACCGAAAGAACAAAAATTAAATCTGTAAAAGAAATAAAAGAAACAGGAGGAGGAAGGATTTCAGCAGGCGCTGTCAACTTACCGGCTTTTGTTGAGGGGGAGTCTGGTGTTATGACTGCCCTTTTTTCCTGGCCCATGCCCCATCCACCCATGCACCCAGGGGCCTCTATCGTCTGGATGCCCTTTAAACCTATGAAGAAAGAGGGCCACTCACATCTTTATGAGGGCCCCATCCACCGACGCCGCGTTGACCGCCCTATAGGAAGGACGACAAGGAGAGAGACAGAGAAAGAAAAAGCCTAACTAAGGCTCATCAGATATTTTTCTTTATTTTACTATAAAAGGAAAAAAAAAATTTTATTTTATTAAAAAAAACGAGTTACCCCCTCCGTAGGAAATACGGCCAACTAGCCGAAGGTTAGGGCCTATTTACCATTTTGCAATAGGGCTCGGACGAACTAACAATGTTGCAGTAAATCTAAACAATTATATTTTATGAAAATTAAAGATACATTACCCCAAACTATCAGTTTAGTGAAATAATATTAGTATTTAATGTCCATATTTACAGTATTCCAAGTATAATATCTAAATTAACGAAAATCCTGATTTATGATACTTAAAGGAGTTTATCCGACCACTCTTAACACTTTTCTAATTACAATAGCTTTATTTTTATTTTATGATTTCATTAGAGTCGATATTTATATTATTCCGAGTGTAGTACCTACCTTTTAACACTTTTCCAATTGCAATAGTTTTATTATCTCTCATAACTTCAATCGTCTCATTTGTGGGAACACAAACCGAAGTTTAAATAAAATATATCCTCAACTTTTCATTTTCAGTCTGCGTTCAGTGAATTGATATTTGCATTTTGTGTCCGTAACTTTTAACACTTTTACAATTGTAATAGTTTTATTATCTCTCATAACTTCACTCGTCTCATTTGTGGGAACACTTTAAATTGTTCAAAACAAATCATTCCGGAACATTCAATTTTCATAATCGAAATCTAATTCTGTTTAACGAATCTTAGACGTAAGTTCGAGTTATCCCCAAACTTTTGTTCACTAACCAACCGAAATTTAAATAATGTTATCGGTAATTAGTGAAATCCATGCTCACAGGCAACCAACAGATGGCTGCATGTGGACATGGATTGGATTGAGGGTTGTGAGCACCACTAAGTTGTTTGTCACAACCTAATGATAGCTCACAACCAAGGGATATGGGAAAGGTTATGGGAACTACCGGGGTGAGCTTTAGTTGCCGTGCAGGCTTGGTCGATGACCGAAGAGGCGAGGGGCCCGCCTAGCGAGCCGTGCTAAGCTCGTCGGATTGGGGTGAGTTCTTGCCTCACACTCCTCGGTACACTCACCCGAACATTATATGCGGGCACTCTTTAGTCCTTATTGGCTGAAGACAATAAAATAGAAGAAGGAATGCACAAGGATACTAAGAGGATAAAAATAAAAAAATTTTAACAAAAATTAAGGCATAAGGAAAGTCGCTATTATGCTCCTGACGAGACAAGCCTCCTCAGCCTCCAGCTGGTCGAAGGCTCATTGGGCTTGCCCTCCCCATCCTATGACTATGTCTCACCCTGGATACGACATAGTCCCTTGTAAATTCTGTGCGGTTGCCCTTATTTAATGACGATGTTTAGAGAGAGGAGGTGACGCGAGAGGTACGCTGAGTGCGACTTTACATCTTCATAACCCTGTTAGCATGAAGTAATTCAACAAAAAAAATTATGAGGTAATCAGCGGATTACCTAAAGAAAATTCAAATATTATTACTTGGGTGCCGGAATGGGTAAATTCGACGATCCGGTGGTTTGGTTCACTCTTCAACGTGAGCGCACGTTAAAATACCCGAGATAAAACGCAATTCACAAAAAAATCTAAGGTTAAATTCCCTAGTACTTACTAGAAGGAAGATTGCTTCGGGAATTCATACATTCAAATCTTCCACTAATCTAACCAAATTTTCAAAAAAAATCTTCATCTACTACAGTCCTTATCACAATATCTACGACTAACTACAACGAGTTTCAAATTTATATATATACCAACCAGGAAAATTTCTCGACGGTTCGAGTGGTTCAATCAAGGGTTGGTAATATAGCAAGTATTAGTCTCCTGGACTAATTTCGACTTGGAGAAGTGGTCACTCTATATTTCGACTTCATCAATACCACCGTGGTAACATAGCAATTGGGGTTGCCTTCTGGTACAGAACACAAAAAAAAATATTGAAAATGGGACGAATAATATCCAGAAAACTTAATATTCAGAGAACTTCAGCGCATTATTGTTTCCCGAATATAATATCAAGGCGATCAACAGCAATAATTTACCTATTTCAATAGCCATATACTATAATCCTAATTGTTATACAACTCTTTCCCCTTTTCTTTTATTTCTTGCCATACCTTTCCTTTTTACACCATAAGCTTTGAACATGTAGAATTCAATTAGGGCAGGGCCTTTAGGTGTATCGTAGTCGATTTAATACTAGCCAATCTAGACAGGCGACTTGGTCGAACAGGTTGCTTTTGGAGGTTTACGAAGGGAAGCAAAAAATTTTATTATTATTAGTACCTGTTAATCATAATAAAATTCAAAATGTAAATAAAAAGTAGAGCAGTCCAATTACAATAAATGTTCACATTTTATTAGCGTTTAACTTAGGCTAGGATATCTTAAGGGTTAATCTGAACATGAGTACATATATATATATATATATATATATATATATATATATATATATATATATATATATCTATATATATTACACGAAATTAATTTAATCCTTTCATTGTAAGAATAATTTAAGAATTATTTGATTATTAGAGAATATTCGTTTCTTTTATACCTACAAAAAAATCACACCAACGAAGTGTCCTTTTAAAAGGAAGGAGAACCTTTTTGTGGGAGAGTAAATCACAAAATGCAACAATTGTTCATGGTATTATGACTTGGTGTTGGATTCTTACATCGATTCTTTTTCGTATCTGCCAATGTATCTCTCTTTGGTTTTCCACGTAAGGAACACTAAATCAAAATTCTGGATATCCACAAACATTCAGGGATATTAACTTCAACTCTGTCCGCATTGACGTAAACCTGCTGTATGAAACTTAAATGGTTAAAGACTAGGATAGACCTAGGTAAGAACTAAGAATACTAAGAGAATAAATTTCAGAGGATATCTCCAAGTAATAATTAAGGCAATCAATCATCAACCTACCAAATTAAATTGAAAGAATTTCAAACTTTTATACTCCAATTCGGGGAGGAAGGGAGAACTTATTCAAGATAGAAACATTCCTTTTGCATTGCCCAACATAAAAAAAACTTCGTTCAATTAAAATGTTACAAGGCACAAGGCTTTATTTGCTTCTGTCGTTAATATTGAGTGTTGATGTTAACACGTATCCAACGGAAGTTGATTTTAATAATATACAATTTTTGATTGTCCAATGTGCGAGTATTTTCCAAAAATATCAGTTTCTATCAAAACCACACAAGTTGTTGAATATTGACTCTTTGTTGGGTACATGAACAGACATTTGGGGTATCTGACATAATTTATTTCTTGCTCGGGTGCTTAATTAATGTTTTAAGAACGAATCTATATGAAAAAGTGTATAAAATTATATTTTGTGCGAATAAAGGTTTTGTTTTATTCTTGTTGTACTCCTAAATGGGCACCAAAACCCATGCCAGAAACCTTCCAGCATTTCAATTTGATTATATATATATGTATTTAATATAGTTCAGGTTCTATTCATTTTAAAAAGGTAATTTAACTTTAGGATATAATTATGTCCAGTATTTCAATTTGATTGTATATATATATATTTAATATAGTTCAGGTTCTAGTCATTTTAAAACGGTAATTTAAATTTAAGATATAATTATGTCGGCACAGCAGACGCCGTAGGCCAAGCCAACTATAGCACATTGGACAACGTATTTATAATTATGGATATTGCAGTAAAATGATAAGGTTAAATTTGAAATTACCTTGGCCCAGGAAAATTGGCAAGTGTATAAGAAAATGTTTTTAATTTTGAGATACTTAGGGTTCCATATATGCTTCCTTTTGATGGTTTTGCGGTTTGCCTAGATCGAGTCGCTGAGTCCACTTGCTCCTTATACCTTTTCAAATTCTGGAAATTTCTCTTGGCGCTTCCGTTGTATAAAATTTTCTTATTTTCTTCCTTTGTTCGTAATTCACTCTCCACTGACTTCCACTTTATTACCACAAAATTTTCTTTTGCACGATTTTCTTTTGACTAATTCACTCCTTTCTAGGAGATCTACACACTTCAAGAACTGAACTCGGAAAGAAAGCAGCACGGATTCACTCTGTGCTTCCCGTTATTCTCCACCGGGTTTTTCTCCTGTTCCCCTCCGGATTGTTTTTTTGTAATGCCCTATGGCGGGCTTGCCATATCTCGGTGGGGTTTGCTATAATCGAAATATTCGAATAGGGGCGCTACATTTGAAAAATTAAAAAAACGACAATTATATATAACTTTAAGAAAGCAGAAAAGAATTTTGATTTATTAAGAATTACCTTTCTTCAATTAGACTGTTTTTCAAGTCAACTTGATTTCCCCAGACTATAAATGGAAAATCTTCGGGATCTCTCGGACTTGTTTGAAGTAAAAATTCATCTCTACATAAATCTAAGCTCGTAACTTTATATAAGATTTGAAAATCTTTTATTTACATGCTGATTCATCCGCGATGTTTTCCTGACACTGCTATCACCGCAGATAATGCCTTTTGGAAGATTTTTTCTTTCTGGTAGGCGTATTTACGAACGCATTAAATTAAGTATGAAAACGCACTTTTCTCACTTAAAACTTTATACAAGCGAATTAATTACTTCCCACACCTCGCAACAATAAACCGCAAAATCCGCGGACTCTAACTCGTCAAACTCGTCATGGCCGTGTTTTGGTTTGCTTACGTTTTTGGGCCGTTGCTCAGCCGTTCCCTTATCTTTAGACACTTGATTACAGCGGCCTCCATGAAGCTGGTTTCGCCGAACAGTTGAACTGTGGCGCGCTCATCGATGTATTCGTAATCACTAAGGGTTATTGCAGGCTATCAGGCGTTAAGGCGACACAACTTTGTGCTCACATAACAGGGCAGGTTCTCTTCCAAAATTTTAGCAAATTTATGTGAAGGGAAGGTGAAAAGTGCGCGGGGGAGTGTCAAGGAGAAGGAACGGGAATGAATGGAGGAAAAAAAATTCTGGTTAACTGGCAGGAAACGATTGGTTGGTTGATTCGAAGCCCAACGTGTGGTTCGACCCATGCCCTGAGCGGAATTGTCTCATGTTTCACGACTGAGTTAGCCGGGCTTACCTTATTTTCTGACCAAGCTGGGTATAATTTTTGATGTAATTTGATTGTGCAGCGCGTTGTGGTTCAGTCATTACAGGTGTACATCGAACAAAACAAAATCTACTGAGCTCAAGGAAAATGTTGCGGGAGTCATCGAGGTGTGACTGGCGTATCTCATTATTATTGTACTTGGTGACTATAGTATACTTATGTATGGGTCATTCAGGACCTCCCAGAGATCAATATACGGTATGCGACGGATGCGTGTGAAGACACGGCAGATAAAGATTGGATACTAAATTTATCTGACATTTCGGCTATAACTATTTATAACTATACCTGTTGACAGTTGACTCTATTACTATCACACCCTACTCTACAAATAAGCATGAATTAGCCACAACTATCGATAAGCTGAGATAAGCGGAGTTACAATGTATCTGTTCTTTAGCTTGAGTTACTGTTTTACTATAGACTAGTCTATGGGTGGTTGACTACCTGATCGAGACTCTAACTTAATATATGCCTGATATATTATGAGCTGGTACAATGATTAGAATTGAATTACCTAAAAGCAAGCTTAGCTAAATTAATTTGTTGCTCCTGGTCGCTGTAACTGGTGAATTTATTTTTTTTTTCGTTTTTTTTTCTTCTTTCTTCAGCACTGAATATAACTTCCCCTTCAGAATCAGATTATATTTAGTTCTCAACACATAACGTACACTGGAAATGTCAGTTGATCTCTATCCGTTTCTTGGTATGTAGAATAGTATGGAAATCCGATTTGATTGTAGGTGTCGGGGCTGAGACTATTTGTGATGGATTCTCTTCTGTTCCATACTACGCTGGAATCAATCGTCGCTCAGTTCGGCCTACGTCCAATTCCTGTGTCACAGATTCCTGTGTCGCAGTAGAATTTGATATTAAATACAATCTGTTGGTAATTGTCTGTATCTTATCTCCAAGGGTTTATGCAGGACGGTTCAATTGAAGCTTTCATAGATGGAATCTATCTTAACTGTAATTACTGAATCCCGACTTGTGCATTTAATTACTATAGATGCCTTGGTAAAATTTTTTTTTTCTTGAGGATTGCATTCTCTTCAGCCTCCATCTGAGAATTTCAACTCTTGGAGAAGTTAATGCCTCCAAGTTGCAACTGCGGCCGTGGTATTTCCAAGCAATTTCGCTGGCGCAATAAGTTTCGATATTATTTTCCCGCTGCAGTATGACTAGACACATTCCATAATATATAATGTGCGGATATCACTACGACGGACGATATGGCCTTTAAAGTGTGGTATCTCGATTCCTTTCCATGAGCTGATACTGTTCCGAGTTAGTTTAAAAATATTTCTCATACTGTTGTCAGCCCTTCACGATAGGTTTAGCGAAGGATCTGCTGTAACTTGAAAACGTCCTCTGGAGCTCAAAGCAACCAGAGCTTGTTTAACTTTACTTAGTTAAAGTCCTCAAAGTGTATCTGCAGAAGGAGTTAGCACATTGATGGTTTGGTTTTGGTACATGTACCGCCCGTCCGGGGTGGACTAAACTCACAATTGATTGTAGGACCCCTCTACCTGGCACGTCGCGTCGTTGTTCCTTATTTGCCCTGAGATTCGTTAGAATAGAGATATCAGCAAGCGGGTGTCTGTCGCTTCGCCTTGCTGCAAGTTCTTCATTTTTCGTTTGTGATTCTTGACGCTGTACTTTTCCATTATGCGTTTTATGCGTTTCACTAGTCTCGGAGATTAGATTATCCTTCGGTCCACCTCATCGTAGATGAGTACGAGCACCGTTATGGGGTACGTGGGCTGATTCGACATTCCTAGATCACCCATGTGAACTAGAAGAGAAACCCATCCAGACCACCGTATCGAAGTACGTGTTCCAGTTTATCGGAAGAGTTGTAGGTTCCTTGGTTTCTTTGATCATTTCAAACGCAGGCGTTGTCCAGATAGCGAAGGACCTTTCAACGTGTCACCGGTCCCAGTATTTGCAGTGTCTTCTTCAAGGGAAAGGGAAAAATTTTATCTATATAAAATGTTTTTTTTTCAAATTTTTTTTTTTTTTTTCACAATTATTTATTTATTTATTTTTTTTTTTTATATATATATATATATATATATATGTATATTTATATTTATTATATATATATATATATATATATATATATATATATATATATATATATATATATATATATATATATATAAATAAATATATATATTTTTTTTAATCTTTTCAACCAAAACGTTATAAAGGAAGAGAATTAGAAACTAGAGAAATTATAATAGAATTCATAACAAAAAAAAACTATAAAAAAATTAAGAAGAGAGAAATCATAACAGTAGAGTTCATAGTAAAGAAAATAATAATAATATTAAATCATAATAATAAAATTCAAGACAAAAAAAATTATAATAAAATATAAGAAAGGAAGGCTTAAAGGAACTAATTAAAGAAAATTTTACAAAATAATAACGAGATTAAAATCATATCATAATATTAAATAATTGGGATGTTCGAGGAATTTACGGGGGAGAAGAGACGACACTGAGAAACCTGTATATCCAACTGTCTAGTGTGATTGAATCGTAATTGGCCTACAGTATCTTCACACGTATCTGCCACATTCATATTTACATATATCCATGACGATAATGACTATGCACTGGCTAATTTGATTTGTTTGCGATAGTGGTATTAAGTAATATTTTTTTGATTTGGCTATTTCCATCGCACCTGACCTCGATGACGTTAGTTTACTTAATGGTTACACAAAAGGGAAGGAAGAGAACGTCGAACACTAGTAAGTACCGAACCACAACTCGGGGCTGCAGCACTGTCACCACTAAGTTTGTTTTACGCTGGGAATGCATGTCATGCGAGACAATTCGACGCAATAGCTCGAGATTAATAAAATTAAAATTAGTTAAATACCTTGAAAAAAAGGTGGAATTCTTCTCGGAGGTTAGCAATTTCAGAATTGAAAGTTGCGACGACACCATCCAGCTTCTGTGAGAGAAGCTCTTCGAAATGCTCAAATTTTTCAGAAATTACCTGTGACAGACTTTTCAGCAATTTCCGTTCAATCAGTTCGAATGTGTCTGTAGAGATCACTGAGCTGGATCGAACTGCAGTACTTGGTGTGCTATTGCTGTCAATTTTTTCTCGTTGCTGATCTCTCAGATTACCTCTAGTGTTACGTGTGGATGTACTTGGTGTGACTGTGTTGGTGTTAGTGCTTTTTACACTACCGGCTTTTTCGTTTTTGCCCATTTTCATTTGAAACAAAAATACTTATTTCAGTTCAAGTCACTCACCAACTTATAAAAATAAAAGATCGTAGCAGACAATACACGCGATGGTTAAAAACTGTTCAAACTTGCACCAATAAGCGTGGATAAAAGCATAAATTTGGGAGCTTAGACAAAACGCGTCTATTCACTTTGCATGACGTTTAATGAGCCTTGTGTTAGGCTCCGACACAAGATAGTTTTGCGTTGGTAGAGTGCAGCAGGCTCGGTGCTATATTGACAAACGTGGGGATTAGATAACGAAACTATACTGTGGGCATCTGCTCGACGGAAAGTAAAAGTCAGTTTGTGAGAGTATTGAAGGATGCATGATAACATGCTTTAACATGAGGCGCTAAGAAAGTGTTTGCTCCGATAAAGTATGCTGAGGGCTCGGCGCTATTGTGACCAAATTTAGTATTGGTGGGGGTATATAGAGCACAGACCGGTCGTAGTTATCGGATGGTTCTTATAGTTCGCTGCTGGTTCGTCATCACGGCTTGTCAGAACTCAGACTACACCGGCCTACTCCTAATGAGAGAGAAGTCAGTGCAATCTAAGTCCAACTTCGGTGGTGGTATCACGGGGATATTCATGTTGTCCTAATGAGAGACAAATGAATCCCCATGATTCCCCCACGAGTAACCGGATGATTACCCCGACGGCCAGATTGAGGATCACGATTCTTGCCCTGTTCTGGACCTTGGTGTGGTGCTTACCCTCCTCCATCAGTTCGTGTCTGTACATCGTCAGGGTCTCCATGAAGACTCGATTGTGTGGACAACTATCATCATCAGAGGAGGACACGCACTCCAGTAGGGCTATCCTCGCGAAACTCTCACAGGCTCTGGTGTCGCGCTTCAGGGCCGTATATCCTTCGCGTGGTAAGTTCCTACCAAATTCCCCTTCAGATCTTCCAGCTCATACAAGGAGCTGCCCTTTTTGGATCGAACTCGACATTTTATGAATTTTTTGTTTAATTTGGCGCTAGTTTGCTTATCAAAGCTGCTTTGACCAAAATTTCGACGATAAACTTCCTGCCCAACCCTGAAGCTCACTGGCTTAGACCGTATGTTATACGTCCGTTCACCTTGTTCAAAGGCTTTGTCTAAATTCTTCCTTGCCTGCAGCCGTCTCAGCAGTACATACGTGGAACCATGTTCGATCATTTGTTGGCCGAACAAGACCTTGTACGGAGAGAAACCAATAGCTTGGTGGATGGAACTCCGCAGGGAGCTCGCTATGGAACTTAATTTCTCATCCCATCTATCGTGTTCGTCTCTTACGTACGCTCTTATAGCTGCCAGGACTGAGCGGTTTACCCTTTCCGAGTCGTTTGCTTGTGGCGAGTGTACTGCCGTGCGAATGTGTTGAATGCCATATCTATCCAGAAGATGACCAAACTGCACTGACCGAAATTGTGGGCCGTTGTCCGTAACTATGTTTACCGGGACGCCAAATTTATGGAAAATTTCTTCCTCTGTGAAACTGCACATGAGCGAAGTGCTCGCTTTCCGCAGTGGGCGCAACAAGGTGTATTTGGAGAAATGGTCCAGAGCAATCAATATACATACGTGGCCTCGTTTCGTGCGTGGATATGGTCCCAGTAAGTCCATATATACTCGCTGCCATGGCCTCTCTGTTGACGTCTAAGCTCCCATAGGTGGTCTTAAAGTGAAGTTTGGAGCTTTTGTTTCCTTACAAGTGTCACAGGCTAATACGTATGCACGAACATCCGCGGTCATTTTGGGCCAATACAAGTGTCGCCGTATTCGTTCTAGGGTCTTTCCAACGCCACCAGTGGCGGATCATGCGCTCTTGCAATGACGTCAGGTACCAGGCCCCGCGGAATCCAGAACTTCCAAGCTTCCTCTTCCTGAACTGGGTTACCGGTTCTGGGCTGTGTTCGTATGTACACGTATCCGTCGCAAATCGTTAGGTCCGGCAAGGAGGACTTGTGCTTTTCGACTCGGTCCCGAAGGTCCTGGTATTCTCGTGAGTCGAATTCCGGTGCCTCTAAGTCCACTTGCGGGCCTTGTTCCTGGATAGCGGAAAGTTCGTCGCAGTGTGTACGGGATAACGCATCAGGTACTACGTTTAAGCTGCCCTTCCTGTGTTCAATAGTGAAGTTGAAGCCTTGAAGCTTTAGACTCCACCTGGCCAAACGCCCATTAAGGTCCTTTTGGGATATCAACCACTGAAGGCTCGTATGATCCGTCACTACCTTGAATTGCATGAGTTCCACATACGGTCGGAACTTCTGAATGCTGATAATCGCGGCCATTCACTCTAGTTCGGTTACGGTGTAATTACGCTGGGCCGAGTTTAGTTTCTGCGACACAAACGCGATAGGTCTCTCTTGGTTATCGTCGTCCAGCTGTAGCAGAACTCCTCCTATGCCTTGATTGCTGGCATCGCACTGGATAATGAAAGGCTTGGAGAAGTCGGGGCTCACCAACAACGGGGAAGAGGTCAATTTTTCCTTAACGAGGTTGAAAGCAATTTATGCCTCACTAGTCCACGCAAACTTGACGGATTTCTTTAACGTGTCGGTTATGGGGGCTGACAGGTCGGCGTAATTAGGTATGAACTTACGATACCAGCCTGCCATGCCCAAGAATCGTCGCACTTGTCTGACGGTCTTTGGTGGAGGGTAGTCTATTATGGCTGCTATCTTATCCGGGTCAGTCTTAATACCCCCGTTTCCAATTACATAGCCCAAGTAGCGCGTTTCCTTGAGGCAGAATTTACTCTTCTCCACATTGATGGTTAGTCCCGCCTCTCGCAAACATTCCGCAACCCGACTGGAAATCTTGGGATAATACTAGTAGGTCATCCAAGTAGACGACGTTATCGCGTAGGTCATAGGGTATCGCTCTATCCATGAGTCGGCACATCGTCTGGGGCGCGTTGCAGAGACCGAATGGCATGACCGTGAACTGGTATAAGGGATGGCCAGGTACGGTGAAAGCGGTCTTTTCCCGGGAGCTCTCGTCTAGAGGGATTTGCCAAAACGCGTCCTTCGGATCCAGGCTGGAAATGTACTTGGCGGGAGGGAGTCTGCTAAGGATGCCTCTCCTCGCGTCAAAACACAGCCTGATCTTCCCTGGCTTCCGCACTAGTACGACCTGAGAACTCCACGGGCTCTGGCTCTCCTCTATAACTCCTAAGTCCCGCATTCGTTCGAGCTCTACGTCCATTAGTGCCTGTACAGCTGGAGATACAGGATAGTGTCGCTGTTTAATCGGTATGGCATCTCCAACATCTATAGCATGCTGCAACAATTTAGTCTTCCCCAAGCCTTGTCGTGTGTACGAGGGAAAGAGGCCTTTCACAAGTTCGAGCCGAGCTTGGTCTTCGCTTGACAGACAGTGGGTGTTGGCATCAACGGGTGTTCCATTCGCGGTGGACAGTGTGAGAGAGCTAATGATGTCTGGGGCCAGCTGGAACGCTTTCCAGAAATCTACACCCAGATATAGGTCTTGTGACAGACTCGGTATGACATATAACCGAATGATATGTCTGCTGTCCCGAAACTCTATATCTGTATCCAAATGACCGCATACCTGCTGTGAGGTTCCGTCAGCTGTTTTGACGGATGTTGCGTATTGCTTGTATGTCATTTGGCCTTCTTGGATAAGCTTTCTAGCGGCTTGTCCTCCCAAACAACTCACACTCGCTCCACTATCTAACAACCCGTTGATCTCCTGTCCCAGGACTTTCACACGGGCATAAGGTCTTATGTCGTGTGGTACTGATAAGATCCCCGAGATTAGGCGACGTCTGTCCGCTTTTACTCGTCTCCAGAACTCACGAAGCCTCCTAGTGGATCGCTTAGGCCTAGGTCTTACTGGTTGTATTGCTTCAGGGGTAATACTCTCGACAGTCTCTGCGAAAATGCGCTCTCTGGCGCCTTGATATGCTTGTAGGCGAATGTGATAAGGCTTGCGAGGAGTTACGCTAGGTGTTCTCGGGGTTGTAATATTTTGCGGCGTTATCATCATTCGTCCCATAGTGGGAGTAGTAGGAGTCTGTGTCGAAATCGCTGTATTCTTGTCAGGGGCATTTATATCACTTGTTGAGGTCTCTATGGCTGGTCTATTACTGGGCGATTCGAGCTGGATGTCGGCTGATTTCGGCGAGAACTGGTGGCATTGTTCCCGCCTCTCCGCTGGTTTTTTCGACTGCAGGTCTGACAATTATTTATATAAACGTCTCGCAGTCCACATCCATAGCAGTAGACGCCAGTGTTCGGGGTTGGGCACTGTCGATGCCAATGTCCAGCTTCACCACAGTTCCAACAAGGGTTTTCACGAGCTATCGCCGAACATTCTTCAACCTGCGAAGCTGTACTGGCCAACTCGTTGTTTAAGGTCGTAACCGGCTGGTCAGTCTGCCAACTAATAGGTGGTACTATGTCTACTTCCTCCAGCCTTCTGGTGTTGTGATACCTCATAGATCTTGTCCTATGAAGGACTCCTTCTATGGGCATGTCTAAGGCTTGTAGTTGGGCAATGCTGTATGCAGGGTGAAGGCATATTTGCTGTTGGGTAGCAGGCAATAAATTATCCTTGACAATTTCCACAAATTCCGACTCCAGCATTGGTAGTCGAAGTCTCTGTCTGAGCGACAATAAATCCTGCAGATAAAATTGGAAGGATTCTCCTGGGTGTTGTCTCCGGGAGAGCATCTGTCTAAGGGTATCGGAGTCGTGCACAGGCGGCGTCCAGTCCCTAATAAAAGCCTGTTTCAGGTCGTCCCACCTTGGCTCGGGATGGTATCTAAGATACTGCCAATACCAATCCAGTGGTCGGTCTCTTAGGAGAGTGGCGAAGTTCTCGGCCATTAAGTAGAAGTCTCCGGCCAAGGTGTTCCTCGCCATTACTTCTGACCTGAATATAAATTCCTCCGCTCTTAGCCTTGAATTGTCCCCGTTGTAGGTTAAGTTCCAGTGCCTCATGGGACTGGAGGACCTTCTCTGGTACCTCGTGGTGTCTGGTCTAGGTGCATATCTCTCACCATAGCGAGCATGCCTCTGATTAGGCGGTCGGTAACTTGGTGGCAGCGTCTCAGGTTGTTGCAGATGGGCGTTCTGCGTCTGATTGAGCGGTCGGTGCGCAGGTGCAGTGGCTTCAGGCGGCTTAAGGCGCAGATTTTGAATCTGTTGGCTGACCTGCTGAGTTATCAAATCGGATAACTCTCCTCTTAGACCGGCCAGCAGAGCTTGCACGCTGGGAGAACTTGATCTACTTGCCTCGGTTGGACTCGACTCTTGTGTCCTTGGCTGTGGTAGCTCTAGTGATTGTGTTCGGTCGTGCGGAGGAGTTGGAGATACTGTCGGAGTTTGAGGTCGCTGATTAGCCTGCGACCTTGTCACCACACCTCTGGGGTTTGTACGTGGGACTACTCCACTGTTAGGGATATACTCCCTACTCTCCATCAGCGAACACTCTCCGGCATATTGGGCAGTTGGGTTGTCGCTCCAACCATTGCGCCAAGCACTTCTTATGGAAGATGTGCGCACATGTGGTAATCACCGGCGTCGTGCTGGGACTAAAATCGCTGCTTTGGCACACCGTCAAATTGGAGAAGCGGCAGTTCCTGCTGCTTGCCCTGGTGGCGAGCGAAACATGGTGGAATGACTGGACAATCCGATAAGTCCAAAAGTTGAGGACAAAAAAATTGTATTGAACGAAAATTTAATAGGTTACGGTGTGTATTCAGTGGTCCACAACTGAACTCGCGATAATATTATCTTAATCACAATTCACAAGAATTTCTCCATATAAGGGAGTCTTACTAAAGGGCTTTTGAAATCTTTTATTGCTCAAGAGTTGTGAACAAGGGAAAAAAAATGTATATATAGAGATCCTATTAACGACCAGTGCTACTCAGTACCCCCAAGTAGAAAAAAAATTGTTGGGGCTTGAACCCAACCGCAAACGATTTATTAAAGTTGGCGGATACTGATTGGCCAAGACAAAAAAAACATTTTCTGAAAAGAAAAAAATGTATATATCTAAATAAAAGTATAAGTGGTCAGCCTCCTCTCTGACCTCCCTCGCTTCACGTCGGACAACCGCCGATGAGGTGCCTCCTCGACAGGAACAGGTGGTAGTTAGTTAGTTGGAAAGGATAAAGTTGTGAGTCAGACACTTACCCGAATTTCGACCGACTACTATGAGCGAACAGAACTATTCCGGACAAGATCACTAGCTATCAAGCCAACGCTCGTAAACTCCGGAATAGTCTGAGCACTCGAATCAATTGTCCTTCGAATAAGGCTGACTATAAGGATAGGAATCGATCAACTAGGATTGCCAGTCCAAGGAGAGGGATCCAGGGACAGATGGTAACCCCAAAACTTGGTAACGATATCCAGAGATATCTCATTGGCTAATATCCCAGCCAAAAGGATATCACTCTCTGGAGTGTTCCAATTTCGGAGGCCACTGACCTGGATTCATCCATCGCACTGTCAACCTCTAGTCGATGAGGGATAAGGAAAGAAAAGAAAATGGAAAAATTAATTTCAGGTAGGCCGTGAAGGCAACTAGGTAGCATACTAGGCGTATGACTACTAACAGGTCCGTTAAGGATGGTCAATATGAAATACGTAAAGGGCTATCCGTTCAGGATCATGCCCAGAGGGAGTAGAAGTTTATTCGCCGTGAAGGCCATAACGATGAAGTATCAAATCTTCTACTTGGGGAATTTGGTCCGAACAACCTGCCGAAGCTATCAAGGAAAACGTGTAGTCTCCTGTAATGTGCATATACTAGGAGGAGATTTGACTTTCCTTCTAGGTCCATTTCTCTGAATTAGGCACATGCGTTGGGCGCCATTTTGTTATCGGTAATATTGGGAAAGAGCCGAACGATGTGCATCCGGTCAGCAAATCAGCTGTAAGCCAAATGCTGTAGTCTCGGAAGCCTGTTGGGCCCCACGTTGGGCGCCATTTTGTTATCGGAAATTAGTGAAATCCATGCTCACAGGCAACCAACAGATGGCTGCATGTGGACATGGATTGGATTGAGGGTTGTGAGCACCACTAAGTTGTTTGTCACAACCTTGTGATAGCTCACAACCAAGGGATACGGGAAGGTTATGGGAACTACCGGGGTGAGCGTTAGTTGCCGTGCAGGCTTGGTCGATGACCGAAGAGGTGAGGGGCCCGCCTAGCGAGCCGTGCTAAGCTCGTCGGATTGGGGTGAGTTCTTGCCTCACACTCCTCGGTACACTCACCCGAACATTATATGCGAGCACTCTTTAGTCCTTAGTGGCTGAAGACAATAAAATAGAAGAAGGAATGCACAAGGATACTAAGAGGATAAAAATAAAAAAAATTTAACAAAAATTAAGGCATAAGGAAAGTCGCTATTATGCTCCTGACGAGACAAGCCTCCTCAGCCTCCAGCTGGTCGAAGGCTCATTGGGCTTGCCCTCCCCATCCTATAACTATGTCTCGCCCTGGATACGACATAGTCCCTTGTAAATTCTGTGCGGTTGCCCTTATTTAATGACGATGTTTAGAGAGAGGAGGTGACGCGAGAGGTACGCTGAGTGCGACTTTACATCTTCATGACTGTTCACGAAGTTCACCTGGAAAAAGGAATTTTAAAAAAAAAATATTCTCAAACGAGAAAAATTCAAGTATACTCACCTCACCTGGGACTACGACAGGTGTCCATAAAATAAACGCTCTGAAATGAGAAAAAATAGTTAAGTTAAGCAAATGAATTAGCAATAAATAAATAATCACATAAAACACAAGTTATTTCCATGAATTTACATCGAAATTCGCCAAGGAACAAATTTCTTGGCGCTACAACAACAACAACAGGCAAAAGTAAACAACACTTAAATCGCTCCAAATTTCATAAAATTTGCATAATGAACTCTTGTTAACATTAAAACAAGGTTCATGCTATGCAGGTAAGATGAAATTGGACAATTATAGCACATACGTTAGCAAAAATTGTGCAAATTCATGCAAACTTGACAGGTATGCACAATTTTTGCCACACGTAAAATTTACACAATTTACAACTTTTTCATGCCTTGTACATACATAACCCTTACCACAAATCACTGAACATAGTAAAAAACACCACTTACCTGTTAAAACTTGCGTAATATCGCGAAGAAACACTGAAAACCGCGGCACTTATAGCGAAGTATATCGCGACTTCTCACTGTCAAATTGACACGACAAAACGTCAATTTAATTAATTCGCGAATGGAGAACGCGACGGAATTGCCAGAAAGGTAATTATTATTACCTGAAGCGAATTATTTAATTAAATAAATTTGACAATTAAGCTCCATTGGTGCGAAAGAGAAAAAACGAGAGCGACAAAATAATCAATTTGTTCCACAAATCTGATTCTCAGATATGGCAAGGGAAGCCATATTGAGTCAAATGTAGAATTTTTGAAATTTAAATGGCAATTAATAAATTTCTGCCATTTAAAAAATTCATGCAAAGGAAAAATTAAACTGCTAATGAACTTTAGCGTTTGAGGAAATAATTAAGGGAATGAATCAAATGCAAATTTTTTCATAATTAATTAAAATTCATTGTGGATCGTATAAAAAATGGCGGCCAAAAGGGTATAAAAGGACGAGTCCTCCACTGAAGATCTCTCAATCTTCGGAACGAGTTTATATGGTCAACACGAGCATCAACTCAACCAAGTGAAATTTAAAGGTGCATTGATTTATATGCCAACAAGGTAACAAATCCATATGCACAAGTGTAAGTGTACAGGTGGTGGTGATAGTGAAAAAACAAAAAGGGAAAAACCGGCAAAGGATAAGTATTTATAGGACTAACATTTTGATTAGTTTTAGGTCGAAATTGTAATTAATTTCAGTACATGTGTCGCAATTTCACATCTGAAAATTTATGCAATTCGACAACGTAGTTAAGATATTAAGTGTCAAATAATGAACTAATTTTGATTATCGAGTTATAAAGAAATTTCGTACAATTTTTATTTAATAAGTTGTATAGCAAATCCATGCATAGTTACTGCATCTTGCAATATACAACAATCGAGGATCATATAAGTGATTAATTAAAGAACCATAAGGGACTTGTAACTGTTCTCATAGCTTAACCGTAATAAAGCGTGAATACAAGCCCACATATATTTTTAATTTATACCGCTACATTTCTTCCATACCAAATTGGTAGCCGTTATATTTTTCATTAAAAATATAGCGAAGTCTAGCTACATTTTTTGGTGGTTCCATCCAGGAACTGTGTGGCATATTCACGAACGGTCATAGCTAATCCCATTTTTCGATTATTGTTTGAACAATCTTACAGTACAAGTGCAAGTTAAACATGGGGTCTTTAGGAAAATTAATATGTCAAGAAAATATCTTGCGAAGTAGACTAGAAAAAGTGATTGAAAATGGAAAAAAAACTGCAACCGCTAAACGCACTCAAGGTTTTTATGAAACAAAAATATCTGAATTAAACAAATTATGGGACGAATATAGTGCAGTTGATCTTGAAATTAATGAAGCACTTTTAGCAAATCCCACTGTACCACCTCATGATTACTTAACACATGACAAATTTGGTACAACAGAATTGAAATATTCTGAGTATCACGGAGAATTAGTTGAAGGTTTGCGAAAGGTGGTTCCATGCACACAGGCGTCAGGAACATCATCAACACCAACCTATTCAACAACGGTTATTCAAAATGAATCATATCTGCCACGAATTGAATTGCCCAAATACAGTGGTGATTACGATTTATGGCGACAATTCCATGATCTGTTTGTGTCACTTGTTCACGACAACACAAGGTTGACACCGGTTCAAAAGCTGCACCATCTTAAAACCTGCTTAACGGGTGATGCGGAAAAATTGCTACGGCACACTCCAGTTACTAGCGAGGATTATCTGCCTGCTTGGAATAAGTTAAAAGACAGATATGAGAACAAGAGAATCTTGGTAAATCATCAGCTTAAAACTCTTGTTAATCAACCCAAGTTAAATTCAGAATCAGCTAAAGGACTTAAAGTTTTAATTGACACAACCGCCGAATGCTTGCAACAATTAAAGAGCCTTGATGTAGTCATAACGTCATGGGACATACTTCTTATTCACTTGCTAGTGCAAAAATTACCGTTTCTAACCTTAAAATTGTGGGAAGAAGAACAAGGTGGTTCTCAACAGCTACCAACCTTTGCTGAATTTGAAAAATTCCTGAACACACGTTTACGAATCTTAGAATCTATAGCAGATAGTTTAGTCAAATCTACACAAGTCAAATCAAACATAATTAACAAAGAAACAACGAAATCCTATCACACCACAAAACAAATTTCATGTCTAATATGCAATACAAGTCATTTCATACAGCGATGTTCACGTTATCGTCAGATGGACACGCAAACCAAGTACAAAACATTGAAGGCAGCTGGACGTTGTCTAAATTGCTTAGGTACCCATATTACAAATTTTTGCACAAGCAAATATCGATGTCTCAAATGCAACAAAAGACATCACACAACTCTACACGAGGACAATACTCGGGAACAACCCAAATCATTACACGTTGAGAATGACAAGTCAACCTTCCAACGTAATGCTAGACAGAGTTCAAATCAAATCAGTCAATCTAGCATTAGCACCTCCAGTCAGGAGTTCTCTCCCAAGTCACAATTAGTCCACAGCACTGATGAATTAAACACAAGTCAAACATTTATAACTAGGGAGAATCATAATGCATTACTAGCTACAGCCTTAGTACTTGCACAAACAGAAAGTGGGAAGCCACATATTCTACGCTGCCTGATAGACAGTGGTTCCCAATCATCATTTATTTCAGAAGAAGCCTGCAGAAAACTGGGAGCCACAATATATCCCACTGCAGTTTCAATTACAGGATTAAACACTAGTCCATCCGCATTCTCCAGACACCAAACTACATTGACACTACGGTCAAGAGAACCAAGGGTCACTACAGTGGTGGAAGAGAGGTTTTTAATTTTAAAACGAATTACGGATCACTTGCCCTCCAGAATAATTTCCAAGTCAGAGTGCATAAATTTAAACAAATTACCCTTAGCAGACCCAACCTTTTGGAAACCAGGGCAGATAGATGCATTACTTGGAGCAAGAGTATATGCCCTAATCCTTCGAAATGGTGTCCGGCAAGGATCACACACAATGCCTACAGCCATTAACACTATGTTTGGCTGGATCCTACTAGGATCAACTCCGAGTGCAACACATAACTCCACATCCTCTTTCGCAGTCATGACAGATGACATTGCAGTGCAACTCAGAAAATTCTGGGAGATAGAAGAAGTTCCTGCGAAGCCAGTTCTTACAAAGGAGGAGTTGGAGTGTTTGAGCATCTATCAAAATACTCATAAGCGTTTATCAAATGGTACATATCAAGTCAAATTGCCATTTATAGACAACAAGTCACCTATACTAGGTCAATCACGACAACAAGCAATTAAACGTTTCCAATACATTCAACGTCGTATCGGAACGAACAAGGAACTTAAAACCAATTACGAGGATTGCTTAGACAAATATATTACTTTAGATCATATGGAAGAAGTAAGTCCTCCTATGGCTAATGAACCACATTATTATGTACCCCATCATGCCGTCGTTAAGGAAAGCACAACGACTAAGGTAAGAGTCGTATTCGATGCATCAGCCAAAACGTCAAATGGCAAATCGCTTAACGACTACTTATTAGCGGGGCCCATTTTGCAACCCAAACTCTTCGCCACGTTGCTCAACTGGCGTAAATACAAAATCGCGATAAATGCAGACATCGAAAAGATGTATCGCATGATCACGATACACCCGGATGATCGAACCTTTCAACGAATTGTATGGAGACACCCTAACACCAATCACATTCAAGATTACCAACTTAAGACAGTAACATTTGGCACATCTGCCGCTCCATATGCGATTCAGATGATGAAAGGGGAAGATGGCCTTTAGCGTCAAAGGTTACAGCTACAGACTTCTACGTTGATGATATTTTAACTGGAGCAGATAACGTAAATGATGCCAGACGACTTCAATACGAATTGATCAACATGTTACAGTCTGGCGGATTCAATTTAAGAAAATGGACGAGCAATAGTTCTGAAATCCTTAAACACATTCCAGTAGAACAACGCGAGTTCAAGGAAAGTTTAACCATTTCTGAAACAGAAAGTATCAAAACATTAGGGATAAAATGGCATCCTAATGCTGATATATTTTCGTTCGTGATTAAGCCATGGGCAACACAATCCAAAATTACGAAGAGAACTATCCTGTCCAACATTGCATCCTTGTACGATCCTTTTGGCTGGTTGGCACCAATTATAATTACAGCAAAGGTGCTAATGCAATCTCTCTGGATCACAGGATGCTCTTGGGACAACGTAGTTCCAGAAAATATCTATCGACAATGGGACACATTTAAAAACGAATTAACAATCATAGAAGGATTGAAAATTCCTAGGTGGATTAAATACACTACCGACGCACATATTCAATTACACGGGTTTTGCGACGCGTCTACGAAAGCGTTCGCCGCGGCTGTTTACCTCCGAGTCGAAAACGAGGATGGCTCCATTAACATCAATCTACTTACAGCGAAAACCAGAGTAGCTCCCACCAAACCAACTACAATACCAAGACTAGAGCATAATGGTGCTGTACTCCTCACTCGTCTTATTAAAACTACAGCTAAGGATATGCGTTTACAGAATGTCCCTATAACAGCATGGACAGACTCCACAATTGTGTTACAATGGATAAGGGAACACCCAGTACGATGGAAAACGTATGTAGCAAATCGAGTAGTCGAAATTCAGGATAGCATTCCACATGAACAGTGGCGGCATATCCCCACAAAGCATAATCCTGCTGACATGGCATCCAGAGGTATACCCACTAAAGATTTATTAAGCAACAACCTTTGGTGGCATGGTCCATCATGGCTGTCAAAGGAACAAGTCGATTGGCCAAAATCCAAGGACCTACCAGAACAAACAATGTTAGAAGCTAAAAAGCCAGATCTGAAGAGTTTTCTCAATAAGTTTGGAAATAATATTTTGTTACGATATTCATCATTTACACGTGTAGTTAGGATAGTAGCAACAATACAACGTTTCGCATACAATTGTAGAAACCCTCATAATAGACGGTTCCTGTTTTTAAATTCTCAAGAATTAAACCAAGCTGAGAAAACAATTTTCAAACTTACTCAACAAATGGCGTTCGTAAAGGATTATAATAACATATTGAACAACATACCACTTTCTCATTCAAGTAAATTACTTAAACTTAACCCATTCATTGACGACAGCGGACTTATACGACTTGGTGGAAGATTGGATAATGCTTTAATTTCACATAATAAGAAGCACCCAATCATACTACCAAAGGATCATCACGTTACGTTACTAGTAATAGACAAGGTACACTTAGACACAATGCATGGGGGCCCATCTTTGGTTTTAAGCACTAGTCGCGATAGATTTTGGATCTTGGATGGGCGACGCTGTATTACCAGCCGACTGCATAGATGTGTCACGTGTTTCAAACGTCGCACTACATCAAAAATGCAACTGATGGGAAATTTACCAGCGGCTCGAGTAAACGTAGCGAAGCCATTCACTAGGGTAGGAATCGATTATGCCGGGCCAATTATGATTAAAACCTCTACTCTGAGAAATGCCAAATTCCAAAAGGCCTATTTCTGCATATTTGTTTGTATGGCTATAAAAGCGGTGCATATAGAGTTAGTATCAAGTTTAACAACCGAAGCATTTCTGGCAGCATTAAAAAGGTTTGTAGCCAGAAGAGGCTTATGTACTGACATTTACTCAGACTGCGGTACAAATTTCATTGGTGGAAATACCATTTTAGAGAAAGACTTACGCCAAGCCATTCGAGAAGCAGCTCCAGAAGCAGCACAGTATTTGTCAGCAAAATCAATAAAGTGGCACTTCAATCCGCCAGCAGCCCCACATTTTGGAGGTTTATGGGAGGCCGGCGTGAAATCAGTTAAGTACCACCTTCGTAGAACGTTAGGAAACACCAAATGTACATTTGAGGAATACGTCACAATTTTAGCACAAGTCGAAGCGTGTCTTAATTCTCGACCACTGTGCTACATCCGAAATGATCCAGACGATTTGTTTATTTTAACACCTGGACATTTCTTAATCGGTCAGGCACTTAATGCTATTCCAGAGCCAGATACTTGCAGCAAACAAATACTGCCATCGCAAAGGTGGAACTATGCCCAACAAATGGTCAAACATTTCTGGAATAGGTGGTCCAAGGACTATCTTAATCAGCTCCAGAATCGACCAAAGTGGTGCACAAAGCAGCCCAATATTCAAATTGGAGATGTTGTTATTGTAAAGAGCGAAAATGCACCTCCAACAAGTTGGCCAATGGGTATTGTCGAGAAAGTATATCCAGGAGCTGACGGATTAGTCAGAGTAGTTCAAGTCAAAACCGCGACGGGTAGTTTTCAAAGACCAATGTCTAAACTAAGTCGTCTACCATTAGAAGATAAAACCAACTAATAAAATTCGTGTCGTCACGTTTTCTGTTTATGTCGTGTAGTACTGTCGGCCTGTGGATGTCCTCCCACATACGCCACAAAATACTCACTGCTGTTTTTTCAGATGTCGTTACAGGTGATTTAGAAGATGCGTTACGAATTGACTTCACACCACCAGGAAGCCCAGCACCCATGACACCCAGCGAGGAATTACGTCAAGAGCTGATGAACATTAGCAAGACTCCATCACCAGACCGAAACAACAATTTACCATATCTTCAGCCGACACCTTATACGGAGCCACCAGCTGAGCAAACTGCTGTCATCAATGGATCGTCGTACCGCCGTATTACTCCGTTAAACCTTCTTCGACCAACTACAACCATCAACGAGTTCTACATGCGAAGGGACAACAGCTATCAACGTTTCATAACTAAGGAAGGCACCGATCTATATCTCCCAAGATATGTGCTCATGCGCATCAATGTGGAGGATATTCAAAGAAAGCGTAGCAGAGAAAAAACGATCAATCTGCCCAACAGATATCAGGCAAGGCTACGCGTCAGAGCAGATGGAACGATGATATTCCACCATTATCATAAACGTGGAATACGTGCCATAAGGCAGCAACTGTTGAACGAGACCGTTCAACGGGGCGGAGAATGTTCACGAAGTTCACCTGGAAAAAGGAATTTTTAAAAAAAAACATTCTCAAACGAGAAAAATTCAAGTATACTCACCTCACCTGGGACTACGACAGGTGTCCATAAAATAAACGCTCTGAAATGAGAAAAAATAGTTAAGTTAAGCAAATGAATTAGCAATAAATTAATAATCACATAAAACACAAGTTATTTCCATGAATTTACATCGAAATTCGCCAAGGAACAAATTTCTTGGCGCTACAACAACAACAAGTAAACAACACTTAAATCGCTCCAAATTTCATAAAATTTGCATAATGAACTCTTGTAAACATTAAAACAAGGTTCATGCTATGCAGGTAAGATGAAATTGGACAATTATAGCACATACGTTAGCAAAAATTGTGCAAATTCATGCAAACTTGACAGGTATGCACAATTTTTGCCACACGTAAAATTTACACAATTTACAACTTTTTCATGCCTTGTACATACATAACCCTTACCACAAATCACTGAACATAGTAAAAAACACCACTTACCTGTTAAAACTTGCGTAATATCGCGAAGAAACACTGAAAAGCGCGGCACTTATAGCGAAGTATATCGCGACTTCTCACTGTCAAATTGACACGACAAAACGTCAATTTAATTAATTCGCGAATGGAGAACGCGACGGAATTGCCAGAAAGGTAATTATTATTACCTGAAGCGAATTATTTAATTAAATAAATTTGACAATTAAGCTCCATTGGTGCGAAAGAGAAAAAACGAGAGCGAGAAAATAATCAATTTAAGTTCCACAAATCTGATTCTCAGATATGGCAAGGGAAGCCATATTGAGTCAAATGTAGAATTTTTGAAATTTAAATGGCAATTAATAAATTTCTGCCATTTAAAAAATTCATGCAAAGGAAAAATTAAACTGCTAATGAACTTTAGCGTTTGAGGAAATAATTAAGGGAATGAATCAAATGCAAATTTTTTCATAATTAATTAAAATTCATTGTGGATCGTATAAAAAATGGCGGCCAAAAGGGTATAAAAGGACGAGTCCTCCACTGAAGATCTCTCAATCTTCGGAACGAGTTTATATGGTCAACACGAGCATCAACTCAACCAAGTGAAATTTAAAGGTGCATTGATTTATATGCCAACAAGGTAACAAATCCATATGCACAAGTGTAAGTGTACAGGTGGTGGTGATAGTGAAAAAACAAAAAGGGAAAAACCGGCAAAGGATAAGTATTTATAGTACTAACATTTTGATTAGTTTTAGGTCGAAATTGTAATTAATTTCAGTACATGTGTCGCAATTTCACATCTGAAAATTTATGCAATTCGACAACGTAGTTAAGATATTAAGTGTCAAATAATGAACTAATTTTGATTATCGAGTTATAAAGAAATTTCGTACAATTTTTATTTAATAAGTTGTATAGCAAATCCACGCATAGTTACTGCATCTTGCAATATACAACAATCGAGGATCATATAAGTGATTAATTAAAGAACCATAAGGGACTTGTAACTGTTCTCATAGCTTAACCGTAATAAAGCGTGAATACAAGCCCACATATATTTTTAATTTATACCGCTACATTTCTTCCATACCAAATTGGTAGCCGTTATATTTTTCATTAAAAATATAGCGAAGTCTAGCTACAATGACCCTGTTAGCATGAAGTAATTCAACAAAAAAAGTTATGAGGTAATCAGCGGATTACCTAAAGAAAATTCAAATATAATTACTTGGATGCCGGAATGGGTAAATTCGACGATCCAGTGGTTTGGTTCACTCTTCAACGTGAGCGCACGTTAAAATACTTGAGATAAAAACGCAATTCACAAAAAAATCTAAGGTTAAATTCCCTAGTACTTACTAGAAGGAAGATTGCTTCGGGAATTCATACATTCAAATCTTTCACTAATCTAGCCAAATTTTCAAAAAAAATCTTCATCTACTAAAGTACTTATCATAATATCTACGACTAACTACAACGAGTTTCAAATTTATATATATACCAACCAGGAAAATTTCTCGACGCTTCGAGTGGTTCAATCAAGGTTTGGTAATATAGCAAGTATTAGTCCCCTGGACTAATTTCGACTTGGAGAAGTGGTCACTCTATATTTCGACTTCATCAATACCACCGTGGCAACATAGCAATTGGGGTTGCCTTCTGGTACAGAACACAAAAAAAAATATTGAAAATGGGACGAATAATATCCAGAAAACTTAATATTCAGAGAACTTCAGCGCATTATTGTTTCCCGAATATAATATCAAGGCGATCAACAGCAATAATTTACCTATTTCAATAGCCATATACTATAATCCTAATTGTTATACAACTCTTTCCCCTTTTCTTTTATTTCTTGCCATACCTTTCCTTTTTACACCATAAGCTTTGAACATATAGAATTCAATTAGGGCAGGGCCTATAGGTGTATCGTAGTCGATTTAATACTAGCCAATCTAGACAGGCGACTTGGTCGAACAGGTTGGTTTTGGTGGTTTACGAAGGGAAGCAAAAAGTTTTATTATTATTAGTACCTGTTAATCATAATAAAATTCAAAATGTAAATAAAAAGTAGAGCAGTCCAATTACAATAAATGTTCACATTTTATTAGCGTTTAACTTAGGCTAGGATATCTTAAGGGTTAATCTGAACGTGAGTACATATATATATATATATATATCTATATATATTACACGAAATTAATTTAATCCTTTCATTGTAAGAATAATTTAAGAATTATTTGCTTATTAGAGAATATTCGTTTCTTTTATACCTACAAAAAAATCACCAACGAAGTGTCCTTTTAAAAGGAATGAGAACCTTTTTGTGGGAGAGTAAATCACAAAATGCAACAATTGTTCATGGTATTATGACTTGGTGTTGGATTCTTACATCGATTCTTTTTGGTATCTGCCAATGTATCTCTCTTTGGTTTTCCACGTAAGGAACACTAAATCAAAATTCTAGATATCCACAAACATTCAGGGATATTAACTTCAACTCTGTCCGCATTGACGTAAACCTGCTGTATGAAACTTAAATGGTTAAAGACTAGGATAGACCTAGGTAAGAACTAAGAATACTAAGAGAATAAATTTCAGAGGATATCTCCAAGTAATAATTAAGGCAATCAATCATCAATCCTACCAAATTAAATTGAAAGAATTTCAAACTTTTATACTCCAATTCGGGGAGGAAGGGAGAACTTATTCAAGATAGAAACATTCCTTTTGCGTTGCCCAACATAAAAAAACTTCGTTCAATTAAAATGTTACAAGGCACAAGGCTTTATTTGCTTCTGTTGTTAATATTGAGTGTTGATGTTAACACGTATCCAACGGATGTTGATTTTAATAATATACAATTTTTGATTGTCCAATCTGCGAGTATTTTCCAAAAATATCAGTTTCTATCAAAACCACACAAGTTGTTGAATATTGACTCTTTGTTGGGTACATGAACAGACATTTGGGGTATCTGACATAATTTATTTCTGGCTCGGGTGCTTAATTAATGTTTTAAGGACGAATCTATATGAAAAAGTGTATAAAATTATATTTTGTGCGAATAAAGGTTTTGTTTTATTCTTGTAGTACTCCTAAATGGGCACCAAAACCCATGCCAGAAACCTTCCAGCATTTCAATTTGATTATATATATATGTATTTAATATAGTTCAGGTTCTATTCATTTTAAAAAAGGTAATTTAACTTTAGGATATAATTATGTCCAGTATTTCAATTTGATTGTATATATATATATTTAATATAGTTCAGGTTCTAGTCATTTTAAAAAGGTAATTTAAATTTAAGATATAATTATGTGGCACAGCAGACGCCGTAGGCCAAGCCAACTATAGCACATGGGACAATGTATTTATAATTATGGATATTGCAGTAAAATGATAAGGTTAAATTTGAAATTACCTTGGCCCAGGAAAATTGGCAAGTGTATAAGAAAATGTTTTTAATTTTGAGATACTTAGGTTTCCATATATGCTTCCTTTTGATGGTTTTGCGGTTTGCCTAGATCGAGTCGCTGAGTCCACGTGCTCCTTATACCTTTTCAAATTCTGGACATTTCTCTTGGCGCTTCCGTTGTATAAAATTTTCTTATTTTCTTCCTTTGTTCGTAATTCACTCTCCACTGACTTCCACTTTATTACCACAAAATTTTCTTTTGCACGATTTTCTTTTGACTAATTCACTCCTTTCTAGGAGATCTACACACTTCAAGAACTGAACTCGGAAAGAAAGCAGCACGGATTCACTCTGTGCTTCCCGTTATTCTCCACCGGGTTTTTCTCCTGTTCCCCTCCGGATTGTTTTTTTGTAATGCCCTATGGCGGGCTTGCCATATCTCGGTGGGGTTTGCTATAATCGAAATATTCGAATAGGGGCGCTACATTTGAAAAATTAAAAAAAAGACAATTATATATAACTTTAAGAAAGCAGAAAAGAATTTTGATTTATTAAGAATTACCTTTCTTCAATTAGACTGTTTTTCAAGTCAACTTGATTTCCCCAGACTATAAATGGAAAATGTTCGGGATCTCTCGGACTTGTTTGAAGTAAAAATTCATCTCTACATAAATCTAAGCTCGTAACTTTATATAAGATTTGAAAATCTTTTATTTACATGCTGATTCATCCGCGATGTTTTCCTGACACTGCTATCACCGCAGATAATGCCTTTTGGAAGATTTTTTCTTTCTGGTAGCCGTATTTACGAACGCACTAAATTAAGTATGAAAACGCACTTTTCTCACTTAAAACTTTATACAAGCGAATTAATTACTTCCCACACCTCGCAACAATAAACCGCAAAATCCGCGGACTCTAACTCGTCAAACTCGTCATGGCCGTGTTTTTGGTTTGTTTACGTTTTTGGGCCGTTGCTCAGCCGTTCCCTTATCTTTAGACACTTGATTACAGCGGAATCCATGAAGCTGGTTTCGCCGAAAAGTTGAACTGTGGCGCGCTCATCGATGTGTTCGTAATCACTAAGGGTTATTGCAGGCTATCAGGCGTTAAGGCGACACAACTTTGTGCTCACATAACAATAAAATGTATCCTCAACTTTTCATTTTAAGTCTGCGTTCAGTGAATTGATATTTACATTTTGTGTCCGTAACTACTTTATAATTAAATTAACAAAATTTAGGGTTTATGATACTGAAAAGAGTTTATTCGATCACTTTTTAACACTTTTCCAATTGCAATAGTTTTATTATCTCATAACTTCAATCGTCTCATTTGTGGGAACACTTTAAATTGTTCAAAACAAATCATTCCGAAACATTCAATTTTCATAATCGAAATCTTAGACGTAAGTTCGAGTTATCCGCAAACTTTTGTTCACTAACCAAACCGAAATTTAAATAAAATATATCCTAAACTTTTCATTTTAAGTCTGCGTTCAGTGAATTGATATTTGCATTTTGTGTCCGTAACTACATTATAATTAAATTGACAAAATTTAGGGTTTCTGATACTGAAAAGAGTTTATTCGATCACCTTTTAACACTTTTCACAGTCATGTTAAGTAGTTCAGACTTATTCACAACAACTCAAGGAACAACCAATTTTTGTGGATTTGCTGCAGAACAACTGGAGCTGAGCTTCAAGTCATTAAAGATATCTAGTATTTAAGCTCTGGTAGTTAACAGTATCCTTGCCCTCCTCTTACGTTTAATAAGGACGCTTTCGCATATCCACTTAAGATATTCTAGATGTGGAATACAGCTCTTGATTATTGGTTTGATTCCATTATTAACCTATTTGCGATGGACTGTGTAATTCAACAGCGTCAGGGCTTAGAATACAATAAACCCAGTATTTAGTCATTCACAGTAAGTAGTTTTCACTGAATGTTAAATTCTTGTAAGTTAGGGTACACTTTGTTAATACTTTCGTATCTTACTGCATTGGAAGTCGATTAACCTAGTAGGTAATGATCGTTCACTTGTTTGTTTCCTAAACTGGGTATTGTTCGAAAGTTATATTTGGGTGAAAAAATTTTAACTTCAACGTCTAATGGACGTTCTCTTGTAATTCAATTTCCCAGGAGTTTTTTAAATCAAGTAAGAATGTTTTCTGTTCCGTGGCAATAGTGCCATTTTGGTCGAAATATAATCAGGGCTACTTTTACCCAACTAGAGCACTTCATTTGATCTCCCTACATGATTCGCACCCCGCAAAATGACTATACCATTCATATTCAATAATATTAATTCATAAAATGTAATTTAAATATTAAAAAAACCAACAACATGCACTGAAACAGATGTCATCGGACGATGTCCAAAAACCTTGCTTGTTTCCTTGAAAAAAAAAATACCTGAAACCTTGCAAGTTACGTTCAATAAAGTTGACTTAGGCAAAACACTGCTTAAAAATTCCTTGTTTTTGTTAATACAATTTCAGTCCAATTGATGTACGCCCGTTGCACATTGAGGTTATCTTACATGGCTGCAACTCATTTCTTTATCCTTTCTTCTTGTCCACTTTTAGTTTCAGCGCTAAATATCTCACGCTTCGTTCTTACACCACTCAGAGTTAAAAATGTTCCTTCTTTTTTCTTCTCTTCTTTCTTTGTCAGAATCCAGCTGATCTCGCTCAAACTGGTTCGCATCAGATGTTTTCATGCAATCATATATAGTTGCGGTGGTGTGCAGCTTGATTTTAGAGGGGTACTTCGAATGAGAGCCGTTAAATTTTCAACTTAGCACCTGATGAAATTGCACTTTTACGAATATTTTAAAAAAAGTTGAGGAAAATTAAGTAAATCGGTTGAAGCCATCTATGTGTGAGGGGGGTAACTAATTTTATTTATTCAGAGTGAACTTGACATTCCGAGTAGGCAATTTATCGCGGAAAATGGCGCTGGAAAATCATTTTAATCTTCGTTTGCATAAAAATATAAGTTTCTTTGCAGATCAGGCGAAATATTCCAGCGACCATAATATGTTAAGGAATTAAATGGTTACAAAAGTGTACTAAAGAAAACTGAAAGGTTAATACAATTAACGGATTAATCAAGAAATTGTAAAGATAGTTTAAGTTGCTAGTGTTAAGAAATTAAATGGTTACTAAAGTGTACTAAAGAAAACTGAAAGGTTAATACAAGTGATTTCCAGAAAAACGGATTAATCAAGAAATTGTAAAGATAGTTTAAGTTGCTAGTGTTAAGAAATTAACTGGTTACTAAAGTGTATTAAAGAAAACTGAAAGGTTAATACAAGTGATTTCCAGAAAAACGGATTAATCAAGAAATTGTAAAGGTAGTTTAAGTTGCTGGTGTTAAGAAATTAAATGGTTCCTAAAGTGTATCAAAGAAAACTGAAAGGTTAGTACAAGTGATTTCCAGAAAAACTGATTAAACGTATAATTGATACGTACTACGTACCTTACCTTGGGACCGAGTACATCAAGACGAACTGACATAGAACAACTGACACATACACAAGGGAAGAACATAACAAAATCCATCTAGAGGCAAAAACACTTACAGGAACAGATGGCACATTTACACAGACGGCTCTGAATCCAACATCCAAAAATCAGCTGCAGTCATAGTAAAGCCCCCAGAAGAAGAGGCGAACAGGCAGATAGGCCTTCCAAAAAACGCCACAGTGTTTGAAGCCGAACTAATGGCAATACTGCAAGCAATACAGATTGCCTTAGAAAATAACATCGAGGCCATCATCTTCACCGATGCCAAAAGCATCGTAAAGGCCATCCCGAATATAAAAATACAGAGTCTATTATAAAATGGTTGAGGAACACCATCATATCCAGCCAAGGCAAGATTATACTCGAATGGATACCAGGACACCAGGGTATTCCGGGGAATGAAGAAGCGGACATGGAAGCCTAAAAGCCATTACCAGAGAAAGGTAATCTGGTAACTCATCCAATGCAAACATTCATAAAACGAGAAGCTAGAAATAAAACAAAGAGAAGATGGGAAGAAATAACACGTTTCTATCATCCCATTGGAAGAAAATTATAGCTCCAGAGTACCCACCAGAATAGTCTAGGAAAGAAGTGATGAAACTGATGAGAATCAGAACAGGACATACGAAATTAACTCATAGCCATCTGTTGAACCAACGCCATCTTGATAACTACAGGCCGTAAGGTAGAAACGATGACGTCAATTTATGTGGAAATAAAACCAAAGCCATCTATACGACCAAACGAAAAGTTGTTATCAGCTGTTCAAGTGACAGCTTATTAAAAATCTTATCCAACTTTTCAATTGCATAATTTATTAATATATGTATCCCCATTTGCCAATAAATTATAAGAATTGCAAATCACTGTTTTCACATATTCTCCCGAATACATTGTTAAATCAGATCACTTCATATTTATCGTACAATTTGTTGTATAATGCCAGCAATTATAGAAAAATCGAAGCCAACTCTTCAAATGTAAAAGTTGTCAATAGATTTGTCCCCATTTACCAACAAAACTCGAATCACTAGTACCACATATTCTCACAACATCACAAAACTTATATCACTTATATCACTTATAATAAAGTTAAACGTAATTTCTTTCACTTTTTAATGCAATTGAGAGTTGTTTACATCCGCTAGGTTGAAGAGCGGACGTCATTACTTCCCTCCAATTGACATTTCTTTTGGGTATTTCCAATATATTTTGAACGACGATAACTCACGCATAATTAATTAAATCTAAATGAAACGTTCTCACGATATTATCTTACAAGTTAGTTTTATCACACACTAGTTATTTCACTTAAATAATGTCTGAAACTCACGCAATATTACTTTAAAGTCCGAGGCGAATTAGCCGAAATTTTCACTTTAACTAAAAAATATATACACTTCGCCACTGGAATGTCACAAAACTTTTACCGCAAATTACTCTTTATACGATTCACTATTAGTTTTTGGTTAGAACGATTTTAAAACTTAATCACACTTCTTATAATTAAACAAAACTTCGGATGACAGAAATTAAACTTTATTTATTATTGCCAGACACTTTCGTTGTTGATAACGCTGTGCCAGATACTATTTTGTAATTAAAAAAGCTAAGCTAGCCGGATTGTGGTGGTGGGGGGGGGGGGGGGGGATCTTGCCTCCTCCTTTAGCTCACTCACCCTAACATTAATGCGGGAACTCTTAGAAAGTCCTGAGCACGAAGACAGTATAAAAAACAAAAGGATGCACAATTCTGAAAGAATTAAAATAAGAAGGACAAAAAGAAGTTGCCCGGAACTAGTTAATTAGAAGAGAGAGGTTGCCGAGGGGAGTCCGAGCGAGGTCTACCACTTCGTCATTTCACAAAGCAAATATGATAGACAACTTCTTAGTAAAAATTTTTTCTGGTTTATTTTCAGAAATAGATTACACACAGGTGTCGTTTCAACGTAAGTAATAGGCCTCAACTCCAGTAAAGAACTCAAATACTTGTTCTGGTGAAAAAGATGTAATCCTTCATCTCAGAAGGCGCACGTATTTGGCTATTGCCAAGAGCTTTTGACCTACCACGAAGGGGTTAGGCTCTGAGAACACCAGAATGACCTATGAACACTGCGTTGACCAAAAAATAAAAATAAATATAATAATCTAATTCCAAAAGAACCAGACTCTCAGTATTGTTTATGCTAATCAAAAAAGAAAAAAAGAAATAAGTGCTAATAAAATTGCTTATCTAGGAAATCCAAAATCAATTAAATCTCAGTAATTCCAAAAAAAGCATAACGATCAAATGTATTAAAGCAATTTACTTAATAGATGATTCGAAAACAATTCCTTTTGAGAATACATTGCATTATATAATACAATAATTGTGACAAAAGTGACAATTGTGACATATTTGCGCTAAACTTTTTCTAGAAAGATTATGATTCTTAGTGATAATATTATCTATTATTTTATCTATTATTACACTATTGCTATAAGTGATCTTTCTAAATATATAACCGTTCCGAAAAATCTCATTTCGAAATACCTAAATAAAAAAAGAAATAATTGATATTAAAAACTACAGTAATAGCTCACGAAAATTTTATAACAAAAATCATTCACTTTGAGCCTTTTATCGTACTTAATATTTGCTCTTTTTTTCGAGGTTTAAAATGTCTTAATGAACCGTTTTTCCTTTATTTGAATGATTGGGATACCACGCAAGATGGAACAGATGACTTAATTCAGGTAGTTAATTTGCGATAATATACCGTTTTTACTATTATTTGAATTAGCGGTACATTGTGTCAATTCAAACTGAGGTAAATTGCACTTTAAATCAGCTTAAAGGATTAGGTGTTAATTAATTAAAAGATAAGGCAACGAAAATTGCTATGCTATTTTGCTGTGGAACATTTTCTGGTATTATCATTTTCTGTTTTTGGAATATAAGAACCTGGTAATTTATTTTATGTTCCTTTAAGTTAAGGAGTTAAAAGGAAAGTTTTGGCGGTCGAACTGCGTTAAATTCAATTTGTGATTTGACAGGTCACTTTCCATGTTGAACAGCCGTATAACAGAACAGATTTTGCATTCGATTCGAAAATCCGAAATTTTGTGCGTCTGGAGATGTTGTTATCGCACTAGATCTCAGCAAGAATGTTAAATGCAACTCGAGTCTTATTGCTTTGAGCATGTACATCAGCTTCAGCTCCGCTGTCTGCTGTAACTATGCTTCCGAGATAGCAAAATTTATCCACTTGCTGTATTTGCTGCTCTTACCGATAAATTTCATATTGTGTCCTGAAGTCCAAGCTGCTAAATTGATCTTAAGCCCTGCTCTGCGACCTTCTCTACTCAGGGCTTCGGACATTTCTATCTGTTAGATGGGAGACATACATCGTCAGCTTAGCGCAGGTGCGTAAGGTGGCTAAAAAGTTGCCATCTAATCCCTCGCCATGGCTGGTCGTCTAGGACGCTAACGATCAGGAAAAGCAAAGATGACAGTATGCATCCTTGTCTCACTCCGTTTAGCGCTCGGAAGGGCTCCTACAGTTTTCCCTTATGTAGGACGTGACATTGGGCTCCTGAGTAGGATTCTTGTATTATGGTGATAATTTTTTCTGGGATGCCTCCCCTACGTAAAGCTGTCTATATATCAACTCTGTCAAATGTCTTTTCGAAAAATCCACCAACTTTACATGTTAAGGGGACCTCCATTCGGCGGATTGCTCGATCATAATTCGGATGGTGTTGATGCGATCGCTGCGAGAGAAACCCTCACGCTAAGAGTGCGCTTAATCATTTGCTTGATTCGCATTAAGATGATTTTTGCCATTAATTTGGAGACTGCAGTTAAAAGACGGATACCGCGCCAATTGCTACAACTCCTCAGATCGCCTTTTTTGGTAATCTTCACAATTACGCCTGTTTTCCGTTCAGAGGGATAGGTCTCGGTTTCTCAACATTTCTGAATTACGGGGAGAAGAATATCAGCCGCAGCAATGGGATCTGCCTTAAGTAGTTCCACTGATATTCCATCAATCCCTGGGGTCTTACCGAGATTTAGCGAACAGTATTGTTAAGGACTTCAACAAAATATTATCCCCACCTCCGCAATTAATGTTCATCCGTAACAAGAAGGGATCCATAAGTATCTTTCAGAATGTTATATTGTAAGAATCTTTCCTGCCAGATTTTTGGCAATCTTATATAGATCTCCACTGTCACCGCAGTAGACCGTTTCTTCTGCCTTTCCTGCTGGTGCGTTAATGTAGTTGCGCTTGTCACGTCTTACACTTCTTTGGACGCCTTTCTGTAGAGATCGGTATGCACTTCTGAGATGTTGTTTAACTGCAACGCCGGTAGCAGAATTAATGCGCACTTTAATCTGCTTCCTTTTCTGTATCTTGGACCATGTAGATGGTGATCGCTGCCAATATCAGCGCTGTGCTTAGAACTTACATCGAGAAAATACTTTCTCCAATTGTTCGAAACAGCAATATGGTTAATCCTTAGAATAAAGAACGAGAGGAAAGGCTATCTTAAGTAAAAACCCTGTACATGTGATAAGCATTTTTGCTTCAATGCCAAGTGACGAGTAGGGTAAGAGGAATGTCGCCTGAAATATCAAATTGGACCGAATGTTGCCTTGGAATCAAAGTCGTTTCCGTAGTACTGAAATATTTGGGGGCATAAGCAAAGTGTTTTTAAATAGTAAAATTAAGTAAATTAATAAAATATGGTCGGGCAAACTTATATTATATTAAAAGTGTTATCAGAATATATTTTAAAAACACCTAATTTAAAATATTATCAAAATGAGTTGGCTCCTCCTGTATAGAAGCATAATTTTACTACTTTCATATTAGAAACGCACACATCGCTTTGTTCTACCACATTTAGCAAAATGCTTAAATTTTTCCGAATGATGTCCTTTCCTCTAGTTCTTTATTCTAAGGGTCAATCTGATTCTCAGTTCTGCCGTCTGGGGAAGCCCAGGATGTTAAATGGAATTTTTTGTGTTTAAATAAGGATCCACAATTATAACCTCATGCTTTGCTGTGACCTTGCAGTGTCGTGGATTGAAGCGTTCTTCTTTTTGCCGGTTATGAAGAAGATAATTAAAAAATACCAAGAACAAAGCAATTTTTGTTGAAATTAAATAGCATAATCTCAGGATATTTTATTAGTGAACTGTTCAACCAAACGTCAAGGATCAACAGGCTAATGCCATGTTACTACGCCACGTGATTTGCGGCAGTCAGATTGTTTTAAAAAAATTGTATCCTTCTTTATTTAAAATTTATATTTTTATTAATTAATGTAATGTATGTGCTGGAAGGAAAGATTTAAAAAAAATTCTTATAAAGTATGTATGTACTAATGTATTTACTAATTCTGTTTGGCGGCTTTCCAAAAATGTAACTAAATTATATCTAAAGATATTTCTTGTACTTGCAAACTGCATCAAAATTCGATTCGCAATATCAGTTGAAATAATTAGGTATAATAAACTTTTAACATATATAACAGAACATATAGTTGTGATTATTGTAATTTATTAGAATATTTATCTGATTTTAGCTTAATACATTTTGCCAGGATATCAAGTATAATCAGCAATATACTTTGAAGGAAAACGTGGATTTCATCGGTAGGATGAATGCAAACTTATTGTTGTGTTTTAATACTTATTTCTTTTAACACGTTTGCTTATTAAAATTGTGAAATTAAAAAAATAAATCAGTACATAACTGCTAACTAAATTTATATAACTAAACATTAGCCTGTACCAGCTTGCAATTATATGTGTGTTTCAGTTTTTCCACAAGCTAAGAAATGAAGGATAATAAATTCTTCGCAATTTCAGAAAAGGAAATCAAAAGGATTTAAATATTAAAAACATCAGTGATGTTACATCTTGCTCAGCTACAGGACTTTTTGATCCTTTTACACTTTCATGGGCAACCTGGGCATTTTCTCTTTTTTCTATTAAGGTATGTTGTTCATGTCTAAACACATTTATTTTATATTTTCTTCTACTAGGAAGAAATGTTGCCAGAAGTTGTTGACAATTCTTATGATTTTGGATATGTTCATGAATCAATATTTGGAGCTCCAATAAAAATAAGTTGTTCTATTAGTGACCAGTCAGCAGCTATGTGGGGCTCCAGCTGTTTTAAAGAGAATGACATGAAAATCACTTTAGGAACGGGATCTTTTCTAAATTTAAACACAAGTTCTACTTGCCACGCGTCAGTTCATGGGCTATACCCACTGGTGGCGTGGAAATTCAGCTCTAAAAAATGTAATTTGAATGATTTAGTTTATTGCGTAGAAGGAGCAGTAAATGATATAGGAACCGTAATTAATTGGGCACAAAGTATAGATCTTTTTGGTGATCCTTCAACTTCTTCAGAAATTGCGGAATGTTCGCAGGATTCTGCTGGGCTGTACTTCATACCAGCTTTTAGTGGACTTGGTGTAAGTTACATATGGCTATTGTTTAACTACATTATAAAAATATCGTCACAGCCGCCAATTAATAACCATCAAGCTGCTTCGGGATTCCTAGGAATTCAACCCACTACCACTAAACCTCAACTGGTTCGCGCCCTCCTTGAAAGTATTGTTTTTCGAGTTACTTTGATCTATAAATGTACTATGCTGGAGACTAATTACAAATTAAAACGGATTACGCAAGTCTCTTTTACTTAGGTTGATTTTGATATTAAATGTGATTTTTTAGGGTCGATGGTGGAGTGTCGAAAAATAATTTTATCTGTCAAATGCTAGCTGATGTAACAGGTTTAATAGTGGAGCGACCTGAAAATACCGAATCGAGTACACTAGGGGCAGCTTTCGTCGCAGCTATAAATCAAGGCAACTTTAAATTTACTTATAAAGCTCTAAATTTTATCGGTATTGGGTTATATTTATTTTAGGTATATGGGAAATGGATAATATTAAGAAGTTTCATAAGATCGAACACACATTTACTCCTCGGCCTGAGTTGCAAGAGAAATTAAAACTAAAAATGAAAACTTGGGAGCAAGCAATGGAGCGGTTTAAGGATTGGTTAGTAAAGAATGATTTTGGGGATGATCAGTTCGTTAATTTACAATTAATTTTATTTTGCAGGTATGTTTCTTAGCTGAAGATTTTTGGAACTAAGAAATGAAATGTATTGTTAATAATATTTTTATAAACATCATTTGTTTTACGTAAGTGGTTTTTGTGTTGCTTATTTGCGTCGTCATTAACAACAAATTAGATTCGATTCAGAAATCAACCTTTAAATTTTTGTTTTTACTAATGTAAGTATATTTTTCTGTACATCCTGTAACCGCTTGTGGGGCATGGAGCGATTTAAGGTGGATTCCGAACTATCGACATTACTCTATAACCTTTAGCAGAATACAACCATGAGTCGCCGGATGGGGAGGCCAGCACGTTATAACTTGTGAAAGAATATAACTATATACAGGGTGTTTCCCATAAGGTGTGCCAAAATAAATTGGGTGATAGATTTCACCTATGCAAACAAAAAATTGTATAGCAGGGGGCGCATCTCAACCGTTTGGGAGTTACAGGGTGATTCATAAATTCCAAATTTTCATGGTATGCACAATCTTTTATTTTTATCTTTTGATCTGCTCAACACAGCGACATCAAACAAACACCAAAAAACTACTATCCAAATGACCTTTCCATTGCAGATCCCGTCATTTCCAAAAGGGAATAAAATGTTCTAAAATTACCAAGATTTAGTATTTTCTCAAATTGTCTCCGAAATCCATGCAATTAATGCATCTGTTTTTTATTTTTATAAATTTGCCCATCTCATTACCTTTCCAAAAAGGTGCAACATGCCCACGTAGAGAAAGGATGTAGAAATTTAAACGTAAAAAACCTAAGAAAGAAACTAAACTCATACTAACCCTAAACTAATTTTTATTGAATACAAAATGTATTATAATTAAAGTTATTATGTTACAAAAGCTGTCACTTTCGGTTTATGAAAATAACCTACATCTAATTCCCTGTTTAAGGTGTGTTGTAGTCAACCTCTCCCGTACTTTTGTCGCTGTATGGTATTCCCAACTCTGCTAACTAATTCGTCTCTGTCTTTAACAGACCTTGAATAAAGTTCATCCTTCATTGTTTTCCATAAATACAGTTTAATGAGCTAATATCTGGAACTCTTAACAGGCCAAGGAATCGGTGCACCACGTTCAATCCAGCGGTCAGGAAATTTTTCATTTAATATTGCCTCACAATGTTGACAGTGTGCACTGGGGCTCCATCATGTTGGTAAAACATTGCCCTAAGATTAACCAGAGGGATGTTCTTTAGAAGATTCAGTAGTGTATTTCCCAAAAAGTCCGTACAAATTTGACTTTTCAACATTTTCGGCAATTCCTATTTAATGGGTGCCTATGAAAACAGCCCAAACATTGGCTCAGATTTTGGGCTGGAAATTTAGTTAATGTTCGCTCGGGTATGGAGATTGTGGAAGTTTGTGATACTATAGAATTCGGCCCAGAAACACCCCGTTCCCAAAGTCGCATTCGAGAAGCCAAACGCAACATTTTAATTTTCGCTCGGAATCTCCTTCCAGTAGTCCTTGGACTTGGATATGATGATATGAACGTCACTCTGCTGTATGAGTAACCCTCCAAACTTTAACTGAAGAAACTTCTAATCGCCTTGCGACTCTTGTCGGACTCGTTTCTGGGTCTTGCCCAGCGAGGGCGATTATTTACTGCTCGACGTCGGCAGAATCTTTCGATGTTTCAGATCGTAATTCCGTACTGTTTGAAGTTACACTTCCGGTCTCTCTTAACCTTCGGAAAGTACGCGAAAATACCCCTCTTTGGGGTGCACGTCAATTAGGCAATCTCCTTTCATATTCCAGTTCAGTCGCTTTTACGTTTCAGTCTACTACACAATACATGTAAATTATATCCGCTTATTCCTTTAACGTAAATTTTTCCATTTTTTAATAATTTTAGCTTAAGAACACTCATAGTTATATATTTGTTTTTCAACTATGATCGATATTCTTTTTATAGCAAAATTTCCATCGGGTATTGGTAACAGAACGTCAGGATACTAGGGTGTGTACTCTGGCTAACACAAGCTAATATCCACAATAAAACAAACTTACATTAACTTAAGTTAATTATATGTGTACCCTAAATAAACATTTCCGACCTTTTGTCTTAAAAATTTTGTTCTACATAGAATACAATAAAATAATTAGGTAGTCAGAGATTTCTAAGGATGTGATTTTTCTAATACTTTCTCTACCTTGATCATAATATGCCCTTTTGGAAAGGTAAAAAGGTTGGCAATCTAATAAAAATAAAAAGTGTTACATTAATTACATGAATTTCGGAGAAAATTTGGGAAAATGCGGAACTTTTTTTAGAATTGAATGTACCTGCAATTGTAGAAGTTAGATCAACATTGCTGGCAAGTTTGGAACGGACATTGGTAGTTTGTTGGCGTTTGTTTGATGTTGCTGTGTTAAGTAGATGAAAAGATAAAAAAAAAGAGTAATGTGCATACCATAAAAATTTGGAATTTATGAATCACCCTGCATAGCTTGTATTTTTTTGTATTTTTATGGAATAGCTTGTATTAAGCTTAAAAATAAATAAAACAATAAAACTCCCAAACGGTTAAGATTGCCCCTGTCATACACTGATGCCAAGCACCCGATATATATATATATATATATATATATATATATATATATATATATATATATATATATATATATATATATATATATATATATATATATATATATATTGTAACGTAAATGGGGCTCTTCGGGCTCGACGGATTAATAAGATAGTTATTTCTAATCACAAATGTCCACAAGTTTATTCACTTCACTGGTTAATTTGTCGTACAATTTTCTTGACAATATTCTCTTCACAATACACGGTTTCACTTTACTTATTTACACTTATCACTGCACTGGTTAAAATTCAACTAACTCACTAGGCTGCTACTCAGCCCTATTTATACTACTTCGCTTAATTCTAGAAAGTTCAACAACTTAGTTCTAGCAATTTTCGTTACTCATTTTCACTACACCAAGTCACCACAGGTTCTAGTCGGCCTTGACTTCATACGGTATCTGACGTTTTCCTGGTTTCCGAAATTCAGGACATGCGCATTGCACAACTTGGTTTCGTTTTCATCACGTGTCCTTTGCAAGATTACAGTGCATGTTACACTGCCCCCCTCTTAGAACTGTTCATCCCGAACAGTTGTATCTCCTTGGTATGGCTTTAATCGGTCAATGTGCACGATCTTCTTTTTGTCCATTGGTCCCCGCTGTATCCTGTAGACCACATCGTTGATGCGCGTAAGAATCTTGTAGGGTCCTTCCCACTGCTGTAGAAGCTTCGGTGATTTTCCTTTTCGTCGTCGCGGGTTGAGTAGTCAGACGAGGTCTCCTCCCCTGAATCCGCTAGAATTAGCTCTGATGTCGTATCGTGTTTTCATTCTGTCGCTGGATGTCTTGAGGTTCTTTCTTGCCAATTGATGAATTTCTGCGAGACGCTTCCGAAGTATGGTTATGTACTCTTCAGTGTTTTCAGTATCTTTTTCAAGGGGTCCGAACTTCAAAGTACTGGGCAGTCGAATCTGTCATCCAAACACAATGTTGGAGGGTGTCTGTCCTGTTGAGCTATGGACGGCTGTTCGATAAGCTAGTAGAAATATCGGGATGTAGCTATCCCAATCCCGTTGATGCTCATCTGCTACTTTTCTGAGATGCTCGACCACTGTTCTATTAAATCGCTCGACCATCCCGTCAGATTGTGGATGAAGTGGTGTTGTCCGCGTCTTTCTTATTCCAAGAATCTCACATACCTTCTGGAATACTTGAGATTCAAAGTTTCGTCCTTGGACGGAATGAAGTTCATTGGGGACGCCAAATCTGCATATCCAGTTTGTTACTAACTCCTCTGCCACTATCTTGGCTTCTTTATTCGGGATCGCATATACTTCTGGCCATTTACTGAAATAATCCAATACCACTAAAATGTACCGGTTATAATCGTACCGAAGAATAGACCTGGAAGCACCTGCGTCTACTGTAATCGTACATTTTTGTTCTTGACTTCCTCCGTTGATTACTAAGCTGCTATCATTTCGCTGCAATTTCTTAATGTTGATGATAACTCCGGGGGCGTCGATTCTACTGGCCAACTCCTGCCCCGCAGAGCCGGATTTCCTCTTGTTATCTTGTGGGGAGTTCGATCTTCGTCTCTTCCTGCAATCTCTTTGGAGGTGGCCTTCTTTGTTGCAGTTCCAGCATTTAAATCGACTCCGTCTTTCCGATGTATTGACCCAACAGCAGGTATCTTCTATTTCGGTTATTTCTCTTAGGCGGACAGTATTCCTTGAGGCTTGTTTTGCTGCCTCATATGCCAGAGCGTAAGCCAAAACCTCAGCGTTTGTATTCTTTCCAGCCTGTCGTACTGCTTGCTGTAAGTCGCGATCTGCAAGTGAATTAATAAATGCTTCTCTGGCTACCTCATTGACATAATCTTAGTTAAACGTGGGAAAAGCCAAATGTGTCAGTCTTTCTATGTCCGCACATAACTGCTGCAACGTCTCTCCATGCTTCTGTGTTCGACTCCTTAGCTGTAGACGGTAGACCTCTTGCATGTGTTGGTTGCCGTATCGTTATTCTAAGGCTTGTATTAAAGATGAATAATCGTACCTTAGCTCTGCCGGTATAGTCTGCAATAGTTCAGCGGCTGCTCCTCTGAGTGCCAAAATTAAAGATGTAGCTTTTTCCTCATTAGTCCAATAGTTCATTGCTGCTGCTGTATTGAACTGGAGTCTGTATGTCTGCCAGGGCGTTTGACCGTCAAATGTTGGAGGATGAGGTCTTTTATTCAAAGTGACGTCTGTAGATAACGTAGTTAAGTGACGTTTCTGTACACTCTCTAACTCTGTCCTAATTTCTTCGAAATTTTTCTTCATTGATTCCATTTTACATTCAGCTTCTTTTATTTTGAGTTGTCCAGATAGTTCTACCTCTTCTAATGTCTTTTCAATATCTGATTTTATCTCTCCCATTTTGTTTTCCACTTGACTTTCCAGACCTTCAAACTGTTTCTGCATAGAAATTTCCATTTCCGCTTTCACTTCTTCAACAGAGACCTTAAGTTCCGCTACTATTGATTACTTCAACTCAGCGGACCCTTCCATTGATGATTTCAACTCTGCTGTTGACGATCTCTGTTCGTCCATCGATGCTTTTAATTCGGCTGTCAACGATTTCTGTTCAGCCATTGAAGCTTTCTGTTCGTCCATCGATGAGTTAAGTTTCAAGAGAGCATTGAAAAGATCTGTTATGATTGGAGTATTTGTTTCTTCTTCTTCTTCTTCTAGCTCGTCTTCAAAAATGAAAGCCTCTGGATCCTTTCCTTCTTTTTCCATAGATTCTTGTAATAACGCTACCAGTGCACATTTATTTCCAACTGTAAGTAGGGAACGTTTACTTAATTCCCCCTTCAAGTCTTGAACACGTAAGTCTTTCAATTTGCGACCCATATTTAGATTATTCTTTGCACTATTTCACTTAAATTTCACAGTCGCACTTTTTTTCAAGTTCACTTTTAGTTTTTCTTAATTAATCCCACTTCTGACACCACTTGTAACGTAAATGGGGCTCTTCGGGCTCGACGGATTAATTAAGACAGTTATTTCTAATCACAAATGTTCACAAGTTTATTCACTTCACTGGTTAATTTGTCGTACAATTTTCTTGTCAATATTCTCTTCACAATACACGGTTTCACTTTACTTATTTACACTTATCACTTCACTGGTTAAAATTCAACTAACTCACTAGGCTGCTACCCAGCCCTATTATACTAATTAATTCTAGAAAGTTCAACAACTTAGTTCTAGCAGTTTCCGTTACTCATTTTCACTACACCAAGTCACCACAGGTTCTAGTCGGCCTTGACTTCATACGGCATCTGACGTTTTCCTGGTTTCCGAAATGCAGGACATGCGCATTGCACAACTTGGTTTCGTTTTCATCACGTAGCATTTGCAAGATTACAGTGTATGTTACAATATATATATATATATATATTTATATATACAGGGTGAGTCAATTTAATCTTCCTTACCTTACCTTAGACGAATGTTACTCGGTGGGAAGGGGACATCTCTTGACGGAAACATCCCCCCACCACCGACTTCCCCCGTGGGGGAGGGGGCAACTTTTTATTCTTAAACGAAAACCCCTATTTTTTTATGAATTTCGATTTCTCGCGAAGAAAAAGAAACTTGTTTGAGAAATTTTCCATGGAAATGTCAGTTCAGAAAGTGTCTAGGTTTGAAGACTGCTAGATTCTCTGGGTCGTTGGTTAAGGGGCAAATCGGACTTGAGTTCAGGAATGCCTCTATTTCAGCCAATACCATGGTGAATTCTTCGAAGGTCCAGTTGGTTTCTCCGGGTATTCGCTTCAAGTGGTATTTTGTTGATTTCATACCGACTTCCCACAAACCTGCAAAGTGAGGTGCGGACGGTGGAGTGAAATGCCATTGGTACCATAATTGGCTAGCTGTTCTGATGCCTTTTCGTGGCTGCACTTTTAGCGTCAATTATCCAGTATCGTTGTCGTAGGTATGTTAGAGTTGGCTGGTTAACTCTATGCAATATTTTTTGTGCATTTAGGATAAGAAGTGACGTAACGTGGTGACTGTGTGGTAAAATGATCGGATGCCTCTGATCATAGGATAGGTGGGAGTGATTCAGTCTTATTATCCAGAAATGGTGATAGGAATAGAAGTTTGCTTGAACGAGGTATTTGCTTACCCAGTTTTATAGCGTGGATTTCCTGTGAAAAAAATTTCTTTTGAACAATCTTAAGATAACTTACAAGTGTTCGTTGAAGTTCATCTGCTTGCAGATATTCGGATTTATGTCCAGGTGAGTTACGTGCGGCATTCACAAATCTATAGCAATATGTCAGTAGCAGTGGTGTAATTGATGGTTATGGCCCGGGTATCTTCTTTTTAACGGATTGATTGAACAATAGGCCATTCTTCTTTGGATCGTACTAACCATTCGGGACCAATCCACCATAATGTAATCAGATTTCATGTAATTCCATGTCGCGGATCATAGGCTTTCTCGTATATCTTTGACTCGGGATCAAACAAAGTTATCTCACTTTTTCCTTCGCTTTGGATCCATACTAGCGTGATTTTTGAGCCCAGGCATATGCGGTAACAATTTTAAAGTCAAATAACTTCATTATCCTGGTCATTAGTTTTGTTAATAGTACTGCCGCACAGAGTTCTACTCTTGGCAATGTGATTTGTTTTTTTAATAGGTGTCGCCTTCTTTTTTGCCGCTATCATCGTTCTTACTGAATCCCCTTTCTCAGACGCATCACAGTTCGTGTTTAAACTGAACCCATTTTCTTTGGAGGTCAATTGTTAAAGGGGTATCCCAATCTAAATTTTCAGTCCACAACTCTTGCATAAAGATTTTAGCATATATTTTGACTGAAAATAACCATTCTACGAGATCAAATAACCTTGCGATGTCGGATATATAAGCTGGCTTAATTGAAATTGGAATGTATCGCTTGAAGGCAACCAATGCAAGCCTAAAGTTTTGACAGACTGTCCCTCAGATATCTCCAACGGCTGCTTTTCTCGGGGATCATCTGCAAGGTTTTGAAGTAGTGCTGGTTGGTTACTTGTCCATCTCCATAACTTAATTCCCCCTGAGGATAAAAGAGAGATTAGTTCCCTTTGTAATACTGTAGCTTGTTGTAGAGAATCTGCTCCAGTCATGAGGTCGTCTACGTAAGGGTCGGTTTTTAATACAAGAGATGTTTGAGGATATACCGCTTTCTCATCCTGGAGAAAAATGAAGAGTTCTTATCGTTAAACACTGTTGTTAGTTGAAATTTCTGTATGTGCTCTTGCCCTGCTGGTCTCCATAGAATTTTTAGATAGATCATCTGGATGAATTTTTATCTGCCGATACATTTTTTCTATATCGACAGTAAAACATAGCGGTGTTTTCTCCAACGGAATATGATGTCGGTTAAGTCGTTTTGTAACTTTGTTCCTATGTGCACCGTTTCTGTTCCTATGTACACCGACGCATCGAATATGACACAGAGTTTGGTAGTAGAACTATTTTCTTTTATGTGTATTTATTAGTACTTGTGGTACTATTAAGCACTGGTCCGGATAGAATCCATCCAAATTGCATTTCTTGACCGTAGAGTGCATTTTGGTATTTTATGTAGTTAATCGAGCTTTTACTCGGCACTTGGTGGAAAATATTTTTATTATTCATATTTGGGATCTTATATAAAACACTTGCTTTTTAAATTTTCCACATTTATTTAATTATTCGATTAGTTACAATAAATTCTCTAACGCGTTCGCTAACGATGATGTGATAGATCACGAAACGCGTTAGCGAATTTATTATAACTAATCGAATAATTAAATAAATGTGGAAAATTTAAAAAGCAAGTGTTTTATATAGGATCCCATAAATGAATAATTTTGGTATTTCATTGTCTTGTCGCCGATAATGTAACTAAAAACGTCTGCTCCGATAATTAAATCGATAGGTCCAGGAATACTGAAGGTTGGAAGTTTTACTTCGGCAAGTTTCATTAGTATTGTGCATGAGACAATTAACGACTGAGATATATAATACTGGAGTGATTGGTGCTCTGAAATTTCTTCAAGAAAGTGGTATCACTTTTCGCTAGTTGTCTCTTTCTGTGTAAGCATCTTTTTTCAACATGGTTTTCTAAATTGCCAACGTCATGTCTCTGGGTAAGCATTATGCAGATTAGAATAACCTTTTTTTGTAATTTTTATATCAGTAAATCGAATGGTTTTTACATTTTCCTTACAACAATATAACAGATTAAAATTAATTATGTCATTTCGTATATATATGGTTATTTTATTCTGCTCGCAACAACTGCAAATTCACAGTCAACATTGGAAATTAAAATAATAATGCACAGGTTTTTCTTCTGGACAAATTGTTTCTTTTCAGTACTCGATAGTTGGGGTCAGTTGGCAGGTAACACAATGGTGCTAAAGACTGTGCAATTTTTTTACTAATAATAGTTTAAAAAAAATTGATTTTCAAACTTAAATTTTCGGAAAAGAAAATCAATTTTTTCATTTCGAAATGAAATATCTTGAAAAACTTTTTATTTTTGGGTTTAAAATAGTGGCTTATGTGTTCTCTTTCGATGGAAAGTTGAAGTGCACAAAAATCTTTTTCCATTCTTAAGTTACATCATCAAACGAACAGCTCATACCTGCCCTCCTAAGAAAAAATTCTACCTGCCTCAGAAATTGTTGATCTTTTCACTCTTTGTGTTAAAATTTGGGAGTCCTTAAAAGGATTAGGTCATTAATAATGCTGAAAAAAGGAAGTAAAATTAATAATTTAACAAGTTTTCAAAATGTCCTTCGTCACTTCAAATACACAGAAGAGGTTTTTGTCGCATGGCTCTTTTAAAGTCAACTGTTGATAGATTTTCTTTAATTTTATTTAGGGCTTCTAAAATGCTTGTTATGAGTTCATCTTTTGTTGCATCTTCTTACCCGTATACCATTTCTTTCATGGTCCCACATAAATAAAAATCAAGTGGGGTTAGGTCGGGAGAATGAGATAGTCAAGGAAAAGTACCATGCCGCCCTATCCACCTACCGCTGTAATTACCCTTTAACCACGAGTACGTTTCTTCCGCAATGGGCTGGCGCCCCGTCATGTTGATATAACACTTCTTCGGTATTTCCAAGGGTATATCCTCCAATAAGTCGATTAGGTCGTGTTGCAGGAAGTTTAAATAGTGTCCCTGTTTAACCTGCCCATAAAATATGTGGCCCAGTAAGTCTATTACCTACAATTGCTGCCCACAAGTTTTCGGAGTCTGTTTTGGGACGAGGTCTGTCGAGTAATTTATGGGTTTTCTGGACTCCAAAAGTGAGTATTAATGAATTGTGATTCATCCGTCCACAGAATCTTATCCAATAATGTCCAGTCATCAAAGTCTTCAAGTATCCAATTACAGAATTCTTTATGGCTTATGTTGTCCTGAGGCTGAAGTTCCTGTGCGGGTGTCAGTAAAAAAAATTACACAGTCTTTAGCACCATTGTGTTACCTGTCAACTGAGATATTAATAACGTCTCTAGAACTAAAACCTTAGGAGATATACTTTAAGATGTAAGACTGGTTTTTATCATCGTAAAGGGCTTCACCATATTCCTTAAAATGTCTCGCTGGTAGTTTTTTGCCGCTGTTTTAACACCCTTTTCACAAAAATTTAAGGAAGTGACGCCGTTATAGGATACTCCCCACCAAACCGTCACTGAGGCGGGATAATGCCTCGTTCAATTCTTGGCACCAGTTCACAAGCTTCCTTGGAGGACCGTGCATACACTCTATAATTCTGCTTATTCAAAGTTTCATCCACGGCAAAGATTCTTTCGTCAGTAAACAGGATTTTTTTATAATGCTCTTTACCGTACAGTGGCAACAGGTGACTTGATTTTTTTTTTAATTCAACGGTAAGGCGCTGTCCTGGTTGTATTTTAAAAGCCCCAAGTCTCAAATATTATTTAATGATGCGGCTCATGATTATCGGCGCTATATCCATTTCACGAGCATTGATGGCCTGAGTCGTGCGAGGCCGGCAGTTCTTTTACGGTCGTTTACATTTCCAGTATCAGCAAACAACTTAACAGTACGATACAGAAAAACATGTGTAATATTCAATGGTTTTAATAAATCGAAAATACGAGCTCCTTCTATTCCACACTTATGAAGAGCAATAACAGAAATGCGGTTCCCTTTGTCCGACCATTCCATCATGACGGCTCATACTGAAATGGTTTGGCGCGTTTGTAGGGCCCATATCAACTGTCAAAACTGCCAACATAACATTTGGCTGCGTTCAGTTTATTAGCCACAAAAGCCGCGTTAAAACGTGTATCGTTAGATATCTTGAGCTTTGTTCTTGTAAGTTTATAGATTTCTGCAAAATGCTTCTGAACCAATGTTATATACTCTCCAGAAGACTTTCTTCAGGTGTTCCGAACTTTAAATTACTTGGCAGGCGAACTTGTCTACAACCACAACTTTAGGAAATGTTTGTACTGTTGGGTTATGAACAGCTGTTCGATAAGCTAATAGAAATAACATTTATCTTGCTTTTGGGAACCAATGCCTGCATCTGGCATGGTCTTTCCTATTGTTTTGAAGAAATATTCAAAAGACAGTGAATTTCATTGCCATCAGAAGCTCTTCAACGTTGCACTTCTGCCTGAAATATCTTTCCATTCTCGTTCGTCATCCTCTTTCCAATTCTACTTCCAATTAGAGATATATTGTCGTCTTCTCGTTGGGCTGCTCGAAAATCCTCCTTATTCTATCCTGTTGAGCGTATGAAAGTTGTTCTTTGCATTTTTCTTCCGGACAGAACTGTATTTACATTCTGACTTACATGGACGTTGTGAAAGTGTATCTGCATTTCCATGGTCTAAGCTTCCTATGAATAATTTAAAATCATAGGATTGAAGTCTTTCCCACTTAAGCGATGCATGATCTCTTCTGAGGATAAATTTCTGACCATAGAGGAATTTATGAAAATGCTTCGTAGAATCAGCGATATCTATCAGTTCTTTTCTTGTAATGCAGTATTTTTTTATTCGACAGAGCTCTGTTGCCGTATGCCACCACTTTTTCTTGCCCATTTACTTCCTGTGACAGCGCAGCACCAATTCCAACATTAATCGCATCGGTATCCAATTTAAATATATCGCCTGCCTTCGAATAAGTTAGCATAGGTACATTGCAAAGCGGCCGCTTCAGTGCTTTTAAGCTGTTTTCTGCCTTCTCTGTCCAGACCTTATCTTTTCCCCTTTCTTTATGCAATTCTCTTGCTATATCAGCAAAATTCTTCACAAAGCGCCCATAATACGTGGCTTGTCCAAGAAAGCTTCGCAGCTCGCGTTTATCTTTCGGAGTAGGTCAGTTCTTCACTCAAGCTATTTTTTCAGAACCGGTGCTTACTCCTTCGGTTGATACTACATGTCCAAGATATTGACCTGGTCTTCAAAGGGTATACACTTTTTAGAGCTTAGTTTCAGTTTGCCTGACAGTTTCTGCAACACTTTCCGTAAATTTTCAAAACTGCTTCCAATTAGGTTTAAGATATATTTCATTCCATCTGATTTAGCGCTGATCTAAAAGTCCCACTTCAGGTCTAGACAAAAATATAATTCTCATATCTTGGCAGGTACTGGATATTCCGCATTGTACGCGTTAAAAAAAAGTTCAAAGAGAGGCTAGGCTATAAAGCTAATTGGATATCCCACCATCTCTGAGAGCATTGACTCTCTGGAGCATCGACGGAATGTCGGTTATCTCTCACTCTTCTATTGTTATTTCCACGGCAATTGTACTAACGAAATTACTAGTCTGATTCCTTTTAGACAAACCACAACGCGCGATACAGGAGCTTCATGCCGCTCCCACCCCTATACCCTTCAAGTCAAATTTGGGCATACGGTCAAATTTCGTTAAATTTCTTCTGTTTTTCCCTCATCTTATGAGCCCGAAACTTTCAAACGAGGCCTACATCTAAACGTCCTTAACTCCACCTCTTAACCCATTTCCCTCACCTTTAATTCCTTTCCTTTCAAGGCTGGGCTTAAGCAACGTGCTTTGGAAATATCATAAAAATTTTTTTAATGATTTCATCTAAATATATCAGTCAGGTATTCCGAGCTTAGCTAGTAAAGCTCATTCCATTAAGCGTTCGAAAACTGCTAGAGTATTGCAAAGTCCAAAGGGAATTACTTTAAATTGCCACAATCCCTTTTCAACCGAAAGTGCGGTTTTCTCTTTGTCATCTGGATGAATCTCGACTTCCCAGAATCCGTTTCTTAAGTCGCATGTCGAAAACCACTTGGATCCTAACAGAGTATCTAGTGTGTCATCTGTGCGAGGTGTACATAACTATCTTTCTATGTGACATCATTTAGTCGACGATAGTCAGGCAGAGTCATGTACTTCCCTCCTTCTTCTTCACTAGCACCACTGGATACATCCATGGGCTCTTTGTCTGTTCTAGCAGTCATTTTCTGCGCATTGTTACAATCATGATTGTCTGCTCCTTCTCACTATGCTTTACCTATCTTATACTTGATGACTTCTTCAATGGAATTTAGGATTCTTACCAAAACATCTTTCTTTTCATCGATAATCACTAAACATTTTCTAACCGCTACGTTATTTTTGTGTTCGATGTGGTTCTATTAGACAAAATCGCAAGTCGAAAGCCAATCATTTAGGAATGATGGGTCAGCCTTTTTAAAGTTGTAACAGTAATCGTCCATCAACGGGACAGCAACGGCAACAGGATCAAAGAAGAAAACAGCTTGAAGAGCAGGATGATGGGAAGACTTAGGCAGCAAAGGAGGATCACATCGCCTCACATGAGTACCCGCAGGATCAGTAGAAAATATAAGATCCAAGAAACGGCCAGAGTTGTTCGGCACACCACAAGTCTGCGTTAAGCCAACAGAAGCAATGCCATCCAGAAACGATGCATCAAACGCAGGAGCAGAAGACAATGATAGCAGTAGTCCCTCGTCGTCCGTGCCCACACAATTCACAGCAGGCAAGTTGAAGTCTCCAAATAGCAGCAACTCGTCACTAGGCAGAATAGTGTTAGAGAGGTCGTCAACAAATGAGCTTACTTGGTCATAGATTACGGAAGATGAGCCAGGAGGGATGTAAGCAGTAACAATGAGCGGAAGCCGCAGGACAACGCAAATCAGCTCTAAATCTTATAAGGAGGCCAAATCAATGACATCCAGAGAAATATCATGACGGATAGCATACAAAATCCCTCCACCAACCAGGGAACTAAGTGCAGAGTGAAAATTACGACGAACGAACACGTAACCAGGACCAAAAATCTCAGCATCCGATATCCCACCACACAGCCAGGTTTGCGTCAAACAGATCACGTCAAAACAAGAGTCAGTCGTGCCCATATAAAGGCGAATCATCTTAAATCTCAAGCCGGTTACATTGGTGTAGTAGATGGACATCTCATTGATAAGCTTTTTGACGAAGGGGATCCAACAGAGGCTGCCTCAGGAATGAACTCACGCACAATGGTGTTAATTGGCCAGATGGCAGGTGAGCAAATATCTGCAAATTTTTCCTCCGGAGCAAGGAACTTGAAGGATGCAGTGAAGGTACAGCCGCTACTACCCCCAGGTGGATTAAGAATTCTGCAAGTAATCACATCACGTGCGACTCCAACACGCGATGAAATGTGATTAATGATATCATCGAGAGAGGTATCCGGAGTAATTATGGAAACGAAAATATTGCGCGGTCGCTGTGCAGGCCGCAAGACACTAGCAGGAGGCGAAGAATCCAAAGTAGGTACAGCGCAAACAAACAGGATCCGATGGCACGTCACAAGAAGCATGTGAATCAGATAGCTGAGCCAGATCACTTCCCGGGAACACACCCGGATCCGGTGATGGGCGGCGCCTTCCACGGTGCGTACGTCATTGTTTAGGCAAGGGAGGAAAAGCGGCCTCGGAGACAGATGCAGAATTCAAACCCGGGGCAATTAAAACAGGGGCAGTAGGCTCATGTAACGTATTAGGCCGTGGAAGACTTTTAACGTCAGAGGCGATATCGATTAGTGCAGAATTTGCAGAAACCGCAGCAATCCAGTTACCCAAATCACTACGAACCATTTCAACGTCATGCCTAATATCCTCTACCGAAGGAAAGACAGAAACAAGATCAATACCTAAGTGAGAGGTGGCAGCGCCGTCCGTCACAAGGAAGCGACTGAAAGTCCTCAAAAGCGTTGGACAGGCGTATGACCCTAGAGCGGAGGTCATGGGACCTTTCGAATAAGCTTTCAGAGTTCGAATATAGTGCATCACACCTCTGAAGAAGCTTATCCATTTTATCATTCAGGCTGTGAATGACGCATGCTTCAGGCATAGCGCATGGAAGGAGCCTCCACAAACGCCACAAACGTCCTCGTTTGCAACTTCCCTGCTAGCCCTGCAAGTGACATCTAAATTATCATAGTTTTACTTATCAGTTTTGAATGCAAATAAGAAGAACGATATACAAACACAAACTCAAAGCAGATTCGCTTTATAAACGAAAGTGGAACATAAAAGTACAAGTGATGAAAATCAGCCCGAAATTAGCACTAGCTATTGATTTTCAAACAAATCGTCCATTGCCTAATATAAGCACAAGCGATGTCTGCTATAATCACCAGTGTAAAATTGGCTGGGCAATGTTAATCAATTATAACGTGCTCAGGCTCATTTGATTCCTGAGAATTTGCTCATATTTCTAATAGTCCAGTAGAAATAGGCGTAAAAATAAGAAAAAAATATAATAATTAGTTACAGCACTCTGACAGCGAAATATTGTCGAACAAGCTCTTGTAAAAAAGGAAAAAATAGATCGAACCGACAGCAGCTATCCGGGGTGGAATGGGGTGGATTTTATTGCATCCTATCGAAAAAAGTTAAATGTAAAAGTTGTAGGAAATAAAATGATCTACAACTTTTGTATTTATCATTTTCACCTTAACCTGAAAATTTTTCGAAAAAATGGCGGAAAACCGGTTTTTTGTTTCTTAATTTTTTTCTTTGACAAACAAATTTCTATGAAGCTGAAACTTGGGCGAAATATACTTTTTACTGTTGCAAAAAGGCGGTAATTTTTTCAGACGGAAATATTTAGAGGTTGTTAAATTTTGTTATGCCTACTTTCGATAAATGGTAAAAAAAGGTATACTGCAATGGAAAAAGTGACAGGAAAATTGAAATCGAAAAAATCGCTTTTTTCGTGGTAATTTGCATATTTACAGGTTTGAGGTTAAGATTAAAATGGTAAATACAAAAGTTGTAGATCTTTTTACATTTAACTTTGTTCGGTAGGTTGCACAGTTTTGCCAGAAATCGCGAAAAACTGTTTTCAACCCCTAAAAATCCACCCCATTCCACCCCAGATAGTTGCTGTCGGTTCGATTTATTTTTTCCTCTTTGGAAAGAGCTTGTTCGACAATATTCCGCTGTCAGATTGCTGTAACGAATTTTGTTGTTGTTCGAAGCCTATTTCTGCTAGACTATAAAGTTCATTTAAAATTTTGCTCACCCTTCGTTTTCGCGCAATATTGCAAAATCAAATGGAGGAGCTAATTCTCGGGGTAAGCAGAATTGATCCTGCTACAACTACAAGGCGCATAGCGTGTGGCATAGCGGTGAGTGCATCCACAATAGGAAGAGTGTTACCAAGAGAAGTACTTTTTCCGTTCCATGTGACACCTGTAAAGAAACAGACCTTGGGTGTTTTCGATTTTACTTCAGTGTTAACACTTGTGCCTTGAAGAAGCAAATGCATGTTCGAGATTGCGGTGCCATGACTCGAGTTTTGCTTCGGATTGTTCGTTTTTGCCACATTTTGCCCTTGGTGCTAGCCCCGATTGCCCCTGGTTTGGACTAGGAACAGCTGTGACACTACTAACACAAATGAAGTAGATGAGTAAAAGTAACTGGCATTGTTCTTGTGTGCTGCGATTTTTTATATTGAATTAATTATTTTTACTGTCCTGTTATAATAAAAATGAGAAAAAACGAAAAATCTTTACTCTTTCCCAACCAACCAATAATTATAATAAATATAATTGCTGAAATTGCTGATTTTTTATTAATCTCTATGATTTTCAATTGCAATTTGACAGCGGGTGGCACTAATAAACTCGAACACAGGGTTTCGCACTTGGAAGCAGATGACACTTTGGTGCAGGGTCACAGTAACTCCAGTTGTCCCCGGTGTTATGTCTCGGTGGCAAAATCGAAAACACTCTTTATCAATATGTCAGAGTGCCAGCCTATTGCGCAAGAAACGTACTCCAGTGGTTGACTGGAAATTACGACGGTATGTAGATCTTAGAATAAAGAACTAGAGAAGAATAAACCAAGTTAGATTTAAAGTGGAGCCGAAAGTAAATTTAAAATCTTGATAAATCGTTAAAGATAATTTTCAGCTTAAATATTTTATTCAAAGAAGTTAAAAAACTTCTTTGAATAAAATATTTAAGCTGCACATTAATTTTGACGTTATATTATAGATCAAGCGAACCTTCAGTTTTGGTTTTAATTTTTTTTTAATTTGCTTAAGATTTTCTATGGATGTCCCCTAAAAATTTTGTTTGACTCCTCCACTAGTACTAACGACCTGGAACATTAAATCAGTTTTCGAGTTAACCTCACAAATATTCTTACGAAACTTTGCTTTTTTCCATAATGTGAGGTTTTAATTGCACTTCTCATGTTTATAGCATAAATTTAGAAGTAATTCGAGTAATGTATTTACAGGAAAAACGAATTTTCATCATATTATGTATTTCTAATATTTGCGCACAAAAAAAGCCGAACACCTCTCCTTTATTTAAAAAAATTCTGGGTGCTTAAGCAAAGTCGATTCACAAAAAATTACAAAACAGTCTGTATGAGTTTAAGTTTCTGAGTTAGCTTACTCTCGGATAGGAATTTTACACGGTACAGCGCTTTCTCTAGTTCTTTATTCTAAGATGTGGATACGGCGGCGTGTTACTTTCCTTTGCTGTCTCGTTCTCCCGTCCTCACCCCACTTGTTTTTTATATGTAGGGAACCAAGAGAGAAATAGTAGAAGTTGCAACAAGAGATGAACTAATAACAAGAATTTTAGAAGCCGGAAATAAAATAAAAGAAAATCTATCAATTGACTTTAAAACATCCATGAGAAAAGTAACAGAGAACATGTTGAAAATATTTATTTTTAGGAGGTTGAGTGAAGGAGGTATCGATGTTTGTACGCTTAGAATAAAGAACTAGAGGAAAGGACATCATTCGCAAAAATGTAAGCATTTTTCTACATGTGTTGAACCCAAGCGATGTGTGCGTTTCGAACATGAAAGTAGTAAAATTATGCTTGTATACAGGAGGGGCCAACTCATTTTGATAATATTTTAAATTAGGTGTTTTTAAAATATATTCTTATAACACTCTTAATATAATATTACTTTGCCCGACCATATTTTATTAATTTAATTAATTTTACTATTTAAAAACACTTTGCTTATGCCCCCAAATATTTCAGTACTACGGAGACGACTTTGATTCCTAGGCGACATTCTGTCCAATTTGACAATTCAGGCGACATTCCCCCTTAACCCACTCGCCACTTGGCCAGGAAGCAAAAATGCTTATCACACGTACAGGGTTTTTACTTAAGATAGCCTTTCCTCTCGTTCTTTATTCTAAGTTTGTACGCCTCGCTTGAAAGTTTTGGGCTGATAACACGAGGGAAATGGTAAACTGTTCCACATTCGTGTTGTGCTGCTTAGAAAACATTCCCGAAATTTAACGGTTCTTTCAAATTTGACCTGTAGAGTATAGGGGTGGGAGCGACTTGTAGCTCTTGTATGGCGCATTGTCATGTGTCTACAAGGAATCAGGCTAGCAATTTCGTTAGAGCAAAGGCCATGGAAATAGCGATAGAAGAGTGAGAAACAACCGACATTCAGTCGATGCTCCAAAGAGTCAAGGCCCTCAGAGATTGAGGAATCGCCAATAAGTTTAATAGCCTTACGCTGCGCTGTACCGTGTAAAATTCCTATCCGTGAGTGAAGCTGCTCGAGGAATTTAAAATCAGCTGTGGTTGTTCAATTAAAAAGAAAAAAGTATACTATATAACAGAGACAAATATATTTCGTAGGTTGTTTACTTTTGTGCGTGAAAATTTTTCCTCAAGTGAATTAAGTTAAATTTTGTTAAATTTATTAAGATAGCACCTATTCAAACTGTATATTATCATTGTAATAAAATTATTAGACTATTTTGTGATTTTTGTGAACCGACATTGCTTTTTTTTGCGGGAGAGGTGAAAATCTTCCAAAAGACAACAGACAGCCCGTACCCTCCGGCAGTGAGGGATTCTTACTGACTAAAAACACCTCTCTGGGGATTAGCCGAAACAGACCACATAACCGGATCACTTTTCGTCCCCTTAGTCTCCCTTAGTGGGGGCAACTGAGTAAACAGTTATCCCACTGTCGCCACTAACCTCGGTTTTCTGGGTCACAGCTAGAATCCTAGCCTATCTGCATAAATCCATGTTTTAATACCGTCTCCAGTGTTCCTTCTTGGTCCATGCGTTAGTTACAACCTTCACCCCTTCACTGTCTACGACATTGAAGGGTTCCAGGCCGTAAGGCTAGTCCTGAGCCAGGACAAGTAACCGCCTCCGGATTAACCGCAGCTAACCCTTCGGAAGGCAGATCTGCATTTTCTACTGGTGTGCGTATCGCGGAGATAGCCAACTCGTTAGAGTCTCTCGTCTCTGCACCGCCGCACCTGAGGAAGTGCTAGTTATTATTATGTCAATAATACAGACTGCTACAGCAGTTTCAGCCGGCGGGGGCGAGCCAGCCTCCATAGCCGCCACAGTTTCTTCGAAAGGTAATTTTCCCAAAGCTGCTACTGTTGTGTTGTGGGTACCGTCGGTATTGCCAACCTGTTGGGGTCTCCCATACAATCCACCTCCACTCCCACAGAAGCGCCTGAGGAAACGCCATTCGGGACCCAATTACCCCTGGGTCCTGCAGAGGGGACGACGACACTGCAGACTCCCTTGGAATTAGGGGTTTTTTCAAGAGGTTATCTCCTCCCGCATTAGTTACTTGGCTATATTCTAGGATGCATTGCCCGGTCACTTGAGAATATCCAGATGAGGATCACCGTATCCTAGAAGGCTTCAACTCGTCCGTCCATTCTCCAGCAACCACCGACATTGCTTAAAAGAACCGAATTTGTTTAAATTAAAGCAGCACGAAGTCAAAGATTACTATTACTAGATAAACGGCTTCGAACAAAGTAGTGAACAATTTTTGGTTGCTTTTGTATATTTCCCGTATCGGGCAACTCTGATGTCAGAATTAAAAATTTGTTTTCCGGGAGAATTTGTGGATAAGAGACACGTATACTTTTCATATATGCATTAACAAATATCCAATGTACTTCGCTCATTAAATGATCAGAATACATCGACAGTTTACGCACATAAGTAACTAACTCAGTCATGTGATTCACATGAATTCTTTTTATTGGTCGTACTTTTTGGTACATTTTTCTCTTCGACTTTTTTGACAGGAGTATGTGATTCTCTCCGGATGAGAACAAAATTTTGACAGGAATAAGTGATTTTCTCAAATAATTTTGACAGGAGTAAATGACTACACACTACCTGTACTCTTTATTTGCATGAATATTCTTATGACTTTAAAATCTGGATATATTTCGTTTTACTGTGGTGCCAGTGTTACTTTTTCAAAACTAGCTGGGTATTTTAGGGAGCCGGTTATCTAGTAATAAGTAATCTTTGCCTTTACCTCAGAAAAGCGTGGCAATTTTAAGCTAGTGTGAGATTTATATGCATACAATCTTATAAGCACAAAGCAGGCGATTAAAATAGTATTTTATATACGGGACTTTTGCCGCGTATTTTAAAATATTGAACTAAATAATAAATTGTGATCAATGTAATAATTTTTATATAATAACACATATATATATATAATATAATATATATTATTTCAATTTTGGCAAAGTTCTCCTCGGCTAAATATTGTGTATCGACCACGTAAATTATAAAACTTTAATAGAACGAGTTCCTTCCGATTTTCATTTTTACCTACGTGGGAATTTTCTTTAAAAACTCGGTTTAAGCTACGAATAAAGAACGAAAGGAAGGGCCCATACGAAAATTTTCTGAAGCAAATTTTAAAATGGTATAGGTTTTTACTAACACAAATGGGAAACTACATTGGTGTAGTCAAAGAAAAATTTTACTGCAGAGATACTTTTTAAAAAATTTAATAATTTTGGCGCGCACTTTAAATTAAATAAAGCAAAATTTATCTTTGAACACTAATTTTTTAAAACACTTGCTTTTAAATTTCCACATTTGATTTTAATAAAATAAGTCAAGTATACAAATTTCTTCAGCCGAGTTATGAGGGCCTTTGAAATGATTAAAATTGACTTATTTTATTAAAATCAAATGTGAAAAATTTAAATACAAGTGTTTTAAAAAAAATTGTTCTCAAAAAAATTATTTTAATTAACGGCCTCCCTCCTCTTCTTGCAACCGGACTTGGGACCGGCTTCGGCAGAGTTGCGGCTTTGGTTGCTTGAAATAACACTTACTAGACTAAATTAGTGGCTAGGATAATACTTATAGTTATTAAATTCTGTACATTATCTATATACTTTAAATTTTATTAGGAAATCTAAAATAGAATATTTAACAAATAAATAAAATATTAAAATTTTTTCAACTAATAAAAAGTTAATATTTCTCTATCTCCCCCTTATATTAAAAATTAACCATAGCACTGAACCTTAAAAGAAAACAAAGGAATGGCTACCAAGAAAAATTACAAGTTACTTTTACTTCGCTTTGTTTTCGTGCTAAAACTAATTGATTTGCCTTCAATTAAGTCATTCAATCATCATTCAATTAACTACTAGTTGTTCTATATTTACCTATGAAACGAGACTCCAACAGGATGATTTCGCACTTTGTTCTAACACAAATTTATAATGCACTTCATTTGATCAATTATTTAATGTTTTCTAAGTAAACTTCACTTATAATGTCTTTATTATAAATTGTCTTTAATGTTTTTTTAGCACTGCACTACACAAATTTTTAAAATTTTTAGCACATTTCACACAATTAAAATTTTCTCCCAGAGGACACTTGCCGGCATAAAAACTTTCACAAATGTAATGTCAAATTTGACATTTAGTCTGCAGAAAATGTTGCTTCACTTTTTGTTCTCGTATATATACGTTTCGGCCTTTCCTTTTGTTCTTTATTCGTAGAGCTGGTTGGCTTTTTAGATATTTATTAAACGTCAAATCTTCTAGTTCCGAAGAGTGTTTGTTCCGTTTGTTCATGGTGATTTTGATAAAATGTTTTGTTTATAAAAATAAATAAAGTTTTTATTATTACGAAAAGCGTAACCAGTGTAACATTAGTTTTAGCAACGATAGAACTGATTTTTGATTTTTTAAAGTGAAGGACAGTCAATTTATTTTTACTAATCTGAACGGGACGTACTTGGAAGCTCTTGCCCGCAATAAATGAGAATAATTCGGTGATATATGGACTGGAATTTCAGGCAAGATATTACTGATATATATATATATATATATATATATATATATATATATATATATATATATATATATATATATATATATATATATATATATATATATATATATATATATATATATATATATATAATAATTAATTAGAGATTAATATTCAGTTCTCACACAAGCAGACCAAAAGCTATCTGAAATAAAGCTCCTGTCAGAAGTGCACCAACTGTAGTATTATATTAATTGTGATTCACATATACGACTTTTACGAGTTAGGCCCGAATTACAATTCCGACTGATCAGCCGACTGCGACTGAGATTTCAGTCGAAGTCAACGCCAAATCCAAATTTGAAATTAAATAGCAGCTTCAGCTTCTGTCATTTTCAGAGATATTTGCATGAATATTTCAAATGAAGTTGGCCGCAGTCGAGATTTGTGACTGCGACTTTGCACTTTGAGCCAAGCCTAAGTTCAGTCGCAGTCGACTGAGAAGTCGAAGCTGCAATTTAATCAAGTTACATGCATTTCCCATTTGAGCAAAGTCGCAGTCGGCTGATCAGTCGGAATTGTAATTCGGGCCTTAGGGCCTTTCCTTTAGCTCTTTATTCGTAGCTTTCATCACTGGCAGCTTCTTTATTCTAAGCTGGCAACACTAAAAATTTTTGTGTTATCACTGTGCTGTCAAATCCAATTTTGGAATTCCGAAGAACATTTCCGACAAAAGTTCTAGCTAATTAATTGTTTTGGCAGGAATTGTGTTATGGCTGATATTGATATTGATGTAAGTAAAAGAAAGCCACGTAGAACTCGAGGAACCCCAACTTATTACTATAGAAATCGAGTTGCGGTCGCGGTCATTTTAACTGGTTGCGCAATCTTCGGTGCTTTTTCGTAAGTATAACAAGTACTTTTTTATGAAATAAAATCCTATAATAGCTAAAATACCTGAACTTCAGAACTGATGTCATGAACTGATTGTTCCATATTAACAATTATTTTTACTATAGAAGTCGAGTTGTGGTCGCGGTCGTGTAAGTTTGGCTACTTTGAAAAGAAAAACCGGTTTGATACTGAACTGATATCAGCTTCAGTCACTACTTAATATTAATATGACTTGCAAAGCCAATTTAAAAAAATATCTACAAAAAAAGCGTAATTCATAGTCTACAGGGAGGTTATACTGCCATTCAATTGCAATTGTATGGAATTATGAAAAGAAAGTAAAAGATGAGGGTAAAAAATTATGTTTTAAGTAAAGCCTATTTCTCTCATCTACAAAATACAACTTATGCATCTACCTAAAGTGCCCAAAGTCTGACAATCAAATGTTCGTGATACAAAACCATGAACGTACTCTGACGGGAATAATTTTTGTTACACAGACGTAATAAATAATAGGCCGACAATAATTTCCAAAAGAAATAATGTTTTAAACATCCAGACCGTACTTTAATGGCCTACAATAGCCACCGTAAACACTGGACTTATGAGTCGTAAATGGTCCTACTGAACAATTTTTTACATTGTTTCTTACGACAGCCAGGGCGTGATGTTTTTTTCTTCAACCAGCCCTACCTCCAAAACTATTAGTTCTAGTTCTTTATTAACGTGTGCCTTCTTAGGCAGCCACTTTAACCTAACCTAACACTTTATTAGCAGAAATAATAAGAAATTTTTAATTAAACCTGAAATTAGTTGCATGGTTTGGCGCTCATATTTTCTGTAAAGCTCCACCTCCGTACTTTTAGGCACACAAATGTTTATTTTCTTAAATAGGGGTGAATATTTTTACTTCATTCAAAAGTTTGTTTTGTTTACTTCAAGAAGAACAAAATCAATTCTTTCATTGCTTTTAGTTTTATTTTGTTGGAACGATAATTTGGACTGCTTTAAGTTATTATAATTCATAGAACTAATAGTTTTGGAGGTAGAGGGAGTTTAAGAAAAAATCACCTATATAAACATATATATATATATATATATATATATATATATATATATATATATATATATATATATACATACATATAGATAGAGCTAAAGAAGTTTACTTCAGTCGTGTGGTCTAAAGCACACTCGTATTTTTTTACTATATGATTCAACTGTATTACAAAATTTTTTTTTGAGTAAGAAGATTGTTACTTGGAGCCGGAGATGTTCAAAAACAGGCACCTATAGTAGTGCCAGACGCGATCATTCCTGAAACAAGGTAGAACAAAATCTCTTAAATTTCCTTAAACTATATTAAACTGGCTATCGGGTAGCACAGGATTTTTTGAAAATTCGAAAAATTACATAAATGATGGCAGTTTGAAAAAAAAATGCCATTTTTCGTGAAAGAAATGCTACAAAATTAAAATATCAAAAAAAATCTGCAGGATAGAAAAAACAGTTCTGCACATTGTTGAAAAAGATTGAAGCGATTTCATTGAATGGTTCCCGAGAAAAAGTGGCACTCAGTTTGCAAAATTTGGATTCGAGAAAAACGCGTTTAAAGTTTTCGGTACTGTTACGGTTCATTTGAAAAGTGAGCAAAAGGCCTCCACAATTCTTGTTGTATCTATGCAATGACTTCGAATATCTATAAACCATTTGAAAAGGTCATTCTAGACACTATAAGGAATAGATTTATGCAAAAAAGAAAAATGGATTTTTTTTTAAAACCATCACGGTGGGGTCCCCGCTTAATCTGTACAAAAAATGAAGTAATGACGACACGCGGAACCACTTTTCGGTGGTTATAATTCAATGGTCCTGTACTGTATATTGCATTTTGTGTTTATAACGTTAAGTAGCTATATTTTGTATCACCACTGTCCAAGCCCTTCAACACCTTAAGGTTGCGTCTTCGGCTACCATGCACTTATCTTTGCTGTATCTTCTTTTTAGTTGGGAGGCCGAAGTCCAGTTGGGTCCTCACAACTCAAATTTCAATCCACGTACTCATGCTAACATTTGATGAGACTATGTGTGCGTGGATTTCCCAACGCACCATAAAGTTTTATATAATACATACTTAGTACAACAATATTTTTAAAGTAATTAAACTATTTTGTCATTATTTTATATATAAAAGTCCCGAAGATGTGTCAACGCAATACATAGAGAAATTAAGGATCAGTTTTTACTTTTTTTCTAACATTAACAGAATTCTCAAAGTACAAAATATGTACAAAAGTGCAAATGACTTGAGTGATATACATTTACCAAAAACATTTTTAAAACAACACTTGCTAAACCTCGAGCAACGAAAGTAATATGAAAATGTATATACACAACCGGCGTTTCTTGATTAAGAAAAGCTAAACTGCTTTGGCTCTTCATCAACATCATGGATATAATAAGAATAATATTACTCTACTCATTAAAACCTTTCATAATTTCTTTTTGGAGAAGATCCGCCCAAGCATAAACGAAGGAATAACTATAAAGACCCTTCACCGGCGAAGAACAGCATGCAATGCATTTTTCGATATTCAGAAACAGTCTCCATCCCAAAAAGCTCATCGTAACTTGTTATACAAAAGCGCACAGGAACTTGTACCTAGAACAAGAACCACTTTGTAGTTGTTTCTGACAAGTACAAGCATAAACGAAGGAATTAACTGGGATGCGAGATGTTCTTCCCTGTAAGATGGTCTTTTTACTTATGCCTTCGTTTATGGTCCAAGTGACAAAATATTCATCACTTTAGAATCCCCAGGTGGCGATTTGATTTTCATTAATGTTTGTACCTGAAAAAAATTATGAGGATCGATTGCTTGTTGGTTGAAATAACCTAAATGATTTCAATTTTTAGAAAGAAAGCCGTACTGTAATCTCTTTCCTTTGGAGAAAATACGAGGGCGAGATAATTAATTAACCAACGCACAGTGGGGCGAAATGTCACTGTGGACCTCAAAATTCACTCTCCGGCCCACAATTTTGATTATTGAAAATAATTTTGTTTTTTAAAATACATATAACGTTGTAGGAGAATATGGAGTACCTTCGCGTTTTTCATTTCATATTTAATTTAGCCTTAAAATATGAATTAATAAGCCGAGAAATAGCATTTTAATTCAAAATAAAAAACACAGGTCTGCGAATTTAAACTTATAATTTCTCTTTTTAATAATAATAGGGAAGGGGAATTATAAGTAAAAATTTTTTTATTGATAAATTCATTTTATTAATAAAATTGAATATGAAAGAAAAAAACGCGCAGGTACTCCATATTCTCGTGTTTTACGTATTTTAAAAAACAAGAACCTTTTTACGAATCAAAATTGAGCTGGAGAGCGAATTTTGAGGTACAAAGTGACGTTTCGCCCCATTGTGCGACTTCCTAAAAACAAAGAGGGTCTATCTATGCGTATATTTTTATTTTTCTTACGTCTGCCCTGGCATAACTTCGTAACGCGTTTACCGATTTGGATGATTTTTTTATGTTGGGTACAGTCAATTTGTTCCTAGTGAGGGGTGGGGATGGTGACGGAATCTAATTTCGTAACGCGTGGACCAATCTGGATGATTCTTTTTTTGTTGTATAAAATACGTGTAAAAAATTGTTGTGGAGAGTGGGGTGGGCTTTGGATTTTAAATTTTGATACTTTCTAAGAATTTGGTTATATTAATCTCTATACCATTTATATTTTTAGCAGATTCCTTACAATTTCACAAATACGTTCAAGATCGGAAGAAGCATAATTACGTTGCTGGTCCATCATAACTACTTTCTCAAATTTTTCTAGAATATGTATATATATATATATATATATATATATATATATATATATATATATATATATATATATATATATATATATATATATATATAAGCAGGCAATTTTTGTTTCGTTTACGCAAAGATATTCTCACTCTGCATATGCAAACAGCAAAAGTGTTACCTCTGCATTTTAAATTAATATTATTAAAGAAAAACTTTGTACATTAAGACATAGTCTTTAAGCTAGGTACAGAAATAATGCATTATAAAACAAAATAAAAAGCAAACAAAAATCGATAATTAGAGATTAAATGCATTGCATTTAGTTACACGCGTCGCCATAAACAAAGGAATAACTAACTAACTAGTTGTTCCTTCGCTTATGACGTTATATATAATTTGCTTGGATATTTGGATTGAAGTAAGGGGTTACGAGCAGCTTGGCTGGACTTATCTCTCAGAAACAACTGCAAAAGTGCGGATTTTATTATTTTGCTAGAAAAAAATGCCAAGTCTCACAAAATTTTTCGAAAGCTTTAGTAATTTACATATTTGCAGGAAGTGGAGGATCTAGTGGGTGGGATTTCAAATAACTTTCATCATCAAAAATGAGATATACTATCATTTATTGGTCCAATATTTAAATAAGTTGCTACAAATGACGGCAGGAGTTGGAAAAAGGGATGGTCCAGTAGGGTACTCATTTATTTGTCATCCATTCACTGCTTCACTTATAAACTAAACCTCATGTTTTCGCCTACTAATTAATTATCTCGACCTCGTATTTTCTCCAAGGAAAAGAGATTACAACACGGTTTCTCCCTAAAAGCACAGATAACATTATGTTATCTGTGCTAAAAGTTGGAATTATCTAGGTTATTTCAATCAACAAGCTATCGATCCTCATACATTTTTTCAGCTACAAAGATGAGTGAAAATCAAATTGCCATCTGGGGATACCAAAGTGATGAATAAATTCGACGGTTCCGAGGTAAACTTAAGTACCTTTTCAGCGGGAAAATAATTTTAAGCATACTTCGGCAGACAATACAAAATCCAGTAACTCGATTTAAATGCTTTTGAGAACGCGACAAATAAAATTAAATTAAAACGCACTCTGCAATTTTAACATTTGATAAATTAAATAAATTAAATTAATTAATTTGAATAATATAAATTGTAAAGCTCAACTGTGGCAAAATGCCGAATATTTATATCAGTTCAGGATTTTTTAGATCTCTTTAAATCTTCTTAAACAAAAATATCAAAATCGAGTTACTGCACGTTTTATTGTCTGTCGAAATATATATCAGGCATATTATTGAATACGATTCGATTGCAATCGATCGTAAATATAGGAAATTTAGAATTGAATGAGATCAAAAAGCGATTTGTACTTGCGTGAGTTGCTAGCTTTAGGTCCATTCAACTCTAAATTTCCAATATATATGATACGATAGCAATCAAAACGTATTCAGTAATAAGGCCCCAATTTAATTGCCCGCTGAGACGGTACTTCAGTCTACCTCGGAACCGTCGAATTGTCTCTTGGACCATAATCGAAGGAATAACTACAAATGTGCGCGGTCACACTTGTTTAATTATCAATGTGAATCTGTGCTTTGTGTTATACCAGTAACGAAGGAATAACTAGTTATTCCTTCGTTTATTGTTATACACACAATTTGGCTACTGAGCAGAAATTGCAGAGTGGTTCTTGTTCTAGGTTCTGATCTGAGCTTCTTGGGATGCGAGACTTTTTCTGAATATCGGAAAATGCATTGCATGCTGTTCTTCGTCGTTGTAGGGTCTTTATAGTTATTCCTTCGTTTATGGCCCAAGCTAATTTTCCTATTTCTGCCGCATAGTAGGAGTAGTAATGGCTGAGTTAAAGTTAATACCTCTCGGTGGGATGTTGCGCTATAATGTTTTCAGACATACCAAACATGAATATTTTAATCACACGTAAAGCGGCCATACATATTGTTTTCATTTATTGATCTGATTATCTTTAAGATAAATCTTGTATTTTTTAAGTAGAAAGCACATATCAAATAGTTTCCACCAAATTCTTTCCATTTCCACGCAACAAGTTCATATTTAAATGGCTAATATTCTTTCTTCGATAAAAGAGCGACTTACCATTCCAACTTGTTATGCAGAAAATCAAATTTTACAAAACGAAAAAACATATGTTGGAATAATAATAATGATTTATCTTAACTGCCTATGTTTTTTTGCAGACAAACTTCAATTTTTAAACACGCAAATGAATGCATGAAACGAGACTTTATGACTGTGACCGAAGAGGAAATTGATCGAAAGTATTTATTTTCCTTCTTCAAGCACAAACGTGGTGAGGAAATCTTAAAAGTTATGGAAGAGCAAGAAAAAATGTACAGCGAACGTTAATATGAACAACAAACCTTATGCAAAGTTACGGCTGGGAAAAACTAGTCGGTAGGAATTAATAAAACTTGTAGATATATGTAGTATTTATTAAAGTTAATTATAAACAAATGTTTTTTTAGAACACAAAATTCTGGTATATCTCGTTTCTTTTCTCAAAATGCGAGTGAATCTGAACTAAGCCATTCAATAGATCAAGATAAGCCACCTGTAAAAAAATTAAAGGAAAGTGAAAAAAGCATTACTTCAGATTTTTCACGTGAACCCAATGATTCCCATAAAAAATGCAGTTCTGGTACATTTCAAGGTCAGTTTTTGCCTCCACCAAAAAGTAAGTTAAAACCAACGGATATCAAACATGAAAATAAGACGTCCATCACAAATTTTTTTAATCAATCGGAGTCAGATAACGATTTTGATACACCTAAAAAAGAAAAGAACAGACCAAAAGTTAAGAGCTATAATAAAGTTGCTAAGAAAAAACCGAAAAGGCAAATGAAAATAAAAAGCGCCTTCTTAAAAAATGAAGAGATTTTTTCTGAAATTATTAATCAACATAGTATTGCCGATAACATAAATTCAGAAGAGCTACAACTGGCTCTAGCATTATCTAGATCAGAAATAGAAATAAACAAATCCTTCAACGAAAAGACTGATGATTATGAAAAAGATGTGTCAAATACTTCAAATAATATAAGAACTAAACTACAAGAATTTGGATTCAAAACTTCTACCAATGATAAAGGTATAACTCGAAATAATTTGAGCTAAACAATTTGTTATTCGCAATATTTTATAGATTATGAATTATCACTTTACCTTCCAACAAAAAAGAAGACTAAATGGGCTAATAAATTTACACCGCTAACACTACGCGATCCAGAAAAGCAAATAAAAAAATTAGAAGGAAATGTTGAAAACATCTTGAGTCGGGAGTTTCCTAACAAAAAGGAAATAGCTTCCCAAACAAAATTTACCTTAATAAGTAGTTTTCTTAAGAACTTCGAATCGAAAACGGATTTTTTTCAAACGCTTCATTACTCCAAAGATATTTTGATATCGAAGTATTATGTTTTAGATATTTTTACCCCAACCACAGTCAAGGTAGGTTATTTGCTAAAGGATTATCGAAAAATACCAGGGAGAGATTGTTCTCCAATTTTAAAAACAAAAATACAAAGATGTGTTAATGAACAAATGACAAATGAAGAGATTACCGACACAAATAGCCTAAAAATTGAGTGTGAAAATGTTGAGGTCTACAATCATTTGCGAAATGATATTGAAACTGCTTTTCAAAGTAATATAAATGCTATATCACCTTCTACCTCAAAAATATGTCCACTTTTATCCCAAAATAACGTTTACTCTCCAGTTGATACTTTATATACTTCACAAGAGCAATATATTAATGCAGAAAAAATTATTCAACACAATTATTTATGCAGTAAAGGAGTCACTGATACTTCTGGACGTGTGCAATATGAAATGGCACATAATGAAAAAGTGATGTTCTCTAGAGAATCTTCTCCAGATATATTTGCAGAATTTGAGCCAAGCATTACCGAAGGTTGGTACTAAAAATTTTAGTTTGTTTAAGAAGTATATTTAATTTATTTCGTTTGGATAATTTCTTTTGTAACGACTTTCCTTTATATATATATACATATATCCGTACCTCAGAGCAAAAGCGTATAAAGTCCAAAACTTAAATTTTCCGGTTGTTTTTTTATCATTATTCATTCATATAAATAAGTAATCTAAACCAAGTTTAAATTACTAATTTATACAGGCTACAAAGCAAGTAGAAATAATAATAACTTCTAACTTTGTAGCCTGTACAACACAATAAATTATTGTATTTTATATATATATATATATATATATATATATATATATATATATATATATATATATATATATATATCATTCATTCATTCATTCACTCATTCATTGTTATTACAAATATTTTACGGGCGTTCAGAGCAGCAGTGGCTTTGGTTTTCATTAAAAAATAGTGCTATAAGGTCTGTTTGTTTCGCTACACTTGTATTACACTTCTTACACTTAGAGCAGAAAAACTGTCAAAAGCCGTTTGTTTCGACTAGGTGTAAATTTTACACTCAAAATCGTTTGGTTCGCTGAAATGGTAGCAATTCAAGTGTAAATTTTTACACCTGCTTTTGATCAAGTGTAATTTTCAATTCAAGTGTAATTAGTTGTCATTCATTTGTCAATTATGTCAGGACCTTTAAAAAGGGTTATACTGTCCAAAATGAGAAGGCCGAAGTATATTTATATTATAATATATTATATAAATATATATTATTATATAAATAAACAATTAGTCATGAATTATATACCAAATATATTGAAATTTTTTTATTATTTTAATGATTTATAAAGAAATGCAAAATTGTCTTCTTCACTCATAATTGAATTTAATCTAAGCAATTTTTGAAATCAAGAAATTCAACTTTCAGTTATTAAATTAGCTATCAAATACAAAAGTCAAGATGGAATTGCACTTCGCCGTTTGTTTCACTAACGTGATTGTGGGGTAAATTTTACACTTTTGACGTCACTTGACGTACACCACAATTGCATGTTACACTTAATTTACACTTGTTGTGCAGCGAAACAAACAGACCTATAACGGAATAATTTTTAAAAATTTTTTTGCATCAAATTACAACGAAATTATCATGATAAATTAAATTCATTAATTTATTTATTTATAAATTTAAAATATCAATTTTTTAAGTATTTTTAAATGACATAAAAGTGGGCGAAAGTTTTTCTTTTAAAAAGATTCATCTAATCTAATTGGTTCTGAATCAGAGATAGAAAAAAAACTTTACCATACAGTACGTTAATGTTCTCTACTGTATGTTCAGTAAAACCGTACACAAACTAGTACATAACCTGTAAAACACAAACTCTACCTTTGCTTAGACTGTTTGTGTATTAATACACAAAAAAAATTCCGTACGTTATCCGTTGAACGCAAAGATCTCAAACACTAAGTTAGGGTACTGTACTATATACACAAACATTATTTTCTCTTTCTGAGTTTGTGCACGCGAACAGATTCCTTATAAAATACAAAATTCACTAAACGTACGGTATATTTAGTGTACTATTGGCTTTTGATTCACTTAGCCCTATGTGCTTTTATTTTTGCGTTATTTCTTTGGTTGAATTTTTTATCAAGGTAAAAAACTTTTAGCAGCGGCATCATCATTTTTAATTTCTGGGTTTTTGTTTAATAGCCAATTCAATATTTCGTCTGTTCACTTCTTTAGATAACTTAGTTTTCATTTCATTTTTTTAGATTTTAAACCACATTTTTGCTTTATATAATTGGAATATAAAACTGAATGAGATACTTTTAAGTGTCTTTCCAAATTTCCAGTGAGTTTATTTAAAATTTTACCACAGCAATTTTCGTTATTACACACTATTTGATTCATATCATTTTCTTCGAACAAATTATGTAACATACAGTTTTTTGGTCGCGGCATTTTCAATTTTCACTGACTTTTTAATTATTTTAGAACTCACGAAACAACGCAAAAATAAAAGCACAAGTCTAAGTGAATCAAAAGCTAATAGTACACTAAACATACCGTACGTTTAGTGAATTTTGTATTTCATATGGAATCTGTTCGCGTACACAAACTCTGAAAGAGAGAATAATGTTTGTGTATATGGTACAGTACCCTAACTTAGTGTTTGTGCTCTCTGCGTTCAAAATATAACGTACGGAATTTTGTTTGTGTATTATTGCACAAACATTATAAGCGAAGATAGAGTTTGTGTTCTTTTGAGGTACCGTATGTATTACGTACCGTTTTTTTTCATTCTCTGGTTCTGATACAACTCGATACTTTAAAAAAATCAGATATTTTTATCCAGAACTTTTATAGTTTTTTGTAACATTAAAAAATGGTAAAAAAAAACCATAAATAGTTGATATTAATGATAAGTAAAACGATAAATCGAATAATATGAATTTTATTGAGTTTTCACTTATTCGTTTGTACTATGATCATAAAATTTATCGCTATTATCAATTAAATATTGTTAATAATAATTGCATATTGTTAATAACAATTGAAAATTGTTATTAACTGGGAAGTTGTTCGTGTGGACCTCAAGGGTCGCACCCAGAATCTGGACCCACCCCACTAGTTTTTTTTAGTTTTTACCCTTTTTCTTGAGCACTCGCAAGATTTTTATTCTCTCATCTGTCTTTTATTGTATTGATATCTGATTAATATCATCAAGGAAAATTTTTAATGAAATGAAAACCCTATTAGCGAATATCTTATGTCCGGCCGCCCGTAGAATAACTCGAAAATTAATGCACTGATTGACCTGAAATTTGGAATATATGTATATATGCATTTGTACTTATTTGAATTAGACATTTTTATATATTGTAGGAAGTGTGTTATTGCAGAAGTGTATGAGTTCGTTAGAAATCAATATTCCGAGCAACGCCAAGTGAATTAGCTAGTAGCTAGTATTTACATTTTTTATCAACTTTATCACGTGTGTTGTAGGGGTAGCAGAAAACTCCCAGTATTTTCTCTAGTTCCCTGAAACCTCTTGTGGGGCATCTCGTCGAGAGGTATCACCTTTAACTCAGCCATAACTGCTCTTACTATACGGCAGAAATAGCAAAATTAGATTAGGCGGATCTTCTCCAAAAAAATTATGAAAGGTTTTAATGAGTAGAATAATATTATTCTTATTGTATCCATGCTGTTGAGGAAGAGCCAAAGCAGTTTAACTTGTCTTAATCAAGAAACCCCGGTTGTGTATATACATTTTAATAGTACTTTCGTTGCTCGAGGTTTAGCAAGTGTTGTTTTGAAAATGTTTTTGGTAAATATCACTCGATTCATGTGCACTTTTGTACATATTTTGTACTTTTGAGAATTCTATTAACAAGTAAAAACTAATCTTTAATTTCTTTATGTATTGCATTGACGAATCTTCGGGACTTTAATATATAAAATAATAAAAAAATGGTTTAATTACTTTAAAAATATTTTTGTACTAAGTATGTATTATATAAAACTTTATTGTGCGTTGGGAAATCCATGCACACATAGTCTCATAAAATGTTAGCTTGAGTACGTGGATTGAATTTTGCGTTGTGAGAACCCAACTGGACTTCAGTCTCACAACTAAACAGGGATTGGGATAGTTTAGAATTACAATGGGTGAGTGTTTCTTACCGTGCCGGTTGTATTTCAAGGTCAAAGAAGTGAGAACCCACCTAGCTATCCGTGCTAAGCTCGTCGGGTTGTGGTGAGGGTTGCCGCTTCCTATGGCTCACTCACCCGAAAGTATACGCGGACTTACTTTTACCGTCCAAAAAAGAATAGGAATAATAATGCACAAATCAAGGAGAAAAAAGAAGATACTGTAGGGATAAATGCACGTTGGCCGAAGACGCAACCTCAAGGTGTTGAAGGGCTTGTTGGGCTATCCCACCCCATCCCGCGACTGTGTCTAGCCCTAGAATTCAGATATTGTACCGTATATCTTGGACAGTGGTGATACAAAATATGGTTACTTAACGTTATAAAAACAAAATGCAATATGCTGTGCCATTGAATTAAAACTACCACTTCGTAAACTGGTTTTAAGAATTATATCAAATATATCTTCAATATGGCCGAGGTACTTCCCAAGTTCGATGACATTTCAGGTGGACATACAATTTAGGGTGCATTCTGAATCACCGATATTATTCTGTAACCCTTTTAGTGTAATCGTTGTCAACAGTCTATTGAACGCAACTTGTAAATTCAAAACCTTTACCGCGATTTAACCGACTCTTATATACCTTTTTTAGATTTAATTCAACAAATTTTATTTCTTTTCAACAGATTTCAGAAACACTTCAACAATACTCAATAAGAAATCAACAACTTACACAAACCGATCAACAAATTGTAAATTAAATTCAACATTTTCCAAAATTACAATTTTAAGTTTAATTGAAAATTTCTTCGAGCTACAAATCAAGGTGTTTTAAAAAATAAGTCGAACAATCTCAAAAAATTTTAAAATTATTGATATATAATTGAAAGCACCGCCGCAGTATATTTAAAATAAATGTTGAATTTAATTTAAAATTTGTTGATCGATTTGTGTAAGTTGTTGATTTATCCTAAATATTGTTGAAGTATTTCTGAAATCTTTTGAAAAGAAATGAAATTTGTTGAATTAAATCTAAAAAAGGTATATGAACTTGTATGTGTCCCTTATGGTATAATTTTAAATTGTAAAAAAAGAATAGGATCAAATTCTATTAAAACACATACATATGTACCATCTAAATGCAAAACAAATGATTCATTTATGTATATTCATCAATGATCAAAGAAAATTTCTCTCAACCCATTCATTAAAAGATTACTTTTCAGATAAATTGAATATAGAAACTATCGACATGGTAGACATTCAAGAAGGTTCAAGAATACAGCACAAAGGAAACCTTAATGACGGTATTAAAGATAATGGCGTAGTAACTTTTGAAAAATTTTCCAGCGATGAAGGTTTATTTAATACACATTTCTAGAGTAAACTACTAAGCAACTTTATTTTTAGTAAAGATTTGTGGTGCAGAATGTAATGAGAGCAACGCTTTAGAAAGTATGAGGAATGGAGCTTCAAAAGATGCCAATTTTTAAATTTGTATTTATTTTTCTAGATGCAAAAACATTTAAAAATTCAATTACATTAATAAATGAAAAAGACTTTGTCGATTTAACTGCTGACAGTGACTCTAATCCTGAACATTCAATATCAAAAAACGAATCCAATAAGTGTTCAAACTCTGTGACTAATACCGATTGTGCAATCAGTCAATATTCTTCCCAAAGAGTTTCTCAAGAAAGCTCGTCAGACCATAGTTGTATAATATTATCAGATGATGATGAAGTAAATTATTCCATTAAAGTAGCAAATAAAAAGTTTGAAGATGTTGTCAACATAACGTTTAGTTCTTCAGAAAGTATTGATTCAGAAGATAACAACCCTACAAAGACTACTTATAATACGCGGAAGAAAAATCACAAGGAATACGACATGCACAACTTTTCATTTATACAATTGCTAGGAGAAAAGGAATTCAGTTCTAGTATAAGTAATGAAGATTCTCAAGAAATTGATAGCCCAAGAAAATCTCAGTGCGGAGAAAGTCCGAAATCAAAAAATAATATTCAAGCAAAGAGAAGTCTTTCCTTTTCGAAATCGTTATTATGTTTTAACAAGGAGGATATAAACGATATTTTAAGAGATCGTGTAAAAGAGAATAAAATATTACAATCTATAGCATATAGCGACTTAAATTTGTCTGCAAATGTACAAGTTATGGGACTTTTGACTCCTTCGATTAGTTATAAGCTGGACCTTGAAGAATCTGAAAGGAATTCGTTTTCGGTTTCTGACATAATTAAAGCGAATATATCTGAAAAGAAAAGAAATAATAGTTTAGATTTAGACGAAGTAAAACAACTTATTCAAGAATATCACACCGAGGAAGCTGTAGCGGATGAAAGCTCTCCTGTTTTAAACAAATTCGAATCGAAATCCAGTTATAATAAAACTTTATCCGATTCGTTCATTAACCAAGAAAAGTTTACGACATCTATAACTAAAACGTATTCAAATTGTACAAAATTTAGTAAGTTCGTTGAAGAAGATCCTGATTTCTCTGATGTTGATGAAATAGATAAACTTGTCTACGGTAGCCCAGCTAAAAGATTATCCGCCAAAAAACCTGAGGGAATTGATAAACTAATAACTGCTGAACTAAGTTTTACTCAAAACACTAGTCAACGTAAATATGAGCATGATAACAAAGTATACCTTGTTAAAACTGATAATATTTCCCCAAAACCTGATTATGAAAGAATGGATTCGCCAACTCGTTTAAAAGAACTTTATAAATATGGATTGAAGCCACTGAAAAAGAAACAAGCTGTTACAATTCTAGACTACATTTACAATCAAACGCATCCCTTCATTATAGAAGATAACAATGACCCATCATCTAGTGAAGAGGATCACATCAGTATAGTAGAAAATCCACATTTTCCAGCTGAATGTGAGATATCCGTAAAACCCTCAGAAGGATCAACGAATCAGAGATATGACAATTTCAAATTAAAGGATTGTTTCTTTGAAAACTTTTCCAACAGCGATGAAGTTGGTCCAGAAGTAACATATGAAGAATTAATTTTTCAAACAAATGCACGCTCAAAAGTAAATAATCAATTAAAGCGTACCTAAATTCGATAACGGTAAAATTATATTTTAATTCTTAGATCCCAACTGTATTGCTCCCTTTCCATATTGCATGGTTTAATTTGATTAAGTCTAATAACGACCTTCGTGAAGCTGTGCTACATTATGAGCCTATAGATCTTCAGGAAATTTTCTTATTTTTTAAAATGTTAGGCTATCGCTATGAGCCGAAGGTATGTCTGTTTTTACTTTTTCTCAATTATTATTCTTTTCTTTTACAGGACATCAAAAGATATTTTGATAGAAAGTGCATCCTTTTTCGTTATGACTTAAGTGATGGCAATAGTAATAGACATACTCGCAAAAGGAAGCACGTTAATTTTTTTTAAGTTTAATTGATTATTGAAATACGTGTGATTAATTTAGGAATATTTACGAAATAGAATTGTTTACAAATATTCTGAAAATGTTTTATTGAAGGAAATATATATTTTGTTCAGTAATTTATACTAGATATCGCAAATATTTATTCATTTAAATGTTACCAATAATTCCTTAAATGGTGTGAAGGTCAAATTTAGTTTTAATTTAATAATTTTCAGCTTATAAGTCCCGAGTAATTGACACAGACAGAGTCCCTCTAAACATTTCCCTCTAAACGAATTCGCTTCGAGCGCACGTACACGTAACGGTTGAGAACCACGCTGGTACAAACACAGACATACTAAAGTGCACCAAATAAAAATAATTTCTTATTCACTTGCGCTTGGCGCTTCAAATTTTAGATGTGCAAGTTTTGACAGTGAGAATTAATAATAATAATTCATTTATTGGAAATTCTACAGAAGATTAACAATCTTGCTTCGTACTAACAAATCTGAGCTATACAACAAATTTGCCAGGAAATCGCGGGCCTACGCAGAGAGTGCCTCAGACTTCGGCGCGTTGCACAAAGGGCAAGAAACCGGAACGAGGCAAATCTCCCATCCGCAGAGTATAAATCGGCGAAGAAGGGGCTTCGGCAGGCAATAAACCGAAGCAAAGCCCGATGCTGGCGAGACTTGGTAGATGACGTCAACAGGGACCCATGGGGGCTCGGGTACAAACTAGTGACCCAGAAACTCGGAGCCCTAAAACCCACGTGTGTGATGGAGGCCGCCACCATGGAAAACATCCGAACATCTGGTGAGAGTAGACGCTGACTTCGGTTCAGTTGGGGTCTTCCCGATGTTCACAGCGGAGGAGTTGGAGAGAGCCGTACTTACCATGAAAAACAAGAAGACACCAGGCCCAGACGGTCTACCAAGTGAAGTCTTGAAGATGGTGTACTGGCAAAACCCGGAGCTGCTGCTGCGCATGTACAACACATGCTTGAAGTCGGGGGTCTTCATGCTCACGCCTTGTGCATGTTAGACACTGCTTGAAAGATCTTCGAAAAGCTCATCAGGGCGAGACCAGTGATCTGGACGCCTGGATCGACAGAGGGCATGAAGCGGTAGGTTTTTACATAACCCAACTCCTGAGTGGCCACGGGTACTTTCGTTCGTATCTTCACCGAATGGGAAAAGTAGTTTCACCGGAGTGCCTCTATTTCCCAGGCCAAGCGGATACCGCAGAACACACTTTTTACTTGAGTGCCAGAGATGGGCTCCCGTGTTGGTATGAGCAATCACGGAGAAATCTACGAGATGACAAATTTTCTTGAGTTCATAGAAAATCGGTTCCAAAGTCTGGAAGCAGATAACCGCATTACAAACACCAGACAGTTAGAATAAAATAGTTTTTTAAAAAAAAGTTGAACCGACTTCACAAAAAGCGCTTAAAAAGAATAAAATAATTTTTCATTTAATATCTATTACGACATTTTGAAGTCGGTGCACATTAAACAAAAGTATTGAATCCGACTCCCTTATGATCCCGTAAGCTGAAATGTTTAGGTAGTTTTATATAGTATCGTTTGATGTCATGAAAGCAAATTTGTCTTTGCGTAGTTGTAATAGATATAAAATGAAAAATTATTTTATCCTTTTTAGCGCTTTTTGTGAAGTCGGTTCAACTTTTCTATTAAAAACTATTTTATTTTTCATTTTCAAAATGTCTCTGCAAAAATCTAAGGCGTCTGCGACAGACCTGCTGAATGTCTGAACAGCTAACTTCACCTTAATTTTTTGCTGCATAAAGAACACGAGACTTTCTTAATTTGTTTCCTAAGTGCAGTTACTCTTTCTCTTGCAAATATATAAGACGTTGGAGGTAAACCCATTTAATTTTTTCACTAGAACTAGTTACCATTATTTGAAGATCATGGATCATGGGCATGGATTCGGATGAACAATAACTTCGTCGTTAAAATTATCTATTTTAAAAAAGTTTTACATGAAAAATTTCTGAAATCACAACCCAGAAGTTTCGCTACTGTCAAATTAACCGGTGCTCCATCAAATACCCACTACTTCAGCGCCGGTATCTATAATATTGTTACGTAAATGGGGCTCTTCGGGCTCGACGGATTAATTAAGACACTTATTTTCAATTCAAACGTTCAGAGTTTTATTCACTTCACTTAATTAGTTCATTCCACAATTTCCTTTATACGTTTTCTTCACAATATAACGTTTTACTTTTCTAATAAACACTTATCACTTCGCTGGTTAAAGTACAACTGACTCACTAGTCAAGTCAAGTCAAGTCAAGTCCGCGCGTTTTTAAAACTCTGTCGATTCGTAATCCTTTTCGATTTCCCATGGTTTCCTTCACGTAGAGGCTTGTCTTCGGCCTTCAGTTCGATTTGTTGTCGTCCTTCGTTGTCCTTTTCCGATGTTTGTTTCCTTGTTAAACTTCTCGTTGATTTATCTTTCTTCGGTACGGCTGCTGCGCAACATCAGCCGTAGGTTTGTCTTTCACTTTAAGTGTTAGTTATTAAGGGTGGGTGAAGGAATAGGATTTGGGAGGGATTTGGGAATTAGGAGGATGCTTAGGAAATGAATAACGGAAATTTCTAGAACTAAGTTGCTGCACTTTCTAGAATTAAGCTAAGTAGTATAAATAGGGCTGAGTAGCAGCCTAGTGAGTCAGTTGTATTTTAACTAGTGAAGTGATAAGTTTTAACTGTTAAAGTGAAACGTAATATTGTGAAGAAATATTGTCAAGGAAATTGTTAAACGAACTAATTAAGCGAATAAAAAATAAACTTGTGAGAATTTGTGACTGTGAAGAATTGTCTTAATTAATTCGTCGAGCTCGAAGAGCCCCATTTACGTTACAATTGGTGTCAGAAGTGGGATTAATTAAGAAAGACTAAAAAGTGGACTTGGAAAAACAAAGAAGAAAAAAGTGCGACTGTGAAATTAAAGTGAATAATCTAAATATGTGTCGCAAATTGAAAGACTTACGTGTTCAAGACTTGAAGGGGGAATTAAGTAAACGTTCCCTACCTACAGTTGGAAATAAATGTGCCCTGGTAGCGTTTTTACAAGAATCTATGGAAAAGGAAGGAAAGGAGTTGCATAAGCTAACAGAGAAGGATAAGGCATTCGCTTGGACAGAAAAAGCAGAAAACAGCTTTCAAGCACTGAAGTGGCGCTTTGCAATGCACCTGTATTTACTTATCCAAACGCGGGTGAGACATTTATATTAGATACCGATGCAAGTAATGTTGTTATTGGCGCTGTGCTGTCACAAGAAGTAAACGGGCACGAAAAGGTGGTGGCATACTATAGCAGAGCTCTATCAAAACAAGAAAGAAATTACTGCGTTACGGGGAAAGAACTGCTGGCTATTGTTGATGCAACGAAGCATTTCCATAAATTCCTCTATGGACAAAAATTCATTCTCCGAACTGATCATGCAGCTTTAAAGTGGTTGATGCAATTTAAAAACCCTGAAGGACAGGTGGCAAGATGGCTAGAAAGACTGCAATCCTATGATTTTGAAATTACCCACAGGAAGGTTAGATCTCATGGAAATGCAGATGCACTTTCACGACGACCATGTAAGCCGGATTGTAAATACTGTTCCCGTTTGGGAGAGAAATGCGACCATGTGATTGTGAAAAGAACAACTGTCGTACCCTTGACAGGATAGAACAATGAAGAATTTAAAGCAGCACAACGAGAAGACGAGAATATATCTCCAATTTTGTCGTGGAAGGAGAACGATGAAAGACCTCAATGGAAAGATGTTTCAGACAGAAGTGCAACGTTGAAGAGCTACTGGGCGCAATGGAATTCGCTATTTGTTGAAGATGGAATATTGAAACGCAAATGGGAAACACCCGACGAGTCATCATGCCGGATGCAGGTATTCGTTCCCAGGAACAAGATAAAGGATTTGCTGGCAGAATTTCATAACGGTGCCTCGGGAGGATATCTTGGCGTCAATAAGACTTTGGAGAAATTAAGAGAACGATTCTACTGGTTACATATGCGGGAGGATGTGGAGGACTGGTGTCGAAAATGTACTGTTTGTGCCCGTAGCAAAGGATCTTACATCAAAACAAGAGGAGCCATGCAGCAATACAACGAACCCAAATAAACCTTGATTTGAATGTATGCGTGCCGTTGCGACGATAAATAGTAAAGTTCCGTGCGGATTTTCCTATACTCCCCTGCACACCCTCTCACCAATAAACTGCGATGAAGCGCTACAAGTGTGGTACGGCACTTAAGCGGGAAGTACAATGGTTGCTTCGCTTGCTGTGCTTATTTAAAACTTTAAGGCCATTCTACATCCAAAAGTTCGGCTTGGTCGTCGGCGTGGTCGTGGGCTTCACAGCTCAATTCAACGCTCATATTTCTACATTGGAAAAGTTCAGCGTGATTTTTGACAGGAAACATATGATTGGAACGTCATTTAAAGTCCCTTCATTTTGTGTTTGAAATTCGTTTATTTGTGAAAGTATAGTAATAATATGGAAAATATAGACATAATTCTCAATTTTTACTTTTTTTTAAATGAAATACTTGTCAAAACAATTTTCAAGTGAAGGAATTGGTAACATTGATTTGGGTCAATAAGTTGGCTCGCCTGTTTTTTCAGCGTCAGCTTTGAAATTTCTCAAAGCTGGAACTGACGACCACGCCGGCGCCCACGACCAAGCCGGGATGTAGAAGAACAATTCATTTAACACGTAGTCAAAGCCCACGACCAAGCCGAACTTTTGGATGTAGAATGGCCTTTATGTGCTTTGGATGCTTCAGATGTTTACGTGACCAAATGCCCGCTTGCTTTGACATTATGCATTCCGTCTAGTTTTTGTGCGGGAAGCGTGTATATTTAATTGAAATACTAAAATAAATAAAATTTCATATTAAAATGATTTTAAAAGAGTTTATTTACTTACTGTGTGACATATTTTATGCTAGCTAGCAGCTAGCATCTAATTTTAGATTGACATGTCAAAGCGTCTGAAGCTTTCAAAAGTAGAAAGTTGGTTAACTTTCGCTTCAGATGCTTTGCTTGCTTCGTTCGTTTGGTTCGCACTCATACAATTAAAGGCTGAAACAGAACAGAGGCAGTGGCAGTGGCAGTGTCAGTGGCAGCTAAAAAATTAGGGCACACGTATTTTATATGATGCGATACAGAACAAGCGCAGCGCAGTGGCAGTGGCAGAGCAGACTCGTTGTCTCAAAATCTAAATGAGCTGCCGCTGACTCAGTGCAACCAACGCCATCTTGATAACTACAGGCCGTAAGGTAGAAACAATGACGTCACACAAAATGGAAATCAAGATGGCGGTGATCCATCGCCATCTATACGACCAAACGAAAAGTTGTTATCAGCTGTTCAAGTGACAGCTTAGAAAAAATCTTATCACACTTTTTAATTGCATAATTTATTAATATATGTATCCCCATTTACCAAAAACCTATCACAATTTCAAACCACTATTTTCACATATTCTCCCAAATAAATTTTTATATCAGATCACTTCATATTTATCGTACAATTTGTTGTATAATGCCAGCAATTAGAGAAAAATCTAAGCCAACTCTTCAAATGTAAAAGTTGTCAATAGATTTGTCCCCATTTACCAACAAAACTCGAAGCACTAGTACCACATATTCTCACAACATCACAAAACTATTATATTATCACTTATAATAAAGTTAAACGTAATTTCTTTCACTTTTTAATGAAACTGAGAGTTGTTTACATCCGCTAGGTTGAAGAGCGGACGTCATTACTTCCCTCCATTTGACATCTCTTTTGGGTATTGCCAATATATTTAGAGCGACGATAACTCACGCATAATTAATTAAATCTAAATAAAACTTTCTCACGATATTATCTTACAAGTTAATTTTATCACACACTAGTTATTTCACTTAAATAATGTCTGAAACTCACAGAATATTACTTTAAAGTCCAAGGCGAATTAGCCGACATTTTCACTTTAACTAAAAAATATATACACTTCGCCACTTGAATGTCACAAAACTTTTACCGAAAATAACTCTTTATACGGTTCACTCTCAGTCTTTGCTTAGAATGAGTTTAAAACTTTATCACAATTCTTAAAATTAAACAAAACTTCGGATGACAGAATCATGACTTTTTCACCTTTTTCCATTTTGTGTGACGTCGCGGCCAACAACTGGCTCTACCTTACGGCCTGTAGTTATCAAGATGGCGTTGGTGTGACAATCCTTGCACTGCCAAGATTGACAGCTTTGAGCTGCCACTGCCACTGCCTCTGTTCTGTTTCTGCCTTAAGTCTTTATTTCAAACTTCTGTGCAAGCAAGCGCGCATTGTACTTCCACCTTTAAGCGGGAAGTACAATAGTTGCTTCGCTTGCTCTGCTTATTTAAAACTTTGTGTGCTTTGGATGCTTCAGATGTTTACGTGACCAAATGCCCGCTTGACATTACGCGTTCCGTCTAATTTTTGTGCGGGAAGCGTGTATATTTTATTGAAATTCAAAAATTAATAAAATTTCATATTATAATGAATTTAAAAGAGTTAATTTATTTACTGTGTGACATATTTTATGCTGACTAGCAGCTAGCATCTAATTTTAGAGGTTATGTTGACATGTCAAAGCGTCCGAAGCTTTCAAAAGTAGAAAGTTGGTCAACTTTCGCTTCAGATGCTTTGCTTGCTTCGTTCGTTTGGTTCGCACTCACACAAAATCTTTATTTCAATCTTCTGTCAAAGCAAGCGAAGCAAATCAAGCGCGCATTGTACTTCCGCCTTTAGGATTTATCATGTAACTTAGGTAATGCTCATCCCTGAACGTAAGATACGTGATTACACCGTGTCCGTATAATAACCGCTGTATTGAAATATTCCACTGTCAATTCGTAGTAATGCCAACTTAATAATCCCTTTTTCTTTTTCCGGTTGACAAAATGGTAGGTCTGAAAGTTGATTTTTCTTTTAAATGAAATTTAAGTGCATCTAGTTGAATATAATGTAATTCTTTCTGTTGCGTATTTAAAAAGTATAAATAAGTTTAAGGAATTTATAATACAGTTTTATTTATTTTGCAGGGTATTGATATTAATCACAAATACGACCGTAAAGTTCGTAGAACTGAGCCCAAATCCCAAGATGTTTACTTGAGGCTTCTTGTTAAGGTAGGAATTTGATTTGCAATTTTATTGGTTATAAATTAAAACCTTTTGTTTATAGTTGTACCGTTTCTTGCAACGTCGTACAAACAAGAAATTTAACAGAATCGTACTGAAGCGTTTATTTATGAGCAAGACAAACAGGCCACCGATGTCATTGCAACGTGTTGTCAGATTTTGGAAGACAAGTGGCCAGCCAGAAGCAACTGCTGTTGTTGTTGGAACAGTTACAAATGATATTCGGCTTTTGAAAGTTCCCAAAATTTCTGTTTGTGCTATTCATGTTACAGAGAAAGCTAGGGAGAGGATTTTGAAAGCTGGTGGTGAAGTTTTAACTTTTGATCAACTTGCACTTAAAGCCCCTACGGGGAAAAAGACAATTTTGATTCAAGGTAAACGTACAGCTCGTACTGCATGCCGACATTTCGGTAAGGCGCCAGGTGTGCCTCATTCGCATACTCGACCATACGTGAGATCGAAGGGTCGAAAATTTGAACGTGCTAGGGGACGCAGAAGCAGCTGCGGCTATAAAAAGTAAACGATTTTAATTTGTATACAAAAAGGAATAAACCAAGGTTCGTTTGAAAATGATTTTTTATTTTGTAACAAAAAGAACATTTGTCAGCTATTAAAATAAGTAAGCCAGTAGGTAACGAGAGCCATGTCTTGTCCCTGGATACCGAGGACATTCTTAAGTTTCACATCGGTTGTTGATTTTGGCCGGCTTAAGCAGATGATTTTACTGCAAAAAGAAAAAATATTTGAGACAAGGAATCGAAATCTGAAAGTATTTAATCAAAAATATACTATTAAAAGAATTGGTAAGAAATTTACATCAATTTCAATTTTTATAAATCCCTTATATGGGGAGATTTTAGTTTCCGTGGCACATCGATTTGACGATGAATTTCGATAAAGCACCCCAAAATAAAACGAAAATAAATACATTTTTTTGATATCTGGCTTAGTTTTGGAGATATCCGATCTTAAAATTTTAAAAACATCACTTCACGATTTGTCAAAAGAGGTGTATTAATTAGGCTTTTAGGTGTTTTATTAACTAACCAATGAAATATATGGGTAGCGCGAACACTTATTAAACTTTATGGGAGGAAGAGGTGTATTAATTAGGCTTTTAGTGCCCTCCTGCACGAGAATTTCTTTCAACAGGATTGAATATCCGTTTTCACAAGTCGCGAATTGATGTGTTACTAAAATTTCAAGAAAACTAAGCCACATATCAAAAAAATTTATTATTTTCGTCTTATTTTTGGGTGTTTTATCGAAATTCACCGTCAAATCGGTATTCCACGGAAACTAAAATCTCCCCTTTGCCATAATTAGAGGATTATAGCGATATCGATGCTAAAATGTGATTTGAATTTTCATCTGATTTCTATTATACATTCCGCCATATTTATAATCGATTGTCAAAATCATAGAATCAAAAGGTCTGTTCACGTACTGTGTTTTGAGTAAATGCATTATTTGCATATTTTTACCCAACCGCGTTCACGTACTCATGAAATGGGGGTAAATTTGCTGACGTCACATTTCCCCTATTTTAACATTTTAGTCCAAATTTACCCGAAGAAATAAGTTGAGTAGTTTTGTTAAGCTTTGTTATAAAGCCACTAATTGTCACTTTGACAGTTATTGCTTTAGTTTTTGTCCAAAACTACTCAAACTCGTTCACGTACTCTTCGTATTTGGTAACTTCTATTTAACATTTTTACTCAGAATATTTCTGATCAAAAAGTACGTGAACAGACCTAAAGAAACTTTTAATGCAGCGTCTCCCTTATATTAATAAATTTGTACACTTACTTCTTCCATTCTTCCTTCAAAACATTTAAATGTTTTTCCAACACCGATTCCATAAAAAGGGGCTCATTCACAGCTTTAAAAATTTTCCGTAGTAAAGTTGGCACTAAAAAATGTTAACATAAATATTTAAAATAATAAAAATAGAGAGCAAAGAATATTACATTTTGATGGCAACTCGCCTGGCCACTTTATGGAAATAACGTCTCTTTCACTTTCCAAAATATCGACTCGAAAAATTGTTATATCTGGTAAGGGCACTGCTATTTCTGAAGGCACTGTAATTATTTTTGCATCAGAATTGCTTAATTCTTCTGGCGAATTCATCTTCAAAATATTGTGCATTTCATTGGGTAAAAGAGTCATGAAGCATGCCGCGATAGCATTACACTTTTGGATAGGTCCTCTAATTATTACCTGCAAATCTAATTATATTTTGAACTTTTAAAACAATTTCCTTACCTTGATCCCAATTACAACACAGTAACAAGCTGAGACGAAATCATCTCCCAGAATTTCCTTAACACGTCGGGGAGAATATATGTTGTTTATTGAATTATCCAGATTAAGTGCGGGAACGTTCTCATGTTGCAAACTTTCTTTCTGTAGATGTAGAATACGCAGGCTATTATTGGAAGGTATCCAGGGCAAATGGTCAAACGTGACATGTTCAGTAAGAAATCTGGATCCTGCCAACAATAACCACGTAAAGTGCGAGTGAAGAATTGCAAATATATTTTGCTCAGCTGTAAGCTCAATTAAAGACCGAGAAGATTGGGGTAAGGAGTGATTTTCAGACAATCTTCTTTCCCGTTCTGAGCCCTTCAGCTGTTCTCCGTCGTACACCTTCTGTGCATAACATTGTAGTTCCTTTGATATTTTCTGAAAAGCAATATTTTTCAAATGTCTATGCAAAAAAAAACAATTTGGTTTGATTTGTTAGTAAATGGGTTTTCATAAATACAAGGTTGGTCGCATGCTTTCGCATCCATTAGCTTCAACAAATAATTTGCTAAAGTATACAAGCAAGCATCTGTACAAATAAATAAAATTTAAGTGTGTTATTTCAAAGTAAATACTAATAATAAATTAGTAGGATAGGCTATTTAGCCTGAATGTTTACCCTAAATAGGCGTCGATCTGGCTGAATGAATTTTGCTGGAACTTTCAGCGCAATTTGGCCACATCGTCAAAAAAAATGTTAATCTAAGTCCTACCAACCATTTCAATTCCTAGTATGAAAAAATGTTTTAAAATTACCAAAAATGTTGTCCGAAGTTCAAGTAATTAATACAAGTTTTTTATTTTTATTAAATTGCCCATCTTATTATCTTCCCAAAAAGGTACAACATGCCCGGCTAGAGAAAGGATGTAGAAATTTTTAAGAAAACCTATCTAGGAATATTATAAAAATCTGCAATTCAAAGATTTAAAGAAACCAAACTCATACTAACTCTAAAATACTTTTTATTAAATTCAAAACATATTACAATTATTCTTAGTATGTTACAAGAGCATTTCAAAATGTTCACCGACACTTTGGATGAAGGCCAATAACCTGCTTCTAATTACCTGTTTCAGGTGTATTGTAGCCAGTGTCTCCCGTACTTTTGTCGCCATTCCCAATTCTTGTAATTAAATTCTCTCTATTGTTAACAGGGCTTGAATAAACTTCATTCTTCATTGTTTCTCCTAAGAAAAAGTTCAATGTGTTATCGGTAAACTTGAGAAATCCATGTTCACGGGCAACCAACAGATGGCTGCACGCGGACATGGATTGGATTGAGGGTTGTGAGCACCACTAAGTGTTTGTCACAACATAGTCGTAACTCACAACCAATAAGGATTGGGAAGGTTACAGGAGATACCAGGGTGAGCGTAAGTTGCCGTGCAGGCTTGGTCGATGACCGAAGAGGTGAGGGGCGCGCCTAGCGAGACGTGCTAAGCTCGTCGGATCGGGGTGAGTTCTTGCCTCACACTAATCGGTACACTCACCCGAACATTTAAATTGCGGGCACTCTTTATGTACAAAGAAAAATAAGGAAGCACAAATGTTACAAAAGGGTAACATAAAAAGGATCGGTCTAAGTATGCCCCTGACGAAGGAAACAACTTCGGCCTCCAGATGTTCGAGGCTCATCAGGCTATCCCACCCCATCCGGTGACTATAGTACAGTGTTAAAGACCTAAAAATGGTCAATATTATTATTCATTCAAATTGAATATAATCATGAAAATGAAATATTCAATCATTAAAAAATAAAATATTCAAACATTAAAATATTATTTCAGTTGCATCAAACTGATGTAACCAAATTCGCCTAAACGGCATAAATTATTTCAATTCGCGACAAACAAATCGCTTAAGTTACCGCGCATTCCTTTCCCAGGAAATTTGTAGCGCATTGGTAACTTAAAAATGCTAATGATGCATTTAAGCAGATATGGTACCGAACGAAATTAAATTCGTTCCCAGATAAAGGTGCCTATCTCAGCGATTTCTTAACATACATCGTATCTTTCTCAGTAAGATACAAAAAGAAGAAAAAGCTCTGGGAGCTTTCTTCATGTATGTCGTTCTGATCGCGATCTCTCGCTACATCGTCTTCGGCCTGCAAAAGAGGGACCGAAGAATAAACGAAATGAAAGCTCAAAGCTTTCTTTTCATGTAGATACGGTTGATCGAAAGAATCAACCGAGAGATTCGACGAGTCTGGTTCTAATCGTTAACGTGGAAAGTCGCGTTTTAAAGGAGTTCTGTTAAAATCGCGATCGCGGTAAGTCGCGTAGAGTCTGGTATTAACGGCGAAACGGTAAACTCACGTTGAAAAACGGTGTCGCAAAAATCGATCGAAGTAAGGAGGTTGGCGGTAGTGTCTTTAAAAAAAAAGCGGCGTGGTAAAAGCGGACTGCGAGGTTTAGTAAATAGGAAAATGCAATTATAAAAGAAAAATAAAACTGTGAAGTAATTAAGTGTTTGGTAAATAGGAAAATGCTATTATAAAAGAAAAATAAAACTGTGAAGTAATTAAGTGTCTAATAAATAGAAAAATAAAATTGTGAAGTAATTAAGCGTTTACTTAAAATTTGTATATAACAACAGTCAATCTGGGGAAAAAAAATTCATAAGGCTGCAAATCACTCCAAAGTGATGAAACTTGGTGAGTCGTTAAAGAATGATGAAAGAAAGCTTACCTGGCGATGGCCACCTGCTACCTGTTCAAATACTAAAAAAAAACACTCAAAAAATGTTTTGTAATGCATTTTTTTCGAAAACTATGCATTTTACAGAAAAATTTATTGAACAAAAAATGTAGAGGGCATCGTTATCTACAATTAATGTCATTGGTGCTATGTCGTACAACAAAAAATGTGCGCAGTAGGTGGCGCTAAAACTGCCGGAGAAAGTCACAATGGGCCCTATTCTGTAATTTTTCGTAAAATGGTATTTTATGTTATGTTATGGAGATAACATAAAATAGTTCATAAAATGAAAATAAAATTTTACTTAAAACGTATTCTGTCATGGTTGGATAAAATAATTTTATAAAACATTTTACGGGCGCGTAACATAAAATATTTAGTACATTCCGCTGTGAAATCTTTTACTTTTAAACAGCTGATCGGGCGATTTTTCAATAAAAATAAATATATTTCAATTTAAAGTAAAATTGCCGGTGATTTGTTTTGGGATTTAGGATAAGGGTACCGCCCGGGAGTTGATTAGAACTCTCTTGGTTTATAATTACTTATTTTTTATCGATATTCAATTTTTAAACCCCGACCAGCCCAGCCCTCAAAGGCCTAGGACCGACAAATCGGAAAAAGGGTGGTTTTCGATTTTGGGTGATAGCAAAAACAGAAAAAAGGTTGTTTTTAGATTTTGGGATTTTTGCGTAAACTCCATATGTAATCAAAAACAAAATGAGTACGCCAGGTAAAAAATCGTCCAACGTGATGAGCTCGCCAAAAAAAAAACGGAAAACACGACAAACAAAGGCAAAAACATAGTATAATTATAAATACAACGGTAAATATTTCCTGGCAATTAATTCTATTTTTCATTAAATTGGTAATGCCGTTGTAAATAATTTATATAAACTCAAGCACAAGAACTTTCACAATGGAAATAGAAATGTCAAATCGTACGTCAGTCACATAAAAGATTTATAAAATGACCTGCTGAGGTCCTTTTATGTTATGAGCTCATAACAGGAAAAATTTTATGTTATGACCATAACATAAAATAAAATTTCTCTGACAGAATAGGATTTCAGGAAATTATTTTATGTTATGGCCTAACATAACATATATATATGTACAAGGAATCAGGCTCAATTTCGTTAGAACAATGGCCATGGAAATAGCGATAAAAAAGTGAGAGACAACCGACATTCCGTCGATGCTCCAGAGAGTCAAGGCCCTCAGAGATTGAGGAATCGCCAATAAGTTTAACAGCCGGACAATGCGGTGTGTCCTGCCCCTGCCCAAATATGGGAATTATATTCAAGTCTAGGCCTAATGTGGGACTTGTAGATCAACGCTAAGCCGGGTGGGGTGAAATATTTCTTACATCTCTGTAGAAAACCCAAACATTTCATCGCACTTTTAGCGATTGCAAATATATGATCAGTCCAGCTAAGATTGCTGGATATCTCGATACCCAAGATGTTTAGGGAAGGTGAATTGGGTATATTCACTCCGTCGACTGAAATGGGTCGGGGGTGAACTGGGCGTTTTTTAAGGGACATTAAACGGCATTGAGTTTTGGATGCATTAAACGTAACACGACTTGCTCTGCCCCAAGCAAGGACCATAGAAATGTCGATGTTTAATGATCTAAACATGCGTTCCCGATTGGCTTCTGTAGCATTTCCACGTGAATTCATTACAGAATCAAATGAGTACGCGAAATCAAGGGTGCTGTCGTCGGCGAAACTATGAATAGGATTGAGAGTAAGGGATAAGAGATCATTAATAAAAAGAAGAAATAAGGTTGGTGAAAGAACTGAACCCTGAGATACACCGGCATTTATTTCGTAGGAATCAGATGTAACTTCGTCAATTACTACACGAATTGAACGGCCTGACAAAAAACTCTCTATCCATTTAACGAGGGTAGGGTGCAGACCAAATGTTTGAAGTTTGGCTAAAAGGGCAGCATACCAGACTATCAAAAGCCTTTGAAATATCAAGAGCGACGATTTCACACTCACCAAAATTATGAAGACAATGATTCCAACGTTCCGTTAGAGCCGTAAGTAAGTCTTCGGTTGAGCGGCCAGCGCGGAAACCGTACTGGCAATCGTTGATAAGATGGTTATTTTCTAGATATTTCAACAACTGAGAGTTGATGAGTGATTCAAAAACTTTGGATATGATCGAGGTTAGTGCAATTGGTCTGTAGTTAGAGGGGTCGCATGCCTCTCCTTTTTTAAGTATCGGCTGGACATGAGCAAGTTTCCATACACTTGGAAATAATCCTGTTGAATATGACAGGTGAAAAAGTTTGCGCAGAGGTTTAGCCAAAGCAGAGGCGCAGCATTTTAAAACAAGGGGCGAGAAACCATCAAGCCCAGTAGCTTTGGACACGTCGAGTTTCGAAAGTACTCTAAAAACTTCCCGAGATCGAAAGTGTAGTGGCTTTTGACTACTAGTGCACTGTGATGGAGATGGAAGTGGCTGCGATGAAGGTGGCAAGTACGAGTTAGCAGCAAAATTAGCAGCAAACAGGTTGGCCTTGTCCAATGAGTCAGTAAAAACATTCCCATTATAAATGAGTGGTGGTGTTGACGAACAGGTGAAATTGTTCTTTACGGTTTTTACTAGAGACCAGAAGCCCTTACTACCCTTTTGAGTAGAAAATACCTTCCGTCTGATGCTCTGGTCGAAATTGAACTTAGCCCGGCTAATTGCGGAATTACAAATATTCCGCGCATCTCTATAGATACGTCTCAATTCCTCTGAAGGGCACAATTTATATGCCTGGAAGGCTGCTTCCTTCTTTTTAATGGCTGCGAAACAGTCATTATTGAACCAATTAGTGTTAGTTGGTTTGATGTTCTTGAAGCTATGAGGAATAAAGCCATAGGATGTTCAAGATATAATCGGTGCTTCTGTTAACGTCCTTCATAGAAAAGCAATCAGACCAATCCAGCTCTCTGAGATATTTATTAAGTCCCGCCCAATCAGCATTTTTATAATGCCACACTAATCTTTTGGTGGAGTTTAGGTTAGTGGTTGTCAGAGAGGAGATGGAGAATTGGGCGGAGATTAGACAATGGTCCGAATTACCCAAAGGAGACGTCACCGAAACCGAGTATTTTTCTGGATGCGATTTTAGAAATAGATCTAAAAGATTTCAGAAGAGGGGGATAATTCCAAAATCTTATCGATATCGGAACACAGTTTATCGAAGGAGCACACAGTGTCAGTGTCAGACATATTCGGGCTGCGGTATAAAAAACAGAAGTGCATAATGTGCCGATAGAGTTTAAATCTCTGCTTTCATTACATTATCTCTGCCACCGTATGCATCGAGCATTTCACACATTTTTAATAAAAAAAAAAATCTCAAATATTTTTGTAGTATTTCAAAACATTTGCAGAAACGCTAAGTCATCATAAAACAAATAGTAAAAATACTCTACCGAATTATCACAACAGACAATCTTTTGCTCGCTAACGCAACAGACCCATCATCATCCACAGCAATTACTACATTCTTTTTGTTTGCATCTATATTCCACTGACAGGCATAACCTCACTTTGGCGCTGTTTCTTATCGGCCCTAGTCCAGCCGTTCCACTTTTCATTCCAACCTTTCTCGTGTGCCTTCCTCAGCTGGTTCGAGGAATATCTGTAATGCGGCGCTCTGATCGGTATGTTCCTGGTTTAACATAAGTTGTTTTGCCTACTAGCAGGCGTTACTATGACCCCAATTGTGCTCACATAACAGGGCAGGTTCTTTTCCACAAATTTGAAAAATTACTGATCTGTTATTGTGATAATTGTAAACTATTTTATGGACCATTACTGATCGTGTGTTGTAACAATTAGTTTTATTGCGAAAAATTACTGATCTGTTATTGTGACAATTGTAAACCCTTTTATGGATAATTACTGATCGTGTATTGTAACAATTAGTTTTATTGCGAATAATTGTTAAACTTTTGTTGTGATATTTGGTAAATTTAAATTAGTAAACCCTTTTTGTGGTTAGTTAGTAAGTTTTAGCGTTTCTAATTAGGAAACTTTTATTGTGATTGATTATTAAACTTTTATTTGGGACAATTATTAAACTTTTATTGTATTATTATAACATTACATATACGCTCAACCAGATCGGACGTACACGAACTTAATTTTTACATAGCCCAGGAGGCTGAGAATCCCTCTGGCTTCCCTGGGACGGGAATGGAAGAAGTGAGGCGCACCCCAGACGCGGCAAGTCGTGTGGCTTGTAGGAACTGTGGCGTTGCGGGACGCTCCTCCACTCTGATAGTGATACCTGCACCTGCACTTCACACACCAGTGGTCATCATGGAGTGGAGGAAGTGAGGCGCACTCTTGAAGCTGCCGGTCGCATGACTTGCTGGAACTGCGGCGTAGTGGGAAACTCGTTCCATTCCTGTCCCAGTGAGACCAGGAGACTCTTTTGCTACACCTGTGGTCAACCAGGAGTGGTTTCACCTAAGTGCTCCAGGTGTAACCCAGAAAACGCCAGGGCGAGTGGTCGAAGCAGGGGACCCCACTCGCCGAAGATAATGATCAGCAAGGCTACTTCGACGACACCCTGAATTACTCTGCCTTGTCACAATATACCCAGACTGATCACACTCATAAAGAGAGTATCACCCAGACAGATCCTTTTTGCCTCATGAGAGGAATGTCCTTACATGAGAAGCAACTGAATTATGACTTAGTAAGAGCTCCCATTTTTGCTGAGGAAGGGAAGGACTGTTATTACCAGCCAAGATGACGGTCGACCTTACGTCAGAGTTCAAATAGGGGAACGAGTCAATCCTCGGCTTGCTCGACAACGGTGCCAGGGTGAGTTCCTTGGGATAAGGAGCCCTAGAATTTTTCCAGCTCTCTGGCTTAAAACTCTCCGCATTGTCAGCCTCCTTTCGTGGACAAACTGAAGCTCTAACATTGTTTGTAGTGCCTGGCTTTAGCCAACAACTGTATCTAGGCGTTGACTTCTGGCGAGCGTTTCGACTTCCGCCAAATTTCATCTCCTCTCTCGACGAACAGCCCTCTTCTTCGGTTGAAATGAACTTTCACTCCTTGAGCTGATGTACGACGAACAGTCCCTGGAATTCCCCAGTTGTACTCTGTTTGGACTCTCGCAAGGTGAACCTGGCCACGAAAAAGGACGCCTACCCCTTGCCACACATCGACGGATTGCTTGGACGACTGCAGGACACACACTTCATTTCGTCCATCGACTTGAAGGACGCCTTTTGGCAAATTCCCTTAGAAAAGCAGTCAAGGGAGTTATGCCTTTTGGGTTGCAAGATGACCATAGTTCATGGGATTTACACCTTTCCGCCATTGGCAACTTCAGTACATCAATCCATCGGCATAGACCCATAGCATGCTCTCTTTGGTCATCATATGGAAATTTTCACGCCAAAGACATCAGGCAGTGAAAGTCATCCAATAGTAGACAGTTCAATTTCATTAGTCCGTCCGTCCATTCTTAATCCATCCGAAATTTTTTTTTTTTAGTCCGTCCGTCCGCGTCCTAGACAGGAATGCCCGGCTCATTTGGTAGACCATGGGACTTACTCTCAGGGTCGTGGTCGTGTCACACGTTGTCTTGGGTCGAGCAAAGAGGAAGATCTGAACTCTCCAGCTTCTCATTAGAGCTTGGAGGGGAATGATCCGACTCTCTGCTCGGGGTGGAAGTTACCGGCTATCCTTCTTCATCTCATCAAGGAATGAAGTGGTACCAGGGACTGCCACGGCAGCGTGCCAGCGCCAGATCCTGGGATGATCTTGTGCCTCCATTGAACTCGAGTAGATCCTGTCTCACTCTCTTCAGCTCCTCTCTCAGCGGATCGCTAGAGCTACAGGCCTTGAGAGAGAGAGAGACCTGGGTTGTACACACACACATTAAAAAAGATTTTTAACTAGCGCCGTCTAGGAGACTAGTTGGACAAAACACCATTCCATAACTCATACGAACCTACCACTAGAATTCTATGAACGCGTCCATTTTCGTGAGATTTTTCCTCAACCCTGTCAACTGCACCCAACTTCACATTCTGTGAATGAAGTTTAAAGTGTCAGCTGGCTGGATGACGGAATCTCACAGCAGAAAAATAAACGAAGAGGAAACAAAATCTCGCCTCCCTGTACTATATGCTGATAAAGGGGAAGAAAAAAATAAAAGTGGATGTGCACGCCAGCCACAAAGTGGTAGTCAGCAACGATTTTGCATGAAGACAGCAGAACCTCATCTTCCAACGGAATTTAGGCATCAAGGCCGCATCCCGGGATAAGTTAAGTAGGGGGCAGGAACGCAGCACCGTGAGCGGACACGCCCGTTATAGGCAACCTTCCCAAATGCAACCACGCCAGTCAGTCACCCTCCCTCGGAGCACGAGAGGATTTTAAAGAAGAAGAAATAAAGGTGAAGATAGTCAAACTTTTTTGAAATTTGGTGATAATTGGAGCTAACAAAAAGACTTGCACTTGGTTGTGCTATAGCATCGTGAGCATCTCCTGAGCTTTTACATAATTGTAAACAACACAAAGCTTGTAGATACGTTTATGGAGAAGTTATTAAAGAAAAGATACGTTGATGTCATTTGAAATGAAGTAGACCAGTTTTGTACATGTATTTTTATGTATGCTTTTGTAAGACAACGGTTTCCAAATTTAAGCAGAAGTTATCAATTTTTACAAATCAAGACCAACCTCATTTCGTCTTTGTTTCGAGAAACAAAATTCCTTAAAATATTATATATTAACAATTAATTTTGCAAATACCCTTGTTTAGTAGTGAAAAAAAATTTTTAATTATAGTGACTAAGAAGTGGATCAAATCCAATTTGAAATTTACATACGTGCTAATTCAATCAAATCGAATTGAAAATTGCAATCCCTTGTATCTTTTGTTAACCGTCTTCCAAAAAGAAAAGAGGAGGTTCTTAATTCGATTCAGACGCGCATTGTGATATATACTGGACTCGGGTAGGTTGTGCACAATCGATTTTTGTTTTAACGGTTTTATTTTTCTCATTGGATAGAGATAAGCTACTCAATAACCTCCAGCAACCTCTTGCATTATTTGTATCCTATCTGAGTTAGAAGAAAAGTAGTTTAAATTATTCCAATAGCTAGAATTGACACTAAACAGGCAAGATCCGACGCTAGCTAAAATAAGCTCAGTTGTTTTTCTTTTGTTGTTTGAATCGGAGTCAAGTCGCATCCTAAGAGCCTTGGATTATTCATAAAAGTCCTTATAAAAATTTGTTAGTTGTAAATTAACCTTGTAATTAGCAGACTAAGTTATAGATTAGACGAGCTTATTCAGTCATGTGCCTATGACTGATAGTAGGTAGTGTATATATATTAGTGGCGAATTAAATTTTATTATAAATATTTTTGACGGATTGTCTATGCCTAGAAAAAAATTAGAAGAAATAAAATGTTTTGAATTGTAAGTATAAGTGAATAAGCGTTAAGTTACTTATTTCCTGTTTTTCTAAATATACACCTGAATGTTTTATATGAGCTAAATTTTTTTGTTTCTTTTCAGGAACCCCCATGAAGTTTCTTCCCCTTCTTAATTTCCTCATCCCTTCTCCCTCTATCCCCATGCTTTTGAGTTAAAATTTTTTTTGGGTTTTTGTTTCAGCACCCTTTATAGGTTGGGCCTACACCCTAGCCAGGTGTAGGGATGGCGTGGGTTAGTGACCTGAACTATCGCTAGGGGGGTAAAGCACGTCTTTCTTAGGGAAGACACATCAGCATCTTCTGATGCGCTTCGTGCCTCTAAAGAGATGGCATGTCAGCTTAGGCTGATCCGCCAGTCCTTTACGGACTTAGGTGATGTTGGCCTGAATGGCTGTCGTCTCTTCCCCTTTCCTTTGTAAAGCACCTTTGAGGTTTCGTACCTCTTTTCCTTGTATGCCTGGTTGTGTTCGCAGGCATACAAGTTTTCATTGATAGGACACAAATATCCAACTCTGCCCTGTCCTCAGTATGAGATGACCGGTGCTAGGTGTTATTTCGGGTACTTTGATGTCCGATGTCGCTCAAGGTATGACTAACTACCAGTTCATCGGCATTTTATGCTGTTGGCAGCTGTGGAGTCAGACGAAGGCCTGCCTTAGGCAATGGCCGCCGAAACACTCCACTAGCCGAGTACCTTGTACGACCTCGATGTCGTCCTGGTGTGACTAGTGGAAGTTTTCGACTAGCTTGTCTAGGTTCAGGATAGCTACTAGCTTCACAGGCAGGACAGATGTTGTGGGTATTGGGAACATTTTTTTTCCTCACCTTCAAATTTTTTTTTCATTTTCCTCCTTCCTTAAATTTTTTTTATTTTTATTTCTTTGGTAAATACCATAAATTCTTCTAATTTTTTTTAATTTTGAATTTTGCTTGTGTATTTGATTCCTTTCCTCCTTTCCCTCATACCCTCTCCATCCTCATGCAAGATGGAGAAGAAGCCTCTGGGGAAACCTGAAAGTGATTTTAGTTGATTTCTTTGTTTTTTTTTCAAAATTATTTTGGTTTTTTTTTATTTGGGTTAGTTGTTGGTTAATTGTGAGAAATCCATGTTCACAGGCAACCAACAGATGACTGCATGCGGACATGGATTGGAAGGAGGGTTGTGAGCACCGCTAGCTTGTTTATCACAACCTAGTCGTAACTCACAACCAAAAGGGATTGGGAAAGGTGTAGGGAACTACCAGGGTGAGCGTCAGTAGCCGTGTAGGCTTGGTCAGTGACCGAAGAAGTGAGGGGCCCGCCTAGCTAGCCGTGCTTAGCTCGCCGGATCGGTGTGGGATCTTGTATCACAATCCTCGGTACACTCACCCGAACATTAATTGTCTTAATTGTCCTTGTTATGGACCGAAGACTCTAGAAAAGGAATGCACAATCATATTAGGGAAATAAAAGCAAAAGGAATACTATGAAAAACCGATGTCATGATCCTAACGAGAAGCAGCCTCAGCCTCTAGATGACACGAGGCTCATAGGGCTTACCCTCCCCATCCTATGACTATGTACCGCCCTCTGGTTATTACATAGTCCCTATTTTCGCGGACAGCTGTCCGGAACTAGCGGTTAGAAGGAGAGAGGGGGATGGAGGAGTAAGGTCACCCAATCAGGTCTTCACTCCGACATTCTATAATAGTATCCTGTACAAAAAAAACAGCAGAAATATTGACCGATACTAATACCAAGGATAGTAAGGTGCACTATGGTCGGTGCGTATATATTTTCCAGGGAACAAATCGTTATATTTATTTCAAAAAAACAGGAAAAGAAAAAAAAATCTAATAATAATACATATGCTAGCTAGTGAGGGTTCCCAAGGCAGAATTATCTTCAAAAAGTTTCAATATTAATTCACGTAATGTTTTTAATGTTTTTTTTTTTTGAGTTTGTTACCCCTAGTTATGTAGAATATAAAAATCATATCCCGCCCTTAATTATTCATATGTGCTAAATTAAGCTTGCAGTCAGCGGAAAAGGAAGTATCACAAGAAAAGAGAATGCTTTTCGCATGCACCAAATTATAAGTAAGTAAGCATATATATATATTATATAATATAATATATATATATGCTTACTCGTGTAATCCAAGGAAGAAAATAAAACAATTGCAGCATTAAATACGGTCAAGGATATAACCATAGAAGGTAATTAATGAAAAGGTTTTTCTCTTACCTATTAAATTACTTTGCCTAGCAATTGCTTTGATTAACCTCAATATGTTAAGTGTTTACTGAGGCAATATATAATACGTATATTAAATATTGAGGATTCTCAAGTGGGTTGTAGATATTATTGCATATTTCTCTTCAAGAATTTCAACATCAATTCACGTAGTATTTTCCAATTAATATAACTTGTTACGCGTAACTATCTATAATATAAAAACCATATCTCACATGTAATCATTTATGTGTACTAAATTAGCTGGTAGAGGAAAAGAAAGTATCACGAACAAAGAGGATGCTTTTCTCAGGCACCCTAATTGAATACGTATGTACATAAAGATATATACTCATTCGAAAAAATCCACAAAAGAAAAAAATAGTTGTACCCTTAAATAAGTTCAAATATACATATATCAATAGATGATAATTAATGGAACAGTTTCTTACTTACATATTAAATTACTTTATCAATCAATCATTTTGATTTCCCTGAATACATCTGGTGTTTCATATACTTATCATTGAAGATTCTCAGGTGAGTTGTTGGCATTATTGTAAAATTGTCTTCAAAAATTTTGGTATTACTTCAATTAGTATCTTCTAATTATTATCACTTGTTATGCCTAATTATTTAGAGTATACGAAACCATGTCTCGTATGTAATTCCTTATATGTATTAAATTAACCTGCAGTAGAGGAAAAGAAATATCACAAACGAAAGGAGAATGCTTTTCTCTGGCACCCAAAATTGAATATATATGTATATAGATATATATGCTCACTCGTAAAATTCACAAAAGAAAAAAATAGTTGTACCATTAAATAAATTCAAATATATATATATCAATAGATGATAATTAATGTAACATTTTATTACTTACATATTAAATTACTTTTTCAATCAATCATTTGATTTACCTGAATACATCTGGTGTTTCATATACTTATCATTGAAGATTCTCAGGTGAGTTGTTGGCATTATTGTAAAATTGTCTTCAAAAATTTTGGTATTACTTCAATTAGTATCTTCTAATTATTATCACTTGTTATGCCTAATTATTTAGAGTATACGAAACCATGTCTCGTATGTAATTCCTTATATGTATTAAATTAACCTGCAGTAGAGGAAAAGAAATATCACAAACGAAAGGAGAATGCTTTTCTCTGGCACCCAAAATTGAATATATATGTATATAGATATATATGCTCACTCGTAAAATTCACAAAAGAAAAAAATAGTTGTACCATTAAATAAATTCAAATATATATATATCAATAGATGATAATTAATGTAACATTTTATTACTTACATATTAAATTACTTTTTCAATCAATCATTTGATTTACCTGAATAAGTCTAGCGTTTCATATATTTAATTTAATTCAAGTTTCAAAATTTATGAATAATATCATAGAAATAAAAGGTTATGACAATATTGTGAGATTAATAATCATTACCTGGGTTAAAATTTTCCTTTTTCCTTTTTTTGTTGTTGTTTTTGTTAAGCAATTTTTGTCTTACCAGATGATACGCTAGAATCCTGGGACGATTCACGGTTAATTCCAGACTCCCGTCGATAAATCTACTCACGTGCCCACACGTGTCGTTCTCGTGTTCTGCTTGGCCGTAAGTTGGTGGATCCTTCGAATCTGTGTAACAAGCACTTCTTTACCAAAAGTGGCCGTCGTAGCGTTTTTTCTTTTTATCATTTCATTTGCACCCTTTTTCCTTTTCTTTTTTCAACCACGTTTTTCTTTTTTTTTCTTTCTTCAAACCAAAACTACCCGATATCTTTTCGGCACAACTTCCACTCACTTACTGCCCGAATGCCTCTCCGCTTCGTACCGCCAATATGGCGTCGGCGGTTGCTCGGTTTCCGGCATGCCCGCCATATTTCGGAATGACTCCGAAATATGGGCGCTAAAACGTTTAAATTTTGATTTTCATATATGAGATTTTTCTAAAAAAGAAATAATTTCGGGATATGTATATTCGGAAATATTTACCTTGCCGTCCTTAACGTCTTTCTTTTCTAGTGCCGTAATTGTTTTCCTAGTCTTCTTTTGCGTTTCTTGGAGTTCTTTAATCTTATCTTGTGTATTTTCTAATTCTTTATCTTCTAATTTATTTTTAAATTCGGCATCCTCTAACTGTTGCGGTAATGACCCAACATCAATACGACTAACATCAATATTCGCGATATTACAATAAATTCTATGAATGGGCTTATCGTGACATCTATGACGACATTGCTGGCAAGTTGTTATCACACAGTTTAAATTCATGCCTTTACGTGAATTATTTAACAACTTTGTGTTATCAATTAACAATTAAATTATAAGCATTCTTGCGACGTCCCGCCAACCTTGCTGTCAAAATATTCACCGGTAGGTTTTGGTTTAATGGGTTTATTAAAGCACTTTGAATAGCTTAATCAATCTCTGATTGAATTTTTCCTACCTCAGACATGAAATTTATTATGCAAGGAACAATCAGCACACATCAATGCCATTTTTATACTTTCCATTGACATTATCTTGCTGAGATCTTGCAGTGTACCGTGAATTATTCCATTTTTCTCCGCCAACTCTACTTTTCGATTCTTCTGGATGCCATTTAACTCTCATCCCAGCTGGTATTAAGCAAAATGTAACCAACTCAAAGTTATCGCGAGTATTCCATATCATACAAGAATGATCATCACTTACTGATGCCAAGAATTCACCTTCTGGATCCCATGCTACATCGTTAACATAGGATGACTGGCCTTTGGACTGATGTACTGTATGAATATTTTGTAAATCACTGCAAAAAAAAAATTCTTAAAATAAACTCTGCTCCTGCCGCGCATAATATTACAACTTTCGGAGATACTGCCAAAAGAATCTCTGTAGCGGAACTGATAGTATGGCAGCGACTTTCGTGATAAACTTCCTTAAGTTGATGCCACTCAAATGAATCAGTTTCAGATTCTTCAGGAAAGTTTACTACACCCCGAACGATTTTGTTTTTCGCGACAGCAACACAAATCAGATTATGAGACCAGTCGTTTCCTGATATTTCATAAATTTGATCACTTAAACTAATTACATGAGAAGGCGGTGTTGTATTTCTTATTTTAAAAATTATTTCACTCAATCACTTAGATAATTTAGTAGAACTATTTAACCACAATCTGTTCAATAAACACAACAGAATTGTTCTTTCCTGCCGAGAGACAACAATCAGTCATCGGCGGACATAACCTTTTCCTTTTTTGTTGTCTCTTTCGGCCCCTGTCCAGCCGTTCCACTTTTCGTTTTCTTTAATTCCAGCAGGTTCGTGGGATATCTGCACCGAGGCGCAATGATCGCTGGGTTTTTTGATCGCCTAATGAGGGGTGATTGCAACTTACAACTTTGCAAATTGCGATTGCTCACATAACAGGTTGAGGACATTTTTTTGAATTTTGATTTTCTTTAAATTTATTTATTTTTTTTGATTCTGGCGTAATTAAGTTTTCATTCAGTTTGGCTTATGTTTTTTTTGCAGTAAGATTATTTCTGAAATTTTATTCTTACATTTATATTTAGTTTTGTAATAAAGTTAAGTTGAATTTCAAGAGTAGTGAGTGGTTATTTTACATTGTAAATTTGTCATGTGCGACTCCCCTTCATTTTCATGACAGAAAAAAATAAGGCAGTTAGTTAAAAAACAAATACAACGAGTTCAAAAAGAAAATAGAAAGTATTACGACCGCAAAAGAAAGCCTGCTACAGTATACGCTGTTAAAGATTTAGTAGCTATCAAGCGAACTCAATTTGGCACGGGTTTAAAGCTTTTTCCGAAGTATTTGGGGCCAAAAGGTCAACGCGGAAAGGATCGTTATGAAGTCAGAAAAGTAGGAGAAGACGGACCACTCGTGACAACCACTGTAGCCTATATATATATATATATATATATATATATATATATATATATATATATATATATATATATATATATATATATATATATATATATATATATATATATACAGTAGAATCCGGATATAACGACCCTCAAGGGTCCGCCGACACTCTGTCGTACTAACCGGACGACGCACAAAACGGCCGGATAATTTAAGCTTGTTTTTTATAATGTACATATGTATGCAATAGTCTAGTTAGATAAATTTCTATTTAGGTAAATAAATCATTTGATACAAATAACAAATACATAACTTTAATGGCACTTAAACATTCCACATTACAAACATACATAATATACTGTAATATGATACAAAGAGATACAATGTATTTACCTACATCCTGATTATCAATAGCCCTTGTCCAAACGCTCAGCGGTACGTCGTCTTCTTCGTCAAAATCATCTTCGTTTGGAGCAAATTCTACAATGCTTCGGACAAATCCGGCGTGTTTATAATAGTTGGAAATGGTCAATTTGCGTGAGTTTGCTCCAGGCATCGTGAATCATTAGAATAGCATCGAGAACAGTAATTTTTGGGTACTCAACACTAATATTTCCACAGCCGTCAAGACTCTGGATAATTTTTAGGACAATGTTTTTGCGAAAGTGTGATTTCAATGCTCGAATTATCCCTTGATCCATTAGTTGCAATACCGAAGTCGTGTTTGGAGGCAAAAACACCAGGGTTACGCTTCTCAGGAATACGGGGATGTGCAGGACAGTTGTCAACTAACAGTAGTATTTTCTTGTTCTTTTTAGTAAGCTCACGATCCCATGCGCGTACCCATTTCCTAAAAATGTCAGCAGTCCTCCAGGCTTTTCGATTGTTCTCTTAATCCACTGGCAAATATCGTACATTTTTAAAACATCTGGGATTTTGAGATTTCCCGATTACGAGAAGTTTTTTTTTAACTGTGCCACTCATGTTGGCTGCGACCATCACAGTTATTCTTTCCTTTGATAATTTTCCTCCTGCGCATTTTTCGCCTTTAAATTTCAACGTCTTGTCTGGGGTTAATTTATAAAACAGCCCAGTCTCATCTGCATTAAAAATTTCTACATCTCTAAATTGCGCGCGCAGAGTAGGCCAAACTCTCTCTAACCAATCGCTTACATAGCTCTGTTGAACTGACAAAGACTCACCAGAAATCTCACCAGCGACGGTTTATCCAACTCATTCAACAACTGAAGTAAGGAAATTGTATTTAACTCTCCAGCAAAAAATTAGCTTTTTCTTGAAGCAGGAATCTATTAACGGGTATTCCCCGGTTACGCTGAAGCTTAAATCACTGTAAAAATGCCTGATCTATCTGTTCTTGAGTTGATGTCCTAACACGTTTACATTTCAAAACATTGGCATTAAACAGGGGTTCTATCTTATTTTTATTTTTCTTTATTGTGGATATTGTAGAATGAGAAACGCCGAACTCCTTCGCAAGGATTACATTTGATTCACCGGCTTCTAAACGGTGTAATATAGCACTTTTTTCTTAAATTGAAAAACACTTTCGCTTTACGGAACTCATTGTGTCGAGCTTTTAACCTTGTCACAACAGATGAAAAACACTGACTGTTGCCAGAAGAGCATATTTTAGGCCACACTGGCCTAATATTTTTGGTCATTGCATAATTTTGGGGAAAAAATATGCCAGCATAAAAAAAGCATTTTTTCAGAAGGTGTTGTAATTTGGAATAATTTTTCTGAAAAGGAAATCTTATCAACTTAGAAAGTTATTTTTCCTTTCAATTGAATTCCAGTACCTACATAAAATAATTGCGCTTTAAATAAATTAATCGAAATAATTTAATTAGCAATTCACCAATTCCGGGGAATACCCGGAAGTTAGATGAAAACTATCAACGATCGCTTCTGGCAAAGCCGTTGGTGCTTAGGTTTTGTAAACAAAACACTGCGCGTCGTTCTAACCGAACGAATTATCGTTAAAATAGGTCGCTATAAGCAGATGGTCCCTTAAACCGGAGTCGCACTAAACGGATATGTTTCCCTAGTACCTAACTATGAAACCTAACTTGAGTTTATATCGTCGTCGCTAAAAACGGTTAGCCGTTATAAGCGAAGTCGTTATATCCGGATTCAACTATATATGGCAAATTTTAGGCACAGATGCAGCATTATAATAGGTCTGGTAAATGGGTAAATGCATTATGATATTTTTACTCAAACGCGTTCACGTACTCATGAAATCGGGGAAAATTTGCTGATGTAACATTTCCCCTACTTAAAAATGTTAGTCCAAATTTACCCGAAGAAATAAGTTGAGTAATTTTGTTAAGCTTTGTTATAAAGCCACTAATTGTCAGTTATTGCTTTAGTTTTTGTCCAAGACTACTCAAACTCGTTCACGTACTATTGGTATTTGGTAACTTCTTCTATTTAACATTTTTACTCAGAATATTTCTGATCAAAAAGTACGTGAACAGACCTAATATAATATGGGTACAAGTTTTATTGAGCACTACACATTGCACCAAATTAAACTCTCTTGGATTATCCATATCAAGGGAACTAATTGCCTGTTCACAAAGCTATTGAGCATGTTATCCTTTCAAACTCAGAGGAATGTTTAATTCTCACAGATATCAAGTCAGCCTGCATGATATCAAAAAATCCCAAATTGAATACACATGCCCATAGCATACTCTCCCAGTTGACCAATAACCCCAACCTACAAAGAAAACTAATCTGGATTCTAGGATATAAAGAAATCTAAATGAAAAAGCGCATATGCAAAAACAGCCCTACGACTGCAAAGACGGCATGCCTCATCTCTATCCAGCACCTCATAAAAGAGGAATGCTCAAAAACTATAAAATACTTTAATAATTATAAAATACTTTCAAAAATTGCCTAAAGAAATAATTTTCCTAAATAGACAATTTGAAAAATTGTGAAAATAGAACTCATCATGTACTATTTGTGACACTCGAACTTTGAAACCAAAATATAATCGCCTAAATCAATTTCATAAAGGAAATAAATTTACTACCAAAATTAAATTTCTCTTATAATTACATATAATACAATCATCTTATTATAACTTAGTTTTTTAGTTTTGGAAATTAGAATGATTATTAATATATTTTAAGACCATAAACTAATAAAGCCTAAAGAAGTCCTTCGATTTCATCGAAGTAGAAAGAGCTACTAAATATAAGAAAATTGTTCTATTGCATGTAGAGTCTACATTGTAGACCCTAGCAATAAATTTTCTTTCGGCACTATGTGAATGTTTTGGAAGCATGCGATTTAATTATTAAAACTTTAACTTTTTTCCAGAATAAATTAGCAATAGCATCTGACTTATGCACGTAAATGTAGTCGTTTTTTTTAAATCCTATTTAGACTATAGAATATCTAAACGGTTAGTGGAATTGTTACTCAAATATGTAATTGCCCTGAATTTTAAATTGCGTTTTATTATTACGGGGAACAAATTGTTAATAAGCTAGTTTAAAAACGTATATTATACCTTTAAATTTTCAGATAGAAATGGCTGTATGTTGAGTAGGAAATATTTGTCTTTCATAAGAATAATAATTGAAAATAACTGGTAGAAACCTCGAGCCTGAAAATTAAACTTTGCTAAATTGAACTTTTCTTCTCAAATTTGAAATAACAAACTTGAACATCGCTAATCTGAAAAGTGTGACTGAGTACATGGCCTCTAGAAGCGTCACCAAAAAAGACGAAACCCCCATCCTTATTTGAAGTTATTTCGCAGCTTAAGCTTCGAACAGAAGCTTGCTTTACCAAAGTGGCGACTTCGGAAAAGACGGGAACTTGTGTGCTAACAAAGTTAGCACTACTCTCAATATCGTGGCTCACTATAGCGGTTGCAGTCCCAGTCGAATTACAGGCCAAACAATTTACCGTGACCAAGTGGTCAAGAGAGATGCTCTCAATATTTGTATCCCTCAATGTTTGGGTACAGAATACAGCACAAGGCCCGTGCGCTTCACAGAAGTGGCATAAGGCAATTACTGCATTCATTAGGGCACTAGGCACTAGCCTTTGGAAACTATATACAATATTAAATTGAAACTGCAACCTTCCACAAAACAAGATCAACAAAAACAAATAAGTAAAAAGTTTGACGTTTTCTTGTCATTTAAAATTCCGAGGCCTCACAAATTTAATATCTTTTTTAAGTACTTGAGTAAAGCGGCTTATATCAAATTAATAAACTCTAGTTATAGTGGCGGTTGAAAGTAAAAAAATTGAATTCTTTCTTCAAATTAATTAAATTTTACTTACTTTAAATAGATAAAAAATTACTAATAAACCAAACATAACAAATCTCCTTAAATTATGCAATTGATCTTAGGTCTCTTTGTTGTGTTCCGCTTTTTCTGCACTGAGTGCAAAAATTATGTCAAACGGCGTTTGTTCACACTCAGTGTAAACTTAGTGCAAATGTACAGCGTATATTTCGCTGCGAAAAAGTGGAAATTTCTGCACTTGATTAGTGAAATTAGTCCGGCAGATATTTGAATATTGTCGGGCAATTGTCAAAGCCAGTCTCAATTGAGGTGATTTTAATTAATTATAGCAGACGAGCCACACATAATTTCTTGCATTAAAGTCGACAATATATTATTTTCCATTTTAACACGTTTCGTGAAATATAAGGTCTGTTTGTTTCGCTGCCAGAAAATTGCAGAAGTAGTGTAGAGTGTAATCGATGTGACGTCAAAGGTGTAGCAATATGCCCTACACTAACGTCAGTGAAACAAACGTTTTATGTGAAATTTTCTGTCAATAATATTTAACGGAACTTGTTTTGGTTAATACAATTGTTTAATATCACAAATAAAACGGAAAATAAATATTACCGACTTTAATGCAAGAAATTATGTGTGACGCGTCTGATAATTAATTAAAATCGCTTCAATTAAGACCGGCTTTGTTTGACAATTGTCTGAGAAATGTCAAATATCTGCCTGCACTCACTGCACTTCATCCAAAGCAAGTGCAGAAATCTCCACTTTTTTGCAGCGACACAAACGCTGTGCAGTTGCACTAACTTTGCACCGAGAGCGAAACAAACGCCGTTTGACGTAAATTTTGCACATAGTGCAGGCAATTCAGAAAAAGTGGAGCGAAACAAACGGACCTAATATTGCCAGCAAATTACACTTAAAATGTTTATATCGCTTACGTTAGTGTAAGGGAATTCCTACACTTTTGACGTCACATCGATTACACCAAAACAAATAATAAATGTCAAATTAAAGCTAACGTCAAAATCAGCTGTCTTCAATTGCTGTTTGCTGTCAACAAGAGAAAAGTGGGAATTTGGGAATTTGTTAAAGAAAGCATTTCCGGATTTACTAAAACTAATGACTTTAGAAGTAACAAAGACAGAATAGAAATTAAATTAAATAAGGAATAACTTGACAACTTTAAGATTAAGCGAATAAGGGCTGTGATGAGGGTCGATAGTTGATATATATTAGTTCTACGTTCTCCGCGTAATTAAGGGTGGTTGATTTTAAATTAATAAAGATTCTACGGTCTTTTTGATCTTTAGTAAATATTTTATATTTTGAGTTAGGGAGTAAAGTTGCTGCAAGATTATGGAGACTGCTTTGCACTATATTGAACTATCAAAAAACCTTATAAGATTTGACTGCGTGAGTCAGCTTAATAATGTTTTCTTCGATGATGCAAACAAACAAGTACTCGGAACGAATTTCTTTTAATTAAATTTGGTCACGTTTTTTTATTTTTAGATTTTCGCTGTACGATCAGGAGGAGCCACGGGAGTTGTGGTAAAAGGTCCGTCAGAAGAAAATATTATTTCGTTTTGCATGGATGATAGAGGAGTGATAAGGTCTATCAAATTTTCACCTGATAATCGAGTTTTAGCAGTGCAAAGGAAAGAAAATTCCGTTGAGTTTATAAGCTTCCAAGATGCCCAACCCATATTAAACGACATAATCTCGTACAATGCCAAAAACACATTTATCTATGGTTTTGTGTGGGTTCATGCAAGAGAAGTAGCACTGATTTCGAAAAATGGAGTGGAAATTTTTTCACTTAACTTAGAGAAAAAACAAATCAAATCTGTTAAATCAATCGCTCTAAATATAAAATGGTTTGCTTGGTGTCCGGAGGGAAATTTGTCACTACTTTCCGTAAATGATGGGACCATATTACATCCAGTCATTTTGAAACAAAAAACAATAACAAAGCTGCCGAAGTTAGAATGTAAGTACACTTTCAATTATAAACATAGGTTTTTATCCTTCAAAAGATTTATTTCTGTGACAAAATACTATTTTAATTAATCGCATAATCAGCGCTTATTTTAAATAATACAAAGAAAAACCATTTATCTTTTGGATAGTTGTTACAATACAAAAATATTTTTTTACATAGTTAAGAGATGAACAAAGTAGAGGAAAAAGGAATAGACGTTCACACATCGATGGTTAATTGCACAAATGTATCTCCAAAAATCTTGGTTTCTAGTAATAAGCATTTGGAAAATTCAAGCCAAAATGTGAAGGAAAGTAAAAGTTCAAATTTCATGAAACTTCCTCCATTGCTTTTGAATCAACGAGATGCCAGCTAATCAGATATTGGAAGTGTTAGCTCTTGTGCGTTTTTTATTTAAAATGAAATTTTTGATAGGTTTGCTTGTAAAGTACCTGTAATGTTTTTCGTTGAAATACAACATTCGCAAGTCTATAACTTCCGATGGAGTCTACTTAGGCGTATAAGGTTTTGAGCAGAATAAAATATAGACCGAAAAATCTAACAATTATTAAAAAGTATAGATACAACATCTGTGTACTTAACCATCGACATATTAGGTCTGTCTGTTTACTCGAAAGTTTTTACACAAAGCCGAAGTCGTCTGTTAACTTTCGCATTTTCATCCCCTCCACCAGAAGAACGATTTTTACTTGATTTTTACCCAAGTTTTACACATAAAAGTAAACAGACAGACCTATTAGGTCTGTTCCCTGATGAAAATGCGGGATCCCGCATGTGCACGAACTTACACATTTTGCGTTCCATCACGTTTCGTGACAGGCAAAATGGTGGGGAAAAAATCGACAGCACATGTTTCCCTGCTGCACGAACTTAGCCAAACTATTTAGCTGGTGCATGATCGGGCATCATTTCTTGCATAAGTACAAACAGTTGTTCTGTGTTTTTGTTTAGAATGTGAGGTTAAGTTGAGTGACTGTTTCATAGTGAATTTGTTAAATAAAGTAATTAATAAAAGATAATTTGCCGATTTAAATTGATTGATTGATGATTGATTGATGTGTTCCGTGAATTTTCTTCTTCTTGATTTTTACGAGCTTCCATGAAACATGTTTCCTCGATTTTTTGGTTTGTGGACACTTTTCCTCCCACCATATAAGTAAGTATTTACACGGATAGTTTGTGCTCGAAAATCGGTGGACAGACTAGTTTTAGAAAACAAATCATAATATCAATTCCAAATTCACATTTCATACTAGGTTCGTTGGTTGGTTTTCGAGTGGGGAAGGATGGATGTTTTCCTTGCACTGAGGCCTTTAGTGGCCCGTTGTACGCCCCCTGCTCGTCAGCATACCTTAAAGTCCACTGTCGAGCCAACTTATCCCCGTAACGAATTGGATAATTCGATTATACCCTGATTTCTTAACTTCTGCTAAATCTTCGCAGTAGTATGTTCCTAAGATTCTAGATCGTTTTTGCGTTAGGGCTGGGCATTGGCCGCTAACGTGTAATATGGTCTTGTCTTCTTCCCCACATCCCCTACATAGACTGGTGTTTGCCCTTCCTGTTTTTATAGCATGAGCTCTTAGTCTTACATGTCCTGTCATAAGGCCAACAAGAAGTTTCAGTTTGGCTTTGTTAAGCTTAATGATCTTTTCAGATTCATGTGCATTGAGAATTCCCCAAAACGCCTTTCTATGTCTGGCGATGTCGGATCCCTCCCATTTTTCTTTGTGCCTCTTCGTTACCCATTCCATGATTTCATTTCTGATTTCATGGATGGGTATGCTCAGGTTGACCATTATTGGAGTGTCCTCATTTGCGCCCCACCGTGCCAGCTAATTTACTTTTTCATTTCCTGGGATGCCACAGTGCCCCGGCACGTATATTAGGGTGACATCGTTTTGTCTGCCTAGTTCCGTGAGGGTCTGTTTACATTTCTCTATCGTTTTGGATTTAACCTCGGCGTTAGTTAAAGATTTGATGGATGCCTGGCTATCCGTGCGTATTGCGATCCTGGAGGATGTTATTCCTCGTTCTATTAGCTGTTTAGCGCCTATCTCTATCGCTGCGATTTCACATTGAAGAACCGAAGAGGAGTCGTTAACCCCTGCCCATAAATCCAGGTTTAGTTCCTCGCACGATATTCCAAAGCCACAGCCACGCTCGCATTTTGAGCCGTCTGTGTAAAACGCTAAAGTGTAGCCTACAAATTTGGATTACCCGTTTTGAAGTCCCAGTACTCTTCTTCCTCAAAGAATCTCTTGATCGTATTCCCATTACATACTTTGGCGATCTTTTCATGTTGGGTTTGTATTCCCTTTACCTTCCACAGTTTATTCATTCGCAAACGTATAGCCGAGTTTAGTGCTACTTGTTTAACGTAGAATTCCAGTGGAGTTATATTTAGAATGACCTCCAAGGCCCTTGTCGGTGTTGACCTAGTAGCCCCTGTTATTCCTAAGCAGCACATACGCTGGGCCTGGTCCAAAATCTTCTGGTTTCTGCCCACCTCCATAGCTTTCCACCAGACAATCGCTCCATGTGTTATCATGGGCCTGATTACACATGTGTATATCCATTTTATAACATAGGGTGATAATCCCCATACTTTACCTATAGCATTTCTACACGTCCAGAACGCTCTTACCGCTTTGTTTTTCTTCTCGTGTAGGTGCCTAGCCGAATTTAGTTTCCCACTTTCCAGTTTTTAGGAGTGTAACTGAACTTTAGACACGCTCTAAAAAGTAGGGCGAATTTGTTCCATAGTTTGTTATCTCCCTTCTGTAGCATGATGGGATATATCCCATTTCTTCCAGGTGATTTATATGGGCTGAAGGATTTTATTGCCCATCTTACCTTGTTTAAAGTACACAGCCTCTTCGCTTGCTCCTCTTCCGACTTGGGATCTCCAAGGAGTAGCGTTTTCCCAGAGTTCCTCTCTTTGGTGTTTATTAGCTTTATTGAAAAGCTTTCTGGTTCTTTTTCTCATTTCCATGAGGGAATAATTCATCCATCTCTGTTTCTATACTGTTTTCAGTCGTTTCTTTGGCCACGCTTCCTCGAATGCGAGTCTGATAACATCTTCAATGTTAGCAGTCTCATCATCGATTCCCTGTGCTGATGCCAAAGGAGCATTTCTCGTACACAATTTTGTGTTTAAGACCTCCCTATATTTATCTCAGTTTGTTATTCTGGGGTTTCTAAAAGTCAGAGGATTATTTCTGACATTAAACTTAGCTCAAAGAGTATCCATCGATGGTCCGAGAATGATACCTCGTCAGATACATACCAATTCTCAATCTCATCAACAGTCCTCCCGTTCGCAAGTGTAATGTCTATAACTTGTTTTCGGTTTTTATTAATAAAAGTTGGCTTATTTCCCGTATTTATAATAAAAAGCTCCGATTTTACTAGGTATTCTATTAAGGACTTACCCCTGTCATTGCTGTTCGTGCTGCCCCACACAGTATGGTGTGCGTTTGCGTCACAGCCTATGACTAACCTTAAGTTTGTATCCTTTGCATACCTTACCATATTCTTCAGAGTTTCCGTGGGAGGTGAAGTCTGATTACACATGTGTATACCCATTTTATAATATAGTCCCCATACCTTACCTATAGCATTTCTACACGTCCAGAAGGCTTTTACCGCTTTGTTTTTCTTCTCGTGTAGGTGCCTAGCCCAATTTAGTTTCCCGTCCATCAGCACACCCAGAAATTTGGCCTCATTCTTTAAGGTTAATCTAGTGTTTCCGATGCACTATCTTTCTTATTTTATGTCTTTTAGTGAAGCAGCAGAGTTCCGTTTTACTTGGGTTTATCTTCAGTCCGCAATCCTGCGCCCAAGAGGCATGACAAATTACGAAGAGACCTTTATCTGAAAGGGCTTCAAGTAATTCATCAATCACTATCAGCCATAAGAAAGGTGAAAGAATCCCTCCTTGTGGAGTTCCTCTATTTACCCTCGCCGTCAGTTGTTCATTACCGAAACTTGTAATTATGATTCGGTCTTCCAGCATGGACTTGATCCATTTGATTGTGCTGTGATCAGTCCCCACATTGCACAGCTACACAATCATGGTCGCTAATCTGTGGAATAGAAATAGCGTGTATCTCTTTTTTAACAATTAAACAAGCCCTGGGCCTACCTCATTGTATACAAACAATTAAACACTTGAGATCCAGTTCGTGACTTTTCCCTCAAAAGTGGATGGTTCCTGGATCAGTGCGATCTTCACATCCTTCTTCACCATCATCTCGGCTAGTGCGGCCGCAGCCACGCTGCTCCTGTGTAGGTTGGCTTGAACCAACCACGTCATGATGATGGTTCCATCTTTTTTGGGGTGGAGGTCCTGGGTTCCTCCACTCCAATTATCGCAATGATCTCTCCTGACTGGGAGCCCTTACGTTCCGGTTCATCGGTATCATCGTTTGATTTGCATCATCCATCTGTTGTGAGATATCCGACAAACCCTCCGATATGACCTCCTCTAGATCTTCCGGTTTCCCCAGTGAGTATAACGATCTTATCGTTCCCAACTCGCTTTCTACGTCCATTTCGGCGAATTTTTCATAGAGCGACCCGAGGTCCTTTTCTTTAACCGCCGCGGATGTAGGTTTCCCTTAGCCTCTTCCTTCTGAGATTTCGGAAGGGTAAATTTTATTTTTCTGTGTACAAATGATTAAGTGAATCTCTTACCACTGGTGGGGGAGATTACTTATTGTACCGCTATTGCTGGAACCCTTACCGCGGGTGGGGGGAATTCGCAACAATGAAACTAACAATTCAAGGAATGAATAATCAGTCACCCAAGCCAATTTTATTTCCCATTTTTATATACAATTATTGATTACTTAGCTATAATTGTAACAATAAAGTTCATTGACAATTGCAAATATTGCTTACTTAGCTATAACAAAGTTCATAATTAAATACATTTTGCATATAAATTCATAATTGCTTAATAGGCAATTGACATTACTTTTACTTTAATTATAAACAACAACAAAGTTCACTTCACGCGATCAGCATTACGCCGGGTTCTTGATCGCTTGTAGTGTTTTGAAATTTGACGCCGCTTCGCATTCTTTTGGTTCAGGTAATCTGAATTAATATTTGTGACGGCATGATCATTCTGATTATACTGGGGCGGCGAGTTACGAAGAGTTGTCAGAGTGGTTGGTCTAGGTGTTACTTCCGGGACGGTAAACGTAGCGTGCTGGGGACGTCTGCATGTTGTACATTTTCGGAGATGTGGAAAAAATACCAGAGTGTGCCAATGATTAGGACGGCTACAATAATATAGGTGCTGATGTAGTGATGCAAGTGATGAGTGCTTACTGCAGGAAGGTGATCGAGAATTTTTGCATGCTGAAGTTCATCTAACGGTCTTGTATCCAAATGTATAAGAGGAATAGGTGGACCTGTAATTGTACGGTTGTTTAGAGTTTCTGTTAGTAGAGATGATATATTCGTCCTCGGTAGAAAAGATGATTCTTGTGAATTGGTGTAGGTATATTGAGCACTTATAGTCAGGGCTGGGTGCTTTACCTTGCAATTACTAGCTAGGCGAATTATACCACTCTGTTCTAGGACTCTAATGATGACTTGGTTCCCACAAACTATATTAATAGTTGTCCTTTCAGGTACAACGAAGATCCAATAATTTGGATTATATAATTGGATCCAATATACCGATGGATGTGTTTCTTTGATAGTACACACAGACACGGGTGGTGTTCGGTGGTTAAGCAAATCCATTTCACATCTGTTGGGTGCCGCTTGCGTAGTATATATCGGGCGCTTTTGGTGGCAGAGATAGCCCAGTGCCCAGTTTTTAGACATCCTTGTAGTTCCAGTTGTGATAGCGTGTAGTATGTATCTCGGTGTAAATTGGCGGCCAAGAATTCGGATGACGGCTCGATATAAAAGTACTTTTTGTTGTGTTCTGTGGGAACGGCGTATGTCTTAAAGAGCTGGAAGATTGCTGTATCAGGTAGGGGAACCTGGATTTTGAAGATTATCATGGAATCTGCTACGCGACTCTGAACAGTTGCAACCTTGTATAGTTCTAACATATCATCAAGATTTGTTTCTCCAGGTATGATCAAATTCGTGGAAATATGTTGTCGAATGTGTTTTATTTGTTCCTGAAGTTGGTAAGGCATAAGTAACAGGGGACTTATCTGACCATGATGAGTATCGGTTATTAGATCTATCAACTCCTTTTGAATCTTCTCATAGTTATTCATAATAATGCTCAGATATGATGTCATAGCACTGAAAGTTTGTGCTATACGATTTTCTTGTGTCCCTGATCGTAAAGCCTGCACATTAGAGGTGATATGATGTTGTAATACTTCGAATTGCGCTTGTATATCCCGGGTGTTCTTTCGTAGTACGTTCGCTGTAACTTCGGCGACAGATGTTTGGTTTTTTGCTAATGTAAGTAGATACTGTTCGTTTTCTCGTAGTTTCTGTATCTCTTCTTCCATGTACTCTGCGTAGCTTCGATCTAATACTCCAAATAGAGAGTGCTGAATTGATCCGATTATTTCGAATGGAGCTCGTTTTTCTCTCATTTTTATATGGTGATTTCCATTCCGTTTGTGCAGAATAAGATCGTTTTGATGCATGGCGTCTACTTTATGCTGAAATTCTGTCACTATAGAAGTACAATAATAGCTGTGGGTCATCGATATATTGCAAAGGTCTGTCATGTTTCGTATGAACTGGTCAAACCCATGGAGTTGTTGATAGTAGGTTACCAAATCATAGTACACCACAAGATTCCACACATTGTTTACCATATGCAACGGGGAAATGTTTTCCATGTAGATACCTGGGCAGTGCTCTAAGGGTGTAATTTCCACTAGTTGCCTTGCTGGTTGTTGTTTTTGGTCAAGAACGGATGGTTGTGCAAACACGGCTAAAACACAATTCAGTAACAATAGGGTGCTCGACAGTTTGGCTCGTTTCGGGTGTCGAGTTGCTAGAGAGGTTCTTTTCAGTTCTTCAATTGATGGTCGGATGGGAATATTCGTTGAATATATCGTTATTCCGGTTGACCGTTTTCTATTGGAGGCTTCGGGTTGACGTTACTTGCGTCTGGTGTCAGATTCCTGGGATGTATTGCGACCGTCGTAGTGTTCACAGCTGGTTTGGCTGTAGTTTCGGTTTGTAAGTCGGTTGTAGGTAATTCGTTTGCTTCAAAGGGTAGTCGACAAATCTTTGATATTGGTCTTTTCAACATGTTGTTCGCAGTTTTGATCGTGGCTACTCGTACCAGGCCATCTGCTCCCGGATGAATGTCATGAATTCGTCCTAATGCCCAGCGACCGGGCGGAAGGTTATCCTCCTTCAAGATGACGAGATTGCCTGTTTTAACATTTTCAGCTTGATCATACCATTTAGTTCTTTGCTGAAGTCGTGATAAATATTCAGATGACCAGATTTTCCAAAAGTCATTCTGTGACTTATTGATCAGTCTCCAATGGGTCAGATGATTAGTGGGCTGTTCCTCATGATAATGCTTCTGGTGTGGTCAGCAGGGGTCGTCCAATTAGGAAGTGTCCAGGTGTTAAGACTGCTAGATCTTCTGGGTCGTTGCTTAAAGGGCAAATCGGCCTTGAGTTCAGGCATGCCTCTATTTGAGCCAATAGCGTGGTGAATTCTTCGAAGGCCCAGTTGGTTTCTCCGGCTATTCGCTTCAAATGGTATTTAGTTGATTTCACACCGGCTTCTTAAAAACCTCCAAAGTTAGGTGCGGATGGTGGAATAAAATGCCATTTGGTACCATAATTGGCTAGCTTTTCTGATGCCTTTTCGTGGCCTTTTTGTATTACGCTGTGAAATTCAGCGTCCAATCGATTCTTAGGTGGTACCATTATCACTGTAGATGTCACTGCATGTACCTGCATGAATGGCTTTTGTAGACATGCATAAAAACACGAATATGTAGCCCTTGTGTGCTTTAGTACCCCTTCCTTTGGAGATACGTATATTAAAGGGTCCCGCGTAGTCGATTCCTGTATGAGAAAAAGGTTTAGACGGTCTTACCCTTGGAGCTGGAAGACTGCCCATTTGTTGTTTCAGTGGAACTCCACGATAACGACAGCATATTACGCAGCGATGAATCACTGCCCGGACTGCACTTTTAGCATCAATTATCCAATATCGTTGTCGCAGGTACGTTAGTGTTGTCTGGTTAACTCCATGTAACGTTGTTTTGTGTGCATTTTGGATAAGAAGTGACGTAAAGTGGTGACTGTGTGGTAAAATCATCGGATGCCTCTGGTCATAGGATAGGTGGGAGTGATTCAGTCTACCTCCTAGGCGAAGAAGTCCCTCAGTATCCAGAAATGGTGATAGGGATAGAAGTTTGCTCGAACGAGGTATTTGCTTTCCCAGTTTTATGTCGTGGATTTCCTGTGAAAAGAATTGCTTTTGAACAATCTTAAGACAACTTACAAGTGTTCGTTGAAGTTCATCTGCCTGCAGATATTCGGATTTAGGTCCAGGTGAGCGTCGATCGACATTCACAAATCTATAGCAATATGCCAGTACGCGTAAAAGTTTGGTAAGCGTAGAAAATCTTTCAAGAATATTGCTTTCAGTGGGAGTTGAAAAGGTAGCAGTAGTGTGGTTGGTGGTTACGGCACGGGTATCTTCTTTTTCATCGAATGATTGAACAATAGGTCATTCTTCTTTGGATCGTATTAACCATTCGGGACCAGTCCACCATAATGGATGCGTTTTGAGTTGGGTGGGCGAGATTCCCCTAGAAGCGCAGTCCGCAGGGTTGTGATCAGATTTCACATAATGCCATGTCGCGGGTGATAGGCTTTCTCGTATTTCTTTGACTCGGGATTGGACAAAGTTATCCCACTTATTTCTTTCGCTTTGGATCCATGCTAGCGTGATTTTTGAGTCAGTCCAGGCATAGGCGTTTATGACCTTAAAGTCCAATATCTTCGTTATCCTGGTCATTAGTTTTGTTAATAATACTGCCGCACAAAGTTCTAGTCTGGGCAATGTGATCTGCTTTTTAATAGGTGCCACCTTTGTTTTTGCCGCTATCATCGTGATTACTGAATCCCCTTGTTCAGTTATTATCCTTGTATAGACTACTGCGGCGAATGCTTTCTCAGACGCATCACAGAATCCATGAATTTCGATGCCTTGGTGGTTTTTGCTGTATTTTATCCACCTCGGAATCTTAATATCCTGCACTAGTGAACTGAACCCATTTTCTTTGGAGGTCATTTGTTAAAGGTGTATCCCAATCTAAATTTTCAGTCCACAACTCTTGCATAAAGATTTTAGCACGTATTATGACTGGTGATAGCCATCCTGCGGGATCAAATAACTTGGCGATGTCGGATAACACTGTTCGCTTTGTATCCGTTATGCTTGAGTTAAGCTGACTTACTTGAAATTGGAAAGCATCCCTTGAAGGTAACCAATGCAAGCCTAAAGTTTTGACCGACTCTCCCTCAGATATTTCCAACGGCTGCTTTTCTCGGAGATCATCTGCAAGGTTTTGAAGTAGTGCTGGTTGGTTACTTGTCCATTTCCGTAACTTAAATCCTCCTGAGGATAAAAGAGAGATTAGTTCCCTTTGTAATGCTTTTGCTTCTCGTAGAGAATCTGCTCCAGTCAGGAGGTTGTCTACGTGAAAGTCGGTTTTTAATGCAAGAGATGCTTGAGGATATTCCGCTTTCTCATCCTGGGCTAGTTGATGAAGAGTTCTTATCGCTAAAAACGGTGCTGCTGCCGTCCCATATGTCACAGTTGTTAGTTGAAATTCCTGTATGGGCTCTTGCCGTGTTGGTCTCCATAGAATTTTTAGATATTTTTGGTCATCTGGATGAATCTTTAGCTGCCGATACATTTTCTCGATATCGGCAGTAAAAACATAGCGGTGTTTTCTCCAACGGATTATAATGTCTGTTAAGTCGTTTTGTAACTTTGTTCCTATATGCATGGTTTCATTTAGACTTAAACCCGTTGAAGTTTTTGATGATGCATCGAATACGACACGAAGCTTGGTAGTTGAACTGTTTTCTTTTATGATAGCATGGTGTGGCAAATAGTATCCTTCTTGTGGGAGTGTGTTTTGTTTTACTGATACCATGTGTCCTAATTTTAAGTATTCCTGCATGAAGGCCTTGTAATCCTTCTCTAATGGCTTGTTAAATTTAAATTTTTTCTCGTTCTGAATAAATCTTGCCATTGCGGTTCGTTTTGATTCTCCCAATTGTTCTCTGTTGTGCTTAAATGGTATTCGTACCATATAGCGCCCATCTGGGCTACGAGTGTAAGTTTGTGAAAAGTGTTCTTCACACATTGTATCGTCACTGGATGACGTATTATCTGCTGCTTCAACATTTTCTACCTCCCAAAATTTTCTTAAGTTTCGGTCTAGATCTGTATATGAAATCATACATGTGAATTCATTATAGTCCGCGGGACAGCACCATTTATTTTTAATGATTAATAAATACTTGAAACTTCGTGAGTGGCTTCCTTTTGGCGAGTCTACCAAACTTTCTCTTTGACTTTTTTCAAAAGTGCTGCGTTCTCAAGTGAGCATGATCGAAATATGCCAAATACATGCATTTTTCTTTCTTGATGAATACATATTTAGTTTTAATGCATTTACAAGATAATTTAATAAGAAATTCCAAAAATATTTTGTTCGACAAAAATAATGCTGCGATGAGTTTGTCTACCACCGCGAACATGCCGTACGTAAGCATTTTTGTTTTTTAATACATGCATAGTTCACTTTTGCTGAATTGTTTAATAATTATTAATGTTGTCAAGTAGTCATAGTGCCCGACAAATTCCCTGCTGCATTGTTTCAGACCGATAGCTTAAATATGACCTTATCACGTGATTTAAGCTATCGGTCTGAAACAATGCAGCAGGGAATATGTCGGACACTATGACTACTTGACAACATTAATAATTATTAAACAATTCAGCAAAAGTGAACTATGCATGTATTGAAAAACAAAAATGCTTACGTACGGCATGTTCGCGGTGGTAGACAAACTCATCGCAGCATTATTTTTGTCGAACAAAATATTTTTGGAATTTCTTATTAAATTATCTTGTAAATGCATTAAAACTAAATATGTATTCATCAAGAAAGAAAAATGCATGTATTTGGCATATTTCGATCATGCTCACTTGAGAACGCAGCACTTTTGAAAAAAGTCGAAGAGAAAGTTTGGTAGACTCGCCAAAAGGAAGCCACTCACGAAGTTTCAAGTATGTATTAATCATTAAAAATAAATGGTGCTGTCCCGCGGACTATTATTACTTGTAGTACTATTAAGCACCGGTCCGGATAGGATCCACCGAAATTTTGTTTCTTGACCGTATAGTCCATTTTGATATTTCATTGTCTTGTCGCCAATAATGTAACTAAAAACATCTGCTCCGATAATTAAATCGATAGGTCCAGGAGTACTGAAGGTTGGATCGGCTAAAATGACATATTTCCATGGTGGTGTATTATCGTTGCTGATTGATATTTTATGATTTGGTAGATGTCTTGTGAGATGTGGAAGTACTAGTGTTTCAATTGTTGTTGAGAATTGTGACGGGAATCGGGATTATAATTCTACTACGACCTTATGATGGACGCGACCCGTCTTCTTCATTCCCAAACCAGATACTTCTGCGTTTACCTTAAATCGTGGTAATCCAAGGAGTTCAGCGGCTGCTATAGACATAAAGGACGTCTGTGAACCTTGATCAATTAGCGCCCGAAGCATTTCTATCCTTCCATTGTAACCTTGGGCATGTACTAGTGCAGTGGCCAGTACTACTTGTTGAGTCTGCTTGACGTTCAACAACGTGTGGTGTACGGTTGTCGTGGCTGGGTATTCTCCGTCGGTGGGTGTAGCAGTGTATGATGCTGACGATGGCAAATATTGCAATTATATTTAATTCGGCAAGTTTCATTAGTATTGTGCATCAGACAATTAACGCACAGGTTTTTCTTCTGAACAAATTGTTTCTTTTCAGTAATCGGTAGTCGGGTGAATCTTGGGCATTGGTATAAGTTGTGGGAATGTTGACAATAACAGCAGTTCTGTTGTTTATTCGCAGTGGTATGATATGATTTGTATCTGTGTTGGTCATTAAATCGTATTTGATTTTTATTCCCAGCTGCATTGATATCTTTCCTTTTTCTGTCCCGTAATGATTCTAGCGATTGGAATCGATTCTCCAGAAAGCGAAACAGTCCTTCATAACTTGGTAAGTCTGGGGGTTTCTCTAGACTTTGCTCATAAAGCCTGTGACTTTCATTGTCCAGTTTATGTATCACTATATGGCAAATAATTGGAGACCAAGTATCCGTGTCTATATCCAGGTTGGACAGAGCATGAAGGCACTTTTTTGTGGTATCATGAAGTGTTCGTATCTCGTGTGCTGACTCTTGTTCTACTTTTGGTTGCAATAATAGCCGTTGTAACAGAGATGAACAAATCTTTCGTTTGTTTTCAAAACGTTCATTAAGAAGTTTCCAGGACGTCTCATAGTTTGCGTCTGAAATCGTCAGATGTTGAAGAAGGCTGCTGGCTTCCTTGGTTAGGTGTGTTTTCAGGTACTGCATTTTCTCTGCAGCTCCGAGTCGGGTGTTATTGTGGATAAGCCGCATAAATAAGTCCCGAAACGAACTCCACGACTGGTAGTCGCCATCGAAAACGGGGAGTATTAAACTGGGTAGTTTAATATCGTCTTCAGCTCTCTTTGTGCTACATAATTTCTCCTGTATAAAAATGGTAATATCTTCATATGGGTCCTCAATTGTCTGGTATGCGTTGCTTTCTATATATTCGGAGTAGATATTGCTTGGGTTTGCAATTATATCTGTGTGGTTTATGACGATCTTGTTCCAATACGCTTGAATAGCCTTCAGCTTATGTTGGTAGTATATGGCTGTTTTTGTTTGCTCTGGTTCTGCCCGGACAGTCATTATTAGTCGTTCCACCAGTTTTATCAGCTCCTTCTGTATGCGAAGAGCTCTTGGTGATTGCTCGTTATCTTCGTTGACTTCTGTACCTGGAGACTTGGACGGATCTTTCATTACTTTGGCGTTTTGCTTTTCTATCTCACGTTGCTCTATTGCTAGCAGCTTCGTTTGTAACATATCTTTGATGTCTTCATATTGTTTCTCGGTATCCGCAAAGAAATTATTCGAGAAATAGGGATGGTCACCGTTCTCATGTTTTAATCCCTGGATTTTGATGTCCCTCTCACTAAATTGAGCCCACATGCATTCCAGTCGATTGAGTCTGGTGTGAATATACGTAGCATTCTTCCTCGACTCGGGGTCTTTCTTATAGTTGATTTTAATTTTCAAGATGTCTTCCAAGGCTTGCTGCTGCTGCTTTGCTAGTGCTTCCATGTTTTTCCGTCAACTAATTCCGGTGTTAAAATGATAGGGTACTTAAGGCTCGTTATGGCTTGGATACGCTTTCTTATAGCTCCTTAGTCCTGCTCCTATGCAATTGGCTTCGGTTCCGCCTATAATGTGCGACCAGGGAGCTGGGATATTTGGAATAGTATCTTCCAGTACTTCAGAAACGTCTTCTTAATGTAACCAGCTAGGTGAAGCTGATTTCTTGTGATCGGAATAGTATCTTCAGCTATTCCGGAAACGTCTTCTTAATGGATGTAACCAGCTAGGTGAAGCTGAGTTCTTGTGCTCGAAGGACCAAATGTACAAATGATTAAGTGAATCTCTTACCACTGGTGGGGAGATTACTTATTGTACCGCTATTGCTGGAACCCTTACCGCGGGTGGGGGAATTCGCAACAATGAAACTAACAATTCAAGGAATGAATAATCAGTCACCCAAGCCAATTTTATTTCCCATTTTTATATACAATTATTGATTACTTAGCTATAATTGTAACAATAAAGTTCATTGACAATTGCAAATATTGCTTACTTAGCTATAACAAAGTTCATAATTAAATACATTTTGCATATAAATTCATAATTGCTTAATAGGCAATTGACATTACTTTTACTTTAATTATAAACAACAACAAAGTTCACTTCACGCGATCAGCATTACGCCGGGTTCTTGATCGCTTGTAGTGTTTTGAAATTTGACGCCGCTTCGCATTCTTTTGGTTCAGGTAATCTGAATTAATATTTGTGACGGCATGATCATTCTGATCATTCTGTTTAGGTAGGAAATTGTACCCTCCGTCCTCTCTAATGCTCTCAGCGTTTTTTCTCCCACACCTAGTTGGAGCCACTGACCCATCTTCTCTCTGACTTCCCGCTTGATTAATTTCCACTTTTAAGCTTCGAGCTCCATGTCCCGGTTTAACCTGTCCATGAAACTCAAAATCTCCCTCGTTTCCCTAAACTCATTCGGGAGCCAGATAGAAATTCTCTTTAACCTGGGCACGTCATTTTTCCCAACCACTACCAGGTTGGCGCCGGCCCATAATTCATTACTTTCAGCAACCTTGCCATTGATGTACTCCAGCGTACCTATATCCACACAGGTTACTCTGAAGAGTCCATTGAAGAAGCCACTCCAGTGAAACCTTGGGACAAAGTCCGATTCGCCCATCAAGGCTTCTATCTGCCACTCCTCGAACTTTGGCGTTAGACTCAACTGGTTTGTTGGGACCACGATCTTGCCCTCAGAGTGGTTTTTATCTATTATTGCCACTTTCAGTGATTCGCTCACTACTTCACTGAAAGTGGGTGCCTTTCCTGTTTTTATTTTCTTCGGTAAAGGAGGGGTAACATCCTCCGACCTATTTCTTTTTCAGCCTATTTTTTTAATTTTTTTTTTGGTTGCAGGTATAACCTTCCCCTTGTTGGCAGTCTCCGGCTTCTTCACTTTTCCTTCCTTGCCAGTTACAGATTTGGATCCAGCATTAGCCTTCTTCCTCGTCTTCCCAAGCACATCCGGAGTTATTCCCCCCATCGGTCTCCTTGCCGTTTCGGCAATTCCACCTATGTCTCCCTTAGGAATTGCAGTTTGCTGTTCCGAGTGAGAGATTTCCCTCGCAGGTGTTGCCAATCTCTTAATCAGCATCTTCGAGATCGTCTGCTCGCTCATCCCAGCCGCCCGACATTTCCTTAACCATTTCTTGTCCGAACCGTTGCGCTCCCTAAGCATGAGCTTATTCCTCACTGCGGTCGGGCAAGAGGTGGTTGTTTTTATAACAGTCAGTTCTGTTCATGTGTTCGTTTCATTGTCCTTGTTCGTCATCGATGTTCCTGCTACTGACGACCTGTCCCTAACCACATTGCTAGAGCCAGGCCCGCCGGTGGTCTTTACAAGATTATCATTAGGAGAAAAACTATTCCGCCTGAAGAGAAATTAGCCATAATATTACTCTATTACTTTTAGCAATTTTATCGACTTGGAAATTATCGAAATCTTTTCTTTGTCGCGCTCATTCAACAGCCAAAACAAGAATGAAATCCATGCTTCTGTTACCTCCTCCCCATGAAACTCGTTCGACAACAGCTGCAAGAATACTCATGTGGAATGGCCCAATATGGGTGACAACTAGTGCAAATCAATGGGCCTTTCCATACGAATATTTTTTTTTATCGAACGGATTTAAACAAAGTGGAAGGAAATTCTGAAAGCGTCTATTTGCGCATAACAAAGTTTTAAGGTTAAAGCAGAGATTACTTATTACTAGATAAACGGCTTCGAACAAAGCAGTGAAAAGTTTTTGGTTGCCTTTATATATTTCCCACAATCCCTGCAATCAGAATTAAAAATTTGGTTTCCGGGAGAGTTTGTGGATAAGAGAACGTATAATTTTCTTATGTGCATTTACAAATGTCAAATGTACTTCACTCATTAAAAAATCAGAATACATTGACAGTTTGAGAGTTTGTTACGCACACAACGAACTAACTCAGTCATGTGCTTCACATGAATTCTTTTTATTGGTGGTACTTTTTTGTACATTTTAACACTTCGACACGATTTGGCGGTACTTTTTTGACAGAAGTCTGTGATTCTCTCCGGATGAGAGCAGTATTTTGACAGGAGTAAGTGATTCTCTCAAATAATTTTGACAGGAGTAAATGACTGCACACTACTAGTACTCTTTATTTGCATGTACATATATTCTTATTACTTTAAAAGCTGGATATATTTCGTTTTTATGTGGTGCGAGTGTTACTTTTTCAAATTAGCTGGGTAATTTAGGGAGCCGGTTATCTAGTAGTAAGTAATCTTTGGTTAAAGCTTAAGTCGTTTTCACCTTTATTCATACGATAGGCAAAATATCCCAAACTGTTGCCTCAGTATTGTATTTTAGTCCTATTACCCTGAAGAAGCAAAAATGAATGTATAGGCAGGCATTACAATTTTATAATGTTAGTGCAATAGTCATCGGTGGCGTAGGGTATAATGTGCATAATAACCGTCGTTGTTTTCTGCTGACAACAGATCACGCTAAATGGCTATTAGTGACTGCAAAGTAATGTCGGTTCAGAATTCATCTTAAATTGTAGGTCCACTTACAATCGTGGTTATCGTATCGGGTGAATTTTTTTTCCGGCCTATGCCCAATTGAGAGAGAGTATGATTAAAGGAAGGCTATTTGTTTTTTAGAAGATTTTATTTAATTTGCTTTTTGTTTTTAACTCAGAATTCAGTGGCTTCCAATCAAGTTAAATTTTATGACATGCAATTTAGTGTAGGTTTTTATTAAATATTAAGTAACATTTAAAATGTTCAAACTCTTTGAAGTTCATTGTTTTAATTTACATTATAGTGGACAGTCCTCGAGAAGTACCTGAAAGAGATGTGACTTTAGGTCAAATTTATGGAACTTTAGCAGTTTTAATTCTACAGCAAACTCAAAATCGTTTAGTGGAAGTTGTAATTCATTTATTGAACGGCCCTGGATTGGCGCCACGGAAAACGCATGTCTTACGTTTGGGTCATAGCGGACGGTTTGCTATGAATATTGTCGATAATTTAGTTGTTGTTCATCACCAGGCTTCAGCGACGTCCTTACTTTTTGATGTAGCACTTAGCGGGGAGACTGATTCCAACGAAATTTCTTACCATGCACCTGTGACTCCTGGGAGGACAATAAAACCGTTTTCCTTAAAATTGCCAAGTATTTCGTTTGAAAAACAAACAGTGGATATTGAATTATGTACAAAATATAAATTAAAAATATAAAAAATTTATTATACTTGCTACTATTTTAGATTCAACTAATTGGGTGCTATTTCAACCAAACATTGTTATTGATGCAAAATTGGGTTGCATGTGGTATTTGTCGTTACAGATTGATGCACTTTGTTCATTAATTACAGATAGAGTACGGCTAGTTGAGTTTCTTTTGCAAAGGACAAACGGAAAATCAGTTCTTCTACATGTACTGCAACAGCTAGTAGACGAGCAGTATAACGGGACAATGCTTCCGATAATTGAAAATGTCTTCAATAAAATTAATGCGGTTTATGAGTAGGTTGCGGATATGTAGTTAAGCTTTTGTAAAAAATCTTTTTTTTTAGAAATTGGGTACATATAGAATTACAAACGCAAACCGCCCAACCTACCTCTATTAAAGTAATACCAAAACTTCCAACACCACCAAAAGTACTCATAGATCAAGCGGATATGTATGCAAACGTATTCATTCCAATAGCAGAAAGACCATATACAGAAAAGGTAAATTTATGTCATATGTTGTCATTTGTTACATAAAATGTTCGATTGCAGATTTTAATTTTGTACATACAATCTTTAAGTAAACACAACATTTCGGTTCAAGAAGATTTAAGCAAAATGGTTGCGTTTGAGCTTATAAGGAATAATCACTTTGAAACGCTTAAAAGGCTCGTAGACTATTCTTTGATTATGGAATCGAAGCCTATTGCTTGCTTTTTGTTATCACAGTCCAAGTTAAATCCTGCAATAACACAGACGGCGTTGGATATGCTAAGCAAACTAAATGCCATTGAAGTAAGTGTTAAGCTGTTATCATTTTTCTCCACATGTCTTAATAAAAAGCCTTCATTATTGCTATTCATCTTTGGTTATTGGGTTTTATATATTATACACAATAATCAAAAATGATTTTGTTATCTCCCGGGTTTTGTCAAGTATGACATTATTTTTCTTGTTATCCCGAAAAATCTTAGGTATTAAGGTGAATATTAAGGCCGATTTCATTTCGAAGTCATAGAGTCCGACCCCTTTGAATGAAAGGCGTTATTGTGACGATTTGCTCCAAAGAGGACTTTAGTAGTAGTTTCTCAATTAAACAGTAAAATTTTTCCCATTAATGGACAAGCTAGATTTCTTGAGAATTTTTTTTGAAACTTCAGGTATGATTCAACAGTTCACCGAACGGAACTTTATCAGCAGTATTTGTAGATTTAATAGTTCACAATACGATTTATTTATTTTTAGGATAATTTTCGTTACTCTTATGAGAAATGTGAAATGGTGTTTATATTTTACAGATAATTTTGGAAGTACTTTTGGGTCAAGGAAAAGTTATTGATGCTCTCCGAATTGCTAAAACTTTACCTGATTGTGATGCAATATCTGCTCGGAAATTTTTAGAGGCAGCCAAGAAAACAAAAGATTCCTTAATTTTCTATGCAGTTTATATATATTTTCAGCAACGAAATCTTCGCTTACGTGGAAGTCAGGAATTTCTTAATAGTAAGAGCAACAAATTTTAGATTTATCCTAATTCGAGCTTTTAATTTGCAGATGAACAATGCCGTGAATTCGATCAGCATTTCACTATGTTATTTCGACAAAACAGTGCTTCATTCGCATGAGCACAGGATACTATGAAAGATTTATATTTTCAATGTGATATAGTTCTAATGATTTTCGTAATAATTTGTAAAGCAGTAGAAACAGAAGTGTTATATTTTTGTGTATAGTGTAATATAAATTAAATATTTTAAAAGATTTATTTATGTACATATGTAATTATTATGAATAAAACTGAAAATCAATACAGAGCCGAGCAGACCAAAATTGTTACAGATGGAAATTAGATACATATGTTTGTGATTTAAAACAAATTTCCTCAAAGAATCCTTTTATTTGCCGATCTTATATGCTTAATTCTTTTATGACCTTGTATATAGCATTTTCAGTTTAAATAGGGGCAAACTGAATTAATTCTTGGCCAAATTTAACTTATAATTAAATAAAATTAATGTTTTGTTTTGGTAAATAAAATAAATGTTTTCCAAAATTAATTAAATTACATAGTAAATTAAATTAACGTTTCAGCAAAATGAATTCACTTCAAAGATAAAGCCGTGGATTGAAGTAATCAAAGTGATTTTTTATTCACGTAATCCACTGTTCAATGTTAATTTAGAAATGAAGACATTTTGCTCACTTAAACGCCTTAAGTTTTTTAAATGGTTGCCACTGAATTATTTTAATTATACTGCTGAATTAATACCAAAATCGCTGTTGATTTCTTCAGATCACATACATTTTTCTTATAATATTATGATCATATGATCTATATATATTTTTATTATTACATACGTCAGTTGCTACTTCACTCCAAACGAGCCAATAGCGGACTTCCAGGCCAAGTCTTAGCGATTCCTAGACTTTGCGTGTAGGACAGGGCTGGTGGTTTTGAACTCCGGCTCGGTGTCCACCTTTCGGCGTCCTGGGTACAGGGAAACAATTATTGATGTCTCCCTGGCGACGGAGGTCTTGGCTGCACGTGTGCAGGACTGGTAGGTGATCGAGGACTATATAGCCAGCGATCACCAATATATCACGTTCCGCGTGCATGATATGGTGCCAGCGCGGGTCCGACGTCCGCAGGGCCCGCCCAAATAGGACGTCGCCAGAATGGACGTCGAAAGGTTGTCTCAAGCCATCGTACGCGGCCGACGAACCATTGGACGAACGAAATTGCGGGTATGCAGGCGGGTCTCAGGCGGCTGGCTCAACGAGCTGGCCGACGCGGTCCTGGCGCAGCCCGTAGAACTGCCGACTATAAGACGGCGAAGAGGAGCCTTCGTAGGGCCATCCAACAGAGTAAGCGTCGATGCTGGCAGCGGATGGGGAGGACCTAAATGAAAATCCCTGGGGACTGGGGTATAGGGTCGTCCTCCGCAAGCGGAGACGGTCCGATCCATTGTGGACGCCCTTTTCCCCATCCATCCGCTGGAAGCAAACCACGTGGTCCGCGAGGAACTCGACGTTCCTCTTTACACTGAAGGAACTTACGAGAGCCTCGCAAAGTCTCCAAAATAAGAATGCGCCAGGGCCCGACGGGCTCCCGGCAGAGGTGCTGAAGGCATTGTCGGCGAGCCATCTACAGCTCTTGCTAGAGATGAACAATGCCTGTCTGAAGGCGGGAGTTTTTCCCTCCCGCTAGAAAGCCGCTAGGCTGGTACTTATCAGCAGGGGCAAGCGGCCAGTAGGGGCCCCCGGGTCGTACAGGCCGCTGTGTATGCTCGACACAGCGGGCAAGCTCCTGGAGAAGCTCCTGAAGCCTCGCCTCCAAGCGGCCGTCGAGGCTGCTGGCGACCTTTCCGAGAGGCAGTATGGCTTTCGGAAAGGGAGGTCGGCGGTTCATGCTATCCAGGAAGGATTCGACGCGGCCCGGGCCACCGAAAGCGGAAATTATTATTATCGCCCGGTGTGCCTGCTGGTCACCTTGGATGTACGCAATGCCTTCAATTCGGTGAGTTGAGGGGACGTGCTCAAGGCTTCAGGGTCCCTCAGTATCTACTACGGATGATGAGCGAGTACCTGATGAATTGCACACTCACCTTTGAGACGGAGGATGGACCATAAACGAGGGATCTTTCGGCAGGGGCGGCCCAGCGCTCCATACTGGGTCCCGACATATGGAATTATACGCATGACGGGAGCCTTCTGATGGAGATGCCTGAAGGTTCTTTCCTGGTTGGATATGCTGACGACATCGCGGCGGTTATTACCGCTAGAGATGTTGCAGCAGCACAGATGAGACTCAACCAGGTAATGCGCCGGGTAAGTTCCTGGCTACGCGACCACGGACTGGAGTTGGCACTTGACAAAACCGGGATCGTCCTTCCTACGAAGAAGCGCATTCCACTGTTGATCGGAATGCGGGTAGGGGACCTGTCGGTTCAGACGCGGCCCGCGATCAAATACCTGGGGGTGAGCCTCGATTGTAGGCTCTCCTTCTGGGACAAGATCAAGGGCTGGGCTGATAAGGCGGCTGCGGAGCAGAGTCATGGCCAACATTGGAGGACCCAGACCCTGCAAAAGGCGCCTGTTGCTCCACACCGTTGGAGCGTTGCGGTGGGAAAGGTACCGCAAGCGTATACTTGCGGTGCAACGCCGAGCGGCGCACCGCATTGTGAGCTCCTACCGCACGGTCTCGGAACCGGCGGTGCTAGTGGTCGCGGGGGTCATACCCATTGACCTTTTAGTCAGGGAGCGACAGTTCGTCCACCGGGAGAAGCCCATCCTGGGTGGGGAGGCCGCGAGAGTGGCCCGAGCTGGGACCATGGCGTCCTGGCAAGAAAGATGGGATGGAGAACCGCGGGGCCGGTGGACAGCTCGGCTAATTCCCCAGTTGGACACTTGGCTGAACCGTCAGCACGGCGAGGTGGACTATTACCTCACCCAAATGCTGACGGGGCGTGGGCTTTTCTTGGCCTTCCTTCACCGCATTGGGAAAGTGTCCAGCCCGTGTTGCCTATACTGCGGTGAGAGGTGTGAACTAGAGGTGGAGACGGGCAACATGACCCCGGACAATATTGTCGGTGTCATGCTGCAGAGGGAGGACCACTGGCGAAGGATTGCCTTTTTCGTAAGAGCGATCCTTCGCCAAAAGGAGGGAGACAAGTATGGGGCTCCCTAGCGGGGGCGCCTGCTGACTTGTTGGGGGGCGAGAAAGCGGGGGCTCGTAGGGGAGCACCTGTTGGTTGGTGTGCGTTGTCGGCTATTTTATAGGACTCCGTCACGAAGTAATGTCCGTGGTGGTCCTCCTGGAGGGGGGAGGGGGGCTTTAGCTGGTAGGACTGACCATTGGCCGGGTGAGTCCGGCACACGGGGGGCCTTGGCCCCCTAGGTGCGTAAATGCATTTCCTCGCTTCCATTAAACAAAAAAATATATATATAAATATTTTTATTAATATTTATAATATTTACGCACTGGAATTGTTTTCCTTTCTTCGAATAATTTAACTAACAATTCTTTTTGATGTATCGAAACTTTTTGGTACTTTCGCGAATCCGAAATTTCACTCATTTTACTCGCAGCTGAAAGACAATCCCTGAAGCAAAGTTTTACACTGATCTGCATTTTATTTTTATTATTAAACTGTATTGAATAATACATTAGATCCCATTAAGTTGCACTGATTGCTGCAATAACCAGTAAAAAAAAACTATTTAATTGCCAGTGCTTTTAATTTTCAGATTACTTCAATCGGCGGTTTAACTTTATTTGAAGTGAATTCATTTTGTCGAAACGTTAATGTTATTTGGTTGGTTGGTTTTCGAGGGGGGAAAGATATGTGTCTTCTTTGCACTTAGACCCTTATTGGCCCGTTGTACGCCCCCTGCTCGGCAGCGTACCTTAAAGTCCATTGTCGAGCCAACTTATCCCCGTAACGAATTGGATAATTCGATTATATCCTGATTTCTTAACTTCTGCTAAATCTTCGCAGTAGTATGTTCCTAAGATTCTAGATCTTTTTTGCGTTAGGGCTGGGCATTGGCCGAGAACGTGTAATACGGTCTCGTCTTCTTCCCCACATCCTCTGCATAGACTAGTGTTTGCCCTTCCCATTTTGATGGCATGAGCCCTTAGTCTTGCATGTCCTGTCACAAGGCCAACAAGAAGTTTCAGTTTGGCTTTGATAAGCTTAATGATCTTTTCAGATTCATGTGCATTGAGAGTTCCCCAAAACGCCTTTGTATGTCTGGCGATGTCGAGTCCCTCCCAGTTTTCTTTGTGCCTCCACGTTACCCATTCTATGATTTTTTTTCTGATTTCATGGATGGGTATGCTCAGGTTGACCATTATTTGAGTGTCCTCATTTGCGCCCCGCGCGCCAAGTCAATTCCTTGTAATGTGAGACATATGGAATTCAATATTTAACTAGCTCCATCTAGGAGACGCGTCCTTCTTCTTGCTCTGTGAGTGACACCCCTGCTTCTGCCACGGAACGGATGTGCCATCTAGCATCTTGTGATAATGAACAAGAAGAAGAAAATTTTCATTCCGTCACAAGCAAACGCAGATGGTGAATAAACGAAGTGCAAGTGTCAACGAAATTTATAAACCTGTTCCTGAATTATCAAAACCATCCAGGCCCATTCAACTTTAAGATCAAGTGTTTCCATTCCGTAAGTTTAGATTTTTCAATTTACCTCTAAATTAATCACGGAAAATAATTGGGTTTAGTGCAAGCATCCTCTAAATCGCCCCGAACGAAGACACCAACAGGAAAATTAAAGAAAATCTCTTTATTTATCGCCCCGGTACAGTAACCGGAAGAAATTTAGCAGAACTGCAATTATACATAAGTGCTACATGTTCAAGTGGCTCGGCAGATTACCCCCTTGCCACCCCAGAAAGCCAGCGCAGGCTAACCTCAAAGGAGACACCACCAAAAATCTACACGGTAAGTAACATTTTCAATAAGGAACATCCGTGTATGTGAATGGGAAAATATAAATCCTTCACCTAGCAGGCATATCGCATTGACCATTTGGAGGAAAACTCCACGCGCAAGGGAACTCACTAGTTGATGTGCATCCCTGGGGTTACTTAGTGGCAAAACTCCCAAATTCGAGATACTGGCAGAACGTAGGTAGTCTACCCCGGTTTTTAATAACGACGTCACCAAATAGAGGCCCCAGCAAGGCCCCAAAAAAAGCGAAAGGAACAGTGAAGAATAGGTGGCAAATGTCAGCAGAAATTGAGACCTGCTTTCCCTAAGGACAGGTGCGACCAACGGCAGGCAGCTCGTACCACTGGCCCCCCCCCCCCATGCATGGTCCGTATTGGATTGGTTTGACTCCAAAAAGGAAAAAAAATAGAGGAAAAAAACCCAAAAAAAAAAAAACGTACAACGCTTCACCTGTCAACGGCAGGCAATTGTAGACCGCCTTATCAGGATCATCAATTCTTTAAGGTCACAAAATAATTTCTTTTTTTAAACTAACAAGAAAAAATTTTACAAAGGGTGCTTCTCGTGAATGCCTCAAGTAGGGGTAGTTGTATCAAGGTGACCCCCATGAGCGACAGGTTGTATTTACGAGAACACCCTACACGAAAAGGAGAAAAGTAAATAATAATTTTTAGTCATACCAAAACGCTGTGAATGGTAGCGAATAGTGTAGCTCTCAATCAATATGAGAAGAAAATAGAAACTAACCTTTTTTATTAATCAATATTTATATTAATCAATAGCCTTATTTGAAAAAGAAAAAATTGAAAAATTTTTATATGAAAACACAATTTAACAAACCCCACCCTTCAGGTGATGTTGAGGTACGCTTTACATAGAACTGTTAGCTTACATAGAACTCGTAAGATCATTAGTATTCGTGCAGTTAACGTTGTTTCATCATACCCAGAGTACTTAAATTCAGTGTCAAGCAAACATTTAAATTAACAAGTGATCAGGGTTTTTGCCTAGCTGTACTTATTTGTGTCCATAGACAGATAGATATTGTATCAGCATTGAATATTATTAACATTGTTTATTCTGGTTATGATAATGAATTATTGAAATTAAATATTAACGAAAGTGGGCCATCAAATCGCGATAACTCGGTGTAATCGGATCATTGTAGTCAAGTTTGATACTGAACTCGCTTCATTCTCGCCAATGGTGTCGTGTCGCCCTAGATCTGGCCAGATAATCGAATCGCGAAACCTCGAGATTAAGTCCGTGCGTAGTCTTCCATTGTTTTATTTAGCTCGTTGAATTATCGTACGCCAATTTACCCTCCTGACTGAAACGACCCATCCCACTAAGATAAAGGCTTTGAAAGTGAAATATTATTAACATATTTTCTCGACAATGTTGTTACAACTGTCACTGTTCTTTTAGCTGAGTATATATAAGTAGAAGAAACATAATGAAAATTAGACTAAGTCGTTTTAAAAGTCATTGATTAATGGTAATCTGAATACCAATAGATATAATTACGTTGTTGCTGCAACCTGTTAGGCAATTAGTAGTTGGACAAATCTTATTAAGATTCAATCGTTTGGTTTACCCTATTACAAAAATCAGTATCTAAATGAACTAATGTGATTTTAATTAATTTTAATTCACTTCTTGCAAATGTTAGACTGCTAGTTAGCTAATCTAGAACGAACCGTGGTAGGAAATCACAACATCCAAATTTACAGTTACTTAATTTTGTTTCTTTATTGAATATATATTTATATTAATTGTTATGAATTAAATCCGCGTTTTGATTTCAGGTAACCTAATGAAGCTTCTTATCCTTCCCGCTTCCCGTATCCCCATTTCCTCATGTTTTTGTTGATTCTTATTTGATTTTATTTTAATTGTTTTTTTTGTTTTCAGCACCCTTTTCTAGGTTGGGCCTGTACCCTAGCCAGGTACAGGGATGGCGTGGGTTAGTGACCTGAACTATCGCTATGGGGGTAATCTTTCTTTTGTTGGTATGTCCAAGATAGTTCAGGGCGGCTAGGAACAACTGGTGACACCAGACCTGTTGTTTCCCCCTCAAGTTCTGTTCTCTTTCTTTTTTTTCTCGTGGCAGACCTGAAGAAAGGATACCACAACCTTTCTTCGACACAGGCACGCGAACTTCTGTTTGCGATGTGTGATAAGATGTCCAAGGACCCTGACCCCATACCGACGAGCTAGGACGTGCTGCCAGCTAGCGCGTGCCACTTGGACATCTCTGCGGCAACTTCACGTTGCACATTCCGCGCACACATTACATAACATGGCGCCCAACGCGAAGCACGTCTTCCCTAGGGAAGACACATCAGCATCTTCTGATGCGCTTCGTGTCTCTAAAGAGATGGCATGTCAGCTTAGGCTGATCCGCTAGTCCTTATCGGACTTAGGCGATGTTGGCCTGAACGGCTGTCGTCTCTTCCCCTTTCCTTTTTAAAGCACCTTCGAGGTTTAGTATCTCTGTCCTGACATGTCTAACAGTGTCCATAGGCATGTCAGTTTTTAGCAACAGGGACACACGTTATCCAACTCTGCCCTGTCCTCGGCCTGAGATGACTGATGCTCGGGACTCGTGCAGGCGTCCCTAGCGATGTCCGATGTCGCTTCGGATGTGCCTAATCTTCGGGATCATCGGCGTCTCATGCCGTAGGGAGCTGGTGAGTCGGACGAACATCCGACTTAGGTTGTAACCAGCGTGACATTTCGTAGGTCGCATACACTTGCACGGCCCCGATGCTGTCTCGGTATGACCGCGAAGATGCTTGTTGGGTTTGCCTAAGCTCAGGGTCAACTCCTAGCTTCACAGGCAGGACAGATGTTGTGGGCATTGGGAACCAACAAGGTTCTCACTTCCATTTTTTTTTTCTTTTTCCCCTTTTCTTAAATCCTTTTTTTATATTCTTTGGTGAATATGGTAAATTCTTTCATTTCTTTTTTCTTACCCTTTTTTTCGTTTCCTTGATTTTCTTTGATTTTTTTTTTCTTCTTCCTTTTTTTTTAGAATTTTGTTTATGTGTTTGTTTTCATTCCTCTTACCTTTCCTATCCCGTCCCATCCCTAGCAAGATGGAGAAGAAGCTTCTGAAGGGAACCTGAAATAGTTGTTTGATTAATTTCTTCGATTATTTATTTTTATTTTGGTTTTTTTACTTCAAAAATAGTTTCAATTTTTTTGTTGATTTCGGATGAGTTGACTTTTTTTGAATTCTGACTTTGATTTGATTTAGCTTGTATGCAGTTTTGTTTATTTTTTTTCTGGATTTTGTTCTTATACTTATATTTTTTTTTGATTTATCATAGCTCTTATATTTGTTTTTTTGTCCTTTTATTTCTTTATTTGATCTCACTTTTTGCCGCCTTCAAACTTCAGTTTGCGTTGCGACCTTTTTGGATTTTTTTTGTGGTTGCTACCTTTGAACTTAAGTTGGTGCGACGACCATTGTTTTGTTTTTGATTTCTTTTCTCGCCCTCGAACTTGTTTTCGTGCTACGACATTAGGAGTTGGTACTCCCGCACTATTAGCGAGACCTTCTGTCTCAATTTCGATTTTTTTTTAAACTTTAGGAGTTGGTACTCCCGCACATTTGGCCGAGACCTTCTGTCTCAAATAAGTTTTTTTTACGGACTTACATTGCAGACTCTTTGCTCGTGTAATTCTTCATAAAACCTTAGAATGTACAGGTCTCCGATTGGAAAGCGGACAACTGGTCCTGAAGACCAGGGAGCAAAGCCTAAGCAGGTATTAGCCCTTCCATCACCGCCGACGACGAGAAATAAGGCACAAAAGTCTCTGAATAAGACTTACGGCACGGCACGTATGTCCTCAGACTCTACCTTGAGTACCACTTGCCCTGTCAGACCAGACTTTTCGAAACCTCCCCCAGACTTTAATGTATCGACTAGATCGAACGAACAGCCGCTTGATGAGTTGCGCAATGCCAGGATTAGCCCTCCGGCAAGTACTGCCCCCAATCCAAGAGAGGCTGCGGTGATTACGGCAGATCAGTTGGCAATTCACATGGCCGATTTAAAAAAAGAAATGTTAGGTTTGTTGAGGACGAACCTTGCGCAATCCATTTTGGAGAGATCGGGTTCGGTCTGTAGTCCAGTTGAAGCTCACAACGGTAGCACTGCCCCTTATACTAACACCCGGCGTTACCCTAGTCATGAGCCAGCCTCCCCTGCACATCCAGTTGATTTAAGCCCGCGATGGCAAACCGAGGGCTATGAATACCAACCTGTACAGCCATCCCATGTTATACCGAGACCCCCTCCGCTCCTAGAGTGGCAGGATATCAAGCCAGACGCCCTTCTATCTTGGCGTCCTGGGGGGTAAGTTTTTCCGGCCGCAATCCGTCCTTCTCTGTCGACGACTTCCTGTTTCGCGTAGAGCGGTTAGCAGCAAGCTCTCGTGTACTGGATGAAGAATTATGTGCGAATGTACATCTCCTGCTTAAAGATGAGGCCGAACAATGGTTCTGGAATCAGTTTTGTCGCGCCTCTCCGAACTTTGACTGGGATCTGTTCAGAGCTCGCATCAGGCAAGAGTTCGGCTCTGCCGAAACAGACCTCGACCTGATGCGGACTCTGATGGAACTCCGTCAGGGTTCGGAGAGTTGCGACAGCTACCTCCGAAAGGCTTGGTCGTTACGAGCGCATATGAGGATGCCACCACCTGAAGCCGACCTGGTACAGATAGTTAGGGATAACCTACATCCAAAGATAGGGCAGCAGTTCTCGACTGCCACTGTTAGGTCCATGGATCAGCTTCAGAATTTATGTCGCATGGCAGAACGGTGGTTGCAACGCCGTGATATTCTTAGACGATCTGTCAGACCCGACATCCATGAAGTAGACCTTGACCCCGCCCAGGAGGCTGAGAATCCCTCTAACGTCCCTGGGATGGGAATGGAAGAAGTGAGGCGCACCCCAGAAGCGGCAAGTCGTGTGGCTTGTAGGAACTGTGGCGTTGCGGGACGCTCCTTCCACTCTGGCAGTGATACCACCACTTACTCCTGTGAGGTGGATGAAGTGAGGCGCACCCCTGAAGCTGCCGCTCGCATGATTTGCTGGAACTGCGGCGTAGTGGGACACTCATTCCATTCCTGTCCCAGTGAGACCAGGAGACTCTTCTGCTACACCTGTGGTCAACCAGGAGTAGTGTCACCTAAGTGCTCCAGGTGTAACCCGGAAAACGCCAGGGCGAGTGGTCGAAGCAGGGGACCCCACTCGCCGAAGAAAATGATCAGCAAGGCGACTTCGACGACACCCTTAATTACCCTGCCTTGTCACAATATACCCAGACTGAACCCACTCATAAAGAGAGTACCACCCAGACAGATCCTTTTTACCTCATGCGAGGAATGTCCTTGCATGAGAGGCAACTGAATTATGGCAAAGTGAGAGCGCGTATCTTTGCTGAAGAAGTGACTCTTCCTCTCAATCGAAGAAGACGAAGATGGAGAGAATTCAGAGAGAGAAAACGTGCAAGAAGAAAGACGCAACAATCTTTAATATCCACAGTCATTACCAGTCAAGATGACGGTCGACCTTACGTAAGAGTGCAGATCGGCAGTGAATCCATTCTGGGTTTGCTCGACAGCGGTGCTAGCGTGAGTTGCTTGGGACAGGGAGCCCTAGAGTTTGTCCAGCGCTCAGGCTTAAAACTATCCGCACTGTCAGCCTCAGTTCGTACCGCCTACGGTACTAGCCAGTCCGACCCCGGCACAATAAGAACTGCAGTCACCTTTCGAGGACAGACTGAATTATTCACCCTATTTATAGTGCCTGGCCTAAGCCAGCCATTGTATTTAGGCGTCAACTTCTGGCGAGCGGTTCAACTTGCGCCAAACATTATTTCCGCTCTCGATGTACAGCCTTCTTCTTCGATTGAGACGAACTTTCACCAACTAACACCCCCGGATAGAAGTAAACTCGACACAGTCATTGCTCAATTTCCTTCATTTGTAGCTCTAGGTTTGGGAAAGACTCACCTAGAAGAACATGTCATTGATACTGGTGATGCCCTACCCATAAAACAGAAGCACTATCCCATTTCTCCAGCAATCCAAAAGCTGATGTACGACGAACTCGACCGTATGTTGGAGTTAGGGGTAATTGAAGAGTCCAACAGTCCCTGGAATTCCCCAGTTGTACTGGTACGTAAACCTGGGAAGGTCAGGCTCTGTTTGGACTCTCGTAAGGTGAACCTAGTAACAAGAAAAGACGCCTACCTCTTACCCCACATCGACGGATTGCTTGGACGACTGCAGGACACTCATTTCATTTCGTCCATCGATTTGAAGGATGCCTTTTGGCAAATTCCTTTGGAGAAACAGTCAAGGGAAAAGACAGCGTTCACAGTGCCCGGCAGGCCGCTTTATCAATACACTGTTATGCCATTTGGCTTGTGCAATGCTCCGCAAAGAATGTGTCGTTTGATGGATAAAATTATTCCTGGTCGCCTACGGGAATACGTTTTTGTTTACTTGGACGACTTACTTGTTGTATCTCCAACTTTTGATGCCCACCTAAAAGTATTAAGAGAAGTAGCTGATTGTTTGCGCAACGCTAAGCTCACAATCAATGTAGAGGAAAGCCGCTTTTGCGTCAAGCAGGTCCGCTACTTGGGTTTCATGATTGGAGATGGAACTCTGAAAACCGACCCCGAGAAAGTAGCAGCGGTGGCGGATTTCCCTATACCCCGCTCTGCTAAGCAAATCCGTAGATTTCTCGGAATGACGGGTTGGTATCAGAGATTCATCCCCAATTATGCAACCTTAGCAGCCCCCATCACGGACTGCTTAAAGAAGAGCAAAAGCTTCTCTTGGACCGACGACGCGCAGCAATCGTTCGAGAACTTAAAAGAAGCTATGTGCAGTGCACCAATCTTGACGACACCTGACTTCTCAAAAAGGTTTTATATTCAATGTGATGCTAGCACCTCTGGTGTTGGTAGCGTTTTGTTTCAAGTTGATGAATGCGGCGTTGAAAGACCCATAGCGTACATGTCCAAAAAGCTCAACCCAGCGCAGCGCAACTACAGCATTACTGAACTGGAATGCTATGCTGCTGTGTTGAGTGTAAAGAAATTCCGAGCTTACGTTGAAGGACACCCATTCACCATCATCACTGACCATGCCAGTCTGAAATGGCTGATGAGTCACTCAGATCTCTCTGGTAGATTGGCTCGATGGAGTTTAAAGCTGCAGGCTTTTGACTTCCTGATCGAGCATCGCAAGGGTTCGCAGAATGTGGTCCCTGACACTCTGTCCCGAGCACACACCGAAACGGCAGAGGGGTTGACAGTAAGTGCAGTCGACGTAGACTTAAACTCGCCATACTTCTTCACGGAAGAGTATGAGCAGTTGAAATCGGCTGTGCTTGCTCACGCAACACAACTCCCTGATCTCTGTGTCTCGGACGGGTACGTATACAAGAGGACCCAACCCCGAAGCGGTGACTCGATTCAGGAGGACTTAGCCTGGAAGCTTTGGGTCCCATCGGGTCTGGTCGAAGGTTTGATTCGAGAGGCTCATGAGTCACCTCAATCCGCACACGGAGGCTTCCATAAGACGCTAAGTAGGCTCCGCGATAAATATTACTGGCCCAACATGGTAACGCAAGTACGCTTATACGTCTCTCAATGTCAAGTATGTAAAGAAACCAAGTCACCTAACACCATTCTAAGACCACCTATGGGCAAGCCCTTGGAATACCAACGTCCATTCCAATTTATTTATATTGACTTTCTGGGACCTTATCCTCGCACGAAGCGAGGCAATACAGTCATTTTTGTTGTATTAGACGGCTTTACAAAGTTTGTTTTGTTGAAACCTATGCGGGCTGAGAGGGCAGATCTAGTATGCGACTTCCTGGAAAAAGACGTTCTGTCTGTTTTTGGTGTTCCGGAAACCATCTTCTCTGATAATGGTCGGCAGTTTGTATCCAACACCTTCCAGAAACTGCTTAATGATTATGGGATTAAACACGTTAAGACCGCTAAGTATTCCCCACACCCGAATGCCTCCGAGCGAGTTAACAGATCCATTCTGTCTGCCATTCGTGCATACCTGCAAGATGACCACAGCGCATGGGACTTACATCTCGCGGCCATAGGAAGCGCTTTACGCACATCAGTACACCAATCTATTGGCATTAACCCCTATTATGCATTATTCGGCCATAATATGGTGCAGCACGCTTCGACCTACCCATTATTACGACAACTTGAGCAGCTGAAAACCGGTGACGTGCACGTATTGCCAGGAACAGACCGCCTTCAGCTGATCCGCACCCGTTTATAAAACCACCTCCAACAAGCCCACCACAAGCATGAACGAGCCTACAACACTCGCTGTCGCGACGTTGCATACACTTTGCTCAAAGCGATATGGAGAAAGGGATAAGCGCAAAATTGGCCAACAAATTTAATAAGGCCAGAATTGTCAAGAGGGTTGGACAGAGCCTGCATCAGTTGGAGGACATGCAAGGCAAGTCCTTGGGCACATTCCATGCCAAAGACATCCGGCAGTGAGATACACCCCAACTATAGGCAGTCCAATTTCAATCGTCCGTCCGAACATACAAAAATCGTCCGAATTTCATTTTTTTTGTTATTCCGTCCGTCCGCGTCCTAGACAGCAATGCCCGGCTAGCTCAGTCGGTAGAGCATGGGACTTACTCTCAGGGTCGTGGTCGTGCCACACGTTGTTTTAATCAAGCAGTGAGGAAGATCTGAACTCTCCAGCTCCTCATTAGAGCTTGGAGGGGAAAGATCTGACTCTCTGTTTGAGGTGGGAGTGACCGGCTATCCTCCTTCCTCTCATTAGGGAATGAAGCGATACTGGGAACTGCCACGGCAGCGTGCCAGCGCAAGACCCTGGGGTAGTCTCGTGCCTCCATTGAGCTCGGGTAGATCCTGTCTCACTCTTTTCAGCTCCTCTCTCATCGGACGCTAGAGCTATAGGCCTTGAGAGAGAGACCTGTGTTGTAATGTGAGACATATGGAATTCAATATTTAACTAGCTCCATCTAGGAGACTAGTAGCACAAATCACAATGCCATAACCAGAGAACACACCTTTAGGAATTTATGAACGCGTCCTTCTTCTTGCTCTGTGAGTGACACCCCTGCTTCTGCCACGGAACGGATGTGCCATCTAGCATCTTGTGATAATGAACAAGAAGAAGAAAATTTTCATTCCGTCACAAGCAAACGCAGATGGTGAATAAACGAAGTGCAAGTGTCAACGAAATTTATAAACCTGTTCCTGAATTATCAAAACCATCCAGGCCCATTCAACTTTAAGATCAAGTGTTTCCATTCCGTAAGTTTAGATTTTTCAATTTACCTCTAAATTAATCACGGAAAATAATTGGGTTTAGTGCAAGCATCCTCTAAATCGCCCCGAACGAAGACACCAACAGGAAAATTAAAGAAAATCTCTTTATTTATCGCCCCGGTACAGTAACCGGAAGAAATTTAGCAGAACTGCAATTATACATAAGTGCTACATGTTCAAGTGGCTCGGCAGATTACCCCCCTGCCACCCTAGAAAGCCAGCGCAGGCTAACCTCAAAGGAGACACCACCAAAAATCTACACGGTAAGTAACATTTTCAATAAGGAACATCCGTGTATGTGAATGGGAAAATATAAATCCTTCACCTAGCAGGCATATCGCATTGACCATTTGGAGGAAAACTCCACGCGCAAGGGAACTCACTAGTTGATGTGCATCCCTGGGGTTACTTAGTGGCAAAACTCCCAAATTCGAGATACTGGCAGAACGTAGGTAGTCTACCCCGGTTTTTAATAACGACGTCACCAAATAGAGGCCCCAGCAAGGCCCCAAAAAAAGCGAAAGGAACAGTGAAGAATAGGTGGCAAATGTCAGCAGAAATTGAGACCTGCTTTCCCTAAGGACAGGTGCGACCAACGGCAGGCAGCTCGTACCACTGGCCCCCCCCCCATTCATGGTCCGTATTGGATTGGTTTGACTCCAAAAAGGAAAAAAAATAGAGGAAAAAAACCCAAAAAAAAAACGTACAACGCTTCACCTGTCAACGGCAGGCAATTGTAGACCGCCTTATCAGGATCATCAATTCTTTAAGGTCACAAAATAATTTCTTTTTTTAAACTAACAACAAGAAAAAATTTTACAAAGAGTGCTTCTCGTGAATGCCTCAAGTAGGGGTAGTTGTATCAAGGTGACCCCCATGAGCGACAGGTTGTATTTACGAGAACACCCTACACGAAAAGGAGAAAAGTAAATAATAATTTTTAGTCATACCAAAACGCTGTGAATGGTAGCGAATAGTGTAGCTCTCAATCAATATGAGAAGAAAATAGAAACTAACCTTTTTATTAATCAATATTTATATTAATCAATAGCTTTTATTTGAAAAAGATAAAAATTAAAAATTTTTATATGAAAACACAATTTAATAAACCCCACCCTTCAGGTGATGTTGAGGTACGCTTTACATAGAACTCGTAAGATCATTAGTATTCGTGCAGTTAACGTTGTTTCATCATACCCAGAGTACTTAAATTCAGTGTCAAGCAAACATTTAAATTAACAAGTGATCAGGGTTTTTGCCTAGCTGTACTTATTTGTGTCCATAGACAGATAGATATTGTATCAGCATTGAATATTATTAACATTGTTTATTCTGGTTATGATAATGAATTATTGAAATTAAATATTAACGAAAGTGGGCCATCAAATCGCGATAACTCGGTGTAATCGGATCATTGTAGTCAAGTTTGATACTGAACTCGCTTCATTCTCGCCAATGGTGTCGTGTCGCCCTAGATCTGGCCAGATAATCGAATCGCGAAACCTCGAGATTAAGTCCGTGCGTAGTCTTCCGTTGTCTTATTTAGCTCGTTGAATTATCGTACGCCAATTTACCCTCCTGACTGAAACGACCCATCCCACTAAGATAAAGGCTTTGAAAGTGAAATATTATTAACATATTTTCTCGACAATGTTGTTACAACTGTCACTGTTCTTTTAGCTGAGTATATATAAGTAGAAGAAACATAATGAAAATTAGACTAAGTCGTTTTAAAAGTCATTGATTAATGGTAATCTGAATACCAATAGATATAATTACGTTGTTGCTGCAACCTGTTAGGCAATTAGTAGTTGGACAAATCTTATTAAGATTCAATCGTTTGGTTTACCCTATTACAAAAATCAGTATCTAAATGAACTAATGTAATTTTAATTAATTTTAATTCACTTCTTGCAAATGTTAGACTGCTAGTTAGCTAATCTAGAACGAACCGTGGTAGGAAATCACAACATCCAAATTTACAGTTACTTAATTTTGTTTCTTTATTGAATATATATTTATATTAATTATTATGAATTAAATCCGCGTTTTGATTTCAGGTAACCTAATGAAGCTTCTTATCCTTCCCGCTTCCCGTATCCCCATTTCCTCATGTTTTTGTTGATTCTTATTTGATTTTATTTTAATTGTTTTTTTTTGTTTTCAGCACCCTTTTCTAGGTTGGGCCTGTACCCTAGCCAGGTACAGGGGTGGTGTGAGTTAGTGACCTGAACTATCGCTATGGGGGTAATCTTTCTTTTATTGGTATGTTCAAGATAGTTCAGGGCGGCTAGGAACAACTGGTGACACCAGACCTGTTGTTCCTCCTTCAAGTTCTGCTTTCTCGTTTTTTTTTCATTTCGTGGCAGACCTGAAGAAAGGATACCACAACCTTTCTTCGCCACAGGCACTTCTGTTTGCGATGTGTGATAGGATGTCCAAGGACCCTGACCCCATACCGACGAGCTAGGACGTGCTGCCAGCTAGCGCGTGCCACTTGGACATCTTGCGGCAACTTCACGTTGCTTATCTGCGCACACATTACATCCTTTTTCATTTCCTGGGATGCCACAGTGCCCCGGCACGTATATTTGTGTGACTGTGTGGCTTCCTCAAACAGTCTCTTGATCGTATTTCCATTACATACTCGGACGATCTTCTCATGTTGGGTTTGCATTCCCCTTACCTTCCACAGTTTATTTATTCGTAAACGTATAGCCGAGTTTAGTGCTACTTGTTTAACATAGATTTTCAGTGGAGTTATATTTAGAATGACCTCCAAGGCCCTTGTCGGTATTGACCTAGTAGCCCCTGTAATGCCTAAACAGCACATACGTTGGGCCTGGTCCAAAATCTTCTGGTTGCTGCCCACCTCCATAGCTTCCCACCAGACTATCGCTCCATGTGTTATCATGGGTCTGATTACATATGTATATCCATTTTATAATATAGGGTGATAGTCCCCATACCCATTTCTACACGTCCAGAAAGCTCTAACCGCTTTGTTTTTCTTTTCGCGTAGGTGCCTAGCCCAATTTAGTTTATATTTCTTAATTGATTTATTTTAGTGCAGCAGCAGAGTTCCGTTTTATTTGGGTTTATCTTCAGTCTGCAATCCTGCGCCCAAGAGGTTCCCGTGTTGATTGCTTCTTGAAGTAGGTATCCCAAGTTTTCTTCAAACTTACCTCTGACTACTATCGCTAGGTCGTCCGCATAACAAGTTACGAAGAGACCTTTATCCGATAGGGCTTCAAGTTATTCATCAATCACTATCAGCCATAAGAAAGGTGAAAGAATCCCTCCTTGTAGAGTTCTTCTATTTACCCGTGCCGGCAGTTGTTCATTACCGAAACTTGTAATTATGATTCGGTCTTCCAGCATGGACTTGATCCATTTGATTGTACTGTCATCAGTGCTATAGTCCGTCTTATTTGGTTTGGGTAGAAAAACTACTTTGCCACATTCCAGTTTTTAGGAGTGTAACTGAACTTTAGACACGCTCTAAAAAGTAGGGCGAGTTTGTTCCATAGTTTGTTACCTCCCTTCTGTAGCATGATGGGATATATTCCATCTCTTCCGGAGCTGGGCTGAACGATTTTACTGCCCATCTTACCTTGTTCAAAGTACACAGCCTCTTCGCTTGCTCCTCTTTCATTCAAACTTGGGATCTCCAAGGAATAGCTTCTTCCGTCATCGATTCCCCCTCCACCAGGGTACTCCCCGTTAAGCTACTTGTAATCAGCTTCTCAAGAGATTCCTTCATGTTGGATGAGTTTTCGATGAGTTCCAATTGGCTTTTTGATTTAGGTAATACTTTCCTCAGTCTAGCTGTCTCACCCGTGCTTTCAATTTGGCTAGTAAAAACTTTCCATGATTACCTCTGGGCTTTTTGGCACTCGGACTTGAATTGCCTGAGTGCCGTTTTATATTCTTCCCAGAGTTCCTCTCTTTGGTGTTTATTAGCTTTATTGAATAGCTTTCTGGTGCTTTTTCTCATTTCCATGAGAGAAGAATTCATCCATCTCTGTTTCCATACTGTTTTCAGTCGTTTCTTTGGACAAGCTTCCTCGAATGCGAGTCTGATAACATCATCAATGTTAGCAGTCTCATCATCGATTCCCTGTGTTGATGCCAAAGGAGCATTTCTTGTACACAATTTTGTGTTTACGACCTCCCTATATTTATCCCAGTTTGTTTGGGGTGTCTAAAAGTCAGAGGATTATTTCTGACATTGACACTTAGCTCAAACAGTATCCATCGATGGTCCGAGAATGATACCTCGTCAGATACATACTCATCAACAGTCCTCCCATTCGCAAATGTAATGTCTATAACTTGTTCGATGTCTATAACTTGTTTTCTGTTTTTATTACTAAAAGTTGGCTAATTGCCCCTATTTAGAATAAAAAGTTCCGACTTTACTAGGTATTCAATTAAAGACTTACCCCTGTCATTGCTGTCCGTGCTGCCCCACACAGTATGGTGTGCGTTTGCGTCCCAGCCTATGACTAACCTTAGGTTTGTATCCTTTACATACCTTACCATATTCTTCAGAGTTTCCGTGGGAGGTGGATTCTCTTCATATGGAAGGTATGCCGATGCTAGTAGTAGCTTCTTTTGGTCTCGTTATAGCGTGTATCTCTTTTTTAACAATTAAGCAAGCCCTGGGCTTACCTCATTGTATACAAACAATTAAACACTTTTGAGATCCAGTTCGTGGATCAGTGCGATCTTCACCATCATCTCGGTTAGTGCGGCCGTAGCCACACTGCTCCTGTGTAGGTTGGCTTGAACCAACCACGTCATGATGATGGTTCTATCTTTTTTGGGGTGGAGGTCCTGGTTATTAACTATGTCATTTACTTAATTTGAGAAAACATTTATTTACCAAAAATGAATTCTATTTGTACAAACATTAATTTTATATAACTAAACATTAAATCTTTTTGGAATGTCATCATTACCATTTATAAAGTCATCAAATCAATTTGGACAAGAATCAATTCTATTTGTCCTAACATTAAATTAATCTGACAAAGTATGAATTTAAATTGAGAATGCTATATAAAAGGGTGAATTCCTAAACGTGTTCCTGTTGCAGTGTTGCAATAATCAAATTCGTGGTAGTACGCTGATTACAGCGTATGACTACGAAGCTGAACACCATCACTGCGGCAATTCATCCATACTGTAAATCCCCGACCAAGAATAATTGGTGTAACAAGTGTCCGCAAAAGATAAATGATACAGTTTGGCAGGAACGCCATGCGCTGCGGCATCCACTTTTGTTCTCTAATAAATTTTCATTACTGTGTTACCATCCTGTGATACAAAAAAATTTCATATAAAATGAAATTAGAAATTATAGCGTATGAAAAGAAGTGAAATTGTTCAACTGTTTAAAACAAAACAGTGGTTGTCCGCCTATCTATATCTAAGCAGAAGTAAATTAACTTGTGGAACGTGTAAAAGATAAGGTAGAGACATCAACCAGGACGATAGCACATGTTTTTAGAGTTTCGCACATGACTACTTAATGAGAATTATTTAAGAATAACTTGAGGTACCGTAAACAAAAGAAAACTCCAAAATATTCTGCGTCGCAGATGGAAAAGACTCCAAAATGTTGCAGGTATTTCCGATTAAGGCATTTTAAGAACGGATGAGTCATCACTATTGATGACAAAAAATATTTTTCCTTTTCGAATTTCAGTATGAGCAGCGAGCAGCATCAAGCAACTGGATAGAGCTAACCTGGAGATCAGGGAGCTTCACGGCCATGGGCTGGAGTTGGCGCTTACCAAGCCCGAGATCGTCCTTCTGACAAAGAAGCGCATTCCGTTGCTGATCCAGATCCGGGTAGGAGACATGTCGGTCCTGACGCGGCCTGCGATCAAATACCTGGGGGTTAGCCTTGATTGTAGGCTCTCCTTCTTCGACGAGATCAAGGGCCGGGCCGATAAGGCGGCTGCGGTGACGGTGGCGCTGAGCAGAGTTATGGCCAACATTGGCGGACCCAGACCCTGCAAAAGCCACCTATTGCTCCGCACCGCCGAGGCCATAATGCTCTACGGAGCAGAGGGGCTGATGCAATGCGGTGGGAGAGGTACCGTAAGCGTATACTTGCGGTACAACGCCGCGCAGCACTCCGCATTGTGAGCTCCTACCGCACGGTCTCGGAACCGGCAGTGCTAGTGGTCGCGGGGGTGATACCCATTGACCTCTTAGCCAGGGAGCGGCAGTTCGTCCATCTGGAAAAACCCATCTTGGGGGGAGGCCACGAGAGTGGATCGGGCCAGGACCATGGCGTCCTGGCAAGAAAGGTGGGATGGAGAGTCGCGGGGCCGGTGGACAGCCCGGGTGATTCCTCAGCTGGACACTTGGATGAACCGTCAGCACGTTGCGGTGGACTACTATCTCACACAAATGCTGACGGGGCACGGCAATTTTCGGGACTTCCTCCACCGCATAGGAAAGGTTCCAAGCCCGTGCTTGGTATACTGCAGCTTTCCATCGGACTCCGCTTTCCACACATTCTTTGAATATGTCGGTTGGAGAGCGAAGTAGGCCGAGATGGAGGCGGAGACGGGCAGCATGACCCCGGACAATATCGTTTGGGTCATGCTGCAGAGGAAGGACTACTGGCGGCGGATTAGGAGGGAGGCAACAATGGGACTCCCTAACGGGGGCGCCTGCTAGCTTGCTTGGCTCGTTGGAGGCTGCTCTATATAGTACAGGAAATAAACGAATTACACTTCGAAAAATTACCTACAGGAATTTGACTTGATAAATCGTTAGGGGGGCATAAAAAAAGCTTAACTCTAGATTTCCGAATTGATCCCCCCCCCTGTTTTTGAGAAAATCCAAAAAAACTTTGTATGCGTTTTTCTCGGAATCTATGTGTTTTAGAGAAAAGTTTATTTAACAAAAAATGTTCAGGACATTGTTAACTACATTTTTTGTCCTTGAAGCCATGTCGTACGACTTAAATTACAAAAGGTAGGTGGCGCTAAAGTATCGAAAAAGTGGTTTTTTGGCATTTTCGTTAAGAAAAAATAATTTTTTCATAATAATGTAAATGGGAAAGTTGTTCGTCACAAAAATACCTACATTTTTTATTTAAACAATTTTTTTGTAAAACTTACCGTTCTCGAGCTGGAGCTTGCCAAAGTGTGAATGATTAAAAAATTATTTAATCGTGTAATGTAAATAGTGAAAGTAAGGGCTGCACAGGTATAAACGTCAGCGTCATTCAAAATTGCATACCGTTAAAAATTTGATATACGTATAAGCAAGGCCGGACATATTTGTTCTTTTTATTTATTTATTTATTCTCGTTTTGATAAAAAATTATATAGTATAGGAATACCTTTTCCCATCTTGCCGAGCAGCAGCCGCAGACAAACGTCCATCTGAATAATGCTTATGGCACTGCACGTGAACCTCGACAACATTGCTTTCATTTTCAAGCAATTCTTGGATGTCAGCATCACCTCTGATTTTGCTCGATTTTATCAACGTCTTTCGAGCTTTCGGCCCCACGGTGCTCTTATCACTCTCAGCAACACTTTTCTTACAAACGAAACAGACACTCATTTTGAATAGCAAAGTTTAGACGCCTTTACTCTTCAAAACCCCGGCGAAAGTAAAAAAGAACCGTTAATTACGCTGCGTTGCATCTTTCCGCCTACAGTTCGAAAACGGTAAGTTTTACAAAAAAATTGTTTAAATAAAAAATGTAGGTATTTTTGTGACGAACAACTTTCCCATTTACATTATTATGAAAAAATTATTTTTTCTTAACGAAAATGCCAAAAAACCACTTTTTCGATACTTTAGCGCCACCTACCTTTTGTAATTTAAGTCGTACGACATGGCTTCAAGGACAAAAAATGTAGTTAACAATGTCCTGAACATTTTTTGTTAAATAAACTTTTCTCTAAAACCCATAGATTCCGAGAAAAACGCATACAAAGTTTTTTTGGATTTTCTCAAAAACAGGGGGGGGATCAATTCGGAAATCTAGAGTTAAGCTTTTTTTATGCCCCCCTAACGATTTATCAAGTCAAATTCCTGTAGGTAATTTTTCGAAGGAACCCTATTTTTTCGTGCTTCGTTTCCTGTACTAATAGGACTCCACCGCGAGCTAATGTCTCCCAGACGGTTCCGTGGTAGTCCTCCTGGAGGGGGGTTTTAGCCGGTAGGAGTGCTCGTTGGCCAGGTGCGCCCGGCACACGGGTGGCTTCAGCTAGGTGCGTAAACGCATTTCCCCGCTCCTAAAAAAAAAGTATGAACCGAAAGTTTTTGCTTGGTGCGCCATTTCTTGCTTTTCTGTTTGGCGCTTTTGTCGTGTTAAAGGAGAAGCAGTTAATTCCGACATTTATATTAAAAAGTGGTTACCGAAATTAGTCCGTTTCATATAAGAAAAGCGTATCATTCCAATTATGATGTCATCTTCTATCCGGATCTTGCATCATGTCACGCTAAAACGGTGCATACCAAAGCCGGACAATCAACCCAACACAAGCTCGACCCAAAGAGGCTTTTTTGGCTATATTAACTTGCTTGGCTTATGATAACAAATGGAAAGCAAAATCCGAGGTTCAGCTGCGAAAAAGAATTACCCAGAAGTTTAAAGAAGTGGACATAAAAGTAATTCAGAACATGATATGCAAGGTAAATTATATCTTAAAAGAATTGAAGATTACGGACCATTAGAGGCAATTTAACTTTTTAATTATTAATTCTTCTTTGATAAATTAGTGGTTATAATAATAAATTATTACTAAAAGAGACAAGACCATTTGTTTTGTTACGCCTGGCTCCGTGCTTTCCTGTAAATAGACGATGGAGAAGAGAGCCTAGAGGAAGTTGGGTTGAAAAATTTATTTAAAACAATTAGTCTTAGCACTCGTAATAACTGTTGTGATCGCCGCCGTGCTCCTTGAGGAGAGCGGGGACCATTCTTTATGAGTAGATAAAATAAAACAACAGGACTTCACGACAGAAAGTCTATTTTACCGATTTTATTAATTAGGCCGGGCACAAACAAACAAACCAAGACTTTACAACACAATTTATTTTATATGATTATATTCTTTAAGTATAAATTAATAATCTAAGAAAACAATCCGAACACTCAAAAAAAAAAATCCACTCGACTGTATAGTCGCTGGTGAAAAACTCAACTGTTTACTATCATGGGATCCCTCACGAGCCCAGCAAAACACAAGATCGTGTCATCCGACACTCACCTCGTATCACCAGGCGTCGCGAAGAATTCCCAGAAGAACTCAGCACATGAAATGCTTTGGAATGTCACTTGTATGCACAGATAGTGAAAGCTCTGTACATCCTACGAAAATAACATTTCTGCTATTGGCCCAAAACTGCATAGTTAGTTAATTTGTGCTAAATCTCGGGTTGCACGAACTAAATCGATTACAATTCCATGTTTAGAACTTAACGGAGCCTTGCTATTGCAAGAAGTCACCCGAGCCTTTGATTTTTCACCAGGCAATGTGACGCTGTGGTGCGATTCAACTATTGTTTTACAGTGGTTAAACCTTAGAACAGAAAACGAAAGGAAGTGCAATACCGTGTATAAACCGTGTACGTGTTTTCCGATTTTTTTTTCAAAGGAAAGGTGCGGGAAGGGAGCCTCAACTTCGCCATAACGAAATGTAAATTTAACGTGGACTTTCTGAAGAGTGCGGATCCAAGTGTTTATTGAATAATTTTCAGTGTTTATTTGTTAAAAGTGGTGTAATTTTACAAATAAAGACAATTAACATTTAAAAGACTGTTTTCGCTTAGTTTACTAAGAATCTCACGTGCTTAATTTGGACTTTTTTCGTGATGAAGTGTGCGATATTTTGTTGTAAAAATAATTGACGCATTGTGTGTGGAAAATCATTTTTCAGGGAAGTTAAATAATGTAATAAGCAATTATACAGCATTTTCTTTGAAATATGTGCAAAAGCTGTATAAATAAAAGCTAAATTACCAAAAAAATAACCATTTCTCTTGATGGCGCTCGTTTGTTTACATTTGGATTCATCAGAGTTTTAGTTCGCCTTATTGGTTTCAGCGACAGCTTGTAATGTATCTGTGTGCGTGATGAGCAACGTGAAGTTGCCGCAAGATGTTCAAGTGGCACGCTCTAGCTGGCAGCACGTCCTAGCTCGCCGGTATGGGGTGTAGGTCCTTGAACATCCGATTCACACATCTACAATCGAATTCCGCGTGCCTGTGGCGAAGAAAGGTTGTGGTATCCTTTCTTCAGGTCTGCCAAGGAAAAAAAACGAGAAACAGAAAACAGAAGGAAGAGCAACAGGTCTGGTGTCACCTGCTACCCTTAGCCGCACTGAACCATCTTGAAATTAGCAAAGGCAAGAAAAAAACTACCCCCGCATGCGATGGTTCAGGTACTAACCCACCACTATTCCTACACCTGGCTAAGGTGTAGGAGAAGGGTGCTGAAACAAAAAAAAAACAAACAAAATTTAACTCAAACACATTGGGATAGAGGGAGAAGGGATGAGGAAAGCAAGAAGGTGAAGAAGCGTTAGGGAATTCCTGAAATCAAAAAAGAAATTATCTAGAACATATTTAATTCACTAGGATATAACATAAACAAATTAATAATGTAAGGCTTAAATTAAAACCTTGGTAAGTTAACTCAGCAATCCATTTCTAATCTACACACTTAACTCTTAAGCTACTTGAATTTTCAATCAAATCTGATTTATAGACGAAATATTAAATATTCTTACAAAAAAAATTAAGGTTCAATTTATTAATATAATAATTTAATTGTTAATATTCCCGGGATATTTATACGACTGCTATATATGAATAGCATTCGGTCTTAAATGAGATAATAAAATAATTCTCAAAAAAAAAATTTTGGATGATGCAGAATTGCATCGCAATATTACTTATAGTCACTGACTGCATTCACGTCACCTGAATTCAAAAATTATGATTACTGATGTGTTTTCTTCTCATTTGTAATTAAACGACATTCTTTAGAAGTAGGGCAGCAATTCTATACTACTGTTTGTGCACAAACATAATAACATTGACTGCTAGCAAAGCTCTAAAATCACTTATATCCTGTTTGAGTATACTTTACAGTGTTAAATGGTTAAGTCACACAAGAATACGGTAAAAAAATTAACTTGCTACAACATCCCGATATAGTGCATTGCCAATATTAAAAGAATCAAATAACTAACAACTTCAAATTTTCACTCTAACGATAAAACCAGCCTGCATGCATATTGCACCAAATATGACTTTTCGTTTTTTTAACTTAAGGGGGGAAGTACATGAAGAGGCCGAAAAAAAAGTACTTTTTTGGGATTTATTTTTGGGAAAATGAAAAAGGTCCACATGAATACAATGAATATATGTATTTAGGGCAATGTTTGAAGAAGAGAAAAAACATTTTTTACATTTTGAAAAATAAAAAATTAATCAACTTTTGGTGGGTTTCGTAACTCGTGTCGCGGCTGACATCGAAATCGGCGTAAATTCTCCTGGCCGCAATTTTCATCTGAAATCAAAAAATCAAACATTTTTATACTCAAGGGGGTTGTTTATTCTAGATAGACTACGATCTTTTCGAAATTCGAACATTAACTATAAAAATCGGGCATGAAAAAAAAAGTTGGCTATTTTTGCAAAAATTTTAATTATTTTCGCGTCAAAAATGGTCTTAAAATGATTTTTTTGCTATGTCCGTAGTCTATCTAGAGAAGTTTTTTATGCCCTTTAAAATGAGTGCTGGATGAAGAAAATCGGTTCACTAGTTTTTTGTAATCTTTTACGCCAATTTGAAAAACATGGTTTTGAGAAAACGCCGTTTAAAGTTTGTCCCGAAAAACTGACGAAAAAGATGCAGATAAGGAGAAGGTAAGAGGGGACGGGTATTCTCAGAAAAATCGGTATTTGGACCGAAAACGTCGAAAACGCTCTTTAACAAAGTCGCATTCATCACTATAAATTCCAGAGCAGAAAAAAAATCCGGTAAGCGGAATCACGCGCGCAGCAGAGATCCTCGATCCCAGGCGCGCTGGGCCCGACCGGCGTCCACCACTTTCAAGTGGCATATCTTTCACAATTTTCGAGATAGGCTTTTGGAATTTTGGAATTATATTCTTAGAGCATATACTTATCGATTAAGACAATAAAAAAAATCGATTTTTGAAAACGTCTTCATGTACTTCCCCCCTTAAGGTAATTTAATCACTTGAAACAAACTAAACTCTTACAGTAGCGAAAGATGTTTTGTCAGAAACTAGAATTCCTATTCTAAATTGTTTAGAATACCTTTGACAGTTAACGCTGAACTAAAAATATTACGCTGCACTTTAACTCTCACTGTTGTTTAAGTCTAATTATTAATATATTTATTATTTAATAAAAACAGTCTTGTGTAACCTATACCTAGTAATTACTAACCTAAGCCGTTGTTTTTATAGCCAGAACCATTTCATATGTTCAAAATATAATTTTTGTTGCCGCTTTAATGTACGTCCAGCTACCGAAATATTGTACCATGCTTATCTAAAACTAATTTTACGTACTTACATACATATTTACAAATCTCGAAATCATGGATCTATATCAATGCAGTATTAAGGAGATTATCACAGTGCCCATGATGAAAACGGGTTGTACCCACAAAGAAATGCAAATGTTCAACAGTCATCCTTCGTCCCAAAGGCATTGCTGTTTTTGTCGAACATAGTACAGGAATTGACTGCATTTTCGGCACGTTTTAATACCACATCGATAATTTGCTGGATTTTGTCCAATCCCGGCTGATTGATCTGTTTTCCCTTATGTAATATTTTAATCCACAGGGATGCCATCCAATGCACATTTGGAGAGCGCACAAGCCTGATGATATCCCAGAAATTTAGTAAAGAACTAAATCATTTTGGTTTTATTGTTCTTGGGGGGGGGGGGGGGGGGATATAATGGTGCACTCCTTCACGAGGGTCTCCTTAAAATAGCCTTTTCTGGGCCCACTTATTGGCTTTGAGGTTAACCCCAAAAATTTTTGCTTCACGCAAACAAAATTGGCCTGCTCGTCAATAGCTGAAAGGTTATACCTACGTTAGAGGATTATCCAAGTACGGATGGCTTGGATAATTCGAAAATTCTTTTTGCAAAACAGAAAAAATTTTATTTACCTTAAATTGTCTGTGAACTGGATGCTGCTGCTGTCACGGAACGAATGTCTCTTCCTCTTGATAATTTCAATATGGAAGCAGCACGTCCGTTGCGTGTCAGTGGCAACAAAACAGAAGTACCAATCACAGAGTCTCGAATAATGAGAACATTAAAGTGTGGCTCACATTATAAGCTGGCACAAGTTTTTGCCTGGTGGCTCTAATAAAACTTTAAAAGTATTAAAATATTTTTCTACCTTTTGGTATTTTAGGTTTCCAAAAGATAAAGACTTCAGAGAATTGTGGTTAAAATCAATCAGTAGAACTGATTATATACCATCCGATGGTAGTAATGTTTGCGAGGACCACTTCGAATGAGTCAAAAATTTACTACTTCCATGGTGAAAACTAACACATTCACACCTTTCAAACACATAATGAAAATTTGGAAACTTTTTGAGCATGGTGCACTTCCTTTCGTTTTCTGTTCTAAGGGTTAAACCGACTCACGGAAATTCAAACTATAACTGAAATCGGTCATTGGCGTTATGTTAAGTCAAAGGAATACCCGGCGGATGCTTTGTCTCGAGGACAAGTACCTAATATTTTTCTCAATAATTAGTTGTGGGTTGAAGGACCTGAGTGGCTGAAGAAAAGTGAAAATAACTGGCCCGATGAAACAATTAATGCATTAAATGGTCTTCTGGAATCAAAATCGAATATATGTATGATTTCAAATGTAAATTTAGAGAATGAAATAAAGCATACAAATAGAAATAAATGTAACAAGAATCCAATCAGGAACAGTCAAATTTAAACTTTAATCAAAAACATCCCATCAACATCATTACTTGAAAGAGCTTATCATTCGAGAAGCACACTTAAGATGTTATCATTCTGGTTCTCAAACCACTTTATATGCCGTGCGACAAAAGTATTGGGTCGTAGACGGTCGAAGTCAAGTTCGTCGAGTTACACGGAATTGTGTTCGGTGTACTCGCTTTAGAGCTGCTGCGATCGAATATAAAATGAGCAATTTGCCAAATGTACGAATAAACGAAGCCAAAACTTTCCCAAATTATGCTTATTGCGGACCATTTTACATAAAAGAAAAGAAATTCAGAAACCGAAATAGAGTCAAATGCTATGTTGCTGTTTTTGTTTGCACGTCGATCAAAGCAGTTCATCTGGAAAGAGTAAGTGATATGACTTTCGAAGGTTTTTTGGCAGCTTTACGACGATATTTTGCACGTCGCGGCATGCCGTCACACGTGTATTCAGACCAAGGAACAATTGTATATCACTTTTAGATTCAGAAGATCATAGACAAAGGGTAAGCACATTCGCGCCCACCTGCACATTGGTTGGTTGGTGAACCATTAACGAATTTGCCAGAAGCTGACTTCATAACAAGTCCGGCTAACCGCTTATATAGTTGGCAACATATAGTCAAGGTACGCCAAGAATTTTGGACGAGATGGAACAAAGAATATTTGAACGAGCTCCAGAAATGTCAGAAGTGGACAAAGGATAAGATTAATCTTCAAGAAGGAGCGATTGTATTCATCAAAGAAAAGGATACACCTTTTATGGAGTGGCCCATGGACGAGTTCTAAAGGTTCACCCCGGCACGGACGCTGTCGTTCGAACAGCTACTGTAAAAACAGCTACGGGTGAATATAAAAGATGTGTGAGACAATTATGTCTATTACCTGTCGACCCACTATATGACAAACTTGTGAAGAGCTGTAGAATAATCGTAATAAAAAATGAAATAATAACAAATGATAATACTATACAATAGGTACCTACTAAGTACCTCAAACAATTTTTTTTAATTCGAATTAATATAATCATGTAAAATTGACTTTTATAGTCTCTCATGTCATGTTAATATAATTTAAAATAAAGGTTAATCTATTGTTTGCCTTATGTATTAATATTATTTTCTTATTAATTTATAAGATTATGTTTCTAATATAACAAAGCTTGTTGATCTCTCCTCTCTCAACGGGGGGAGTATGTCGCGTCCTGAAAATGTAAAAATCAAATCCAAGTGTCGACCGTCTGGAGCCTCGATCGCCATAAATACATAAGTAATTATATTCAAACGTAAATAAACGAAATAAAAAGGGTCTTCATGGTCCGTACAATTACTAAGAAATGCGAAAAAATGTTAAAGGAAACACATTATTCCTGGAAACAAAAACCTAAATTTTAGTTCGCAATGAAATGGAACCCTTTTTCCTGAAGCGCAAGGACTAATTAGTTTTTATTCAGTTTGAGCTCATACGCGGTCTGGAAACTATCGGACCGGACGTACAAAAGTACTGCTGGCGACAACCTAATAATTATCAGATGTCACGGGAGACTGGTCTCGCATGCGATTTAATTAAGTTATTACAAAATAGAATACGAATTAACAAGGCGATTCGAAGTGTAATTTAAAAGTGAATTTATTTAATAATAATTGAATGTGAATATATTTAAAAATTAATAAATATATGTAAATTATACAAAAATTAAGTGACTATTCGACAGCACATCCAAGGTAAAAATTTTCACTGACTACCAACCGCTTACCTATGCGCTAAGCTACAAAAACAGTAACGCGAAAATGAAAAGAAGGAAAGCAATATTAGAGGAATACAATTATGAGCTTCTCTACAAACCCGGCAAAACTAACTTCGTCGCCGACAAACTTTCACGATCACCTCAGGGCACCTCTTTACCGCACATAAATTTCATGACAGGCACAGTACACAGTGACGATAGCTCAGGACAAGAACTTATCCCAGCTATCGAAGCTCGCATTAACTGTTTCAAAAACCAGTAGATACCATCAATAACAAACGGACCCTTTACATATGAAAACATAAGGGGAATGATCCAAAATTTCTATCCCCTTCATTTTAAAGGCTATAAAATTAAATTCACTCAAACTAAAGTCAAAGACCTAAGATCGGAACGGAGCAAGAGGAGCAAATCATTTTAGAACATAAAAGAGCTCATTGTAACGCTAAAGAAAATAAAAGTAGTAGTTGTACTGGAGAAATTTTATTTTTCAAGAATGCTGCAAAAAATCATCAATCAATCAAATAGTAAAACAATGTAGTACTTGTATGAAACACAACTATGACAGACATCCGCCTAATCTTGACAATGGAAAAATTTCAATTCCCCAAAATCTAGGACAAAGCTTACACATAGGCATTTACATAGTCTAGTCGAAAAAAGATTGGTGATTGCTGCAATAGACAAATTCTACAAGTACGCACAAAAACTTCTTCAATCGCGATCCGCAGAAGATGTAAGAGAGCCTCTAAGGCAAATTTTCTTCACTTTCGGTGTCCCACAAAGAATAGTTATATACAACAAAAGTCTCTAAACTCTAGCTTCATAACTTTCATTATAAAAGACCAGTTTGGTATTAGCATTTTTCAAACGCCCCATACTATAGTAGTGCGAATGGACAAGTTGAAAGGGGCCACTCCACACTGTAAGAAACAATGATATGTCTGAAGACAGAAAGCTTCCATAGATCATTCGACGAGTTACTTGACAGAGCAGTATACACATATAACTACTCGATACACTCAACAACAGCAAAAAGACCAGCAGAAGTATTCTTCGGGAGAAGAGTATGTTAAATGTTAATCCCAAAACGTATGAAAAAGCTAGAGAGGATAACATACAAAGGCTACAAGACAGAAAGACACGGCACAAAACTTACACCGCGATACAAAAAGGAGATCGTAAAAGAAAACAAAGAAAAGCTTAATAATTGCAGAGTCAGGCAGGACAGTTCGTAAAAGTCATATTAAAACTTAACATTTTCTCACTTCTAGGACACTCCATATCAGTTGCCTAGCCGATACCCAGATACTGGATTACTTCAATTTCCAATCGGTTCAAATAAAAACGGGGATAGCAAGATTGCAGACAAGAACATTCAGAATAAACTCAACCTCGCACTATTCTTTCCGGAAATAGAAACTAACGTTAACCGGTATATCAACAAAGACCACATCCTATATCCCTTACTATTCAACGAAATCACCCAAATCAAAGATATCTTGTATAGATTTAAAATCAAAAACAGAAACAAACGTTTACTCAATTTCTTAGGAAGCGCTTGGAAATGGATAGCTGGTAATCATGACCATGATGACTTCGTAATTTTAAAGGACAAGGTAAATGATCAACTTAAAAATAACAATAAGCAAGCCATTATTAATAAATTGACCGAACAAGAAATTAACGAAATAAGAAATGTAACAAATAAAATTATAAAAGTCATAGAGTCCGAAAAATAAGTAGATAGTGATTTAATATTAAGTTATAAATATAAGCTAGAAATGTTAAATGAAGAAATGAAAATAACTGAAGAAGTTTTGACAGGAACGATATTTCTTACACAAATTTAGATGAAGCACTATAATTTTCAAAAATAAAAATAGCTTCAAACAACAATACTACTTTATATATCATAAATCCACAGATGGAGAACCTTGCTCTTCATTCCTAATAAAAGCTGTTAAGAAAAATAGTATAATGAATAAATTAGGATACGAAAACATTATAGAATGTAAGGACAAATTATACGGTGTTAAGGTAACTTGTAAGAAGTACAACCTGTACATGCATAGCATACCTGCTTAGAAGTCGAACACCAGCCTGCACCACAATCAACAACCAACATGTCCCATCAGTGGAACTACTATCACGGCTAATTAACACGGGTCTGAACAATAAGCTATCACTAAATCCAGTCAAGACCCAGAGCATTGTTTTGCATAATCGAACGATTGATTTATCTTCTACGATCCCCCCACTGTATCTGAATAACATGCGTATCAACTATTTGGAAACTGTTAGAAGTTTGGGCATGACTATTGACGCTAAGCTTACTTGGCATCAGCATATTGACGCCCAGGTTTCAAGAGTTTACCGAGGGTTACGAAGTCTATGGCGCCATGCTGATTGCACACCGCGACACCTTCGTTTAAGGTTAGTTAAAGCTCTGCTTATTCCTATATTAACTTATGGAGATGTTGTTTTTTGTAATGTAGATTCTCGGAGTCGCGGAAAGCTGAACGTTGCGTTTAATTCTTGCTCTAGGTACATCTTTGGTCTGCGTAGATATCAGATATCGGCTATGCGTCATGATGTTTAAAATTATAAATGATCTGACTCCTGGTTATCTGAAGGACAGTACTATGTCTTTGTCCTCACGCCGTACACGGTATCTTTTGGTACCAAGGTTTCGCACATTACTCGGTTCACGCACTTTCTTTATTCATGGTGTCAGAATTTGGAATTCTCTTCCTTTGGGTGTCCGCACCCTTCGGTGCCTCGGAAGTTTCAAGTTAAAGACTTTATTATATTTCTGCTCTTCACATAGATAGTCTCCTTCTCTTATATGCATGCAAGATCTGCTTTTTTCTTTCTTTCTTTTTTGTTTTTTTTCATAATTTTCTTTCTAGTTTATTATCTTAACTTATAGTCACTTTCTATACTATGATTCTGTTTTTCGTTAATATGTTTTAATCTTACTTTCATCAGCTTTCATTAATGCTTAGTTTGCTTTGTTACTTTTTTTGATTTTAATTGTTTCCAGTAGAATTTTCTTTAGAGTTTGCGCATGTAAAAGAGCTTAATAGCTCAAATGTGTTTTTTAATAAAGTATTATTATTATTTGCATTAGATTTGCGTGAAAAAATATTATTTTAGTTCGTGTTGTGCATTTTATGCCGTTTACTGTGTTACCGTTGTGTTCGTTGTGTTCGTATTTGTAAAAGACTTTAAAATAATTTTTTGACAGATTTTACATTTTTTTGAGACATTTTTGCAATTTTGCAATTAATTAATTTCGATCTGTCAGTTTATAATCAAGCGTTCACAGACTTTTTCTGATTTAAAAATAAAACTGACTACTGCACTCAAATGAGTGCAAGTAGTAGTGAGAGTGGTTCCGGAGGGAAGAAAAAACCCCCCAATACACGGAAGAAGAAAGACAGAGGCCAGAAGATGAACCTTGGTTCATTCCTCAGCAACAAAGAGCCCACCGAAGAGGCTGGTAAGGGCCCAAAAGAAGAGGCCAAAAGTTGGAAAGAAGCTACGGGAGCAAGAATGTCCAGCAACTGTACGACAATAGCCGCAGCATTTGTGGAGACAGACGGCGTAGAAAATAGAGCAGCGACACCCGCTATCAAGCCTTCAGCTAAAACTGAGATATCCATCTCAAAGGAAAACCCGTCTTTTGTCGCGAATCTTCTAGCAACATCGATAGGAAAAAAGCACGCGGCGTCTGCTGCAAAAGTGCCGGCGGCATCCGCCGCTTCAAACATTGCTCAAGCACCAAAGTTGGTAGAAGTGGTGAAAGCAGCTTCCAAAGTAGCACCGCCTCCCAATCCAGTGATTATGCGCCCTAAACTCTTTGGGGTAAAAAATTTAACGGGGAATCAACCAGCAGCAGAAGTGCCAACAAAAGTACAACCTAGTGTAGGGGTAGCAGGGACTAGCTACGCCCAACAGGTGAGTGGTAGCTCTAGGAAAAGTTCCAATATTGTTATTCAAGGTAGCTATAACTTGGGTAAGTCTCGCCCCAAGACAGTTGCGGGGCTTCAAGGCCTGTTTGACTGCCAGTGGCAAGATGATCGATATGGTATGCACTTCGAGCACCTTCGTGGGTGCACTCAAAGTGCATACCTTAAAGCCTTGTCACTGGTGGTCCCGTTGGAAAATATTTTCTCCTTCGGACTGGTTGGCCGCGGTATGGTGGAGGTCTATACCACGACCATTGACGCAGCCACTAAGCTGATGCTTGAGGGCATCGACGTGGGTGGTAGGCACCTCTGGTCTGCTTTTCTCGGGTCCCCCTCCGGGCCAGGTCTGAGGATCTTGATGCCTTCTTAGGAAGGTTCGGAAAGATCCACGGCAAGGTCCGGGCAGTACCACTCAGAATGGGGGACGAGGGACTCGGCCGTGGCATCCTGAGTTTAAGCCGTGAAGCACACATCACTCTGAACCAGGGGTGTGTGCTTCCAGATGGCTTCTACTGGAGTGTTGCGGGATCGATGACCTGGATTGAGGTGAGCACTGAAGCGAAATGCCATGCTTGCCATCAGGCAGGGCACTTTATCGCGGAGTGTCCCAAGAGGCTCAGGAAAGTGGCTGAGGCCACTGTGGAGGAAACATCTGCCCCAGCAGAGGTTTCCAAACCAGTGACTTCGCCCAGTGCTGCGCCTGCCCTCTTGGAGCGACCTGCCACTAAGGTGTCTGAGGAGCCACTCCCTGAGGCAAATCCGACGCCGGCTGTAAACAGTGCCACTCCAACACGGGAAAAAGTAGACTCTTCGGACGAGGAGGTTACAAGTGGTAGCCAAAAGAAGAAAAAGAGGAGGATGAAGAGGAAGACGAAGGGAAAGCCTGACCAGGAGGTGATGCCACCACCGAAGAAGGCAGTGACCACTGGGAAGGTCTCGGGGGAAGAGGCTACACCTTGCGCTCCGAGTGCACCATCAGTGACTCCAATGGAAGTCAATGAAGTTCTCTCGGACGTAGAGGTTGTCTCTGCTCTCGAGACGGCCGGTCCGACCCAAAGCGGCTATGAATCGTGTGGACGTTAAATTTCGATTAGTAGCCGCTTTGAAGTGGATCCTGCTTTTGTGGAGGTCCCGAGGGAGAAGTTGCGCTCGCTCCTCGATAGCCTTCACTATAAGAAGAGTTCGGACAGGATCCTGACCATTCTCAGGCGTGAGCTTGGAGATCCAGCCAGGATCCTGCCCCAACTGAAACTCCTCATGGCAGAGGCCAGAAAGAAGGCCAAATATAATGAGGTGTCGAGGTGTGAGCGCCTCTTCAATAAAGTCTCGGGGATCCTTGAGGATCTCCAACTGGACAGGACTCTTCATCATTAGAGTCGTACAGTCAATGTCTGAGTTCTTGCGATTTCTTGAATGTGTAAGATAACATCGATAAATGCAGGGGGCTTGAGTGCACCCACTAGACTACACAGTATTTTCGAAGACATAAAACAATGGAACACGGACATTGCACTTATACAGGAGACAAATTTTACACATAACACATTTACACGTCTTGAACAAAGTTCCAATTTACACAAGGGTTACACAGTTTTTGCCACAGAAACACCCCGTAGAGGTTCCGGTGTGGCAATTGCTGTGTCCCACAGCTTTACACTGATGTCTCCTGTATACACAGACATCTTCCCAGGTTTCGCATCTTCCTTGGATTTTGTCTTAGGGGACAAAACGCTAAAGGTAGTAAACGTGTACCTGCCGCATGACCAGGATACTGCAAGACAGGTGTTGGACTTAATCCTGTCGCATATTACGAACTTCGGTGGTGAGGTTATCCTTGGTGGTGACTTCAACTGCACACTAGATTCTTCAATCGATCGTCATTCTAGAGTTGAATTCAACTCGATGAACGCCGCGCGATTATCGAGCCTAGTCAGACATAGCAACCTTGTGGATGTCTGCCGTTGGCTTAATCCAACGACTAGGTCATACACAAGGGTTTACCGAAATGTCCAGGGTAGCTTTTCGGGTTCGAGGATAGACAGACTTTACGTTTCGTCTAGCCTTCTTAACTTTTTCGTTAGTGTCACTCATGAAGTGTGTTCATTAAGTGATCACCTTCTTGTTGTGGCGACTAGCACTTTGATCGAAAAGCGAACTGCTTACTGAATTTTCAACAATAACTTGTTGAATTCAGACCAGTTCATCGAAGAATTCATTCAGTTTTGGCACCAATGGCGTGTTAACAAGAATATTTATTCAAACCTTAGCCATTGGTGGGATGTTGCAAAGCTTCAGATTCGCTCATTTATCGAGACGAGATTCAATCGGAGCAGATATCATGCATCGAGTTTGACGGCCGAAGTCACCCGGATTGGTACGCTTCTGCCCGCGCAACCAGAGTTACTCGCACAATACGAGAGACTTAAAGAACGACTGACAGCACAGAACTACAAGCATAGCTTGTAGTTTGTGCTCCGAAACCAGTCGCGCTGGTTGCGAGAGGGCGAGTCTCCGACCGAGTACTTCTTCCAGACAACTCGACATCGTACCGCTTCTTGTGAAGTAGACTCGATTCTTGCCGAATCGGGCCAGATCCTATACGGAGAGGAACTTGCTAATTATATTCGCAACTACTACACGCGGCTTTATGCTGCATCGACGTTGCCAACATTCTCGTCCAACGATGAATTCTTTCATCATGTTCCTACTTTCTCTGATGATAATAGAGAATTCCTGGACAGAACGCTTACTCTCGATGATATGCTTACCGCAACGAAGGATCTTCGACGTCATACTTCTCCTGGTTATGATGGTCTAACTCCAGAATTCTTTGTTCGTTTTAGAAATCTTTTGATTCAGGACCTTTTGGATGTCTCTAATTCTGCAGTGGTTGGACATACCGAATTTCCCTCAAGTTGGCGGAGATCCGTTATGCGTCTAATACCTAAGAAGGGGGATCTTCAGAGGATGGGAAACTGGAGGCCAGTTACTCTGTGTAATGTCGACTACAAAATAGTTTGCAAAACACTGGGAACTCAACTTCTCCGTCACAGTCCTACTGCATTCCAGGTCGTAGTATCTACGACAACATCGCCGTAGCAAAGCATCTTTTCGCCTACCATGAAAAAACTGGTTCGCAAATGGCCATGATCTCTTTGAATCAAGAAAAGGCGTTTGATAGCGTCTCACATAAGTATCTACTGAGAGTGCTCGATAAATTTGGGCTTCCGTCCAGATGGATTGAGATCATCAGTGGTCTGTATAGAGATTCAGTGATTCTCATAAAGCATAATGGGCATATATTGTCTCCTATTCCGTTTCGTCGAGGTATCTCTCCGGAGCTGTGAATTCGTGGCGGACTAGACTGCATCCACTTTCGCTGAAAGGACGTGCAGTCGTTGTCAATTATTTGATTACCTCGTCCATCGTGCATCTGTTAAAATCAGAGTGCTTCGAAGAAGGCTTCGTAAAACTTTTACAGGCGAAAGTCGTTGCCGGCTTCTGGGGAGGAAGACGATGGGTCGCACGCTCTGCCGACCAGTAGCGGAGGGTGGTTTGGGTCTTACAGACATGGTCGTGAAATTTCGTTGTCTTCAGGTACGGGCATTCCAACGAGTGTTCTGTCAAAGAGATAACTTAATTTCGCAGCTGTGGGTAAGTTCTATGGGGGGTAGCGGCGCAGGGGAGCACTACTATCTGCTCTCGGTTCGCCCACCATATCCGCATGACTGGTCCCAGGATATGATCACCACGATTACAACCTGGGGCAGAATAAGACCAACATTTCATTTGCGATGGAATGAACTTGGGTACGGGGATTTCTCAGCAATTCCGATCAGGTTGAACCCTGAGTTAGTAGATTCGGTGTTTAGTAATGCTCGAGGTGTAACGGCCGATACAGGACAACTCACAGTTCTTGGAGACATCATTGATGCTTCTGGGAACACACTTATACACCCCCACACAACACAATTACACGAATTGGTGGATACAGCCCGAGAGCGTTTTAGTCGTCTCTCTACTAGGGAACCTATCACTGAGGTGATAAACGCATTCGTAACGAATCGACCACCGCACACGACATTCAGTACACTCACTTCACGTAGGCTGCGCGAGCTCTTCGTAGGAGTAAATCCTACGGATACCTTAGGGGTTAATAGATGGCGCGCACATCTTGGGGTGGACTTGGGAGTAATGGGGACCATAACTAGCAGAGTCATCTATAGTTATCCGTCCAATAACAGAGACTCTGATGTGGCATTCAAACTGCTCCATCACAGCCTCGTGCATCCAAACCAGCTGTCACATATCGATCGAAGAATTCAAAGAGTCTGCACGGCTTGTGGTGGTGAAGGAACCCTGTTCCACAGATACTTCACATGCCCGACCTTGTGCGACATTAATAATCTTGTTCGCGATATGTGCCAGCATATCTGCCCGACATTCAGCATTACAAGAACGTCGTTTTTACTGGAGCCAAGGACATGTAACCGGGTAAATTGCTTGATAAGCCTTATCTTAACACTTGCTAAATCGACAATTCATCTGTACTGCTTGCGGATCGAGCCTGGGCAACAGCCCACTAACCCAGACTTGCAGCAGCTTGTCCACGAAGCTTCTCTTCGCTTTGGTATTGCTACAAGTGCTGCGGGAAGGACAAGTCTCACGTTGGAATCGTAGAACTGGGAGGATGATGGGAGCAGTTTGCAGGCGTCAATGACTCTGCAGACTGGTCCCGCGGGACTCTAATCGGTTCGAAATTTTTGTGCGTTCGTTTAGAACATGTTTGGATGAGTGCTCCCGGAGGACTAGAAAAGTGGCGAACGGCTCTACGGAGAGGGCATTTGCTTGGGAGCAGTGGTTCCCGCAGTAGGAACTTCGCCCGGTGCTGCATCTACCCTCTGGGAACACTCAGACAACCATGTTCTAGTTTGTTTTTTCGGTTTCGGTTCATTTTGTTCGTTCGTTTTAGGTTAAGCTCTAGGTTTTGTTTCGGATTCTTTTCAAAATTTTCCTGAACTTTTCTTAGAGCTGGGACTCGCTTGGAGGCATTTCAAAATTTCTTTGTATTTTCTTTTTTACAGGTTTTTGCCTTCAAGTTTTAGAGTTCTTTTTATTTAACCTATTTACAGTAACGTAGTATATTGAGTTATTTTTGTGATGTTCTTTTTGTCCTTATTACTGTGTCTTTTTAATGTTTATGTGATTTTTAGGGTAGCTAGTTTTTGTAGGATTTTTACGCTTTATAACGATTGTGCCAAATAAAGAGCCATATATACATAAAAAAAAATTATTAATTATTCCTGAATCAGTACAAATGTGTAGTCTAAAGTGACAACAAAGATGTCAAAAGAAAGGACGTATCTGAAGCCGTCGTAAAGCCAACCAGTCAGCAGAAGGAAATAAAGGAAGTCTTATCCTTACAGATGATTAAAGAACTCGAAATAAACAATAAACATTTTTTAAGCTTCATAAAAGGAGAGAGTGAACTAAGTACCATTACGACATACAGCATGAGCTCCATCTTGGGCATCATCATCTTCATAACAGTAAAGATGGTTCTAAAAAGAAGATCCAGACTTACAAAGTAAAATGGGTGCTTTCATTAACGCATATTTGCGTGCGCAAATCTGCCCAAATTCAAGAAATTTGCTTTCGCGACATTTGCAACAAAACATTTTGCGCTTGTATGCATGCATGCATCATCACTAACGCATCAATTATTTCTACAAGTCCGTACCTCAGAGAAAAATGGTAATAAGTCAGAAAATGTAAATTTTACAGGAGAGCGTAAAATACAATAATTTATTGTATTGTACAGGCCAGAAAACAAGTAGAAATAATTATTATTTCTACTTGTTTTGTAGCCTGTATAAATTAGTAATTTAAACTTGATTTAGAGTACTTATTTATATTAATAATGATAAAAAAAAAACAAAAACCCGGAAAATTTAAATTTTGGACCTAATACGCTTTTGCTCTGAGGTACGGAATTAGTTAAATTACATTACCCATATTAGTATGAACTAAATACTAGTAAACAAAAACAGAACCGGCGTTGTCTTTCCTTACATTTCATTCTTCTTCTTGAACATAAGTGGCGCACGCAGTTAAAAACATATACAAAACTTGCTCTCATTTGCTTCGCACTTTTAAATTTATGAACCTTGTGCAAACGCATGTTTTGATTTCTTGTTGTAATGAACTTTATGCAAAAGCAAGTACCCAATATCACCATATCAATGGAAAAGGAAGAAGACGGCTCCACGCATCCGGAAACTCAGCCAGCATTAGGAAGCAGGACCACGCTTAAACCATCCAGAGTCAACCAAATTTCTAAAATCTGCCAAACAAGGACATTTGGAACAAAGAGGAGTTAAGGAAAAATTTTATTTACACTTTTCACGTAAAACCAATTTCCACAATTCCTGCAAAATGCTGACGATGCGTCTAGTACTAACGTGGGAACCAAGGCCAAGCAATGAACAGGTCATGCGGCGGATAGGTGACACTGCTAGATTTAGATAGCTAAAGCTTAGAGTAAGATTTTTATAAGAACCGTTTTTAATAAGTCATTGAAAAGGTTGGACGTTCCCAACGAATGAAAGAATATTTATTTTAATAAAAATTTTACTTATACAAGCAGCATTGCACAAAGATAACATAAATGTCAAACAAACAGTAATTCGAAAAATAACTATATTATAAAATAAAATGGCTAAACTTATTGATGTGTAATTCCATCATTTTCGAAGGTGCTGAATGCAGTGGAATCCTTCGTTTTGCCCATAGCGGAGGGGAACCACACCTTATTGAACGAACCAATGGATCAGGATAATGTCTTGCCAAGGTTTCCGAACTGCCAGTCAACAGTGAGGGTGGTACCTCTTCAAAGGGGCCAACCTTTGAGGCTAACCTTAGGCCTCAAATGACAGAAGACACGCAAGTGGATCTGGATAATGTAAGTCCAGCCAGGCTGTCTGACCTGTCACTATTATCCGATGAGGAATTCATTACCAAATCGGTTGACAAACCTAAGGCCGCAAAGGACTCAGGGAAAAGTCCCGAGGAGGTAGTGAACGATAGCAGACCAAAGAGGAAAAATCTCAGCGGAGCTGCCAAAAAAAGGTTTAAAAAACTGCTGACAGAAGGACACAACCCGGAAGCAGCTAGGTTACTAGCGATGGCTCCTAGGGTAGTGGCACCGGACAGCGGTAAAAGAAACCGGACGGAGTACTCCCCCACTGGAACAATAGAGGCCAAAAGGAAGAGAACTCCAACTACAATCACTACAACAGGGGCTAAACAAGAGTCACCCGCAGAGGGAAGCAAGACTCCAGCAGCCCCCTCGTACAAGGAAGTCGCGACAGGAGTGCGCATGGGCATCCTACCGGAGAAATTCCCTGAGGTATCGCTAACGACCGAGCAACTCGCGCTCGTTCAAGGGGCAATCCTCAGGAAAATCCGGGACAATAAAAACAGCGGGGTTAAACCCGCATTCTATGGTACCGGACACAGGCCAGGCTGGTTGATGATCAACTGCGCTGATAAGGCCACCTCAGAGTGGCTCAAACAGACTGCGGTTGAGCTTCAGCCATGGGAAGGGGCAAAACTAAGGGCGGTCGGGGAGGAGGAGCTTCCTCGAACCAAAGTCCTGGTAGGCTACTTCCCGGACAGCCAGGAGCTAAAAAATGAGGAGATCCTCGACCAAGTCGAGGGTCAAAACCATCAACTGAGGGTCTCGGCCTGGGGGTTACTGAACAGGGAAACAGAGGGAACATCTACTGTTATAGTCCTCTCAGTAGATGACTACTCGGCTGAGGCCCTCAAAAAGACCTTCTTCAAGGTCAATTATATGTTCGGGCAGGTACAGCTCAGGCCCAAAAGTGGCTTTGCTAAGGCCCAGTCTTTGGCGGGGTCTAGCTCCAAGGATGCTAAAAACCCGACGGGACGGGCTAGTAAAGCAAGTCTCACGGCCTCGAGAGGTGGAGCGACACCAGCACCGGTCAAAACCGCGGCTGGTGCCAAGCAACCAGCGGGGCAGACGGCTCTGGTTCCCTCAACCTCTAAAGGCCAAAAAGTGGGATGTTCTGCGGCCACAACAGGTACAGGGCTGCACCCAAACCGAACTGATCTGGTTAAAACAACACCCAAGGTAACACTTGTGGTACCGGGCCCCTCCAAGGCCCGCACCGAACCAGACAGGAAAGAGGAAGTGGCAGGGAAAAGTACTCCTGCCACCAACCAATCAAAAGGCTCTGTAAAAGAGGGCCGGCCAAAATCCCGAAGGACCGATGGATCCAAAGGAAAAGGGCCGTCACACTCTACCAAGGGCAGCCGATAGAGTCACTCTAAAGTTCCTCCAAATCAATCTCCATCATGCTAAAGCTGCCACTGATGTGCTTGGCAGGAGATTCGTGCCGGAGCACAATAGAAAATTCATCATTGGATGCGATACGAATGCCCACCACATTATCTGGGGAAGTACCGGGACAAACAGCCGAGGTGAGTACCTTTTAGACTATTTCATTAAAAACAATATTGAAATATTAAATAAAGGCAATAAAGCAACCTTTACTAACATTGTTCGCCAAGAAGTTCTGGATCTTACGATAGCCAGTCCAAACTTGGAGAACAACATTATTAATTGGCACGTGTCGGATGAGCCCTCTTTATCAGATCATAAACATATAAGATTTGATATGGAGGCCCCTCATGTGCAGCTGGAAGCGGTCAGAGTTCCTAAGCTAACCAACTGGGACATCTATCGGGAGCATATCAGGACGAACATACAAGAACTCGATGACGCCCCGCTAGAATCCCAGGAGGATCTTGAAAGGGGCCTCAAAACAGCTACAAGACCTGATCGTACAAAGCTACGAAAATAGTAATCCTGTCAGACATAGAGAAGCAGCTAGAGATATGCCTTGGTGGAACAGGACACTAAGCAAACTAAGAGCTAAATCAAGAAAACTCTTCAATAAAGCCAAGCGCTCAGGAGCCTGGGACGACTACAAACAGGCCCTGACTGAGTATAACAAAGAACTAAGGAGGTCAAAGAGGAAAACCTGGAGAAAGTTCTGTGAGGAGATTGACAATCTACCTGCAACAGCACGCCTCCAAAAAGTACTCTTAAAAGATCACTCCAATGGCATAGGCCTCCTCCAGAGGACTGATGGCTCTTACACCACAGACTCTGAGGAAACACTGAAACTACTCTTGGAAACTCACTTCCCTGAGTGTTCACTGCCAGAAGAAAACAGAGGAACTCAATCACTCCATGTGCGCGGTGGGTCAACACGCAGAGTGAGGAGCACCTCGGGTAAAATCTTCACAGCCGGGAGAGTTAGATGGGCCATTAACTCCTTTAAAGCCTACAAATCTCCTGGTGGCGACGGCATCTTTCCAGCTCTTCTGCAGCAAGGCTTAGATGATCTGTTGCCAATACTAACTAAAATATTTAGGGCTAGCTATCAACTCAGCTACATCCTCAATCCGTGGAGGGAGGTAAGGGTCGCTTTTATACCCAAGAGTGGGGGGCGACCAGCGGCATATCGGCCGATAAGCTTATCCTCCTTCCTTCTCAAGTCAATGGAGAAAATCATTGACCAACATATTAGCACGCATATCAGGCAGGCAAATCAACTATAACAGCACTACACAATCTGGTTGGGAAACTGGAAGATGCTGTTAATGGTAGGGCATTGCCCTTTGTGCCTTCCTTGATATTGAGGGTGCCTTTGACAATACGTCTTTCACGTCCAGAAGGAGGCTGCCTCGAGCGCAATAAGGCTGACTGGCGGCAATCTCCTCACAGCAGGGAATTGGTCTGGCCACAGGAAAATCCTTGAAGAATTCAAGGGTGATCTGGTGATCAACTCAATAACAGATATTATGCCGAAGAGGCAAAACTTTGATATACCATTCAAGCTGATCCTTGAGAGCAGAGATTATTGGCTCAATAATAGACATATCTTTGAAAGGGGATCTCTGGTTTGGTACACGGATGGATCCAAGATGGAAGACAGAACAGGCATCGGGGTCTTTGGACCAAGATCAAGGATATATAAATCGCTTTGTTCTACACCAACCATCTTCCAAGCAGAGATACATGCCATCGAAATCTGCGCACGCGAAATTGCTAATAGAGGAATACGCGGTGCTAAAATATATATTATGTCCGACAGTCAAGCGGCACTTAAGGCTCTGGGATCCTACACCTTTGAGTCTAAAATCGTCTGGGACTGTCTCACTGCTCTTAAAGAACTGGCCCGGAGCAACAGCATCACGCTGGCATGGGTACCAGGGCACGAGGGCATAGAAGACAACGAGAAGGCGGATTACCTAGCAAAAAAAGGTGCGGATTCTCAGTTTATTGGACCGGAGCCATTCTGCGGCTACTCAAAAAGTCGAATGTGTATCGGGTCATGGGAGGACGATTGTAAGCACTCACACTGGACAAGCAGCCCAGGGTCAAGACAAGCTAAGAGGTTTATAATCTACTCAACACAGAAAACGAAGGAGCTGCTCTCACTCAGCAGACCAGATTTAAGGCTGATAACAGGACTTTTAACTGGTCACTGTCACCTGGGCTACTACCTTAAAAAGTTAGGGCTGGCTGATGATGACACCTGTCGATTCTGTCTAGAAGAGGAAGAGACTGCGGAACATATCCTCTGTCACTGTGAGGCCCTCGGCCGCATCAGGCTCAGACACCTTGGTGGGGCTTTCCCATCACCGTCAGACATAGTCAAGATAGCCCTCAGGAAAATTTTAGGACTGATAAGGGAACTAAAAATTGACGGGGCGGCCTAATAATGAACCTGGATCATGTCACAAAAGATCAAACTGGTCGCAGTGACTAAAGGATGCGGAATAGTCCTTGATCCAATCCTTAATAATAATAATAATAAGTGATAACAAAACGGGCGAAGTTCTTTTCACACCCCATGATTTTGTTCCACCTTATTTCAGGACTGATCGTGGTGCCTTTTTTTAGACATCTCTGACCCCTAAGGCTACCACCGCTTCAAATATTAATATTTTTATTCAAAGAAATTTTGTAATACAGTTGAAAGTACATGCAATGATATAGCATAAAACCACAAATGATTTGATTGTTTTTAACCCTTTTTTCGTGAAAAGAGCTGTTTTATAGAGCCGTCAGGGTGGGGTCCCCACTTAAGTCTGGGCAAGTATTGTGATAATATGCAGGTAGTAAAAGAGAGATAGTTGCAAACAAGAAGAAGAAGCCGAAAAATATACAGCATGAAATTTTATTAATATATTTAGCATAAAGTGGTGACAAAGATGTAGGAGATTTCAAGTGAGTAATTCTCCAAAATTTCCTAAATTTTTTTTAAGACTGTCGTCAAAATTTTTAGATCGATAAGTATTACAAAATAAATAAAATCTAACATCATTAACTTTAGTAATAGGACGGACCCCATATATATTACAAAAAAATTTCTCTAAGGTGACAATATTTTGAAATACTAATTGATAATCTTCTGATTCTTCGAGTAATTTGAAAGACCTAAGTTTGCCTTTTCGGAAAAGTTGATGTGAAGTTGAAATGGTCTGTACTACTTAATTCGAATCGAATCTCTGTAAAGTGTATCCTTCTTTCTCATTCAATGTATTGAAAAATTACAAATTATTTCTTCATCAGAACATACAGATTATAATCTGATTCTAATTCTTTAATCAAATTCTATTGTAATAAATCTGTAATGCTAAATAAATTAGTTTTAATGATATACCTACTGTATATTTTTCCGCTGTCTTGTTTGCAACTATCTCTCTTTTATTACCTGCATATTATCACAATACTTAAACGGTCTAGCTCCTAATTAAACAACCGAATTATTGTCTGGCAAATTAATTTTATATCTTTTGAAAACTGACTAACAACATATTAAAATTTCAGCCATACTGAAATTCTTTAAAAATAATTTTTTTTTAATTACAAAATAGTATCTGGCACAGCATTATCAACAACGAAAGTGTCTGGCAATAATAAATTTGTGTTGCTGTAATTTAGTAAAAACCAATTAAAAAAAATAATGTAGGTACCTAAAATGATTTAAAAATTAATATTTTTACCTGTATTATTGTTATGTTCCCAGGTAAACGCAACCTCTCCCGCTAGCCAGACTATCCCTATGCCGACCGTGGTAGTGAAAGAGAGCGGATATCTAAAATCCAGCCTATCTGAAATTCTCTGTCGAAAACGTTATTTTACGCTACGAAAATTTGATCACGGAATTTTCGTCCATCAGCGAAACTTTTTCGGAAAACAATTTCAGTAAAATAGCACACTTGATATACACTTAATTTCTTTTATCAAACTTAAGATCACACTGTTACTGTTCGATTTTTAAATGGAAATTTCTATTAGTCCATTGCATCAATTCATACCACATTACATTAATTTTGCTCCTGCGTACTAAGTTGCGTCAATTTCAGCGAAGAAGAGTAAAAAAAGGAAAAGGTAAAGCAGATTTGAAATCATAAACCATGCCAAATTAACTGATGAAAATATTTGTAAAAAAACTAGTGAAGCAAAGAATTATTTAAAGGAAAATAATTTGTTACAAGATATTTTGCCGTCACCATGTTTACCTATGGAGACTTGATACTTCTTGTTGTATCTATTGGCCGTCGCACGTTCCTTTAACCATTGCAGTAAAAAAGTTTCAACCTGGTTTTTCGACACTCCAAAGAAGAATATCGCACTTCTGACCAAAACACATGTTCCCTACCAAATTTATGTCGCGGACTTCTGTTTTTCGATGTTTCTTTTTTTTGATAATTTTACAAATCGTGGTAATCTTTAATAAACCGGATTTTTTATAGATTTTTTTTGACTTCCCACATATAGGGAAGTTATTGTAATGGGCCCGATTTTCAAAATTGTCACTTTTAAAATTTTTTTAGATTTCAAAGTCAGTGTTTTACGCAAATTTTTGAACACATGTTTGTGTGGGTGTGTGTGTACATACGTACGTTCGGACGCACTTTTTTCGACAACGAAATCTCGCGAACAAAAATGAAAACGACTTCGCTATGGTGCCATTCGAAGCGTATTATTGTCAATAAGAGCTGAAAGAAATTTAATCAATTTCGGTTCAGCCGTTTTTTTGTTTAAACAGAAAAACTGAAAAAGTTGATTTTAGACTTTCTTGAAATGGATTTCTTCGATATAATTTTAAATATCAAAATATATGTATAAAAATAATTTTAAATTTTGTATTTTTAAATGACATAAAAGTGGGCGAAAGTGTTTTTTTTTGAAAAAGATTCATCTGATCTAATTGGTTTTGATACAACTCGATACTTTAAAAAAAATCAGATATTTTTATCCAGAACCTTTATAGTTTTTTGTAACATTAAAAATATGGTAAAAAAACCATAAATAGTTGATATTAATTATAAATAAAACGATAAATCGAATAATATGCATTTTATTGAGTTTTCACTTAATCGTTTGTCTGAAATTTATCGCTATTAACAATTAAATATTGTTAATAATAATTGGATATTGTTAATAACAATTGAAAATTGTTATTAATTGAGAAGTTGTTCGTCTGGACCTCAAGGGTCGCACCAACGATGCGACACCCAGAATCTGGACCAACCCCACTAGTTTTAAATTCGTTTTAAAACTCTTTTACTATTATCGGCTTAAGTACTTTTTGGATATTTTAATATAAAACCAAAGATTACTTACTACTAGATAACCGGCTCCCTAAAATACCCAGCTAGTCTTGAAAAAGTAACACTGGCATCACAGTAAAACGAAATATATCCAGATTTTAAAGTCATAAGAATATATGTACATGCAATTAAAGAGTACAGGTAGTGTGCAGTCATTTACTCCTGTCAAAATTATTTGAGAGAATCATTTATTCCTGTCAAAATTCAGTTCTCATCCGGAGAGAATTCTATACTCCTGTCAAAAATGTACCGCTAAATCTTGTCGAAGAGAAAAATGTACCAAAAAGTACGACCAATAAAAAAGAATCCATGTGAATCACATGACTGAGTCAGTTATTTATGTGCGTAAACTGTCGATGTATTCTGATCTTTTAATGTGGCGAAGTACACTTGATATTTGGAAATGCATATATGAAAAGTATACGTGTCTCTTATCCACAAACTCTCCCGGAAAACAAATTTTTAATTCTGACTGCAGGGTTGCCCGATACGGGAAATATACAAAAGCAACCAAAAATTGTTCACTACTTTGTTCGAAGCCGTTTATCTAGTAATAGTAATCTTTGATAAAACTGAAGGAACCTACTCAACAAAATTTTTAATTTGTAAACCGTTATCCATCAGGAATAATAATCATATTCGCTTGATGTCATTTGTTTTACCAATTTAGGAAAAGTTTCCACGCTTTTATCCAAGCAAAAGTGTTCTTTTTTACGATTGTTTTTTTAATTCTTCATTTAGAATTTAATGGAAATAATTTTTTTCATATGCATATGTAACAGAGACGGCAGTAAATAATTAAGGATAAAATTCAATTTAAAATTATTGCAAACTCTTGTATAAACTAGAAGATAGGACAGTTAGGTTTGCATATTTTTGGAAGCCTGGTACATATATTTTAAAATTGTTTTAGAAATTAAAGCAAGGATATTAATAATTATTCACTGTAGAGCGTAGAATAATTATAATTAATCGTACAATCTACAGTTTATGATACTGTGTATTGGCCCTCGTATAGCAATAATTCTAACCAATAAAACTTGAGAAAAATTTTCCAAACTTTAGTTTTATGAAATAATCTGTAGATATTGTGAAATTCTTGTTAATTGTCACACACTATTTACTAACACGCGGTTTTTGAAGGTTAAAGTGAAGCCATTAAGAGTTTTTCAGTTAGATATGTCACGTCATAAAGCGAGCCTGACAGCATAAACTTGTTATTAAGCTAATTTTAAATTATTACCACTTGATATGAAGACAAGTAGTAAAAGCATTGCATATTTTATGAGTGGTGCATCAAATCTGAAATCACCTCGGCGTATGGAGATGAAAGCAGTTTGACATTGAATTGATCTCTCACGATTCAGGTGTACAAATTATGTCGGAAGTATTATCTGTAAGAAACAGTTTTAAGATTTATACTTTACTTTAATAAATAATTATTTCCGCTGCTCAATATACAATAATAATAAAAAATTAATATTAGGCATATTTCATCGAGTATGTTATTACCTTAACCGTATAGTGGTATGATAATAGTTAGACAATGATAACAGGGAAAATCAATATTTCTATAAATACCAAACGAATTTTCCTAAAAATTGATTAATGCAGCTAAGTTGTTACTTTTGAAAGTGGCAAATCAGCAAACAAGCGTAATTAACCTGTTTGTTCTATCCAAGACAGAAATAATAAGCGCAATTGGCAATATTAAAGCGGTTGAAAAGATGGAATTTGCCCTCCCCCAGGCTAATGTAGTCACTTTATTTTAAATTCAAATTCAAATTTATCAATGATAATCTGATTACTACAAAGTTACACCGTAATATTGAGGAAGAATTAACCTCAACCAATCTGATCCTTTATTTGACTTTTGGACAAATGGAAGTCAATAGAATGAGAAAAGCTCTTGAAAAGACTAGATATCGATGCAAGTGCTTCATATATGTCGTATTTAGTGCGAGTCAATGCTACTGTTAAGATGAGAGGGTCCTTTTTACGTGTAAAAGACATTGAAGTATATATGTAAATATATCGCGAAATTAGAATTTAATAAAGTACAGGCATAGTCTTTCGAAACAAGATGGAAAATTTTGGCGCCATCAGCATTGCAAAGAATTCTCGAGTTAGACAGAAAAGTATGTACAACATTGATATAAATAATAAAAATTATGAAGCCGAGATTGAACCCTTTAGGTTCACCTGAAGTATTATTTTACAAGCTTTTATTTAATTTGCAATGTATGTATGTAACTATGTTTGTCGGGTGGAATCTTGCGACGCAATTTTGAAGCAGATATCTTCAACTGATTGAGCTGAAATTTTGTATGCACGTTTAGTTTGGATGACAATGCATGGTTAGCTGTGTGACGTCACTCTAAATCCGATATGGCAGACTAAGTTTTTTATGCTTTCCTACAATATGGGTATAAAATGAAAGGGCTTGCTGAGCTCTGGTGAATGGTGCCATTGGACATATTACAGAAATCATATGGCCCTGCTTCCGGAGAGCACAAACGCATGATACTGACATACCATCTGTCCATACAGACTTCGGTAAAGATGATGCGGATGCGCTGAATGAAATGAACATACTGAGAAACCTGTCCAGCGATAACTAAAAAGTAAAGAATAAATTAAAAGTAAAAAAACTTTTTTAAAAACAAGCTTTTATTTAAATGCACTAAAAAGAATAAAATAAACTTTTCCTTTAAAACTTTTACTATCAACTTATAACGTTATTACACTATTTATATGCTATAAAAGCTTGTCGCGAGAGTTACCTGTGTAGATATACAAGTAAATTAAATAACTTGATCTGCTTGATTTTAATTTTTAAAATTTCCAACTAAGTAAATACGAGTACTTAAATCTCGCGACAAGCTTTTATGCCATCAAAAACATAACAAGTCTCGCAAATCAGTTCTTCTATCGTAAAAAGTTGTGAGATCCATATACCGATTCGGTCAATTTATTCAGTCCCTACTTAAGGGACCTTCTGTCTTAAGTTATTACGTAATTGGCTAACCAAACAACATCTTATAGTGACCATATAAATATTAAAAATCTTTTATGTTTTAAGTAAATAGATTGACTTGGCAATCGCACTAAGCACAATTTATCTATTTTAAATTTTTTTTTTATTAAAAACACAATGTATCTCACAAGTAATATTATATTAAATTAGATTGTTTAGTGCCATTGCCAAGTCAATCTATTTATTTAAAACATAAAAGATTTTTAATTCAGGGTTCTAGTTTTATCCACAACGAAGTTATAGGGGGGTCGAAAATGGCCTGAACTGCTTCGAGAAAAGGATGGTACGGCGGTGCCGCTTGTTTTTGCTCGACCTAGCGGGGTCACTGTCGTGCCCCCAGATATCATATAAATTGTGTAATGACGTTATAAGTTGATAGTAAAAGTTTTAAGGGAAAAGTTTATTTTATTGTATTTATTATTTATTAAATGCACTAAAAAGCATTTAAATAAAAGCTTGTTTTTAAAAAACTTTTTTTACTTTTAATTTATTTTGAATTAGAAAGGGCACAGCTAAATAAAAGACACTGGTGGATAAGTAGGGCGATAACCAGTTAGCATTCGATATAACACTCTTATTGCTTTTGTTGCATAAAGGAATAATCATAGAAAGCTTTAAGGGTAGTAAATTAATAAATTAAGTAAATAGCAGAGAACGGGAACATAGGGAGTGCTACAATTTAAAAAAAGGTGTCACGAATGTCATCAGGACCACTCGAAAAACTATTAGCCAAATTCCATATATGCCTAAAGACGGCAGCTTTGTTAAATACCAGGTTCTTGGTTTCAAGGAATGTCGGTGTACGCCTCGTTAGATAAGTAAAATGCTTAAGACTAATATTACAGTTAGAATCGCTATCAAGTCGTCAGTAACATAATTCTGATCTATAACTCACAAATCACAAATTTGGGATATTTTGGTTGAGCCGTTTTAGCAGTTGAAGTTTTTCAAGGGGCTTGAGTGACCCTTTAAAAAACTTTTTACGCAATGAGGCAATGGGAACTAAACAAAATTTATATATATATATATATTGTAATGTAAATGGGGCTGTTCGGACGGGCGGATTAATTAAGACACATATATACATATATACAACCACAAATTTTCACAATTTTAATTCATTTCACTGATAAATTCGTTGCACAATTTTCTTGACAATATTTCTTCACATATACATTTTCACTTCACTTATTTACACTTATAACTTTACGGGTTAACATACACAAACCAGGCTGCTACTGAGACCTATTTAAACTACTTAGCTTAATTCTAGAAACTTCTGCCACTTAGTTCTAGATGTTCCGTTACACATTTCATTTTCACCTCAGATATTCACCATAGGTTAGACTTGTCCTTAATTTTCCTTCCCTAGATTTCTGGCCACCTGGGACATGCGCATTACACGGTTCACTATTTTCATTTGTTGAACGGCTTTCATCCTCAATGGCTTCTCCGCAGTTCTTCTGTTTGAATAATCTATCATTCGCCTTTGTACCTTCTGGCAACTGCTTATCTAGTTGTCCGTCAAATTTCTCTTCCTGAAGAAACAAATATGATCACAGTGTTCTGTAGCTGAAGATCCCACGAAAGCCGCTCCAGCTGAGCACGTAGACTTTGAATGTATTCTTCTGCGTTCTTCACTTTTTGTCGCAGTTGAACCGTTGTAGTGTTAATTGTCTCTCTAACGCCAGATTTTTGAACTTCTAGCTCCTTAGTCGTTTCAGGATCGTCCTTTAGTAAAGTTTCCAGTGCGTCCTCGAAATCCTGCAATACTTGATCAAAAGGCTGCAGTTCCCGCTTTCCTTGGATCGATGGCGGCAAGTCAGTCTTTGTACAGGTTCAATCTTCTCGTCTGATGGTGCATTCCCATGTTTCTTATGTCCAAATTGTTCTTGTACTCGGCATTTCCGGCAAGTTCTTGACTCATTTCAACTTTGCAAGATTTCTTTCTTCATTCGTTGCTTTTCATTAGTCCTTCGACATCCACGTTCTCTCAAAACACCTTCATCGCTTCGGACACCTTCTGTTGTACCGTACTTCTCTGACAAGTGGTCAAAGGTCTTGCTTTTGCAATCACTTTCCAGATGACCTTCTTTATCGCAGAACCAGCATCTATATTTGCGTCGGGAAACTGTAGCTTAATTTTTTCGGTCTGTACCTCTTTTTAATCCAAATTCTTTCCTTTTTCTTGCTGCAGGTCACGATCTGCAAGTAAATCAATAAATGCTTCTCTAGCGACCTCATTGATATAATCTTGGCTATACGTGGGAAAGCCAAATGTGTCAGCCTTTCTGAAGACATTAAACCTCTTGCAGGTGCTGGTTTCCATAACGCAATTCTAAGGCTTGTGTTAGAGATGTATAGCTATACCTTTGCTCCGCCGGGATAGTCTGTAACAATTCTGCTGCTCCACCTCTAGGTGCCAAGTTAAGAGCTGTAGCTTTTTCTTCGTCACTCCAAAAGTTCGTTGTTGCTGGCGTTTCGAACTGAAGTCTGTCAGTCAAACCCGCCGTGTTCCTTTCCTGGTGAAAGGAATGACGATCATTTAATGAGGGTTAACCTTGAGGTCAACCTTATTGCACCAGGTTGCAACAACATCTAGCGCCCCCTGGTGTTGTCCCCAAATCGTTGGATGCCACAACCACAATGTCATATGCATAGCCCTGTGCGAAAAAGTCCCGCTAATCGAGGCACACGAGTAGCTCATCGATCACAAGGCACCACAGAAGAGGTGACAGCACCCCACCTTGCGGACATCCTTTTGTGACACAGCCCTTGATCGCCCTATCGAGGAGACTTAATGTAAGATCTCAAGACCTGAGCGGCACGTCTATCCATTGGCAGAAGATCGAGTGATCGCAATAAATGATGTATTATCAAAAGTGGCTTTCATGTCCAGGAAGGCTACTATTAACCGCTTACTCTAATACTAAGTCATGGAGTGCGTGCGGGTGAGTGGAGAAGGTACTTCTCCTTGAGTGTCCGATCAGTGACTTTTTCCATCATTTTTAACAGGAACGATGTTAAACAGATAGGCCTGTATATCTTAGCAAGTGTGTAGTCTAAACGGCCTTGCTTCGGAATAAAGGCTATTTTCACAGTACTCCAGATAGAGGGTATTTATCTCAGTGCAAAGGATGCCCTGTATTTTCTGCACAGTACCGACGTAAGAATATCGCAGCACTACTGCGGACTTGAATGGTTCAAAGGATGAAATGGTATCCTTGACGGCTTTACATGTAAAGACCGAGCTTGCAACACTCCAGTCTACCTTGGTCATCCTCCTTACTAGGTGGTCTTCTAGCTTACGTCTGTCTGCCTCGCTCGAATCTTCCACCCTCGAACCAAGGTAGTGGGACTGCAACGGAATCTCCCTAGTTTGAGTGTAAGTCCCGTCCGGTTTCTGGAGTGTGTCCAGGTCACCTGACGTAGTTTTTGTAGTCCGACATCTTGCGTAGACTTGATCGAGTTTACGAAACCATAGAGTTTATCACCCAGCCCCTCTTAATAATGTATGCCTATGGTTCAGGTATTACTTTACTTCATTGACACATTCCCCAACTCTGCTTCTGGTCAGAGCTCCTTAGAGACTCTCCAATCACTTACAAGTTCTGATATATAGCCGCTGGCGAGAGTGATGTCAATTACCTCCCTCCGACGGCCATTGTCAAAGGTAGGATCAGATCACGGTTTAGTATAACTAGGTTAGTAGTTAGGAAATAATCGATAAGGTACTCACCTCGTCTATTACTGCCGGTGCTCCCCTAGTTGATGTGGTGTGAGTTCGCGTTACATCCAATTAGCAAGTGCGCCGCGTTTGTCGAACCGATGAAATCCCTGAGCTCCCTCGTCGGTGGTGGTTCAGTAGAGTCGTATGGGAAGTACGCAGAGCAGATTAACACTCAGCACTCTGCTCCGTAATTCAAGTTACACAACCCGACATTAATAACATTTTCCGTGCTCCTTAAAGGGGCAAAAGTCTGGACACATCGATCATTGTAAAATGCCTATCTCCGTATCATAAAAATGCCTTTTTGAGTGCCCTAGGCAAATGGAGAAAAAGTTGTTGGTTGACATTGAGGGACATCGGCTTTAATTCAAGTAACAACATTAATATTAACGAAAGTTTGATAAAGTGGAACTATTTACTGTACCGTAATGCCATGTGATTGAGGAGGCTGAAGCAGCTGACGTCTGTTTTCACTGTAAGAGGTCGAGTCTACGTACGAAAAAATCTCGGTGATAACGCTTTCTGTATTTCTGCTAAACGGAATTTAGAGGAAATAGCAGCGACTCGTGCTTGTGAAGATGAAACGCAATTCTTTGATCTTACATTTGTGGCGACCTATTTTGCACATACCATTTTCTGATAGATTTACTTTATATTTGCATTTTTCCATTTTATTAGCTCTAAGTTTATATTGCAATTTTATCATTGAATTAATTCTCTTATTATGTCACTTTGCGATTCTTACCCGTATTTTTTCTAATATTTGTTATTATTCGTACCAAAGTTTATTTGCACTAGTATCACATTTACATATATATCTACAGTCCATTTGCTGTTCGCTTTCATTGATATGTTTTCCTATATGTTCAATGATATAACCACTAATTCTTACTGCAGTCTGGACGGTTTGAATAATTCGCGCATCTTAATAAATATTTTCTGTAATGGACACCCGGGATTTAAAATATGTCATATTAATGCGCAAAGCCTGTTGAAGAAACTCGACGAATTTAGAAATATCTTTGGTTATTCTGGTATGCATGCAATTGCCATTTCGGAATCGTGGTTGAAGCCTCATATTAACGAATCTCTTATTTCTCTGCCTAACTATACCTGCTACAGGAATGATCGCATAGATCGGGTGGGAGGAGGTGTTTAATATACCTGAAAGAACACCTTCGAGGCCATATTATAGGGAAATCAGATGCCGGATCTCAAATAGAATACATTTTTGTTGACTTATCAATTAAAAAAGAATAGGTGTTGGTGGGGGTGTTCGTGGTTCACACGAAGAATTGAAGCGGTGATAAAACAACGTGATTGTGCATATAAAAGGTGGAAGCTATTTCGCACCTCTGATATACGTGACGAATATCGCAGGCTCCGGAATGTTGCTACTTCCGAAATCCTTAATGAAAAATTCGGTATCATAAAACCAAATTTAATGTTAATTTACTGAAGAAAAAACTGTGGAATAATCTAAAGGCCATCGGTGTTGGGCGTTCGAAAAGTGACAATATGGATGCAGATCCCAATCTACTCAATGAAGCATTCCTTAACTCATCAGGTAATTTCATCCCCTCCGCAACATTAAATTCAATAATACATAGTTTCAACTCCTCTTTTGATGGATTTTCCTTTAACCATGTCTGGGCGTCTGACGTCATTATGGCTGTGTACTCGATTCAATCTGAAGCCATCGGGCTTGATTTTATTCACCCCAAATTTATTAAACTAATCATCGCGCATATTATCGCCCCACTTACCCATATTATTAACACAATTATCTTAACTTCCCGTATTCCCGTCACTTGGAAACAGTCAAAAGTTATCCCGATTAAGAAATCATCGACGTCAAATATTAATGAGTACAGACTCTCTAAGGTATGCGAAAGGCTACTTCATAAACAGATAACTCTATATCATATATATAGAAATCTCTTGAGCTCTTTCCAATCTGGTTTCAGATCTGGACATAGCTGTGTCACTGCATTATTGAAGGTGTCAGACGACATACGTGCGGCTATAGATGATGATGAAGTCACTATACTCGCCTTTCTGGATTTCTCTAAAGCATTCGATAAAGTTAATCATCAGTTGTTATTAGTGAAGCTGCGTGATCGATTTGGGTTTTCAAGTTCTGCATGTAAACTCTTGTCTTCTTATCTTTACGGTCGGCAACAGACCGTATTCTGTAGTTACTCCTTCTCCAGTCTGTTGACAATAAATTGCCGTGTTCCACAGGGGTCCATTTTAGGTCCTCTTCTCTTTTCCGTGCTGATAAATGATCTCCCTAATGTTATTAAGTTTTCTAACTTTCATCTTTGCGCGGACGACCTCCAACTTTATATTTCCACCACTCCATTGGGACTTATTGAAGACGGTATCGATAAACTTAATGCGGATCTCTCAGCTATTTTTATCTGGTCTCAATCTAATGCCCTGGATTTAAATCCTTCGAAATCTGGCTCCATCGTTATTTATAAAAATGTACTTGACACGTCGTACTTCCAGCCAGTTATACTTAACAATAGCCAACTTGAGTACCGAGACAACGTTAAAAACTTGGAAATAATTTTTAATAAATCTCTGACATGGAATAATCATGTTAATAGTGTCGTTTCCAAAGTGTATGCAACGCTTCGATTGCTTCTTTGCTCGCAAATTAACTGAATACCTTTATAAGAGGTTCGTTTTCGCACGTTCTTCGCGCACGATTGCTCTTCTTATACCAAGGTTTGGATCTCGGATATCTGAACGCCAGTTCTTTGTTAAGGCCGCCAGGCTGTGGAATCGACTTCCAATCCGCACTAAGGGAGCGGGTAGCAGTGGTATGTTTAAGAAATTTTTACGTGATCATAATTTTGTATAATATTATTAAATTATTGTTAATAGGGATATTAATAAATATGCAATTGTTTGTGTAAAACTTCTAGTAATACTATATAATTTTGCAAGTATAACACATATGCACTTAGTTATAATATGGTTCCTAAATTTAATACTTTTAGTATAGTCTCATGGATTAATGAATTTTTGTTTAGATTTTAATTTTACAGTTTCCTGCACATATATAGAAGACGTTATTTATGTCTTACTTGTGTAGAGTTTCTTTTAATAAATTGAATTGAATTGAATGTGCGTCCCCCCACATACCACCATCCTGATAGCTTTAAGCTCCCTCGAAAACAACTCTGTGGATGACATACAGTTTAGTGATGGGCAAAATCGGTCAGTTTGCTGACTCAGATCATACGGGTCTTTTGAGTCATTTGGTTACTTATGTCTGTAGTGGGTCAGGTCAACGCAAGCATTTCAGTGGGAAATTTCTCGATTTTTTCGGCAACTTTGAGCTTTGATTATTATTCTACATTGTATGGTTGTATATGGAAGTGCTTTATGTTTTGCTTTTTGTTTAGTTCTGTTCATGTACATCATAACGTCACACTCACTGAAATATGAACAACAATAACAGGAACTACGTCACATTGACGAAGTTGTGTTGCGTGAGTTACTTGAACGCTCCGTTCTTGACTCAAGCAAATATCCCACGCTGTATTGTTCACCGTACACAGTCTACCACTCTTTTATCTTAAGATGGGAGCAATCGTAAGATTTTGAAAATCGGCGTGTCTTCTGTTTTGTTCTTAGAGATATGATATGGCGAAAGGCAAGTGAACGATTGACCGATATGGTAGGAAAAGTTTGACTCAGGTTTTTGAGTCATTTCACTGACTCGTTCAAAATCATCGAATTGTTCGCGACCGACACATCACTAATACAGTTAATTTTTGTTTTATATACACAATGCAGGGCCGTGGTCTGCTGTCTTTGGTATCAGAAACGATTTCAAATCCAGCATGTCGCAGTTCCGAAGTCTGACCGAAAGTTACGCAAGGTTCTTGGATGGGCCACATCCACAGCTTGAGTGGCCAGCAGCTTGCAGAGAACTGCCGAGGCAGCCCTACTATGTTGTAGGCTTGCTTGGACCACGTACATCTGGTTGTTTTAGAGCGGCGATGGCCTCCTCTTTCGCTGCCTTACCGGCTGCCTGAAACAGCACAGCGGTGATACTAAGGAAGAGTCTCGTTTGCCGCTCTTTCAATATCTGCATGGACCCTTCGTCTATGGGGGGGGGGGGGGGGGGCAACGTATATCCGCCTCTGCCGGATCGCCGTTGCTTTTGGGGATCCACACTACTACCCTGTGCAGCTTGGGTAGGCCCTTCTCCTCAATGACTTTGAGGGAAACCCCTTCCCAACGTGAAACCTAACTTTGTAACGCGTTTACCGATTTGGATGGTTCTTTTTTTGATGTACAGAGTATGATCCCTCATTGCTAATAGGAGAAAAAAATTTGGCCTAAGGTGAGGGGAGGGAGGAGGGGTAGTCTAACTTCGTAACGCGTCGATTAATTTGGATAATTCTCTTTTTGTTGGGTAGAGTATGTTCGTGGTTGATACCACGAAGAAAAAATTTTCATCCTATACTATATTTTTCTTACATTATAAGAAAGGTTGTCAGGATTTACTAGCAACTCGGCTCTCCCACTCCGTCGAGGTGTCAGTCATTGGAAAAGGAAGGTTTTTCAAGTGGACCAAAATATATAAATAATAAAAATATTCTAAAAATTCAAAACAAATATAAAATTCATAAATAAATGAAAAATTGAATTTTCAAAAAATTCATATATAGAAAGAAAAGCTTGTGGTTTTTTTAACGCTACTCAATTTTAAAACACTAATTTTACAGAAAATAAGTTATAATAAAAATTTATTATGGAAAAATGTTATGTAACGCGATAATCGCAATCTTATGAAATAATTATTAGAAAGAGTTGTTTCTTTTAATATACATACATATGTCCTAATTTTATTTAAGTGTAACAGTATATAAATATGATTATTATTGCACGTTTCCATTTCTTTAGTATGCTCATTAAGGGAGGGATATAAATTTAATGAAATAACCTTTTTCATTACACAAAAAGCAATCCTTTCGGGTAGGTCTTTGGTATTTATAGAAAAGCTTAGAGATGCTACTAAAGCCCTAATTACCTTTTCTGTCTCTACACAAATAACGCTCACATCGGCTGATGGAACTATAAGGCCTCCTCGAATTTTCTTAAAAATAAAACTGTTTATTCCAGCACCTGCTTTTTCTGCAAATAGAGCATCAGTACATTATATACACTTGATTATTTTAGAGACCATCTTAACGACGTATCCACTAATATAACAATTGCATTTGCTTGAAAAGCTAACAAATTGTGTTAGATCTATATTTTCTTCGTCTTCACTGTTTTGCGATTCAAATTATACAAATCTGTTGAATTCATAAAATAGTTTTAAAAAAAAAAGTTGTACCGACTTCACAAAAAGCGCTTAAAAGCATAAAATAATTTTTAATTTTATATCTATTACGACATTTTGAAGTCGGTGCAAATCAAACAAACCAAACAACTACAACAAAAATATTTAATCGTCATTTCTTATGATTCCGTAAGCTGAAACGTTCAGATAGTATTATGTATATTTTTAATTGTGGTACTGCAGTTGTTTTATTTGTTTAACTAGCGCCGACTTCAAAATGTCGTAATAGATATAAAATTAAAAATTATTTTATGCTTTTTAGCGCACAAAAACCGGTTCAACTTTTTTTTTAAAAACTATTTTATTTTTCACTTTTTAGTGTCTTTTACTCTATACAACGAAGAAAGAACCATCCAAATCGGTCCACGCGTTAAAAAGTTAGGTTTAACCCCCTACCCCACCTCCATTCCACTAAAATTGTTTTCTCATGGTATCGATCAAGGAACATACTCTACCGAACAGAAAAGGAATCATCGAAATCGGCCCACGCGTTACGAAGTTACTACCCCTCCCCCTCCCCCACCACCAACATAGGACCAAATTGTTCTCTTATTAGCAATGGGAGATCGCACTCTATACAACAGCAAAAGAACAATCCAAATCGGTCCACGCGTTACAAAGTTAGGTTGCACCCTCCACCCCACCCTACCCACCTGGTATCAACCAGGGAACCACGGAACATACTCTACCCAACAGAAAAAGAATTATCCCCTCCCCCCTCCCCTCACCCTAGGCCCAATTTTTTTTCCTATTAGCAATGGGGGATCATACTCTGTACAACAAAAAAAAAACCATCCAAATCGGTCCATGCGTTACAAAGTTAGGTTTCGCCCCCACCTCCCACCCCCAGCCTCAAATTCTTGAATATTACCACCAGAGCTTTTTACCTGTGTATGCGCAAGTAAGCCTTTAAAAGCGGCAAATAAATTGTCTTGCTGTTGAATTATTATTACAACCGGACTTACTTCTTATTGCACAAAAGAAAAGCTCTAAGTGGTCTTGGCTAAATTTATAATATAAAATATATTTTAAGATGTTGGTAACGACTAAATCCGAATAAATAATTTTAATAATTTCTAGGCCAATATAAGTTCCCTGAAATGCAGTACACATTTTTGTTTTAGTAATAGGTCTACTCGAATAACTTCGGAGACTCAAAATATATTGCTGTACGCTTTGGATGTGTTGCAACACTTCGGGATAATTACTTTGGCCTATAGGTGCTTTGGATTCTCTTGCTAAGACATTCCTAGAATTTAATAAATCGAAGGCATAATTCATTACTTGTATGAATTCGACTGTAGCTTCACATCCTTGGAATGCCAAAAGATGCAAGTCCTTGTTGCAAAAATCAATTGCATCAGTTACACTTGCACTCAGAGTTTGAGTAGCTAATCAAAGCTTTATTTTATTATCTTGCCAACGTACCTATATGTAATTTTGAGAGCTTATTTCCTAATTTAATAGTTTCGTTTTCTTGCAAGGTAACATTTACATAGGCCCATGAGATTACTCCTTTTTCTGAAAGAAATTCTCACTTGTCGCAAAGTGGTTTTGGATTAATTTAATGGAGTGGCATGGGTCAAGTAGTGTGCAGATTTTTTTATTTGGCTTTTCAGGAGTACAAAAATCGTCGCTTTATTGCCTCTAATACCAAATTTTTACTTTTCTCTGCTGTCAAAGTATGAATTAGGATGTAGTAGTAGTATTTCTTAATAGGCATTTCATCAATAATTAGGGAGCAAATCCAAGACTTGTTCTCTGCTTCCAGTACCTCCACTTTAGCTGTCAACGTATTGAATGCCTCTGTGCAGAAACCAGCCTCGCAGTTTATACTCGCGTTCCACTTCCGTATTGTGGAGGCATCTGCTAAAGCTTTGCAGAAAGTTTTCCGGACATAATTATAGGTCTTAGGAGAATAAAAGTGCAACGTTGTAGCAAATATTTTCAATTGTTCAGAATAAGCGCCCCGGTTTTTATATACTACCCTATTGCAACGGCTCTTAGATATTTCCATTCCCATTTCTTCCAGGCAATTGGAAATATGTGACGATATTAAATTTTTTCCCTTAAAACATTTATTTATTCGGGTAACATTTTGTTTCAAAGTGAGAATTTCCCTTTATTTAATTTTAATCATATTTTTATACTTAGTGTAAGGCACTACAATATTTCTTATATTTTCAATTTGGGATATGGAAGTTCCCTGACTGAGACGGAGGTGGAAAGTGGAATACACATGTAACGAGTATCACTATCTATTGTATTTAGAATTTGTTCTTCTTCCAGATCTATTGAAGTAGGCTCCTGTACAAAGGTAGTCGAAAAAGTTGAAAAAGGTTCATCCATAGTATCGAGAATTTCTTCTCCTTCCGGATCTATTTAATTTTGCTTTAAATGATAAGTAATTTTAAATTGGTTCAAATTTTTACGACAAATATAATAACCCTTTGCATACAAATTTACAAATAACAGGAAAAACTTAAAATTTGTAGAGTGATTTTGCTGGCCATGTTAAGAGCAGTCGAAGTGTACCGATACAATTTATTCAAAAGCATGCGATATTACAAAAATTGACTTAAAAAACTATCTCAAATTTATCAATAAAGCATTAATAATTTTTAAGAATGTGTCAATCTTTTAGAAATTTCAATTTCGTTTTAAATGTTTATCGGTTCATCAAAAGAACAAATTGACCAACAGAATCGCTATTCTGATATCTGATTCATTCAAACAAACTTAACTTGATTAAGAAAAAAATACTAGTGTTACACTTATTGCTAGAGAGAGTTATTTAACTAGGAATTTAATGAAATCTGTTATCAAATATTAAACATTAAGGATAATTTAAGGTAAACTAATAAATTTTCGGAAAATAAATCTTAAACATGTACATAAAAGCCCCACTAATATAAATAGATATAAATACCTCATTTAAATTCATGAATACGGTTTCCATTGGCACAGCACTTTTAAGAAGACGAGTACCTATTCCGCTACTAATATCACTTTCATCGAAATGCAAACTGCAAATAAACGGATAAAACGATTTTGCAAGATTTTAAATTACCGCCAGCAATTACAATCGCGTTCTTATGTTGGTAGCTCTGCAAGCACATTCAAAACAATTTAAGAGCTAGTAAAGTTCATATAGAAGAAAAAGACAAACGTACAGGAGAATATCTCCGCTCTCATTCTGGTTAATTAGAACCATTTATTTCGAAATTTTATTTTAATAGATAATAGGAGTATAGAGAAATAGTATATTATAAGAACTAATTTCAGAGAAGACTATTTAATCTGTATATATTAATGGTTTTTTCTCTCGACAGTAAAATACTCCAAAAAAATGCACTACTGCTAACAAAAGTTGTCTCAAAATGAAATAGCTTACGATCGGTCCATAGCTATATGTCAGTGGACGTCAGCAATAACAATCAACAATAACACAACAATAACATCTGTTCCAAATACTTTACATTTTAATTACAATCTATTGTTCTTCTCACCGTTACGATTTGCTATTGTTTTGAAATTGCTCTCAATGTAATAACTTTCCAAATGTTCTTAATTTGCTTAATCTGTAGTCAGTCACTCTTATACGCTTACTCTGAACGATCACTTGACTTTATTATTTATCTAAAGTTTCCGATTGTTATTATTAATAGCTTGAACTCAATATGTTACGATTGTAATTCCAATAATCATTCCTTGAATTCAATAAGGTTAGTGTGTTAAGAAGACTACTGGACTTTCATTTCTTTTATTTCCCTAATATCATTATTCACTAACGACACAGTCTCTGCAACTTAAATGGGTTTGAAAGATTAATTAAGACACTTATTTATAGTCACAAATGTTTACAATTTTTTTCCCTTCACTGATTAATTCGTTACACAATTTTCTTGACAATATTTCTTCACAATATAACAGCTGCCTTCCAAGCGCATATTTCAAGTACTTGCAAGTACTTTAATGTGTCTCGGCTGAAGTTACTCAGAATACAAGGTATTCCGAATAAGTTTTTGACACAATACAACTGATCGATTGTGACGTAAAGAAGCAGCAATGCATGGGATAAAACTAATATTTATTTATTTATTATTTACTTGACACATCTTAGTTAGTAGTATTTTGAGGGGGTTCTTGGCCAGATTTAAAAACAACACAGACACGTTCAATTAATCAATATATAAGTACAAATTTTACAATATAAAAGTTGAAGTTTCTTTTCTTAATCTCAGCATTAGGTAAACGAATAATCACGATGACGATTTTGGAATAAAATATGGAATTGTATATACAGGGGTGGCCAAAAGTCGCGCAACACCTACCGTCTCCATGGAAACGCGCGTTACTGTGCAGTTTCTCCCTTCCACGTCGTTTCTGTTCAGTCACATTGCAACTGTGTAGTCGGTATCGTGTTTACAACAACACAACCCAGTATCAGACGGTGTTTTCGTTCGAATTTCGTTAAAATGTCTGCTCCGAAATTTTCACTTAATGAACGTATTTTGTTAATAAAATTGTGGTACAAAAACGAAGGATCTTTTAAAGATGTAATCGATGAGTTCGCCGTTAAACCGCCCGGTTCTTCTGCTCCAAATCGTAGCACTATTTGGAGATTGGTAAAACGTTTCGAGGAATTTGGAACGGTCGCCGATAAACCGCGTTCTGGTCGACCGAAGACATCAATGACGTAAGAAAATTTACAATTGGTGTCTCAAACCTTCGTTGAAAACTCGAATCAATCGGCCAAACGCGTATGACTCCAACTAGAAATTCCTCGCACGTCCTTGAGACGAATGATGAAAAGTCTCAATTTACACATTTATCGTCCACGACTTTTGCAAGCGCTCACCGAAGACGATTTCGATCGCCGAGTCGAATTCGCCGAATGGATTCAAATCATGTCTGAGGCCGATCCTGATTTTCTACGATGGATTTTATGGACAGATGAGGCAACTTTTAAGACGAATGGATTGGTAAATCGTCATAATTGCGTTAACTACGATTTTGAAAACCCAAATGTCGTCGTTACACAAGAATTAAACGCTCCAGGCGTCTGTGTGTGGGCTGGCATCTGTTCATACACCATAATCGGTCCTTACTTCCACGCCGGCACGATAAACGGTCCCAAATACCTCGAGATGCTTGAAGAAGTCAAGATCGAACTCGACAATAATGATATCTTCCGTGGTAAACGAATTATCTGGCAACAAGATGGAGCCCCATGCCATTATGCGGTTGCGGTTCGTTATTTTTTGAACGAAAACTTCGACGAGTGGATTGGTCGCCGTGGGAAGACGGAATGGCCCCCAAGATCACCCGATCTCACGCCTTGTGATTTTAGCCTGTGGGGAGTGATCAAAGATCGAGTTTACAAGACGACAATCCAAAATTTAACACATTTGAAAAAGCGAATCGAAGAAGAATTTGAAATATTGAGCATGTATTATTCTTATCTTTACAACGTTAATGTTTATATCACTTCTTACCAATAATGTTAAATAAACGATATTTTTTTACTATTGCAAATTTTTTTTTATTATTGCAAATTTTGTTGCGCGACTTTTGGCTACCCCTGTATTACGATTTCAGTTAAATTTGATGAATTTTATTCGGCCAATGACTCAATGATTGCAATGTTTTCCATTACACATTTAATTCGTGTGAATTGCTTTAGAAAAGATTAATTATTCAATTTAATTTGTATCACTGCCTAGTCTCGTTCGCTGATTTAAAATAGGTCTTAATTTAAGAAATGCTCTGCACAAATTACATTAACCTTTCTAGTATGAAAATCTAACTTCCAAGAACTTAATGCCACTTTTAAATATTCAACGCTAATTTAATTTGTATTTCTGCCTTCGTTGAAATAGGTCTTGAAAATATTGAAACTTCCAAGAACTTTAAGCTACTTTTGGCGTACAGCACTTCGATTAATTTGACACCACTCGGGTTAAAATCTGGCCAGGGAAATACATAACGTAAGGGCATCTCCATTAGTTTCTTCCTCGTAGTTGTCACCACAGGTTCGAGTCGGCCTTGACTTCATACGGCATCTGTCGTTTTTCTATAGACTATAGTGCATGTTATTGTCGGTATTTGACTTCTTAACACTAGATAAGTTCACTATAAAATTTCGCTCGAGACATCATCTACATATTACGGGGGTCACCTCATATGGCAGCTGATTTTTTCGCTTTTTTCAAATTATTTTTGAGAAGCCATAAAAATATACTATCTTGGAATATTTCGGTCTAAGCGTTACAAATTCAAAGTAAGTTTTTCGTACTTGTGTTCAAAAAAGATATCATGAAAAGAATAGGCGACATTGTATGAATGCATTTACTCTCCCTCTCTAGTTCCCGTATCACCTTGTGGGGCATAGGGCGGGAGAAGACCTTCACCTGATTCAAGACAACGATTGCAAGTGAGCCGACAATTGAAGGAGGATTTCAAATAACCGATATTACTCTGCAACCCCCAATAGCATTTTTATCGTTATTTGGGTCCATCGTACTATAGGTCGCAGCCGGTGGGATTCGAATCTGGGACCTCCGGAATGGAAGGCCAATACGTTATAATTTACTGCATCGACTGAACACATTTTCTTATGGTATTTAAAACCACGGTAAAGACTGACGTCTTTACTTATAAACATTAAGGCACTTGGAGACCCGCATCGCATTTACAGTACAGGTACGGCGCGTCGTTACTTACTGAAAAAATGACTTTTTTCAGAAAATTCTTTCTAAAGTGCAAACTTGACTCGACTTTACGATAATACTGCTGCAAAATACGAATATGTAAAAACCTAATTTACAATTTATTATTCTACGAATTTCTAAAGAATGCGGCTCAATTCCCAATTTCCAAATACTGGGGCAGCATTTAATATATGTACAAATAAGAATTCGAATATACACGCAAACAGTTGAATAACATCGACCTGCTTATTTATTTTATTTGAAAGCTATTTCAAAGACATAACATTTGATTGAAACAATTTGGCAGCATTATTGTAGAAATGCGGTATAATAGGTATGTTATCTTTAATTTAAATCTAGGCTACGGTATCTGCAGCAATCTTTACTTCAGTTATAATAAGTTCTACCTAAAGTTCAAGATCGAATTAACAATTTTCAAATACGATTTTAATAGGAAGCGTCAATTATATGTAATTATAAAAAGAGTGTATATGACGATATTTTGTTTAAAACCCACAAATGAATCGATTGGTATAGCGTCCGGTATAGCCGTATGTCAAAATTTTTATTATTGAAGCATCTATGCTTGCAGAATAAATTAATTTTCTCTATTCAATTTTACGATCTGCAAATTTCTTAACTACAAAATGGCACTCAGATGTTACATTTGTTCTTTTTTTTCTACTTACAATTACTAAATTTATTTTCTCATCTTAAGCGGGCTACTATAATATGACAACAATTTGACAAATTTTAAAATCTACATGAATTAATTATACTTCAGAAAGTATCTAAAATAGCTGGATCATTTTTAAATAATCAAAATGAGGAAGTTAGAGAGCGTTAATGTAAGTACTTGCTTTGTTACACATCAGAGAAACTGCTTTAACTAATTACCACAATATGATCTTAAGCAAATTAAGCGAAAAGGTAAGGTTAGATTAGATTCGGCTTTAGAAAAGGAGGATGAGGGAACAAAGTCAAGTAAGGCGTTTGGTGCTATCAAAGACTACTCTTATTCAAGGACTTTAAAACGAGTTCTTCTTTCAAGAAAATTTATGAAGGTAAAGACAAGTTTGGTCGATAATATTAAAAGCAACGATTTTATGATGTGGTAACCAGCTCATTATCGATGGATTGGATGTTACCCCAGTGTTAATGCAGAGCGCCCGTTCAGTTCAGTTCGGGCAATTGACAGCAGCATTATCTAAATCTCGTTGGACTACACTAGGTACCAAATTTCAGCACTTATTTAGTACTGCCTCAGCTTTTAAGACAGACGAATTTGCTTCGAAACAAAGCTTTGCTATGAAAACAACAATGGAGGATATTATGGCATACGTAAGATTAATTATAATATTGTTTGAGTTATTTTAATAAATACACCTTTTTAGCTTTCAATTAGTGTGGTTTCAAGTGAGGATATTCCCATCTGGAAACAAAGATCCGAAGAAGAAGAGGAGTTGCACTTAGAGCAGCCGAAAATGTCTCCTTACATAAAAGTTCTACTCAGAGAAACAGAAGATTTTGTCCTTTTTGAGAAGGCAAGTGTCACTGTTCCAAAGGGAACTAAGGAGGCTAAGTATGTAGAGGAAGACAATCAAAAGTATGAATACCTTACGGTTGGTAAGGGACGTGTCCGGAGAAAGGCTGAGGGTGAGGCGCAAACCACAGAAATTTTACGAAAAACGCGCTACGTTAATACAGAAAAGATTAGAAAACAGCAGGTTGGTACTTTTGTATCGAACTATGATATGTACGACACATATGCGGACCTCGAGAAAATTACTACAAGTGTCGAGCTTGAAAATCGTCAGATTATGGAAATTACCACTTACAAGCCGCCAGGGGGAGAGGACCAGATGGAAGAAATTCTACAAAATCCAAATTTTCAACTCGCTGTTATGTTAACTCAGAGACTATTAGCCGGAAATGTATTTACGGAAAAACAAAAAAGATTTCGCAACATGTATATGCCCGACCCTCTGGATCTTAATATTACATTTTCTTATACATTAGATCCTCTCTGGACGTTTCCACCAATTCCAGGTGAGCGTCGTGCGGTATCGTGCATTAGCTGGTGCCCAAATAATGGGGACATTTTAGCAGTTGCATATGGTTTATATACATTCGTCCCCATATCGAAGCTTAAAACAGGTTATGTTTGTGTGTGGAGTATCAAGAATCCTATCAATCCGGAAAGAGTCTATAAGTACGATATGCCTGTCATATCGGTGGAGTTCTCTTCATTTAATACCCAGCTATTGGCTATTGGCTTACATGATGGTAGCGTAGAACTCCGTGACCTAACAAATTCATCAGCTGGACCTGTTGCAATATCTCAGCGTCGTTTTCCGCCATCGTATGCTATTAATCAGTTAAGGTGGATGATTCATACCTCTGAGGAAGAACGCATTCTAGCGGTGTCAGCTGATGGTTATGTGATGAAGTACCGCATAGTAAATGGACCTTATTTATTGGGAATGTCACAAATGAAACTAAACAGGATTGTGGGCTCTCCAGAAGGATTGTTTGTATATCGCAAAGAAGGTTTCATAGAAGCCAATCGGAATCCTCGAGCTCTAACTTTAACAGTTCATCCGGAAAAAAGTGATTTGTATTACGTACTCACGGATGAGGGCTGCATGTATAAGTGCTCAACAAACTACCCACATCAGTACCTCGAGCTACTTCAAGTACATGAAGGAAGCGTTTATTGTATGGATTTTTCTCCCTGGAGTTCAAAAGTATTTTTGACTTGTGGAAGTGATTGGTAAGTCGTTCATATTATTATTTTTTGGTAAAAGGCAAAACAGTATATCTCGTACGTGCACGTGCACATACGAACTACCCATTTTCCTATTCAAAATTAAATCAACTCCAAAAACTAAATGCACAGACTTAAGGAATAAACATATATGGTATATTTCACAAAATCCGACACGAAAGGTGTGGGAGCTCCTGCAGATTTCTGCGCGTAGACATGGGACACTGGACAGGTGTAGTATGGTACAAAGAGAGTGTTTTCTTTTTTTTCTTTGAAGCACCGCATCATGATTGAAAATTGTAGAGAAAAAATTTTTAATTAAGTATGTGATCATAATATTCTGAATATTGGTAGGCTTCCTTAAACAAATTTCAAGTTGAGACTTCATTAATTTCCAGAATTATACTGCGAGAAAGTAGAGTTTCTAAACGCATTCCTATGGTTTACTACGGTAGTGAAGCCAATGCAGTCTACTTCCATCACCAATCCCAAGCTGATCGTATTATATTTGTATTTCGAAAAGGCTGAAGTTATACAGGCAACGCAGACTTTTCTCTTGAGTCTTGCAAAAACGATTTTTCCGTTTTTACAGGTAAAGGATCGCAGGAAATGGTAATTGTTCCCTGACAACTCTCGCATGCAAAACACCACTACAAGTAGTGAGTGGATATCCTGTCTCATAAAGCACAGCGTAGATTTCTGGGTCTGGGAAAATATCATAAGTGTACTTTTGATACACATCCACAAACCGGCTTGAGGAAGAAATTTGGAGTCAAGTGTGCATTGGCTCATAACTACCATTTCCTCCATTTCAAAAGAACTATAAATTACTTAACCAACACATACATATGTTTATACGAACTTCTGCAGAAAGGAATTACCAAAAACGAAATTGCTCTCCTGAGAACTAAGAAATGGGTTCTCTCTCATTGAATTTTGACAGGAAGAATTTATTCTTTGAAAGCTAGAATTTATTTTTCAGCACAAAATTTCTAGATTTGCCAGACTATTTCGTTCGACCTCAGAAAAAACTATTTTGTTTTGTTTGGTTTGGAAAGAACGTCAAAGTATTAGCACGGCAATGCGTATACTGCTTCTGCGAACAGCGACTCTTATCCGAAATTGAGAAGGTCTTTGTTGACTTTTGAGGCTATAGTGTTAGAAAAATTTTCGGATGCTACAAATGGTTTGAGTTCCCGTATAGATGATCTGGAGCTAACAGAATTTAAGCAGAAGTACTCAAACTTGAATTATGAGTGCGAACATTTGAAACATGTTATGCGACTACCTGATGCCATTATAAGGGGGATTCCGAAAAAGCATAATGAAAATTTGAGAGAGGTTGTGCATTCTATTCCTGCTAAAGTTGGACATTCTCTCTTCCCCCATTTCAATGTTTTTCAGATGAAACAAAAAACCAAATCTGATCCTCCAATAATTCTTTAGTTTTCTACCTCCGTTATCCTTTAGACCTTTTAAATAATGTAATAAGTGTGATGCATTCAACGGAGGTAAATAGCCTCGGCTGCTCGGGGGTCTTCAAAATATGAAATCGACATTTTCTCATCGATTTCATATTTTGAAGACTTAATTTTATTATTTTTAAACCATCTCCAACTGTAATTTGTGGATTATATGAGTTATCTGACCAAAACCCAAAATTATCTATTTTTAGCGGTTTGGGGAGGTTTTCACAGTTTTAGGGGTGAAGTTGACATTTCCCCAGCCATTTGAAGTATTCAGGGGTCATATGGTCATTTCATGTGCGTTCCCCACGAGCAGCCAAAAATCGGCTATTTTTAACATTGTCCTTTAAATTAAATCAGATTAGTGGATTTTCGTTTGAATGCCTCTTATATATGTTAGTATATCAATGATAGCTTAATGGCGAGGAATAATCAAATTCTGAGGGAGGCGCAGCGATTGCGAAGATCGGATTTGCTTACATTAAATGCAAACCTGATAATGCTCGTCTTATAGTTGTCAGCTGTAATAAATTGTGCGAAATTACTGCAACCATTAATTGTGGAGCAAGTGCAAGTGCAGCAAATGCGGTCGATAGTGATCAAAGATAATTTTAATTTTGGTAAAATCTTATACTGATAATTTTTTGTTTGCTTTTATTTCTGTACCAAATTACTTTTATTATTTTTATTATAATCCGATATAATGTGCCGTGTAATGAAACGTGAAGTTGCCGCGGGATGTTGAAGTGACACGCGCTAGCTGGCAGCACGCCGTAGCTCGTGGGTATGGGGTGTGAGTCCTTGAACATCCAATCACACATTTTACAACTGAAATTCGCGTGCTTGTGGCGACAGAGGGTTGTGGACTGCCTCTGTAAGGTCTCTTACAAAATAACAAAAACCGAGAAACAGATAAAAGGAAGAGTAACAGACTTGGTGCCACCTGTTATTCCTAGCCGCATTGAACTATCTTGAAATAAAAACGCAAGAAAAAGTTACTCCCTTAAGCGATGGTTCTGGCTCTAACCACCCCCCCCCCCTTCACTGTACCTGGCTGAAACAAACAATAAAATTTAAATTAGTAGTAGTAAAATTTAAATTAGAAAAATTCGGATAGAGGGAGAAGGGGGGCAAGAGGAGAAAAACCTTCTGGGGGTTCCTGGAATAAAATAAATCACATCTCATATTAATGTCTTATATTATATGAACTACATTGATCGTAATTGTATATGAAATTAAAAAAACAAAACCAAATCCAGTGAATCTAGAGTGGACTATACTAACGACGGAATAGCTTAATCCGAAAGCAGGTATGCCAACCTCAGAGATAAAAAAGGCACCTTCACGTAGGAATGACGTTTTAAGTAAACCCTCGTTCACGAGTGCGATTCGTCGTGCATGCGACTGTAATTTGATTGGCTGAAGTCATATAACTGTTACTTGACATGCTGGCTTTGTCTAACGTCGCTGCGATTGTAAAAATAATCGCAGCAATGCTCTTGATTTGGTGCGATTGTTGAACATAACCAAACATAATTGGTTTGTTTACCTTTTTGAAAAGTGCTTGTTGAATGAAAAACGGCTTGTATAAATATAATTTGTATGTAATATGTGTTATTAGATATAAAAATTAATTATTATTATTTTACAGCAAATGAGGAAATAGCAATAAAACAAATATTCGTTTTTCTTCCTTAAAAAAATTATTAACAACATTAATTTAAGTTCGCGTTCCCGATTCACTGTTAATATTTATATTTAGAATGATATATATGTACTACTTAAAAGCACTAATTATGTGCAAATTCAAATGTAAACAACAAATTTTCGTTCGTCAATGTTGTGAACGGGCATACGATGAAAAATAATCACAGACTGAAACAAAAGTATTCAGAAAGTGAGATGAACGAAAAAATCGCACGGAGTCGCATCGCGCTTATGAACAAGCCCCAAAGGCGCGTTCATGTAAAAATCTGACATGTCTCACATTACACTGAATTGTATAGATATTGTAACGTTAATGGGCCTCTTCGGGCTCGACGGATTAATTAAGACACTTATTTTCAATTCAAACGTTTAGAGTTTTATTCACTTCACTTAATTAGTTTATTCCACAATTTCCTTTACACGTTTTCTTTACAATATAACGTTTCACTTTTCTATTTAACACTAATCACTTCGCTGGTTAAAGTACAACTAATTCACTAGACTGCTACTCAGCCCTACTACTACTTAGCTTAATTCTAGAAAGTTCAGCAACTTAGTTCTAGCAATTTCCGTTATTTATTTCCACCACACTAAGTCACCACAGGTTCGAGTCGGCCTCGACTTTATACGGCATCTGACGTTTTTCTGGTTTCCGAAATTCGGGACATGCGGATTGTACAACTTGATTTAGTTTTCATCATGTAGCCTATGCCAGACTACAGTGCATGTTACACTGCCCCCCTCTTTCGTCCCGAACAGTTGTATCTTCTTGGTATGGCTTTAAGCTGTCAATGTGCACGTAAGGATCTTGTATGCTCCTTCCCACTGCTGTTGAAGCTTCGGTGATTTTCCCTTTCGTCGCGGTGGGTTAAATAGCCAGACGAGGTCGAGTTCCCTGAATCCGCTAGAATTAGCTCTGATGTCGTATCGTGTTTTCATTCTGTCGCTGGATGTCTTGAGGTTCTTTCTTGCCAGTTGATGGATTTTTGCGAGACGCTTCCGAAGTATGGTTATGTATTCTTCAGTTGATTCAGCATACTTTTCAAGTGTTCCGAACTTCAAATCACTGACCAGTCGAATCTGTCTTCCAAACACAATTTTAGATGGTGTCTGTCCTGTTGAGTTATGGACGGCTGTTCGATAAGCTAGTAGAAATATCGGAATGTATTCCAATCCCATTGATGCTCATCTACTACTTTTCTAAGATGTTCGACAACTGTCCTATTAAACCGCTCAACCATCCCGTCAGATTGTGGATAAAGTGGTGTTGTCCGCGTCTTTATTATCCCAAGAATATCGCAAACCTTCTGGAATACTTGAGATTCAAAGTTTCGTCATTGGTAGGAATGAAGCTCATTGGGGACTCCAAATCTGCATATCCAGTTTGTTACTAACTCCTCTGCCACTATTTTTGCTTCTTAATTTGGGATCGCATATACTTCTGGCCATTTACTGAAGTAATCCATTACCACTAAAATGTACCGGTTGCCCCGATCTGCCTCTGGGAATGGTCCCGCAACGTCAATCGCGATTCTCTCAAAAGGCGCTCCAACGTTGTATTGCTGCATCGCTCCTCTTGTTTTGATGTGAGATCCTTTGCTACAGGCACAAACGGTACATTTTCGACACATCCTCCCGCATATGTAAACAGTAGAATCGTTCTCTTAATTTCTCCAAAGTTTTATTGACACCAAGATCTCCTCCTGAAGCACCGTTATGGAATTCTTTCAGCACATCCCTTATTTTATTCCTGGGAACCAATGCCTGCATCCGGCATGATGACTCGTCGGGTGTTTCCCATTTGCGTTATAATATTCCATCTTCAACACACAGCGAATTCCATTGCGCCCAGTAGCTCTTAATGTTATACTTCTGTCGGAAATGTCTTTCCATTGAGGCCTCTCGTCGTTATCCTTCCACGTCAAAATTGGAGAAATATTCTCGTCTTTTCGTTGTGCTGCTTGAAATTCTTCCTTGTTCCATCCTGTCAAGGGTACGATAGTTGTTCTCCTCACAGTCACATGGTCGCATTTCGCTGCCAGACGGGAACAGTATTTACAATCAGGCTTACATGGTCGTCGTGAAAGTGCATCTGCATTTCCATGGGATCTTCCCTTCCTATGGATAATTTCGAAATCATACGATTGCAGTCTTCCTAGCCATCTTGCCACTTGCCCTTCAGGGTTTTTAAATTGTATCAACCACCTTAGAGCTGCATGATCAGTTCTGAGAGTGAATTTTTGTCCATAGAGGAATTTATGGAAGTGCTTCGTTGCATCAACAATAGCCAGCAGTTCTTTCCTCGTAACGCAGTTTTTTTTTTATAGAGCTCTGCTATAGTATGCCACCACCTTTTCGTGCCCGTTTACTTCTTGTGACAGCACAGCGCCAATCCCAACATTACTTGCATCAGTATCCAATATAAATGTCTCACCCGCCTTTGGATAAGTAAGTACAGGTGCATTGCAAAGCGCCCACTTCAGTGCTTTAAAGCTGTTTTCTGCTTTTCCTGTCCAAATGAATGCTTTATCCTTCTCCGTTAGCTTATGCAATTGTTTTGCTATATCAGCAACATTTTTCACAAAGCGTCTGTAATAAGTGACAAGTCCAAGAAAGCTCCGTAGCTCGTGTTTATCTTTCGGAAAGGGTCAGTTCTCCACTGCAGTTATTTTCTCAGGATCAGTGCTAACTCCTTCTGTTGATACCACATGTCCAAGGTATTTGACTTGTTCTGCAAAGAGCGTACAGAGCGTTTGGCTGACTTCAGTTTCTGGAACACTTCTCGCAGATTTCCTAGATGTTCTTCAAAACTTCGTCCAATTACAATGATGACATCCAAATATACCAGGCAGGTTTTCCAAGTTAAACCTCGTAGGACACATTCCATTAAGCGCTTAAGGGCATGACTTTAAATTGTCACAATCCACTTCCCACCGAGAATGCTGTCTTTTCCCTGTCATCTGGATCGATCTCGACTTGCCAATAGCCGCTTTTTAAGTCCAACGTTGAAAACCACTTGGATCCTGATAAGGTGTCTAGGGTGTCGTCTATACGGGGTAGTGGATAACTATCTTTCTACGTGACATCATTTAGTCGACACAGAATCTTGTACTGCCATCCTTCTTCTTTACTAGCACCACTGGTAACATCCATGGACCGTTGGACTCTTCTATTAGACCTTTCTTACGCAATGTTTCAACTATTTCGTCTGCTTCTTCTCGCTTTGCAAGTGGTAATCTTCTTGTTGGCTGCTTGATAGGGCGGGCGTCTCCGGTGTCAATTTTACGTTGCACTATATCAGTTTTTCCATAGTCTTCGTCCCGTTGCGCAAAAATATCGGCAAATTCTTCAAGCAACTTCTTTGCTTTACGATATTCCCCTTGACTCAGTTTATTAGACGGAAGTATCATGTTGGTTAGCTTTGTAACATCCTTTTTTGGCTGTCTAGTTTCATCTACGTCTGAATATTCCACTAACACAATCTCTTCGGTTGGTTCTCCATGACCTAAGACTTTACCTTTCTTTAATTTGATACCATTTTCACGGGAATTTAGGACTCGTACCAAAACTTCTTTCTTTTCATCGATAGTTACAAGACATTTTCCAACGGTGACATTTCTTACCTGTTCTGTTCGGTCTGGTTCTACTAGATAGAATCGATAGCTCCCGGGATCACCAAGAACTTTTACTCGTTCCAAGGTTTCTGCACAAGGAGGGAGCTCAACGTCTTCATATGTCACGATGTTCAGCTTCGAATAATAATTTGATCCCAGAGCCATATGAATCTCTCTGTTGTCGTATTTCATGATTCCTCTTCCAATATCCAGTTGAATGTTGTGTGCTCTCATGAAATCGAGGCCAAGTATGCACTCATCTGTTATATCTGCGACAAGAAATCTGTGTGAAAATCGGTTGTCGCCGAGGGATACTGTCATTAATATTTCCCCATACACTTCAACGGATTCTCCTGTTGCTGTTCTCAAAATGTATCGATTTGTGTTGCTAAGCCAGTGGTCTTTAGTATAATCGCACCGAAGAATAGACCTGGAAGCACCTGTATCTACTGTAATCGTGTATTTTTGTTCTTGAATTCTCCCGTTGATTACTAAGCTGCTATCGTTTCACTGCAATTTCTTAATGTTGATGATGATTCCGGGGGCGTCGATTCTATTGGCCAACTCCTGCCCCGCAGAGTTGGTCTTTGCTCGTTTCCCTGTTGCGAGCGTAGAATTATTATGGGGTTTACAGCTCCATTCCTTCTTTGTTCCACTCGCTCTCTTTCTCTGCATTTTTCACAGCCAAACTCGGATTTTCTCTTGTCATCTTGTGGGGAGTCTGATCTTCGTCTCTTTCTGCAATCTCTTTGGAGGTGACCTTCTTTGCTACAGTTCCAGCATTTAAATCGACTCCGTCTTTCCGATGTATTGACCCGACAGCAGGTATCTTCTATTTCGGTTACTTCTCTTAGGCGGACAGTACTCTTTGAGGCTTGTTTCGCTGCCTCATATACCAGAGCGTAAGCAAGAACCTCAGCATTGGTGTTTTTTCCAGCCAGCCGTACTGCTTGCTGCAGGTCACGATCTGCAAGCGAATTAATAAATGCTTCTCTTGCGACCTCGTTAACATAATCTTGGCTAAATGTGGAATAAGCCAAATGTGTTAGCCTTTCTATGTCCGCACATAATTGCTGCAACTGCTCTCCATGCTTCTGTGTCCGACTCCGTAGCTGAAGACGGTAAACTTCCTGCATGTGGTGGTTCCCATACCGTAATTCTAAAGCTTGTATTAGAGACGTATAGCAATACCTTAGCTCCACCGGGATAGTCTGTAACAATTCTGCTGCTCCACCTCTAAGTGCCAAGATAAGAGCTGTAGCTTTTTATTCGTCACTCCAAAAGTTTCTTGCTGCTGCCGTTTCGAACTGGAGTCTGTATGTTTGCCAGGGCGTTTGGCCGTCAAATGTTGGAAGATGAAGCCTTTTCTTCACAGTCACATCTGAAGATAAAGTCGATAAATGCCGTTTCTGGACACTTTCTAGTTCAGTCCTAATTTCCTCGAAATTTTTCTTCATTTACTGTTCCATTTCGCATTTAACTTGTTTAATATTCGTTTGTCCAGAAATTTCGACTTCTTCCAATCTTTTCTCTATGTTTTCCAATTTCGTATCAACAGCTGATTCTAAAGCCTCAACCTGTTTCCTCACGGAAATTTCTATTTCACCTTTCACTCCTATAATTGACTATTTATTAGGTTTTTTATTAATTTTTTGCAAACGACATATTTAAATATTGTACCCTATGGTCAATCCAAATTAAGACGAATCTCATTACACCTCATATGTTAAAATCCGTCAAACCGTTTAGACTACAGAGCGTGCCAAATAAATATACATACATACATACATACGCTCGAAAAACATTACCCTCCTTCGGGTAGTCCGGTAAAAACGTATGAGTGCAAAACTTAATAAAACTAAATATCAATTTAAGTTATTCAAAAAAAAGAAACTAACCAAAACTACTCAGTACATTACTATATAAGCATTTACAAAATAAAACCCTATTCAAGAGGAAACGGAAAACGCCGACCATCCCGAACACTTCTCAAATTAAGAGGAAGGGACTGGAACAAGAATTGATTATCTCATTCATTTCGAGGCAAGATCGAAACGCTTTCAGTCATATGCATATCGTGTAGCAGAACTAATAATAGAATTAACCCTTCTAACTCAAAAGGTGCACTTCTTAGGCAGAAGCCTAGAATCAATTGGCCTATTCGCCAGGATTTAACAATATATTGAGGCGAATTAGGCTCCCACACCAGCATGCAAAAAACCTTAGTAAATAACAACTAAAACACGCCCACACACAACAATCAGGGGTGCGCGGACAACAGAGAACGCTTCAGCTTCAGCTTCCTTCGTAAGGGTCAAGTTACGGCTCTACACATTTGATTCATAGGCTCATGCATACCATAGTTAAACGGAAAATGAACAAGCCCTAACGATTCTGGATAAAGTATTACGGAAAGATACTCGGTATGTCCTATATTTTAAGTAAGAGCAGATCCAGTCGAGCAATAAAGGCGGAAAACCCAACTTTTCAAGTTTAAGCATAATCACAGAATGAGGGAGCTTATCGAATGCCTTACTAAAGTCGGTGTAGACGCAGTCAGTCTGGATACCTTGTTGGAAGGCAGAGATAATGTGGGATGTAAATTCAAGCAGGCTACCGTTAGTTTACGAGAAGAAGCCCAATCTAAGCCAGCAAAAATGTTAGATTCGTAAATAATAAGATGAAGTATAAATGATTCAACCAGCGTAATACGCGTATTAAAAGGAATACCTTCGAATTACTTTTGATCGTACTTTAAGCTGGTTATCTAAGGTCAATAGTCTTTAACATGAGCTGACCAGATTAAACTACGATAAAAAGTATATCCAAGGCTGCTACCTGTGCTATAGGAAGGAATAACAACATTGTTCAGCATAAATTGTATAAATAATAATAACATTCGATTTAACTGCATTTAAAAGTTAGCCCAGTCAGGAATCCTGGCAATAGCATAATTAGTTGGGCATCTAATTCAACCCCTTACCCTGCTTTTCCGCCTCTCAGTCATTCAAGGGGTTTTCCCTCATTTATGGAAAAACTCGTATATTATTCCCATCTTCAAAAAAGGTTGCAAGAACGATGTGTCCAACTACAGACCCATCGCTAAATTATCATCCATACCTAAACTATTCGAAAAATTGGTCTATGATTCCATGTTCTTCCACTGTAAGTCCATTTTCTCCCTCTCCCAGCATGGCTTCCTCAAAGGAAGATCTACAACCACCAACCTTACTGACTTCGTCTCCAAAACACACATCTCCCATAGTGTTATCTTGTTCAAACTTGATCGCCTAGGCTTCCCCCCCCCCCCAGATTCATCTCCTGGATCCGATCCTACCTCAACAACCGTCAGTACAATATTCTTTTCAGTTCATCCATTTCTAACCCTATTACCGGCGTCCCCCAGGGCAGCAACCTCGGTCCATTAATTTTCATCCTTACAATAAATGATGTTGAATGTGTCATCAATCACTCAGAGCTGTCTATTTATGCTGATGACATGAAAATAATCAAACATATCTCCTCCACAACCGACTCTCTTCTCCTGCAAAAAGATCTCGATTCCTTCACCACATGGTGCATGAATAACTTTCTTGAAATCAAAGTCTCCAAATGCCAGTCCATCTCTTATTCCCGCAAGCGTCTTACACCCACCCCGAGAGTCTACATACTAACCGACGTACCAGTCCCTATCGTTACCTCTTTGTGTGATCTCGGAATAATCTGTGATAGTGAACTCAATTTCCGTTCCCACATTGACAGCATAATGAACAGAGCTAACTCCGCGCTAGGGTTTGTGAAGTGCTGGTCCAGAGAGTTCTCCAATCCTTATGTTTCCAAATCTCTCTATATTTCCTTCGTTAGACCTCTCCTTGAATATGCCAGCCAGGTATGGTCACCTACACAAACAACTCACATTAATAGGATTGAATCTGTCCAGCGTAGGTTCATTCGCTTTGCTCTACGTGATCTTCCGTGGGTAGACAGATTCAACCTTCCACCTTATGTAAACCGTCTGAAACTGATAGACTTACAACCTTTAAGTAAACGTCGTGATGTTTCCGACATTCTCTTCATTCATCAGCTATTAAGTGGTGCCATAGACTGCCCTTCAATCCTGCAATCTTTACCCATCTATACCAATCCCCGCAACCTTAGGTCCACTCCCCTTTTCCGACTCGACCGCCATCGAACAAACTACGGTCGAAGTGAGCCAATTACCAGGATGCTACGAAAAGTCAACGACCTTTTCTCCTTTGACTTCCATCTGAGTAAATCATCCCTTCACAAAGCCTTATATCTTAATCCCGCCCATCTTGATCGCCTTTCTTAATTCTTCTTCCTTCCAGCCCGTATCTGCTTTAATTACAGCTCATATTGTAGCTTTTACTATTTATTTATTATGTCATAATTTATTATAGCTTGTGGTGTTGGTATTGTGTTGTAGCTTGTAATTGTAGTATGTATTATTATGTAATAGCTTGTATTAAGCTTAAATAAATAAATAGCATCATCCATCAGTCCCAACTGTCGATTTATGTATAAAAATCTGAATATCGTTAGCATACATATGATATTTACAGTTTTTTTATGGCCTTGGGAGGTCGTTGAAGTAAACAGCAAAGTAAAGAAACAGAAAAAAATCTGAGTTTAGAACCTTGAGGAACCACTATGTACAAGGATAAAATCAGAGACCTAGTCCCGCAGTATACCCTCTACCGACGTCCGTTTATATAGGACCAAACTCATCTGTATGCCCGGTTTGAAATATTAAAATTACCACCCAATTTTCTTAGAAATATCCTATGCCTCACATTGTCGAAGGCCTTTGTAAAGTCGATTAGAATAAGCACAGTAAATTTATTAGTGACGAAAGATATTCTAACATCACCGATAATTATAATAAAGCAATAGTACAGTTGCGCCCGGCTCTAAATCCCGATCGAAAGGTAGCTAATAGTTTTTATCTGTTAATATATTGAGTGATGTTGCCGTGGAATATTTTTTCGAAGCCCTTAGGGAGAAAAATCAAAATTGAAATAGGACGGCAATGCGTTGTGTTAGGTGAGGGAATGGTCATAATTTTGGAAGATTTCCAAATACTGAGAATAGCACACTGCATTATTATATTGAAAAAATGTAAGATACGGCAGTAATATTGGCAAACGAATTTTAACAAATTTAGGGTGCAAATCATCCAATACAATAGCATTGGACCTTATGGAAACAACAGCCTCATTAAATGCAGTGAATGTCAACCTTACAAATAGATCTCGGTAGCTTAAAGTATTATGGTGATTATAAGCTATATTATTTATCAAATTGCCGGTGCCTTTAGAACGGCCGATTGCAATATTTCTGATGAAAAATTAGTACTAAATTTTTAACTATAATATTATACTTTTGCTCTAGAAATCTTCTTATTAAGTGAGCTATGAAGGGACCTAAAGTTTTTCCAGCAAAACGAGGTGCCGAAGCATTTCCATAGCATTATTTCGTACAAATATGAGCGACCTTATCTTTGATGTAAACCAAGGAATTTTAGAATTATCAACAGAACGATGGTTCAATGGCACGTACTTTTCACAAAAATATTTATTATTCGAAGAATGTGGAGCTGATCCGGAATGGATTTCAGTGAATATATAAATTGACCCTTCAACAATAAAAACTAGGAGCAAGTCAAGTAAGGTTGCGGAAGTTGATGTGAAGTGCGTTGGTTCACTTAAGCTATAAATATTTAATACTATAGGGCTATATAATCAGTTGTAGACACAAATTATGTAACGATTTCCTTGATTACACCTAAATATGTATTAACCTATAGTTTAATTGTAATTTTATTATATTTGGATTACAGGTGTATAAGAATTTGGGTCGAAGGAATATTAGAAAGTATAATAAAATTAACGTGTGGAATTGGACCTGTTCATTGCGCATATTGGAGTCGGACACACTCAACCATTATACTAAGCGTAACACGAGATGCCGTTCAAATTTGGGACATCAGAAGAAGCATTTTGAAGCCAGTAGCTGTAAAAGCTTTTCCAAGCTCCGTGGATGAGCTTACTATAGCAAAGTATTTTTAATTCTATAGCAATATAATTACATTTATTTTTTATTTTATTTTGGACTGTTTCAGATTTTCGAATTGTGGAAGGTCAGTGGCAGTAGGAAACGAAGATGGAAGAATCTTTATGTGTGCATTTGAAGACATGCCATTTCCTCCGTATTTTCAGTATCAAGAACTAGAAAATGCTTTATTTAGGGCTATACGTGCTTATCCTGAGCTTACGAGAGAAGTTAAAAGTTTGGGTTATTTTGGATACCCCGGAAAAGATAAGCCAAAAATTATTGATGATGTCCCAAAGAGCAATGATAACGAGACTGTTGCATAGATTTTTTTTAATAAGTTAACATATTTTTGATACTCTTGCCAATCATAATAAATTTGCACAAATAAATTACTGAAATAATACCCAGTGCAAAATGTTGTTACGCAAAGTTTCGTAAATATATGGAATACTAATATTTTTTTCCGCTTCCTTTAAAGAACTGATGTGCTTTAAGTAGTCGTTAAAGAAATAACTATAAATTATAAATCAATATTGCAAAATCTTAATTGTTGTAAATGTTTTAGTAGTTTAACCCTTCCCCTTTAAGAGGAAAAAGCATTATTAAATATTTGCAGCGGTTAGGATAAGAGGATCATACGCTTCAGGAGTTTTTAACAGGTAAACAGCTACAATTTTACTATTTCCAAAAATTACAAAATTTTTTTAAACATTTGCTGTGTTCCACGCTGAAACTACATCTATAAATGACTCGTGCTTAATTTGTTTTTTTTCAGATGAACAATCTGGATAGGGGGTTGCGCAGACCACAAGTCGAAGGAAAATTAACTTTAATTAAAAATTTACGGTAGCTCAGTATTTATTGTATTACAAAACATGGCTAAGCTTACTAGAGTAGAAATGCAACAAAAATATCGAAACGGTCGAAAATGAAAAGGTTAAGATTTAAGACTATGTCATATCGACAGCAGTAGCCTACCCGGAAGATCAACTGCAGATGAGCACTGACTATAGCATCCCCACAGTAAGCTTAGAGAAACTTTTCTAGAATACCTAGAAGGGCAGTAGGGAAGTAACTACCAATGCCTGGTATCTTCACGGATACCTCGGAAGTGGAGAATGGGATGGAGGCCCGGATTTTATCCAACCACTTCATCATATGAAACTCCTATCGAGTATCGGATCACTGCAGTAGTGCAGTGTGTTTCGAGCAGAGGACCTGGCCACTGAAAGGGGGGCAAGAGAGTTGTTGTCATCCAAGGGTCTACAAAGACGTAGTGAAATATGTTTGTATAGTGATAGTGAAGCGGCCATCAACGCGCTCTACTACATATAACACGAATAAGTCGCTGCTAGTGCGCAGATACCGGAGCGGTTTCCAAAGCTTTGGGGATTTACAAAAGGTGACCTCTGCTGAGGTGGATTATTCTCTACTACGATACTAAAAATGGTTTCGTATTTTCTACGTAGGTTGCTACTTAAGTTTTGGGATATGGGAAGACCAGCGTGAATATGTTAAATCTGACATTGTTATCGTTAATAGTAATCGTACTCAGAACGAGTGCTGTAGAAAATTAATTTAATGTCGTCAAATTTTTTTGCCTACACACAATTATAAATCATTGCAAAGAACACACAGTCAAATTCTCTTACATTTAAATAATTCTCTTCTTCTTGTTATTCATTCTCACACTTTTACAGTCTGTTTTCAGTTTCTGCTTAACATTCTCCTTGAACACTTGTAGACCCAATTCGCTAATAAATTATTAAGATTTGTGTTGAAATTGATCCTGTGTTTTATTTAATAATCAACAAATAGAAGATATTATTTATTTTTTACATGGTGCCGAAACCCGGGACATCGTTGATAGAAGCGGAAGACGTACCGATCGTAGTACCGATAGTATCGAGAACTAATGTCGACGGGAATGGAATTCGCTAGTCGCGCTACTTACCGCGGGCAAGTCACGAAACTGACAAAAGGTGCCTTAGAGTATCTACAATCGGATATTGCGAAGGTCAGTGAAAACGCAGAAAATTTTGATAGCGTCGGAGAGGAGTTAACGGTGTTGCTTGATCGAATTACTGCCACTTATGAAAATCTACAAAGGGCTAATAATGACGTCCGTTCCTTAGTTAAAGCGGAGGACGTGGAAAGGGAAGCTGAAAGTATAGCAGAATATGACGATAAGTCTATTGGAACAATTACTCGTTTGAAGCAGCGATTGAACAAGGTGCGTCAATATCAAGGAAGTTTCATGAGTGCTCGAGCAGATCCGGTGGCAGATCCCCCTAAAGAAAAATCATCGACAATAAAATTGCAAAAACTGCATCCTAGAACTTTCTGGGGCGATTTCAAGGATTGGATTCCGTTTTGGGAGCAGTTTAGAACTTTAGTCCACACTAATGCATCCATCTCCACAGTAGACAAATTTAATTATTTGGAGTCATTACTAACGGGCAAACCAGCAGAGACAATAGCGGGTCTGACACCGACGGAATCATGTTATGACGTATCCATCGCATTACTACAAGAGCACTACGGTAACGCAGAGAAAATAATAGACCACCACATGCAGCGCTTACTGTCCCTACAACCAGTGACGTCCAAAATTGACGCAGCTGGCTTACGGAGTTTATATAATAAGGTAATTCAAGTGAATATGCTGCATTGTGTAATACGCAGCACTCACAAACACTACCGTCTAACTCTGTGCTTAACACAAAATTGCCATTTTATTGGAAGCCACGTTGATCGTTCCACAAGTGCGCCCGTGAACTGTATTCCGGATACTGTATAAATTTTTGTAGCAGAAAATAAGGTGTGTACTAAAAATTAGAATTTAAAAAGTTTTTTCGAACTTTAATAAAACTACAATTTACAAGTACCGATTTCATTAAATTTTCCCGATAAGTTACAACAAATTGTGAGGTTTGATCTTTCGTGATTGCCTTTTTGTTTTGATTTGAAGCTTTCTAGCTGCAAAGTTGTGCTCCTTTGTTACTCGGGTAATATACCGCATGGTTTTCGGGGTAACTCTTATGACAATAAAATAATTTTTAAAAAAAAAATTGAACCGACTTCACAAAAGGCGCTAAAAAGCATAAAATAATAATTTTTAATTTTATATCTATTACGACATTTTGAAGTCGGTGTAAATCAAACAAACCAAACAACTACAAAAAAAAATATTTAATCGTCATTTCTTATGATTTCGTGAGCTGAAACGTTCAGGTGGTATTATTATATTCAATTGTGGTTGTGTAGTTGTTTAATTTGCACCGACTTCAAAGTGCCGTAATAGATATAAAATGAAAAATTATTTGATGCTTTTTAGCGCTTTTCGTGAAGTCGGTTCAACTTTTTTTTTAAAAAACTATTTTATTTTTCACTTTTTAGTGTCTCCGACTCTATACAACGAAGAAAGAACCATCCAAATCGGTTCACGCGTTAAAAGTTAGTTTAAACGCCCTACCCACCCCCATTCCACTAAACTTTTATTCTCATGGTATCAATCAAGGAACATACTCTACCGAACAGAAAAGGAATCATCGAAATCGGTCCACGCGTTACGAAGTTACTGTACAACAAAAAAAGAGTCATCCAAATCGGACCACGCGTTACAAAGTTAGGTTTCACACCCACCCCACCCCCACCTTTCTAGAACTTGCAGAAATCGTTATATTGTGTGCAGGAACTGTAAACGTCGTCACGCCACCTCCATGTGTGATCCGCACTATATCGAGCCAAATTCATATACAGAAGGCAGAGAGAGAAATCAAGCAGCGGATCCAAATGCAGAGCAATATGCAGTAAATCTCTACACGGGGCATACAGTTCACGGTCTAAGAAGGCAATATATATTCGCCTTGTTATCTATGGTGGTAGTCAAATGACGTTTATTCGGTCGAGAGTTGCACGCAATTTAGATTTACCCATCGTCGGTAAACACAACCTTCGTGTTATACATTACCTTCTCTAGTTCCAAGCCATGGCGTTTAAAAATGAGCATGTGTGAAAAAGGTGTCAACCATTAAAATCTATAAAATGTATAGAAAATGGGCACTTTTTGAACACTTCTTTTGTTCAGAGCTCCGTCCAGACAAAACTAGGTCTCTAATCAAAATATTTCCCAAGAATTAATTTTACCTAAACGTGTTATCTTTCCAAATAAAAAAATAATATAGGATATTTAACAAAGTAGTGTGGATCTTAGCACTTTTAAGAACTCATAGCAGTACAAACAGAGAAGCTTTTGTTATCGTGGAAGAAACTTTTTCCTTAAAAGCTTTTTCATGACATTTACCATGTAATCTTAATACCGGCACGCAGTTGCAGTGCATGTTGTTCTTAAAAGTGCTAAAATCGCACTACTTTGTTAAATATCCTATATTATTTTTTTATTTGGAAAGATAACACGTTTAGGTAAAATTAATTCTTGGGAAATGTTTTGATCATAGGCCTGGACGGAGCTCTGAACAAAAGAAGTCCTCAAAAAGTGCCCATTTTCCATACATTTTATAGGTTTTAATGGTTGAAACGACACTTCTTTCACACATACGCATTCGAGAAAAAGCTCTTACCACACGGCTTGGAACTACACTCCGCGCAAAAATGATAGACGCACAAGTACTTTCCGGCTTTATTAATTGGCATCAAATGCATACACACTGATATATTTTACAAAATGTTTAGCTGAACATGTTCAGCACGTGGGTAATAAAGTAATCAAAATATCGCTAAGATAACAGTACTTCCTTACAGGGACACTAGTAAAAAGAGATTTTTTGCCACGAAATAATGATAGGCGCAGTTGAATGTATACCAATGTTTGCTGCATATACTTAGTCTGTTGATATAGATCAAAGCGGAAGGTTACATTTGGAGTGTCTACAAAGTGTTTTGATATTAATTGCGCTTTTGTTTTTGTTAAATTTAAAGCTATGGGTAGAGGAAAGCGGCTTAGTGACGTGGAAAAAGGCAAAATTAGTGCGTGGCATGAAGAAGGCCATTCTAACAGAGATATTGGACGAAGAATCAATAGGAGTGAACATGTGGTAAGAAACTTTTTACGTGACATGGAAAAATACGGCACCAAAAAATCAAGTGGTCGTCCTAGAGTAATATCTGAAAGGGACAGACGAGCCATTTTACGTATTGCGTCAAACTCAACATCAACAGCCAGACAAATTGCAGCAAGTGCGGATGTGAGGGCTCACGTGCGTACTGTTCAAAACGTTTTAAAAAGCTGTGACACCATACAACGCAAAAAAATTAAACGCAAACCTGTACTCACAGATAGACATATTAGAGAAAGATTGCATTTCGCAAGAATTCATATGTCGTGGACAGAAGAATGGAAGAAAGTGGTATTTTCCGATGAGAAGAAGTTTAATTTGGATGGCCCCGATGGGTTCAACTACTATTACCACGATCTACGTAAGGAAGAGACGATTTTATAGAAGCGGCAAATGGGTGGAGGTTCGGTTATCATTTGGGCAGCGATTGCGTATGAAGGAAGGAGTCATATTTGCTTTATGCCTGCTAAAATTAATGCAAACGTCTACGTTGAGTTGCTGGAAGAAGAAATTGCCGAATTTGGTGAAGTCATTGCAGAACAAAATTTCATTTTCCAGCAGGACAATGCTGCGGTCCACACTGCGAAGATAGTAAAAAATTGGTTTACTTCGAAAGATATACCCCTTCTTCAGTGGCCAGCGCGTTCTCCAGACCTGAACATTATTGAGAACATGTGGGGTATGCTTTCACGTAAAGTATACAAAGATGGCAAAACATATGAGTCGATAGACCAACTTAAAGCAGCAATAAGATTTGAATGGCATCAAATTCCCAAAAATTATATTCAAAAATTATTTGATTCCTTACCAAATCGAATTTATGAATTGTTAACAGTTAATGGAAAGCATACACATTATTAATAAAAATAAAACTATTAAAAATTTCAGGGGATTTTTCTTATGCGCCTATAATATTTTCGCGGTTGAATAACTATATTTTCAGTATTACTTCGACGATAGTCCATAATATTGCTTGTATTAATTTTTCCATTCGTGTAAATATGTCAAAAGTTTCTTCAGAATCATTATAAAAATTTTGCATTAATACCTCTAATAAAAGTTCAGAAAAAATACTACGAGCTTGCATGCGTCTATCATTTTTGCGCGGAGTGTAGAGGAGGTAATGTGTTATACCATTTGGTAGCGGGGAGTTTGATACTACGTAGCCAACACGATGATAGAGCAATAGAATTAGAAGCACTGGAGGTTCGACGTATAACCGTTCCATAATACTAATGAATTGTCTGTCAGTTTGCAGTTAGCGGATGCGCGCGTGCCAGAAAATAATTTAGAAGAGGGTATAAGTTTGCTTGTTGATGCAGACGCATACAGGCGAATATCAGCGCATTACCAACAATCTTACAGCTATAAACACGATGCTCGTATGGACTCTGCAAGGCCCCCAGCGAAATTGTCAAAATAGCAATGTTAACTGCATAACATCAATGTTTGTTAATGTGAAGAAATTAAGAAATTTTGGCGGCTTGAAACCATAGGAATTAGATGCGAAAACAGTGACATGGTGAGTAATAAGTTTACCAATTGCCTCCAAAAAAAAAAAAAAATGGTGATCGTTTTGAAGCAAAACTCCCCTGGAAAGACAGTGGCAGTACTTCCTTCGACAATAACTACTGTGGTGCATTTTCGCGGATGAAATCTTTGCTCCGAAAATTGATCGGAACTTAAACATTATCTGACTATGATGAAGCTTTTAACGATTTGATAGCCCTTGGAATTGTAGAAAAGGTTCCGAGAACAACGATGGCTGGAAATCGTATATATTCTATGCCACATAAGCCAATATTTCGTGACGATAAGGAAACTACCAAGCTCCGTATTGTATTCGACGCTTCGGCGCACGCACCTGGACAACTATCACTTAATGATCACCTAGAGGTGGGTGCAAATTTTCTTCCCGATGTGCTAGCAATTTTATTATTGGCCTGGTAGCAGACATCGAAAAGGCTTTACTGTAAATTTTACTCTGCCCTGAAGATCGAGATAGTCATCGATTATTATGGTTTGCTGAAAAAATAAAAAACACCAAGTGTCTTCCACCAATTCAGGAGTATCGTATGACGCGAGTCACCTTTGGAGTCAATTGCAGTCCGTTTTTATTGGGAACTGCAATTCGGAAAGTTTTGGAAGAAGGTACAGAACGATATCCAAGAACTAGCGCCGCTTTGCGAACAAGTTTCTACATGAACGACCTTATCATTGCAACAGTTGACGAAACAACGATTAAGAAACTACATCACGAAGCAATTCAGCTTTTAAAGGGTGCTTCGATGAATCTCCGCAAATGGAACTCGAGTAACTTCAATCTAAGGCAACAATTTGGAGATACGATATTACATAACGCAGTCCAACTGATATTGCAAAATCGTCATTGAGGCAAGCTTGACTGTATGGGTCCTTCAAGACGAGCCAAATCGAATAGTTTAATAAGCTATTGTGAATATTTCTTTTGAAAATTATAGCTATTAATAAACATTTATTAAGTTATTGCTTTCGAGCGAATTTTAAATTATTAATATGTATAGGGTTTCCAATCCCGCATTTTCAAATTTGAGTGATCCCGCATTTTAAAATTTTTAGGATCCAGCATTTTTGAGGGTTTCTAAGATTTTTTAATTTTTCTCGCAAAATTGATAAATGTATTTATGTGTAACATGGGCAAAATTTATTTTACACCAAGTCAAATGGGCCTTGTCGATTCCTTAAGAACTTTATAGTATATTTGTACAACCGGCTCTCCGACTAATATTCTACCAACAATGATCGAGAGACATTTGTCGATAAAGATGAATCATTTATCATATCATTCTTTAGAGATACCATTAAATTGTTTATATATTCAATTCATAAAATATAAAAAAAATTGCAATAAGTTCTTGGTCAGGCGAAATGCTTTATAAAATTAAATAAACAAAGAACCCTCACGGCAGTTATTTTAACAAACATTTTCTTAACCAATATTTCTCATTCATTACTTACAAATATTAATTAATAATTATAATATTTAAATTATGCATCACAGGTTAGATAGCGGCATCTATAGTCGCTGAAGCAATTAAGTCGCAACATAACAATTGCTCAAAGTATGAACGCATCCAAACATTTAAATATTCGCGTTGGACTTGTAGCAAATCATATAGCAAGCTTTGGCTTGAACGTCGAAACCTTAGAGCATAAAGCTAAACAGTAATGGCAGTATCACGTATATGTGCTGTAGATGTGATAGGCATCTGAACGTAAGAAGAAGTGAGGAAGTGGGGAAAGGTTTGAGGTACTGACCCCTTATTTTTGTTTAAATTTTTAATGGAGCCAAATATAACGTTGCCCTTATCATCACTGTAGGCTCGCGGATAATTTTTAGAAGAGGGCAGCACATATTTTTCGATTTAAAACTAAAAATATTTTAATTATGATAATATAGATTTTTCAAAAAGAACATCAGTTTCTAAATATCATAGTTGACGCGCAACAGAGTTTCATTTTTAAACCACTATCTGAAGACCAGTTACCACAAATGACTCAAAATAATAATTATTACAGTGCATTGATCAAGCTTATTGCAGAAAGATACTTAAAGACAAGGTATTTCAAGATGCATGTAGACTTTTAAAATAAAAAATAGTTTAAAAAAAAAATTTAACCGACTTCACAAAAAGCACTAAAAAGCATAAAATAATTTTTAATTTCATATCTATTACGACCTTTTGAAGTCGGTGCAAATTAAAGAAACAAACCAAACTACAACAAAAGTATTTAATCGTCCTTTTTCATGATCCCTTGAGCTGAAACGTTTAGGTAAATTTATATAGTATCATCGATTATGGTTGGGTAGTTTGGTTTGTTTCTTTAATTTGCACCGACTTCAAAATGTCGTAATAGATACAAAATTAAAAATTATTTTATGCTTTTTAGTGCTTTTTGTGAAGTCGGTTCAATTTTTTTTTAAAACTATTTTATTTTTCACTTTTGTGTTTTCTACTCTGTACAACAAAAAAAAACATCCAAATCGGTGCACTCGTTAAAATTTTAGGTTCAACCCCATACCCCCCCCCCCCCCATCCCACCAAAATTTTTTTTCTCGCGGTATCAATCAGGGCACATACTCTACCCAACAGACAAAGAATCATCGAAATTGATCCAAGCGTTACGAAATTAGACTACCCCTCCCTCTCCCCTACCATAGAACCAAATTATCCTCCTATATGCAGTGGGGGATCATACTCTATATAACAGCAAAGGAACCATTCAAATCGGAACACGCGTTACGAAGCTAGACTATCCCTCCCCCTTGCCCCCACCCTAGGCCAAATTTTTTCTCCTATTAGCAATGGGGGATTAACCTCTGTACAACAACAAAAGAACCATATTAATTGGTCCACGCGTTACAAAGTTAGGTTAAAAATATAAATATTAGTTAATTTTGAATTAATAAAATTTGTATTTGTATGAAAATGTGGACACGGAAAATACACCCACCTGATAGCCCTTATCTGCGACACTTCGAAGGAGTTATAAACAACGGCGTACAGACTTTTCTGAAGTCCTGACGTATCCTTTAAATACAAAAAAACAAGAAAAGGCTGCTAAATTAAATAAAAAGACAGTCATCAGGATGCTAATGAAAATATCAACTAGATTTCACAACAATGTAATACGAGGGTTGCTACTTAATTTTTGAGATAGACAAGTAAAAATAAATATTTATAATCGCAAATGGCATTATTGATTTTCAAAGTATTCTCCATGACGATCAATACACTTTTGCATGCGTTTGAATCAATTTTCGAAGCACTTTTTTACTCCGTTTAAGGTACCTCCAAAACATGTGATTTAAACGCATCAACTGCTCCTTCAGGCGTCGAAAAACGTTGACATTTTATTTTTGATCTGCGGGAATTAGAAGAAATCATTGGGTCTGTAGGCCGAATGGCCCATCAATTCAATGTTTTTAACGCTCAAAAATTCACTTGTTTTAGTCGATTTGTGAGAGCTTGCATTGTCGTGGTGGAGAATGATTCGTCTTCTGCGATTGGTTTCCCTTATTTTTCCGAACACTTCTGGCGAACAAATGGTGGTGTACAATTCAGAATTGACTGTTCTACGTTGCTGGTGGCGACATGTCCAATTATTCCCAAAAAACAGGCGACCATTTGCTTCAAAGGGCTTCGTTCTTAATGATATTCACTTACTTAATATCACAGTTAGTTTTTGTCGAATTTCATTTCTATTTCGATCGATTGTCGGTCGAATCGATTCTTTCTATAGGCCCCTGTATCGTAAGCTAGAATAATGTAATTCAATCTGAATAGGTTGTTTTATTTATTTATTTATTTATTTATTTAAGCTTAATACAAGCTATTACATAATAAATACATACTACAATTACAAGCTACAACACAATACCAACACCACAAGCTATAATAAATTATGACATAATAAATAAATAGTAAAAGCTACAATATGAGCTCTAATAGCGGGAGATACGGGCTGGAAGAAAGAAGAATTAAGAAAGGCGATCAATATGGGCGGGATCAAGATATAAGGCTTTGTGAAGGGATGATTTACTCAAAGGAGGAAAGGTCGTTGACTTTTCGTAGCATCCTGGTAACTGGCTCACTTTGACCGTAGTTTGTGCGATGGCGATCGAGTCGGAAAAGGGGAGTGGACCTAAGGTTGCGGGGATTGGTATAGATGGGTAAAGATTGCAGGATTGAAGGGCAGTCTATGGCACCACTTAACAGCTGATGAATGAAGAGAATGTCGGAAACATCACGACGTTTACTTAAAGGTTGTAAGTCTATCAGTTTCAGACGATTTTCATAAGGTGGAAGGTTGAATCTGTCTACCCACGGAAGATCACGTAGAGCGAAGCGAATGAACCTACGCTAGACAGATTCAATCCTATTAATGTGAGTTGTTTGTGTAGGTGACCATACCTGGCTGGCATATTCAAGGAGAGGTCTAACGAAGGAAATATAGAGAGATTTGGAAACATAAGGATTGGAGAACTCTCTGGACCAGCGCTTCACAAACCCTAGCGCGGAGTTAGCTCTGTTAATTATGTCAATGTGGTAACGGAAATTGAGTTCACTATCACAGATTATTCCGAGATCACACAAAGAGGTAACGATAGGAACTGGTACGTCGGTTAGCATGTAGACTCTCGGGGTGGGTGTAAGACGCTTGCGGGAATAAGAGATGGACTGGCATTTGGAGACATTGAGTTCAAGAAAGTTTTTCATGCACCACGTGGTGAAGGAATCGAGATCTTTTTGCAGGAGAAGAGAGTCGGTTGTGGAGGAGATATGTTTGATTATTTTCATGTCATCAGCATAAATGGACAGCTCTGAGTGATTGATGACACATTCAACATCATTTATTGTAAGGATCAAAATAATGGACCGAGGTGGCTGCCCTGGGGGACGCCGGAACGAGCGACAATAGGGTTAGAAATGGATGAGCTGAAAAGAACATTGTACCGACGGTTGTTGAGGTATGATTGAATCCAGGAGATGAATCGGGAGGGGAAGCCTAGGCGATCAAGTTTGAACAAGATAACACTATGGGAGATCTTGTCGAAGGCTTTACTAAAATCGGTGGCGATAACATCAACATCTTTACCGTTTTCCAGGGCACATAGTGTTTTGGAGACGAAGTCAGTAAGGTTGGTGGTTGTAGATCTTCCTTTGAGGAAGCCATGCTGGGAGAGGGAGAAAAGAGACTTACAGTGGAAGAACATGGAATCATAGACCAATTTTTCGAATAGTTTAGGTATGGGTGATAATTTAGCGATGGGTCTGTAGTTGGACACATCGTTCTTGCAACCTTTTTTGAAGATGGGAACAATAGACGAGTTTTTCCATAAATGAGGGAAAACCCCTTGAGAGACCGAGAGGCTGAAAAGCAGGGTAAGGGGTTGAATTAGATGCATGGCACACTTTTTCAGAACGATGGCCGGAATGCCGTCAGGACCTGGTTTGAAGTCGTCCTCAAGCCCGTTGATGCTGGCGGCGATTAGTTCGGGATCAGGGTCGAAAGACGTAAACGACGTTTGAGTGCATTTGTACAAGAATGAAAAGTAGTTAAGGTCAGGTTGTAGGGAATTGTCGCTGAAGGATTTACTGAAGAAGTGTGCAAAGAGGTTGGCGATAACCTTAGGATCAGACGAAGAGGTATTCTCAAGTTTTAGGGTAGAGGGGTAACCATTTGATTTCTTCTTGGAATTAATAAAGTTATAAAATCGCTTGGGGTCTGATATGAGGCTACTTTGCATCCGTTGGAGGTACTCATAGTAGAGGATATCACAACGTTCAGAAAAAGAGGTATAAGCAGATAGGTAGGAAGAATAGTCGGACTCGGTCTGGGATAGAAGAAAAGTTTGCCAACGCTTATTTCTCCTTTTGCGGATTTTTTGTGTAAGACAAACGTGTATTTCTGAATAGAACGCCTCTAAAGCAACGTCAACTGGAAGATGTTGAGGGATATTGGCAATGTTAGAGTTGAGGAGCAAGTGATTTAATTTTTCAAAGTCTTTACGAAAATTGAAGGAAAGAGAAGACTCGGAGCTTGAAAGTGCAAGAGGGTGTTCGTAGGAGAAAACAAGGAGCAGGGGAGGATGGTGACGATCGAGAGAGGAAAGAAGATGGTTGCTTTCCGCGACAGCCGAATTAACTGGGTCTGAAGAAAAGATTAAGTCTAATTGTCTGTCCAGAAAGTTTCTGACTCCACTTACTTGAAAGAGACCAGAAACGGAGAGCTGATCGGTAAAAAAGGCTTCTTTGGTCGAAGGTGCGTTAAGGGGGACAAAGTGAGAAAAGTCCTCGGACAATGATCATTGAATACGGGGGAGGTTAAAGTCACCCAATAAAATAAATTCATCGGAGGCGTTAGCGTTCTTAAGCAGGGTATCGATCGCTTCAATAATGGGCTCGTAGGCGTCTAAAGGTTGAGGGGGGCGAACGTAACAACAGAGGATGTACAGAAGACACTTATTTAGTGCTATTTTTATACATACAAATTCTGATATTGTAGAGTCGGAGGTCTTTAGCAGGGTGGCGTCATGAAAATGTTATAGTTTGGAGGGAATAGTTCGTTGTCGAGAATTCTTGGTGTTAGATTAGTTTCAGTTAAGGCAAAGATATCGTGCGGGAATTTGTGGGAGTTAAGAAAAATATTGGATGTTTTTGTACGAAGTCCTCTTACGTTCTGGTAATAAACTGACAAGCTGTTGGGGAGAGGTACTTGATCGGAGACCTCGGGTGCATTAGGGTGGAAGTCAGAAATAGAGAAAGCTGGGGGTTAGGAGCGAAAGTAGTTTAAGGAGTCGTTGCGACTTTTTTGGAGATGGGAAATGCGGCGAGAACTGACGTATGCAGCATAGGTGGATAGATCTTCTGAAACCTTATGGGAAGGGATATTGAATGATTCATGGTACTTAATGAAAACTTGGTGTAAGACGGTTGGGTCTGTGGGTAGGCCTTCTTGGTGTATACTTAACATGACGTTTGTGCTGGTTTTACCGTCGGTTTATCGTGCAGATAAGCTAGAAATAGACGAACGTTTTCATAAATTCGGCGGTCCCGTAAACGGGATAAAAGGTATCGTCCATCGTTGGAATCCGCAGAGCGCAAAGTCAATTTAACTGTAGGTGGGATAAGGGGATCGATAAATGATCGATTTAAATAAACTGAGCATATTTTGTGTATATTTTTGAGTTTTATCAGTCATTCTTGCAGGCTTAAACAAAGCTTAATCTGGCACAGTAAAGCGGTGTAAAACAGTTAAACTGAGTTTAAGCTACATCTGAGATTAAGCTTGATCTGTGAAACAGGCCATTAGCCTTCACAATTTATCTATATACTTCAAAGGCTATCAGTAAATTTCTTTCTCCCTAGTTTTGTGAGAAATGCATAAGAAATTGCTGTAAAACAGATTTGTTATAAGTGCGTTACAAAGAATTATTTTGTATCATATAATAAGAAGAAATTTCCGGAAGTAAAAATTTAATAAATCAAAAATTAGTTCAAATTCATCTTGCTGTGAGGCACGATGCTAACTAATAGGATTAAAAGTCATTCAGCCCCGTCGCTATTGTATTCGCAGGTAACGTTTTAATTTACAGCATTCACTGACCTCAACTTTTATTGTATTATTCGTATTCTTGTGAGGTCGGTTTTTCTACATCGGAATCATTAATAAAATAGTTTTTAAAAAAAATTGAATCGACTTCACAAAAAGCTCTAAACCAAACTACAACAAAAGTATTTAATCGTGCTTTTTTAAAATCCCTTGAGCTGAGACATTAAGGTAAATTTATATAGTATCTTCGATTATGGTTGGGTATTTGTTTTGTTTCTTTAATTTGCACCGACTTCAAAATGTCGTAATAGATAAAAAATTAAAAATTATTTTATGCTTTTTAGTGCTTTTTGTGAAGTCGATTCAATTTTTTTAGAAACTATTTTATTTTTCACTTTTTAGTGTCTTCTACTCTGTACAAAAGCCCCCCCCCCATCCCACCGAAATTTATTTTCTCTTGGTATCAATTGGGGAACATACTCTACCCAACAGACAAAAAATTATCGAAATTGATCCAAGCGTTACGAAATTAGACTACCCTCCCCTTCCTTAATATAATACAATAGTTAATATAATAAATTTGTTCCTTCAATTTTGTGTTACTAATTATTTTTTATACATCCTTACAATCTAACAGATTTATTCATCTAAATTTAAATGCTTTTTTATGTTTGTGTAGTCGTGTGTGTGTCAGGACCGTGCGCAGGATTTGCTCCTGGGGGGGGGGGGGGGGGGGGTGAATTAAGAAATGAGTGTGTGAATTTAGAAATTGGGTAACGCCCCCTCCGGAAACTCCCTCCCACCGCCTCATAAATTTATGTGTGGGTTGGTAAGCAATACTTTATACAACCAAAAAGGAATTATCCAAATCGGCCGACGCATTACGAAGATAGGTTTCACCCCTTATCACCCCCCCCCCTCCCCCCAATTTTTTGTACGTGGTACCAATCGGGAACATATTCTACCCAGCAATGAAAAAATCGTCCAAATCGGTCCAGGCGCTACGAATTTGGACTACACACCCCTCTGCCTACCCACCCCACCCTGGGACCAATTTTTTTCATTATTAGCAATGAGGGATGATACTCTATAAAAAAAATAATTATCTAAACCAATCCATTTATTACGTAGTTAGGTTTCATAATTTTTTACAGCGACATTATTGTATAGCAGAATGTCCAATTAAATGAATGTGCTACTGACATTCATACTCGTACAATATAAGATCTAGATATTTATTGCAAAATGGTAGAATAGATTACTTACAATTGACACGAAAGCTAAGTGCACCTTCCACACCTGTTATTTTCTTTTACCAGGTGTTTGCTAGAAGTATATTAATATTAATTTATCAGCATTAATTGATAAATAATGGTTCGGGTTTTCTTACCTGAATCTCAGAATTGCCTCTATCATGTCACCTTAAAGTTGTATAATGTTACCATGCGCCTTACGTTTGCTAAATTATACGTCATATTGTTGATAGATGAGTTCACGAGATGCAATTTATTACGATTTTATTTTTAAATTTATAATAAAATTCAGTTAACAGATATATAACACATTTATAAAATATTTCCATAATACATACGTAAAGCGAAAGTTATTAGGTACTTTATTTTTATTTCTACCAATTGCAACTAAGGGCTGTTAATTTTAGTATATTTTTACCGTTTCAAAGTAATCTGTATAAATTAGTCCTTAGCACGCACTGTGACTGGTTAATTTAACTAACTTTCACTAGTTTTTAACCCACTTCCCAAAAACGAAGAGAGGTCGACGCGTATTTTTTAATTATAATTTCGTAACGCGTTGACAGATTCGTATGATTCTTTTTTTGCAATGTCACTTCTTAATTTAAACGCACTAATTTCGAATTTTTCCCAATTTGCTTCATTTTCTGGAAACTCATTAAGTGTTTAAGATTTCCAGCTGTATTACTAAGTTCGATTATAATTGGAAAGTGATTACTACCTTCCAATTCCTCATGTCTACGCTATGTGATTTTATTTAGAGTTTCTGTGGACGAGAAAGTTACATCAATTGCCGAAAAAGAATTAAAATTTGATAAGTAAGTTGGTGCATTATCATTGGCTGTCTTCCATTGGGCCATGCAGAGCATACCGTCGTACTTCCCCAATGGAACGCTATTTCTTTACCTGAGTTTGAGTCGCTGTCAAGTTTGTCATAGATTGTACGGTTTTTTGATGTGCTGTACAGTAATTTTGGAAAAACATTTTAATGTCTTTGATATTAACGGGAGGCAGATGCTTCTTTTTAAACACTTTTAATATTTGTCATAACCTAAAATTGTAAAAAGCCACCTATTGAGAGTTTTTGAAGCACAAACACTTCAGCAGAAAACTCAGCGTAAGTTTTAAGTTTTTGTTTTTTGGAATTCCTAATCATCTACTAGTTTAGTTGAACGTAGTATGCCGGCTTACTCTGCATGGACAAAACCACTGTAAGCTACAAGTCAGGAACTGACGAATTTTATGCACGCTCATTAGAGCCAAGGTGGCCCGAAATTTCGGTTGATTGACATTGCTTCTTTTGGCAATAGAAGAAAATTTTTAAGTTTTCGTAACGATGTTTGATTTAGTTCTCCTAAAGATCATATTATTAGAGTAGTAGCTCCCTTTCCTTTTTTGATTTCCTAAAGTAATAGAAGGAATTTCTTGACTAAGGCGAGTTTAAGGAAAAATCACCCTCTGATAGCTGCCATAAGAAGAAATGTAAATAAATTTTTCAGTAGGACCATTTACGACGGCATATAAAATTCCAGTTCATGGCTCGAAATTTACGGTGGTTATGGCAGGACCCAATGGGACCCAGCTATTGAGTATGGCAAGAGAACTATTATCCAATTAGTTTGCGTTGGTTCTACCTCGGCGATCCCAATGATATGAACATAGGGATCAGGACAATGCGCACTGAAATCTTCTCCTATTATTACTGGACCCGGTAGCTCTTCTCCCAGGTATTCCAGCAGAGATTCAGTTAGTTCCCTGGTACCTATGGTTACACATTGTGATAGCTGTACTCTGACCGCACAGACTCTAAAATTCCATTGAAGAACGTTAATGTCCTTCATGGCTGCTGAGGGAGGGTTAATTCAGTTTTTCAGTTTAATATTAGCTACCAGATCAGCTATATTCGACAATCATATCATAACTTTCTAAGTTGATATATTTCGAAGTGGCATACCCAGTGGTGGATCTAGCATTTCACTATGGGGGGGAAGGGTTTGGATTCCAATATCGAAACTTAAGACATTGAGTTTGATAAGCGCTGATCTAGGTCTTAGTTGCTTGTGGTTGTCGTTCTGACAAGATTCAAGTCGAAATTTCAAAAACTGTAGAAATGGCGAAAAATTCAACATGGATTTCCAAATTTGTAACTTTGCACTTAATATCGCGAAAATTCATTGTAGTCAGGACGAGAATTACGTGTCTGCCAAACATTTTAAGCCCTGATTTACTGAGGTCGAACAATTTCTAGATACCGAAGTACTTCACAACAGCTTAAACAACATGGTTTCGAAAAAAAAACGTTTAAAGATTTAAAGATAGAGGCTTCAGAACATCGAAAAATGCATAGAAAAAAATCGGGTTTTTGAAGCCAACTCAGTAGAAATTTGTTATACTCACGTTGCCAAAAAAAGATTTTTGGAGAAATAAGACTGAATTGGCGAGAAGTTTAAACGTTGCTATTGATGAAAAATTTATACCCCCCCTCCCCATTCTCAATCTAGATGAGAATAAGTCTTTCTTTTTTTCTTCGTTGCGGCCCTTTGTGATCCTGGAGTTTTATCCAGGACACTAAAGAAGTTCTGGCTCTTAGCCCACGTTATGGCTGCTTAACAGGCTTATTAATGAAAATTATATAGTAGAAATTCGATGAAAGGGAAATATATAAGAGCAGAATAAATATATAAACTGATATGATTTAGGAAGAAAAATTATTGTATAGCTTAAAGAATTGTTTGTAATATGATACGGAAATGGCACTTTTAGTAAGTATTAATTGGAATTAATTAAAGGTAAATCTATTCGTAATCTGAAATATTAAAATGTTTGATATTATTAGTTTGTGGTAACGTAAGTTGAAGTTAGTTCAGACATGTCAAAACATGACGCCTAGTGTTTTACTTTTTCTATTTTGCGTTTTCTTAATCTTTTACTTTTCCTATAGTTGAGTACTGCTTCTTCTTTTCTCTTCGTTATTCAATTAAGTTCTTTTTGTTAACGCCCTTGCCTGAGACGGCCAATTTGCGGCTGTCATTTCATAATCTTCTAAATTTTAGCTTTTCCTTCTTGCGGATTTCCTTACTGCTTAATAATTTTTGTATAAATATAGAAACAAAAATGTACCTAGTTTTTCACGATTTGAAGCCACCCTTCCTTTTTTATTTCTCAAATTCTCTTGTCTTCTTTTCTGTAATATTAAAATTTAAATTCAATTAAAGTTTGATTGAAAGTTACAATAAATTTTTAAGATTTAATTTAACATTACTCAACGCGGACTGAATTAAATTGATTTTAGTTTTTCGATGGAATCGTATTAAATGTGCTACTATTCTATATCTATTAAATTGTTTAATTCCCTTGAACTTCTTTTGAAATTACATAATTTATTAAATCAATTCAAGATATGAAATCTTAGGCTGGAACCTTGAATGCGTCAATGTGCTTATGACTCAGTTGCTATTTTATTTTCGCACTGTAATTCGATCACTATAAATTATATCATTGTTTAATTCTCCTGGATTCATTGAATGCAAACCACACAGAACAAATTTTAGCGGTTTGCCATTGCTAAACGCATGTGCGGAAAATTACAGCTTTGCTTGACTGTTAATGTCATCGATTTTCTTTATCCGGATAGATAAACTTAATACCTATAGATATCAGCTTAGCTAAGTAAGTGAGTGGAAATGTTGTTGGTCTTCATTTTATTGTAAACAAATTGAATGTTACGTTTGAATTAGCTAATTGGTAGTATTTTGATTTCAATTTGATTTTCGATTTTTTAATTGTGAAATTTTAATTTCTTGAACATTCTCTCTCCGAGTATCTTTAATACAAGATCTATTAATTCGCTCCGTTGGCGGTGTCACTAGTGTAAATTAGTTCAACCATAGGGTGGAGAACATTATATAACTATGAAAGAGAAAAGCCAGTCTTACCAAAAATTGAGCTAATACTAATAAAAGATTGATATTTAAAACACTGCGACAGCCGTAGTTCCAGAAGAATTTATGTATTTGAATCCTACAAAATTTATTGAAATGACAGTATCAGACTTCTAGAATCAGGTTCACTTCACACTCGGATAGCTACTCTTCTGAGGATCGCTTTATTAAAATAAAGTAGTTAAAAAAACAACAACAGTAATATTCAATCTATACAAACGTATGTCTATTAATCCTCATTTCTTATGACATCTTTACCTGAAATGTTTAGGTAATGTGCCATTTTGGATGTGTGTCTTTTTTTTAATTTGCACCGACTTCAAACACTCATTTTTCAACACAACCACGGCACGATCTTAATTAAAAAACAAACGAACTAAATAAATTAATCACACTGAAGGTGATGACGAGAATGCTCGTCGAAATGCATTTGATGCAATTGTAAAAGAATATACGGTAACGGAAAAGGTTAGTGTGATTAATTTATTTAGTTCGTTTGTTTTTAAATACCGACTGCAAAATTTAGTAATAGATATAAAATTATAAATTATTTTATGATTTTTAAAGTTTTAGTAAATTTTCTTTTAAGTATTGTTTAAGTATTTTATTTTTCACTTTTCAAAGTCATCCAAATTAGGCAGAATGGCAGCGCACTCTATACAAGATAGAATATTGCAAATCAGCCACGAATGGGACGAATTACGAAGAAATAGAGGTGTTCCCTCCTCTTCACATAGGTGTAACATTTTTTGTAATTGCACCAATTAACACTCTAGGTGTAACATTTTTTGTAATTGCACTAATAAGGAAACGTACTATGAGTAACATAATCAAGCTTTATAACATGCAACAACAATTGGCTTGGATAATGGGTGCAAAAGAATACAATAGGTCTGTTCCATCGATTTTCGTGCACAAACTTTCCGTGTAAATACGGGGGAACATATTTCGTGCAAACTCGTAAAAATCAAGAAGCAGAAAATTCACGGGTAATTATGAATTGATAATCCAATTAATCACCAAATTATCCTTTATTAATAACTTTATTCAATCAATTCACTACGGAACAGTCACTCAACCTGACCTCACTTTCTAAACAAAAACACCGAACAGCTGTTTGTACTTTTGCAAGAAAAGATGGCCGATCATGCACCAGCTTAAACGTTTCGGTAAGTTCGTGCAGCAGGGAAATGAAGCGTGATGGAACGCAAAATGTGTAAGTTCGTGCACATGCGGGATCCCGCATCCTCATCAGGGAACAGATCTAATACGTGTGATCATTTGACCTTTCTGCAGACAGACAGAACCATGCATATAGATTTAGAAACAGCAATAGAATTTCGATTAACTCACCACGCAAATGAAACCAACAACTGTTAACACCATCCACCACCAACTGGGTGGGGCAGCCGTAAATATTATCTGCAAAGGATTAAACCATGCATAGAATAGTGCATTGCCAATGCGCCAGGTCAAAACGCTTCTACTTAGACAAACATAAAATAGTTTTTAAAACAAAATGTGAACCGACTTCACAAAAAGCGATAAAAAGCATAAAATAATTTTTCATTTTATGTCTTTTACATTTTGAAGTCGGTGCAAATCAAGCAAACCAAACAATTACAACAAAAGTATTGAATCGTTCTTTCTTATGATTTCGTGAGCTGACGCGTTCAGGTAGTATTATGTATTATCTTCAATTGTGGTTTTGTAGTTGTTTTATTTGTTTAATTTGTACCGACTTCAAAGTGTCGTAATAGATATAAAATGAAAAATTACGACTAGAACAGTGCTGCTCGTACGAAGAAAGCAATGTCAAAAGTTGCAAAGGTAGTGCACTAACAACATTATCCAAATCCAGCGATTTATTATGAAATTAGTCACGGTCACCCTTTAGCACCCTCACCTTAGAAAATTCTTAACATGACCCTAGCGCGCCACTTTTCTCTATACAGCAAGAGGGAATTATCGTAGTCAGAGAATAATCGTAGTCACTCTAGGTACAAAATCAATCAGGAAGCGTATTCTGCAACCGAATCAAAATCGGTCTATGCCGCCCATCCTCCAACTTTCACCATAAGCTACAATTTTTGTCAGAATACAAAGAGATACTCTATGAAGTCAAAATAATCTAAATCAGTCCACGCGTAACAAAGTTAGGTCCCCCCCCCCCCCCCCACAACCCTAGATCAAAATTTTTCCGTAGAGTAGTAATGGGAGATCATATAATAGACAACAAAAAGGAATCTTCCAAATAGGTGTGTGAATTAAGAAATTATGCAACGCCCCTCCGCACACACCCTACTTATGAATTTTTGTCGTCGCATCAGTGGGGCAATATATTCTACACATCAAAAGAAGAATCATAGAAATCGGTCCACGTGTTACAAAGTTATACTACCTCTCCTCCTCCCCCGCCTCCACCTTAGGACCAAATTATTCTCCTATTAGCAATGGGGAACACACTCTACCCAACAGAAAAAGAATTATCCAAATCGGTCCACGTGGTACGAAGTTAGACTGCACCTCCCCCTTCCCTAGGCCAAATTTTGTTCTCCTATTAGTTATGGGAGAACATACTCTGTACAACAAAAGAAGAACCATCCAAATCGGTCCACGCGTTACAAAGTTAGGTTTCACCCCACCCCCCCATCCTCACTCTACCAAACAATTTTTTTTGGCATGGTACCAATCGGTGAACATACTCTACCCAACAAAAGAAGAATAATCAAAATCGGTCAACGCGTCCGGGCAGACATAAAAAAAATTTATATACCTACACGTCGAACTTAGAACCTCTTTGCTTTTGGGAAGTCGATTAAAAAGCACCATCGTCTAGCAATGTCCGCTGAGATGAAATAGTTACTTTAAAAGCGCTGCGAAATAATACAAATATTTGATTCTTTCTGCAGACAAAAGAAATGCGACTTTTGTCATAAACAAAAGCGACTATTCCAGCACCAAATGGTTTGATAGAAGACAGTTAAAATCAAACAATAAAATTAAATATAAACATTACAAAATTAGTAGACTTAAAGCATCTTTGGACAAAATAGATTTTTTTTCTTGGGTTGGCGCATGATCTATTACATAAGACCCATGAACTAATATCTTATGAATCGAAGCAGGGAAAGGCTTCAACTAGTCGCTTGGCCGTTTCAGTAGAAAACACTTTACATTTTTCCAAATTTATTTTGTACCTTTAAGATAAAGCTTGCAAGATGGTTGCGCATCTTTCAATATATTCTTTATCGATCCCAGTAATTTCCGCCGATATATTCAGCTCCTTAAAAAATTGTCTGGCTGTGTTGCCGTCATTAGATGTACTACTACCACCCGCTTTCGGTTTATCTACTATTAGACCCAGCTTTTACCTTAATTGAGTTTGAATACACATTTTTCTCTCTATATATTTTACTTTGTCTTCCTGACTCCTAATCTGCCATTTCTTAATATCTAACCTGTAGAATAGATGAACAAAAAACTCAAAAAACCTAATCCATGCATGGTGATAAACCGAAAGCGTACCGTTCTTCGTTGACAGATCTCCTTATGCTAGCATCTATGTCGTTCATTTGTTTCGGGGAGGCCTGACAAATGTAGCATTTTGTCGAAGAAGTCTCGCTTAACGCATTGCAAACCTTTCCATCAACCATAGTTAATTGTAAATTATGGTTAATTGCCAATTTTCTATCGTTGACAGCGACTTCAGTAGGATGCAATACGTTATTTTTTTCATTAAAATACCGTACTTCTTTGACGGTAGTTCAGTTGTCTCCTTTTTATACTGAAACCTAATTGGTCGACAGTACCGTGTTGATGAAGGGCGCGGATTTTTCCAAATGATTTTATTATCATCGTCCTTAGTCTTTGCTAGAAGTTGAAGTGGTACGTAGGAAGTTACAAACAAATTGTTATCATCCGTGGTATCAGAATCAGAAAATGCTTGCTTGTATTCGCTATGCCCAGTACTTCCATCGATTCCCCTTTTTCCAATTAAAACCAGCTTATTACAGTCATTGGGCCAGTATCAATTACCTGTCGTTGTGAATCTATAATACGTGAAGCTGGGTGGTCTAACAATGACTGTAACTCAATCTCAGCTGATGACTCAGTCACGATAATTCTCTCTGACTCTGGATAACAATGCTTTTTCTCCTTGAAAACGTTTTGGTAGCTTGGCAGTAAGTTTTGACCTATTTTTAAATTGACAAAATTCTTGATTAAGAGATATTGATGTTTTGTCAATTTCGCTTCTACTATCAAGTTCCATCGCTACTGAAACGTTAGGGACGTGGGAAGTGTCGCTCAACGCCTGAGCTGCAGACTGGTCAAGTTTTGACAATTTCGCTACTCTTCTTTGTATCGTGCATTTTGAGCACTCAGCAAAGTCTTTTCTTGGCCTTCCACGTTATTCTCCAGATTTCTGGACGTTCGACTCCGCTTGAAAAATCCTTTCCAAAACCACAGTTTCTTTTCTTCATACTGTGATTTTTGCGCCAGTAGTCCGCAATTTTTGCACGTATATAGTTGACTCGGTTGTTTACCAAATTTACATTTTCTTTGTCTTCGATGGGTAAGCTTTCAATAAGGTGATCACGAACGTGTTAGGTTATTTCAGTAAAATTAAGCATTTTCTCAGCGTAACTAAGCCAAACATCAAATACATACATACGTGAGAACACGCACTGTTGGGATGTACCTATAAAAGAAATCTAATTACTATAACTGAAGTTACAAAAAAGTTACGTTAATTTGCCTAGAAGCGTTGGGGATTTCTACGCAACGTCTAAGCTGTCGTAGCACACGAATTACTTAAAATGGGGAGAAAACGGGACACAAATTGTTACTTTTACGTTGAAAACACACTGTCAGTTTTCAATTAATATAATTTTTATTTAAGTAGAAATAAAGAGAAGTAACTATATGACTAAAAGAAAATTTGAGTTGACCCAAAATTTTATCGAAATATTGTGTTGCGTAGTAATCCCATAAACAAGGCCGCCGACAGGGGGGGGGGGCGAAGGGGGTAAACCCTCCGGGCCCGGGCTTTCAAAAGGAGTCATCTAAGTCATCAACAGAAAATCGAAAAAGTGTAATATACTAGACAGATTTTAAATTGAAAGTCAATTATGCGATTGTATATGGGCCCGTAAGCGCTTAGTGCCGGGCCAGAAATTCCTTTCGCGGGGGCCTGTATGTGGTACCCCCCGGGCCCGAACTTTGTCTCTACGGGCCTGCCCATAAATATAATGCAAAACATGACAATACACATAAAAATGTATTAAAATATTCTACATACCCTGTACTTCGACCTCCATACTTTAAACAACTTCACTCGTACCAACATAAAATAGTTTTTAAAAAAAAATTTGAACCGACTTCACAAAAAGCGCTAAAAAGCATAAAATAATTTTTAATTTTATATCTATTACGACATTTTGAAGTCGGTGCAAATCAAACAAACCAAACAACAACAAAAGTATTTAATCGTCATTTCTTATTGTAGTAAGCTGAAATAATTATATGCGTACATTCGATAGGAGCCATAAGCAATGGCGCCTTAAATAATAAAAGTATACCAAACTGAAGAGAAATGCGCAGTCGCGTCTTGTACAAACAATAGACTACGGCGTCGTGAGCAATAAAGCGAAACTTAAGTAAAAGGATCGCAAATATGTAATAACAAAGAGTCCAGGGAAAACCCTCCTGGTAAAATGTGTCTAGACGTTTGGATTGTCTACTAGGCTTGAGGATCGCTTGTTGTAGTCTAATGCAGGTACCAGTACGCAGAATGTAATTAAGTATGACCGACTAATCCTTTGTGAATGTTGTATGTGTGAGAGTGGGATGATAATGATCATCAGATCGAGTGAGGGTGCTTGCAGACGGATGAACATTCGGTTATCAGGGCTCAAGCCTAGTTGACGTGAACGAAATTTTTTAAAAGTGCTCCGAGATTATTACATTATGATCCCGTAAACTGAAACGCTCAGGTAGTATTAGGTATTATTTTCAATTGTGGTACTGTAGTTGTTTTATTTGTTTAATTTGCACCGACTTCAAAATGTCGTAATAGATATAAAATTAAAAATTATTTTATGCTTTTTAGCGCTTTTTGTGAAGTCGGTTCAACTTTTTTTTTAAAAACTATTTTATTTTTCACTTTTTAGTGTCTTATTCTCTATACAACGAAGAAAGAACCATCCAAATCGGTCCACGCGTTGAAAGTTAGTTTTAACCCCCTACCTCACCCTCATTCCACTAAACTATTTTTCTCATGGTATCAATCAAGGAACATACTCTACCGAACATAAAAGGAATCATCGAAATCGGTCCACGCGTTACGAAGTTACTACCCCTCCCCCTCCCCCACTTCCACCCTAGGACCAAATTATTCTCCTATTAGCAATGGGGGATCACACTCTATACAACAGCAAAAGAACCGTACAAATCAATCCACGCGTTACAAAGTAAGGTTCCACCCCCCTTCTCGCACCCCCACCCCAGCAACATTTGTTTTCTCGTAGTATCAACCAAGGATCATATTCCATCCAATAGAAGAAGAATTATCCAAATCGGTCCACGCGTTACGAAGTTAGACTACCCCTCCCCCCACCCACACCTTTCACCATAGGACCAAATTATTCTCCTATTAGCAATGGGGGATCATACTCTATACAACAGAAAAAGAACCATCGAAATCGGACCACGCGTTACAAAGTTAGGTTCCACCCCCCCGAAGTTACGAAGTTATGCCCGGTCAGACATAAAAAAAAAATAAAAAAAATTTAAAAAAAAAAATACGCGTCGAACTTAGAACCTCTTTGTTTTTGGGAAGTCGGTTAAAAATCCAAGAAATGCCAAAATAAGAAAAAGTTACGAGTTCGTGTTCTGTAATTCCGTTTCTGTCTCACTGTCTGTCGTGTTCACTATCAGATTTTTAAAAGTTTTACACATTTTAACTAACGTAAATATATGTATGTCAGTCAGTTATGTGCATGCAGCGTAAATTGTTAATTGATTTAAGTTTTAATTCAATTCAGTTCAGTTTGTTAGACAACATATTCAAGCAAACATCAGTCACAAAATTCAGAAACAGCGAATTATCTGGAAATTAGTAAGGAGATTTTCCCGTGTTTTGTTTTGACCGACAAATCTTTGGGAATTTCTACTTATTTTGTAAGAAAATGACACGTGAGCACAGTGCAATTTAATAATTGTTATTATTTGTGTTATTTTACGTTGCTAATACGTTAATTTAGTAGAAGTTGGTGCATCGTTTTACCGGGAATTAAGTAGTTTATAGCAATTGATATTCATGACACCGTTGCAAATCGCCAGTGGTCAGACTATAATATTGCGTTATAATTGCAGAACAATGTAGAAAAACTGAAAAGTAGGTATCCTAAACGAGTTTCACAATTATTATGTTAGTTTACACGGTTGCTATTTTAGATATTTTGCACACGATTATAGGTAGGAAAAATTGCCAAGCCTGCCATGCCTACTAACCAAAATAAATACAAATATATAGGTATATATTAGTAATAAGTGTATTTGAGGGGCTCGAAAAAATAAGCAGAAGGACCTGAGCAGATTCACTGTTAAGGTGTGTTCCCTTACGAGCACTAGTGAATACCCGTGCTCGGTATTAACATTTTTGTTATTTGGAAGCAATCTTGAAACGAAATGTATTATTTTATATCTGGTGATATTTTTTTTAAATGTGTCTTTTTCAGTCCCTGACACGCTTGACTGACGACTTGGCAACACTGAGGGGGATGAAGATATGGTTAGTTTAAAAGTGGGGTAGCTGTGGAAGTGCTAACTTTTATCAAATTCTGACTTTAGTGTGTGAATCATGCCTCCGGAACAAGTTTACGATCGTAGAAGAACAGAACGAGTCCCTTGCTTTCTTGAACATTAAAATTACAAGGAATTAGGATGGTACATTAGGTCATACAGTTCATCACAAGGCCATACATACAAACTAATACTTTCATTCTACCTCACACCACCCGGCAAATTTAAGATCTGTCGTTTTCAAGATAGCACCGCGCCTACAGAATTTGTAATGACGAAGATCTTGCGGAAGAACTTAATTACGGTTTTAAAATCCAACACAATAGCGAGGAGCAATTCATATCATACGCGAGAGTTGTTAGAGACAGAGTGGCCAGCACACATTAGCGGGAGAAATTAACAATTAAAGAACATATTCAGGAGCATCCAAACGAACATAATTGAATTCATTTTGATAAATTAGAGAAAGAATTTTAACCGCGACAATAGTTTGCCTTCAACGCTTAGCACGGGTACAATCTGGGTAGCTCAAATCGTCGATAGCAGCTTTAGGCAGTTTCCCGGTGACGACGCTCAATGCAACTTGAAGCTAAACGTTCAAGATGAGGACTATTACTAGCACTCATATAAAATACATTTATAACTCGGCTAATCGAAAAATATTAATAAATTATGTCAGTAAGCAACAGGAAAAGTCTTAAAAGTTAGAGAATCAAAATCATCATGAGTCTATGTCTAACGAATATATCACATTCGCACTAACTAAAATTTTTTATCATGATACAAATCGAGCAAGATACTTTATTAAGCAGTAAACGAATCAACCAAATCGGCCCACACGTTACGAATTATAGTCCGGTCATACATTCAAAAACCCGTTAACACCTAAAACCTTCTCATTTTCCGGAAGTCGATTAAAAATAATATGTTACTTGGTGTTACATATTTTAAATAGTTTTTCTAAAAAAAACAAGGTGCTCTTTAGAGTTTTTAAAACAGCAGGTGAAAATTTATTTTTGTTTTGTTTCCAATTTAAATTCGTTATTAGAAAAAATAAATTATTTAAGGGATTTTGCTTTGAAATAGCAGATTAACATTGAACCACCTACAACCACTACAAATATTTGATAAAATGTAATTATGTCAACTTAAGAAACTTTAAAATTTGGCTAATGTATCTTACAACTTTCCGATGACGTTGACCTTGAAATATGTCATTACTGTCCTACTCAAGGGCCCAATGTCACGTCCTACACAAGAGAGAAAACTGTCGGAGCCCTTCCAAGTGCTGAATGGAGTGAGACAAGTATGCATACTGTTACCTTTGCTTTGCGTGATCGTCATTAATGGCGTATTGTGCAGATCCCTAGACGACCACCCTTCGCGAGAGATTAGGTTGAAACTTCTTAACAACCTTACGCACCTGAACTATGCCGACGATGTATGTTTCCTATTCAACATATAGGGTTTTGTAGCCCAAATGTCCGAAGCCCTGAGCAGAGAAGATCGCAGTGAAGGGTTTAAGATGAATGCAGCTAAAACCAAATTTATGAGCTTGGAGGCCAGGAGACAACACAAAATTTATCTGGAAGAACAGCAAATAGAGCAAGTGCATAAATTTTGCTATCTCGGAAGCATAGTTATAGCAGATTACGGAGCTGAAGCTGATGGCTCGAGCTGCATTTAAAATTCTTGCTCAGATCTGGCGCAATAATAACATGTCCAGACGTATAAAACTCCGGATCTTCGAGTCAAACGTAAAACGTGTTCTGTTGTACGGGTGTCATTACGAACTAAGACCTACACAGACTTACAGACCAAGACGGGATAGACAATAGTATTCGCAGACGAAAGTGGCAATAGGTAGGTGACACACTAAGAAAATAGTCAAGCACCATCGCACAGCAGGCTCTAGATTGGAATCCCCACGGAATCCCTGCAAGACGCCGAATTGGACGAACACGCAACACATGGAGAAGATCCGTCGAGAGGGAAGGTACCCAGATCAACAAATCGTGTCCACAGCTGAAGACGCTGGCACAGGACCGGACCAGGTGGAGAGTCGGTGTTTCCTCGCCTTAATCAAAATCCTTATTTGAAAAGCAATAACCGTACGGAACACTAATTACGCCAACTTGCTCTTGGCTGATATTTTTTAAATTTATTTTTTTATAATATACAGTGGTAATCACGTAATTAGGGACAAACAAGATGTAACCAGACCGTCCCCAACACCAAAAATGTCACCCATCATATACAGACAAAAGGTCCGCCAATCTCACGCACGACGTTTGTCACCCCAAAAGAGGAAATCCAGGAATTTACCGTCCATCGAAGAGCCCGTGGGCTAGCACGCTACATATGGTTCCTAAGTCTAACGAGGAATGGAGACCCTGCGGTGATTACCGCCGTGTGAATGCTGTTACAGTACCTGACAGGTACCTCATACCACACTTACACGATTTCAAATATTTCCTCAAGGGACACAAAATTTTTTCAACGCTTGATCTATAACGAGCATACCATTAAATACCCGTGGAACCCTACGATATTCCAAAAACGGTTATCGTAACCCCAATCGGGCTATTTAAATTCTGCCGCATGACCTTTGGCTTACGTAACGCCGGTGAAACGTTTCAGCGCTTTGTAGATGAAGTTTTAAGAGATTTCGAGTTTTCCTACGCCTACATATACGACGTTCTCATCGCATCACACAACGAAGAAGAACATAAAAAGCACTTGCAATTAGTCTTTGACCGATTTCAGAAATTCGGAATCGTTATAAACAGCGAAAAGTGTCAACTAGGTAAAACTGAAGTCCGTTTTCTTGGTCATATCGTCAGCGCAAAAGGTATCAAACCAGTTGCAGAGAAAGTGGAAGTCATCAAAAAGAACAAACAACCCAAACTGGTCTGTGAGCTGAGACGCATCCGAATCACAAGCTGTCCTCAAAGACCTTATAAAAGGGAACAAAATTTATTGGACCCCACAATCATCGAAAAATTTAAGCAATCATTAGCAGAAGCCCCAACACTCGCCTATCCAAGGCCATATAGTCAACTTATGGTAGATGTGTCTGAATCCGCCGTTTACAGCAGTCCATCGAAAACTCGTGGCAGCCTTTAGGATTTTTTCCAAAAAATTTACAAGCACCCAAACCAAACACAGCACGAACGATAGGGAGCTTCTCAGCGCATTCTGGGGCGTTAAGTATTTTCAGCATTTGCATGAAGGACATAATTTTTTTATATTTAGGGGCCATAAACCGTTAGTCTACGCCTTTGAGCAAAAACTCGAAAAAGCCTCACCCAGACAACGGAGACAATTGGACTATATTAGCCAATTTACAACAGACATCAGGTACATACCTGGTAGTGAAAATATAATTGTCGACACTTTGTCACGTGTCAGCACCGTATCGGCACCAGAATGTATATACTATAACCTCTTGGCCCAGGCGATGAGGAACTACAAAAATTACTAAATGGTAGCACATCCCTAAAAGTTAAAAAATTTCCACTGCCAGGAAATCCAACTTCCATGACTTACTGCGACCATTCGACTTCAACCATCCGTCCATAAGATTTTCGACGAGTAGCTTTCTGCAGCATACATAACCTTGCACGCCAGGAATTCGTGCTTCAACAAAATCAATGCTCGAACGTTTCGTGTGGCCAAACATAAAAGGAAACTGCAGCCAATGGGTTCGAAGCTATATCCCTTGCAAGCGGTGCAAGATTCATCGGCATAACAAGACGCCCGCAGGAAAATATGATAACGTTGCCCAGTGCTTCTAACACATTAATATTGATATTGTCGGCCCACTACTGTCATTCCGCGGATAATCGACCATTTTTCTAGATAGCTTGAAGCATTGCCTACGGCTGATATAACGCGGAAAAAGTGGCACGATCTTTTTACGAAGGATGGATCTCTCGTTATCGTATCCTGCAAAAAGTTACCACCGATCAAGGATGCCAATTCGAAAGCGAGCTCTTTAAGGAACTTATGAAGCTCTTGGACAACTCCATACCACCCCAAATCAAACGGACTGATAGAAAGGTGGCACAAAACGTTAAAATCTGCTTTGAAATGCCTCACGTCAACAAACTGGGCAGACATCTTACCAACAGTTCTGCTTGGACGCCATACTGTGACACACACACACATCTACCGCAGAGAGTCGATAGGGTAACATGAGTCCTCGAAATTAATATTTAGGTAGCCTAGTATGAACTTAGCCCTAAAGAAAAAAGTGTAAACTGAATTTTGGATTTAAATTATAGACAGTGCATGCTATTTTCTGTATTTCATTTTAGTCGGCTCCTATAAATTAATCGATTTGCTTTTGAAAGACCGAGAAAAGAAAGAAATTATTACGTTGAAGAAGAAACGGAAGCATTTAATGTACAGCATAAAGTATCTCACCAAAAACATTTCATGTAAAGAAGGTTGCCAAGACTCAGAAGCTCATACCGCTTTCACCGTTAAAAAATTATCAGATCTCATGTAGAGCCAAGCCCCTAACTCTACAAGGCCTAACTTTACAACCCCTAAAATTAAATCATTGGTCTTTAATTTTGTGTCATGCATTAGTTCCATGAAACGGCCAAGCCATACTTTTTTACCAAGATGTAGGGTCTCTAGAGCTATGAGTTGTAGATTTCGGCCTTGTAGAGTTGACGGCTTGGTTCTACATGAGAACTGATAACTTTTTAACGGTGAAAGCGGTATGAGCTTGTGCGACTTGGCAATCTTCTTTATATGAAATGTTTTTGGTGGGACTTCATTTCTTTTTGTAAGATTCCCTAGTACTTTTTATTTTTTCAGGCTGTATTTCAGCTACTCTTTTTTTCATAGCCCACTTTCTATCGTTGCCTCTTTTCCTTGTTGACTTATTATTTGCAATGAGCGATAAATCACTGAGCTGACTGTTGTGCTTTATTTATATTAACTTAAAACAGACTAAATTATCTTTCCAATAAATTATGAACATATGTACACTTTATTAACCGAAATAACAGAAAATCTGTGCTTAAACCTGCAATTTTAGCCGCAAAACAAATTTTCATCCAAAATGCAAGCAGTAAATCACGGTCCGACTGGTGCTTGTATTTTTTTTAAATTTCTCCTTCCGCACAATTCCGCGCTTTTAGGGTTAAAAATGCCTGTTAGTTTCTTAAATACGGTATGACTTCTGGCGTAGTCGGGTAAAGAAGGTATTTCTTGCACGCCACAGTTCCTTTTTTCATAGCACACTTACTTTTTAATTGTTTATGTACTAACAAGATCTAGCTTTAATATCAAATTTCAGCTTTATAGAACTTTTGGAAGTACCTCCCCATAAAAAAATTTATATACAGACCTGCAGCCCCTTTATGGGGGGTTGGAGGGTGAAAGTTACAGATTTCTTATTTTTTCCGTTGTTTGTGTGCCCATCTTAGTTGGCATACCAAATTTCAGCTTTTTAGGACGTTTGGAAGTTACCTTACGAGAAAATACAATATATATATAAATAATACAAAACCGTACCTCCTTTTCGAGGGGTTGAAAGATGAAAGTTACAGGTTTCTTAATCTGTTAGTTGTTGGTGTGCTAATCCTAGCCGGCATATGAACTGTCAGTTTTCTAGAACTACACCCCCTTTTTTGGGGGGGGGGGGGGGTGAAGGGTTTAAGTTACAGATTTCTTAATATATTCGTTGTTTATGTGCTAATCTTAGCCGGCATACCAAATTTCAGGTTTCTAAGACTTCAGGAAGTGCCCTAGAGGTTTTGATGATCATCAGTATCGCAATCGACGTATTTTAGGTATACGTACATATATTTAAGTACAAAAGCTTGACAAATGAAACTTAGTATGTTTTATAAGTCTCGTAACTACATATGTATATCTTATCCTAAGAATTTGTGCTCTCTGGTACCTATTATCCAGACCGAAGCTATGAGGGTTCGAAAATACGACGAAACGCTTCGAGAAAAGTATTGGCGTGCCTCCAGATGTAACATATTAGAGTTGTTTTATTTATTAAAAATTTTTACTTATTACTATTTGTAGTTTCAAATGCTGTCTTAGATTTTCCAAGCGAGCATTCCTTGAACTTTTAAAGTTTCCGGAACCAAGCATGAAAAATAAACGGTTACCTGCAGTGCTATAACTACAGCTAGCTGCTGTCCGCGGTCTAGAGATACAAAGTCTGTGCAGTAATTTCGTATGGTCGCCATGTTGCACGACATTACAGTCTTAATTGGCCAATCTTTTATTAATTGAGAACTGGATTTAAATATTTTGAATTAAAGCAGTCTTAATTTTGCACGAATTAATTTTTTTATGAACTAGAATTTGACTAACTACCGAAGGACAGCAGAATTATTTGCATTTTGCAAGAACTTTTGGCAAAACTTTATTGAATTCCTTGTTAAAGAGACAAGGGATTTCAGTACGTTTGTTTTGTTTGTTTAATTTGCACCGATGTTGTAATAGATATAAAATTAAAAATTATTTCATGCTTTTAAGCGCTTTTTGATCATCACCTGTAATTTCTTACTTCATGGGGGAGGGGGGTCTACTGGTTTACGGTGGTTTTGGTTGTACCTTGGACTGTATTTTCGATATTTTTCATTAGCTGAAATACGCATGTTGTGGACCAGTGTCGCATATTAGGAATAAATCAATTCTTAGAATAACTGCGAAAGATTGAGAAGCTGCCAAATTCGTCGGAATATGCTCGAATAGCTCAAATTCGAGAATTCGGTGTACTTAACTGGGGTCTACTGTAATTTTTTTTAATTTTTTTTTATATATGATGTTGCCAAAGCTCAGGGGATGCCCTATGATGCTAAAGCACAGCCTTGGCAGGAAAGGAATTAAGGTAAGGGGAAATGGGTTAGGAGGTTGAGTGAAGGAGGTGTCGATGTACGCCTCGTTTGAAAGTTTCAGGCTCATAAGACGAGGGAAAAACAGAAGATGGTAAACTGTTCCACATTCGTGTTGTTCTGCTAAGAAAAGATTCCCGAAATTTGACGGTACGTCCAAATTTGACCTGGAGAGTATAGGGGTGGGAGCGACTTGTAGATTTTGTATCGCGCGTTGTAATGAGTCTACAAGGAATCAGGCTAGCAATTTCGTTAGAACAATGGCCATGGAAATAGCGATAAAAAAGTGAGAGACAACCTACATTCCGTCGATGCTCCAGAGAGTCAAGGCCCTCAGAGATTGAGGAATCGTCAATAAGTTTAACAGCCTCACGCTGAACTTTGTCTAACGCGGACAATGCGGTGTGTCCTGCCCCTGCCCAAATATGGGAATTATATTCAAGTCTAGGCCTAATGTGGGACTTGTAGATCAACGCTAAGTCGGGTGGGGTGAAATATTTCTTACATCTCTGTAGAAAACCCAAACATTTCATCGCACTTTTAGCGATTGCAAATATATGATCAGTCCAGCTAAGATTGCTGGATATCTCAATACCCAACATCTCTAGGGAGGGTGAATTGGGTATATTCACTCCGTCGACTGAAATGGGTTGCCGGTGAACTGGGCGTTTTTTAAGGGACATTAAACAGCATTGAGTTTTGGATGCATTAAACGTAACACGATTTGCTCTGCCCCAAGCGAGGATCATAGAAATGTCTTTGTTTAATGATCTAAACATGCGTTCCCGATTGACTTCTGTAGCATTCCCACGTGAATTCATTACAGAATCAAATGAGTACGCGAAATCAAGGGTGCTGTCGTCGGCAAAACTATGAATAGGATTGAGAGAAAGGGATAAGAGATCATTAATAAAAAGAAGAAATAAGGTTGGTGAAAGAACTGAACCCTGAGGTACACCGGCATTTATTTCGTAGGAATCAGATGTAACTCCGTCAATTACTACACGGATTGAACGGCCTGACAAAAAGCTCTCTATCCATTTAACGAGGGTAGGGTGCAGACCAAATGTTTGAAGTTTGGCTAAAAGGGCAGCATGCCAGACTCTATCAAAAGCCTTTGAAATATCAAGAGCGACGATTTCGGACTCACCGAAATTATGGAGACAATGATTCCAACGCTCCGTTAGAGCCGTTAGTAAGTCTCCGGTTGAGCGGCCAGCGCGGAAACCGTACTGGCAATCGTTGATAAGATGGTTATTTTCAAGATATTTCAACAACTGAGAGTTGATGAGTGATTCAAAAACTTTGGATATGATCGAGCTTAGTGCAATTGGTCTGTAGTTAGAGGGGTCGCATGCCTCTCCTTTTTTAAGTATCGGCTGGACATGAGCAATTTTCCATACACTTGGAAATATTCCTGTTGAATATGACAGGTGAAAGAGTTTGCGCAGAGGTTTAGCCAAAGCAGAGGCGCAGCATTTTAAAACAAGGGGCGAGAAACCATCAGGCCCAGTAGCTTTGGACACGTCGAGTTTCGAAAGTACTCTAAAAACTTCCCGAGTGCGAAAGTGTAGCGGCTTTTGCTTACTAGTGCACTGTGATGGAGATGGAAGTGGCTGCGATGAAGGTGGCAAGAACGAGTTAGCAGCAAAATTAGCAGCAAACAGGTTGGCCTTGTCCAATGAGTCAGTAAAAACATTCCCATTATAAATGAGTGATGGTGTTGACGAACAGGTGAAATTGTTCTTTACTTACTACCCTTTTGAGTAGAAAATACCTTCCGTCTGATGCTCTGGTCGAAATTGAACTTAGCCCGGCTAATTGCTGAATTGCAAATATTCCGCGCATCTCTATAGATACGTCTCAATTCCTCTGAAGGGCACAATTTATATGCCTGGAAGGCTGCTTCCTTCTTTTTGATGGCTGCGAAACAGTCATTATTGAACCAATTGGTGTTAGTTGGTTTGATGTTCTTGAAGCAATGAGGAATAAAGCGATGCATTCCAAACCATAGGATGTTCAAGATATAATCGGTGCTTCTGTTAACGTCCTTCATAGAAAAGCAATCAGACCAATCCAGCTCTCTGAGATATTTATTAAGTCCCGCCCAATCAGCATTTTTATAATGCCACACTAATCTTTTGGTGGAGTTTAGGTTAGTGGTTGTCAGAGAGGAGATGGAGAATTGGGCGGAGATTAGACAATGGTCCGAATTACCCAAGGGAGACGTGTATAAAGAAAAACCTTTTTTGTAATCATAATAATATTTCTTTCCATCTATTTAATTTTCTGAAATGATTTTAAGTAAAGTATTAGCTTGTCCAACTTTTGGAACTTCTTAACTTAAGCGACATATGTTATAATTATAAATAAATCAGTATTAGAAACGGAGTTGGATCAATTCATTGAGCCGCACGACCACCATGCCATGGGCCCCGGGTTCGAGACCAGATCTCCCCGTGAGCTTTTATTAAGAAATTAAAATAATCCACTCCGTCTCTGGGCTGTTGTCTAGCTCGCAACAATGCAAAAACGAGACATGCAAATTTCCTCACTTCCCTTACCCTAATTCCCTTCTCGCCAAAACCATGCTAACGCATCAAAGGGTTGTCCCCTAGGATTTGGCCACATCGTATAAAAAAAACGAACGACTGTTAATTTAAAATATTTTATTTCTTAAATACTTACAATTGATCTTTATTCTACTAATAAATAATAACATGTGGTTAATTCTAGAACAAAGTGTAAATGATTTATGAATGAGATTGTGGGTAGATCTAACGGCAGTGGCTTTGACAATTTCTATAAACTGCTTAATTCCTATTAATACTAAGGTAGAGAATGACAGTAAATAGCACTTGTTCAGTATCCGATAACGCTACCAACGAAAAGCTTTGCGAGGCCAGCTTTCTATTAGATGGAATTTTCTTCTATAGCTCTCTTCTGTAAATTTTCGTTCTTTTCAACTTATCTTATATCACAAGAAGTGAGTTAGAAACTACTGTAAAATGTTCTTTAGCGGGAAAGGTAAATAAGAAATCTTAAAAACGCTAAGGTTACTAAAGTTTGTGTGTAGCTAGTCGTGATAGCTGATGCTCCGTCCGAAAGTCTAGCCTGTGCTATAACGCTCGGTTCAAGCTTAGGTCTGTAGCTCCAGTCAATTCTGTTTGTTTTAGCGATATGAGCGTAAACTCTGGCAGACATTTTTGGAGTACGCGTCCGGTTCGGATCAGTGAAATCAACGTGATAAAGACCAAATTTTTCCCTGTAATTTATTAAGTCGGCTAAATTAGAAATATTTGTTCGAATTTTATATTAGCTTACGTAAAGCCGGCTCTCCATTCGTAGCTATCCATGAGACTCCATGCAATGTATCCCTTGATGTTACATCCTTCTTCAATAGCGTCTAAGACAGACATTAAATACGAATTGTAGTAATCAATTCTGTCGTAGTCTTCCAGTCCTCCTTTATCACTAACACCATTTTCCGTTATTAATACTGGTGGGTTGTTATATTCCTTACGGATCCACTTGAGTAGTCGATACATTCCAAGCGGGACAACCTGCAAAAAGATTTAAAAAATAATGATTAGTCATTAGAGGTGCGTTCACATTTTAATAGTATAACATTTTCTATAAATGCATTGAGTTATGCATATGTGCGTTTTTTACATTTTAAACAGCATAGTGTGAAGTGATAGAGAATGCTTTACTTGTTTATAGTTTAAGAGCAATATTTGTCGCTAATATTTCCGCAAATTAAATATCCTATATTTTCCCATGGAAATATGTAAATTCGAAATACAGGAATAAGATTAATTACAATAATCAAGTTCATACAATACACTAAAGATCACAATGGGCCACTCTGGCCTACGCCAGCCACCTTAATCTTAGACTAAAGATCTTACGTTCACACTTAACGAAACTTTTGTCATTCGTTCAAATTTTCAGCTCGACAAAACTTTGGGACAGTTAAATAACAACACAGTTTCAAAGCAAAAATACATTAATAGTTATTGATAATTAATAATGTGCTTGTGCTCCCTTATTTTCAAAGATTTCTTTTATTCTGCTACCGCCGATTTGGAGGACTTTTTGATAAATTGCTAATTCATTTCATTCTATTCCTATTTGATAACAGTCTTGAGATCTTCAATATAGGCAAATGGCTACCATCCGGAATAAATAGCACGCAATAGCTTATCATAGCAGCTCTCAGTTAAGGTCAAACGAGTTCGATGGCCAATCAAAAATGTTATTTCACACATTTCGCGAAATGAACGGAAGCGTTGTCTTGTTGAAAGGTGTAGTTTAGACCTGCTATTGTTGATCAATGTTCTGACAGCTGCTCATCAATTAATTTATTATAGTTGATACTTGTCATTTTGTTGATTATATAATTGATCTGTCTTTTCATCATATCCTGCAGCACTTCAGACTATAACATCAGCTCCGCCCATTTGTCGATTAGATAAGAGTGTCTCTTTATTTCGAAGATCGTGAAATATTATCAGAATCCAATTGGGTCTTCTGTCATCCGAAAACACTATTCTCCAACAACGCTTTTTAAAGTGCAGATAGTTCTCTGCACTACTGTTTTTCTTTGTTATGTGCTACTATTAACGGGGGCTTCAACTGATTTTTTTTTTAATTTTATATGCTCGTATTGCTGTAGCACACGCTGGACATTTTTTAAATTTGTTTCTCAATTCAATCTGTTTTTCAATTCTCAAAATTCTCTGGAGTTTGTAAATAATCCATCATCACATTCCTACTTTTTTAATTATTTTTCACAATATTTATTAAATACTTCAGTTTTTTTACTTGCAGGACTTTCTCAAATCTAACCAACAGAAAAACTGAATTGAATTAATCGCGTATCATGTGTCGCAAAGTTGTGTCGTACTGAAAATCGCGTCAACTCGTAAAAGTCCCGTTATGTCTGAGCGTAAGAACTTTTTTCTTTCAGAAATTGTCGTTCGGGAAATGTTGCTATGGGCTATATTGTAACTTTACCTCATTTATACTATTTACATCATCTAAAAACTAATTCCTATAAAGATGGATACTTTTCCTTGTGCTGTGTTATCAACTAAATAGTATGTCATTCTTGTCCTCAGAAAAAGACTGACCTTACTTGTAGAAGCTATTAAGACTGATTCAATATGTTTTGAGTAAAATGGTTTTTAATTCATATCGTCTCAAAAAAACATCAGCGTCATAAGAACGAAACCAAGGGTCGTAATGCGCCTGTTCAAGATCTCGTAAAATCAAAGAAACGAAATAGATCCGCAGAAAATCAAGATTTACTTGAACCTATGGTAAGTTATTGTGTTGAATGAAAAGTAACAGAAATGTATGGAATTAGGAATCTAGGAGTTTAGAAATTCATATACCTTCAGAGAAATGAACAGGTTAGCAGGTCGAAAGTAAACCTTTCCTCATCAAATCGAAATTCGCAACATTTCTACTTCTATCAGGTATATAGTATATCTGTGTATATGAATGATATAAGTGTACTGTGGTCATTTCTAATGTCTTATACGCCCTGTTAAGAAGTTGGTAACTCATGACCCTAATACTTTCCGACCACATTATTATCAACAAAATTTACTTTCTCCCAAAAATGGATTTACAGGAATTGTTCAAAAGTAAAAAAGTGCTGCCTTGAAAAGTTGCGATTTTCGACTTACCAACTTGTTACCTGTGGCCACATATATATCACTTCACAGAGAACCATATAGGTGGTAACTTTAAAATTAGAGTGGACAACAAAGTGAGCCAATATCTGAATGCGGCGTATGGTTCTCACAGAATTCTTCCACAGCTCATCTCACATGGACTTCCTAATTAACTTACTAAATGGAAAAATACTCAGAAAAAATATCTTCTTTCATTCTGTAGACTAGACTGGGTTTTGTTTCCCTAGCGGTCGTTTTTAAAAATTACCTTAATAACGGGTATTTCCGTTACAAATGGAAAAAAGACAGAATTATCCCTCTAGCAAAAAATCTGGCTACAGAAATAATGACTCTTTTTACTCTACTGCCCTTATTTCCACTCAGGGAAAAAACTTGAAGTGATGATAAGATACTCGATCATGAACTTCTGCGATAAAGATGGAATTATTCCAAAATTCATATTCGATAGACTTAAAAGTCTTATTTAAAAACATGGTTCGGATTTCCCAGCGAAATAATGAGGACCGGTCTTAGATTTTCTCAAACAGGGGATTTTAGACAGAAATAAGTGGAAATATCAATCTTGGCCACGGCGTTCCTCGAGACTCTGTCCTTGGCCCTCTCCTGTTTAATATTCTTACGCCAACTTTCTAGGGCAAGACACATATATCAAAACACTATTTTATGCTGACGATCCTGTCACACACAATCAAAATGATGCCCTGAAGGGACTCAAGGAGAAACACTCTTCTCTCCTTTGACTACTATAAGGCTTCCCAATAAATGTTAACAAAACCGAATTAATTATTTTCAGGAAAACGGCATTTCCTTACTTGAAAAGGCTACAAATTCACCCAAAATTGGACATTCAACCATACGTGCATCTTCAGAGAGGCAAACATGGCATGGTGTATAGAATACTAAGTCCCCGAGTGCGTAAAATTTCAATTCTTTCTTCTCTAGAATAAAGCTCCTTATGTATAAACTATTGATTCGGCCAATTCTGCCATATGTATCTAATTTTCATGAACTACTCAAGTTCGAGTGAAGGATATTTGTAACCTGTACTTCTAAATATTTTTAGTCTTCGTACAGATACTTTAGTAATAAGACAATATCAAAATCAAATGGCAATGGAAATGGAGCAAGTCCACATGAACAGCAACCAGCATCTGTTCGAGAGAACATGGGAAACCGTCACATTCTATGTGTCAACGATTCACAATGACAACAGAGGTTCAGTCATGAATTATAGAATAGCACACACGTTGATGGAGTTATGTGTCCCAGAGTTGAAAAAAGAATTAAGTGAAAGCATGAATGAAATATAATCCTTAATTGTTATATTATAAATCTTTATTGATTAAAGGTTAAAGGTATAATTAATAAAAACAAACATCATAGGCAGATCAGTCTTTTCAAATACTATGAACTTATCCATATTATCTAAACTAACAGTTGCACTACTTTATTGTTCAAATAGCTGTTAATTAGCCGTCATTAAATTGAGTGTAACAACACATCCATTTTCAATGCTTACAGAATTACAGAACTGTCAAAATTAACAAAAGTCTTAAGTTCATTTAAGTACTTACATACGTGTTAAGATAGATCGGGAACGAAATTATATCAATTAGCTCAGGAAAGAATTTATCAACACAATAAATAACACCTGGCACTGAATTAGTATACCTTCCGGGGAAATTTATATCCACATACCATAATTAAATATATCTTGAGTCGTTAAACAATAAACAACTCAAGTTCTGTCATGAGATCTAAATGGAAATCGAAAGTAAAATATCTGAAAAAGGTTCTGTAAGTCCAGTTGGACTCTCGATTTCATCAACAGTCCACGTTCCATTCTGTACCTGATCGGATATAGTTGGAGATAAATATAATGCGATATTTGTTACCGCTCCAGTAAAATACAAAGTTAGTATAAGTAAGTTGTTCAATCAGGTGTTGCTTGAAATCACTTAGGTCACTATACCGGATCAATCAGATAACACCTCGACTAATTGGTGATCGACATCGGTGGCGTGTTTATTTATTTGATTATACAATTTACATTTTATCGACAGTGGTCTAACATGGATTATCGAAAGCAGAGCTATTAACCTATTAACCGGATATTTTTTTATCCGTTTAAGTTTTGATTTCTATTATGACAGACTTGTCTGTTCTGCTTTGCTGACAATTGAAATATAAATGCAAATTAATAACTTATTCAGCAAAAAGTTCTCAGTAGGTATCAGGAATTTTTCAATCACATTATTATTTCATGCAGGGTATTTTGCGGACATAAGAAGGTCAAATTAATGAACTTATAGATTTCGTTTGCGACAAAAATAGTAAAAGACAAGAATCCGGAAACTATGAAACAATAAAGTGCAAAAGAAAAGAATCGAAACTTTTATTAAAGTCAGTACATTTAAGAAGTTGCATTAATTTCGTTCTGACTCACTTGGAAACGCTTATTTAAGTGTTGACTAATCAACCAGACTTTATAGACCATTAAATGAGGGAGAGTGTAAAATATGGGAATGGTAAAAAGCTTAGGACATATGTCATATTAATTTATTTATTTACGTTTTCAGAGTAAATCGGTAAGCAAAATAGTTTTATGACTCAGTAACAACCGAAAGTGGCAGGTTAATACTTTCATATTTCATAATAGCAACCGCAAGAAAGTTTAAATCCAGTCAACACATATGACGAATAAGCAACTATATAAAACTCAATTCGTACATGAATATTAATTTAAGGAACTATTCAATATTCTATTATGTATGTATGTACCTAGTCTTGCCATAAATTCTGTCACACAATTTCTAATGCGCGCTTTCTCAGAAATTAGCCTAGAATTGTACCGTTATGTTGAACTTTATAACAAATGAACTGTACGGCGTAATATTCCGAGCAGTTTGGTGACAGTCTTTGACTAGTAATCATGGAGTGGGGTGTAAATGAAAATCGTATCGCTGTAATAGCACTCCATATGTGTGGAAAAAGTGCTTCTGACATTTTGAATTTGTTGAAACCGCTAAAAATAACAAAAAGATTCATTTATCGTGCCATAGAACGATTTAATGAAACCTCAGGCATAGATGATAGAGCAAGGACCAGTCGTCCACGTACCGTTAGAATAGTCAGTGCCATCAAAACTGACCGAGAGCGCATCCGTAGAAATCCACTGGCCAAACAACAAATTTTGTCGAGGTAGTTGGAAATCTCTACAAGATCGATGAGTAGACTCATTCGAGATGTCCTGCATATGAAGGCTTATCGTCAGTCAACGGCCCACATGTTGACTCCTCGGTTAAAGGAAATAATATTGGAAAGATGTAAGCGTTTCTTGCTTTGGCACGCAACCAATGGCCATGAGAACATCCTCTTTACCGACGAAAACATTTTTGCTGTGGAGCAAGTTTTTAATAAACAAAATGGTAAGGTTTATGCAACATCATCAGAAGAAGCTAAAAAAACGGTTCCCAGGGTGCAACGAGGCCATCATCTAGCTTCTGTAATGGTTTGGTGGGGTGTATCTCATAAAGGTGTCACAACACTCCATTTTTGCGAAAAAGGAGTGAAAACCGGTGCGGCGGTTTATCAAAACAACGTGCTAGAAGGTGTTGTGAAACCTCTATCGCAAACTTTTTTCGGTGGACAACATTGGGTCTTCCAGCAAGACTCTGCTCCTGCTCACAAAGCAAGAAGCACACAGGAGTGGCTTCGCAACAACATTCCTGCTTTTATTGCACAAGAAGATTGGCCATCCGGGAGTCCAGATTTAAATCCGCTGGATTATGCATTATGGACAGAGTTAGAAAACAAGGCCTGTAGAACTCCCCACCGCAATTTGGACAGTCTGAAAAAATCGTTGGTGAAAGCAGCAAATCAAATGTCGCTGGATACCGTGCGTGCCGCTAAAGACCAGTGGCCACAACATTTAAAAGCTTGTATAAAAGCAAAAGGTAAAAAACAATATCTTATTAAAATAAAATTCCTTGGAATAAACATATTATCTTTTATTGTTTAGATTTCATGCTACTTTATAGTTGTGACAGAATTTATGGCACGACTAGGTATATTACTTTTTTTACACTTTATTGTTTTGGCAAAAAAATTTCTATTTTTCGAATATACACAACTGAATGCCAGAGAAGGGGGGGGGGGGGGCAATCTCAACTGTTTTGTATTTACAGGGTGATTCATAAATTCCAAATTTTCATGGTATGCATCAAACAAACATCAAACATCAAACAAACGCCAAAACACTACTATCACAATGAGCTTTCCAAAATTCTCAACAATGTTTACTTCTACCATTTCATGTTTCGTCATCAAGCATATTAGAATTGCTCTCCACAGTGACGCTTTTCCATGCTTTTAGGAAGTAGTATTAGGAGCCCTATTGACCGCATTCCAGACGGTTTCACTCTACAAAGCAGACAATTTTAAATCCGAAAAAAAACTAAACTCGTCACTATCATTTGTTCATATGTTCCATCTAACTGGAAGTACTTTATATATTTATTTAGTTAAGCGAATAGTTGTCTTAATGATAAGTTCCGATGTATAAATCCAAATTATTTATTTAATGGCAATACAACTAACAACTGCCAATTTGCCTACTCACCAGGGCAGAATCCTTTCTAGTCTTAACTTATATTGTTTTAGTGATGTTGAACGGACGTCGAATTCCCAATGCGTGGTATATTTTTAGTAACGGAAGGCATTTTACTCAAAATAGGCAAGACATTTAGAAACTTATTGTCTTAAATGGAGGTTGATCGAACGTCTATTTGACAGCTATCCGACTAACACCTTTTTGGTTGGGACTGAAATGGAAGGTCAAGAGGTGCAACAAATACTTCCTCCAATACGTGTTGTCCTCAAATCTCTCAATAATGGGTTATTGGATCCTGAAAAAGGAAGACTAACTGCCTACTTAACCTAACTCGAACTCAATGCAGAAATTTTGTCAGGATTTACATCGGTCACTGTCTTATGGGTGTGCATGCGCTCAAAATTGGTGTTTCCGATACAGATTTGTGCAGACATTGCCAGGAACCCAATATAAAATTAATTGTCGTTGTCCTGCGCTCGCAAGACAGGAGATACTAGACAATTACTTTATTGAAGGATTAAACAAACTTCGAACATCAGCGTGAGAAGCATTCTGAAGTTCGCAACGGACACAGGTACCTTTGACATAAATATAGTAGCTCTGCGACGTTACCAAAGCGGTATCTCTAGGACGTTCTGCATCTACGGAAAATGTAGTCCGAAAGTACCATTTCCTTCAATTTACAAATTTAAGGTTCTTGATTGAAAAATTGACCCTATTATTGCTGCCTAAATATTTTCCTATCAGGGACTTTTATTGATTAATTTTATTGTTAGGGCTTTTCCTGAATAAATTGTCTTCTTAGGGCATTATGTATTTAATTTGCCCAAATAACTTTGAAATATCGTATGTTGCTAATAAAATGTTAACAGCAGATAGAAATAGTATGATGATGTCAAGGAATACTACCGAAAAATATTTATGAGGAACAACTAATTTCAAATATCTTTCTCTCTATAATAATATACTAATTAAATACCTAATACGTAAGTATTCAAATAGGAAATACTGCCTAATTTATAAACTTCATTCTACTGTAAAATGGAAACCGCGTAAAGTTGAAATACAACATTTTGTAAAAATTTCGGACTTGGAGTCTGGAGTGGTCATCGCAAGATACATACTACAAAAAAACTTCAATACTATTGTTTTTGATCATAATTAATGTTTTTCTTTAACAAATATTGCAAAATATTTTCAAAAGAATTTATAAATAAAAGCAAACTTGTTTTTCCAAAAAAAAATTCCAAAGTTAGAGGCGCTTTTCTGCACTTACAGGTAGGCATGCCCCCTTAAGGTTATTAGACGAATCTATCCTAACTAACTTAAAAAATTCCTGAATTTTCAAAAGGTCTTTGAAGGCAATTAACTTTGTGATCGGATATTAGGGCCAAAATAAGGTCGAATTTTGCCAACGATATGCTTTAATTCCTACCTTAAAATTGAATTCAATCAGGGCCATATTTTGCGGCAAGACGTGGGCACACTTGTTTTTGAAGTTATCCTGCGTTACGGAATTTTTCCGATGATATACAGGGTGTTTCAGATCTGACGTGCCAAAATGAGTGGAGTGATAGATCTCAACTAGACAAACAAAAAATTGTATGGCAGGGGAGGGCAATCTCGACCGTTTGGGAGTTACAGGGTGATTCATAAATTTCAGTTTTTCATGGTATGGACATTACTCTTTTATTTTTATCTCTTGATCTATCCAACACAGCCACATCAAACAAACGCTAAAAACTACTATATGAATAACCTTTTCAAAAATGTTATCAATATTAAGCTAACTCCTATCATTGCAAGTACAGTCACTTTCAAAAGTGAGAAAAATGGTTTGCAATTACCTAAAATTCAGCATTTTCCCAATTTTTCTCCGAAATTCGTGTAATTAGTATACCTCTTTTTTATTTTTATTGCATTGCCCATCTCAGTAATTTTACAAAAAGGTGCAACATGGCAAGGTAGACACAGGATTAGAAAAACCGCATCCTTAGAATTAATTTTGGCACGTCGGATCTGAAACACCCTGTATGGCAGGTATTATGCAGTTGTTAATTTTATATAAAGTTGTAACCCTCATTCCTCGACATTTGAATAGTAAAAATAATGCGGTTCGCAAAAATACTTTGAAATTGTAAAAATTCACTACAGAATGCCAAATATCAACGAAAGACAGCTGCAACTTTTGCACAAGAAAAACGCGGAATTTAAAATGAAACCTCTTGTTATATAATAGATCAACTTATAGCGCTTAAACTATTCTCTCTAGTTCCCGTAGCTCCTTGCATGGGGGATGGGGACAAGGAGCGGGAGAAAAACTTCATCCGATTCGGGGCAACGACTGCAAGTGGACCTACAAATTAAAGTGTATTCCGAACCACTGGCATTTTCTCTGCAACCCCCATGGTCTTTTTATCATAATCTGTTGTCAGCAGAAAACAACTATTGGTCGCCGTCGGTGGGGTTCGAACGTGGGACCTCCAGATTGGTAGGCCCACACATTATCACTTACTTAATTACTTGTTTCTCCACAGGCTATTTGAGAAAATAACAGCTATCTGTAAGCCTAAATCGCGGAAATGTACGGAAGTGGAATTATAAAGAAAGTGCAAGCGCTATACGATAGTCGGATCATAACTTATCTACTAGTCGCGTTTTCAATGAAAATTTGGTTTGAGATTGAAGTTTCACGTTTAATGAACGATTTCTTGTTTTTTTTTTGCTAATAAACTGTACATGTTTTACTTTATTGGAAAGGTTATTTAGTCTGCTTTAAGTTTTGGGGCGTGACTCTAAATCCTAAAGCTTCCATTCAGAAGTTTCACTTCAATAAAGTTTAAGTGTAATGTGTATTACACGGCAAGCTGAATCTATTTTTCAGAACAATATAAAGTTATCAAGTTAAATTAAATTTTATTGTCTTGCATTCAGATTATTTTTTTAAGTTAATTGGTGCGTGCAAAAGGCTAGTTAGTACCCAAAATTAAATATTTTCTGAAAATTTAGATAAAGTATATATTTTAAGCTAAGACGGAATGCGTGTAACGAATTTTTCTCATTATGCAGAGGTTTTCTGTATTAAATATTAACTGAAATATCAGTAAATAAGATAAAAATAACAATGAGAAAATATACTTACATGCAACCAAGAGGATCCTGAACCTTTCCAAGTGGAATCTGCGGATTCAATGACACCCATATCATGATTATACGATGGTATTATTAAGTTTCCAGAATTATTGTGGTCATTTTTGGTGACCAAAACAGTAGTGTAACTGTTGATTCCGAAGAAGTCTGAAGTGCCACGAATATGTCTGATTTCATCCGGAGTGAATTGCGGCAGTCGAGATTTTGTAAAGCCTTGCTCTTTACTTAACGCAGCAATTCGGTCAATCATAATTTGTGGATAATTTCCGCGCTTCGAAAAGATAGGATGTCCAAACCAACCAACGTAAAACTGCATAGCCATTTCAGAAGCCTCCTTATCTTCATCGGAGTCCGTTTTCGGTTCAGGCCAAGAAACATCGAGAGTAATACCAATTTTCCCTGTAAAATAAAAGCATAAACTCTTTAAACCTCTAATATTATGTACATAAGGTTTAAATTGAAACATTAAAAACTAATTATAGTTTAGCTAATAATAAGCACATGTAATGTTGTAGCCGATAGTTAGTTAATTAAACCAACAAAAATCCTTCAGATCAGATAACAGTTTAATTGCGCTTGTCAGTCTAGTCGCAGGTGTACTAATTGTTTGCCAACAGCTAGCAATCAGAAGACACTTTTAATAATAGCTTTATAGCATACCTTTTTGTCTAGCCTGAAACTGGTTTCTGTACATTGATACAACAGCGGCATGTGCTTTTAAAAGATTATGTCCGCACAAGTAGCCAGGAATGCCAGGGTAGTCTAGGGCTGGTGCCATATAATCAACGCCATATCCATGCTCGCATACGTGCCAAGGTTCATTAATTGTTGTCCACAGCTAATGAAAACAAACATTTATTATTCAGTCTATTTGTTCTAGCTAGAATTTTGTACGGCAACGTACCTTGACTTTATCTCCGAATACTTCAAAAGCAATTTTTGCGTAGTCACGGAAAAGATCAATTATTTCCGGATTTGTCCAACCACCCATTTCTTGGAGCCTTTGCGGCAGTTCCCAATGGTACAATGTAACCATAGGGGTAATATTATACATCCGTAATTCATCGATTAAATTGTTATAATATTGAATCCCTTTCCTACTTATTTTGTTTGTGTAACCATTCGGTAAGATTCTCGTCCATGATAAAGAAAATCGATAGATATCAACATTAAGCTCACGCACCATTTCGACGTCACGCCGCCACTGCAAATACAAGAAAAGAGAAATGCTGATATTACTTTATATTAAAATACCGTTTTTAATTACTATTAACTTCTGTCCACTATTTATTAAACACCGAAAAATTTAGACTGGTAGTGATAATTTTAAAATCAGTAGAGTAGTAGTAGGTAGTAGGGTATTTTAGTACACAAAATTCTCGGTATTCACAATTTAAAAAATATATATAATTAAATAGTTTAGGTTTAAGTGAATAAAACTTAATCGACTTATGTTTTTATGGTTATTCCTAAAAATATTAGAAAACAAATTTTTGTTTTGAAAAATATAAACCTAAAAAACGGAACGCTTGGCGCATGATCAACGTTCACACTCGAGTTTTTTCGTAATTTTTAATACACTATATACCTATAGAAATTGGCGCTAAGTAAAGCCTTAAAACATAAAATCTAAATTTACTTAAAGCCCTCAAACAAGTGTATGCAGTGTCGGGCACTGCAGAAGTGATTGAAAATCCCGCCTAAGTTGTTCTAGTGCGCTTACGTTGTCTATATTTGCGGCAGCACTGCGCCTTAGTTTTGGGTACAGGTCCGACGGTTTTGACGTTATTCTTTTTGGAATTTTGTGTTTTACACATCCGTGGTCGATTTTTGTTATTATGGTTGAACTTTGCCTTCATATATCTCGACATATTAATAAAATTGGAAAATTTTCAAAAAATTTCAATTTCATAGCCTCGTAACTTTTTTCGTTTTTAAGATACACACTTGGAGCCTAGGATGAGTAAATTGTAACAAAAACTTGGTTCACTCGGATGGGGTAATTGGTCTCTGAGACATGATCCCGTCTATGTACACGCAAAGTCGAAAATCGTGGGTTGACTGCGAATGTGCAGCCACCACGAATGCCGAAACTTACGGTAAGTTTTTCTAAACATGTTTGTCAAAAAATCGTTGTGATATGTTGAAAATTGCCAAAGCTATGAAGGTTTTTCTTAAACTATGTCACTAACGCTACAGTTCTCGGTAATGCAAAAACGTCTTTTTTCATACATTCTTGGAAATTAATATCCCAAAAAATATCCAAGGTATCGAAATAAAATTTTACATGGATACTAAGGATGGCAATTGGGACAAATAAAAAAATTTCATGATATTCTGAAACTATGAGTTTCATCACCTAGATGATGTGATATGGATTGACTCAGCAGCATAATTGCATCCTTCCCCCTTTACAGCGATGCCAAGATGGCAGCGTTATGTCTATGTACCCGGCTTCGATGTCAAAGACATTTTAAAGTCAAAAAATTGCTAAACGTATTATTATTTTTAATGACTGAAATTTGTACTTGTGTGAAATTTATTTCTACGTACAATGCAAGGACCTACAAGTGCAATTATAAGATTTGTGTAAGACTCAGCTGGGATATCATGCCGAAGAAATGAAGGATCAGAAAATAGAGTTTTAAAGAAATTGTTGTGAACATTTCTAATGATTCCTCCCTTTCTTTAAACCCATGAAAAACAGAGGTGCGGATAATTACCAAAATATAAAGTTCAAAATAATCGGGAAGCTTACAAAGATTGGCAGGACACGCAGTTGTAAACGTCGCTGGTGTAAGGGGTGACGTACTGGCTTTCTAAATAAGAAGCGCAGGTTTGAGTGGGGCCGGAGATCCATGGCTATTTGTTCTTAAGAACAGATAACGGTAAAAATAGAAATTGGGGGTTGCACAATAAAATACAGTCACTTCTCGCCTAACGACTGGGTTCGGTTCCGCTTCGGACGTCGTACGTCGAAATGGTCGTAAGTCGAATTTCATACACAAATAAATAATATAATTATAATAGACATATGCACATCAAAATTAATAGCACAACAAAACTAAAGATGGTGCAATTGATTGAAGAAGCGCACAATCAATCACCAGCACCATGCAAGATATATACTCGTATGTATATGATATATATTTGACGAAAACTATTAAAAATTGAAAAAAAATTTCATGAGATCTTTTCGTCGTATGTGTCAATGGTCGTAACTCAGTTCTTGTGGAATCCACATTAAATTGTAGGTCAAATTATTGACAGTAACTGGAGAAATGATATATGATAGCAAAAAATTATGTTGGCACATTTTGTCCTTGCTAGCTGTTGAACACAAAGCTTCCCTAGACATAATGGAATTAAAAATTGTTGCGTCGATTTTCTTAGAAAAATATGTATTTGCAGTTCTGCAAGTTCACAAAAGATAAGGATTGTGACTAAGCATACAATTATGTTATTTTTAACGAGATTTATCCAGTGAATTCAAAAATTGAAAACCGATATTTATCACGTAGATATTGTTGTACCAATTGCTTTTTTCTTCAATTAATGAATTTAAAAACTGCTAAAAGTGATTTTGAGTACTGTTTCAATGGGAAGATGTAGCAATTATATATATGAATCGCCAAAATATCATGAATAGCGACATTTGAACGCAAAGGAAGTTTCGATAATTTTCATTCAGTGTGACAGATTCACGTTAAAACCTAAAATAGGAGAAATATTAGATAAATATTATAGAAACAAAATCTCTAACATTGGCAAAACAAATTATAACAACACTACTCTATAAAATAGTTTAAAAAAACCATCCAAATCGGTCCACGCGTTAAAAAGTTGGGTTCAACCCCCTAAGCCCACCCCCAACCCACTAAATTTTGTTTCTCGTGTTATCAATCAGGGAACGTACTCTATCCAACAAAAAAAGAATCATCGAAATCGGTCAACGCGTTACGAAGTTATGCCCGGTCAGACATAAAAAAAATACACGTCGAACTTAGAACCTCTTTGTTTTTGGGAAGACGATTAAAAATATAAATTAAATTAAAAACAAGGACGCCTCGCCCTCATTTTAATGGAATTGTTTAATCAAGCTTTTTATAGTGATATTTTTTTACTTTCCGGCGGCAAATGCACATGGAGTAAGCTCGTTAGCAACGGAAGCCTTGTCCAAATATTCGAATGCCAGAAGTTTGGCAGACCCAAATTCTAACATTTTATTCTCCTTAATGGAATACTCTAAATTATACTCTGTCTAACTCATTAAAATTCGCTAAATATTAGATAAGTTATAAAATCTCTTAAAAGTGAATGTGCTAAATTCAAGTATGGCAGCATACGTGTGAATCTTAATCAGTGTGTAACAATAAATAAGATGGTAATTAACATTGCCTTTGTTATCTATGGATTTAGGTGTATTTAATTGTCTATTTAAACAAATATTATATAAAGTAAAAGATGGTAAAATAAAGCTACAACAGTTCTGCTTTCTACCTGTAATTGAATCTCATAATATGCGTTTGGATATAGCATATGACATAGTACATGTAGTCACGCGTAAAGCGTTATGCTGGTTGGCTTAAATTCAATTTTCTGTTGACATTTATAAATGTTCTTCCTTATCTTTACCTTCATATCGTTTGAGTAATTGACACAGTTTAAAAAACTAAGCAATTTCTGTGCCTCATTAATAAAACGATAAGATAACGTATTATTTAGAATGGATTAGTTTAGATCTAGATATTATTTACCGCTTGCTTGTATAACTACATATGCAACAATTTTTTTGATTAACGTTAAACTACAGCAACTGTATTTTAGCTTATAATTCAGATTTAAGTCAGGAGCTCGAAATAAGACAATATAAAAGAACTGAACAAAGTTTAGTGGGAAATGGGAGTTTAAATTCAACTTCTTTACTTTACTGCCAACCTCTTTACGGCTGAAAACATATGAAATTATAATTTAATAATATCATTTAGTTTATCAAAAATCAGTAAAAGAAGGAGTTGGATCAATTGGTTGAGCGGCAAGACCACCATGCCAAGGTTCCCGGGTACGAGACTAGGTCGCCCCGTGGGTTTTTAAAATTGAATTAAAAAATCCACTCCGTCTCTGGGCTGTTGTCTAGCTCGCAGCAATGCTAAAACAAGACATTTAAGTTTCCTCACTCCCTTACCCTAATTCCCTTCATTACAAAGCCATGCTAACGCATCAAAGGGTTTTCCCCTACGCCTTGGCCGCATCGTAAAAAAAGCAACACTTCTATACAGTTTAAAAAGATATCAGACAACTATCAAATTCTTCTTCTTCGCTTTTAGAATTATTCGTCGCCGCCGCAACTTTGGCGGCTGTAACTTTTGATAGCGAATTTCGAAACTCAACTCAGACAGGGAGAAACGACCAAACCTCGGTTCTCGGACAAGAAGGATAAGCGAAGAGAAGATCTCGGGGCTACTGTTCAAGAGATTGAAAGTGCCACCGAAGTAACGAACGAATGAACTCTGCTGTCCTTAAAGACTCGAATAAGGAGGACGAACGTAAAATTTCCAAAACGGCAAGGGGTTGCAAAGAAGCCGGAGACTGCCATAAGGCGGTAAGTCTCGAAGCTTACTTCCCGACGAAAAGAGAACGGATCAAGAATAGTGTCATCCAAGATAACACAATAGGAATTTACACAGATGGCTGAAAAACAAAACAAAAAACAAGTGTGGCTGTGATTTTGGAGTGTTATACGAGGAGCTAAACGTGGAGATGTGGGGATGGGTAGATAACTCCTCCTCTGTTCTTCAGTGTGAAATCGCAGCGATAGAGATAGGAGCGCGGAGACTAATGGAACGGAGGATACGATTTTCCAAAATAGCAATTTGAGCGGATAGCCAGGCATGACAAACTGAGAATAAAAATTACCTATCTACAAGGTCCGAGCAAAAGTGGCTTAGAAAATGTTCCGCGCAAAAACGGACCGCGTGAAATTTCGGGCAAAAACGAATCAAAGAAAAACTCCGGCCAAAAACTTTGAATTACGCAGTTAAGTCCGCTTTGTCGGACTTTCTTTCTGATTGGTTTTCATTTAAATCAATGACAAATGCCATGGTGAAATCCAAAACGTTAGAGGGGTGCAAACAAACTCTGGCCGAACTAGGAAGACAAAATAGAGTCAACTTAAGAGGATTAATCAAATATAAACGAGACTTTATATATAAAAATTGTAATTTGGTTTAATACAATAGCCAAGCATACATATTTTTTCAACATAATATCCTGCTTCGGAAACGCATTTTCCTCAGCGGATTCGGAGAGTTTTATCCCGGAATTGTAAAATGAAGAGGATTGCGTTAGGAGCCAATGCGCATGAAGGTCCGCACACCTCCATCGTCCTGGAATTGTTGTCCTCCGAGTGCTTGTTTCAGCATCCCAAAGAGATGGAAATCACAGGTTGATAAGTCAGGGCTATAGGGGGATGCTCAAGTGGAGTCCATCTTATTTCCTCTAATTTTTAGCATGTTAAACGTGCAGTATGGGGTCGAGTGTTGTCGTGGTGGAGAATGAATCGGTTGATCACGTTCTTTCGAACGATAAGCTTTCCTCACCTTACTCAAAAGCTCACAGTAATAAGCAGCATTTATTCCGCGACGCCACGCCGGTCGAATAAAATAGTTGCGAACACTTTGCCGTAATGCTGATCAGAAGACAGAAAGCATGTTTCTCATTTTTCCTTGAACTCCTTCAACTGCGTTTACTCCTTCTTAATATTTGATTCACCCTCGTGCCAGGGCAATGTGAAATCACAGGTAATGAAACATCAAATGACCTGTCGCAGAGGGACGCAAACGGAGAAACTTTAACAATGATAAACTAGTGTATCCCTATCCAAAAAATCAAAAAAGAAGTTGGGGAAATGGCTACGAAGAAGCATGTATATCAGAAAAAATAGTTAGATTGAGTAAGACCCTACTAAAAAGTGAGGTAGGCCTAGTGACAGAGGATTAAAATCCATTATCAGATTCGTTATGGGTGTTAGCTGGATCGGCTGACTTTAGGGAACGCTGGCGTACAACGGGCCTTTTATGCCTGAGCACTTGGGTGACATGTATGCATAAGACATGTAATTGCAAGGTTAGGATGGCGGATTTTTACTTTATTAGATTTTTTACAGCTAAAATATTTAAACACCCAATTCCTTTTAAATGGGATTTATGATAACAATGATTTTTTAAAGACAAAGTCAGAATTAAAATTTATCATATCCTTGCCAAAATTATTTCATTCCATCTTCTTTTGTTGACAATGTTAAAGAAAAATCGGCGTTAAGAGCAATTGTTGACATTCAGAACACTATCCAACGTTATGTACAAGAACTCATTACTAATCATTACAATATTTTATAAATGTCAATATGTAGGCGTATGAATATCGTATGATAGGTTTAAAGATAGCTTCTGCCTGGGGCCTAACGTATCTACTGGGTATCTGAGGGGTGGTTAGCTAGTCACCACCGCTGTAGCTTTTATACAGTTCTTAAAGAGAATTGATGTTCAGAAATTATTACGGCGTAAGATATTGCTTCTATAAAAAATTATTTTATTCCAATTGAAGTAAATAAAACAATCTTTCAATGAAGTAAAAATATCCACAGCCTATTTCATAAATAACATACATGTGTAAGCCCAAAAGCTCGGGAGTGTACGGAAGTAGACTTATAAAAAAAGTACAAGGGCCAGACCATGGTCGGAACATGACTTACCTACTACTTGCGTTTTGGATGAAAATTTGGTTTGAGACTGAAATTTCACATTTAATCAAATATTTCGGTTAATAAAGTGTACTTTGTTGGAAAGATAATTTAGTCTGCTTTAAGTTAGCCTAAATCATTTTTTTACAGAAATAATAGTTTTGTCGGTAGGGCGGGTTTAAGAAAAAATCATTACCTGGCTGCCATAAGAAGTTTCACTTCAAAAAGCGCAAGATTTATGATAATAGCGCTAACTCTATATAGTTGTTAGGTGAATTAAAATAACCGACACACATTCGGCCAACGTACGAGAGATGTATATGTGTATATGACAGTACTAAGCATAAAATTACTACTAAAATTTAGAAGTTTAGACAGTTTAGAATATAGCTAGAAGCTAGTTACTTTTAGTTGACAACAAATAACGATAACGGTATTATATACTAGCTCCACATACTAAACTAGATACAAGCCCGGCAAACATGACATTTGTGATCATTTAAAGTGCAAGAATATCGTCACTATTTATTGTTCGAAGCAGAAACTTTATATCGTTACCGCGTATTCGTAGGTTTACCAAAAAAAAAAAATGTCAGGTTAAATTTTAAATAATAACTAGAAAAATATGAGAAATAGAATTCCCAAACTGTTCCTATGGTTTACTAAGTGCAATTTCGGTTTGTTTACACCTCCAATGAAAACCTGTTCGTACTTGCTTCCAGCCTTGTATCCAGAGCAAGCTGTAGAAACCCGGATAGGTTATAGAATAAAAGAAGGAGTGATGTTATTTCACGTTTCCTTAGAATGGAGCTGTAGCTAAACCGTTCCTTCTCAAAGCTCATAAAATTATTCTTTCACACTCCTCATGTAAGTGATTTTATATCGCTGCTCATATAAGTGGCTCTTAGTAAAACAAAAATTAGCCGGAACAGCCTGCGGCCTAAGATAATTTAATTGATAATGTAAGACGAAAAGTAACTATTACCACTTTCAAAAATTAACCCATTTACCACTGAGTAACTGGAGGTTTACTCACCATACATATTTTAAACAGTCTTTTTCAGTTTGTTGCTCTTCGAAAGTATACTACACTACACTAAAGAAAATAATAACGCTATTATCTTTAAGTGGCACTCTATTAAATACCAACTCTTAAACAGCTGTACTAATTTTATTTAGATTGTTTTATGTTATTCGAAAGTAGAGAGTTTGAAGAGCAAATATAAAACACGTAATTTTTTTTAAACATCATGCCAACATGGGAAATTCCTATTTCGCGCTTGTGTTTATCTAATTGAGTAAAAAACTATTATTAAGTTTTTCTATGTTTTTAAATTCGACAAACCTTTTAATATATGACAGCTTATTCTGTCCGATATATACACGTGCGGTGCCTCGGGCAAAAACTAGATATTAAATTAACCAACACGTGAATGTTACGTAATTTGATATAATATACAAAAAAAAGATACAATTTAGCTCTCTTTACTGACACAATAAATATTGTTAACCATATTTAGTTAAAGAAAAGTATAAAAGAAAAAAAACAATCGTCTCATAATTAATACAAAACGACTTTGATATTTAAATATGCAAGATAATTATGCAGATTAAAAGCTCAAAAAAGTACTTTACGAATTTAAAATTTAATGAAATGTTAATACGCATTCTACTGTTAACAATATATCCAAGACTTTATTAAATTCAGTTCTCTTAGAAATCTTCTTCGCAGCAATTATGCTGTCAGCTCTGATTTGTTGGCAATTCAGCCAAGATTGCAAAGCATTGAAGTGCACCTGGTTACAAGATCGATCAAGGTGTGCAACTTGGCTGGATATGACGATACTCTATGTAAATCAAGAATCAACTATTATCACCTTGCACTTTTTTTTATTTTTACTTTCTAAATAAATAACAAGCAAATTCAAATTGGCATAGTTAAAGCGAGAACGATCTAATCCACAAAATTTTATTTTTCGTTTTTATTGTCCTTTTTAAATTTTTTTAAATTTAATTCAATTTAAAATCATATTGGTGAGGACTAGACTATTTTTTTTCTTAAGTCCTATATTAATGTTACCTGATGGTAGCTATCGGAAGTAATATCTCCGTTACTTTGATCGGCGATCTTCTCTGGATAATGATGAGCCATATAATCCCAAATAGATTCACCTTTGTCATCGGCATTCCATCCACCCTCAATTTGATATGATGATGAACCTACGCCCCATTTGAAATCATCGGGAAATCGGCGGTACGATTCACCGTGTCTAAAAAGAAGAAAAATTTTATAAGAATCAAAAGTCATAATAATTTAGATTTACAACTTATCGTACGTAATAGGATAACAGAATTATAGTATCGGCTTGAAAGAAAAGATAAAAAAAATCTTAACTTAAGTTAAGTTAGGTTCCTTCAAATACTTGCAATAAGTAATAACTTCTTAGGGAGTAAGCGTTTTTTCTTAAATATCATATATATATATATATAGTTAAAATTCTTAACAAGAAGGCATTTTCAATCTTTCTCCATTATCCACAGTCGCTGACAAAAATTAGCATCATTACAGAAAATGAACACAAATAAATAATTTATGCGAAACACTTTCGTTCACTTTTTTGGGTTCCGTTCGGGTCTCTAATAAAGAGCCTGTTGATTGATGTTCCATGGCTCTTTTACTAGTGCGCGTATTCTAATATTCTTACTTTTATCTTTAAACATCGGTGGCCATTCCGTCTTGGCTTGTGAGCTTATGTAGATCTTGTTAATAACCTTCGGCCAATGGATCTTCGTTTCATGTCTAGTTGGTTTTTTCATATAATCGATACGGTACGTATCCTATCCCAGGCGTGCCGGGATTCACCGGGAGTGCATTTATAAATATAAATGCGTCTTAAACAAACTCTCTAAGCCAATATAATTTGGCTGCCGCGTTTGCCTTCCTCTCTTCTCAACCGGGCTTAGTAATATATAATAATAATAATAATAATTCCTTATTGATTCATCCAAAAAATAGAAAGAAAAAGAAAAGAAAAATCGTGATACTCAAAACAAAGAAAATCCAGTTAATAATTCATGAACATAAAGAGTACAAGAGATAAATAGTGCAAATAAACTAAGACAATGACTAATGTCGTCTGTCTGGATCTGGCAAATTAAATACATGGGGATACAAATAACACCTTGTGTCCTTCCTAATCTGATAACTCGTTCGGCACGTATCCAACATTTTCTACATTTATTTATGCATTATATTCCGTTACTAGTATTTTCCTATAATTTAGAGCAGCTTTCAGATATTGATACAATGTTTCCCAGTTTTCACCATTTAAGATCGCTAAAAGATCATTATTATTTAAAATATCTTTTCCAAACCATAGTCGTCTAAATTCTGAAAGAATGGGGCATACTGCTATAAAATGACCTAAATCTTCTTCTTCATTGCGGTTACATAGAGAGCATAGTGAGTTGCCTGAGTTTCGCCAGGGCGAAGCATTCAGCCAAAAGAGTACCACTCGACATTTTAAAATAAGTCTAATTTTATCTATTCTATTCGAATCAATGAAGTACCTTCGTCCAGCGAGATCGTAATCTAACGCGTTATAGAGACCGTGACGTATGCTTTGTCATCCCTTCTGTATTTTGAGGTCCCACAGAAATTTGGCTAGCTTGTCAGTTAACTTCCCCAGTGAGCATTTCAAATCATTTAAATTTATGCCTACAGTGAATTGGTCATCAAGATCTTTCCATTTTGCAAACCAAAATATCTCCTTCTCCATTGTTTTATAGGCTAGCATCTTCGGTAGCCTTTCGTTCGGCATATCTTGTAACACTGTTATCAAATATTTATAGTGGTTTTGAATGGTATAGAGGTATAACCGGGCTTAGGACCAGCTACGATAGAGTGATAGAACGCCCTATGCCTTAAAAGTATTTAAAGGAAACATACAGAGAGAGGTAATAATATAAAAGCCTACAGTTCAGAACGTTTTGTAAGGGATTCTGGTCTGGATCAACTGTGCACTTTGTTGCTCGAAAAGAAGAAGAAAAAAAGCAATTAAAACTATTATTCTGTGTATTTTTTTATGAAATATAAGTCGGTCGAGATTTTACAAAGTGACATGAAATATAAAATTGGTGAAATATAATTTTAAAATCTCGCTTAAATCCGTTTTTATTCAACACTGTCACACGTGAAAGTCACACTACCCCAACTGATTGCCATCATTAGAAATGTCATCAGTAAACCTACATAATTATTACTTAGTACTTAGTCATCACTAAGTTATTTAATAATTTTTGTGTCTAGGGTCGAATAAGCTTATAAAACATGTAATAATTGATATTAATTAGTGTTAGGAGTTTTCAAAGCCAACAAGTTGCCTTAATATTCAGGCATGTTGTATAGGAACAATTATTACTAGTATGACTTCCATCTTGTTGTCTTTGACAATTTATATGTTTTAAAACGAGGCTTGAGTTCTTACTTAAAATGCATAATCATCTCATAAGCATAGGTAATTATTATGAAATGTATAATATCTGTAATAAAATAAGATAGTTTATGACTAAATAAATTGCTATTTTATTCTAGCGTGTCGTGATTTGAGTTACATTTGGCTTGACTTGGCTAGATTTAATCCCTGTATTTAATAATATAAGGAATATTTTTGCAAACAAAACAATACACCTTCTAACAAATTACATTTCCGCAGTTAAACAAGAGATAATCGTGCTCGTATGTGGGCTGTCAAAAGAATTTTAAAACAAGCTATTAAACGACGTGATCAGTAGAAAATTGTAAAAGTAAAAGCACTGCAAATATAAAGATTTCAAGTGGAAATACATGAGCTGTCTACAATGCAAACAGTCACGATTTGGATGTTAAGTGCTTATCGATTTAATAAAACTAATCACATTGTGATTTAAATGAAAAGGTAGGGCAATTCTTTGTTTTGATTGTGGACATCCGGATTAAATTATTAACCGATCACTGCTCTCGAAATTTTTATAGAGTTATATAATTATATTCACGAAGCTACACAAATAAAAGTAAATAAGCTAAGCTAAAAAATGATGATACTTTCTCATAAATTTACTAATATGAATTTAAATAATTAAAAGCCGTTGAAAGATTAAACTAGTTTACAAATTTGGACCTCATATCGAGATCTGGTTTCTCATAGACTTTTTTTAATGCATTTTGGAAGGTAGATTCCAAAAATGTCAACCATTTTTTTTCTTAAGAATCATTTTGGAGATATTCTCAAAAAAACTCGTTATTTGGCATTTTTCTCAGTTATTTACCCATCTATCCATCAATTTTTATCCGATTTGCATATATAATATATGCATAACGTTTGAAATTTCTGTATTTTCACATATTATATATATACTCTGGTCGAAAACACATCTTTTTGCTTGCCTTGAATGTAAATAGATAAATTTCCTTTTCTCATCAATTTTTGAATAACTTCTACATTTGTTGTCCGATTTCGGCAAATTTATATTTAAAATTTTCGTAAAAGAATGATCTTTCATCAAAAAATTTTGTGACTTTTTAAAAATGCCGGAAATATAAATTCTTTTGGTCTTTGATCGCCTGTAACTTAATCAAACCCGATTCTCGTAAACAGCATATCGTTGGATAGAGGAGGGGGGAGGGGGGGGGGAAGCTTCCATCCGCTTGTCCGTCAATCCGTTCCGACTGACTTTTGGAAAAATAAGATTGAACTATAGAGAAGTTCAAATGCTATTGATGAAAAAGTTATACGCTCAATATCTTCAATAAAATACTTTCACCAATGACATATTTTCCGAACATTCATTAAGGAAAACAATTGCGGTCCCCCGTAGATCCGACACTGGATGCAGGGTTATTATTTTCCGTTTCCAGTACTGATATATTTGCTAAAGAATTGTCACCAGCCGAAAGTATTTCATATTAGACAAAGTTTACAGGATTTGATAAACCGGGCTAGAGCTTGACTAATTAAAATAATGAGAAAAGAAACATCAACGTCCTGAGCCGTACCAACTAGTGGTAACGGCCCATGCTACTATCATTGCAAGTTCCCAATGAAGGAGCCTTCAGTGCCTTAGCAGTAGTCTTTTTAAGAACAAAACTAAAAAACGAAACACTGGACAATATTTTTATTTTAAAGTTGAACAGTTCTTTAATTCTTCAAGCCGTGTATGAAAATTAACAGAAAAACTTTAATATAGTTCTGTTTTTATTTATTCATTTAATGATATTTCTAACTGCATAAAACCTGAAACATGTGTAAAAACATCGAAAAACGAAGATCAAATGAAGTTATCTTTTAAAAGCAAGCAAGTTATCTTTAGAAGCAAGTCGTCTATCGCTGACAAGCTGCGACAGCAATTTTCAAGGGAAATTCGAAATATAATTTCAGAATTATTTGGTGGTATCAGCAAAATTAGAACGGGAAATAGTTGACAGGCGATTTATAGCAGAAAAGTGCGTGGATTTGATCGTTTCTGTTCGGATAAATCTGCGCCAAGTTTTTCGGTATCGGTATCACACGCGAGTGCTAAAGAGCTTGAAATCGTATTCTCGTTGGAAAAGAGCAGACACGGGACGGCTGTTTCTTTTCTTTATTAATTAGCGATAATTTTTAATTAAGTACGTGTATAAAGTAAATCAAAATGAGCTGGCAGGATTACGTAGACAACCAGCTTTTGGCCTCACAGTGTGTATCGAAAGCAGCCATCGCTGGACATGATGGAAATATTTGGGCCCAGTCGAAAGGATTTGAGGTCACCAAAGAAGAACTAACAAAACTGGTGCAAGGTTTCGACAAACAAGAACTATTAACCAGCGGTGGTGTCACATTGGCTGGGCAAAGGTATATTTATTTATCAGGAACTGATCGTGTCATACGTGCCAAATTAGGACGAAGTGGTGTACATTGTATGAAAACACAACAAGCTAGTTATAGTTTCAATCTATGAAGATCCCGTACAGCCGCAACAAGCAGCTTCCATAGTTGAAAAACTCGGCGATTATTTAATTACTTGTGGATACTAGAGGTAAGCGCGCTCTAGCTGTATAAATAAAACAAAAGAAGGGAAAAAAACGAAAAAAAAACAGAAAACACTTACTACTATCTACCATTACTTCTTGCGGCGTGTGTTTGTCAACTTTTCTACTACTCCTGTAATTGTTTTCTTCGTCAAAAAGGCAAAGAAAGGTCGTATTATTAAAAAAAAGTTACATTTATTATTATTTTCTTTAATTATAATTTCATTTTATATGTTCATATTTTCTTTGTCATATGTTTTCCTTTATATGAGCGAAACACTATCATATGCAAAAATATAACTTAATTTTTGAAAAATCTAAATGTCAACAAAACGATTATACAGATCATCATTTTTTTATATAAAAATCATTTTTGCAATAAGTTGTGAACAATAAACTATTTTTATTTAAATTTTTTTTTAATCTTATACAGGACGTGCTCAATCGAAAATTTCTCAAATAAAATAATTTCTGTTTTTTATCATCAGAAAATGTTATCTTTTGATATTTTCCGAAAGGTAATTTCCTGTGTGATCTTCTCAATTGATAATTATCATTTGAAAAAAATTATCAATTGAGAATTCTCAAATGATAACTGCGTGAATTTTACTCAAATGATTTTAGATCAATTGAAGATAAATCGAAGTTAATAATTTTCATACTTCGTTCCTGGAGAAGTTTCAGTCACGTTTTAGAATTTTACACAGTACAGCTATTCCTCTAGTTCCTTTTTCTAATAATCCACCTTCCTTAAGAGTTGAAGCCAAATGTCTATCCGCTTCGACATCGCTTCTCTGTATGGGCTTTGGATGAGTTGGAAAAGGCTGCCGATTTTGGCCGCACAATTACCTTTTCGGACGAAACACATATTCTTTAGGAGGCTACCCTACCCCCCTACAATTAACTGGTAAATTAAGTATCAATTCTCATTTGTAACATCTGCCTTAATTCTGTTTCAAAACTATAAGAAATATATAGTTCTATCGGTTACAGCTTCTTTGAAAATAGCATGTGCGTGCATATCTATAATTCACTCCACACAAATTTGCCGATTCTTTTGCCAATTTATTTATACCTTAGTAGAAATTTCTTGTGATTCTTTGGTAATGTCAGATCTTCCAATGCTTTCGATCTTAGAATAAAGAACTAGAGGAAAGGCCATCACTCGGAAAAATCTAAGCATTTTTCTTTATGTAGTAGAGTCTGAGCGATGTGTGCGTTTCGACATGAAAGTAGTAAAATTATGCTTGTATACAGGAGGGGCCAACTCATTTTGATAATATTTTAAATTAGGTCTTTTTAAAATATATTCTTATAACACTTTTAATATAATATAACTTTGCCCGAACATATTTTATTAATTTTCTTAATTTTACTATTTAAAAACACTTTGCTTATGCCCCAAATATTTTAGTATTACGGAGACGACTTTGATTTCAAGGCGACATTCGGTCCAATTTGACATTTCAGGCGTCATTCCCCTTAACGCACTCGCCACTTGGCCTGAAGCAAAAATGCTTATCACACGTACAGGGTTTTTACTTGAGATAGCCTTTCCTCTCGTTCTATATTCTAAGCTTTCGATGGACAAGGCATTGACGTAGAGTAGGCAAGGTTAATTTCATTTTTCATTTAAATGGTAATGTCGCTAAGAGACAATTTACGAAATGGGACGTAGGCTTAGTAAACTTGTATGGAATTGTAGATGTCATTTCATCTATGTTAAAAGAACTATCAATTATTTATTTATTTTATACGAATTTCTCGCCCAAAAGGAGAATTGTTTTCCCGAAAGCTAAGAAATGGATTCTTTCTCACTGAATTTTAACAAGAAGAAAGTATTATTTGACGGCTGAACAATATTTTTTCAGTACAAATTTTCTACAGCATTACTAGGCTACTTCTTTCATCATTGAACAGTAAAATTGAAGAAGCTGTTCTTCTATTTAATATTTATTTTATGGTACTGCGTCCTTGTCCTGTAGACGGTGGAACAATATGCACGGAACCCAGGACGACAGTAGGATAACTGGATAACTCAGTTGCCTCCGCTAAGCGTGATTGGGAAGGGGGGGGGGGGGGGGGGGGATGGACCCGCTTCTATGTGCCTGTTTCGGCGGAGAGATGTTTTTAGTAAGTAAGAATCTCACGGAGGGCAAGGGCTGTCGGTGCGTTTTGGATGATTTTCATCTCTCCCGCAAAAAAGTGGTATGAGTCGAAGTAAACCTATCACCTTCAAAACGTATCTTTTAAGCTTCAATGAAGGCATTAAAAGTCTAATCCAGCTGGTACTAAAATTTAATGTTAGAATTCAATTCAAACCTTAAATTTTCCAATTTCTTCTTTTATGATGTAGCCAAATCCAAGGGGATAACCCTAGGATTCGTTACCAATGTTATGGCTTGAAGGAAATAAGCTTAAGGGAAATAAGAGAAATTGAATGTCTTGTTATTGTATTGCTGCGAGTTAGACAATTGCTCAGAGACAGAGTGGGTTTTTTAATTATTACAATTTTAAATTAAAAACTCATGGGCTCGAACCTGCATCCATGGCGTAGTGATAGTACCACTGAATCATTGTACTTTAAACTTTATAATTATAAGGCATTTCATTGTTAATAGCATTGCTACAAGCGAGAAAAACAAAATAAAAATTAATTGTTTTTGCAATGAAAGAAATCTTCGCCCAGCATCTTTGCTTCATGAATACAACATTAACATTTATGGGAATTATCAGCCAGTTGATCAAATACCCAATTCTGATTATACATAAAGCATTTGTTACTTATTCCGTAGTCCAACAAAGTTACGAGCATTTAGATTATTATAACAACTGAATTTGTGATAGAGTTGTATCTCAATATTCCAAAGTACTTACATGCTCATATTCATTAATTAGGTCACAACCTTGAAGATAAATTCAATGACAATTTTATAACTATGCAAATATTCTTTGAAAATAATCCAGCCAAGCGAAGCTAACAAATGTCTCAGTATGGTATGTATCAAGATTATGTCATAAAATATCCCTTTAATATTCATTTTACAGTTTAATTAATAATTTCTCAGGAATGGATTAATTGAACTTGGATTATTTACATATCATTCAAAACTTGTATTGGCGAAGGAGTTATTCTGGTGTTTAATCAAGAATTACAGGCAAACACCTTGACTTACTTTAGTAGGACGGCATTGGATTGTTGCTATGAATGCGTTAATTTCTACAAAAAGCACCCCATAGTTCAACTTTTCTTTGAAATAAAGTTCATGTCCCACCTGTTTCCGGTTTTTGAATAAACCGGCAATTGACTGATTCTATAAGGTATGCAGAATGTAGGCGTGCATTCCATATCAGTGGCATTAACAAGACTACATACAATAACTTTAACAAGAATGTCGTTGAATTGCATTGAGGAAAAATAATAGTAACATTAACAAGCTCGGCTGAAATTGCAGTAAGCAATTAATCACCTTTGCAATGCATGTATGTGATCTTCAAACCAATAAACATATCAAAATTAAGTTCTGAATATGTATGAATCTTTGATACACGCCGCATTGAGTGAGAAAGATGCGTTTTGAGAATGATAACAGCAAAGTCACAAGCGAATAAAATCTTAAACGTAATTTAATGTCCGATGAAGAGAAGTGTTACAAGTTTACACCTCATCTCTATAAATTGCCTAGATATGTTCGGTAAGGAGCTCGTGCTGGTAAAGATATCTGCTCTTTACCATTTGCTAACGTACTTAATGAAAATGAAAGATTTCATTTGAATTAAAAATTTTTAATAGCTTTACGCTGTTAGAATTCCACTTGCAATTAAATAAGGCAATAATCATTGGCGTGAAGAAGAACAGCTAATGTCCAAACAATTTCACATTTCAACATTAATTATTACAAAAAAATATTCTGCAAGATGTAGCTTCACTTGGAAAGGTTACATTTTCTAGCCTAAGAATATGATTAAAGAGGATTACATTAATTCAGTTAAAAAACTATCAAAGTCTGACGTTGGACATGGGTTTAAATCGAGACAGCATTGACATTGGAGAGGCAAAAACTCTTTGAGTTCCGGTGTAAATGAACTCTATGCATTTATTCAATTCCTAGAAACAAGTTCGTAACCGCAGTCAATGACGGGTTTAACAACATAAGATAAGTATAACTACAAGTTCTCTTTCAAAAACTTATTTTTATTAGTTATCTGACCAAAACATTCTCATGTACGTGTATACTTTGTACAGTAATTATATGGTGGATGCTGTCAGAATAGCATGTTGATCTGAATAGAATTGAAATGCAAGAAAAAATATTAAAACAAGTTCTACTTTTTTATTCGAGTCTGTATTTATTTTAAATTTATAAATGAAAAAAATATAACGTTGACTAAACTATGTAATTTTTGAAAAAATAAAATATATTACTTTTATAAAAAAGATGTGGAAATACTTTGGGGATCGCATGGAATGAATTAAAGGCGAGCTACATAAATCAAGATTCGAGATAATGAACCGCATCGTCGACGAGTTCATATATGTAGACTTAGTTATGTAAATGGATTGAAATGTTTCCAGTGTTTTTTTAATTTGATATACCAAAAAGGTAGTTTACCATTTAAAAGTTTCCGATAATTATTTTATTGCAAATGAATCTTAGTTTCCCTTAGATTCGCCTTGATTGTGAACGTAACATAGGATATATGAAGTGGCAAGAAAATAAATATCAGCTGTATGTATCGAATGTGTCATTTTTCCTCCAAATACATGGATATTGGTGTCAAAGAAAAGGTATTGCTGAATACTTAACTAATTAATATTCATCAAAAAGCAAATTAATAAAGAAAGTATATTAAAAAGTCAAAGAACTTGACGGCCTAAAAAGCCAACTAAATGAAATAGAATATCCTTTACCCTCGAGGAAAGCAAAACGATCCTCATGGAAGGGATTCTGTAATAAAATTGAGAGCTCCTCTGAAGCGAGTCGTTTGCGGAAAATCCTCTCAACAACGCCCATCACCCCTAGCCTCCTAACCAGGAGTGATGGTAGTTGGACTTCATCCAGTCTTGAGTCGCTGGAGCTACTTGTAAACACGCACTTTTCGGGTTGCTCTACGAACAGTAGAGTAGAACTGCCGGATACTCCAAGCGACCATGAACTGGTCCACAAGATACTTGATACAAGAAAATTGAAATGGGCGATACGAAGTTTCAAGCCCTATAAATCACCGGGATTGGATAACATCATCCCAGCTGAACTACAACTAGCCTCCGAGATACCTATTCATCTACGAGGCTTGCCTTAACCTCACCTATATTCCATCCTCATGGACGAAGGTGAAGGTGGTCTTTATCCCTAAGGTACGAAAAGCCTCACATTATAAGCCGAATGATTTTAGGCCCATTAGTCTCTCCTCCTTTCTGCTCAAAACCCTGGAGAGACTCCTAGATATCTACATTAAAGAGACAATCAATCATTCCAGGTTGTCTCTCTCGCAACATGCTTATACTAAAGGTAAGTCCGTAGAGACAGCCCTACACGAACTTACCACAATCATAGAGCATTCGCTACTACAGAAGGAATATTCACTTGTAGCCTTCCTTGATATTGAGGGTGGTTTTAACAATATTAGATCAGAGGCGATAATGGCATCCTTGAGGAGGCTTGAAATCGACGACCCTCTCATCAAACTTATTGACCTCATGCTAAAAAGCAGGGTCATTATCTCCAGCTTAGGAGGAACCAATATCCAAAGAGTGGTAACTAGAGGTACCCCTCAGGGAGGAATCCTTTCACCACTCTTATGGCACTTAACTCTAAATGAGTTGCTCATAGACCTGGAGTTATCCGGTCACAAGGTTATTGCCTACGCCGATTATATTGCCCTGGTATGTTCAGCAAAGCACCCCAATACACTCCCCCAATACACACCCCAATACAACACGCCCTCTCCAAGACTTCATCATGGAGTGATGGGTGTGGTCTAGGTATAAACCCTAACAAAACAGAGTTAATACTCTTCTCTCGGAGGCATAAAACACCTCCTATTAATTGCCCTACACTAGACGGGGTTAGGCTGGAACTATGTAAACAGGTTAAGTATCTAGGTTTAGTCCTAGATAGAAAACTTACCTGGAAGCCTAACATCCAAGAAAGAGTACGGAAAGCCACAGTAGCGCTGTACTCGTGTAAGAAGGCTATAGGGAAAAGATGGGGTATGGAACCACGCATTGTGAATTGGCTCTATACAAGTGACATACGGAATATATTCATGTATGGGGTGATTGTCTGGTGGCTGGCACTAAATATAGCAACCCATCTCAAAGCAATGGACAAAGTTCAGAGGATGGCAGCACTGCTGATAACAGGTGCCCTGGGAACCACACCTTCCAAAGCCCTGAACACTATTCTCCACCTTCTACCGTTGGATCTCAGTGGTAAGCAAACCGCATCGTCAGCCGCCATTAGGCTTAACTCAATCCAGACCTGGAAGCGAACTGATTTCGGTCACTCCAAAATATTGCAAAATAAAACTGCCAGCAATATCGACTACACCTCACCCAAGCCTTTCTTTTGAGCAAAATTCGATTCCTTCTTTCCCACCAGATCGGAGTGGGAGAAAGGTCCTCCCCAATGGGAGAACTCAGTGCATCTCTACACTGACGGCTCCAAATTGGATGGCAAAGTGGGTGGAGGAATATTCTCGGAACACTTGGGCCTCGATGTCTCATTTCGCTTACCTGACTACTGCAGCGTGTTTCAAGCAGAAATCATGGCTATAAAAGTAGCTGTGGACCGCCTGAATCAGGAAATGTATGTATTTTCACAGATAGTCAGGTAGCTATTAAATCCCTTTCGGGAGTATACACAACCTCTAAAACGGTCATAATATGTCGCTCAACACTAAATGACATAGCTGAGCACCTGAAAGTACGGCTCATCTGGGTGGCTGGACATAGTGATATTCCGGGCAATTGCAGAGCCGACGAACTAGCTAGAATCGGTACCACACGTCCTGATTCGGACATTAACCACCAGCCGGGTAAACCGCTAGCTACATGCAAAATGGAGCTATCACAGGAGGCTCTCAAGATTGCTAATAACAACTGGCAAGAAGAACACACCTGCCTGATTACCCGACAGATATGGCCAAAGCTTGACCTTAAGCGGTCAAGAGGGCTTATCCTACTCGGACGCAAACAAATTAGCACTACAGTAGCCGTAATCACGGGTCACTGCCTCATAGGTAGACACGCCGATAGGCTGGGCGTGCCCTCAAACGACTTCTGTAGGAGTTGCCACGACGAGGAGGAAGAGGAAACCATACTTCACCTCCTCGGTAGCTGCCCGGCCCTAGCCAACCGTAGGAACCGGCTTTTGGGCTCCCCCTACTTCAAAGAGCTAACCTCCATATGGAGCTAGGCTCCATAGATGTCAAAAACCTGACTCGATTTATCGGGAGTTCAAAATGGTTCCCGACGATGAACTAAGGATGAACATCCTTCACAACCCAGTCAAAATAATTTTTACTTCCCGTGAACTAGTTCCACTAGATACAAAAACTGGTTCGGTGTACAGGGGACAGAACCCTCCTATTCCTTAGGTAATTTTACGCGGTTGTAAATTTCAAGCTTCAACGTGGTAGCACAAAGGGCCTCTTAGGCCTAAGTGTGCCTTCTTAGGCAGCCACTTTAACCTAACCTACCCTCGTAACCTCGTAACGTAGGTAACTGGTAGGTGGAAAAATTCATGCTATAAAACGATAAGATGCAGTCGAAGGCATACCACTGAGATATATAATACTGGAGTGACTGGTGCCATGAAATTTCTTCAAGAATATGGTATCACTTTTCGCTAGTTGTCCTTTTCTGGGTAAGCATCTTTTTTTGCAACATGGTTTTCTTAATTGCGAACGTCATGTCGCCTATTAAATGCTGGCGTTAGGAATAGATGACAATATTCACAATCATCTTACATCTCTTTCTGGGTAAGCATTATCCAGACTAAAACAACCTTTTATTTATAATTTGTATTCCAGTAATTCCAATGATTTTTACATTTTCCTTACAACAATATAGAAGACTAAAATTAAATATGTCTCTTCGTATACATTTGGTTATTATATTCTACTCTGAATGGCTGCAAATTCACAGTAAACGTTGGAGATTAAAAATTGTTTTCCTCCACTGAAAGTAAAATTTTAACAATATGAGATAGCTTATAAGTCAGTCCAGTTTAATACATGTCAGTGAGGCATACATAATATTCAAGAAGAGAAACAACCATGGGTAATCGAGGGTGGGGTTCGAACCTATAACCTCCGGAATGGAAGGCCGACAAGTAATCACTTAATTCTAACGGACGACTAAATCATCAAGAAGACGAGTATGACGCCTGTTTTTTAGGAATGCGGGCACGACAAAAGGACAATAAATATAAATAATAAAATGTATATTAATTCATTGAGTATATTTTATTGCATGTAATTGTATAAATATTCTGCCAATTTAATTCTCCGTGTCATAATTCTCTTGTTCTGGTGACAATTTCTGGGCAGGAAAATGCCGCATTAAATTAGAGTGTAGTGGAAAAACGTTCCATCCAACAAAAAGTAGGGAAATTTTTTCGTCGTATTAGGCAGCAATCCCGGTTTCGGTACAACTTTATAAGTACAAAACATTTATCTTGCGTTTGTTGGGCAAACAATATTAATTTGTTTGCCGTCTATGGCTTTAACTAGGGGGTGACAACTTCATCCAATTCGAGACAACGATTGCAAGTGGAACTACAATTTAAAGTGAATTCCGAACCACTGTCTTTTTCTCTGCAATCCGTATGGCCGAGAGATTACGATAAAAATCTGTTGGCAACAGAAAACAACCAGGGTTCGCCGTCGGTAGGATTCGGTAGGATATCACGCTCGTTAGGAGTTCCTAAATATATATCTGAAAGCATTGCCCAAATTGAGGAGCATGTTTTCAAAATGGTTCGACCCATAGACAGATCCATCTTGAATTTCCGTGCGTAAATATGCCGTGAAATATTAAAATTTGCGCTTACGACATGGTAAGTACCAAACGACACTATATATAGAAATAGATTTTGTCATGCTAAATTTCTGAAGACGGTTTTCCAGTAAATATAGTCTGACAGCAAATTTTTTTGGTGCTATTCTAGTTGCTCTAACTAACATTTTCTTATCACGATTCTTCATAATCTTAAAAGTTATTTCTTAGAGATGCCCCACAATTTATATAAATTTCACTCACCCAACCACACACTTCAATTTTTCCTTTCGTAAAATATTTTATATTTTTTAAATGAGGAATAAACAATTAAGTTTTTATCAACATATTTTAACAATTTCCGATTTACCCATTTTTAGTTTTATGAAAATTTTGTTCCGGCTGTCAAATACCTAAAATTACATTCAAAAATTGATGCATTTAGGTAACGACTTCTGGGATGCTGGGCAACACTGTCGCGTCACAATAATTGCATCACCTTGATATGAACAACGGAAAATTGTTACTTTAGTCGCTTATCTTAGGCTGCTTTAGATTTTGTTTACTATTTGCGATCATTTTATAATTATTATATAATAATCATTCATATGATCTTTTATCAAAAAGTATTGCGACATAAAAGTTGAACTAACACTAACTCTTCCAACCAATGTTCAGTCCTACTGCTCCCTGAACCCATAATATTAAATCTTGTCACTCACGCTACAATTCGACATTTAAGCATTAAAAATTTAATAAAAGTTTTGTTTTCATCATGTACAAAGGTTTTTCTTTTTCATTAGAATAACATCATTTATTTAGTACGTCATCAAGTACATTTTCAAACTTTCATAATGCAAGGATTTCTAAGTTAAAATCTTTACGATAAATTAGATTAAATTAGAAATTCCTAAAGAACTTTCCTAGTTTCTTGTGTCAGTATTTCCAAAATTATCCCAAGATTCTGTAGTATTAATTAATACAAAAAATTATTAGAATTATTAGAAACGTGAAATTACTGCGTGAACTGGTTTAAATTAAAGATCTTTCAACGTGTCCGCAAGTGTAAGCTCTAATTTCAATATGCAAATAAATCGTGAATTGGTTATTTATCTTGACGACATTACGTGTGGCAGTTTTACGGTGATTTGTTTAAGCTTTACCTAACTCACCTGTCGCAAAGAAATTTAATTTACAAATTCTCACGATTTTGTTTTCGATTTGTAATCATAAAAACTTTTGTTCAGATGATAATACATAGAAAACAGATTTTTGATAAATATTACAATTACAAAAGTGTTATGTGATAAAATCCACAAAAAAGTTAGTTACATAATTTCTTTTGAAAAATCTGGGGGAAAACTTATTCCCTAAATTGTTAGCAGTTTAGTGGCGTGGCCCGTGAGCTCATTGAAGAGAAACATTTCAAAACAATTTATGTAGGGTATTCAACGAAGATGGATTTATAGTATAGGAGATAAATTTTATATATATAAGAGCATTACAATATGCTCGACTTGGAGCCAAAAAGAGCAGGAAATGAAATAGCACCTCAGAGATCTAATCCGAGTAACAAAACCAGATCGGGTGCAGTACTCTTAACAGCTGACTGTTATTTTGTTTTGAATAGAATTATCATTCAACAAATTTTTATATAACAAACATGTCTCCAATTTTGTTTTTGGCATTATTTGGTGAGGATGTCACACAAAATATTTTTCAAAAAGAATTCACCATTGTTACTTTATTAATTCTGAAGCACAGAATCTCCTTCCAGTAGTATGGTGATATAGACCTAATCCCGTTCGGTGAAAAACCAAGCTTTAGCTGAAGATACTCCTAATCGTCTTACAACCCGTATCGCGGTAATTCCAGGATTTTGCCTGACAGAAGCTTCCAAAGTGAAGCCGTGTGAAGTTACTTTTCCTGTTTCTCTTAACCTTTGGAAAATCTGTGAAAATATCCCTATTTGGGGTTCCCGTCTTTTTTGATATTTCAATACAGCCGCTCTATCGTTTCCGTCTACTACACGATAAATGGAAATAATATCCTTATATCCCTCAAAAGTAAATTCTGGCATTTTTGAATAATTTTTGCTTAAAAACATCCATACTTTTCGATTCATGTAATTAATATGAATTTCGAAGAAAATATGAGAAAATGCTGAATTCTTGGTAATTTCAAAACATTTTTTTCACTTTTGGAAGTAACTGTACCTGCAATGGTAGGAGTTAGATCAACATTGTTGAGAATTTTGGGAAGATCATTGGGATAGTAGCTTTTAGCGTTTGTCCTCTCCCCTTGCAATGCAAATTTTTGTTTGGATGGGTAAGATCTATCACCCCTTTTCTTTTGGTGCACCAGATCTGAAACATCCTGTATAAAGAACTCCGGGGGGTTAAGGGGTTGAAGTTGACCCAGAACATAAACCAAACAAATATGCCAAATTGCATTTAAATCCGTCCAGCAGTTTCTGCGTTTACAGACAGGCAGAAAGACAAAAATTGCTTTTTTGGACCCCATATCGGAAATAATGTCAAATGGAATTTAGAAAAAATATTTCATGTACAGGCACGGCCAACAGTATTATTAGAATGATTTATTTTTAAAAATTATGAGACAAGGCAAGGACAGTAGCAGTACCTGCTGTGTTTCAGAAATATTTCCACTACTTAAAAAATGCCAAAGTTGTCTGAGATTATACCATTTTCTTCTTCTTTATTATATATATTGATATTGTAAGAGAAAATTACACTTTACTTTTTCGATGAAATGTATTGGAAGATGTATCGACGGTCCCACGACGTATAACATATAATTAAAGCTCATCGATATATGTACACTCGTAAACAGTAACCCTTAGTCGTACTAAATGTGAAAGATCACCAAAAGCCATCTTTACTTTTTCAGCAACAATTGGTCAAATGGATATAACACCATGCCGCTGAGCACATACTATAAATAATCGTGACGATGTTTATAACTAAAAATGTTAGTTGACTCTAAAATCCAAGGCATATATCAGTACTCACCGCGAAAATTCCACCAGGTAAATAGACCTGAAAAATGTCAAGTAAAAAGTTGTAAAAGTATGGAGTATATCGCAAAACACTGGCCATTAAGCATACCTCTACTGGATGCGATATTAATGAAATATATACTGTATAGACGGAATACTCCTTTTTCTATTCACTATTTTTTAAGTCAAATACATATGAAAAGGACGCAATGCAAATCCAGGGTTAAGTGGTTTTTTTAATGTTGTCCAACCCGCAATGTAAAACCATTTATATGAGGCAAAAATATTAATTACTTTCTTAAAAAAAAATTTGTCATTTTAATTAATTTTAAGGGCAAATCTAACAATTTCTGCGGTCACATTTGTTTTTTGGTACACCACTGCATTATATGTATGAGCTGCCGGGGAAGTCCCCAAACACAATTACGACACATTTAGGTGTTGCCCAAAAATTACGTGACACACTATAATTTTTACGAATGGCAATTGAAGTAGTGCTGAAGTCCTTATCCATACGAAATATACAAGTATTTCTACATGGTACGCTGGTAAAACTATACGTAGTAAAGAAATTGCGTTTCATAGGGAAAAAGCACCGCGATAATTTAATTTAATATCTATTACGACATTTTGAAGTCGGTGTAAATTAAACAAACAAAACAACTACCCAAGCACAATTGAAAATAATACGTAAAACTACCTGAACGTTTCAGCTTACGGGATCGGAAGCACGATTAAATACTTTGTTGTACTTGTTTGGATTGTTTGATTTGCACCGACAAAATTTCGTAATAGATATAAAATTAAAAATTATTTTATGCTTTTTAGCGCTTTTTGTGAAGTCTGTTCAACTTTATTTTAAAAACTATTTTATTTTTCACTTTTTACTGTCTTCTACTCTGTACAACAACAAAAAAGAACCATTCAAATCGGTCCACGCGTGTTAAAGTTAGGTTCAACCCCCTACCCCATCCCATCAGAATTTTTTTCTGGTGGTATCAATCAGGGAACATACTTTACCAAACAAAAACAGCATCAAAATCGATCCACGCGTTACTAAGTTAGAGTACTAGCACTAGTCAGCCAATAACTCTAATCGTATACATAGTAATATGTAATGTACCACATATGCCTTGAGGTGGTCCGTTGTGATACCACCTGTTTTAAATCCTTTCTGTAGTGATCATCACGTAGCTTGATTGCCTGAACACTAACCGTGCTGAAAAAGCTTAGAACCAACTAAAACAATTTGTGAACCTAGTTACATCAGTGCGATTTCTCTTCAGGAAAACTGCTGTCGGCAGATGGATAGGTCCATATCTTTTTTAATAGATTACATAGGCCTTCTTATCGATCCGACTGATAGAACAGCGCTCACCACTACCCTGTACTTTGCTATGGCCTCGGGGACGGACCCAGCATGGCCCGGAAGTTATGACGACACCTCTGAACTAGACGTGATCTAATTTTGTTGAAATAACGCTTTTATAGCCACAGTCTGTATAGATTTGTATTTGACCACCCTGTGCTAGGTGAGGATGCGCTAATAGCTGAATAGCTGAGTTATTTATGGTCAAGATTTATATTTGAAATACTGGAAATTTAGGACCCATCCGTGAATATTGATATCTCCGTACCAAAGCTTTGCTTTGGAATCGAGTTGCAAAGGATCGCCCGCCGGTAGCTTCCAGTATAGTTCACTAGTATTCTGCCATGGCCTATGCTGGAAAATTTCCTACATTTTGGCTCCTTCAGCCTTAATGTACTTTTTGTAACTATACTATTACTATGGATGGCCAGAGACAGGAAATGAGGAATAATCTCCATTGATGCGGCTTATGTAACCTGCAGAACACATGTGATAACCAAACAGGCAGCTCTTTGTATTTTTTGATTAGCTTTTTAAGATGAGCGTCTATCGAGAGAGGTCCATCAGAATGTCATCTCTTACTGTGGAGGTAATGCTGTGGAGGTAATACAATACGTGGGTGCAGGCCTTAGGTTTTACCAAAAGTACAGACATAAAATGTTACGCTTTTTAAAGTGAAATTTTTTAGTTCAGATTTTCGTTCGGTTATACATACATGCAAAACTTCGTAACGCGTTGATCGATTTGGATGATTCTGTTTTTGTTATATATAGTGTTTCCTCGTTACTAGCATATTTAATTATGTGGGTGGGCTGGTGTGGGGGAGGATAAACCTAACTAACCTCGTAACGCATGCACCAATTTCAATAGTTTTTGTCTGTTGTATAAAGTTTATGAACACTGGTCCTAAACACTATAACCTAGGTGACTTCAGTGCGTGAAATCCAATCGTTTGCGTAACAATACTGATTAATAAATTTTAACCTTGAAAACAACTACAAACATATTGAGGATACCTAAATATACGACTGAAATAAGCACCTTAAATGAAGTCTAGGGATTTTGAAAGAAAAATCATGCATTTTCCCATTCAATTGCTTTAAAGCATGCGCTATGTTTTATGTTTCTTTTCAAATACTAATATCAGCAGTACCTATCCCACCCTACTTTTCTGACAAAGTTTAACCTGACTGGAAGCTAGTGATGAAAAGCAAATATTTTTCAGAAATGCAAAAAATAACTCGCGCCCTCAACTTCAGAGCTTTCATCTTATTAGAATAAAATAATACAATTGAGTTTATATTGGTTTAAGAGTTTTGAATGGTCGAATGATCGAGCCCGATCGCTCTTTAATTGATTTAATTGATTCGAAGCTTAAACAAACGTTTGACTTCAATATTCTACGATGTACATATTTGAGGCCCCTTGATACAAAAGCATGTAGTGAAGGGAAAGTCCCAAATTGGATGACGTCCGGTGTCTTTTGGAAGATTTTCACCTCTCCCGCTAAACAAAACAAGTGATGACTGATCGGCCTACCAAACCTGATGTTCAGGTTCGACCCAGGGTAGTTTTATGCTGACAACACATCACGATAAAATGGCCATGGCGTTGCAGTGAAAATGTAAGTGGTTCGGAATCCACATTAAATTGTAGGTCCACTTGCAATCGTTGTCTCGAATCGGGTGAAGTTGTTCTCCAAACGAAAACCCCAAAAATCTTCAGATTAAAAAACCACCTACAGTCGATGCCTCATAACTGAATAAATTAAAAGTTCCGAAATGTTCTTAAAACCCCAAATTGCACAGTTTTACCGATTTGTATGCAAGAATGCCATTAAAACTTCATTTATAATTATACATATTCCTTGTGGTAATAATAAATTTAGTTTTAGAAATGACACGACTCACTGGAATGTTCACAACAGAACGTTCAGAACAGCTTCAAAATATGTTTGTAAGTAAACTGATATTGCTTGAAATGCAGATACAACAAACCTGATTAATGCTTGAGATGCTGTCGAAAATAAAATAATTTTGTTAATAGATGGGAGAATGGACCAGGGAACAAATGTTCCAGCTAATTAGCTTACACGAAAATAAGGAAGAGTTGCACAAACCAAAACACAAATTTTATTGTAAGAATCATTCATAGACAAATGCACTTGGATTTTTCATCTTAAACTCTTAATTTCTTCAAAACTGATTTTGCAGCATCTATTCCTGAATTTCTTAGAAGATATTTTGGGGACCAGGATCTTTTTCTGTTGGTTTTGTTATATCTGCATTTCGAATTATTGAAAGTTCAGTTATTTTGACTCATTCTTTTAAATACAATAAAATTTCTTATTACATTACAACTCAATTTTTTTCTCCACTTCAGAAAACCAAATGCCAAAATGCGCTTTTATATCGAATGAAGGTATAGATATCCGTAATTATAGCACATATTCGAGAGTTTTTGCAAACTCACATGTCCGAATATGATAGTGAAGAACGACCTATATTGCCGCCAGAAAGTCATTGGTGCTTCACAGCAATATCGATTATTCGAAGTCCAGTTTAAATTGTAGATCCACTTGCGATCTTTTCGATTTTTTCTTTCCCATATTCTACAAGGGGTGACGGAAACTTAGAGAAATAAAGACTGTTATTATCCGACGCATATTAATTTTCATGTATTTATTGATTCGATTATTTGACAATCACATCTTTGTGAAGCAAGATCCGATGCATTCTATGAATATTATTGTACTCGTGAAGCCCCGTCAGCTGTGTTTCATTACTCAAGGAAAAAATATCTTTGTACTAAACTAATAATAAAAATGTTAAACTCATTTCTTTCAATAATAATATTATCAGACTCACTACTCTTCTCCTTACACATAACATCCCATTTCCTTGCATTTTGTAATAAGTCAGTTATTTTCTGAGAAAAATTATACACGTTTTTAAGATTAAATTAATATCGTTAATTTTAAATATGAATTTTCTGATTATAAATTATACGTTGAGATGCAAATACTAATATTAACACCTTAACTAAGACAAAATTCTAAGTATTTTTGAAAGAGAAGTTATAGTATTTTGCCTGTGTTTTTATATGTGTATTACTTTGAATAATACTTGTTTAATATAAAGTAAATTTATAACACCGAGTTAATATTTAATATTATTAATGCAAATAAAGTTTAATTATTAATTCCATATTTTTGTAAGTAAATATTTACTTCGAATTGGATTTAGCTCCGGTCTTCTTCCAAAAATTAACATGCATACAGCTCGGATTTCATGAATATTCCATCTAGCAAACATAACAATAATATCAACAAAAGACGATACACTTCTAATTATTTGGCAATTATTAAGTTCAAAATTTTTACTTTTTGCGGTCCGAACTTTTATGTTAACGTCAATGTCACTAATAAGGACATATGTTAAATGTTGGTAACTTTTAAAAGTACTGGAAGGTGTAAGTTCAAGGTGGATATTACAGAATGTAGAACAAAATTAAAATCCCGAACTGGATAAATCTTAAAAAATTATTAATATTTTTCCTCGTAGATTTACTTCCATCACGTTGTAAGCTTGCTTTTAGTTATTGTAGAGAAGCCTTAGAGAATGTTCCCTATTACATGATTAATAGCAATCCTAATATTAAAAGGAAAATCAAGCCAAAATATATAACTGCTTTTTGTTCGTTTTTCAATATTTGACTCAAGCACTTTAGTTACTATTTATATCCTTAAAAACTTTAATAACATCACATATAGGATTAAGATTTAATTTTCGACATTCACAACTTTTTGAACGTATTAAATTAGAAATTTCTACACATTGCGTAAAACATCTTGTATATTTACATCAAACATCCCCAAGTCAAAGACGTATGTACCATTTATAAAAAATTATTATTGTTATTATAAAAAAATTTTAAATTTAGTAAAAAAAATTATAAAAGCACTAAACAATCTCAAAATCTCTTATTTTAAAGAAAAGGAAAATTTACTTACACAAAGCTTGTTAAATATATTCCAAAAATTCCTGCTATCACCACTTGAATAGCACTGTTTTTACGGAAAACAAAATTCAAACTCTTTAAACACATGACTGATTGGTGAACAGTAACAGACAACTAAATATTGGATTACGCGTCGCCTTTTTATAAGCAAAACACTGAATTAGTGAAAAAAATTTCACTGCTTAACAATAAATAATTACTATTAAAACACTTCACTTTGCCGCTATAGTCAATTTTTATTTTTCTTCAGGTGCTCACTTTCGATTAAGAGCTAGATTCGATTAACATAGTCGAGCGCGCCACCTTGACAGAACAGTTCTTAGTGACCGGCTAAGCATTTATATATATCCTCCGGCTGAAAAGGCTAAAATTAATGGACATATGTGATCTGCCCAGAAAAGCCCCGAACACAATGGTAACAGCTTCAGGTGTTTGCCTGGAGATTACGAGATACGTCATAACGCCATAACAGAGAGAATTCCACCATAACTTTCGCAAATCGCGATTGAGATAGTGCTGGGGTTTGTCTCTCGTATCACTGCTTTAAGTTGCTTTTCTACTTAAAGTACGGGTATTTCCACCAGCCCAGCTGATAGCTACGACCAAACGACTTCTAATGCTACTACTTGCGTTTCGCCAAGTCCCACGAGAACAACGAATTTATGATAACAAACCCGTCCCGAAAGTAGATTTGCCACTTCAACATGTCTTTGAATTTCCAAAAGTTTGGGTTTTGCTGAAGCTGCGGTTGCGAAGACGAGCATCAAAGCAATCAACTACGATAAGGTGAATAAATTTACTGTTTCCTCTCTTTCAAAGGTGCTGGCACTGGCAGTGGACTTCACCGGGTTACTGTGATTAGTCATCTGTAGATTTTGTGTGTTTATATTTTCGCTAATTAACAACTAAAACTTCTTAAAGTTAGTAGTCTCTGGACAAAAAAAAACTTATGGTTCTGTTTATAAAAACCTAATAACACCTTATTATGCTTCAAAGAACATACATATATTAAACTCACATGACACATCTAGAATCACATGCTTTTCTTTCTTCCAAAAATGTGGGATTTTCTCATGCTTTCTACTATTTTAATATGAATGTAGTCTTAACGTTGGCTTAGCCCAGCTACGGTTATTCACTTTGTTCAGTTGAGTTTCTTAACATACATATTTCAGCAATTCCATGAAATCTAGATATTTGTAAGTTATTCCCCTTTAGAGATAATAATAATTACTTCTGAATGCAGTTAGTTTCCCCAATTATTTAAATACTTTTATGAATTAAAGATACATTTTATATTATATTTATCTGGTGGCACGGCAGTGCCCCCGCCAAGACTTGGCACTACCTACCTTTTCTCGAGGCGTTTCGTCGTATTTTCGAACCCTCATTGCTTCGGTCTGGATAATATCAGAGAGCCCAAATTCTTTGAATAAGATGTAGTTATCAGACTAATTAAACACACTAAGTTTCATTTGTCCAGTTTTAATATTTTAGATTCTATCAATACCTGAAATACGTCGATTTCGCCACTCATGATCAACAAAACCTCCGTCATCAATACCTCGAGGGTACTTCCTGAAGTCTTAGAAAGCTGAAATTTGGTATGCCGACTAGGATTCGCACACAAACAATGAAAGTTTTAAGAAATCTGTAACTTTTACCCTCCATAAAGGAGGGTTCAGATCTGTATATAAAATTTCTTATTGGTAGATACTTCTAGAAAGTTGAAATTTGATGTGCACACTAGGATTAGCACACAAACAACGAAAAAATTGAGAAATCTGTAACTTTCATCCTCCATCCCCTCGAAAAGGGGGTCTGGTTCTGTATTATATAACAATTTCTCATAAGATAATTTGCAAACTTCCAAAAGCCCTAGAAAGCTAAAATTTGGTATGCAAACTATGCACGCAAACAGCGAGAAAAGTTACGAAATCTGTAATTTTCACCCTCCAACCCACATAAATGGGGTGCAGATCTGTAAATAAAATTTCTTCTCGGGAGGAACTTCTAAAAGTTCTAGAAAGCTGAAATTTTATATCAAAGCTAGATGTTATTTAGGGCTCGGACTATTCGCGTATTCGCATATTCGAATAGTATTCGAATAGTGTATTCGGTATTCGAATAATTCGAGTGGTATTCGAATTATTCGAATACTATTCGAATAACGTATAGTGCGACGAATATTATTCGAATATTCGCAAATCCACGCATATTACAATATAAACCGTATTTTACTCCACATATTTATATTCCATCATTTCTGAAAATAAGGGACCATCAACAATATACATCCGAATTTTAGGGTGATTCCCCCCCCCCCCCCCTCCCCTGTTCTTTCACTTCCCTTTACCTTGGACGTTCACATTTCACTTGTTAGTACAACAGAACAGATTTTATGCTTGATTAAAAGATCGAGAATTTTGCGCACTTTGAGATGATGTAATTGCGCAATATCTCAGCGACAGTATTATTGCTGTTTATCCAACACTTAGAATATATAACAACAGGAAAGGCCCTCATCTGTGAAACCGTGTACGTGTGATCGGCACTTTTATTTTAGGCGAGGTGGGGACGGAGAGCTCTCCTCCTTAGTTTGCGAACTGTCAAAATGGTACAAAATGACCGTGAATTGTCCGATGGTTTAAAATTTTGTTTTGTAATTACATATAAAGTTTCGAGTGTTTTCTACTATCCTGTTTAGTGTAATATATTAGCGAACTTTAAAGCTAGTAGCTTTCAACTTTTTAAAATGTAGACAGTGTATTTTAAATGACACGAAGCGATGCTCGTTTTCTTTTTTTCTTCATATACAATAATATCATTTGTAAAATTTTAGGCATTATATCGTGTAAATAATGTTCTGTTTGCTCTCGTCACTTTATATCTAAATACAGGTTGTATTTTGTGCGTTTTTTTACAACGAATTAAAAAGTTGACATGTTAATTTTTTTATTATCGAGAAAATTGTACCATGGGTAATACTTTACATGCTACTTTTGTCTGATTTTGTCTCCAAATTAATTCGCTGAGTTTACAAAAGTTCTGTCTAAGATTAAAAAAGTGCGTTTCCTCTAAACGGTCTACTTCATTATGCTTAGATTTATTTCTTATACCGTCGTTAATCTAAAATTTTTGGCTATCAAATTCACTCATGTAAGTGCATCGACATATTTTACAAAACCTTTTAATATCAACAATTTCACCCAAACGTCTGTCGCTTAGTGATAAAGATGCAAAACAGGCGCACGTCCAGAATTTTTCTCGGGAGGGGGCGAGGGGTCATGGTTGTTTGAAGGAGGAGGAAGGGAAAAGGGGTAAGAGATACCAAATTTTTACAGAATGAATTCAGCCCCTTCAAGTTTAACAGAAACACCTGTATTGAAGCAGGATAACGTACACAACAATCAAACTGTAACTTTTTAACATTTTTTAAAACTTTGTCTTCGTGTAAGAAGGGATGACTATTAATATTTGTCAATTTTAAGGTGCAAGTTTGTTTTAGAATACGTGTTATTAAAAACATGTTTCCGACTCATAGGAAGTTTCAAACACGCGAGCGAAGCGAACACAAAATTTTAATATCATAGGAAGCTTAAAACGCAAAAAATGGATTCAGCAAAGCATCTGGGCCAAATGTTGCAGTTGCCTAATATTTTATCTTTTTTTGTGGGGGGGGGGCGGCACGATTCTCTTCAACCTCCCCCCATGGATCTGGGCCGGATCCAAAATCTCTTCGCATAATCTTTTTTGCAATAGATACGGTAGCGATGCGATAAATTCAATCTGAATAGTGTAAAATACGATTTGAATGCTTTTAAAATTGAAAATTATTCGAATACAATATATTCGAATAGCACGAATACTTATTATTCGGATAAGTCTATTCGAATACCACGAATAATTCGTGTATTCGAATAATATTCGAGTATTCGAATATTATTCGTGTATTCGCGAATTATACGAGACATGCGAATATTCGAATATTCAAATAGTGACTAACTATTCGAATAACAGTCCGAGCCCTAATGTTATTAGTACATAAACAAATAAAAAGTGAGTGTGCTATGAAGAAAGGACCTGCTGGCGTGCAACAAATACCTTCTTCACTCGACTACGCCAGAACGAAGAGCCGGCGGGGAGTGATTTTTCTTTAAACTCATCCTAGTGCCTAATCTATTGCTTCTATGAAAATATTGTTTTTCTACGTAAAGTTAACAAAAAAATCTTTCGAATGAAGTAAAAATAGCATAGCGTGCCTAAAAACGCGGAATTGTACGGAAGGAGAAATTTAAAAAAAAATAAAATCACCAGACTATGGTCGGACCATGATTTACTGCTTGCGTTGCGGATGAAAGTTTGGTTTGCGACTTAAATTTCAGGTTTAAGCACAGATTTCCTGTTATTACGGTTAATAAAGTGTACATGTTTTTACTTTGTTGGAAAGATAATTAAGGCCGCTTTAAGTTAATATAAATAAAGCACAACAGTCAGCTATAGTTGAATATAATCGGTTAATAGCTAAGTACCACCCTGATTTACCGCTTGTTGCAAATAATAAGCCAACAACGAAAAGAGGCAACGATAGAGAGTGGGCTATGAAAAAAGAATAGTTGACGCACAAGAAATACATCCTGGAAAAATAAAAAGAACTAGAGCATTTTACAAAATGAAATGAAATCCCACCAAAAATATTTCATGTAAACAAGGTTGCCAAGACTCACAAGCTCATACCACTTCCACTCTTAAAAAGTTATTAGATCTCATGTGGAGCAAATCCTCTAACTCTACAAGGCCTTACTCTACAAGGCCTAACTCTACAACCCCTACATCTTGGTCAAAAAGTTTAGCTTGGCCGTTTCATCGATGTACTAATTGAAACAACATTAAAGACCAGTGACTTAATTTCTTACCATAACTCCCTAGGAGTGACTGTGCGATGGCCGCGAAACTGCCAAGCCATACTTTTTGGCCAAGATGTAGGGTTTCTTGAGTTACGGGTTGTAGAGTTAGGCCTTGTAGAGGTAGAAGCTTGGCTCCACATGAGATCTGATAACTTTTTAAGAATGGAAGCGGTATGACCTTGTTAGCCTTGGCAACCTTCTTTAAATGAAATATTTTTGGTGGGATTTCATTTTTTTTAATTAATCCTCCGGTCTAATTAAATCGCCCGACACGTTCATTAACGCAAATGTCATATAAACCCATGGAAATTGAACTCTTATCAGAAGATGACATGTATTTACTGCAGCTCTTACTCAGCAAGCGATTTTCTAATTGATTAGAACAACAATTGATGATAACTTAAATAAAAACATCATCAATGTATTTGCTCGATAAGGTGATATTTAAATTTGGCTTTTCATTATTCTTACCGTTATAATAATAAAATCCTACAAAACCTAGAGTGCCAACTCTTAGAAAAGTTTCAAATACAATTTTGAAAATAAAAAACAAAAAAATGTGGTACTAAACCTAGCGGTAAACCTAAACGAATGAACAAAATGAACCAGAACCGAAGAAATGTCTGAGTATTCCCGTTCGCCACTTTTCTCGTCCTCCAGAAGCACTCATCCCAAAATATTCTAAACGAACGCACCAAAATTTCGACCCGATTAGAGTCCAGCGGTACCAGTCTAAAGAGTCATTGACATCTGCAAACTGCCCCCATCATTCTTTCAATCCTACTATTTCAACATGAGACTTGTCCTTCCCGCGGCACTTGGAGTTGCACCAAAGCAAAGAGAAGCTTCGTGGACAAGCTCAATGAAGAAGTATTACATAGAAACACGAATCAGTAAAATTCTTAATAAGAAAAGGGTTATCGCTATGAAATGAGTACACTATCTTATATGGAAAAAATACCCATGTGAGAAAGAGAGAATTATATACACTTTTATCGAAAAAGGGAAACGTTTGGAATGCTTACTTAGCAAGCACGTGCTGTTCCGCGGTGTAATGCAAATATGTTACTTCTTTATAATCCGTATAAAGAGCAGCAAAAAAATTTACATTGGGTTAAGTCGCCGCGGCGTTCTGTTTTGGTGTTGATGATAATATGGAATTATTGATGGAAATAGCTCTTATAAAAATACTGTTCTTCTTGTCAACGTCAACAAAGGACTGAAAGATGCTAATATAACTATCTTCTCTGATAGTCAAGCGGTCCTTACTAAGGAGCGCTTCGACACCCTTTTACAACTAGCTGCCGTTAACAGGGTCACGCTCTGTTGGATACCTAATAATTCAGGTATGGATCGCCACCACCGCCATAAATAAGGCAGATCTCAGGTTGCGTTCAGATTACAATGGGCTAATATATAATTTATATAGGTCTGTTCAGTGAGACGGAGTTTTGACTGACGAAAAAACCACAATGCACATTATGTGTTGTTGTCTTGTCTTGGCATGGCTTAGAAGGAAGATCTTCAGTCGGGAATTTTCGAGCCCGACTGTTGTTATATCCTCCCCTGTTAAAGACCTCCTTGCCAACCTGAGTGTCACTGAGTGTATTTTACAGTAGTTCTGGCCCAAAAGTTCATCTTGGTCGTTGGCCCATCACATGGGTAACCTATATTAATAATAATAATAAAAAAATGCTTTTTTTGCCACAGTTCCAGTGCTAAAGATTGATCTGTTGCTGGTTTTGTTAGGATGTCAAGATCCTGTAGATTATTGGCCCAAATAATCTAGACTGCAACGGTGATAAAGTTTATGATTAAAAATTCTTTAAATTGGAATGTCTAATACCAAACCAAAGCTTAAGGTCCGGCTTTTCTAGAACCTCTAGGCACACCACGCTTTAGCCTGGTTAGCTTATAGATGAAAAGCTGTGACCATCTCCGATAGTTTTGCTTCAGACACAGAACAGCTTCTTCATATATACCTATGTTATATTTTTAGGTAGCTTCTTTTAGCTGATCGCTTGAAGGTTAAGAACTATTACGCTTCAGAGCCTCTGGGGTGCCTTTCTCTGACAGTATCTTACGGCATCGGGAGTGCCATTATTCGTGTTAGCGACGCGATTTTCGATTATTTTTAACACCTTTCCAAGCCGTAAAGGGTTTAGGAGGACTTCATAGTTACTTTTTTTTGTAATTCATCTGTGTTCCACAACACAGTGGTGTTAAATACTGTAAATTTACTTTTTACGGCTAATCGATTTAAAAAATTGATTTTTAAACTTAAATTTTGTGAAGAAAAAATCAATATTTCATTTCAAATGGAGATATTTTGAAAGTTTGCCCAATAATTTTTTTTATTTTCGGGCTTAAAATATTGACCAATGTGTTCTTTTTTAAAAGAAAAGACAAACAAAATAATTTAACCTTCCTCAAGTTACATGACCAAACGTACAGCTGATACCTGCCTCCTAAATTGTTGAGCGTTGACTCTTTCTGTTTAAATTTAGGAGTCTTCTAAAGGACTGGAAGGAAGTCAAATTAATTCGTTAAAATATTTTCAAAATGTCCTCCGTCATTTAGAAAGCCCAGAAGAGTTTTTTTTCTCATGGATGTTTCTCAGTCAATTGTTAGATTTTCTTTTATTTCATTATCGGCTTCTGAAGTTCTTGTTATGAGGTCATCGCTTCTACCATTTTTCTCATGGTCCCCCACAAATAAAAATCAAGTGCGGTTATCTCGGGAGAACGCGCCAGCCAAGGAATAGTACCACGCTGCCATTTCCACCTACCTCCGTTATTTCCTTTCAACTACTGAAGTACGTTTCTTCCTCAACGGGCTGGCGCTCCGGCATGTTGAGGATCCCTGTTCCTGTACAGGTGTCACATGGAAAGGATAAAGTTCTTCCCTTCGTTATACTCTTCATACTGTCGATGGACTCACCCCTACGCCACATGCTTTGCGCCTTGTACTTCTAGTAGGATCGCTTCTCTTTTTCCCAAGAATTCTCTCAAAAAAAATTATAATGTAGATTTTTTTCACAAAATTTAAATAAAACAAAATCAAAAAAACCAAATTATATATGAATTATTAAATTAAAAATTTTAAAATAATTAGCCGTAAAAAAATTATAGTCTTTAGCACTATTATGTTATCTGGCAACTGAGATATTAATTACGTCTATAGCACTAACACTGTAGAAAATATGAATTAAAATATAAGACTGGTTAATTTCATCGTAATAAAATTTCAAACTCCTAAAGCCTAAAGGGGGGTGGAGATACACCCTCCTCCCATATTTTTTTTTATATTTTTCTCGTCTGGATCTACCATTTCCGTCATTTTTACACGCGGCCTGAAAAATGTATATAGGCATTCAAGAGTTATGATACAACATACACATATACACCTAGCTTCACATCCATTTTTATATCTTATACCGTAAGATTGGACGAATTCGCAAGATTTAAAAGTTCAAAGAGAGGTTTAAGCAATTTGTTTTTACTTTTTTTCGGTTTTTTTTCTCAAAAAAATTTAGTCTATGCATATTTTCAAAATGTAATGATAAATTTCAAAAGAATTTCCAAAATCATATTTTATTACAGGTGCTCACGTTCCACTGAGTAAAGCATGACCCTACAATGAAAATAGTACGTCACTTGAAATAGAGTATCTGTGAATTTGAAATACCGTTATTGTGTATTGTCCTCACTGATAGCGAAAGATGATCTTGCGCTGTTTTTTGGTCCTATTTTAGGTCAACATCAAGATGTAAGGCACATATCCAGCGTAGTCAAAGGGAACTTAAGCTCGCTCAAGCTTAATGAGGATGGGACTTCTCTATACTCATATGCTATTTGGAGAGGAATCGTCATTCAAAAGCAGTTTTGATGAAAGACGTAGTGAATGCAATATATCCAAAGGAGCAACCTGGAAACAATTGAAAATTAGAATTATGATATATTAGAATCGTCTTTTTTATGGTGTAGCCAAAGCCTAGGGGACAACCTTATGATGCGTTCAACATGGCTTTTTCCGGAAGGGAATTAGGGTAAGGGGAATGAGGGAAATTGAACGTCTTGTTATTGCATTACTGCGAGCTAGACAACAGCCTAAAGACGGAGTAGATTTTTTCTAAGTTCTTATTAAAAGCTCATGGAGAAATCTAGTCCCGAACCCAGAAGCTGTTTTGATCGTGCCACTCAACCAATTGAGCCACTCCGTCTCCGTCTCGTATGACAGGAATAAGGAAAATTATAAATAATTATAACTGATATTTACCTAGTTAAAGACTAAAATAGTCAGCGCGTACACTCTTGCGAATCCCTACAAATATAAATTAGTTTAAAAAATGTTAAGTTGAATAATTTAAAAGAGTATACAAAGAACTCACCTGTATAGCTTTATTTTCAAATGAGCCACATAAATTCACCAGCATCTCACAAAACCACCTAACCTCTGCGCGAACTTATCGCGGAATTTTTCGCGGTACTAATTGTGACGGTATAAATAATCAACACGCTGAATTTATTTAGGGAACAAGATTGATTGATTGATTCATTGATTAAATTTGGAGGTGTGAGGTTCTCAAGCGCCGCGGCCACTGGGGCCTATTGTGCTAACCCTCTCAACTCCTTATAGTAAGCCGGTCCCTCCGAAGAAGTTCAACAGCTCCCGCAGTTGGCAGTCATTCAGCCCGCTCGGTACCAGGGTTGGTTTCCCGAATTGGTTAAATCTGCTCCTGGCTACTGCAGGGCATTCACATAGCACATGTAATGGGGTCTCATCCTCCTCCAGACAGAGTCTGCAGGTGGGGTTGATGGCTCTGCCTATGCTCACCTTAGCTGACAGTGGCCGGTAAGTAGGCCTGCCAGAGTTCTAACAGCCGACCTGCTCAGCTTAAGGAGCTCCCTGGATCTACCTGGCGACGGTGAGGGCATAAGGCTTCTTGAGTGAGCGTGCCCCTCAATATTGTTCCAATACAGCCTATGCCCCTCATTTGCGCGGTTTGCTATTAGCCTTTTAGCCGTGCAGAGAGGTATTCCACAGACCGGCTCCGGCCCTATAAAAGGGGTGTTAGACCCCTTCCTAGCAAGTTCGTCAGCTTTTTCAACAAGATATGTACAAAGCAAGAATAAATAAATGTTTCGAAAAGCCAATAATTAATAGAATTACAATCACATTAACTCACATGTCACACAAGATTTCAAACTCGAATTTGAATTCCTTTCGGGGGCAAAATAACACTATGCGACTAAAAATGGGGTCATGATTCTTACAGGGCAGCCGGGGGTCATTTTGAAAGTAATTTGCTGAGTAGAATCCGAATCCGAGGTCAGAATTGGACAATCAGGTCACGGTTTTGAGGCTCCCATTATAAATATTTGAAAACCCTTGAGGTAGTGCTTGAAAAATGAGTCAACTTTGGGAATTTTTTTCGGGTATATAATAAATATTTATTAAAACGGCAGTTAATATAATTTATTTCCTCATAAATAAAGAATACTGTCAAGTTTTTTCATTTAAAAAAATCCAAAATGTCGGCTATAGGTCCTTTAAACTGAAGCCATTCACCGCGTGCATTGGTCTGCGCGGGGCGTTCCACCCCCTTGTCAGTTAATCCGAAACAAAAACGGGTAAAAAATTATTAATCTACATGCTATTTGGGGGGGGGGGGGGGGGCTTATCGTTTTAAAATTTTCTGAAAACCCTCGAATATCAAAAATATCGGATTGAAAAATAAGTCATATTTTCATTATTTTTTTTAGCTTCAATCGAAGCAAAAAAAAGTTTACACCGAAAAAAACTCGCCTCGATAAGGCACTCGAAATTAAATTTCCTTTATGGTAGAACAAATTGCAAGTCAATCGGTTCATCCGTTGAAGCTGTACAGCGTCCCGCGAGCTGAAAAATGCTGTTTCGAGAAAAACGAATTTTTCTCAAAACAGCAGTTTTAAGTTATAAAAAATCGTTTTTAATGTTTATTTTTGACAACTTCCATCTAGTCAGCTATCCCAGCACCATAGAGGCAGCTTCCTCAAGGTATTCGTTTTGCTGGATCTGCAGGTTGATCAGGTTCATTGATAAGGTAGCGGAAAAAGGTCGTCTCACAAGGCCTCAGGTACCTGTTTTCCAGCCGGCGCGCGGTTCCGCTGAATGCGCTGTAACTTCTAAACTATAACATATTTTACAAAATCCTTTGACACTAAAGGGATTCCAATTAAGTAAAAAAAAATCGATTTGTTGAACGTCATGAACGGTAACCTCCCCTTAAGGGGACCTTTACGGTAATTTTTGCGAAAAATCGTAAAAAAATTTTTTTCCATAAAATGATTCTTTGAAGTCTCAAGAATGTATTTCAAGAATTTTTTCTCAAAACTCGATGTTTGTATGTTACAGATACCGCAATTGCTAATTTCAAAACTTTAAACGCGTTTTTCTCGAAACACGATTTTTGAAACTCGGGAGCACGATTGAAAAAAACTACATTACCGATTTGCAAAAAAAAAATTATGAGCATATTTATTAACTAATTCCTGGTGCACTGGCGTACAGATTTTCGATATATGCTTTAAAAAACATGTTACATTCATTTTTCCATTGAAATTTTAAACGTTTTTTCGATGTTTAATTTTCAGTAACTCCCACTTTCGTATAAATACAAAAATTTCAAAGTTTTCTACGTTACATTCATAATATAATTTTTAAAATTTTTTTTTTGTTTCAGATGCTTTAGAATTCAGTTATCCTGCGCCCCGTTTTTACATTTTCCTTTTTAGTCGTTTCAAAAAAGCGCCACCTGTACAAAAACGGCTAATTAAAAAAACACAAAAACTAAATTTTTTACACTTTATAAGGTTCCTAATAAAATAAAAAAAAGTTTTACATATGTAAATTCATATCTTGTATAGTTTTTCTGTAATCACATTTCAAAAAATAACCTTTTTCTTATCAAATTACCATAAAGGTCCCCTTAATAGGGAGCATATAACAATTTTACATGTAGTATTTTCAACAATGACATTGCAGCAAATTGAATAACTGGCCAACAATTTTTTTGTTATTTACGATTTATTTATTGAAAATGGTAAAATATGAATGATGACAAAAAATCAGTTTGTTTTTTTGTTTTATTATTTTGCTTTTTTACTTGGCCGTCCAGCTTTGAAGGCATGTTTACAGAAACTCCTCTTGTTCTTCACTTTCAGAGTTTTCTGACATGCGTTCAACTATATTCATTTTGATGGAATGTTCTGAAGAAACAAGACTAACACCGTGCTTGCAATGAAGATGTCTTTCAGATGTTGTATATTTTACTGTTGCTGCTGATGCAGAAGGCTGGCTAATTTCTTTCATACGCATAGTTTGACCAGCTGAAACTGTTAAGGGCTGATCCACACTACAATGTCGTTCACAGTTCGTTCTCGGTCCGATCTCGGTCTGGTAAAATATTATCAAGTAACAAATTAATGTGGGCACTCATACTATCAAGTTCCGCTCGAATCCTTAGATTAGACTTTACCAAGTCAAGTTCCGCTCGAATCCTTAGATTAGACTTTACCAGACCGAGATTGAACCGAGAACGAACTGTGAACGGCATTATAGTGGATCGGCCCTAAACGTTTTTGGTATTGCTTGATAGCCTCTAGCCGATATCTAAGTTTAAAATAGAACAAACGATTCTACAACGTTTTTAATTATTTCTTGATTATTACTTTGGTAATCTGGCAATGATTTGAGTACATTATCGGCGTTCAGTGAAACAATCCCGTAATTATTAAAACCTGCTAAGATAATTTTTTCAATGTTTTTTGACAAATCTTTCCTTAATTAAAAAAAAACTGAAATTTCTATTTTGGTAATAAGGGATAATTTTGACCTTTAGTTTTTTACCATTCAGTGAAAATTTTGCGACAGGAATTTTTCATTAGTCTAAACCAGGGTCTGTCGAAAAATTGGAGCATGGTATATAAAATGGTCTAAATGGATGTGTCGATACATCCAGTGGAGCAGGAACATGAAATGTATGAGTATATTATTTTAAATAATAATTGAAATTATTCAAATGAGGTATGACAACATATTAATACATATTCGCAGTCTCAACAGCGTTTCGTTGTAAAAAACTTCAAATGTAATCGGTGCCGAGAACATTATTTGTAAATTCTTTTACAACAATATTTTGATTTTTCAAATAATTCTTAGACAGAATGTATAAACAAAACGTGAAGAAGGTAAACCACAATCAGTGTTGACAAGTCGTCGATCAAGGGACTGAAACAGAGGTTTTTTTTTAAAAAAAAGTCACCAGATACAAAGTAATACATTTTTTTCAAGATTTACTTCCAATATAATATAAGAAATTTCTAAATAACAAAAATGTTATTACTGCTACTCAATAAAAATAAGTAAAAGACTATATTGAGCTAAATCACACGTATTTATCTATAATTGGTGCGTATTGAAGAAATTAAGTGAACTTTGATTTGATCCACAGCTGATCGCATGTACTTAAGCATCGCTTAACTTTTCAATTTGTAAAAGGAAAGGGAGAAGAAACAGAACTATCCCACCAAAAAAATTGCATGTAAAGAAGGTTACCAAGACTCACAAGGTCATACCGCTTTCACCAATAAAAAGTTATCAGATCTCATGTGGAGCCAAGCACCTAACTCTACAACCCCTAACTCTAGAAACCCTACATCTTCGTCAAAAAGTATGGCGTGGCAGTTTCGCGGCCGTCGCACAGTCACTCCTATAGACTTATGGTAAGAAATTAAGTCACTGGTCTTTAATGTTATGTCATGCATTAGATCCATAAAACGGTCAAGACATACATTTTGACCAAGATGTAGGGTTTCTAGAGTTAGGGTTTGTAGAGTTAGGCCTTGTAGAGTTACGGGTATGAGCTTGTGAGTCTTGGCAGCCTTCTTTACATGAAATGTTTTGGTGGTATTTCGTTTCTATTTGTAAGATGTTCTAGTTCTTTTTATTTTTCCGGTATGTATTTCTTGTGTGTCAGCTATTATTTTTTCAAAGACCACTCTCTATCGTTGCCTATTTTCCTCGTTGGCTTATTATTTGCAATAAGCGATAAATCAGGGTGGTACTTAGCTATTAACCGATTATATTCCACTGTAGCTGACTGTTGTGCTTTATTTATATTAACTTAAAGCATACTAAATTATCTTTCCAAAAATGTAAAAACATGTAAACTTTATATACCTGAAATTTTAGTGGCAAACCAAACTTTCATCCAAAACGCAAGCAGTAAATCATGGTCCGACTAATCAGGTGATTTTGGGCTTAAAAATGTTTTTTTTATATATATGATGATGACAAAGCTCAGGGGATGCCCTATGATGCTTAAGCACAGCCTTGGCAGGAAAGGAATTAAGGATGAGGGAAATGGGTTAGGAGGTTGGGTGAAGGAGGTGTCGATGTACGCCCCGTTTGAAAGTTTCAGGCTGATAAGACGAGGGAAAAACAGAAGATGGTAAACTGTTCCACATTCGTGTTGTTCTGCTTAGAAAAGATTCCCGAAATTTGACGGTACGTCCAAATTTGACCTGGAGAGTATAGGGGTGGGAGCGACTTGTTGATCTTGTATCGCGCGTTGTCATGTGTCTACAAGGAATCAGGCTAGCAATTTCGTTAGAACAACGGCCATGGAAATAACGATAGAAGAGTGAGAGACAACCGACATTCCGTCGATGCTCCAGAGAGTCAAGACCCTCAGAGATTGAGGGATCGCCAATAAGCTTATTAGCTTCTTAAATATGGTAGTAGAACAAAACAATCTTTTCATAGAAGCAATAGATTAGGCACTAGGATGAGTTTAAAGAAAAATCACCTCCCGGCGGCCCTTCCTTCTGGCGTAGTTGGGTAAAGAAGGTATATCTTGCACGCCAGCAGTTCCGTTTTTCATAGCACACTCACTTTTTATTTGTTAATGTACTAAAAACATCTAGCTTTGATATCAAATTTCAGCTTTCTTGAACTTTTAGAAGTACCTCCCCAGAAGAAATGTTATATACAGACCTGCACCCCCTTTATGGGGGGGTGGAGCGTAAAATTTACAGACTTCTTAATTTTTTCATTGTTTGTATGCAGATTCTAGTCTACCTTTAGATGTGTCGCAATGCAAAAATTCTGCCACTAGGAAGGTGTCCGAAATCACCAGCTAGGAGCTAGCTACTACACTACGTCATAAAATCTATTCAAACCAAAAATCGCTGTAGGTGTTATGTTAATATTTTTACCTAGTAGACATGTTTAAACTATTTGGTAAATTTGTTTTATTATTTAAAAGTGATAACAACTAAAGCGGATTTTGTCTGGTTTTAACATTTTTCTAAGGATTTCTATAATCCGCCCGGGATCCGCGGGATTGACGAAAATCTCACGCGAGATCCCGCGGGTCTGAAAAACGTGTGGGATTGCGAACCCTGCGTGTTATTATCTTTAAAGATTTTACCACATTGACGAGGTTTCCATCCGCTTCTTTAGAATTCAAAGACTTTTTACAGCTATGTACAGCTACGATTTTAGAGAAAATTTCTACCTTGGCTGATAGGTTTTAAATTGGTCCTGACGGTATCCACACCTCATTAGTGGAAATATATGGTTTTTCTCTTACTCCCATTATGTTTTATTTCTGTGAGCTAATTTTTCCTCTGCAAAAAAAAATTTTTATGTGAAATTGCGAACTATAGACCAATTGCTAATATTTGCAGTATTTCCAAAATGTTCAAGGGTGTTATTTGCGATGTTCGTAACTTCCACTGCAAGTGCAACTTGCAGCCCTTCCAACAAAGCTACATAAAGGGTAAACGAGCTACCACCTATTTATTGAAATTTTCCAATTTTTGTATCTCAGCAATTGAAGGTATCAAGCAAGTCGACTGTATTTTCACTGACTTAAACAAAGCATTTGCCAGAATTAATCATCGAATTCTTGTTCAAAATTCTCCCTTCTCGAGTTTACGCGGGTTTTTTGAAATTGGATTCATTCGTTTTTATCTAATCGCACTTAGTGGGTTTATTTTCGCGGAGCTCTGTCTGATCTTATTTTCAACACTTCCGGGGTAGAGGGTATCATTGTTGTGCATAATTTACATCATTGATGTATTTTCCGATTCTGTCATATTCTTTGTTGCACTGACGACACAAAGATATTGCTCATTGTGCCAGACTTGCCTTCTTTTAAATTCACTCTTGGGCGCCTTTTAAAAACGTGTGTTTCATGAACCACCTTTCCACCTTCGGCATGTGCACATCTACGACTTTCTCTCGAAAAATATCTCCCTTTCACTTTAATTTTACAATAGATGACTAGTCTTTTACTAGACTTACATAGCCTAAGGACCTGGTCGTCTGACTAAATTCCCAATTTACTTTCAAAGATCATTAGGTATGATCCCATAGTTACCAGGGCTAATATGACTCGGGGTTTCGTGAAAAAATGGTGAAAGGAGTTTGATGACCTCTATATCACGAAGTTTCTCTGTTGCACTTTTGCCAGGCCTATTTCAAAATAGGCCTCTTCATTATGGTCCTCTATACGACACATATCTATTGCATTGAAACCGTTTAACAAAGGTAAGTTAGGTTAGCTCTTCGCGAACTTTCTTGGAATAACGCCATTATATTACATCCTTTTGTCGATAAACTTACCCTGTTGCATATGGATACTTTTGAAAAGAAGCGCTGCAACTCAAGGATCCCTTTTGTTTTCGACGGCATTCGGGGGTTTAGAGACTCTATTGAAGTTTTGGCATGTCTTGATATATCAGTAGTGGCTCGCTCCCTAAGATACTTCTTCATTACATCAATTGTGGAGTTAACGAGCCGATCACATCGATGTCGCGACTTTTTAGTTCCTCTTTTGATTGCATTGCGTTTCATCTACCGCGAAATCATACGAGGAGTCAGCTTTGTTGAAGCTAATTTATGCTTATATTTGTATAGTTTAGTAGTAGTCAGTACCTTGATGAAATTTTGTTTAATAAATAAAACAAAATAACATAAATATGTAATTTAATTAAAATATATAATAAAACTAATAAAAGTACTAAGTACTAATAAAAATTTAAAACATTCCTTTCTTTCCTCAACAGTTTTCCAAGCTTTTAATGTTTTTATATCAGCTGTTGAAACTTTCCAAGCAAAAGCCTGACAGCCAATAATTTACACTTATTAATTTAGAACTGGCTTGTTGGACTTTTACTTGGAAAGTTTCAATATCTAATTAAAATTTATATTTATTTATAAGCGGTTAATCACGCACAGCTTTATTTGTACGAAATCGTAAGCAGTTTTCAAATGAACTTTTGTTCGGGCCTTTGACATTTCGTCGTATTATAATGAAATTCTGTTAATTTACGTTTGATTTATGTTGTAGTTTGAACTCTTTTATTCTAGCATGACGATTTTGGTGACGCGTTTTATTATGGCATAAGTTTATAGATTAATTTTGTTCTTGCTGCGTAGCTAAGAGATCTTATAATACAAACGCAATGTTTTAGATTATAAGGTATTAATTATTACCGGACTTTGAATGAAAACTAAAACATCATTTTAATACATTTTTAAACGACTTCCCAAAAACAAAGTTGTTCAAAGTTCGACGCGAATTTTTTTATGTCCAACCGAGTATATTCCGTAACGTGTTGACCGATTTCGATGATTTTTTGTTGTTGGGTGGAGTATGTTCCCGATTGTTACCATGTCAAGAATTTGTTGGAGGGATAGGTGTTGAATCTCACTTGTAATGCGCGGACCGATTTAGATGGTTCATTCTTGTATAGAGTATGATCCCCCATTGATAAATAGGAGGAAATATGTTGCCCTATGGTGGAGAGAGAGAGGAGGGTAATATAAATTTGTAAAGCGTGGACCGATTTTAATTATTCTTTATTGTTAGGTAGAGTATGCTTCCCGATAGGTACCACGAATAAAAAACACTTTTTTTTAAACTAAAAATCAAAACAACACTTGTTTAACTCGAGCAATATAAGAATTTCCTAACACGCAACCAAAGGGTTAACTGAATAGTTTGAATGCCTTCTTTTGTGTTAATGGGGTCCGGTTGGCTTATATAGGATGTAGTTCCAGTCCTTAGGTCCTTAAGCTTCTCTAAAAGTGATGGAGACTTGATTATGTATGCAGACAGTGGAGAACTTAGGTTCGATGCCGCCGTAGGCCCTTGCCGATGTGCCGCCCTTTTTTTAATGTAAAAGTGATTGTCAAAATTATATATTTAATTATTAAATATTTAAATTATCAAATATTAATTATTATTAAAAATAATTTCAAATATAAGTTAGTAATTTAAACATAATTTTTTGTATTAAATAGTAACTAAATTTTTTTAATTTACTTATGAGATCAATTTCTTTTTTCTCGCTTTGGTTCACGCGAAAACGTCGATTATATCGTCGTGATCAATTTCTTGCACTAATTGAGCCTTCAGGGTGGAATAAGATCTTTCTCCCGAACAACAAAATTCGTAGAGCAATGTCTACATAAGGATAAACATCCCGAAGATTCCGTGAATGTAGTACATTGTACATATATATTTTGTGCAGAGCATCTTAAGAATCTTTCAGTTGATAATGTAAGCAGGGTTGCGAATAATGCATTTCTTTTGGTAATGCATTACCGTTTCATTAACCATTACTTCTGTAATGATTAATGTAAACAATTTACATTAATCATTACTTTTTTAACGAGTAATGTAAAAAATTTACATTAACCATTACTTCTTTCAAAAGTAATGGAAGTATTTTCCATTAACCATTACTTTTTTTTAAGTAATGGAAGTACTGTAGAATAAAATATTATAAAAGACGATTCTGCATATACATATTTTGACTAAGGAATATTATTTATAAAAATTTAATTTGTTATAAGCAATTGCCAACCTCTTTAATAGATCCAATCGAAGAAATTCCTACAAGGTTTTTTTTAACATTGTCAAGATATTGTGACGTTACCTACAAGACAAAATAAAAATAATAAGAAGAAAACACCCGACACCATTTAAAAAAAATATTTACCTGGATTTGATGTACGAAAATTTCACTAAAAGATCCTCAACTGGCGGGTGTCCTACGCCGAATGCGTCCTCGTCCCACATCGACGTACAGATGGCTCTTCTGAAAAGGAAATGATGTTAGATATAGGGTCCAACGAGTAAAAACAAAAAACGATGACTTACCAGCGATGACAAGAAGAGATTTTTAGCTTCAGCCATCTTGAATATGCAACGCAGCAAGAGACAGAAAGAAACGTGAATTTACCTGAAATAGAAAATTGTAAATTAGAATTGAAGTAAAAGTTGTATAAGAAACCATTATTTGAAGTGTTTTAAATTAAGTCACCAAAGAAAAACGGAGCCGACAATAATTTCTCAAGACGGCAAAGAGTGAGAGTCTATCCCTCTAACTACCTCACCGCAGGTAAGTGTTTGAAGTTTTTGACTAACCGACACTAAAATAAATTGCGAAAGAAAAACAAAAAAGGGGAATTCAAACGATCGCCCAACTAGCACGGCGCGTAAGTTATACGCGGATTGATCGCATCGCGGAAGGAATTCGTCGAGGCTTAGTCGATTGACCTTGGAGAGGTCAACAGGACACGATACCGAAAAAACTCCAAAAGTGACGAAATTTATGAAAATTAATTAAGTCACGCACTAACACACACTGCCAATCCGGATAACACTACAAATTTAAATTTATTTTGGGCACGTTGGTCGCACTAATTACTTTTGTAGAATTTCGGCACTACCTCAGGAAACCCAGCGGGGCGCTGATAAATCCAACAACTTCCCCAACTCGGTGGCCTGAAGTAAGCAACCTCAAAAAGAAGTAAAGGAGCACTTTCATCTGTCGCGGCGTTACATATTTGCACCACTGCACTTTTCGCAATAACTTTAGGGACATCTTTACCACTAAACACTAACCTAAAACACACTTTGCATTGCCGGGGTCTAAACTTTACTGCACTATCCAACGCGACAGCTTCGTAGTTTAAACCATTTTATTTTCATTGCGGCGATATAACACTGAGCACTAGATATCGGTTTGTTTTTTTTTGGAGTCACTTCACTTCGCACTAGTAAAAGTCGAAACATTTCCCGTTCGACAGTCTGAATAACCAACGAGAAATTTAAAACTGGGTCAAGGGATTCCTGCACTACTTAACCGTATACGCACAATAACACCAGGAATCACAGAATTTACTGCCAAAACAATCGAAAAACAATCACGACACGGCACTGCACGTAACGACTCCGTTTATTTGTTTTTACCGGTAATTGTTTTGGGCTGTACTCGCTTGCGTTGTTGTTGACGCTGCTCCGCGGTAGTTATTTGCCCTCCATCAGCTGTTTCGGCTGCATTTACAATCTTGCCTGCAAAATAATTAACTGGCTATTTCCTCGGCCTGACTGTCAGCATAACCCGCACTCATATTTGCCGCTGCTTCATTGTTAGATCACACCTGAAAACAAAATCCCTCTCGGAAATATAAAGAAAAAATTGAAACTTGTAACAACTGGTGCCAGGTGTGGGGTTTACGATCGGATATCGAAAGGATCCTCTATCCACTCATAGTTTTTTTTTTTTTTTTTTTTTTTTTTTATACGATGCGGCCAAATCCTAGGGGACAACCCTTTGATGCGTTAGCATGGTTTTGGCCGGAAGGGAATTAGGGTAAGGGAAGTGAGGAAACTTGAGTCTTGTTTGCATTGCTGCGAGCTAGACAACAGCCCAGAGACGGAGTGGATTATTTTTTAATTTCTTAATAAATGCTCCCGGTGATCAGGTCTCGAACCCGGGACCCATGGCATGTTGGTCTTGCCGCTCAACGCATTGATCCAACTCCGTCTCCACAATACATATATACTATACTATAGTACAATGGAGCCAGCAAAAGCTGCAGAAACGTCGTCAAATTACTACCCATTTACTCCGGAACTTCAAGCTACAGGCTTACAACGAATAGAAAAAAGTATAGCAGATCAAGCTAATCAAATTAAAGATCTTACTCGGCTAGTTACGACAATGGCAGGTCGTCTCCAACGTTTAGAAACTGACCAACAAGCGGCTGTCCAAGCAGCCATCGATGATCTCGCAGCTTGTCCAACACCAACAATTACGGGCCAACGCGCATTTTTATCGCATCTGTCTACTGTCGCTGGAGCTGATGCAGATCTGTTAACGCTTGAGGAACCAAGACTGGAACACGTTGAACGAAGTTGTCAGGATGCCGCACTTTCACCGATATTTGGGCTAGCCTCGGCAACATCTGCATTACCCACCTGTCCTCCGCCTTACTACCCGCATGCAAGTCAGCAAACCAATCCAGTTCAGTCACTAATAGGACATGGGAATTATCAGCAACGGACTCAAGTACCACCACCGATACAACCTGCTCGGATTTCGTTAACCCCTCGGGATTATGATGGCAAGGAACCTTGGTCTGTCTATTACCGACACTTCGATGCAATTGCCAGGGCAAATGCATGGTCTTCGGAGCTAAAAGCCCTGTACTTGCTACCATATCTTCGCGGTACTGCACTGGCCTTTTCGGAAACTCTACCCGGTCATGTCCGCGAAAACTTTAACCTTCTAGCCAAAGCGCTCGGTGACAGATTTAGCGACGAGTATCAGCAGTCTCTTGCTCACATCCAGTTAAGAGGGCGTATTCAGCGACCTGGAGAAGGATTGAACGATTTTGCCACTGATGTACAGCGACTCACATACCTCAGTTTTGCCGACTGTCCTGAGCTAGCGCGGAATCGAATCGCATTGGGACAGTTCCTCGACGGTATAGCAGACGTCGAAACGCAAAGAAGAGTTCGAGACTCAATACCCAGCACACTCGAATCGGCCTTGGCTCAAGCCATTCGTATAGAGGCTAGTCGAGATGCCACCCGGATTAGTCGTCGAAATGTAAGGCCTGTCGGGTGTACAATTCCTCACAGACGGGCAAATCATGCAGAAAGACATTTTCCTTCACACTCGGGAAACTAGAGCCGCCTAGCCTTAAGGAGCGGAGACTGCGCCTTCCAACGAGCAAAGCTCCATTAATCGCAGAGACCAAAACGAACTGTCGAATAGCAAAACAACCTGAATCTTACACATTGTCGCCACCTAAAAAGCAAAGAAGAGAAAAGAAAAAATTAAATAAGAATAATAAGTTTACTAACGCATCCACGAGAAATCATAAAGAACAGTCATCAAGCCGGACTGTCCGTGTTTCATCCAAAAGAAAAAAAAGGCGTTGTAAAGTGGTTCAATGTACGCCACCGATATGGTTTCATCCTCTCCGAAGACAATGAAGAAGTCTTTGTACATGCAACCAACATTTTAGCTCGCAATCCAAACCACAAGCAACCTTCCTTAGGGGAAGGCGAGACCGTCTTTTTCGATGTAGTACCCGGAGAAAAGAATAATGAAGCCCTCAATGTGACCGGCCCCAACGGTCAACCTGTGAAAGGTAGTGAGTATGCACAGAAGATTAAAAATAAAAATGAATTACCTACCGTTAATCTAGCTACACAGCAAGCCAATACCATCGAATTGGCATATCATCATACCTGCGACCAGAATGTGGACCAAATGCCCGCTATACCACCTCCTGCGGCTTTCGCCAATTCTTCGTCTAACATCGGATCTAATTTAAACTAGCTACCACTGACTCCTTGGGGCAACAGTTAGTGGGCGATCTAGCCCCAAAAGTAACGAAGATATTTATAGGTGCCGCGGATGCTATAAACAACCTCTCGATCCAGGGTAGCATTAACGACATTTACTGTCGATTAATAATCGACACCGGTGCTAGTCAAACGATTATTCATCCTAGTGTATTGCAGCGTTCCAATCTCAGATATAAACTAAATCCGTCCAGTGCAATAATCCAAGCGGTAAATGGAGAAACCTTTCCTGTTGACGGCATCGTCGAAGTATTGATCGAAATCGAGAATTTCTCTGCTCAGCATGTAGTTCTTGTGGCCCCGATATCTGACGAGTGCATTCTAGGAATTGATTTTCTAATTCGTCATGCGTGCAAACTCGACTTCGCCCGCTGCTTACTACAGCTCGGAGAACACACGTTTCATCTGGAGTCCCTGACGTGCAAGAACCTAGAAGCTAAAACTATAAAAGAAATAACATTACCAGGTTACGGAGAATGTGTGGTGAAACTGTCATCGAACGTACCTGCTGGAGAAGATGTCCTAGTTCTTCCTAGTCCTTCAATGCAAGAAAAGGTCGGCATCGTTCCTACATTATCCAATTTAGAAAATGGCTGCGTCTTCTCTCGCCTTATCAACATTACCCCGAGTGAGATTGTAATACCACCAGGCACACACATTGGAGACTTGAGCCTGGAGCCTAAAATAATTGAAGTTAATGAGACATCGCCAAATCTAACAACAGGCTCACCTGACTTCGACGATATGTTCAAGCGTAGTTCTGCCTCATTGACCGATGACCAGCGAAGCCGTTTGTGAGAGTTATTACGACTTTATACTGATGTATTTTCCCTGTCAAAAACTGACCTTGGGCACACCACACTTCTAAGGCATAAAATCGACGTTGGAGAGGCGAGACCAATCAAACAGCCTCCACGAAGACTACCTCTTTCCCGTAGGTCAGAAGCCGAAAGCATGTTGCAAGAGATGATCGGACAAGGAATCGTAAGGCCATCTAAAAGCTCGTGGAGCAGTCCGGTGGTGCTAGTCAAGAAAAAAGACGGCACCTATCGCTTTTGTGTAGACTATAGGAAGTTGAACGAGGTCACCAAGAAGGATTCGTACCCTCTACCACGGATCGACTTGACCCTGGATGCCTTAGGAGATTCCCGGTGGTTCAGCACATTGGATCTACAATCCGGATATTGGCAGGTAGAAGTAGATGATCCGGACAAAGAGAAAACAGCCTTTACTACGGGGGTTGGCTTGTATGAATTTAATGTCATGCCGTTCGGACTAACAAATGCGCCGGCCACTTTCCAACGCCTAATGGAGCTAGTGCTAAGCGGGATTCCATATACCACCTGCCTAGTTTATCTGGATGACATTATTGTACACGGCAAGACATTTGAGAACATGCTCGACCATCTTAACCTTGTTTTCCAGAGACTCCGGAAAGCGGGACTAAAGCTATCCCCTGCAAAATGTCACCTGAGCAGGGATGAGGTCAAGTTCCTGGGACATGTAGTATCTCGTGAGGGAATTTCAACCGACCCTGAGAAAATTTTAGCCGTCCAAAATTGGCCCCAACCCCGCAGTAGGACGGAAGTCCAGTCATTTTTAGGTCTGTGTGCCTATTACCGACGCTTCATAAAAGACTTTTCGGCCGTTGCAAAACCACTAACGGCTCTTACCGAGAAAAATGCTCGATACAATTGGACCGAAGCCTGTGAAGCAGCATTCATACGACTGAAAGAGAAACTTACAACCGCACCGATCCTAGCCCAGCCGAATGAGTTCGGTACATTCATCCTGGATACCGACGCTAGCTATTTCGCGTGGGGAGCCGTACTCTCGCAAGAACAGCACGGAGCAGAGAAGGTAATAGAGTACTACAGCAAGACACTGAGTCGCCCCGAGACGAACTACTGTGTGACCAGGAAAGAACTTCTTGCTGTTGTGAAGGCTGTCGCACACTTCCAACCTTATCTTCTGGGTCGCCACTTCATTTTGCGGACAGATCATGCTTCATTGCGATGGCTCGTGAATTTTCGAGAACCCGAAGGTCAAATAGCGCGGTGGCTAGAAGTATTGCAGAGATTTGACTTCGAAATTCAACATCGTGCTGGAGCGAGACATGGAAATGCCGATTCACTGTCAAGGAGACCCTGCACCACTACTAACTGCAAATACTGTACACGCCTCGAAGATAGAGAAAACATAATGGTACGAGTGGCCGTGATGCAAGAGGACATTGGAACCCTCCAAGAACAAGACGAGAAGCTAAAAATCGTCAAGGACTGGCTAAAAAAGGGCGAACGGCCGCCTCGCGAACGTGTGACACACCTTCACCCAGATCTTAAGGCATATTGGTCGATGTTCTCTATCCTTTCCATCAAGGATAACGTTGCATGTCGCTGCTACACAGATCCTTCAGGAACGCGTTACCAGATACTTCTGCCAACGTCTAAACGCGACGAAGTTTTAAAACATCTACACGATAGCTCAACCGGTGGCCACCTTGGTATCGAGAAGACCCTACAGAAAATTAAGTCGAGATACTACTGGGTAAATTGTACTGATGACGTTAAGAACTGGTGCCAGCGTTGCTCTATTTGCCAACAAAGAAAAGGACCTATGCCCAAAACAAAGGCAAAACTTCAAATTTATAACGTAGGTGCCCCTTGGGAACGAATCGCGATTGACATACTCGGCCCACTGCCTACATCCAGTAGAGGTAATCGCTACATCCTAGCTACAATGGATTATTTCACGAAGTGGCCCGAAGTTATTGCACTTCCCGACCAAACAACCGAAGTAGTAGTGGAAGCGCTGATCGAGAATGTGTTTTCCCGTTTTGGAACACCTTTGCAAATCCACTCAGATCAAGGCCGGAATTTCGAATCTTCCATCTTTCGACAGGTTCTAACTAGATTCGGGATCGAGAAAACCCGGACGACACCCTTACATCCGCAATCCGATGGCATGGTGGAGAGGTTCAACAGAACGATTCTCGACTACCTGTCGAAGTTTGTCGCTGAAAATCAGAGAGATTGGGATGAGCATCTACCGTTTCTTTTATTAGCCTACCGGACATCCGTACATGAAACCACACAGCAAACTCCGGCGATGTTGACATTTGGTCGTGAACTCCGCCTGCCTGTAGAGTTATATAATGGGGTACCACCTTACACGGAGGCTTCGACTACGGACTATTTATACAATCTTCGAAACCGAATAGAAACTGTCTATGAATTCAACCGAAACCGTCTGGGAAGAAGCAGTAGAATAATGAAGGAACGCTATGACTTAACGGCGAAAGCAAACCCGTTTAAAGTGGATGATCTTGTTTGGCTCTACAATCCTAAACGAAGAAAAGGAATGTGCCCCAAATTGCAAAGAAATTGGGAAGGACCTTACAAGGTATTGGCAGTGTTAAGTGACGTGACCTACAGAATCCAAAAGGAGTTTGGAAAGAATCGGAAAAATCCTGCGGTGATACATCGAAACCGACTTGCGCCATATCATAGCTCCTAGTTCATCATAGTTCTTCGACCTAAGTGCCTACATAATAAACCGCCACAAGTAATCAAATAAACGATTAGGCTACTCCACTATCGTACTGCGCCTACCATATTAGGGCGAGTCAGAGGCGCCCTAAAACCTCTGCCGTTCCAGAGTTGGGGTGAGCTGGTCGTGCCGCATAATGAAACGCGTTCGCTGTCGGAAATGCCAACGGCTCTACCCCAACACTACGAATCTAACTCGGTGCAACCAGAGATGAAGAAGAACCAAGCTAAAGACGAATTATTATCCTGACGAAAAGAAAATATGACACTAACAAACTAATAGTATAACCTAAAATAGCCGTAACATAAATTTAATTACCTCATTATAGAATTTTTGTTAATCAAATCTTCTTGTATCTCTTACATCTGCCCGTATTTGGAGTGTTTGAGCCAGCGGAGCCCAACTGCACGAGGAAGACTGGATACATCATCCTTCCAGAGGCCGAGGCTACGAATGCTCTGAGCTGAGGACAGCTCTTTCTATCGGTGGGGAGCCGTGTGACGTTACCTACAAGACAAAATAAAAATAATAAGAAGAAAACACCCGACACCATTTAAAAAAAATATTTACCTGGATTTGATGTACGAAAATTTCACTAAAAGATCCTCAACTGGCGGGTGTCCTACGCCGAATGCGTCCTCGTCCCACATCGACGTACAGATGGCTCTTCTGAAAAGGAAATGATGTTAGATATAGGGTCCAACGAGTAAAAACAAAAAACGATGACTTACCAGCGATGACAAGAAGAGATTTTTAGCTTCAGCCATCTTGAATATGCAACGCAGCAAGAGACAGAAAGAAACGTGAATTTACCTGAAATAGAAAATTGTAAATTAGAATTGAAGTAAAAGTTGTATAAGAAACCATTATTTGAAGTGTTTTAAATTAAGTCACCAAAGAAAAACGGAGCCGACAATAATTTCTCAAGACGGCAAAGAGTAAGTGTTTGAAGTTTTTGACTAACCGACACTAAAATAAATTGCGAAAGAAAAACAAAAAAGGGGAATTCAAACGATCGCCCAACTAGCACGGCGCGTAAGTTATACGCGGATTGATCGCATCGCGGAAGGAATTCGTCGAGGCTTAGTCGATTGACCTTGGAGAGGTCAACAGGACACGATACCGAAAAAACTCCAAAAGTGACGAAATTTATGAAAATTAATTAAGTCACGCACTAACACACACTGCCAATCCGGATAACACTACAAATTTAAATTTATTTTGGGCACGTTGGTCGCACTAACTACTTTTGTAGAATTTCGGCACTACCTCAGGAAACCCAGCGGGGCGCTGATAAATCCAACAACTTCCCCAACTCGGTGGCCTGAAGTAAGCAACCTCAAAAAGAAGTAAAGGAGCACTTTCATCTGTCGCGGCGTTACATATTTGCACCACTGCACTTTTCGCAATAACTTTAGGGACATCTTACCACTAAACACTAACCTAAAACACACTTTGCATTGCCGGGGTCTAAACTTTACTGCACTATCCAACGCGACAGCTTCGTAGTTTAAACCATTTTATTTTCATTGCGGCGATATAACACTGAGCACTAGATATCGGTTTGTTTTTTTTTGGAGTCACTTCACTTCGCACTAGTAAAAGTCGAAACATTTCCCGTTCGACAGTCTGAATAACCAACGAGAAATTTAAAACTGGGTCAAGGGATTCCTGCACTACTTAACCGTATACGCACAATAACACCAGGAATCACAGAATTTACTGCCAAAACAATCGAAAAACAATCACGACACGGCACTGCACGTAACGACTCCGTTTATTTGTTTTTACCGGTAATTGTTTTGGGCTGTACTCGCTTGCGTTGTTGTTGACGCTGCTCCGCGGTAGTTATTTGCCCTCCATCAGCTGTTTCGGCTGCATTTACAATCTTGCCTGCAAAATAATTAACTGGCTATTTCCTCGGCCTGACTGTCAGCATAACCCGCACTCATATTTGCCGCTGCTTCATTGTTAGATCACACCTGAAAACAAAATCCCTCTCGGAAATATAAAGAAAAAATTGAAACTTGTAACAATATGTTTGTAGTCAATTTTGCACATATTTTGACTAAGGAATATTGTTTATAACAATTGAATTTGTTATAAACAATTAAAAACAGCATTGAAAATAAATTGTTATAACTAATATTCCTTAGTCAAAATATGTGCAGAATCGTCTCTTATAATATTTTGACAATGTTCAAAAAATCATTCAAGAATTACCTTCTACAGTACTTCCATTACTTAAAAAAAAAAGTAATGGTTAATGGAAAATACTTCCATTACTTTTGAAAAATGTAATGGTTAATGTAAATTTTTAACATTACTTTTGAAAAAGTAATGGTTAATGTAAATTTTTTACATTACTCATTACAAAAGTAATGGTTAATGTAAATTGTTTTACATTACTCATTACAAAAGTAATGGTTAATGTAAACTTTTTACATTAATATTTTCGCAACTCTGAATGTAAGTGAATACATTCATTTCCTAATATGTCTTCTACATCGTCCGGGTATTTATTAACTAGTGTATTTGCTTGATTTCTCAACTCATTCATATCCATTTCAGATAAATTATCAAAGAAACTGAAGTTTAAGTAAAGCTCTTCGTATATGCTTTTACGTCCGGCTAATTGTACGCTCAGAGTATCGAAAATGGGATAGTAAATATTAGTTCGAAAATTTTCTTGCCCAGAAACATGTACTCTTTCGTTTGCCCGTGACTCGTCTGGCTGAAGTTTTCTGATTTTTTTGCGATGAGTATCATAACGATAATAACCATGGACTCCAGATAGTGTCTTGGCTTTTTCTTCATATTAAGAAAATTGTTTATCTCGCATTCCTTGAAGAAAAAAAGCCAAAGAACCATAAATTTGGACAACGGATGATAAATCGACTTAAGAATCCTGAAGTTTTTTACTGGCAGCATTGACACGATCTAAAATTTGCGTTATAAACAATGACTAGACTGCTTTCTGCAATTAAATCCAATGCAGACCAACGAGTTTCAGACAGACTTTTAAGCCTTAGATTTGTACGTTGCACTAAGATCTCTTTCTCTCTCTTAAATAAATCATAAGCCCCCCTATAGCCTACGCCCACTATGATCTACGTACACTATCATCGCATGCCGTAGGCACTTGCACCAGCTAGTAAGTACATAAATGTTGTTTTTTTATAAATTGAACGTTCGTTCAAATTCTTAGTTGAATAAAAATAAAAATTTTCAAGTTACATAAAATTATGTTTTTTAATTTTTGAAAATATTTCAAATTTGTAGATATAGTTTAAAATTTTTTTCGAATTTCAATAATATTCGACCATTGAAGTTATTGAAAAATTTTCCAAAATTTTTTTTCACTTTTCGATAAACATTTTTATTTTTTAATATTATTCTGATGATTCATCAAATTAGAACAAAAATAAAAGATTCAATTTCTAATGAAAAATTGCTTTTATAAGCAAAAATAGTTCTGTGGCTTTTAAATAAATACCCAAGAGATTTTTATTAAAAGCCGATATTGATAAATTAGAAAATTAAAAGCATACTTACAATCTTAAAACTAAGTTCAATAATAAAATTATTTAATATGATTTACTGAAAACTTTTCATACATTAATAACAAAACGAATCCAAGTCAATTATTAATTTAAATTATACTTGTATTTTTGCACCTTCAAAATTCTGTCGTCCTAGGCCCAGGCCTCACGGGCCTAGGCGTAAATCCATCACTGTATGTAGCGCGTAGTCTCAGTCGTTAAGCCTCCAATCTAGCGCTTTCTTATTATATCTATTAAATGGGGTATAATTATTTTGAAATAAAAACTATTAGATTTTTATTTTTAATAGACTTCACTCTCTGAGGTATCTGGTCAGACTCAAATTTATATTTACAATTTTTGTATCCTACTTTACAATTAATACATAGATAGTTTGTTTATAATTTTCTATGTATAGAGTACAGTATTTTATTGTCAATGACTGAATGATTATTATTATTATATTTTTTATAGTGTTTGTGTTTCACACTATTCAAAATTTACCGAAGTATACAGGTTGACCAAAATATATTTCACAAGTGGATTTATTTAAAATATTTTATTGAAATAATATAATCAAACTTCGCGACAAAACGAAAACTAGATGAAAATCCAACAAAATTAAACACCGAACTAGGCTGTATCAATTTATGATCACTTACACTGTCCCGCTAACCTTGCGATAAAATATTTTCAAAAATGCACAAAATGTGCAGGAAATATTCACATGACCCGAGTGAATTTTTAAACTAAAAATCAAAACAAAACTTGTTAAACTCAGAAATTCTTATATTTAAGAAATTCTCATATTTTTACGTTGCTCGAGATTAACAAGTGTTGTTTTGATTTTTAGTTTAAAAATTCACTCGGGTCATGTGAATATTTCCTGCACATTTTGTGCATTTTTGGAAACTTTTTTTTTGTTTGGAGGAGGTGGGAGGTAGGGGTTAAAGCTAACTTTTCTATTGTTGGACCGATTTCGATGATTCTTTTTTTGTTGGGTAGAGTATATTTCCCAATTGGTACTATTTCAACATTGTCTTTTTTGGGAGGATTGATGATTAGGACGGACGATTCCTTTTGCTATGTACTGAGAATATTTCGCCATTAGTACCAAGTCAACAAATTTATTGCTCGGGTGGGGGTAGGAGAAAGGATAATTGTTTTTGTATTGTTTACAATATATTCTTCCATTGGTACCTGGATAGAAATTTATGGAGTGCGGTGGGGTTGGTGGAGTAGTGGAATCTAAAATCGTATCGCTTGAACTTATTTGAATGATTCGTTTATTGCTGAATAGACTTTCTTGCTCTATTTTTATCATGATAGAAATTGTGGCTTAGGGTATTAGTGAGAGGTGGGGCGTCACCTAGCTTCCCAAGGACCAACTTAAAAGCATAAAATAATATTAACATCATATATATTACGATATTTTGAAGTCGGTGCAAGTCAAATAAATAAAACAACTACAACAAAAGTATTTGATACTCCTTCTTTATGATTCCTTGAGCTGAAATTTTTAGGTAGTTTGATATATGATATTGTATCATCGATTTTGGTTGGGTTGTAGTTTTATTTGTTGAATTCGCACCCGACTTCAAAATATCATTATATATACAAGGTATTATTTTATTATTTTTAGCGCTTTTTGTGAATTCGGTTCAAAGCCCTCTTTAACAATAGAGGTTGGCCTGAGGATGAGATATATGTATATATATATATATATGGGTATACCGATGCATTGGCAGGATACAGTAGGTCGTAATTGACGGTATTTTGAGTAATAGGGCGTCTTTTCAAATTGATTTATTGCCCGGAAATTGTTAACTCGGGGGTTTTTGAGGTCGCTGATTATAAATCCGATATCAGAATTGCAAAAATCCAAGATGGCGACCCAATACAGCGTATACGTGGTTGATCACTTGAAAGCCACCATCTACAACCCCCCATCTGGATATTTAAAAGTGACACACGGTATTCAAAAGTAGAGTTTTCAAACTTCATTTCATCAAGAAAGAATGCCATGTATATATATATATATATAAATATATATATATATATATATATATATATATATATATATATATATATATATATATATATAATCAATATTTGTTTGTTTGTTCGTATTTTATACGCTGCCATACCGTTCATCCCATTGCGACAAAACTTTGTCAGCTTATTGATCGCTGTTGCGGGAAAGTTATAGGCATAGTACAATTAACTTACAGTAGGTGATGCGAATGTTGTATCGGGATATGTATTAAAAAGAACATTTCTGCAATTCTACAATATTTTATTTTCTTTGAACATAATTTAAAAATTGACAGCATATGTCAATCGCAGTTTATCGTACATATATTAAACAAAATCTAATTATTATCATCGATGCCTAGTACGTTTATGCTTAAATTATCAAATTAATATTTCACAAGTGAATTAATATGGAATTAATTATTGCTAACTTGTTAGTGTGTCAGTGCCGTTAAGATTAAACAAATACAACAGATGAAGCTACCGTAGAGTGAAGTTATTCGCAGGTCATTTTGATTTTTGACGAGTAGCAGGAAGTTCTTCTAACAATGCCGATCAATGTGAGTGAATTGAAATCGAAATTATTTAGTCCAAGCGCTAATTTTTTTTAGAATTTATATCGTGTTAATTGCTTCGTCAAATACGCCTCCCAAACGTCCGCCACTTAAAAGATCAACTAGCGCAGCACGTTGAAATAAGCGAATTCGAGCATCACAAATAAACGAGGAACGGCAAGCGAGCAATGAAGCAGATCGTTTACGAATCACTTATTCACGTGCATCAGAATCAGAAAACCAACATGCAGCGAGAATTGAAAGAGAATTGAGGTCACCTTTTCCCTGTGTGGGTTAGTTTTCAACAAGGTACGAAGGTTTTTGAAGCTCGTGATATCATTCCTGGTTGACATTCATCTGTCCACAAAATTCGGTTCAGGAACGCTCTGTCGTCAATGTCGCGTTTCAGAAGCCAAGTGCTAAATTTCAGTCTCCTCTCGGAATCTCCTTCCAGTAGTCCTTGGGCTGGGTGATGGTGATATGGACGTAATCCCCTTCGATGAATAAGCCTCCAAACCTAAGACACGACACTCCTAATCGCCTTGCGACTCGTTTCGTGCTCGTCTCAGGGTCCTGCCTCACGATGGTGATTATTTGGTGCTCGACGTCGGCAGAGTTCCCGAAGTTTCGGGTCATGTCTCCATGTCGTGCGAAGTTACACGTCCTGTTTCTCTTAGCCTTTTGAAAGTCCGTGTAAATACCCTTCTTTGGGGTGCTCGCCGGTTAGGGAATCTGATACTGCTGGAATATCAGTATCAGATTCCCTAACCGGCGAGCACCCCAAAGAAGGGTATTAACACGGACTTTCAAAAGGCTAAGAGAAACAGGACGCTCTCTCTTTTCCGTTTACTACACCATAAATGTTAATACTATCCGCGTATTCCTGAAATGTAAATTCTACCACTTTTTAATAATTTTTGCTTAAAAACACCCACACTTATTGATTTCTTTTTCAACTATGATAGGTATTCTTGCTGACTGACCCTCTTTTATAACAAAATTTACATCAGGTACGAGTAACAGAGCGCCAGTATACAAGAGTGTGAATTCTGGGTACCACAAGCTAATATCGAAAATAAAACAAAATTACACTAACATTTTTATAAATTTTTTGCAGCAATAATTAAAATTAATTACCTGTTAACCCAAAACAGACATTATCCACCTTTTATCTTAAAAATTTTGTTTCTTTAAAGAATTTCCTACCTAAATTGCAATAACACAACTAGGTACTCAGGGAGTTCTAAGGATGCGGTTTTTCTAATCCTGTGTCTACCTTGCCATGTTGTACCTTTTTTAGAAAGGTTGTAAGATGGGCAATCTAATCAAAGTAAAAAAGAGGTATACTAATTACATGAATTTCGGAGAAAAATTGGGAAAATTCTGAATTTTAGGTAATTGCAAAGCATTTTTTTCACTTTTAGAAGTGACTGTACCTGCAATGATAGGAGTTAAATTAACATTGTTGACAATTTTGGAAAGGTCATTCAGATAGTAGTTTTTAAGCGTTTGTTTGGTGTGGCTGTATTGGACCGACAGATCAAGAGATAAAAATAAAACCATACCATGAAAAACTGATATTTATGAATCACCCTGTAACTCCCAAACGGTTGAGATTGCCCCCCATGCCATACAATTTTTGTTGTTCCAGTTGAGATTTTAGCACGTCAGATCTGAAACACCCTCTATATCTTGTATTTGCCGGTATTTTGAGTAATAGGGCGTGCTTTCCAGAATTAAAAAATAACAAGGACATAATGTTTAAAAAAAACTGTACCAGAAAGTTTTTTCTCGACAAACACTTGCTGGAAGTCATTTATTTAAAAAGTAAAAGCACTTGTTTTGCTTCCTTAAAACAGGAGTAATAATTTCTTTGGAATGGTGATCGCTTGCACTTTCGGTCGAAACATTCATCATTTTCTTTGAGCGACCATCATCCCAAAGAAATTATTACACCTGTTTTGTGGAAGTAAAACAAGTACTTTTATTCTTTCATTAAAAAAAAAAACTGTACTTTGTGAAAAAGGTCAGTTGGCAACCCTATATAAAGTAATGAAGTTATTAAGAAGTAAGCATTGTCAGAAAGTTTGAAAAATATTACATTTCAAAAAATAATACAAATAATCATAAATCTATGTAAATCAAGCATGTCAAACTCAAAAGCGTTCATGTTGGCCACAAAAAATAAAAAAAATCTATTATCATAGAAACGCAGGTTTATTTCGAGGTACCAGTATAAAAAAACAAAAACAATATTAATTTTGTCTTTAAATCTGAATCGCACTGGAATTCAATAACATCCATTTGCGGATGATTCGATATTTATTAAGGAAATCTAGTACAACAAGGACGACATGTTTTTCAAATATTTAAAATCTACAAATCTTGTTCCAAATTTAGTCCTAAGGCTTAACAGTCATTGAATCTAATGAACTCATTGCATTCACCGTAAAACTGCGCACGACTCTGAAGACAATCTGGAATGTGTTTTGCCTTCCGGCTTTTGAAGTACAGCCTTCTAGCTAGTTTGAGCGTCAATTTTCAGCTCAAATTTATATAGTTAGTATAAGTGTTTCGTTATGTCGACCATGAAGAATAAATCTTGCTTGTGGCTTGATTTTTAGTTATTAAAAACTGATATATTTAATCTGTCAAGTCCCAGAATTGTTAAAGAACCTTGAAGCAGGATAGTTGATCTTCAATTATCTTCAGTTATTTTAACACCTTTAATATAAGTGCAGTTAGGACGCTCTGATCCTCGCTGCAGGGCCTTTGAGCAGGTGTCAGCTTATCTAAGAAAAGTTCAGACCGTCACTTCAAGAGTGAGCAGAGAGAGAAAGAGAGGCGATCGACTCAGCACGAGCAATTCAAAAAAAGTAAAACCTTATAAAATAAAACACTGAATAAAAGTGGTAATACAGCCACTTCAGCAAAAGACAACCGATTCGATTTTGTCTGAACATATTAGGTGGGGTCTGGTTTGAAGCCGCGTCTTAAGAATAACTTTGAAAGCCCCAGCAGCGTTGATGTCAATCAGATTACATTACAAGAGTAACACGCTGAGTAACTATCCGTTACTTAACATCGGTCGTTGTAAGTATTATATTTGAATCCTATTTCAAGCTGCTACCTGTCTTACAATAGGAGAATAACTAGAACAATAGAAAGCAGTGCCTCCCAGAAAAAACGTTGGTGCATATTAACTTTGATGCAGATTTCAATCGCCCCCGCAATGACATTAGTATTGCGTATTGTTTATTAGAATTTAAGAATATGACGGAGAAAAAAAACAATGATAAGCATCTTATAAAATGCATATAATTTAGATTCTGAGATATCAAACTAAATATCCAATGCTGGAGGATGGACGAAAGAGTCAAAAGTTTTCTACGATACGGCGATTCTCACCTGGATATTTTCAAGTGTTAGCTACACCTCCAAGCTACCGGGCAATGCATCCTAGAACGCAGCTAACTAATTCGGGAGGAGATAATCGCTTGAAAAATCTCCTAACTCCAAGGTTGTAGTAAGCCATGCCGAGAGGGTTCTTCGAAAGTAAAATATTCTTTTAAAATAGTGTGATTCATTGACTCAACCCAATTCGAAATAAATTTTGCCCGTTTCAAATATAGAAGCGTAAGATTGATTAAATAACATAAGTATGTACATAAAATTTCAGTTAAATATATTCATTAAATTTTTAAAACAAACAATATTTCGTAAAACATTACCAATAGAAACAAAAATTTTTTTAAGTAACTTAAAATTTCAAAAGGTCTCGTTGACAAAATATCCATGACCGCCAATATTACTTCTCAATTCGTTCAAAATAAATTTGACGAAAACAGAAAATATCGCAAGGCCGTTCATATAACTTCTTCTGCGGTCGGTACCAATTTGAATCAGTCTTTGAATTTCGGTCTGGCGGTTACGGTCACGTATTTTTAGGGTTTCTTTATTTCGGTACCATTTCATTTCGATCGCTCTATTTCGGTACACTTTAAATTTCAGTTTTAATGTCGGTACCGAAATCAAAACAGGTTAAAACAACCTAAATATCACAGGTTTCGGTCCCGTTTCGACCTCCTGCATAACAGTACCACCTCAAAAGTTTCTCCTTGATTTGTGGACTTCATTTTTATTTAAATTATTCCAAAAGCAGCTGTAGCAGTCGGGCCCGTCGAAATTAAGCTTCTTTTCATCAGAAAAGATAACGTGTTCCCACTCTGGCTTCCAAGCAGAGGTTGGATGTAATGATTATTTTTTGGAATGAATTGCTTTTATTTATGAATTGACCGTTTTTAATTCCTAATTACATATGGGAATTAGTAATTAAATCTTTTAATTCCTTATTTAATGATTGATGCTATTAATTTTTACCAAATTAAATGAAATTTTGCTTATAATAATGCACAACACTTAAATGAAATAAAGTATTTAAGGAAATAACATTTTTGTAATTAATAATTCCTTTAATTACTAAATTACTTCTTTTAATTCCTATTTTAATTCAAAAGATATTTAAATTCATTTAATGATTAAAATACACTACTCAAAACAATTAAGGGAACAAAAAAAATATCTAAATTTTTTAGTGATTTTTGACGATCGATCTGCGGATTTACAGGGCTATTGTGCGTACATTGAGGTGTAAAAATTCCTACAAACCTTAGCCATTCCATCAGTATTTGCTAAGATGAGGTCAATTTACCAAAACAAGGAAAAAAGTCACTTTTTTTGACTTTTTCAAAATTGAAATTACGGATAAAAAAAATTATTATTTTTTATGTCTTGATGGATTCTTTTAGGAAATTTATTCCAGTTTCCGAAACTGCCCTTAAATTTTCTGTACGATCATTGGTTGCTGAGATATCGATGGTTCAATACAAAAATGTCCTTTTTCGTTTAATATCGGATATCTCCGCGACAAATCGACGTATCAAGGATTTCAAAAAAGATAATTAAAGCTGAATTAGCAGGCTATCTGGTTCATAAGGTGGTCAAATAAAAAAAAAATTTCCGAGTCCGTGCACCAAAAAAAATGACTAAAAATTTTGAAATTTTTTTCTTCCGCTATTCCTTTGGATTGCGTGAGCACCGTGGCCTTTAAAATTTTTTGGCTGAAAGTTTCAAAAACTAGAGTTCTGGAGATCAGATCCTCGATACGATTATTTCTCGCTTAGATACAGCCCGTGAAAAATCACTAAAAAATTTAGATATTTTTTTTTGTTCCCTTAATTGTTTTGAGTAGTTTATTTAAAAATGAAAACGTCTAATTCTTTATTACTTTTTGTAATTAGGTAGTTATAGTCGTAATTACTAATTCCTTTATGTAATTAGGAATTAATCGAAGTAATCATTTCTTGGAATTGTATTTAAGCTGCAATTCATTCTTCCATTTTATATTTTTTGTGTTGCTTAAATGTATACAATGTGTTGTTTTGTAAAGGGAAGCTGCAATTTTTCTTTTATTTGTCTTGAAGTCAGCTGATATTTTGTTGCTTCCTGAATTATTCGCCCTCTTTGACGAGTGTTAACTTTTGTAGCCATTTTTTCGATAATATTCACCTATTTTAAAAAATTTTAATAACTGTTTCAGATCTTTGCTATTTTCGAATTAGAGTAACCCATTTATTTAATGATTTTCCTTTGCACAACAAAGTTCCAAATTTATATAAAAAATGAAACCCTAAATTCTTATTTCACAATATTGTCAAATGCGTTTAAATGAATCTTTAACTCAAAAATGGCTGCTTCCAATAAAAACTGTAGTTACTACAGCATCCAGCTAACATATGTTACTACATTGAATTTATGCGATTAATTACATGAATAATATTCAAGAAAATTCGGTTACCTCAACTATCCACACGGTTTACACTTGAAAAAGAAAATTCAAACTCTTCAGTACTTATATGTACAGATAGCACACGCATATCGTATCATAAAATATGAGGCCGTCAAAGAAAAATGTAGCTGATGCGGCAGTTTTATGAAATTGTGATGAATATAAAGATATTATCGGTACTTGGACGAAACGTCTGTGGATTCGAAAGTGGATATTAAAAAGGGAAGCGTGTGGAGCATTTAAACAAATTATGAGTGAATGAAAAATTGAAGATCCGATACAAATGCGGAATTTTTTTGCGAATGACAGAAAATTTTATTATTAGTTCCAAATTTTTCTGCCAGTGAATTAAGAGCACTTACTACTCTACTAATCTTTCTACTCTATAATGATATTTCGGAGAACTAGTATCCCAAAGCGTTGGAAGTATTTCATATTCGATAATGAGTTTTTTAATATCCTCCCTGTCCCATAATTCTTTAGCTTCCATTTCGTTAAACAAAAAACATACACATACATAGATACAGGGTGTTCGGAAAATGTGTAGGAAACGCTATACCAATGGGTTCTTTGAAGTGTCCTGTTCAAAATTTTCTTCCATAAGGTCGCAAGCTGTACAGATTTGTTGCCACAATTGCTCTACTGACACGGTCCTTTAAATGACTCCATAGATAAAAGTCTAATGGATTCAGATCAGGAGATCTTGCTCGCCAAACACGCCGTGACCAATCCATCTCGTTCCATAGCTTCGTTCAGGTACTGTCAGACCTGTACCGAGAATTGGGCAGGAGTGTCATCGTGCATAAACCACGAAGACGTAGCAAGGCTAGTGGAATATGCTCGTCTAATTCTTCGTCAAGGGGGCCACACAAGCACTCCAAATAAGTATTCCCATTAATAACGGGTAACTGAACTGGTCCCAATATTCGGCCACCAATAATTCCACACCAAATATTTATTTTAAAGGAATATTGGTGACTATTTGGGAGGATTGCTATAGGATTTTGATCCGCCCATAAATGGAGATTGTGGAAGTTGACAACCCCATCTTTTGTAAATGTCGCCTAGTCAGTGAAAATAATTTTTGAGATAAATTCTCTATCACTTTCTTGGCGATTTAGCAACCAATCACAAAAGAGATTTTTACTTGCATAATCTCTTTGCTGAAGGTAATGCACCGGTTGGAAATGGTATGGGTGATACTGGTGCCTTCGCAAAAATTATGAACTGTGCTGTTTGATACACCAATCTGCAATTCTTCTTGTACATATGCGGTAATTGTAAGCAACTAACCCCAATACACGGCCTTCCACACCAGGTATTTGCTGTCATAGGAACGGGCACGACATGACCCAGTTTCTGCTAACCTTCAGCGGATAACCCCAAATGTTGAGCTATGTGGAACGCGTCTGCCGGGGTATCTTTCTCGATACAACTGTCGGGCTAAAGAAGTACTCCTTCCAGTCTCACCATAAATGAGCAGCATGTCAACATTCTCTTCATTTGTGAAGGAATTGTTAGGCATTATGTTAAATTCAAAATCGTAATCCGTATCCAAAATCGAAAACCAAATCCGTAATCCAAGTATAGTTACCGTAAATCTGAAAAACCAGAAAATTCAAGACCCAAAACCAATAAAAATCCAAAAACAAGCAAATCGAAATACAAATCTTTAACAAATTCAAGCAGAAGTCGTAACGAATAAACAAAACGATAAAAAGAACGCATTAACAGCTCAGATATCAGATTTTGAAGGGGGAGGGTTCATTTGAGGTGGGGCTGGGGGTGGTATAGAAGAAAATGTTAACCACCACTTTAGGGGTGAATCACCACACTACAAAATATTCACTTAAAATATTCTGAAAGTTGACCGCAATCCTACTCCAGCAAGTTATTCTTGAAGCACAACACATATAAAAAAATCCACAAAAACAGTTGTAGTTCTGTCAGTTTTCGAATTTTATTCACTTCTCGCGTAGCGCACGAATATTTTGACCGCGAATAAATGGAATGATCGTTTACACTTGGAATTTTATTCACTCTCCTGATATATGGGGAATATTCTGCATGTGCCTAGAACTTATGTTCTTTTCCGTTTGAATATTCTTGATACAAAATTTCAGGAATTAAATTCACTTGTGCATCAGGAAGGTTTACATCACCTTTGTGAATATATTGCTTGAATAAAAAGTCTAGCGGTTGAATAATATTCGTACACTATCTGAGAGAGAAGTTCGCGAAAAAATTCCAAATGTAAACCGTCCCTAAGTATCTGTTTATCCAAATAGTCCCATAAATGTGCAATGGGGTTTCGATCTGGGGATTGGGGAGGGTGATCCAACTGCTTATAGCAACCCCTCGGTCACAAGACGAGATTTCTGCTTAAGATCATTGTCTTGCTGGAAAATCCAAGTCCTAGTTGCAATTTTGATACACTGGGTTCCAAATAATTCCTCAAAATCTCTTAATGAACTTGTTTATTTATTGTGTTATCAATGGACGCCGCCATGCACAGCTATAGCATCACCGAAAGACCACCATGTTTAACGATACCTGATATTTTTTCTACCTCGTTCTTTCTACTCTATAATTGGTGGTTTACAGTCACAAAAAACTTCAAAATTGCTTTTATCGGAAAATAAAATGGTAGTCCAAAACGATAAATCACAATTTTCATAATTTTTTGAAAAGTTTAATCCTTTTCCTTTGTTGATCTTTGAAATATAGTTTTTTCTATGAACTCTTCCATATAGTCCATTATCATGCAAAGTTCTTACTTTTCACTAGTATTACTAATATTTTCAGCTATTTTGACTGCACTTGTTACGGGACTTTCTTTCACTTGTTTCACAGTTTCTCTTTCAGATAGTTTTTTTTTGCCCGTCCGGATCGCTCAAAATTGTGCACTGTTTTAAAAAAATTTGAATTTCTCAACAATTTTTTCACCGAGTTATGGCTTCTTTTAGCAATAACCGCAATTTCACGTGACTAGAGTTTATAGGGAATAGGAACCGTGTTAGAATTAACCACTTTAACCTCAGATTGATTTAAACTGGCGTACCACCTGAACAGACACATGAAAAACAATAATTTAAATCTTTGCCGAGTTTATATTTTTACATAAATTATTTTCAAAATTATATAACATAACAACAACAAAATTAAATAAGCGTCACTATGCCACGCCTTCCAGTTTACTTCTGGTTGCAGTCTAAAAACTTCTGTGCTTCCATCTAACAATTAAAAGTATTATAAAAATGAAATAAGATGTAGCTCAATTATCTCACCTGAACAAAGCGAAAAACTTCTATCAAAGCTTCAGCTGGTTCTCTACAATTTCCCTGTAATGAAGATGGATTGAAACCTCCATTGCCACGTTTTCCCCAATCAGTTGTAAATGTTAACTAATATTAGTTATTAAAATATTATATAAAATTTAATAATATTTTTATTGTAATTTCAGCTTAACATTTTACCTGAGAATAGGACGATATAATTAAACTAGAGAGAAAAATGGTAGCTAGAATAAACCGAAGTGATTCCATTTTCTAAGATCCTTACTAACTGATAACTCTTCCTTAACTTACGACTGATTTTTATAGTCCTGGAAAAGTTCTATGGCTTCAAGCAATTAGTGTTTTGTCTGGAAATGATTGCTTTTCGGGGGGCTGTTGCAAACAGGCTAAATGACACTCAGGATGGAGGGAAAATCATTTAAATACCAAGATATATTTTTGATAGTACATTATATGTACATATATTGAAAGCTTCTTCTCTATCTAACTCCCACCATGGAACCACAAATTAAAAATAGAAACTTACCAACTACCATTTAGGTGCTCCTATTAATTGACAAATATTAGGGATTTGAAAGATCAGAATGCCAATTTTTTAAATTTAGATAAAAAGTCATGGTCATTAATTACGTCATTTCATGCTTTCCGTCTTTGAAAATTCTTTAAAAAAAATGCGAACACGGCAATACCTCAAGTTGTTTAAAGTTTATCAACTTAAGTGAGATCATTACATTACAATATCCTTAACAGGAATTACAGATCTACCCATGTAGAAACAATGAGGAATCCGTGGCCGGTCCAAAATTACCATGTATCTATCCAGTTTTGGGACAACCAGGTCAATTTTGGTTTTACTTTGAAATGATTTCAACAAGATTGGTTCTAACTCTTCGCTCAAGGATGCATTTTAATCTTGGAATAAAGCTGGTGAGTGACGTGCAAACGAGGTCTCATGGGCATACTTAACATCCAATGGCCGGAGGTCATTGCCAACGAAGACGTACCCAAACTTACAGGCCAAGACAGGACAGATACAGTGAGCGAAATTCCCATAAAAACGTCGGAAATGTCCCTAACTTTCAATTAATTTTCCGTATGTTATAAAGATGACATTATCAGTTAGTAAAACAACATCTTTATTCGTTTTATCAGTTTACCGATATGACTATTTTCCGATCTGCGTTGTGAACATTTGTGTTTCAAACCATTTGTTTTCGAAGTTTACTAAGGCGGAGATTATAAGCGCGAAATTCCACCATGTTAAAATTAACCACTATAAAAACACCAGCGGCTTCACAAATATATAATATTTTTTACAAGTTTTTCTGGAAGATTTGTTTAAAGGGAAGGTAAACTGCTTTATTTATTACCACATAATTTTTGAAGTTAAGTTTTTTTTCTTCTTCAGTTTTTTCAACATGCCACGTGGAAAGATTTTATCAATGGAAGAATAAAATAGTTTTTAAAAAAAAAGTTGAACCGACTTCACAAAAAAAAGTGAAGAACAGTGTAGTATTGTAAGTGATTCAAATAAATCTGTTTATAACATGGTAGACACCAATAAAGTATCTCAACTATTAAGTAACAATATTCCTCTATTTTACGGTGAAAAAAACGCCAGCGTTAGAACATGAAGTCCGGGTGTTTATTCAATGCATATCTCAATTGAAAGAATGTCTAATGCAAGAGACATTTTAATTTTTTTGAACCTAATTTCGACTAAATTTAGGGATCGTGCCTTTGACGTGATTTATGGTACCTCTTTTAATTCAGTAACAGAACTGGCATCTCTGTTAAAAGAAAAATTTTGTGACCAGCAAACCTATACCACATTATCAGAAAAGTTAAATAAGCTGCGACAATTACCGGGGGAATCTGTTCGCGAATTCATTAATAGATTGGAAAAAGTATATAACCAGTGTATTAAAAGGGGTTGCGAAGAATATTCAACAGCAGAAACTGTAATTAAAGATCAGACGGAGAAAGTTGCTGTCCATGTAATGAACATGGGAGTGTCAAATCCAAATTTTAAAGTTTTCTTGTACACTAGTGGTGAAGAAAAAAAAAACTTAAAAAACTTGCAGAAATACTTGAATATTTAGAGAACGCTAATAATTTTCAAACTTTATACCTTCTCAAAATTCACAAATACCGCAAAATTCCGCACAACATTATGATGGACAGCCTCAGAACAGTGTTCTCAATCAGTCTAATAGTCACACATTAGCCACTAACGATAGTTCAAACCCTTGAGAGGTAAAATACAGAGGGATAAGGTATGGATTCTGCAATAAACCTAATCACACATACGCGGAATGTAGAACTAGAAAGAATACTCCATTCTGTACTAAATGCCGAAGGTATGGTCATGACTTTCACTCTTGTTATAAGCAAACTCATAATTGTAATTTCGGAACATCTAATGCTCCTCAACGTCCACTAAATTCATCCAGTCACAAAGTAACTTGACGATCGCCACCTCCTAACAAAAAGGAAGTAAGTGTGAATTTCGTAGAGGGAAATGGGCAAATGATTTATGGTCCGACAACCTTAGAAATATGCGAGTTTTGTGACAGGACTACGCATGACACTGAGGATTGTCATCTAAGAATACGTTGGGAGGAGAGAGCAGACAGTGCCCAACGCAGTAATGAATCGGGAAACTAAGTACGGGCTGTCACTCTAGCCCGTCCTTTAAAAACATAGAGTGCCAGCCCCAAGCCATCAGATGTAACACAAGCTTAACAATTGACGTTGCGTTAAAAAACCCAATAACATTTTTAGTTGATAGTGGCGCAGATATTAGCATTATTAAAAAGGGTGTTCTCAACCCTTAAACGCCAATAGTCTCAAAAGAAGGAACTACCATAAATACAGTATTTGAAACAGGTAGGCCACTGGGCACATGTACCAGTGAAATATTATTAAATGAACCGAAATAATGCAAACTTCATGTTATTGAAGATCTTTCCCATATAGAGGAAGATGGTATTCTCGGTTATTATAATAGAGAAGGACCACAAAACTCACTCTTGTTCCTAGGTAATGAAAAAAATGAATCGATACCGATAGGTATTAATTCTAAATTAATTAAAAATGCTCCGAGATTCGTCATTGTATCGGAGGATAAGAGTCAAGAAGACAAAAGAACTTCCCTGCCTATGCTGGAATGGAAACCTCGCACACATAGGGAACCTGCCCGGAAGAGCATTCGAACCGAGGATACAGCGGGAGAAAACTTGCGGTTAGTCAATAATGTCGGGTATACCCTTAGAATATATAACAACAGGAAAGGCCCTCATCTGTGAAACCGTGTACGTGCGATCGGCATTTGGCTTTTAGGCGAGGTGAGGACGGAGAGCTCTTCTCCTTAGTTTGCGAACTGTCAAAGTGATTATCGTGAATTATTTGATGGTTAAACAATTTTGTTTTGTAATTCCATATAAAGTTCCGAGTGTTTTTTACTCTTTATTTTAGTGCAATATATTAGAAAACTGTAAAGCTAATAGCTTTCAACTTTTTGAACTGTAGACAGTGTACTTTAATAGTGAAGTTGTGGAAATGAAGTGCGCGGTTTTGTGTTGTGCAAACAATCGGCGTTGTACACGTGGAATATCGTTTTTCAGGGAAGTTTTGCATTAAAATAATGTTTTGTTAGTTCTTAAGCTTGATATAATTGCATTGACACGTTAAAAAACAACGACGGAACGTAAAGAAAAGTGAAGTTTTCTTGGCGTTCTTAGTTTGTTTACTGAGATCGAATTTTTTGCTTCTCCTTAGCTAACCCAGTGGCTCGTGATTTAACTTTTATAAAGGGACACTAAAAACTTAAATTCGTGATTAAAATGTTTAAAAGTTTTTATTTAATTTTGCAACATATATTCGCTAAAAAAAGAAAATCATTCGCAATTCCTTGGAGCAATTGTAAAATGCGATTACGCTCTAATTTCCAATTAATTTTGGCCCACCTCTAGAAATGTCGCTGTTTTACTACTGCCATGACGAAAACAAACACAACTCAATGATTCAACTACACCAAGAAAAGTGCCGAGGTTTTTTGGCTTTAGGGCCTCTCCTTATAGTTATATACTCTAAGGGTATACCAAAAGCATGAGTAAGCCGGTTAACAAAAAGACTTTGAGAGAAATCATGTTACTGGCGAGGTCAGAACCAGTGTTGCCGCCGAGCTTAATTTTTTTGTATCCAAATTTTACGATTTAAATAAATATATTTCATACACTTGTAACGGAAGCTGTAAATATATTTTAAATTTTGTTGAAATTTTTTAGTAACTAATATAAGGCAAGGTTAAGAATTTATTTATTTATTTTTACCCATTGTTATATTATTGTAGGAGTGTTAACAACCTTTTTTTAATTCACTAATGCACAATGCTCGATAGCAAGCAAATGTACTTGCTCTTCTTGAATTTTCCTACTGCAGATACCATAATTGGTATCTGCTAAACTGTCCTGCCAAATAAGTTTGAATAAAATTCTTTGCAAAACAACAACTTTCGAGGTGGTATAAAATAAAATTCGTAAACCTTATATGTAAATTAAGATTTAATTTTATTTAAAAGCTTTTCTTAGTTTAAACATTTCCAGAAATCTTTCCTGAACACAAGAGCTAGTTTCATCGAAAACCTTTGTAACTAGCACAAGGGCTTTGGCCGTAATTACATACGTAGTTTCGTCCACTATACGAGAAATCTCCCCAAGGCCTTTTCATCCAAAGAGTACTAGTCAACAGTACTAGTCAACTATAATGAAATGGAATAGATTTGCCGCCGTCGTGTGTTCATAAGTTAAAACGCTTTTTTAGATTTTTCTCACTACTTTAAGGGAAAATGTATCCATTGCGGAAAAGAAGTATCCATGTATCCAAAATAAAAATTCTACAAAAAATGTATCTAAATGGATACATTTGGATCCAAGTGGCATCACTGGTCAGAACAAATGTTGGAAGCTCATACTACTTTAAATACAAAGATGCTCTGTCTCTCGCAAGAGATAGAAACCGGCATCTTTTTAGGAAATAGTTTGGTACAACCTCGGCATGGGAAAATTTTTGTGAGTGTAGTAAATATTAATTCGGAACCCAAAAGGATTACAGAAAAGTAAAGTTGGAAGACATACGAAACTTCATAGTGGCGCCACTAAAGGACCCTAATTATGATAAGTCAATCCCAGCATTATTATTAGGGCTTCACGATACTCGAGATAAATCTCGCTGCCGGTATCGGTCTCGACACGATACCGAGACCGGCAGCGAGACCAATATCATTGGTAACAGTACGATACCGAGAGCGAGATTGAGGTGACGAGAGTGGACGAGATATTAGTTTTTATCATTTTATTGTGGAAAATTTCTTTTAGTTGTTTCAGCTTTTACGTCGCTCCGAAAAATTCCAATTGTGTGATTTATGGGTCATATAAGTATACACTGCTCTCCCCAATCGCTTCTTTCTACATTATTTCCTTCTTCAGATATTTGCGCTTTATCCCCAATAGCAAACAAGAGCCTTTGCTACCTTATTTTGACGATGGAAATATGACGAAAATGCATATATACATAGATATATCACTTGTCCTCGCTCCCCGTTATTCCACCGAAATACCCTTTTTTTATCTTGCCGAGAGCGAGATCGCATCGAGACTGGCCTTTATCTCGCCGAGATCGAGATCGAGAGCGAGATCGTCTTCACCTTGACAAGACCAAGACCGAAGTCTGCCAAAGTCTCGGTCTTGTCTCGGTGCCGTGAAGCCCTAATTATTATCTATTAAGAAAAGTGCCAAATATCTTTATGAGGATCAAAGGACAAGATTATTGATGGAAAAGTTAACCCTTCCTGAAGACTTAAATAAGCAAGAACTGGGAAGAATACTCGAAATTTGTGAAGAGTATAACGATATTCTTCAATTTGCCGGGTGATATGTTGACATACACGGATGCGATAGTTCACACAGTTCCAGTTAAACCTGATCAACCACCGATAAACCAAAGGGCGTACCGTTTACCAGAGGTGCACAGAGAGGTAATTCACAAGCAAGTGGAGGAAATGTTGCACAATGACATTGTTCATCATTCGACATCCCTTATAACAGTCCATTATTGGTAGTGCCAAAAAGCCTGGCCCAGATGGCGAAAAGCGCTGGCGCGTTGTGGTTGATTTTAGGAAATTTAACGGCATTACAATAAAGGATAGATTTCCATTACCACGTATTAAAGATATTTTAGATCAATTAGGTCACGCTCGATACTTTTCTACGTTGGACTTGGCGAATGGATACCACCAGGTGAAGGTTGCTAGGGAAGAGAGAGAAAAGACAGCGTTCAGCACTCCCTACAAGCATTTTGAGTCAAAGCCGGAACCGACACGAAATCCAGTAAAAAATACGTGTATGCCTAACTCACTGCTAAAGTTACGAGTAACTAACTGCAACATATTAAAAGTTGCATACCCTCCCAATACACTCGTAAAATTACTTCAGCTTAACCATTGCTTATTCGCTTTTCATGACGAACAAATTATTCAATCCCATTGTGGAAACACAATTTTGCAAAGCTCTATTATTCAATCAGGTATTTTGGTCCTTAACAGTTCGTGTTCATTCGTTGTTAATGGCTTCGAATTACCAGTAGAGAGAAGCCTATAGAGCACCGTTCGAAATTATAATGAAGCGAAAGACATATTTGAATTTTTTAATCTTAGCCATCTTCTTGGTAATACCACAAAAATTTCCTTTACACTATATCGAAACCTCACGATTCATGAAAAAATTAGTGAATTTAAGGAAGTTCAAGAGGCCATAAACTAAAACCTCGATGAGATGGTTAATGATCTCAATCAGGCCAACTCCCAAGCCCAAGACAACTTCCACAACATTCACCTTTTAGGAAACTCTGGGCTTATTGCGGCAGTTCTACTATTAATTATATTTCTGCTGTTAACAAATAAGATTACAAAGGGTAGACGTCATACTGCTCCTGAGGTAAACACTATGAACCGCTCACCCATAACCGTAGTCCAACCTCGGCCTCCCATCAGTACGATAATTCCTGTCGAAGAACCACATGAAGAGCCCCCCATAATTTTGTCTGAAATAAAAGGCACTCGCCAGAAATAATTTAGAGTCAGAATGGGTGGACCAACATAGAGTAATATTGTTACGACAAACACTAATCGTATCAAGTTGGCTTGATTTTGCTTGACTAGCAAGCGTTAAAAAAACAGTAGTAGATCTAATCACGAAATAATTTGGCAAAAAAAAATCCACAACTTAAATAAGGTAATTCTGCTTATCTTGAAATTTAAATTAAGATAAGTTGTAAGAAAGTGAATAATAATTATAATATGTCAAACTATCCTGAAATAAAATAACAGTGATCTTACATGACAAACAGGAAATTTATATTTACACCAACTACATTTTAAACTATAGTTGTTATTCAAATAGCAAAACAGAAACAATCTTTCGCTTTTTGGCCAACCTTTCAGCTGTTAAATAAAATAAAAGTAAATAAAATAAAATAAATTTTAACATAACGGGTGTTTTTGTAATAATTCTTGAATATTTATATTTTGGCAACAACGGATCAGAAAAAGTGAAAATACGAAAAGCCAAAATACAACACCTCCTTTCCCACCAGATCAGAGTGGGAAGCAGGTCCACCTTAATGGGCGGAGGCAGTGCATATCTACACTGACGGCTCCAAACTGGCAGGCAGGGTAGTATTCGGAAATCATGGCTATAAAGGTAGCCGCGGACCGTCTGAAACATTTAACGCTGCCTGCAGATAGCATCTGTATATTTACAGATAGTCAAGCCGACATAACCGATATAACCGAGTATCTGAAAGTACGGCTCATCTGGGTGCCTGGACATAGTGATATTCCGGGAAACTGTAGAGCCGACGAACTAGCGAGAATCGGTACTACTCGTCCTGCCTCGGACATTAACTACCAGCTGGGAAAGCCACTGGCCAGATTTCATAAACATCTCTCAGTATTGCAAATGTTAGTTGGCAGTAGGAACACACCTGCCTGATCAGCCGACAGATATGATCAAAGCTTGACCCTCAACAGTCAAGAGTGCTCATCTTACTCGGACGCAAATTATTTAGAATTACCGTGTCCGTTATTACGGGCCACGGTCTCGTAGGTAGACACGCCGATAAACTCGGCGGACCTTCAAACGACTTCAGTAGGAGTTGCCAGGACGAAGAGGAAGAGGAAACCATACTCCACCTCCTCTACAACTGCTCCCCTTTTTTGAAGAGCTAACTGAATTAGGCTGCACTGACGTCAGGGACCTAGTTCAATTTATCAGGAGCTCCAAATGGTTCCCGGAAATCTGTTAAGGCTAAACCTTTTCCGCCCCAGCCAATATTTATATTGACTCCTCGAGAACTAGATTCCAATGGAGACAAGGAACTGGATCGATGCACAGAGAGTAATAGGTAGACTCTCTTCTTTTCTAGGGGTTTATATGGGGTTTACATGCAGCCTTAACTGTGGTATCACACTGGGCCTCCTTGTCCTAAGTGTGCCTTTTTAGGCAGCCACTTCAACATAAAATAACCCTACATGTAGGAATGCTGGTGTTCCAAGCGTTGGGGTCCCTAGCCTTGCCCAACACTTAACCATGGCTTAAAAATCATACACTGGTTTGGTAGTCCCTAGCAAAGGTTGGCGAAGCTTCGGCTGAGCCATGAATGCCGATCCTGGCTTTTCTAATCAAAGCCCAAGTCTGAGCCAAAACTCAAAAGCAAGACTCTAGCCAAGCTTTGATTGCCAATCTGTGGCGTTCTAGTTTTTGTCCCACTCTAACCAGCGGCTTTCGATACTTAACATTATAATATTACATATAAGTAAATGAAGATCTTTATTTATTTATTTATAAATTATGAGAACAACCATGGGTCCTTCTGAATGGAAGATCGACACGATATCACTTACTCCACCGACGATTTTATTAATTGGAATTAGTGCTGATTGATTTTTTGAATTAAAGATTTTTATTGTAACTTACGAATTATTGTAATAGGAATACTGAAATTCTAAATTTTGATTTTAACTTGTGAAGTATAAAATGTTAAATGTTATCATGTCAAATAAGTTGTACGTAGGTAAATTCTGCAAATCGGATTCATGCTTAACACCTTCTGAAATTCGGTATATTAATAAGTGTCTTATCCTTCGAGCCCAAAAAGTACAAGGACATTACAAAATTTAATAAAACCTATACCACAAATAAAAATGTAAATACTCTTAAGTACCTTTTACAACCTGTAACCACTAAAAGTTAATGACGCCACACTTAAATCAATAAATTTGTAGAAACTGAAAACAACATAAAGACTATATAATTAACCACAATTTATTCACAAAGCTGATTGACGTCAATATACCTCTATTAACACCGCCGGCAATATTTTTTATCCTGTTCTAAATAAACAAATTACAGAGAATATCTTCACTGTAAGCAAAGCTTTAAATATTTTCGGTGTTAATTAAAGGTTTCAGTAGAATTAATTTTCTCTTTCAACTAATTGCGATAAGTATATGTAGTGGTGCTAATAATAACTGCAATTTGAATTGAATTTAAATCTATTTAAAACATTAACCCAGAGACCGATAAAACCAAAAATAGATTAGCCAATTCAAATTTAAAAACATCAAAGTATGAGGAATTTAATCAGGAAAGTCATGAAAATCGGTATGTACATGATACGTAGCGTTTTTTTAAGGTTTTGGAAAATTTAAGCACGCCTTGATTTGAATTAAATAATTTTTACAATTTTTTAAAGGTTTATGTTAAAAATAATAAGAAATATAAGCGGGACATGACATTCACCCTTAATGTATTGTTTAAAAAAAATAATTCCCGATAGAAAAATATGTTATTTTGCAAGGAGTATTGAGAGAGAATATTTGTTAATGATGATCAAAACAGTGAATTTTTTCACAAAAATTGTGGAAAACAATGATTATAATTATTAAACATTAACGGATAACAACCTTTTATTTAAAAATATTATTCCACAGAAGACTGTTTACATTGCTTATAACAATAACAATTTTGTTAAATGGCTATCGACACCAAAAAGATAGCAAATGCCAATTTTATTCATTAATTGAAAATGAATGGCTTTTATTTAAATTACCAATGAGGGAGAGTATTCTGTACAATATAAAAACATCATCAAAATCGACCGACATATTCTGCAACTCCCAATCACCTTTTTATCGTAATCTGTTGTCAGCAGAAAGCAACGATAATTCGCCGCTGGTGGGATTTGAACCTGGGACCTTCAGGGTGGGAGGCCAAAACGTTCTCACTTACTCCAACGACTGCACAAAGCTGTATTCAACAAAAAACGAATCGGTCTATGCGTTACAAAATTAGGATTCTTATTCATTAGTTTAGACCTTTAAAGTGTTTAAACACTGGTTCAAGTGACCACTCATCTGAGATCTCTTGATCTCTTCTGAAGGTTATAATATTGTATCTTGATATTTAAAAGGTTTTTCTTCTTAATTTTGTATTTAAGCTCCCTAAAAGTTCGATGAGTACGCAATAAGCCCTGTAAAAATCGAGTGTGGTTCAGGGTCGTTACGTTAAATTTATGAAATAATAATTATTGCCTAAGCTTCAAAAGTCATGTCGATTAGTGATAATTGTCGTTATATGATTGCTTGTTATGATCATGAAGTAGCAGATTTATTAAATTTTACAAATTCTTAAATTTATAATGCGATTTTTAGAATAGAAATCAACATGCGCTAGTGTTCTGCCTAAAAATGCAAAGCAAAATCTTAACTAAAATCGTAACTGAGTCACTCGAATAAGCTTCGGTGTATTTTCCCACTTAACTTTCTCAAACGTCAACCAGTTCCTGATCTAAATCAAGCAAAGCTATTTATTTTCAATCGAATTAAATTAAGGAAATTCCGTTGATTCCTTCTAAGTAGAATTCATATGACATTTAAAAATCGATTAAAGAGCGGAAGCAATTAAGATAATTTGTCTGTTTCCGAAAAGGTGGTAAAAGCAAAATCTAGTTAGCAAAACATACCATTACGCAAATACTCGACCACATTATTGTAGTTATTTTCACCAATTAATGGCTAATAAGTAATAAATTTCGGAGAACGCCTTGCGGGAATTTGTAGACCACAACCGCTATGAAAAAGAACCAAATAACTTGATCTTGACATTGAAAATATTTTTTCTTGACTGTTAACTTAATGTTCACAAGAAATTTAACTGTATACCGGTTTTCCACAAGACTTGAGAGTGCTCGAGATAGTGCAAGCTATAATTAAACTAGGAGTTGCTTAGCCGCTGTCGAACCCAAAATGCACTCAAAATAGACAGTATGATTAAGAGGTAAACCCAACATTTTTAACAAAGAAGAAAAATATATATTTGCTATATTCCAGTTCTCGTGGATTTAATTTAAACATTTGAAATTGAAGCATGAGCCCAATGCGGTGAATGTTTGCCATAAGGAAAATGCATTTAAATTGTGTACAAAAGCAAATACATATTAAATATGTAACATATATCAATAAACTATAGTTGATGCAACAAATCTAAAATTATTTGCACTCATAAATAAATTTACGGTCTTAAGTAGGCGCAGTTGTAATGATTGCACAAAATAAAAACGCGGGCATGTAGGTACTTCCAAAAAATATTTCAAAATATAAGCATTAAAACCTTCGTCAGGTTGCCATAAAATAACTGCCAACACTTGTACTGTTGGGAATTCCCTTAAATTTACGTAAACCAACCATTTGCAGCTGCGCTAGGTCAGTAAAACGCTAAGTTCAATGAACTAATAACTAAAGATTGGACATATTAAGGATTGCTATGAAGCACACACACGTGGTAGTTGGAATAAAAGGATAAACTTTAAAATATAAGAGATAAAAAATATTTTTTTTTAATTTGCCCTCTGAAATTGCCAGTCGCGGATATCTGATTCTGATACAGCCGACATCAAAATTTTTTTCTGTCGTCCCTGCGGTTGCTTTTGCTATCCTTTGTATATATATTAATTCCTAAAGGATTAAAATGTGCGTAATTAATAGTTGGAAGCGACTGGGTGAATTATTAAAGGTTGTTACTATTTGCACTAACGTGTATTTACGTGTACTTATGTATGTTAAACATTAGAAGTGTATTAATCAGGCTTTTAATTGCTTTATTAAATGGGGTGGAGGGGTTACCGCCCCCTTCCCCGCCAGGGAATACATTTGTAAAGTAGTACATAAAGTACGTAAAAGCGGAACTTTCCGAATTGAAAAGTATACGTAAATACACGTAAGTGCAAATGGTCACTTCCATTATTTTATTTTTATATATCTTTTGTTTTTCACTACGCCTATACCACAATTTTAAATTTTTATTACTTGTATCTGTTGCTGTGATTACTGTAATAAATATTACATTAAAGTTGTACAAACAACAACGATTTCAAATAATGTTCTGTCCATGGCTTCGAGTGATTTTTTATGTTCCATTGTGCATTCGTCCCAGAAGATAACTTTAGCTTGTTTTAGAATTTCACCCCGTCCAGATGCTCTGGAGATTTTACATACCGGGAATTGTTCTTCGGCTATATTCAAGGGAAGTAGTAGGGCGGAATGGGCAGTTCATCCTCCTTTCATGTGTGTCGGCAATGCCGGATGATGCCAGTGCAAGTGCAATGTGTTGTTTAGCACATACATACATATTTCTGCCAGCAATAGATTTATTAGAAACGTTTTCCCGGTGCCGCCTGGTAAGTCCAAGTAATTAATTCCGCCAGTGTTGCTGTTGATCCGGTCCATGATAACGTTGTAAATTTTTTTTTATTGTTATTGAGGAGTGGTTTGTTGTGAGCAATGTATTGAAGCAGTTCGTTGATGTTATGGCTTTTTTCCTTTGTAATTTCGAAGTTTAGAACACTGAAAGCATCTTGTCGTGGTGCTGGCATCCCAAGTTGTCTAAGGGCTGGTTTTTATTGCTAAACATTTATCTTCTAGGCGAATAAGTGTTTCATTGAAGATGTCGTCGTTGAATTCCATGGCCAGTTCTGGATGAGCTTGTCGGATTTGGTATAGTATGTCATCACTCATACTCTCTTTGAAGGAGTCCCATAGCTTTTTTGGATTCGATGGGTTACATATTGTTAACGTTATGGCGAATAAGTCTCTGACTTGCTCAACTGAGGTTGTGAGTGAGGCTTCTTGTAGTACTAATTCCAAGTGGTTGTCGTTTTTCAGTAGTCCTAGCGTTGGCATGCTTCTCTGTACGTCTGGCATAGGTAACCGCCAACAGTCTTGAAATCTGTGAAATTTGTTGGTCCCCGTATTTCGTGTAGCAACACTTGGAGATAGAAACATTCAGCGTTGTACGGATGTACGGCGTATACTCGGCCTAGTAGACTAAATTATCTTTCTAACAAAGTAAAAACATGTACAAGTAGGGTATGAATATTTTTACTTCATTGGAAAGATTGTTTTGTTTACTTCAAGTAGAACAAAACAATTTTTTCATAAAAGCAATAGTGTAGGCACTACGACGAGTTTAAAGAAAAATCACCCCCGGCTGCCATAAGAAGCAATTTAAACTAAACGAAATGTCAAACCACTTTGACCTTATGTGTGTGCGAAAAAATCGTCAGTTCATGGATTGTACTTTACGGAGGTTTTGGTACTACCCATTGATTATCTATTTCCAGTTAGTCACTGCTGTGTATTCGTATTTTTGCTGTGAAACCATCTTTTTTGGGTGATCGTTTTCTCTATTTGGGATAGCCATCATCTCCGGTTTGTGTGTCGTCCAAGTATGGTTTTGGGTATTTTTTTGTACATTTTCATTTCAAATGATCCGTGAATCATGTTCTTTACAACTATGACGTACAGCTTCGGATCTTCTTGTGGATTGGGAAATTCAGCTTGGATGATTTTATCGATATCTGTGGAATGAAATCTATCGTGTGAGTGAGGCAGTCCTCGTTTTTGCCATTCGATTGTGTACATCCAGCATCTAAATCTAACGCTTCCTATGACTATGATTAAATGGTTCGCGGAAGCGTGCGCTTTCACGTGCGACTTTCCGCCTTCATGTTTACACATACGTTCGTGACGAACCAAATGATGTTGACAATGGTATGATTGGAAATGATTTTATTTCGATATTTCGGATTTTTAACACGTAAAGTTCAGGAAATTGTTGATAAATTTCAATGAATAATGTCGTCTGAGCTTTATTCCAGTTTGACATTTTTAAAGTTTTTTTTGAAAAGTTTAATTTAATTTAATGATTTTGTTTAGTCACAAACTGTTTTTATTTTACCACACACAGTCTTTATTTAAACGCAAACTGTTTTTATTTCATTACACACAGCTGTTTTATTTAATCATACACAGTTTTTATTTAATCACACACAATTTTTATAAAGTCAGTTTTCTTCAATTAAATTTCGCGCTAAATTCATTTAGCTAGCAACTTGTTCACAAATGAAAATGAAACGCGGCCGTGACACCTGTTTCGTTCCGAAGCGCACGTCATTTTTAGTTTTCATGCGCTTAAGCGCATCGTGTAATCATGGTCAAAGATTTGGTATTTCGTATTTCGGGCTATTATGTCGTGTCGATCCATGGGGACTTGTTCGTATCTTCTTCTTCATTCATTTTTGGCCACGACGATTTGCATGTGAATGTTATGAAGAGGTCAGGTGGTCCATATTATCTTACGTATGTCATGGCATTTTGAGTGTGTTCGTGCATGTGTCTCGGACTTCCTATGTAAGATGAGGATAAGACTGCTGTAGCAGTAGCTACAAATTTAATATTTTATATTTTAAGTAAAAGCTTATTATTTGATTATATTATTAATAAAATATTTATATTAAAATCTACTTTAATAATATTCAATCAGACTGTACTGTCAAAAATATTTTAGTCAACCTGTACATTTCGATAAATTTTGAATAGTGTGAAACACAAACACTTTAAAAATTATCATAATCATTTATTCATTGACAATAAAATACTGTACTCAATACAAAGAAAATTTTAACAAACTATCTATGTATATAACGTAAAGTAGGATACAAAATAAATTGTAAATAATTTCAGTCTAGCCAGAACAACCGAACTGGTAACTTTACAAATAATAAAAAATAAGAGTTTTAAAATAATAAAAATATTTTTTTTATTATTATTATCAAATAAAATGTACCTAAAGTACTTATAGGTACAAGGAGGTTCTAGGATTGGGGACTCCACAACGAAAGGGACTACAACCTGATATATTTCATTACAACCAAGGAGCCCCATTCATCCTATACATACCCTCAACTGCCTTTGATCCAATGTCGTCAATGTTTTCGTAATTTATGATCGCGTCTCGAAGGTGGATATATTCTTCCGTGCGTAGTTTCTTCCGATTCAGTTTTATGTAAAGCATGCGTTCCGCTTCTATTTTTGTATACATATCTACCAGGAATTGTTGGAATAAAAAACGAGTGTTGAGAATGTGATTGTATGTTTCATTGTCTCTGATGATTAAACAGTAAGCATAGAGCTCCTTGAAAGTCACTTTCTTGTTTGCATCTATGCCTGTTTCAGGTTGGATTTGTTTCGCATTAAAATGATATCCGTCCCATCCGTACAGAAATATTAATGGATATTGAAGGGCATCATATGAACTGTGTGTCTCTGCAATGCGTTGTAGTCTTTCTCTTCTTCGTTGTACAATTATGTCACGGCTTGTTTTTTCATTATCCACAATTACGATGGCATTGTGGTCGCCAAGGGGGGGGGGGGGGGGGGGGGGGGCAGGTAGAGGCAGCTGCCCCATCTAGAAATTTTAAAAATGTAATCAAAGTCCTAAATTCATTCACTTGACTTGCTTAGCCAATAATTTTCTCACATCGAAATTTGTGGCTATACAAGGGTCCTGTGATTCCAAGTAGATACTTTCACTAAGGTATCGAAACTTTTTCCGATTATTTTAGGTATTGATGACTCACCGATACATGGATACTCGACGAGAATTACCGGGTTAATTTTAATTTACTGAATTATACACAATACAATATATGTAGACATGAAGTATGTTTTAAAAAACAAGTATGCCACAATCTTTGAAAGTATAATTATAGATTCTCACAAAAAAGAATTTTTGATAACTGATAATGTGAATCTTTTTTCTAATTTCCTCTTATAAACGAATAAGTAAGTATATAACGATGATTTATGCATTCTTAATACTCAAAATATATTATTTATACATCTGTTTCATTGATGGTATCAAATTTTCGAACGTGTCCGAGTACAGCACTCAGCAGGGTTTCAAAGACACGTACATTGGTTTATGCACCTGTGAACCTGTCCCTATTTATGAAGCATGTACAAAAATCAATAAAAATATATTAAATATGATTTTAATACTTATTTTCAACGCACTAATCTTACGATAGAATCTTCATATCGAAGAACTTGTAATTTTCTATATTATTTGTATTTTATTAATATTACTGCATACATACATACATGTAAAATGCTTTCTTATTATATACTTAATAAGAAAGCATTTTACATGTATGTATGTATGCAGCATTATCCAAAACATGAAACACATCCGGCAGGCGGCGCGGGAGATTCCATGAGCATACGGATGGTCCAGGCAAATCTGCACAGTGCCAAATAAGCATCAGCAGTATGCAGGAGTTTTGGCGAACAACAGTTAAACCCGGCTCTAATGCAGGAGCCCTGGGGTTTTCAGTAACCAAATTCGAGGCTAGGCCACGGGCGGCCGTCATAATTATCCGAAGTGTTAATCATATCCTCGTGAGCATTTTTATGTCCAAGGAACTTGTGGTGATCCTGATTGAGATCCCCGCAGAATGTAACATGCAGAAAATTTTCGTGTCACATACATTTCTCGAGACAGCCCGTTCGGTCCAACTGATGAAGTCCAGGAACTCATCAGTTACTGTGGAGGGACGATTGAGACGCGAACACCCTCTACATGGTTTGGGGCAGCAACAATATTAATGAAAGAGGTGAGCACCTGGTAAACTACCTAATCGATAAAAATATTGATATAGTGGGTGCAAACCTACTTTTATCACTGCAGCCCGAGAAGAAGTGCTGGTAGGGGCCTTTCCGAGTTCATAGATTTTCAAAAGATTTTCGAAAAATAAAAATGATCAATGAAATACAGTCTTTCGCCTCTTCATGCAAGGATTCAATTTATGGAATTTATATTGCACATGAGTAACGACTTGAGTTTCACTAATGAGGGTGTACGAAATAACCCTGATAATAAGCAAAAGTGACTGGAGGAGAAATACAGAATACAACAAGGCTTCAGACGACAGCTGGGTTAAATTATTGATACACCTAAGTAAGGATTTGGAAGTACAAATGACGGGAACACAGCGAGGAGGTTTTTTGAATACCCGAACATAACAGTGGATATTACCAAAGTGGACGTGGAAATTATAAAGATATTTAGGACCATATTAAATGTTCTTTCTTGTGGTTTTCCTATAAATGCGGCAAAATTTGGAACATATGCAGAACAAACAGAAATATTACAGAACAAAACGTTTTTAAGTTTTTAAATAACGTAAATAATTCATTGACTACTTCAAATTTTGTATATATACACTAGGGCTTCACGATACTCGAGATAAATCTCGCTGCCGGTATCGGTCTCGACACGGTACCGAGACCGGCAGCGAGACCAATATCATTGGTAACAGTACGATACCGAGAGCGAGATTGAGGTGACGAGAGTGGACGAGATATTAGTTTTTATCATTTTATTGTGGAAAATTTTTTTTAGTTGTTTCAGCTTTTACGTCGCTCCGAAAAATTCCAATTGTGTGATTTATGGGGCATATAAGTATACACTGCTCTCCCCAATCGCTTCTTTCTACATTATTTCCTTCTTCAGATATTTGCGCTTTATCCCCAATAGCAAACAAGAGCCTTTGCTACCTTATTTTGACGATGGAAATATGAAGAAAATGCATATATACATAGATATATCACTTGTCCACCGAAATACCCTTTTTTTATCTTGCCGAGAGCGAGATCGCATCGAGACTGGCCTTTATCTCGCCGAGATCGAGATCGAGAGCGAGATCGTCTTCACCTTGACGAGACCAAGACCGAGATCTGCCAAAGTCTCGGTCTTGTCTCGGTGCCGTGAAGCCCTAATATACACTAATCAAAACAATTAAGGGAACGAAAAAAATATCTAAATTTTATTTGCAAAGATGTGGTCAATTTACCAAAACAAGGAAAAAAGTCACTTTTTTTGACTTTTTCAAAATTGAAATTACGGATAAAAAAAAAATATTTTTTTTTGTCTTGACGGATTCTTTTAGGAAATTTATTCCAGTTTCCGAAACTGCCCTTAAATTTTCTGTACGATCATTGGTTGCTGAGATATCCATGGTTGAATACAAAAGTGTCCTTTTTCGATTAATATCGGATATCTCCGCGACAAGTCGACGTATCAAGGATTTCAAAAAAGATAATTAAAGCTGAATTAACAGGCTATCTGGTTCATAGGGTGGTCAAATAAAAAAAAAATTTTCCGAGTCCGTGCACCAAAAAAAATGACTAAAAATTTTGAAATTTTTTTCTTCCGCTATTCCTTTGGATTGCGTGAGCACCGTGGCCTTTAAAATTTTTTGGCTCAAACTTTCAAAAACTAGAGTTCTGGAGCTTTAAGATGTTTTTTTCAGATCCTCGATACGATTATTTCTCGCTTAAATACAGCCCGTCAAAAATCACTAAAAAATTTAGATATTTTTTTGTTCCCTTAATTGTTTTGATTAGTGTATTTTGTTGCACCCTGTAAACCAATTGAACTTTTTTTCAATTAATGAGTAATAATGTCAAGATTGATTTCCCAAAGTTTCATTATAATATCTTCAACACAACAAAAGTTACAGATTTTTGATAGCCACCAAGTCGTTTTGGCCCGCTGTGCGATGGTATCTTCCCAGCCATACTTATTCCATTAGTCAATTCGTTTATGCTTTGAACAGGATGCAAAGTATTCATGCCGTTACAACAGTAACTGAATGTCATGTAAAAGCAAGTTGCATGCCAGCTCCATGAAGTGAATGGAGTGAACGCAGCTAACACAACCATAACGCAAAAATTGGGCAACTTTCAACTTTAACGCAGCTCAACTACTTGACAGCTGGAACATTTTTATTTATGTTTACGACTTTTACAGTTTTATAACGTGCTTGGAGGAAAAATTAATTATGGAAGTTAAAAGATTATGGAATAAAATATAATTTTTCTGTCAAGATAATTGATATTTTTATTAAACAAATTTTACTCAAATGTAACTTTAACGCAACTACCAAAATGTATTCTGTTCAGCAGTTTAGAGTCAGCTATAATTGGGGCTACATACCGGTCTAATGGAAGAAAGTCTTGGTGGTATTTATCCCCAAACAAAGCAATAAGTCTCTAGAGCTTCCTAAATCATACAAACCAATCAAGCTTACCTTCACTTACTCAGTTCGCCTCACAAAAGGCAGATGAACAAAGACTACCTTATATAATCTTGTTAGCAAGATTGAGCCCTTCAAAAAATTGCTTCATGTGATCTTGTTGACATAGAAGGTGCTTTCGACAACACCAGATATGGATCCATATCTAGAGCTCTTACGCAGAGGGGTCTGGATTCTCATTCTGTAAATCCACCATGGGTTAGACCTCTCTGTGTAGCTTTTTAGCTATGTAAGCTTTGTTAACGGCAGTCGAGTATTCGGATGACCTTGCAATTATTGTTACGAGGAAGTTAGACTCGACTCTTACTAATTTAGTGAAATCAGCTCTGCGCACGGTTACTGACTGGTGCGCAAACGAAGATCTCACTATTAACACTGCCAAGACTATTCTTGTGCCGTTCACCAGAAGGGCCAGTTTGGACCTTCGCCCAATTTTGATCCAAGGCACGGCCATTGAGTACTCCAACGAGATGAAATACTTGGGAATTAAGCTCGATAAAAAACTTAATTGGGACACTTAGCTCATCCCTACCCTAAATAAGGCTACTTCCCCTGTACGTCTCTATCATAATACGGGTCGCAATAAGTGCCCCGAGAGTGTAGCTCACATTTAATATGCCGGTTGGTAACAGCGCACTCCTGGCATAGATGTGAGCACCGTAACGGACCACATGACTAAGGCACTGCGCTTCAGCAGAAGATTCAGGATTATCTTTCCTGAGCGATCAGACTGGTGCTGGTCTCTTTGGACTCAACGCTAAAGTTTCAATTAAATTGGGTAAATGGCCCATATACTTTACATTCGTGGAGTTTTTCTTCAAGGCTTATTAAAGAGTTCTTCGACACCCTCCAACAACTAGCTGCCCATAACAGGTCCAGAATGATCTTCAGTTGGGAATTTCTGAGCCCGGCTGCTATTGTATCCTCCCCAGTTAAAGACCTACTTGCCTACCTGAGGGTCGCTCAGCGTATTTTACAGTAGTAGGGGTTCTGGCAACAAAGCCCTTCTTGGGCGTAGTGCCCACCACATGGGTAATCCACATTAATAATAATAATAATAAGGATCATTTTATGGCAACTTTAACATATAAGTACTAAAGAAATTAATTAGAGTTGTCGGTGGAAGTGCTAACGTGTCAGCCTACCATCCCGGAGGGCTCAGGTTCGAACTCCACCGATGGATTCTTTTCTGCTGAAAACAGATTACGATAAAAAGTCGATTGGGGGTTACAGAGTATTGTAAGTTTTTCGGAATCCACCTTAAATTGTAACTCCTCTTGTAATCGTTGCCTCAAATTGGATGAAGTTCGTTTTCAGTGCATGCCAAAGTTTTGCAGTTTAAAGTATATTCGTACACATATTAAATTCAATACAACATTACTTTGAAAATTAAAAAAATGCAATGTGTAACATATTTTAAGCCAAAAGTCAAGAAAATTAGTTATAGCCGTTTATCTGGGCTATCTCTGCCTCACGCGGCGAGGAATACACTTGTTTACATAGGGACATAGAACCGATGACGCAGAAAATACATATGTCTTATGTGGCCGGAAACGACAAAGTTTTGTAAATATCAAAATTTTAATTTTTCATATTACGTTTACTACGATTTACATGATTAATTTTGCTCAAAACATCTATTCTTTAACTTTTAAGGGTAGGTTCTAGTCGAGCGGCCTGAAAATGGCTGAATTTTATGAATTTTTTTCTTACAGAAGAAGGTAAATAATGTATAATTTTTCAGCTATTAATACATTTACTTAAGTTCACAAAAAAATGTTTTTTAATTCTTTAAATTATAAAATTTGCGAGATATCCACGCACTTCTGGAGCTGTGTCGCGTGCATCGCGCTGCGCCGTGCAGGATTCCGCCTTCCTCTTTTATCTGAAACACAAAAATCAAAGTTATTTGCAAAGTAGAATAAATTTGGAGGCCATGGACCATTTTTAGACAAATTCAGTCATTTTTGATAAAATGGCGAATGTTTGAAGAAAAAAGCAGATTTTTTTGGCCCTTTTTTTGTCGTTCCTAGTGGTTAAAAAAATAGTACATATTAATATTTGTTCTTGAAAATGGTCCATGGTCCCCTAAATCCAATAATCTTTATTTAGTAGAAAAAATAAGTCAATCGGTTGAAGTGTTCGACTGCAACTCTGCACGGCGTGTCTTAAAACATGGTTTTGAAAAAAACGCGTTTAAAGTTTAACAAAGAAAAAACATGGGAAAAAATATAATTTTTGTTTCTTACAGCTAGTCAGCTGTTCCTAGACCATAGAGCAATCCTTTCTCTTCTTACTTCTTTCTTCTTACTTTCTTTCGAGAGAATCTTATCATCGAATTGAATTGTGCCAAAACGAAAGTTTTTCGAACACTTTGCAATTTGCGAAAAAAAAATATGTTTTTTTTTAAAACCGTTACGCATAACAAAAACTACAGTGATATAGATTTAGAGAGACACTTTTTATCGTGTTCAGCACATTTGTAGATTAACCTCAAGTAAAATCAAATTTAAGGCTCTAAATATATTACGCGAAATACTACGAGAAAATACAGTTCCCCAAACTTTCCCCCTTTTTTAGAGATTTTGGCATTAGGGATTTTATTTTTAGTTCAAATGAACTAGAACCATGTTGAAATCCCAAAGCAATTATAACAAATTTCAAAAATTACCTAATTTTAAGTAGTTTAAAGTTGAACTATGGTAGCTCATGCAGAAAATCCACTAAGATGTATTAAAATATTAATAATAAGAATAAAATAACCGAATATATACGAAATAACATATTCAATTTTTAATTATGTCGTTGAACCCCCCGGAATTGAGAATACAAATAGTCAAAGATTGAAACGAAACAACTTCGGTTCATTCCGTACTTCCGCATTAATTCTCAACTTGAAAACACGTCATTTTAATTATATGACATTTTTCAAATGAAATTTGCATTTATAGAAGGAAATACATTTGGGCGCATGCAGTCCTCCTGTTCATATAGGGTGTGGTTGCCCACCAATTTCAGTTTAAATCTTAGAATAAAGAACGAGAGGAAAGGCTATCTTAAGTAAAAACCCTGTACGTGTGATAAGCATTTTTCTTCTTGGCCAAGTGGCGAGTGGGTTAAGGGGGAATGTCGCCTGAAATGTCAAATTGGACCGAATGTCGCCTTGAAATCAAAGTCGTCTACGTAGTACTGAAATATTTGGGGACATAAGCAGTGTTTTTAAATAGTAAAATTAAGAAAATTAATAAAATATGGTCGGGCAAAGTTATATTATATTAAAAGTGTTATAAGAATATATTTTAAAAACACCTAATTTAAAATATTATCAAAATGAGTTGGCCTCTCCTGTATACAAGCATAATTTTACTACTTTCATGTTCGAAACGCACACATCGCTTGGGTTCTACTACATATAGCAAAATGCTTACATTTTTCCGAATGATGTCCTTTCCTCTAGTTCTTTATTCTTAAGCCCAGTATGCAGCTCAAGCGAAATTTTCGCTTGCCTCTTGGGCATATAAGTCGTCATGGAAAAAATGTGTGTAGAATTTGAGTGGAGACTCATTCAGTGACAAATTTTAATAATTAATTTTAATATTTAAACTGTGTATTTGTCTCAAAATTAATTATTTAAAATAGCTCAGAAAAACCTTTAACAATGACAACAAAATCTCAAGATCTGTCGAAATTTCGGTACGAAATAAATGTTTAGGCATTTAATCGCTGCGAAAAAATGTCTCCACTCCAAACAGCGCCATCTTTATTGCAATACCTTAACTTACATTTATTTTCGCTTGAGCTGCGTACTGCTTTGTGAAATTGGCAAACGAAAATTTCGGTCACACTTTTCGTGCGCGTTTTTTTTACATAGATTTGGTACAGTAAACGAAAATTTCGCTTGAGCTGCATACCGGGCTTAAGGTTTAAATATATAGTGCTGCAAAAACATCATAAATAATTTAACGTTTAAATTGAACTGTTGCCAACTTAACCTGCTTAATATGGCATTTGTTGTTGGAAAGCTCTCCGAAGCTCTCCAATTCAAATAAATGCGTTGGCGAATGTGCTTTAATCGGCTTGCAACTTAAGCCCGGTATTGTGTTCATTTAGCGGCTAAATTTTTAGCGGCGGACCTTTTCTTCATGTTAAATTTTTGACAGCAAAGTTATTTGTTTTGAACTATAGGTGGAACTTTAGACGATCAACTGTCGTACATTTTTGTTTATATTTTGTGTTTCACAGCTTAGTCAAATAAATTTGTTGACCGAAATGTGTGATGATTGTATATGGACAAAGATATGGTCCTGGTCAGATAAATCTGAAGATAAAACTTGCAATTGGGAAACAACTGCCATCTATAGGTGAAAACTAAACACACGTTTAGCTGCTAAAAACACAATACCGCCTTTCGGCTAAATATTTAGCGACGAAATTTCGCAGCTAAATTACCATACAAAATTTAGCCACTAAATGAACACAATAAAGAACTAGGTTTGCAACCAAAACTTTTGAATAAGAATGTACAGCAAATGAGCAAATCAATACAGAATACCTAAGCAGATTCTGTTTAGCAGAATACACGTGCGTTAACATTGACAGTTGAAAAGTGCCGGGATAATTATTTACGATGGAATTGTTTTCAGTTAAAAGGCAAGGTTTTAATTGTTTAAAATATTATTTTCTATTCTACATAATATATATTAACCTTTTTTAAAAGGTATAATGAGGAATCACTCCCAGATAGTAAGGAAAAAGAAGATGAAATCCTTACCAAATTGCTTAAGAAAGTGGAACGAAGAAAACGCAAATTGAAAAAATCAGAGGAGAATTTAGGTGATTTAAGCTTGAAAGATTATGATATTCCTGAAGATATAAAAGAAGAATATATAAATGAAACCAAGCATGTTGAGGCTGATAATAATCTATCGGGCATACTGCAAAGTCCACAGTTAGACGCGGAGGAAAAAAACCAGATAAATGACGATGAGAATTTCAAAGTGCTGGGGGATGATGTATTTTCTAAGAGAAAAAAAATTGATATGGTTCTGCCTCCATGGTTGGCGCATCCATCTATCATTGCAACAGATTTATCTGACCATTGCTTAGAACGAATTGAAGACATTCCATACCTTTCTAAGGAGGTAAAAGAGAACTTAAGTGGAATGCAAATAGATAAACTATTTCCAGTGCAAAGAGATGTTATACCGTGGCTTTTAGATGCTCACTCTAAGCCAACACCCTTTAGACCAAGGGATATTTGTGTATCAGCTCCCACTGGAAGTGGTAAAACATTAGCATTTGCTGTACCTATAGTAGAATTACTCTCTAAAAGAATAGAAAGAAAAATTAGAGCGCTTATAGTTCTTCCCGTAAGCGAACTGGCAATACAAGTGTACAAAGTATTTATGAAGCTGGCACATAACACCAGTCTTTCAGTTTGTCTATTGTCTAAGTCTGTTCAATTTGCAGCAGAGCAAAATAGATTGGTTGATGTTTTTAAGGGAAAATATTATTCCAAAGTAGACATTGTCATTACTACCCCTGGCAGATTGGTTGAACACTTGCATGCAACAAAGGGTTTCTGTTTAAAGAATTTGAAATTTCTCGTTATTGATGAAGCCGACAAGATAATGGACCAAATCTATCATAATTGGCTCTATCATTTGGATACTCATGTAAAGAGTACGTCAGACATGATGTTATCGGGTCGGCCAGTTGGGCTTAGTATAAATGATCTTGAGGGTGAAGCGCAACGTCAAGCTCATAAGTTATTATTTTCAGCCACTTTATCACAGGACCCCGAAAAATTACAAAATTTAAAACTTTTCCAACCAAAATTATTCACGTCAGTGATGGCAGTAGATTATCTTGCCGAAGCGTTAATTGTAAAGCCACAAGTAAATACTGAAAATAAAGTTTATGGCGAATTTGTTGGGAAGTATACAACACCGAATGAGCTTGTAGAAAAATACTGTATTACTGAAACCCGCATCAAACCTCTTACCCTTTTTTCATTGATTAAAGAAAACAAATGGACAAAATTCCTTTGTTTTACCAACACTGTCCAAGGCGCGCACAGGTTAGTAACTTAATAGTTTTTATGTCCAAGACACTGAATATTTTTTTTGCTAGGTTAGCATTCATTCTCGGATTTTTGCACTACAATCATTTAACAATAGCCGAACTTTCTGCATCTTTATCTCCCAAAGCGCGCTCCACAATTTTGAAAAAGTTTGCCGTAGGAGTTATAAATGGGTAAGTTAGACATCATCTAACTTAATACTAATATTTAAGACGATATTAATATTTTAAACGAGGGGACATTTAAGGTATTACTTAAGATACTTGTTAAATACGACTTTAAAGGCAAAAGTTTAACATTATTGTTGACTATATTATGTTCTGCGTAGCATAAATCCCCACGGCAGGTTATTTTAACTTTGTATGGGGCAAATAAATAAAATATTCAGGATAACGTTACTCTAATTCTCTGACTTAGAATATACGTGAATTTGATCGGCACGACTATAGTTTCCGTGGCACGCCGATTTGACGATGAATTTCGATAAAACACCCCAAAATAAAACGAAAATAATAAATAAATTTTTTTGATATCTGGCTTAGTTTTCAAAATATTTTAGTAACACATCACTTCGCGACTTGTCAAAATGGCCGAACTTAAACGTAGCGCGAACTTTTTTATTAAACTTTCTGGGAGGAAGAGGTGTATTAATTAGGCTTTTAGATCCTTTATTATCCCCCCTCCCTGCACGAGAATTTTTTTCAATAGGATTGAATATCCGTTTTGACAAGTCGCGAAGTGATGTGATAATAAAATTTCAAGATCGAATATCTCGAAAACTAAGCCAGATATCAACAAAATTTATTTAGTATTTTCCTTTTATTTTGGGGTGTTTTATGTAAATTCACCGTCAAATCGGTATTCCAGGGACACTAAAATATCGGTGTGTCCACGGAAACTATATTGAACGGTAATGCACGAAAAACTACTTTTCTAGATCGAAGCAAATAGCACCAAGGTTAATAATGACATACTTGATTCCGAGTTAGGTTGTCTTAAAGTGGCTGCCTAAGAAGACACACACGCCAACGAGGCCCATTGTGATACCACATTGAGGCTACAAAATTTTTACAAACCCCATAAAAAGCCTAAAAAATAAGAGGGTAAACTTGTTACCTTCTGTACACCCAGCCAGTTCCGTCTACAGTGGAACCAGTTCATAGTAAGTCAAAATGAATTTGGCTGGGATGGAAAATGTTCAGCCTTAACTCATCGTCGGGAACCATTTTGAACTCCTGATAAATCGGGCTAGGTTTCTAACATCAGTGGAGCCTAATTCGATTAATTCTTCAAAGAAGGAGGATCCCAAAAACCGGTTCCCCCGGTTGTCTAGGGCTGGGCAGTTACCGACGAGGTGAATTAAGGTTTCCTTTTCCCCCTCCTCATGGCAACTCCTACAGAAGGCGCGCCCAGTCTATCGGCGTGTCTACTTATGTGGTAGTGGCTCGTGATAACGGCTGCGGTACTGCTAATTGTTTTGCGTCCTAGTAGGATGAGCTCTCTTGACCGTTTAGGGTCAAGCTTTGGCCATATCTGTCGGGTAATCAGCCAGGTGTGTTCCTCCTGCCAATTAATGTTTGAAATCCTGAGAGACTTCTGTAACAGTTCCAGTTTGCATCTGGCCAGCGGTTTACCGAGCTGGTAGTTAATGTCCGAATCAGGACGAGTGGTGCCGATTCTTGCTAGTTCGTCGGCTCTGCAGTTGCCCGGAATATCACTATGTCCAGGCACCCAGATGAGCCATACTTTCAGATGCTCAGCTATGTCGTTTAGTATTGAGCGACATGTTACTACCGTTTTGGAGGTGGTGTATACTCCCGTGAGGGATGTAATAGCGGCCTGACTATCTGTGAAAATACATATTCTGTCTGTAGGTAGCGTTAGATGATTCAGGCGGTCCGCAGCTACCTTTATAGCCATGATCTCCGCTTGAAACACGCTGCAGTAGTCAGGCAAGCGGAATGAGACATCGAGGTCTAAATGTTCCGAGAAGATACCTCCACCTATTTTGCCTTCTAGTTTGGAGCCGTCAGTGTAAAGATGCACTGACTCCCCCCCAATTGGGGAGGACCCTCCTCCCATTCCGATCTGGTGGGAAAGAAGGAGCCGAATTTAGTCTCAGAGGCTTAGGCGAGGTATAGTCAATATTACTGGCAGTTCTTCTGTCCAAGATTTTGGAGTGACCGAAGTCAGTTCGTTTCCAGGTCTAGATTGAGTTAAGCCTAATGGAGAATAGTGTTCAGGGCTTTAGAATGTGTGGTTCTAAGGGCACCTGTTATTAACAGTGTTGCCATCCTCTAAACTTTATCCATTGCTTTGTGATGGGTCAAAATATTTAGTGCCGGCCACCAGCCACCCCATACATAAGTGTTTTATGTCTCCGAGGGAAGAGTATTAACTCTGTTTTGTTCGAGTTTATGCCCAAATCAGACTCATCACTCCATGATAATATCTTCGGCGTAAGCGATAACCTAGTGACCGGATAGTTCCAGGCCTGTGAGTAACTCATCCAGAATTATGTTCCATAAGAGTGGTGAAAGGATTCCTCCCTGAGAGGTACCTCTAGTTACCACTCTTTGGATATTGGATCTTCCCAAACTTGAAACGATGACCCTGCTTTTTAGCATGAGGTCAATAAGTTTAATGAGAGGATCGTCAAGTTCAAGCCTCCTTAAGGATGCCATTATCGCCTCTGACCTGATATTGTTAAAAGCACCCTCCATATCGAGGAAGGCTTCAAGTGAGTATTCTTTATGTAGTAGCGAAAGCTCTATGATTGTGGTAAGTTCGTGCAGGGCTGTCTCTACGGACTTACCTTTAGTGTATGCATGTTGCGAGAGAGACAACTTGGAAGGATTGATTGCCTTAGATATCTAAGATTCTCTCCAGGGTTTTGAGCAGGAAGGAGGAGAGACTAATGGGCCTAAAATCGTCGGGCTTATAGTGTGAGGCTCTTCCTCCTTTAGGGATAAAGAACACCGTCACCTTCGTCCATGAGGATGAAATATAGGTGAGGTTAATACAGGCCTCATAAATGACCATTATCCACGGAATCAGTATCTCGGAAGCTAATTGTAGTTCAGCTGAGATGATTCCATTTAATCCCGGGGATTTATAGGGCTTGAAGCTTCTTATCGCCCATTTCAGTTGCTGAGCACCCCGGAAAGTGCGTGTTTACTAGTAACTCCAGCGACTCAAGACTGGATGAAGTCCAACTACCATCACTTTTGGTGGATGTAGCAGTAGCTACAAATTTAATTTTTAATTAAAATTTCATAAGTTTGATTATATTATTAATAAAATATTTTTATTTAAAATCCACTTTAATAATATCCAATCAGACTGTACTGTCAAATATATTTTAGTCAACCTGTACACTTCGATAAATTTTGAATACTGCGAAACACAAACACTTTGAAATATATAATAATCATTTATTCATTGACAATAAAATACTGTACTCTATACAGAGAAAATATTTAACAAACTATCTATGATTTAAATGTAAAGTAGGATACAAAAAAAATGTAAATAGAATTTCAGTCTAACCAGATCTGCCGATCTGAAAGTATTAAAATTAATAAAAATAAAATGTATCTAAATAGTTTATAGGTACAAAGAGGTACTAGGATTTGGGATACACAACGATATGGACTACGCCCTCTTATATTCATTCATCAAGGAGGCTCCGTTAGAATACAGCTAGTTACCCCCAGCTGCAAACTGCCCAATGGGCACGGTGGTCGCTTAACACCCTGAATTGGGGGAGCTTGATCAAGAGAGTGATAGTCTCTCTGCCCGTCATCATTAGCCAGTCTAGAGTAAAAACTACATGACTGCTACCAGCCGCCCCACAGAGAGGGTGATGTGGACTTCCTACAGTATCCACAGTTACGGCACGCCAACCAAATTAATAATTTGAATCTGAATCTGTGAATCTGAAGGCATGCGACCTTGATTCCGAGTTACTATTATATTATTTAAATAATTTCATCTAAGAAATAAAATTTTACGTAATAAATCGAATCTTATGATGAATTGACAATGAAAAGTTGGAACAAAAATCGGTATTTTTACCCAAATAAGGTATCCCATGTATTTTGAAAATACATATTGTAAAATATTTCATTGATGTTAAATATTTCTTAACATATTGTTTGGTTGGTTTTCGAGGGGGAAAGACGTGTGTCTTCCTTGTACTGAGGCCTTTAGTGGTCCGCAGTACACCCCCTCGGCAGCGTACCCTAGAGTCCAATGTGGCGCCAACTGATCCCCGTAACGAATTGGATAATTCGATTATACCACGATTTCTTAACTTCTGCAAAATCTTCACAGTAGTATGTTCTTAAGATGCTAGATCTTTTTTGCGTAAGGCCTGGGCATTGACCGAGAACGTGTAATACGGTCTCGTCTTCTTCCCCACATCCCCTGCATAGACTGGTGTTCGTCCTTCCCGAAAACAATTTTGTATGTCTGGCAGCGTTGCCAAGTGGCGTGTAATTACCCCAAACTGGGGTAATTTATCTTAGTGCGGGTAAAGTGGTGGGTAAAAATTATTTGCGTGTAATGGCGTGTAAAACGCAAAAAAATATTTCCTATATTAATCTGAAAATCAGCGATAAAGAACACTAAGAACAGTGAATGAAAACAAAAGACACACGAAAGTCTACGGGAAATGAGTCGAGAAAAAAGACAAGGGAAAGACAATAGTTTCTTTTTGTAGCCCAAAAGAGAATTGCCTCGCGTCGCCAATAACTTTTTAATGTCTCATGTACCGTCGATCGTCGATCGTCGTACGCCTCTTGTTTCCATTCATCGTTATTGTCTTCCGCCTTTGAGTTCTGTTTCTATTTTTTATACGCTCAAAACAGTATTTAGTCGCCTTAAACTTTGTAAAACTGATGAGAGAAACAAACTAGGTACTGAAACAGTGGTGTCCATTTTAACAGCCCGACAAAAAATAGAGAGTGAAGGTGGCTGCGTATCATTTGAGTCTAGTCAGAAAATGATTAATGCAAAAGTATTTAGTATGTAATAACAGTTTTGTTTTTGTTACCTATATTGTTTTTATGAACTGTAAAATTTGTATTTATGAAGAATAAATTGTTTCTTTGCGGATTTGAGTTACTTTTTTAGTAGTTAATTCCTTTAATCATGTAAACAAAACAACAAAATCCTTGCGGGTAAAATGCGTGTATTTTGATTTTGGGGGCGGGTTTTTTGGCGAAATGCGGGTAAATTTGTGGGTAAAATATTTTTGTAGCATTGGCAACGCTGATGTCTGGTGATGTCGGATCCCTCCCATTTTTCTTTGTGCCTCCTCATGGATGGATATGGCCGGGTTGACATTATTGGAATGTCCTCATTAGCACCCCTTCACGCCAGCTCATTCGATTTTTCATTATCCTGGTACACCGCAGTGCCCCGCACATATATTAGGGTGACATCGTTTTGTCGCCCTAACTCCACGACTGTCTGTTTATGTAAACAGACCCTCACGGAGTTATTGTTTTGGATTTATTTCTGACATTGACACTCACCTCAAAGAGTATCCATCGATGGTCCGAGAATGATACCTCGTCAGATACATACCAATACTCAATCTCATCAGCAGTCCTCCCGTTCCCAAGTGTAATGTCTATAACTTGTTTCATGTTTTTATTAATAAAAGTTTTTATTATTACCCCTATTTATAATAAAATGTTCTGATTTTACTAAATATTCAAGTAGGACTTACCCCTGTCATTATTGTCCGTGCTGCCCCACACAGTATGATGTGCGTTTGCGTCACAGCCTATGACTAACCTAAAATTTTTGTCCTTTGCATACCTTACCATATTTTTCAGAGTTTCCGTGAGAGCGGATCCTCTTCATATGGAAAGTATGCTAATGCTAGTAGTAGCTTCTTTTGGTCTCGTCCTTTGCCGACTTCCCATTGTACAGCTATACAGTCACGGTCGCTAATCTGTGGAATAGAAATAGCGTGTATCTCTTTCTTAACAATTTTGCAAGCCTTTGGCATACCTTTGCTCAGGATATACCGTCATGATACACGTCATGATGACGGTTCCATCTTTTTTGGGTGGAGGTCTTGGGTTCCTCCACTCCAATTTTCCCTAGGATCTTTTCCTGACTGGGGACCCTTACGTTCCGATTTATCGGTACCATCGTTTAACTTGCGTCACCCATATCTTGTGAGATATCCGACAAACCCTCCGATGTCAAATCTTCCGGTTTTCCCAGTGAGTATAGCGATCCTATCGATCCCAACTCGCTTTCTACGTTTATGTCGGCGACCTTTTCGTAAAGCGACCCGAGGTCCTCTTCTTTAGTAGCTGTGGACGTACTAGGCTGTGGTTCACCCCGTTCAGCTACCGCTTTCTGTGGTTTTCCCTTGCCTCTTCCTTCTGAGATTTCGAAAGGGTATATTTAATTTTCCTGCTTAGGTAAAAAATGTTACCCTCCGTCATCTCCAATGCGCGGTTTTTCTCCTACACCTAGTTGGAGCCACTGACCCATCTTCTCTCTGACTTCCCGCTTGATAAGTTTCGAGCTCCATGTCCCGGTTTAACCTGTCTATAAAACTCAAAATCTCCCTCGTTTTCCTCGGGAGCCAGACCTAAATTCTATTTAACCTGGGCACGTAATTTTTCCCAACAACTTTAAGGTTGGCGCCGGCCAATAGTTCTTTACTTTCAATAACCTTGGACTTGATGTACTCCAGCGTACTCATGTTCACACAGGTTACCCTGAAGAGTCCATTGAAAAAGCCACTCCAGTGAAACCTTGAGCCCAAGTCCGATTCGCTCATCAAGGCTTCTATCTGCCAGTCCTCGAACTTTGTCGTTTGTCCACGATCTTGCCATCAGAGTGGTTTCTGTCTATTATTGCCACTTTCAGTGATTCACTTACTATTTCACTGAAAGTGGGTGCCCTTCCTCTTTTGGGTTTCTTCGGAGAGGAGGGAAAATTATCGGGATCATCAGATTCTGTAATTTTTCTCTTGTACTTTCCTGATTTGAAAAGACCTGCTTTTCTTAATTAGCTTGCACGGTTTCTGTACCTATTATATAGCTGACCTGTTGGTCTAGAACCGCCAACATAATATGTTTCACTTTTCTCTTGAGGGAAAAGTTCTGTAATACTGCACGCTACTTTTGTGAAACATTCTGTTGACATGAGGCGACTGACGTATTAACTAATAGAATACTTGAAGAAAGCGTTGAAACACAAATCTCATATCCCTTAGAATTTTAAGTAAATTAAATTCACGAAATATATTTTAAAGTAAAAAAAATTACATTTTCCTTTCGCCATTCTATTAGCTTTGATCAAAATAGCGCTTTGTCTCCAACGTCTTTATCAAATGAGAATATCCTGCTTAGTTCAATTTCCGTAATTGCTTTCAATGATTCAACCGCTATGTTAAATTCTATTTCCAGAAAAAAATTTATAAGATTCAGCCGCTTGCACTTCTTTAATAGTATTCACGTTCTAATTTTTCATTCCCCAGCAGCAAAGCAAACTTTACAAGGGAGATAAAATAAGTAAATCAGAATCATCTTCGATATTAATTTTATTAAAAAATTACTTTCATTAAATAACAATATATTTTCAACTAGTTTTAAAGCTCCAACATTTTAAATCACCAATATACTCGTAAATCACAAGTTTTAGGAGGTACCCCTCCGTTAGGTAACCTCCTCCGACATATTTCTTTTCGCCTTCCACTGCCTTTTTGGTTGCAGGTATAACCTTCCCCTTGTTGGCAGTCTCCGGCTTCTTCACACTTCCTTCCTTGCTGGTAGCAGATTCGGATTTGGCATTAGCCTTCTTCCTCGTATTCCCAAGCACATCCGCAGTATTACCCCCCCCCCCCCCCCCCCCATCGGTCTCCTTGCCGTATCGGCAATTCCACCTTTGTCTCCCTTAGGAATTTCGGTTTGCTGTTCCGAGCAAGATAGTTCCCTCGCTCGGTTCTGCCAATTTCTTGATCAGCATTCTCGCTCATCCCAGCCGCCCGACACTTCCTTAACCATTTCTTGTCTGAACCGTTGCGGGTCGGGCAAAAAGTGGTTGTTTGTTTAGCAGTCAGTTCCGTTCGTGTGTCCGTTTCATTGTCCTTATTCGTTGCCTTGTTCGCCGTTGATGTTCCTGCTGCTGGCGACCTGTCCCGGCAGGCCCGGCGGTGGTCGTAGCTTTCACCGACGTTTGGGTGTATATCCCCGCCCGAGTTGATTGGCTTGGTACTACTTTATCCATCATTGTTTAACGGGGTGGTATTTGATTTAAGAGAGTTACCTTCTCTCCGCCCGACTACATTAGCCAGCACTCCTGGTAGAGACATGACCGTACAACAAAAAGTCTGTTTCCAACCGCCGCCACGGGGAGGTTGTAGTCGCACTACCATCAGTGCGCACAGGTACGGCAAGTAATACCTCATATTACATGCTATCCCCCTGTGTACCTGATGGCTAAAGGCTCGGATCTCCTTAGCTGACGGTTCTCTTAACATATTAGTGTCCAAAAATATTTACCATATAATCAGTTTCTGCATCTCAGATGGTCAGACAATTTAAGTAGTCAGGGAATTTTGGGAATTTTCACTGAAGTCTGGGCATCTTTCATCCGTAAATTCAAATTATTTTCTGAAGTAGGTCAAATGCTGGCACGGTATAAATGAAGCTATCACTTATCATCTGAGAAATTTAAAGGGAATTTCTATTCCTTAAAATTAATTAATTTCGATTGCTTTTTCTGGCATATAATACGTTCTTAGAATATACTGCACGAAGGTGGAGTTGCCGAAGTCTTAAATCATCCACCACTTTCTCCTCCACAACCACAGTGGGTCACAAATGAGCCAAGAGTGCTAGTCACAATGCTCACGAAAAATAGCGTTACTAAACCTGTAATATTATGGTGTATCCATGTATCCCTGAATCTGAACCTGACCGCGAAGCGGAGGAGAAGCTATAGAACTCATTCATTTAATATTTGCAGATTCAAGAATATAATCTAAAATGCGACTTTTGAGGACTAAAATCACATACACTATCAATTTTGGCCTTGCCCCATATTTCTTTCGAGAACTTCAGCATGATGTTCTAACTGTAATTATATTGTAGTTGGTTTTGATGAATCACTTAAGGGTAGAATCTAGTCGAGCAGCCTGAAAAATGGCTGAAGTTTATGAATTTTTTTCTCACAGAAGAAAGTTAATAATGTATAATTCGACTTTTTCAGCTATTAATACATTTACTTAAGTTCACAAAAAAGTTTCTTTTAATTCTTTAAATTGTAAAATTCGCGAGATATCCACGCGCTTCCGGAGCCGTGTAGCCCGTGCAACCCGCTGCGCCGTGCAGGATTCCGCCTTCCTCTTTTATCTAAAACACAAAAATCAAAGTTATTTGCAAAGTAGAATAAACCATAATTTTTAGAAAAATTCAGTGATTTTTGATAAAATGGCGACCGTTTGAAAAAAAAGCCGATTTTTTTACCCTTTTTTTGTTCTTCATAGTGGTTAAAAAATAGTAAATATTAATATTTTTTTGTTGAAAATGGTCCATGTCCCCCTAAATTCAATAACCTTCATTTAATAGAAAAAAGGAGTCAATCGGTTGAACAGTTCGACTGCAACTCTGCACGGCGTGGCTAAAAACATGGTTTTGAGGAAAACGCGTTTAAAGTTTGACAAAGAAAAAAAGTGGGAAAAAATATAATTTTTGTTTCTTACAGCTAGTCAGGTGTTTCTGGACCATAGAGCAATCCTTCCTCTTCCTTGTGAAACTGATTTTGAATATTATATTCAAACAAAACATATAAAAGATTTTTATACCTGCTGCAAACAATACGGCGTGCGGGCATCTGCATTTAGCCCGAACGTAGGCATGATTTTCGGCCGGTACGCGTTCGCACTAAATCGGCTGTAACTTTTACATTTTTCCGAACTTCATCAAATCGTTTTAGAGGCTTCTTCTAGACACTATACGGATTAAAAATATGCAAAAAAAGAAAACTTTATTTTTTGAAATTCCTCGACTAGAACCTACCCTGAATAAGGCAACACATTAGGAACAAGTCTGTACTAGATATTATGGATCATCATTTCTGGGCCATGCGACTGCAACTGACTTGAGATCTTTGTTTGAAGCACCAAAAGGTCTTGACCTTACAAAACTGCTAAAAATTTCACTGGACACGGACCAAATGTAAACAAGAAAATTTTTCAAGAAATAAAATGCGAACTCAAAAAAAAACTATAAATTAATTTGGGGAGTTTTGGTTTACATACAATCCATAACGATGAAAAAGACTAACTGGGATGTTATGAATATTTTGCGATCACTTTATTATCTGTTTTGCCACAGTCTTCTAGACGTGAGGATTACATTAAGTACACAAAGTCTTCATATTTCCTTTAAGATTGCATGCTGATCGTTGGATGGGAGATTTTAATGTTGCCAGTCGTGCTCTTAAAATCATTCCTAATGTATGTCATTATGTTGAGAAACCTGACCAGAAAGTGCCAGATTGTAATAGCTTCAAAACAGTTTGATTAGCCTTGGATGATAAATTATTACGCGCAAGTTTATTTTTCAGACTATTGCTACAGAAGTTGAACCATTTTTGTCGAAGTTTCAGTCATATGCTCCCCTCTCACCTTAATTTTATGAAGTTCTTGTAAGTACACTACGAAGAATCATGACACGTTTCATCAAAAAGCAAATTTTAAATGCATGTTCCAACATTGTGACTCTTGTTTCAACAAAAGAGCACAATCTTATAGCTCTAAAAAATATTGATCTAGAATTTGCGGTAAAAACGCACTTCGTAGTATCGGAAATATCAAAGATGTTGACCTCTTACGATTGTCGCAATAGTCTTATTGAGTTTTGCTTTTCACTATGTAGATCATTTCCATTCTTCTATTGCGATAAAATTTAAGCTGCGACATCAAAGAATTAGTAAAGGCTTAGATATTTTTAAACAGGATAATTGGCTCTCTTGTTCTCAAGCAGACACAATTAAAATCAGCTATAATAATGTTTGCATCAAAGTGCTATTATTAAATAATAATAAATAATTATAACAGAAAAGTAGTAAAATATGTAAAGTTGCGCTCTTTTTAGAGTTCGGTACTAAAATGAAAGAAGGAACCCTTGTGAAGCGACTTCGTCTGTCTGTCTGCCACAGCTGCTTATTCCAGCAACTACTAATGCTATCGACTTGAAATTTGAAATATTTTTAAATAATACTTGCCCACCTTTATTGGGGGGGGGGGGTGGTCACAATTTTAAAGTGCGGTTACTAGGTCAAATGGGGTATCATATGAAAAGCCTTCATTTGCCCATTATAAAATATATTATTATTTCCTTTTAAGCCATATAGTTTTCGACTTATGATCAGAATACCAAGCTAGGCATAAAGTCGAAAAATTGGAAAAGCAAATAAAGAAACTAGATTACGAAATTTTTCGTATTCTTCAAATTTTTAGCTATTTTTAGCTGATCAATATAAACAGCCAGTATTATTTTATGAAACTTACATATTTAGAAATTCTTGAGAGTCATGAGTTGTTGATAATTGCTAGTCATTGATAAATACTTTACCCCTTAAATAAATTATTATAATCACAAGTAAATTTTTAGTTCGAAGTCATTAATATTAAAATGCAATCAACGAATCAGTAGCCAGTTTCTGTAACGTCAGTATTTTCTCAATATGTGACGTAAACAGAATGAATTTATTGTTGAAGGCAACAAAAATTTCATTTTCATTTACATCAGTGCGAATGAAAAATACTCACAAAAGTTACAGAAACTGGCAGCTGGTCTTTTCTTTAATAATACCTTCCTGAAGTTCCATGTTATATTCAAATCGCACTTCTATAACATTACTGTAGGAATGGAGGGGAGACCGGGGCTATTTGATACAGCATTTGTCTTGAACTTTTTCTGGGAAATTGTTGCATTATACAGGAAAAATGAATGATGCAAAAATATCAGAGCTACAAATTTGCTTCAGACAGTTTTCCAATCCGCGCACGGGAAATGGATGAAAATTGCGTTTGAAAAAAAATTACAGTTTAGCTGAATTGCAATAGAGTTAGTTTTAGTCCAACTTATCCCCTGAAAATGCAATTAAATGAACACCAAATGACAGTTATTGCAAAATAAGTTAAAAGCGTTGGTTATTTTTGTGAATTTTTATTAAAATAAAAATATATATAATAAATTAACATTTCATCTTGCTTTTCTTCGCCGCTGCGGCAGTCTTCTTTTTTTCCTAAATCCACCGGTTGTCGCTTCCTTTTATATGTTCGCACCATTTTGCTGCAAAAAAGTAACACAATAATGCATAAAAACATGAAAATACACAATTTACAGCTGTATCAAATAGCCCCGTGCAATTTGTATCGAATAGCCCCGAGGCATGCCGAAGCACACCATCGACGATTAACCACTATGCCTAGCACAAGTGCACAAATCCCGTTCATCATAAGCAGACACTTTACGCATAGGAACACAACTGACCTTTTCCTTTCTAACAAAAAAAAATTAATTTTCACTGATTTTCACTACACTCGATTTATTTCGCACGATGCGCAAAAACACAAATTTCACCGAAAAGACGCTTCCACTATGATAGCTTAACTCAAATTTTGTGTGTAGGTAGTGTTTGCTACACGTCACTTTCTGATAAAATAGCTTCGCCAATACGGGTTTTCATTTTCAAATAAAGCGCTTGTGTCAAATAGCCCCGGTTTGCCCTACTCAGGAATAAATAAAAGTGTAAATACCTGATTTAAATCAAATTGCACTAATTTATTTAAATGCGTTTTGTGTAATACAAAATAGCACCTGGCACGGTGATTGGTTTCTATATATAGGGTGGGGCATTTATCTTGAGACAAAATAATATCTCGAAAATTACACATCGGATCAAAAAAATTTAAAATTAAAATTTGTTCGTCTCGGAGGGCGACATACAATGATACCAAACTCGACATAGGGGTGAGGGATAAAAAACTTAAATAGGAACCCATATTTTTTATTTCAAATTCGTATTCTTTGCGTAAACGTGAACAACTTTATATAGTTTCACGATACAACGTAAAGTAAGGAAAAAACTCAAATATTATCTGGAAACCCGGGAAAAGTCAAGGAAATTAGTCTTGAAAAAAAGTGGCCACCCTGTTGGGATATACAAACGTTGGTAGATGCCGATTAAAATGGTCCAAATATTGCGGACAGGTGCAAACCTATCTCCTGCTGACGTTGCATTTTCTCTACGAAACACGTATACATGACGTTACGAACGTGTATCTATTTCTTGTAAATAAACGCCAATAAAACGTTACACCACTTTTTTGCCCCACAGCCTATTGTCATCAACATGGTGAAGATTTCCAAAGATCTTCGACTACTAGCTCATCGCAGGCATCAGTTATTTTCTTGTTAGTAGGCTCAACAATATCAATCATCTTTTCAGTGAAAAAAGATCCCAACGCTCTCCTTAAGTGCAGCATCTGCTGGACAAGAAACCAGTTGAGGTGAGACATCAGTGTGCCGGTCTGTAGAAAAAAGGGTTTGAAAAAACACACAATTTTAGGAATTTAAAGTTTGAAATGATGGAGTAGCAGGTGATACATCACAATGTATACAATGCTCTTAAACAAAAAAAAATCAGTTCACTAAATTACTCTGCTGCAAACTGGCATTTTCCTCGTCGTACTCTGAATCGTCAGAGTGTTCAGAATCATTCTGATCATCTTCGTCGGAGTAATTTTTCGAAGGATTGTCGTCTGCAAAAGCGCATAGTACACGGCCGTAACTGATACGCCACCCTATAAAAAGCAAAATTATATGCTAAAAGGTGTTAAAAAAATAATAAATCAAAAAGCGAACACTGGTTTTTTTCGCGTTTCCTTAAATAGATAGTGTCCGATTTTTGTTACATAAACATATACATTAAAGCTAACCTAAAAATAATTTTACACATGTTTTAACAATTTTAACACTTGCACACTTGAGTGTATAAGAGTTACTCCGCAGTAAGCACTCTGAAACATCTGAAACGAAAATATCAAAGAAATTATAAAACAAGAAATAAAGTTCAAAAATAAAAAGAATGTTAGAGTTTTGAAAAAAAGTACGAAAAAACGCGTTTTTTCAACACTTAAAATTGGAGGGGGGTGGCTGACAGATTTTTCTAAAATTTGTTGAAAGGATCAACTCGATAGCTCATTTTGATTTCGCTGCAATGTTTGCCGCTCAAAAAAGAAACTTTTAAAGTTTTTCGGTTAATTTTTCTATGAAAAAAAAGTTTTAGCGACAAATTAAGACGTTTCGTCAGTCTGCTATTCGTGGACCATAAGAACGACCAGAACTATTTTATTGAACCTTAATTGATGCGCGGGTGTTAACGAGGTCTTTTTGGCGCAATTTAAAAAATAATATTTCTGCGATACAGGCACGTTCAATGTCGTCGAAAGACTGACTTAATATTTGTGTACGATCTGAAATTTTAGAAGAATATTATTCAAGTAATAAGGAATCGATTGTTTGAAGAAAAAAAAATCGATTTTTGGATGAGAAACCCCTTGGGATTTTCGACTTAGCGGAAGTATATTACAAGAAAATTTATTCGAAGTGTAAATTAACTCCAAAGATTTCGAATTACAAAAATATTTAAATGTAGTTATCACAAAGTTCCTACAATGTTTTTATACATGACTCATAATTTTTATTTTTATTTTCAAGTATTGTTTGCTCCGATGCTCTAGCTCGAGGTATAGATATTCCTGAAGTAGATGTTGTCATTTCATACGATGCTCCCCGTCATATCAAAACGTATATTCATAGAATAGGAAGAACTGCCCGGGCAGGGCGACCCGGAACAGCTGTAACTCTTCTTAACACAAAAGAATTCAACTCATTTACAGTAATTTTGACAATAATATTTTCTTTTAAATACTGTAATTTTTAAATTTTAGGATATATTAGCTGAGGCAGGAAAGAAAGCAACATGTGAAATTAAAGTGGAAGGAAATGTAGAAGAAGATTATGCGAAACGATATAGTTTAGCTTTACAGAAACTTGAGAAAACTCTCGTAAGCGAAAAGTATTTGAAAAGGTCAAAGAAGAAAGAAGCAAAGGAGAAAGCAGTTAAATTACCATCAGAAATTACAACTATGGAGAAGTTGCAAAAGGAGGTCTCAAATATGCTAGAAAATAAGAATGACATGAAAGTTGAACTATACAAACCAAATAAACCAGGGGAAAACTAAAATTAAAATATGAAAATAAAATGATTTTAGAAAAAAGAGCATAATTCGATTTCTTTAGTTCTGCTATATTGGATTCGGTTTAACCTGTTCATACTTGTTAACCCATTACCTATTTTTTGTAGTAGCTTTCTTGTTTGGCGTGGTTTCGGCTAAATCAAAACATGGAAAACATAGTACATCAAAGCTAGAAGACTCTGTATCTCGTTAATCTTCTCCGAAACGTATCTCAAACACTTCCGAACTGTGCTCAAATTATCTAATTTGATCAACAATAATCGATACAAAATGATTATCATTTATGTGACATATGTTTTTATAAAAATAGTATAATATATAAATTATTTATTTTTTGCTAAAAATTATAGTCCTAATTTAAAGGGTTCTGTTTGTCACGAAATAGTCTTTGTTATTTATTTAATCTTAATGCAAGCTATTACATAAAAAATACGAAATAACAAAATAAATACTACAAACTAAAATAAACAATAATTCAAAACAGATAATGTAAGCTACAATATGAGCTATGATTATGATAAATATAAACTGGCAGGAAGGAGAATTAGGAAAGGCGATCAAGATGGGCGGGATAAAGATATAAGGCTTTGTGAAGGGATGATTTACTCAGATGGAAGTCAAAGGAGGGAAGGTCGTTGACTTTTCGAAGCATCCTGGTAATTGGTTCGCGTTGACCGTAGTTCGTGCGATGGCGGTCGAGTCGGAAAAGGGGAGTGGACCTAAGGTTGCGAGGGTTGGTATATATGGGTAAAGACTGCAGGATTGAAGGGCAGTCTATGGCACCAGCTAATACCTGATGAATGAAGAGAACGTCGGAAACATCACGACGTTTACTTAGGGGTTGTAAGTCGATCAGTTTCAGACGGTTTTCATAAGGTGGAAGGTTGAATCTATCTACCCATGGAAGATCACGAAGAGCAAAGCGAATGAACCTACGCTGGACAGATTCAATTCTGTTAATGTGGGTTGTTTGCGTGGGTGACCAAACCTGGCTGGCATATTCAAGGAGAGGTCTAACGAAGGAAATATAGAGAGATTTGGAAACATAAGGATTGGAGAACTCTCTAGACCAGCGCTTCACAAACCCTAGCGCGGAGTTAGCTCTGTTAATTATGCTATCAATATGGGAACGGAAATTTAGTTCACTATCACAGATTATTCCTAGGTCACACAAAGAGGTAACGATAGGGACTGGTACGTTGGTTAACATGTATGTTCTGGGGGTGGAGGTGAGACGCTTGCGGGAATAAGAGATGGACTGGCATTTGGAGACATTGAGCTCAAGAAAGTTTTTCATGCACCATGTGGTGAACGAATCGAGGTCATTTTGGAGAAGAAGAGAGTCGGTTGTGGAGGAGATATGTTTAATTATTTTCATGTCATCAGCATAAATGGACAGCTCTAGTATTTTATGACACAATCAACATCATTAATTGTAAGGATGAAAATAAATGGACCGAGGTGGCTGCCCTGAGGGACGCCGGAACGAGCGACAATGGGGTTAGAAATGGATGAGCTGAAAAGAACATTGTATTGACGGTTGTTGAGGTAGGATTGAATCCAGGAGATGAATCTGTGGGGAAAGCCTAGGCGATCAAGTTTAAACAGGATAACGCTATGGGAGATCTTGTCAAAGGCCTTACTAAAATCGGTGGCGATAACATCAACATCTTTACCGTTTTCCAGGGCACATAGTGTTTTGGAGACGAATTCGGTAAGGTTGGTGGTTGTAGATCTACCTTTGAGGAAGCCATGCTGGGAGAGGGAGAAAATAGACTTACAGTGGAAGAACATGGAATCATAGACCAATTTTTCGAATAGTTTAGGTATTGATGATAATTTAGCAATGCGTCTGTAGTTGGATACATTGTTCTTGCAGCCTTTTTTGAATATGGGAAGAATATAAGAGTTCCATAATTGAGGGAAAACCCCTTGAGTGACCGAGAGGCGGAAAAGCAAAGTAAATGGTTGAACTAGATGCATGGCACACTTTTTCAGGACTATGGCCGGAATGCCGTCAGGACCGGGGTGAAAGTCATCCGCAAGCCCGTTAATACTGGCGGCGATTTGTTCGGGGTCAGGGTCAAAAGATGTAAACGACGTTTGAGTGCATTTGTCCAAGAATGAAAAGTAGCTATGGTCAGGTTGTAGCGAATTGTCGCTGAAGGATTTACTGAAGAAGTGTGCAAAGAGGTTGGCGATAACCTGAGGATCTGATGAAGAGGTATTCTCGAGCTTTATGGTGGAAGGGTAACCATTGGATTTCTTAGAATTAATAAAGCTATAAAAGCACTTGGGGTCGGATATGAGGCTTGTTTCCATCCGTTGGAGGTACTCATGGTAGAGGGTATCACAACGTTCAGAAAAAGAGGTGTAAGCAGATAAGTAGGAAGAATAGTCAGACTCAGTCTGGGTCAGAAGAAAAGTTTGCCAACGTTTATTTCTCCTGTTGCGGAGAGAGCGTAATTCTTTGTCGTACCAAACGGGGGATGAGGAGGGCGTGACAGTGTTCGTAGGAGAAAACGAGGAACAGGGAAGGATGGTGACGATCGAAAGAGGAGAGGAGATGTTTGCTTTCCGCGACAGCCGAGTTAACTGGGTCTGAGGAAAAGATTAAGTCTAATTGTCTGTCCAGAAAGTTTCTGACTCCACTAACTTGAAAGAGACCAGAAACAGAGAGCTGATCGGTAAAAAGGCTTCTTTGGCGGAAGAGGCGTTTAGGGGGAAAAGTGTGAACAGTCCTCAGACAATGACCATTGAATACGGGGGAGGTTAAAGTCACCAAGTACAATGAATTCATCGGAGGCGTTAGCGTTCTCAAGCATGGTGTCTAACGTTTCAATTACGGGCTCGTAGGCTTCTATAGGTTGAGAGGGACGAATATAACAACAAACAATATACAGAATACACTTATTCAGTGTTAATTTGATACATACAAATTCAGATATTGAAGAGTCGGAGGTCTTAAACAGGGTGGCATCATAACGGTTGTGAGCAGCTAAGAGAACCCCACGGCCTGGTGGGTCATTGTTGCCTACACAACCGTCAACACGGAAAATGGTATAGTTAGGAGGGAATAGTTCGTTGTCGAGAATTCCTGGTATTAGATTGGTTTCAGTTAAGGCAAAGATATCGTGCGGGAATTTGTGGGAGTTTAGGAAAACATTGGATGTTTTTGTGCGTAGTCCTCTGACGTTCTGGTAATAGACTGACAAGCTGCTGGGGAGAGATACTTGATCGGAGACCGCAGTTGCATTAGGGGGGAGGTCAGAAATAGAGAAAGCGAGGGGGTTAGGAGCGAAAGTAGTTTAAGGAGTCGTTGTGACTTTTTTGGAGATGGGATATGCAGCGAGAACTGACGTACGCAGCATAGGTGGATAGATCTTCTGAAACCTTATGGGAAGGGATATTGAATGATTCGTGGTACTTAGTGAAAAGTTGATGTAAGACTGTTGTATCTGTGGGCAGGCCTTCTTGATGTATACTTAACATGACGTTGGTGCTGGTTTTACCATCAATACAGACGAAATTGGGTTTGTCGTGCAGATAGGCAAGAAATAGACGTACGTTTTCGTAAATGCGACGGTCCCGAAAGCGGGACAAGAGGTATCGTCCATCGTTGGAATCCGCAGGTGGAATTAGGGGATCGATAAATGAGTTATGGATGCAGGAGTTTTGGTTAGCGAAAGGGGCGGGTTAGCGGAGGTAGAAGAAGTTTGAGAAGGGGCGATAGTGAAAGAAGATGATGACTTGCAATTAGGTGGGCATGCGGAGGAAGTAGCGGGTGCGAGGTTAGGTGTATACAGAGGAGGGGTGGGACAGACGGAAATCGAAGTAGAGGTGGTGGGGTGGTCGGAAGATGATGGCTTGTGGCTAGGTGGGCACTCGGAAGAAGTTGAGAGTGTGTGGTTGGGTGGATGCGCTGGATATACAGAATTCGAGACAGTGGTGATAGGGTTGTCGGCTGGGATGGATGTGTTCGAGGGCTTTGCTGTAAGTGGATCAGAGGGGTTAAGGGTGTGAGAATAAATAAAATTAGGATAATTGATTCGGGTACTTAGTTTAAAGTCTGGAAATGCACCCATTTTGAACTGCCAATTGGAGTTTGGATCACTAGGTGCGGAAGTGTGATGAGATATTATGTTGTTACTAGTGCTAATGTTCTTACGATTAGGCTGAATACTAAATTTAGGTATGGGAGAAGGACGTTTGGAATTACCTTTGGGATAGTTCGTAGGATTTGGTTTATTAGAATTTAATTTAGGGTTAGATGCAGAGGGCTTAGGGTTAAACTTAACATACTTCCTAGACCACTTGGATATTTCGATAGTCCCGAGAGTGAAGATTTTGCTGGTGGGGTTACTGATGAGCCACACATACTTGTTCGGGATGGAGATCTTGAAGTTGCTGAATTTCCTTGCGTCCAAGGGTAACTTCAGGCAGCTAACGGGGATGAATACAAATTCCGGGAAAAAAAGCTATGTACCCAGGAAACGGTGGCGTTGTGAGGGGCACCCTTAAGGAGGAATGAAGTATGGTCGTTTGATGAAGATGAGTATTTGCTGCCTACTTTCTTTAATCTCTGCTCCCATTCCAATACCGTCCAGGTGGTGCCAAATTTGTTAATCGTAGGTGCGGTGAAAGTGGATTGGGATGACACTAGCGGAGAGACATTGATGACGATACCAGTACCCGTCGCCATCTGGGGCACGATCGAAGCAACAGTAGCATCGACATCTGGAGCAGGCTGCGCCAAGGAGTAAAGCGAGTTTGTGGGAACCACTTTTTCGGTTGATTGAGGTGGAGCTGCAGGAACCACTTTCTCGGTTGATTGAGGTGGAGCTGCAGATGTTGAATCCCGGCGAGTGGGGCAGTTCCTATTCGGTGATGTAGTTCCTGAAGAAGCAGAATCCGAACCAGATGCAGCAATGGCGTCGGACGGATGAAAAGAAGAGCCAAGAGAGCCTTTAGAAGTTAAACACCTAAGATCAGAGGAAACTGAGCCAATGAGTTTAAAGTTTCTTTCAATGGCTGTAGAGCACGAATCTAGATCCTGCTTGACGTGCCGGACAACGCGCCGAATGTCGTCTATGAGTGGCATAATGGACCCAGCAGGCTGGCCGATGGAGGGCGATAGGGCTTTATATTGGAGCAATCCTTGCATGTAGCAAGACCTCCAGTAGAGGGCTCCAGACATGTACCTACGCTGTTAGGACCCAAAGTGATTAAGTCTATTCTTAAATTTTCCCTTACTTAATTAATAAAAACACTAGCATTGTACAACTCCTTCTGGAAACAAAACAATGAACGTAAAGTATCGTCACCTCAATTCTTGAGTTTACGATAAATTCAGGACCTCGTTCGGATTTCTGAAAGAAAAAATCTCACTCAAAAACACATCTTTTCGGTAACCATAATGCATTTCGAATAACCTGCCCCTTTTCCAATATACACGTAGAGATGTAAAAGTACCGGAAAAAAGTGGTTTTTTCGATTTCTTTATATACAGCTTTTTTTCTTAAAAAGCCGTCGTTTTTTTTATTTTTTTCATGCTTTGATAGGATGATGAAAAAAGCATAACTTCATGGCTTTTTATGATTTTTTCGTCAGATTATTTTTGTGTCAAATGATAGCTGGAATGCAGAGTACGTTTTGACAAGTTGCACCTGCGGTCTCCGATCAAGTACCTCTCCCCAGCAGCTTGTCAGTCTATTACCAGAACGTAAGAGGAAACCGCACAAAAACATCCGATTTTTTCCTTAACTCCCACACGATATCTTTGCCTTTGTTATGTGAGCCGGCAAAGTACGAGAGTTGTGTCGGGATTATCACGCCCGCAATTGTCATTATTGGATTGTGAACGTGATATTCCCGAGGCCAACTCCTCGTTCTAGCCATAGCATTTACCTCAAACTTATGGCAAGTACTGGTTGACAGTAGGGCTCGGACTATTCGCGTATTCGCATATTCGAATAGTATTGGAATATTCGAATAGTGTATTCGGTATTCGAATAATTCGAGTGGTATTCGAATACTATTCGAATGACGAATAGTGCGAATATGCGAATACGACGAATATTATTGGAATATTCGCAAATCCACGAATATTACAATATAAACCGTATTTTACTCCACATATTTATATTCCATCATTTCTGAAAATAAGGGACCATCAACAATAGACGTCCGAATTTTAGGGTGATTCCCCCCCCCCCCCCCCCCCCCTGTTCTTTCACCTACCTTTACCGTGGACGTTCACATTTCACTTGTTAGTACAACAAACAGATTTTATGCTTGATTAAAAGATCGAGAATTTTGCGTACTTTGAGATGATGTAATTGCGGAATATCTCAGCGACAGTATTATTGTTGTTTATCCAACACTTAGAATATATAACAACAGGAAAGGCCCTCATCTGTGAAACCGTGTACGAGTGATCAGCACTTTTCTTTTAGGAGAGGTGAGGACGGAGAGCTCTTCTCTTTAGTTTGCGAACTGTCAAAATGATTACCGTGAATTGTCTTGAAATTGGTTTAAAATTTTGTTTTGTAATTACATATAAAGTTGAGTGTTTTCTACTATCCTGTTTAGTGTAATATAATAGCGAACTTTAAAGCTAATAGCTTTCAACTTTTTAAAGTATAGACAGTGTATTTTAATACTGCCATTTTAGAAATGAAGTGCGCGATTTTGTGTTGTGCAAATAAACGGCGTTTTTAATGTGGGATATCGTTGTTCAGGAAGTTTTTGATTAAAGTAATGTTCTGTTAGTTCTTAAGCTTAATGTAATTGCGTTGACACGCTAAGAACAGCAACGGAAAGCAAATCAAAATGAAGTTTTCTTAGCGTTCTTAGTTTGTTTACATTTTCTAAGATCGCAATTTTTTGTTTCTCCTTACTTCTCCTTAGCTAACCCAGTGGCTCGTGATTTAACTTTTGTAAAGGGACACTAAACACTTAAATTCGTGATTAAAATTTTTAAAAGTTTTTAATTAATTTTGTGATATATATTCACCAAAAAGAAAGAAAATTATTCGCAATACCTTGAGGCAATTATAAAATGCGATTACGCTCTTATTCGTTTTTAATTATAATTATTCGAATAGCACGAATACTTATTATTCGGATAAGTCTATTCGAATACCACGAATAATTCGTGTATTCGAGTAGGCGAATATCATTCGCGTATTCGCGAATTATTCGAGACTTGCGAATATTCGAATAGTGACTAACTATTCGAATCACAGTCCGAGCCCTAGTTGACAGCACCAACTGATAGATGACACATGCAGTGCTCATTGCTGAATTGCTGACATTGCGGAGTAAAGTTTGAGGTTAGATTAAAATTTAGTCTGTCAGACGTTTTCTTGTTTCGTTTTACGTTTATAAATATAATACAATAAAAATGTCTCTGGGATGTCGAATCTTAAATGTACTGAGCAAATCTCGATATTTAAACAATGCAAAATTAAGAAATTTAAGTTATTGCAAGACTCAAAATACATTTTTATCACCTCATTATAAAGGAACTACATATTTTAGATGCCCAAGTAGCGCAAAGCCCGAAGAAAGTTTTCATTCGATTATAAGAGATAGTGGAAAACCAAGCGGTGAAGCAAACAAACAGAATGTTGCTTGATATCGTTGCAAGATCATTATATTCCGAAAATGAAGTTTTCTGAGAGAATTAATATCGAATGCCAGGGATGCTTTGGAAAAATTTAGATATACAATTCATACAGCAGGGGAACAGGAAAAGGAGTACGAAAAAGCTGATAGACTATTAGAGATTCATATTGGAACAGAGAAACAAGGAAGAATATTAACCATACAGGACACTTTGATTACCCACAAGGTTGATAGTAAGTACTAAGAACTGTTCTATTTAAAAAGAGCTTAAAAACATTAGAAGTCATGATCGCATTATTGGAAAGTTTTTGCAGCTAATGTAAATCAAACATTTAGTTTGTAGAATTTTAAATTTAAATAATAACTGCCCAACCTGAACCCTATTTACTAGGGCAGGCCACCCACGCCATGTTTGGGGAAAGAAAATATAACCGGAGGGGAATGAAATCCGGCAAGCAACGACGGCAGTAAGTGCTGGGACGTGAACCGATTAAGAGTGGATTAAACAAAAATTTGAGTTTTATAAAACATGTGGTTTAATATCGGAAAATTAAGGAAACTGCAGTAAATATTGTTAGCCAAACGGTTGGATGAGTCTAAGTTTTTTGTTATATTTTATTCATACAATTTTTATATAAATTTTAATGAAAAAAAGGGAAATTTCGCGGACAAGATGTCTCGCCATGCAGACATGTGATTGGTTCAAGTGGGTGATATCACAAGTACCGTGAAATCATTCGCAACCGCCAATATAATTATTAAATCCTGTTTTTTTGTGTGTTCAATGCAGAGATAGTGATGTGTGGATATTTTTCGGTTAATTTAAACAAATAGAGGAGATAAATTTTTTTTAATAATTGTCGCCTTTTTGGTATTAATCAAAATCTGTTGCTTCTATTTCTAATATTTTTACTATACTCCTCCGACCTTATATGTAAAGACAATTTATACTGAGATTTTTGAGAAGAACAAATTTTTATCTAACGTGAGAAATCTATCCCTACCGAATCGTTGAGCAATTTTCTACAAAAGTGTTTTTTATAAGGAATGTATAATGTATTATATCATGTATATATAATACATTATATAATTAAATTGATATACTCAAAAGACCAATAAATGCAAATAGGAAACGATCTAGCATTAAATCGCATCTGACTTATCATGATCGGCGCATTAAACTAAATCATTTCCTTGGGAATCAAGTTTTAATATCATCACATAACCAAAGATTACTCTAGTAAGTAATCTTTGACATAACTATAGGACGTTGTTATGTTGGAGAATTTTACTGAGAATTTCTAGAGTGGCAAATGTAATCTTAGTTATATAAAGAAATGCAGAGATAGGCTTAATCCTTTTAGTAAAATTCTATTCAAATTTCTAATTGTATGCTACATAAATTCTTTAAGATTTTCCGTTTTTTTTCTTCAATCCGAAAACATAATTAGAGATATGCATATATGAAGTATATGCAATTGAATAGAGACACAAATTATGGATCAATGATGAAGTGAATTAAACAAGATCGGTGAATTATACACATTTATTTACAAATTTGGTGCATTTAAGCTTGTTTTCTCTTCATTCTTAAGTAAAATTTCACTTTACAGGTTTTTTTTTTAATTGAAATTGATAAATGTAATCAAATATCAATGGTTAAAACTAAAATCTGAAAACAATTCATATTTCTTTTTGCATCTTTAACACAAATGCGGTAAGCAATATCCTAATCACTATAAATTTTCCGCTATTTTATATGTCGACAACTTATTTTTATGAGCACTCACTATTGCATTACGCATATTTTGGGATAAAGGCTTACAACGCGTCATAATGGACAATTCCGTTCTGCACCGGAATCGTAGACTTGAAATAGAACGCTGCCAACACCGGACATACTAGCATCTAGGTCCAAGTGAAATTTTTGCTTCCCTTGGGGATGAACCCCTGATACCAACCCGTCATTCCGAGGAATCTGCGGATTTCTTTAGCAGAGCGGGGAATAGCAAAATCGGCCACCGCTGCAACTTTCTCGGGGTCAGTTCTCAGATCATGAAACCCAGGTAGCAAACCGTCAGTCATTAATGGTCTACCTTACGCTGCGCAGACAATCAGCTACTCCTCTTAAGACTTTCAGGTGCGCATCAAATTCAGGTGATACTACTAAATCGTCCAAGTATTCGAAGACATGTTCGCGTAAACGACCAGGAATAATGTTCTCCATTAATCAACACATACGTGGTGGGGCATTGGTGGAGCGGCCTGTTGGGCACTGTAAACGCAGTTTGCTCCCTTGACTGCTTCTTTAAGGGGATTTGCCAGAACCCATTCTTCAAATCAATAGATGAAATAAAGTGCGTGTCCTAGAGTCGTCCAAGCAATCCGTCGATGTGCGGTAAGGGGTAGGCGTCCTTCTTCGTAACTGAGTTCACCTTACGAGAGTCCAAACAGAGTCTGACCTTCGCAGATTTACGTACAAGTACAAGTGGCGAATTCCAGGGACTATTGGACTCTTCAATTACCCCTAACTCCAACATACGGTCTAACTTATCATACATCAGCTTTTGGAACGCTGGAAAAATGGGATAGTGCTTCTGCTTGATCGACAAAGTATTACCGGTGTCAATGATATGCTCCTCTAGGTGGGTCTTTCCCAAACCTAAAACTGTAAATGAGGGGAATTGTGCAATGATCGTGTCGAGTTTAGATCTGTCAGGGTTATTCATTGAATGAAAATTCGTCTCAACCGATGAAGAGGGCTGTACATCGAAAGAGAAAATGATACTTGGAGCAAGTTGAAAAGCTCGCCAGAAGTCTACGCCTAAGTATAGATGTTGGCTTAAGCCAGGCACTACAAACAGGGTTAGGACATCGGTCTGTCCACGATAGGTTATTGCAGTTCTTACTGTGCCGGGGACGGACTGGCTAGTACCGTCGGCGGTACGAACTGAGGCTGTCAATGTGGAGAGTTTTAAGCCTGAGCGCTGTACTAACTCTAGGGCTCCTTGTCCAAAACAACTCACGCTGGCACCGCTATCAAGCAAGCCTAGGATGGTTAGCTATCTGGACTTTTACGTAAGAACGGCCGTCGTCCTGACTGGTAATAACAGTGGAGACTAAAGACTGTTGAGTTTTTTTTTAATGCGCGGTTTCTCTCTCGGAACCTTCTTCATCGTCGTCTGCTTCAATGGAGAGAAAGCTTCAACTCCTCAGCAAAAATGCGAGCTCGGACTCTGTTCAGTTGCCTCTCGTGCAAGGAGGTAGTAGGGATCTGTCTGGGTAGCACACTCTGTATGAGTGGGATCAGTCTGGGTATGTTTCGTCAAAACAGAGGGAATCAGAAGGTCGTCAAAGTCACCTTGCTTATCATCTTTGGCGAGTGGGGTCCCTTGTGTCGACCACCCGCCCTGGCGTTTTCCGGGTCACACTTGGAGCGCTTAGGTGACACTACTCCATATTGACCGCAGTTGTAGCAGAAAAGTCTCCTGGTCTCACTGGGGCAGGAGTGAAAGGAGTGTCCCACTACGCCATAGTTTCAACAAGTCATGCGACTTGCCGCGTCTGGGGTGCGCCTCACTTCCTTTACTCCAGCCACAGGAAAACCAGAGGAATCCTTTGCATCCTGGGCTACGTTAAAATTTATTTCATGTACGTCAGGTCTTGTGGATCGCCTAAACATATCGTATTGCTGCAGCCAGCGTTCAGTCATACGGCATAAATTTTGTAATTGGTCCATATATCTAACAATGACCGTGAAAAATTGTTGACCGATGCGAGAATTTAAATTGTCTCTGACAATTTGGACAACGTCTGCCTCACGCGGTGGCATCCTCATGTGCCCGACAATAGACCAGGCTTTACGGAGGTAGTTGTCGCAACTCTCCGAACTCAGACGGAGCTCCATCAGAGTCCGCATCAGGTCAAGGTCTGTCTCAGCTGAGAACTCTTGGCTGAATCGAGCTCTGAATAGCTCTCGGTCAAAGTCCGGAGAAGAGCGGCAGAACTGGTTCCAAAACCATTGCTCGGCCTCATCTTTTTAAAAAAAGGTGAATATTAGCACATAATTCCTCGTCGGGTACACGAGAGCTTACTGCTAGTCGCTCTACAAGGCACAAGAAGTCGTCTACCGAAAAACTCAGGTTCCTACCAGAGAAGCTGATTCCCCACGACCTAGGCCTGGGTGGGTGTGGCTGAAAGGGTGCGTTCACAAAGGGTTGAGGTGGCCATCTCGGGCTCACTTGGGCGTGCGGAGATCGGGTTTCTGCCTCATGCCTGGCTCGGCTGCTGACGGAAGCTGACCTCTAAAAAATGAACTGGGCCAGGTTCGTCCTTAGCAGACTCAACATCCCTTTTTTCAAAGGCCTCCATCTGCGTTTGCAGCTGATCAGCCGATTCTTGATGTTGAGAGGCCTTCGCCACCGACGGGGAACTATGTAAATGCCTTGGGTGATCTATCAGCTGATTTGAACTAAGACACGACACCGACCAAGCGCCAGCCAGTGACAGGTTTGAACCGAAGTTCGGCTGAGGCTGATTCGATATCTGTATAATAGGAGGGTCTTATAAGATTTTCACTAACACGTCTAAAACTGTCACCCGATCTCCTAATTTAATTGGTAGACTAACTTCTCTAAGTACAATAATTGAGTCACTACTTGTCAAGCATATCCTTTTCACCTTGATTACATTAAGCTTTAACCTTATACTCCTTAATAACTTCCATCCTTGATTCCCTAATACTGTTCGAGAGGCACCAGAATCAAGCAAGCCACAAAACCTTTGACAAAATATGGACACTTCCAAGTGAGGTCGCATATCATTTCCCGCCTTTAGGAAAATGTAATCCACCAAAGTGTGGTATGAGTCCTCTTTTCGATTTCCCTGGAACCCATTTATTTCTAAGTTGTTGACCGTAGCGGCTACTTGGGGACTTCTCGACTCACCGCTTAAGCTCGAGCCCCGTTCGCGTTTCCCGAACCATTTAGTGCCCCTTGACTAGTAATAGCTCCCTGTCTGGTATTGGCTGAGGTATTGCAATTGAAGGAATTTGTTCTTATTGTTCCTGCAGCTCCACATCCGAAACATCTTAACCTTGTTTGACAAAACCGAGCAATATGTCCTAAATTCCCACATTTAAAACATTTGCGAACCCTTGTCTCGTTTTCGCGCTCATTCTGATTAGATATAACTGAAAGATTAGGTGAATGTGTGGAGACATAAGCCAGATCGGGCTCCAAAAGCTGATTGTTTCTTTTTGATATGGGAGGTACAAACGATTCCACTGAGGCCCTAACAGTTTCCAAACGTCTTCCAAGTTCAATCAAGTCTTGTACATTCATTTGGCGCGTTGTCCGGCATGTCAAGCGGGATCTAGATTCGTGCTCCACAGCCATTGAGAAGAACTTTGTATTAATTGGCTCAGTCGGCTCTGATATCAGGAGTTTAACCACAAAAAGCTATCTCGGCCCCTATTTTCCTCTGTCCGGCACCACAGCTGCTTCTGGTTTTAATTCTTCTTTTTCTGGACCTACATCTTCTAAAGGGAACTGCTCCACTCTCCGGGATGCAACTTCTGCAGTTCCGCCTCGATCTACCGTGAAAGTAATTCCTAAAAACCCGCATTCCTCCTTGGTGCAGCCTGTTTCAGATGTTGATGCTCCTGTTGGTTTGGTCGAGCCCGTTATAGAGAAGGTTGCTGATGTTGCCATCAATATCTGTCCTCCAGTGCCATCCCAACCCACTTCCACCACATTTACGAGTAACAAATTTGACACCACCTAGACAGTATCGGAATGGGAGCTGAGACTAAAAAGACTAGGCAGCAAACATTCATCTTCATCAGGCGACCATACTCCATTGAGGGTGCACCTCATAACGCCAACGATTCCCGGAATTTTGGATTCACCCCAGTTAGCTGCCTGAAGTTACTCTCGTCAGACGCAGGGAAATCCAGCAACTTCAAGATCTCCATCCCAAACAAGTATGTCTGGCTCATCAGTAACCCCTCCAGCAAAATGTTTACTCTCGGGACCACCAAAATTTCTAAGTGGACTAGGAAGTACGTTAAGTTTAACCATAAGCCCTCTGCACCTAACCCTAAATTAAATACTAATAGACTTAACCCCACTTACTACCCCAAACGACCTTCTCCCATACCTAAATTTAGTATATACCCTAATCATAAGAACCTTAGAACTAGTAACAGCATAATGACTCCTCACTCTTCCACACCTCTCACCCTTAACCCTAAAGCTAGTGATTTAAACTCCAATTGGCAGCTCAAAATGGGAATATTTCCAAACTTTAATCTAAGTACTCCAGTCAAGTATCCTAACTTTATATATTCTCAGGAGTCAGGAACTTCCTGGACAGACAATTAGACTTAATCTTTTCTTCAGATCTAGTTTACACGGCTGTCGCAGAAAGCAACCATCTTCTCTCCTCCCTCGACCGTCACCATCCTCCCTTGTTCGTCGTTTTCTCCTACGAGCACCCTCATGCCGTTTCAAGCTCCGAGTCTTCTTTATCCTTCAATTTTCTTAAAGGAGACTTTGACAAATTAAATCACATGCTCCTCAACTCTCAATTTACGTTGCTTTAGAGGCGTTCTATTCGGAAATACACGCTTGTCTTACACAATCTATCTCTTTTCTTCCTCGTAAAAACTACTCCTCATCCCCGGTATGGTACGACAAAGAATTACGCTCTCTTCGCAACAGGAGAAATAAACGTTGGCAAACTTTTCTTCTAACCCAGACTGAGTCTGACTATTCTTCCTATCTATCTGCTTATACCTCTTTTTCTGAACGTTGTGATACCCTCTACCATGAGTACCTCCAACGGATGGAAACTAGCCTCATATCCGACCCCAAGCGTTTTTATAACTTCCAAGAAGAAATCCAATGGTTACCCTTCCACCCTAAAGCTCGAGAATACCGCTTCGTCTGATCCTCAGGTTATCGCCAACCTCTTTGCACATTTCTTCAGTAAATCTTTCAGCGACAATTCTCTACAACCCGACCTTAACTATTTTACATTCATGGACAAATGCACTCAAACTGAACTAATCGCAGCCAGTATTAATGGGCTTGAGGACGACTTTCACCCAGGTCCAGATGGAATTCCGGCCATCGTTCTGAAAAAGTGTGCCATGCATCTAGTTCAACCCCTTACCATAGTATAGACATAGTATAGATATGATATGATAGTACAGATATGGTATCTATTCTAAGCCCTTACTTTGCTTTTTCGTCTCTCGGTCACTCAAGGGGAAAAATTCAATTATGGAAAAACTCGTATATTATTCCCATCTTCAAAGAAGGCTGCAAGAACGATGTGTCCCACTACAGACCCATTATAACTTTTTAGGCTTTCGCGGTTGCTCATATTAATTTGTAAATATTTCCGGATTAGCCGCGTAAATGATATATAAGTTAAATGAGTGCTAATATTAGTACCGCCACGTCCTGGCACATTGCTTCGGCCTCAAGATTGCTAAATTTGTTTCGGGCAATGCATCCTTCCACACTTCCAATCAGTTGTTCTACTGGGACATGCCGTGGAGTGGGTGTGAAATTCAGTCCTTTGCAGAGAATGTTTACGGCTGCCTCACTCAGTTCTTCGTCCGATTAATTCACAATAGCTTGTTTGAGGTCGACGGTGTTAACGGTCCTCTGTTTTGTTTGGGTGGCGATGAGTTTATCGAACTTCTGTTGTTGTTTTTGAGTGCATAATTCTAATGTTCTTGCTGCTTGCAGAAAGGTCAGTTGGTCACACATATCGTAATCTTCTGCACTTAGAACCCTAGACAGATGTTGTTGCATATAATAAAGCTCAATGGATATTTTGTTCAGCTTATAACGATGGGAACTAAACAACCGTTTCAATAACACTTCACTTGCCGTCATTAAAATTTTCTTTGCACCATTTATGTGACGCATAGGTAATAATTTCACACAATTTGGAAGCACATTACTGTCTCGGTATCTCTTAAGAAAAAAAGCACTTAAAAGGCGAGCGGCGACAAAATTTCAATCCCGACAATAGTTTTCCGCTTTCACGGACATGGGATCCTGTACTTTACACCTCGATGCCGTTGATCCGACTTCGTCTCTAAAACACTATGTGCCCTGGAAAACGGTAAAGATGTTGATGTTATCGCCACCGATTTTAGTACTCCAATCCGTATGTTACCAAATCTCTCTATATCTCCTTCGTTAGACCTCTCCTTGAATATGCCAGCCAGGTATGGTCACCTACACAAACAACTCACATTAATAGGATTGAATCTGTTCAGCGTAGGTTTATTTGCTTCGCTCTACGTGATCTTCCGTGGGTTGACAGATTCAACCTTCCACCTTATGAAAACCGTCTGAAACTGATCGACTTACAACCTCTAAGCAAACGTCGTGATGTTTCCGACATTCTCTTCATTTATCAATTATTAACTGGTGCCATAGACTGCCCTTCAATCCTGCAATCTTTACCCATCAATACCAATCCCCGTCACCTTAGGTCCACTCCCCTTTTCCGACTCGACCGCCATCGCACAAACTTCGGTCAAAGTGAGCCAATTATCAGGATGTTACGAAAAGTGAACGACCTTTCCTCTTTTGACTTCCATCTGAGTAAATCATCCCTTCACAAGGCCTTATATCTTGACACCGGCCATCTTGATCCTGATCGCCTACCTTAATTCTTTTTCCTTACGCCTTCTGCCAGTATCTACTGTATTTATAGCTCATATTGTAGCTTATACTTTTTATTTATTTATTATTACTTATCATTTATTATAGTTTGTAGAATTAGTTTTAAGTTATAGCTTGTATTTTTTTGTATTTTTATGTAATAGCTTGTATTAAGCTTAAATAAATAAATTTTCTATATCAGTCAAACCTAGTTGGGTCTAGTAGAACGGACTAATGTTTTTCTTCAGTATTCGTAACTTTTCGACTGTGTGAGGGGATCGGTAAGTCGTGTAAACATGTTATTCATGACAGCAGTATACATTCCTATAGTCTAATTGTGTCCGCCTCTCGGTCACTCAATGGGGTTTCCCTCAATTATGGAAAAAGTCGTATATTATTCCCATCTTCAAAAAAGGTTGCAATAACGATGTGTCCAACTACAGACCCATTGCTAAATTATCATCCATACCTAAACTATTCCAAAAATTGGTCTATGATTCCATGTTCTTCCATTGTAAGTCTATTTTCTCCCTCTCCCAGCATGGCTTCCTCAAAGGAAGATCTACAACCACCAACCTTACCGACTTCGTCTCCAAAACACTATGTGCCGGTAAAGATGTTGATGTTATCGACACTGATTTTAGCAAAGCCTTCGACAAGACCTCCCATAACGTTATCTTGTTCAAACTTGATCGCCTAGGCTTCCCCTCCCGATTCATCTGCTGGATTCAATCCTACCTCAACAACCGTCGGAACAGTGTTCTTTTCAGCTCATCCATTTCTAACCCTATTGTCGCTCGTTCCGGCGTCCCTCAGGGCAGCCACCTCGGTCCATTGATTTTCATCCTTACAATAAATGATGTTGAATGTGTCATCAATCACTCAGAGCTGTCCATTTATGCTGATGACATGAAAGTAATTTAACATATCTCTTCCATAACCGACTCTCTTCTCCTGCAAAAAGAAATCGATTTGTTCACCACATGGTGCATGAAAAACTTTCTTTCTCAATATCTCCAAATGCCAGTCCGTCTCTTATTCCCGCAAACGTCTTACCACCACCCCCAGAGTCTATATGTTAACCGATGTACCAGTCCCTATTGTTACCTCTTTGTGTGACCTAGGAAAAATCTCTGATAGCACACTTAATTTCCGTTCCCACATTGACAGCATAATTAACAGAGCTAACTCCGCGCTAGGGTTTGTGAAGCGCTGGTCTAGAGAGTACTCCAATCCTTATGTTACCAAACCTCTCTATATCTCCTTCGTTAGACCTCTGTAGCTACAAATTTAATTTTTAATTTTTAATTAAGATTTCATAAGTTTGATTATATTATTAGCTGCGTTCCATTGGGCCATGCAGAGTACTCCTGCGTACTTCCCCAATGGAATGCTTTTTCTTTACCCGAGTAGGTTTAGCCGCTGTCAAATTTGGCATTTTATAGATTGTATTTGCGGTTTTTTGATGTGCTGTGAGAAATTTTTTATGTTTCGCGATAATTATAGTAATTTTGGAAAAAAATTTAACTTTTTTGATATTTACGGGAAGCAGATGCTTCTTTTTAAATACCCTTAATATTTGTCATAACATAAAACAGCAAAAAGCCACCTATTGAGAGCTTTTGAAGCACAAAAACCCCAGCGGGAAAACTCAGCGTAAGTACCCTTGCAAACTACACCTATTTATCATCTAGTGTAGCTGAGCGTAGATGGGTGTACGCCGGAGTACTCTGCAAGGCCCAATGGAACACAGCTATTAATAAAATATTTTTATTCAAATCCACTTTAATAATATCCAATCAGACTGTACAGATAAATAACTGTCAAATATATTTTAATCAACCTGTACACTTCGATAAATTTTGAATAGTGTGAAACACAAACACTCTGAAATATATAATAATCATTTATTCATTGACAATAAAATACTGTACTCAATACAGAGGAAATATTTAACAAACTATCTATGTATTAAATGTAAAGTAGGATACAAAAAAAATTTAAATAGAATTTGAGTCTAACCAGATCTGCCGATCTAAAAACAACTAAAATAAAAATAAAAAGTTTAAAATAAATAAAATTAAAAAATACTTTTTTTTTAATTTGAAATATAATGTATCTCAAGGATTTCAGATAAAAAAGGAAGTTCTAGGATTTAGGGCTCTGGTACTACGCCCCATATAAAAAAGGAGCTCTATACACCTAACCACTTCATTGGTGACCCCGAAAATTTTTTTTAAAAACAGATGTACCCCCTACCCAAGGTAAGGTACTTTCTGCTTTTTTAAAAAAAGTAAACAAGGACAAACAAAGAAGATTCAACAACCCTCAAAGAAGAAACAACATTTTAAAATAGAGATACCCCCTACCAAAGGTAAGGTATTCTCTCATTTTAAAAAAGAAGACAACGAAGATTTAACAACTCAAGAAACAAAATTTTAATAAGAGGTGCCCCCCACCCAGGGTAAGGCATCCTCGTTATTAAAGCAATCATCAAGAATCAACATAAAATTTTAATAAGAGGTGCCCCCCACCCAGGGTAAGGCATCCTCATTATTACAAACCAACAATCAAGATCAACAATATTTGAACTATGAGGTGCCCCCCACCCAGGGTAAGGCATCCTCTAGTTTAAACATCATAAACGAATCAACACATCAAAGAGAAGATTACATCTATAGGAAGAAAGAAGAAAAGACAACACCGTAACAATAAACGAAGACAACAACGGTACGTGTTTTTATAATTAAAACTACTTTCATTGTACCACAACTACATAATTAAAAAATCATAAACAACATTTCCTCACATTTTCAAAATATTTATCTTAATAAAATATTATTTGTCTTTTCTACTAAAAATAATATATTTTGTTTCTCAATATATAATCATTCTCGAAATATTAATATAACTTAAAAGTTATAATAAGGGGTTATTCTTTCATTTTGGTGATTCGCGAAGTTAAGTTTCGTTAAAATCAGTGTGCAATTAAAAAAAAGTGAAATTTTACTTTAAAAAAAAAGTACATAAATACACTCATGATGACTAGTGAAGAGAGTGAAACTTTTCACAGCAAAGTTTGCATACAAACGCTACAAATTACAATGAAAACAATTATGTAGCCACAACTTCAATCAAACTACCAAGCTTTTGGACTCCATATCCAGAAGCTTGGTTCATTCAAGCCGAAGCCCAATTTGCTTCTAAACGAATAACGGTAGACGAGACAAAGTATAGTTACGTTGTTGAATCTTTACCAGTGGACGTCATAACAAATGTCATAGATTTTTTACAAAATCCTCCACTTGTAAATAAATATGAGAGTTTGAAAAATACTCAAATAAAAAGGTTTACAGAATCAGAAGAAAAAAGGTTAGAGCAACTTCTATCTTCTACCGAAATCGGAGATAGAAGACCTTCAGAATTTTATCGCTCTATGGAAATTCTTGTAGGCAATTCATCCACATTTAACAAATTGTTAATTAAAAAATTATGGATGAGAAAATTGCCAGCAAATATAAGCATATAGATATTTCCAAAATTCAATTTATATCGGAAATAAACAAAAATCTACCAAAACCAAATTACAATTTTATCGATAATTTCCTTTTAACAAAATAAATAATTTAGAAAACAAATTAGAAAATCTCGAAAATTTGATAAAAGGATTATCATGTCAAAACTAACCTTCTTATTCACGTTCTAGAATCAGATCGAGAGATCATTCATTCTCTAGAAACAATTCACATAGCAGCCAAGTTTCAAAAGCTAGAGATAACAATTCTTATTGTTGGTACCACAATAAATATGGTACCAAAGCGAATAAATGCATTTCGCCGTGTTCTTACAAAACTATTAATAATCAAAAAAACTAATTAATCCCTCAGTGAACAATATATTTAACAATAATATTTCTAAACGTTTATTCATTTTTGACAAAGAAAACCAATTCAAACTTCTAATAGATACAGGTGCTGATATTTCAGTAGTACCTAACGAATTCTTTAGAAAATTTAACAAAGACCCTAACTTATATTTATCCGCAGCAAACGGTTCTACCATTAACAGTTATGGTACAAAACTGCTTAAAGTAGATTTTGGTCTTAGGAGAGAATTCATTTTCCCATTTATAATTGCTAATGTCAACAAGCCCATCATCGGAGCAGATTTTTTAACAAAATTTAATTTACTGGTCGATATAAAAAACAAAAGATTACTCGACGGTACAACAACATTAAGTGTTAGTGGAATCACGGTAAACGCAAATACTCCTCGTTACTACGCAATCAGTATTGAGTACGGTAAAATTTTGCAAGGATTTCCCACATTAACGCAACCACCTCGTTATGATATTCCAGTTAAACATAACGTAGTACATCGAATATAAACTAAAGGACTACTACCTTTTTCTCGTCCGAGACGTTTAGATGGACATAAATACAAAATTGCTAAATTAGAATTTGATCACATGGTTAATTTAGGTCTGTGCCAATTATCATCTTTTTCAGTATCTTCTCCACTACATCTAGTAGCAAAGAAAAATTCTAGACCATGTGGAGATTATCGTAGACTCAACGCAATCACGGTTCCGGATAGATACCCATTACCACACACACAAAATTTCTCAATGAACTTAAACGGTTGCACCATTTTCTCAAAAATTGATTTGATAAGAGCTTACCACCAAATTCCAATGACTAAAGAAGATATACACAAAACAGCCATTACAACTCCATTCGGATTATTTGAATTCACTAGGATGCCTTTAGGTCTAAGAAATGCTGCACAAACATTTCAACGATTCATGGACCAAATCATTAAAAATTTAGATTTTGCTTTTGTCTATATTGACGATATTTTAGTTGCCAGCAAATCTGAATCCGAACATCAAAATCATTTAAACCAAATTTTTAAACAACTATCAGATTTCGGAATCAATATCAATCCATCCAAATGCATTTTCGGAGTTGGAACTTTGGACTTCCTCAGTCACAAAATAACAAAAGAAGGCATCTTACCTTCAGAAGACAGAGTCCAAATTATTAGCAATTTTCCTTCTCCAAATTCTATTAAACAAATTCAACAATTTATAGGCATGGTTAATTATTACCATAGATTTATTCCAAATCTTGCCAAATTACTAAACCCAATTCACACTCATTTGGCTCTACTTATCAAAAAGAAACCAAATAACGCTAAAAAATTTTCTTGGCCAGTAGACTGTGAAGATCAACTTAATAAAATTAAACAATCATTTTCAAAAGCAACTTTATTAATTCATCCTATTGAAAATGCACTATTCAATTTAACCGTAGACGCTTCTGCTAGCGCTGTTGGTGCAGTTCTCCAACAATCCAATGCAAACCATTGGGAACCCATTGCATTTTTCTCTAAAAACTTACAAGAAGCAGAAATAAAATATTCAGCATTCGACCGAGAACTTTTGGCATTATATCTAGCCATCAAACATTTTAGACATTTTCTAGAAGGTCGAGAATTTACAGCTTTTACAGACCACAAACCACTAATTACAGCAATATGGTCTAAAACAGAAAGAAGTCCAAGACAAACTAGACATCTGGACTACATAACCCAATTTACCTCCGATATCAGACATATCAAAGGCAAATCAAATACAGTAGCAGATACTTTATCTAGAATTTCTATCGAAAATTTCGAACATTCAAAACATAACAATACCAAATTTGATTTAAAAACTGTTGCTGAGTATCAAAATAGTGACGAAGAACTTACACATCTTTTGATAACTCAACATAACAGACCAGATAATTCAAAATATAAGCTTGTAAAAATTAAATTAAACACTTCTGAGTCTAACATTTGGTGCGAAGTTTCTACTAAATATTCACGGTCATATACAAAGATTACTCTACCGTAAGTAATCTTTGCTTACGGCCTGTACTCTGTAGTTATCAAGATGGCATTGGTCAAGCAGTATTGTAATCTACGAATAAAGAACAAAAGGAAAGTCCGATACGTATATATACGAGAACAAAAAGTGAAGCAAAATTTTCTGCAGACTACCTGTCAAATGTCAACAACAACAAATCCAACAACACCCATTGTCAAAATTTGACATTACATTTATGAAAGTTTTTATGCCGGCAAGCGTCCCCTGGAAGAAAATTTTAAATTGCTAAGAAAACCTTCTAGACAATTTATTATAAAGACATTATAAGTGAAGTTTACTTAGAAAACATTAATTAATTGATAAAATAAATGAGGTGCATTATAAATTTGTGTGAGAACAAAGAGCGAAATCATCCTGTTGGAATCTCGTTTCATAGGTAAATATAGAACAAATAGCAGTAAAATAGTAATGCTACATTGAATGACTTAATTGAAGGCAAATCAATTAGTTTAGCACGAAAACAAAGCGAAGTAACAGTAACTTGTAATTTTTCTTGTTAGCCATTCGTTTGTTTTCTTTTAAGGTTCAGTGGCCGGTTATCTAGTAGTAAGTAATCTTTGGTTTAGGCAACGCCATCTTGATAACTACAGGCCGTAAGGTAGAAACAATGACGTCACACAAAATGGAAATCAAGATGGCGGTGATCCATCGCCATCTATACGACCAAACGAAAAGTTGTTATCAGCTGTTCAAGTGACAGCTTAGAAAAACTCTTATCCAACTTTTCAATTGCATAATTTATTAATATATGTGTCCCTATTTACCAAAAAACTATAACAATTTCAAACCACTATTTTCACATATTCTCCCAAATAAATTTTTATATCAGATCACTTCATATTTATCGTACAATTTGTTGTATAATGCCAGCAATTAGAGAAAAATCTAAGCCAACTCTTCAAATGTAAAAGTTGTCAATAGATTTGTCCCCATTTACCAACAAAACTCGAAGCACTAGTACCACATATTCTCACAACATCACAAAACTATTATATAATCACTTATAATAAAGTTAAACGTAATTTCTTTCACTTTTTAATGAAATTGAGAGTTGTTTACATCCGCTAGGTTGAAGAGCGGACGTCATTACTTCCCTCCATTTGACATTTCTTTTGGGTATTGCCAATATATTTAGAACGACGATAACTCACGCATAATTAATTAAATCTAAATAAAACTTTCTCACGATATTATCTTACAAGTTAATTTTATCACACACTAGTTATTTCACTTAAATAATGTCTGAAACTCACACAATATTACTTTAAAGTCCAAGGCGAATTAGCCGACATTTTCACTTTAACTAAAAAATATATACACTTCGCCACTTGAATGTCACAAAACTTTTACCGAAAATAACTCTTTATACGGTTCACTCTCAGTCTTTGCTTAGAATGAGTTTAAAACTTTATCACAATTCTTAAAATTAAACAAAACTTCGGATGAGAGAATCATGACTTTTTCACCTTTTTCCATTTTGTGTGACGTCGCGGCCAACAACTGGCTCTACCTTACGGCCTGTAGTTATCAAGATGGCGTTGGTTTAGGCAACGCCATCTTGATAACTACAGGCCGTAAGGTAGAGCCAGTTGTGACCCGTGACATCACACTATGAGGAAAAACGTGAAAAAGCGCGAAATTCTGTCACTCGAAGTTTTGCTTAATTAGAAGAAGTGTGATTAAGTTTTAAAATCGTTCTAACCAAAAACTAATAGTGAATCGTATAAAGAATAATTTGCGGTAAAAGTTTTGTGACATTCAAGTGGCGAAGTGTATATATTTTTTAGTTAAAGTTAAAATTTCGGCTAATTCGCCTCGGACTTTAAATTAATATTGTGTGAGTTTCAGACATTATTTAAGTGAAATAACTAATGTGTGATAAAATTAACTTGTAAGATAATATCGTGAGAAAGTTTCATTTAGATTTAATTAATTATGCGTGAGTTATCGTCGTTCAAAATATATTGGCAATACCCAAAAGAAATGTCAAATGGAGGGAAGTAATGACGTCCGCTCTTCAACCTAGCGGATGTAAACAACTCTCAATTGTATTAAAAAGTGAAATAAATTACGTTTATCTTTATTATAAGTGATAATATAATAGTTTTGTGATGTTGTGAGAATATGTGGTACTAGTGATTCGAGTTTTGTTGGTAAATGGGGACAAATCTACTGACAACTTTTACATTTGAAGAGTTGGCTTAGATTTTTCTCTAATTGCTGGCATTATACAACAAATTGTACGATAAATATGAAGTGATCTGATTTAAAAATGTATTCGGGAGAATATGTGAAAACAGTGATTTGCAATTCTTACAATTTGTTGGCAAATTGGGATACATATATTAATAAATAATGCAATTGAAAAGTTGGATAAGCTTTTTTCTAAGCTGTCACTTGAACAGCTGATAACAACTTTTCATTTGGTCGTATAGACGGCGCTGGTGTTGTTTCCTCATAAGCTGACGTCATCGTTTCTACCTTACGGCCTGTAGTTATCAAGATGGCGTTGGTTTAGGGCTTGGCCAACGCCATCTTGATAACTACAGGCCGTAAGGTAGAAACAATGACGTCACACAAAATGGAAATCAAGATGGCGGTGATCCATCGCCATCTATACGACCGAACGAAAAGTTGTTATCAGCTGTTCAAGTGACAGCTTAGAAAAAATCTTATCCAACTTTTCAATTGCATAATTTATTAATATGTGTATCCCCATGTATCAACAAACTATAACAATTGCAAACCACTATTTTCACATATTCTCCCAAATAAATTTTTATATCAAATCACTTCATATTTATCGTACAATTTGTCGTATAATGCCAGCAATTAGAGAAAAATCTAAGCCAACTCTTCAAATGTAAAAGTTGTCAATAGATTTGTCCCCATTTACCAACAAAACTCGAAGCACTAGTACCACATATTCTCACTTATATTATCACTTATAATAAAGTTAAACGTAATTTCTTTCACTTTTTAATGAAATTGAGAGTTGTTTACATCCGCTAGGTTGAAGAGCGGACGTCATTACTTCCCTCTATTTGACATTTCTTTTGGGTATTGCCAATATATTTAGAACGACGATAACTCACGCATAATTAATTAAATCTAAATAAAACTTTCTCACGATATTATCTTACAAGTTAATTTTATCACACACTAGTTATTTCACTTAAATAATGTCTGAAACTCACACAATATTACTTTAAAGTCCAAGGCGAATTAGCCGACATTTTCACTTTAACTAAAAAATATATACACTTCGCCACTTGAATGTCCCAAAACTTTTACCGAAAATAACTCTTTATACGGTTCACTCTAAGTCTTTGCTTAGAATGAGTTTAAAACTTTATCACAATTCTTAAAATTAAACAAAACTTCGGATGACAGAATCATGACTTTTTCACCTTTTTCCATTTTGTGTGACGTCGCGGCCAACAACTGGCTCTACCTTACGGCCTGTAGTTATCAAGATGGCGTTGGCTTGGCTTGTTCATAAGCGCGATGCGACTCCATGCGATTTTTTCGTTCATCTCACTTTTTGAATACTTTTGTTGCAGTGTGCGATTATTTTCCATCGTATGCCCGTTCACAAGGTTGACGAACGAAAATTTTTTGTTCACATTTAACTTTGAACATAATTAGTGCTTTTAAGTAATATATATCATTCCAAATATAAATATTAACAGTGAATCGGGAACGCGAATTTAAGCTAATGTTTTAATAAATTTGTTAAAGAGGAAAGGCAAATATTTGTTTTATTGCTATTTCCTCATTTGCTGTAAAATAATAATAATTAATTTTTATATCTACTAACACATATTACATACATATTATATTTATACAAGCCGTTTTTCATTCAAAAAGGTAAACAAACGAATTATGTTTGGTTATGTGTAAAGAAGGTATAATTTTTACAATCGCAGCGACGTTAGACAAAGCCAGCATGTCAAGTTACAGGTATATGACTTCAGCCAATCAAATTACAGTCGCATGCGACGAATCGCACTCGTGAACGAGGGTTAAAATATAGTTATAGCGCTTCCTCTAGTACTTTATTGTAATTTATTTTTACCCTTACCGACTGCGGCTCCATCAGATATAGTAGTTTAGACGCAATCCATCAATATAATTTTTAACAGTGTATCGGCTTTAAAATGACAATAGACAGGCTGACAACCTTAAAGGGACAACAAAATCAAAACATTGAATTCACCCAGCCGCTGCTATTTGTTGATCATTCCGCGAAGTAAACGTATTTATATTATAAATTAATGAAAACAATTAAATTAATTAATTAAGAAAGTGATCGTTTCTCCGTATGTTGCCGTTTGCAAAAACTCAAATCATTACGGTATTTAATTATTTTAAAAAACAACCTTTGCTTGCTTTACCTCTGACGTGTCCTAACATCTTTACTTTGCTGTAGGAATTAATGTGAAAATTAAGAAAATCATGAGTGTTCGTCGGCGTCAAGATATTTCTGTTGAAAGAAAGCTAGATATTACGCATAATGATGAAGGAACCCAACTGTTACAAGAAGATCATCATGAAAACAGCGACATACGTGGCGACCGCGCTAATATAGCAGTTCTCTTCTTTCTGTATTTACTTCAGGGCATTCCACTAGGCCTAACAGCAGCAATTCCTATGCTTTTACAGAATCGAGGATCTAGTTACAAGCAACAAGCCGAATTTAGCTTTGCTATATGGCCTTTTAGCTTAAAGCTATTATGGGCCCCTATAGTGGATTCTGTTTATTGGAACAAAATTGGCAGAAGGAAGTCGTGGCTAATTCCAACTCAATACCTAATCGGATTGTTTATGCTCATTTTATCATGTCATGTTGATAAGTGGTTAGGTGGAAATGGAGAGCAGCCAAATGTACAAATCCTAACAACTATGTTTTTTGCACTCAACTTCCTAGCAGCAACTCAAGATATCGCAGTAGACGGGTGGGCCCTAACTATGCTTAAAAGATGCAATGTGGGACATGCATCTACCTGTAACACGGTAGGACAGACAGCTGGATATTTCTTAGGATATGTAGCTTTTATAGCTTTAGAGTCGAAAGAGTTTTGCAATTCCTATCTGCGATATGAACCCAAAGATTATGGTCTCGTCACGCTTGCTGAATTCTTGTGGTTCTGGGGTATATGCTTTTTAGCCACAACAACTTTAGTTGCTCTGCTAAAACCAGAACAAAATATATCAGAAGAAGGAGTTGGTGAACATCTTGAGCTTAATATTCAACAGACCTACAAACTTCTTTTCGATATAGTGAAAATGCGGCCTATTCAAATACTCATAGGAATCTTGCTAACGGTCAAAGTTACATTTGCTGCTTGTGATGCTGTTTCATCTCTAAAATTAATTGATGCTGGTGTTCCTAAGGATAAATTGGCTTTGCTTGCAGTTCCCTTAATTCCGCTTCAAATTATTCTACCACTTGTGATAAGTAAATATACGACTGGTCCAAAGCCAATGGAGGTTTATTTATGGGCAATTCCTTTTAGGATGTTTTTTGCTGCAGCCGCTGTAGCAATCGTTTATTACACCCCATCGTTAATATCAAAAGATCATGTTCCCACATATTACTATGTGATATTGTTAACTAACTACGCCTTGTACCAGATATTTCTTTACTGCATGTTTGTGGCTGTTATGGCATTCTTTGCCAAAATATCAGATCCTGCTCTGGGGGGAACTTATATGACATTACTTAACACGGTATGTAATCTTGGTGGAAATTGGCCTACTACTCTTGTTCTCTGGTTGGTAGATGTTCTTTCATGGAGGCAGTGTATCCATTCCGAGTTTGATAATAACAAATGTTTAAATAAAAAAGAACAGGAGGTAAAATTGTCACTGCGAATCTCTAATAGTCTAGACGATAATTTTAATTTGTTTTTTCAGGAATGTACTGCTGCTGGGGGAAAATGCGAAACTACAATAGATGGTTACTACATCGAATCAATTATTGGCATTATATATGGGGTAATATGGCTTTACTTTGGTAAACAATATATACGGCATCTCCAAAATCTACCTTTGAAAGTATGGTTGGTAGTAAATCCAGTCAAATCATCAATACAAAAGAGATAGCAATTAATTGTCTGACTATTGTGAATTTTATACAATAGACAGTTTATGTGTTGTCCTGTTTTTAGTTTGAATGTTATTTATTCTCTATGAATACTGATAAGAGGCTCAATTTCCACTAGGGCCAGACGTACTGTAACTTTTGTAGTTGTTTTTACAGTTGGGTATTGTGTAATAAAATCAGAATTTAGCACGAATTTATTTTTCTATTGTTTCAGTAATCTGTATAAATAAGTAAGGACGTCGTGGAGTCTGGAGACGGTTGTAACTGTTAAATTTTTTAAACAAAAAGGCCTAAACGACTATGTCTGTATTGTAATGCACTAATGTTTGCGGAAAAATTTCGAAGGAATGTTCCCTAAATTGAAAGTCGATCGAATATTGCTTAAGTGTGTGATACATTCAAATCAGTTGTTAATAAAACACAAAAATAAATTGAATCAAGGGAGATAGTTCTTCCGTGTAGCCACCATAAAGGTTGAGGCCAAATTTCGGGGTGTGCTAATGGACATGCAACTAAATTGAAATTGGGCTAGAAACCTACACGAAGAGAAAAACGAAGCACCAAGAGCTTTCTGGACATGTAGAAATGCGATTGGGAAGGTATGGGGACTATCAGCCTATATCATAAAGTGGATATAGACATGTATAAATAGACCCAATTAGCACAAGGTGCGGTAGTCTGGTAGAAAGTAATGGAAGTGGGAACAAACCAGAAGACAATGGACCAAGTGCAACATGTGTTATTTAGGACAGTTGGGTGAGCACCGACGATACTCCACAGGGATTCTCTGTGAAATGTGTAGCATTAAACTTGGTCGCACGGTAACACACGAATGAAATTTGGAAAGTTAAAAGAAGTTCGGTCAAATCTGCAACGCTGATGCGAGCAATAAGACGATCGAAACGTTTGTATCACGATCTTTGGAGGACCCGCCAAATTGCATTGCTATGGACGATGAAGCCTATATTAAATGAACAAGAAGCCTAATTTTATTCATCAATGAACAACATAAGTATGGCAAGCAATTTGTCAATGTAATTTAAAATATGCATCTTTTTCGAGTTCCGTTCCTCGAAATGAAAAAAAAACCAACCCTTACAGGATTACTTCGTTGTCAGTCTGTCTTTCGATCAAAACCCTCTTCCCAAGAACGGCTAGAGGTATCAAATTGAAACTAATATCAAGTCAAGTGCGGACAAGTGCGTTTTTTTAAATTGTTAATTTCTAATCCTTCTTGATTCCGCATGGTTTCCTTTCACATAGAGGCTTATCTTTGGCCTTCATTTCGATTGGTTGTCGTCCTTCGTTGTTCTTTTTCGAAGTTTGTCTCCTTGTTGAACTTCTCGTTGAGTTGTCGTCCTTCGGTACGGCTGCTGCGCTACATCAGCCGTAGGTTTGTCTTTCTCTTGTAGAGTTAGTAATTAAGGGAGGGTGAAGGAATAGGATTTGGGACTGATTTGGGAATTTGGAATCAAATATTAAGTTCTATCAAGAATTTATAGCAGTGATGTCCAAACCTATGCCCGCGGGCAAGTGAGCTTTTGAGCTTTTAAATTCGTATATGCACTTGTTTGGCTGTATTCGGTTTCCTCTTTTAGCGTTTTTTAATCATTAAAGCATACACAAGTTAAAAAAATCGTCATATTTAAGAATGATCTTAAAATATATAACTTTTTGCAAACATTTTAAGGTTCTAAATTAAACAAACAGTACGAAATGCTTCTAAAGCTTTTAAGCATTCCTCACATTAAGTAGTGTGAGTTTGGCCATCACTGATTTATAGCATGCAAAGAAATTTGTTTTGTAATAGAAAATCCAAAATGGCGGACATCGGAGCTCCCCGAAAGGTCAGCAAATTTCCGGAGACAAACGGCTCACATCGCTGCCCCCTTACCGCTGACCGGAAACAAAAATTAAACACGAATGATGTACGATTTTTTTTGTTTAAGCCCCTACGTGTTCATTCCGCTACGAGTAAGAAACTAAATGGAGTGGGCCTAGCGTGTAAAATCCGTGTACATGAGTGTGCCGATTTCTACGATTTTTTTGCTCTCATATTTCTTCTCGTGTTGTCACTTGTTTGACATTTTTCTTTAGACGAGTGTTGTGGTTGAAAAAGTGTTAATTTTATCGTACTGTAATGTTGAAGTAAGGATTACATTGATTGCTAAGGACAAAAATATAAAACTATTGCGTGTTGTGTCAAAACTATGTGAAAAAATTTCAAGTTTTAAACGATTAGTGATAATGAAGTGTGTAGTGCAATTTTACAAAAATTCAAGTTATTTAAAACACCCCGGGATTTAATTTCACAGATAAAGTAGAGAAAATAACTTTCTTTTGTGATAAGAATATTTCAGGCGGTGTTAAACACACTATTAACTTATAAAATACCCACTTTGCGTTAAGGTAGACTTTGTTTACCTTTGGCTCAGCAGCCATATTTTCTTGAGTTACCACTTACAAAGGCGGTGGTGTAATTAAATTTTGCAAGGAGTTAGTAAATGAAAACTTTATTATTGAAGTGTTTACTGATTTGCAAATAAATTAGATAAATTTCTTGTGATGAAAAGTCGTAATAAAAATTACAAATTTTAGTGAAAAAGCTGCTTTTAAATTGCAATTTTAAAAAGATTTCTAATAAGTTTAAAAATTGCACCAAAGCACCCCCATATAACGGTTTTTTCGTCAGCCTGTCCTGTACTGCTTTTCTTGTGGGCGTGTAAACTCACACATTTTAAACACAGGCTACGGAAATCTCTGCTGTTGGGCCACTCCATCAGAGTTGCCAAGTCGGGCGATTTCTCGCCGATTGGGCTACTTGAGCCGTCAGTTGGGCGAGAAAATTTTCCTCTCTGCGACTAGCCACTTTTTGGGCGATTTTAATTCTTCTGGGCGCTTTTGGGCGATTTTTTAATTATTTCTGGGCGTTTTGGGCTATAGGCTGAACCAGGCCCGTACGCAGGATTTGCTTCGGAAGGGGGGGGGGGGGGGTCACCGCTTTGGGGTTGGGTCCTCTTGTACACATACCCGTTGGAGACACAGAGATCAGGGAGTTGTGTTGGGTTAACAAGCACAGCCGATTTCAACTGCTCATACTCTTCCATGGAGAAGTATGGCGAGTTTAAGTCTACGTTGACTGAACTTACTTTCAACTCCTCTGCCGTTTCAGTGTGTGCTCGGGACAAAATGTCAGGGACCACATTCTGTGAACCCTTGCGTTTGCTCGATCTGAAAGTCAAAAGCCTGCAGCTTTAAACTCCATCGAGCCAATCGTCCGGAGAGATCCGAGTGACTCATCAGCCACTTCAGACTAGCATGATCAGTAATGATGGTAAATGGATGTCCTTCAATGTAAGCTCTGAATTTTTTCACACTCAGCACAGCTGCATAACATTCGAGTTCCGTAATGCTGTAATTGCGCTGTGCTGGATTGAGCTTTTTCGACATACGCGATAGGTCTTTCAGCCCCTGAATCATCGACTTGGAACAGTACGCTGCCAACACCAGATGTACTAGCATCACATTGAATATAAAACTTCTTAGAGAAGTCAAGTGTAGTTAGGATTGGTGCACTACACATAGCTCGTTTTAAGTTCTCGAGTTGCTGCGCTTCGTCTGTCCATGAGAAACTTTTGCTCATCTTTAAGCAGTCCGTAATCGGGGCTGCCAGGGTTGCATAATTGGTGATGAATCTCTGATACCAACCCGTCATTACGAGAAATATGCGGATTTGTTTAGCAGAGCGGGGTATAGGGAAATCCGCTACCGCTGCTACTTTCTCGGGGTCAGTTTTCAGAGTTCCCTCTCCAATCATGAAACCCAAGTAGCGGACTTGCTTGACGCAAAAGCGGCTTTTCTCGACGTTAATCGTGAGTTTGGCACTGCGAAGGCAATCAGCTACTTCTCTTAGTGGTATTATTTTGTCCATTAATCGAAAAATTATTTGTGGGGTATTGCACAATCCAAAAGGCATAACGGTGTATTGGTAGAGCGGCCTACCGGGCACTGTGAACGCTGTCTTCTCCCTCGACTGCTTCTCCAAAGGAATTTGCCAAAACGCATCTTTCAAATCGATGGACGAAATGAAGTGCGTATCCTGCAGTCGACCAAGCAATCCGTCGATGTGGGGTAAGGGGTAGGCGTACTTTTTAGTGACTAGGTTCACTTTGCGAGAGTCCAAACAGAGCCTGAACTTCCCAGGTTTACGTACAAATACAACTGGGGAATTCCAGGGACTGTTGGACTCTTCAATTACCCCTAACTCCTGCTGGAGAAATGGGATAATGCTTCTGCTTGATTGGCAAAGCATCACCAGTATCAATGACATGCTCTTCTAGGTGTGTCCTTCCCAAACCTAGAGCTGTAAATGAAGGGAATTGTGCAATGACAATTCTGGTTCTGTCTGAGTTATTCAGGGAGTGAAAGTTCGTCTCAACCGAAGAAGAGGGCTGTACATCGACAGAGGAAATGATGTTTGGCGCAAGATGAAATGCTCGCCAGAAGTCGACGCCTAAATACAATTGCTGGCTTAGGCCAGGCACTACAAACAGGGTGAGGATATCAGTCTGTCCACGGAAGGTTACTGCAGTTCTTACTGTGCCGGGAACGGACTGGCTAGTGCCGTCGGCGGTACGAACTGAGGCTGATAATGCGGAGAGTTTCAAGCCTGAGCGCTGGACAAACTCTAGGGCTCCTTGTCCCAAGCAACTCACGCTGGCACCGCTATCGAGCAAGCCTAAGATTGACTCATTGCCTATTTGCACCTTGACGTAGGGACGCCCGTCGTCCTGGTTAGTTATTACAGTCGAAATTAAAGACCGTGCACGTTTTCTCTCTCTGAATAACTTCCATCGTCGTCTTCTTCGAGCGAGAGGATGCTTCACTACCTCGGCAAAAATACGAGCTCTCACTGGGTCGTAATTTAGTTGTCTCTCATGCAAGGACATTCCTTGCATGAGGCAAAAGGGATCTATCTGGGTATATTGTGATACGGCAGGGTAATTCAGGGGGTCGTTGATGTCGCCTTGCTTATCATTATCTTCGGCGAGTGGAGTCCCCTGTGTCGACCACTCGCCTTGGCGTTTTCCGAGTTACACTTGGAGCACCACTTGGTGACACCACTCCTGGTTGACCACAGGTATAGCAAAAGAGTCTCCTGGTCTCACTGGGACAGGAATGGAACGTTGCTGTTGCTGGACTACAGGCCGAACCCGATCTCTCCAAAATGGATTGCGCCAGGTTCGTCCTTAACAAACCTAACATTTCTTTTTTTAAGTCGGCCATGTGGATTGCCAACTGATCTGCCGTTATCACCGCGGCCTCTGTTGGATTGGGAGCCGTACTTGCCGGAGGGCTAATCCTGGCATTGCGCAATTCATCAAGCGGCTGTGCCTGATTAATGGGAGGGACGGGCCAGGCCCCAGTCAGGGACAGGTTTGAGCCAAAGTTCTGAACTGCCTGATCTCCTATTACGCTTGAGAATGGCCTCGCCTGTTCGTTCGATCTAGTCGATACATTAAAGTCGGGGGGAGGTTTTGAAAAGTCTGTTCTGGCAGGGCAAGTAGTGCTCAAGGTAGAGTCTGTGGACATTCGTGCTGTGCCATAAGTCTTATTCAGAGACTTTTGTGCCGTACTTCTCGTCGTCGGAGGTGATGGAAGGGCTAATACCTGCTAAGGCGTTGCTCCCTAGTCTTCAGGACCAGTTGTCCGCTTTACAATCGGAGACCTGTACATTTCTAGCTCTATGAAGGGTTAGCCAAGCAAAGAGTCGGCAATGTAACCGCGTATACAGAGAAAAGCTTATTTGAGACAGAAGGTCTCGGCCAAATGTGCGGGAGCACCAACTCCTAAAGTTTATAGAAAATATCAAAGTTGAGACAGAAGGTCTCGCTAATAGTGCGGGAGTCCAACTCCTAAAGTCGTAGCACAAAACCGTTCGTAGGCGACCAAAAAGGTCAAAGAAAGAAAAAAAAGGAAAGACAAAGTATGATAATTAAAAAAAAATGTGTATAAGACATGTTATAATGTATGTGTGTGCGTGATGTGCAACGTGAAGTTGCCGCAGGATGTTCAAGTGGCACGCGCTAGCTGGCAGCACGTCCTAGCTCGTCGGTATGGGGTGTAGGTCCTTGAACATCCGATTCACACATCTACAACAGAATTTCGCGTGCCTGTGGCGAGAGAAGGTTGTGGACTCCTTCTCTCAGGTCTACCATACATGATAAAAAAACGAGAAACAAAACTTGAAGGAAGAACAACAGGTCTGGTGGCACCTGTTGCTCCTAGTCGCGCTGAACTGTCATGGAAAATACCTAGGGGGTAGATTTTCTTTTTAAGTATTTTCCATGACAGTTCATCGCGGCTAGGAGCAACAGGTGCCACCAGACCTGTTGTCCACAACCTTCTCTCGCCACAGGCACGCGAAAGACAGGAAAAAACACTTGCAGAAAAGGCAAAAGATGTAGGGGGCGCACAAGAACGGATCCGAGATAAAAATAAGTAAATAAATAAAATGGAAGCTAAAACAAAAAGTAAATAAAAAGGGGAAAAAATGTACAAATATAAAAAAAGACGAAACACCAAAGCAATAAAGCCAATCTTAGATCTAACATAAGAAATTGAAGAAACAGAAAAGAAACCATAGAATACGGAAAGAACAGCAAGAAGTGAATCAACACCAAACACAACCACGAAAAATAACAGAATCTCAGAAAACAAAAATACGACCGCAAAATATAAAAATAAATATATAAAAATATAATTAAATAAGAGGGACCAACAACGAACAGGTGTAGGCACACAAAAACAGATCTGAACCACAATGTACCGAACTCCACAAAGCACAAAGAACTCAAAAAATTCTGAAAATACTACAGCAGCAGAAGACCCCGATGTAATGTTTGGATATTAATTCCTTTCACGTTCGCGGTCTTCAAGTAATGTTCGTCTTTGATTTACATTTGCCAAGTAATATCAGACCGGTTCTCGTTTAAATTTTTAATTCCTGGGAGCAGCCTCAAGGCTATAGCTCCACTGGAGCAGCTAAATTAGCTATTGCTCCAAAGCTAAATAATCCGCGAAAAAGAGCAGCTACAACAGCACGACTCTTATTAATAAAACTCGTTGTCGGATTAATTCTAACTGAATGATTTATTGAAATTTCTTACTCTATTTATATACAATTATTGTGCTTACTTAACTAATGATCTTTGGTCACATTCTCAATTGCTAAATAATTTGGCCCCTTTAGTAATTAATTATTAGGAAAGAAAGTAACGTTTCAAATTGCATACTTTGTGATTCTTCGCTGGCCCACTTACATCATACAGCGCGAGTTCATATTTCCGCTTTGAACTGGTTTTGTAGATGCGTCACGTGCTTGTTTGTTTACCTAGTGCAGTGTGCCGGTAAAAAGAATAAAAGGTAATATTGTTTTGCCTGAGTTAGTTGTAAAGGCTTTTTCCATTGAGTAATTACTGATATGCAATGGAAGTGTCGCTGACCACCGTTAACGTAGGTCAGGAAATTATGCACAGCACTTTGTGTATCACAAGCTCGTAGATTTTTATTTACGTTATTGGGCATGTCATGTTATTTGATGACTTTGGTAATTTATGCAATTATGTTTTATTTGGGGAATATATATTTCGGTATAATACAACGAAATCAAAGCTGTACACAGAATTCACAGGAACCAGTAAGCGCTCGAGAGCACCACTGAAGTTACCACAAATATCAGAAAAACACACAGAAACAAATAATAGTTAACAAAACCGATCGCAGCCACAACAGTGAAAAAGAGAAATAAACAGAAAATAAGCCAGAGAGGAAACAAAAACACAAAATAATTTAATATCAAATACATCAAATAGCACTACGAAAAACCAAAAAAGCTCGAGGGAAATAAAAACACGTCAGCACAGCACGACAGTCACAGATTCCGTAGACGTAAAAACAGCTTCGGGCATCCTACGTATGCCGATTCACAAGTTGTCACCATTGCCTTGTGATGACGAACCATTAAGAAACATCAATCAAGGTAAAGGAGAACTATCTAACAATGCAACCTCGGAAAGTGAAGTAGATAAAAACGCAATACAAAAAAAAAAACGATTACGAAGCTTTACGGCACTGCCATTGTAACACTGCTCCTAGCTTTACCATCATATACCTATCATTATCTTTGATTGTAATATTGGCCGGTGTCCTGATTTTCAAGTCTAGAGGTGTATGCCAGAACCATAAAAAGCCACTAAAACCAGCTCCATGACAGCCCAAGGAATTAGACTTCAGCGTCAACGTTTGGTCAATCTGCATCTTTGAACGAAGATTCAACGCGGGGAGAATGTTAGAATAAGAAAAAACTAAAATGTTTCGAAAGAATTTTATTCAAATCAATAATTTCACATTAAATTCGATACAATGCATTTGTAAAATGAATTTATTTATATTCAGAAATTCGCGTACGAGTTGTTTGAAAAATGAGAAAACGTTCTCTAGCTACATTTTCAGATAAATTGTGTGATGCAACTGCTCGTGAACGTATGGATTAATTTCCTTTTAATAAAGTATATTATCTTTAAATTTTATTACATCTAAATAGATTCGATCACAAAGTCAAAGGCACACATCACAGCCTAGAGATTGGTTACGCACGAAACGTAAAAAACACAACAACAACTACTTCTTCCTCTCAAAATAAGCAGGGAAGGGCTAACTTCTGACTAATAAATATAATTACATATTTTACGCAAAATGCCCTTCCTTATAAGTTTTTAGAAAAATATAAACCAAAAATGGTTCAACATTTGCTTGTTACTCAGTAACTAGCAAAGATAGCGTGTGCCATTGACTAACAAGTATTTTATATATCAAGAAACTTAATGGAAATGATAAAAGTTTGGCGAACATTGTGAAAAAGCAGTCTATCATCAAGAGCTTAACTAATTTTAAAATTTTTTAAAAAGCAAATATAAAAAACATTGGACTGTAATAGGATCAATTCATGATACATTATTATCAGTCATCAAACACTTTAAGCTGTAAGCAGTTTTCCAGTTTGGCTTTATAATTACTTGTCAACCGAGTTTTTCAAATTAACCGCTACAAGAAGTGCAAATCAGAGACTAGCAATTTTTTTTATATCATAAAAAACCTATTAAACATCGACATACGTTCTTTCACAAAATGCTCCCGATTAATGAATAATTTGAATATTTATATAAAACATAACTATCAAACTGGTATAAATAAGAGGAATAATAAATAACATTTGACTTATGTGGATAATAGCAATCAACTATAAAGTTTGAACAAAAGTAGCGAGCTCTGCAGAGCTATTAACGACAGCAGTAAAATTATCGGCAAACTTATCTCGAATTTCTTTAAGAAATGTGAGAATGTTATCATATGTCTCCTGATCTTTATATTCTTTATTATATAAAACGTGTAGGGCAATAGCAATTATTCGTTCGATGTGCGGCAAAATCTCTTCTTTTCCTTGAATGTAGAGAACTTTAAACGATTTGAAAACTGCACTGTTTTCATCAAAATCATCCTTGAGTGGTAAATGTTGAATATAAACAGGAAGAACTTGTTCCAGTGGGATTAAATTACAGTTGGTCATTATTAGACGAGCTATTGCGCCGCAAATGTTATCCAATGTTCCCGGGTGTTTTTCCGCAGACACGGTATGGGAAAGAGCAGCCAGAATTTTTGGGTAAGATCTAAAAGTAAAATAAAATTTGAAATCGATTTTAATAAGTATTAATATTAATCATCTTTAAAAAAAATTGACACTTTAACCGTAAGTTTTCTAATGTAACTACATACTATAATTAATCCTTTTTTACAAAATACATTTTTATTGATTATCCTGTCTACTTGGTAAAGGAATAATCAGATTGAAAATGTTTTATTGGGTGTTTTAAAAATAATCATGCAACTGAATTAACTCCACGAAGTTGTGTTTTATTCTATTAATTCTTTAATGTACGTATAATAAAACTTTGCTTTCTTATGTTTATCAAAACACAAATTGAAAAGTGTTAAGGTCCTTGCTAAACAAAAAATAAAATAAATTATTATTATTATTATTTTTTTTTGAAACTGGAACTAGTTTTATTTTTCCTGCAATAAAAACATCAGACCTTCTATTACTACGAATTATTTTAGATTTTTTGGCTTGCAAACTTCTGTGGGGATTGGTATTTTTTCGCATATTTTTGGGGATAAATCAGAAACTAATGCGACTCAGATGCGGGAAAATGACCCTTATACCTGTGCTAAATTTTAAGTCGATAGGAATGCCGTCAGCCGTCAGGTGCACAGGGGGATAACATGTAATACGTGCCGTAACTGTGTGCACTGATGGCAGTGCGACTACAACCTCCCCGTGGTGGCGGCTGGAAACAGACTTCTTGGTACGGTCATGTCACTGCCAAGAGTGCTGGCTCATGTAGTCGGGCGGAGAGAAGGTAACTCTTTTAAATTAAACACCACCCGGTTACATAATTATGGAAGGCACAACAAAAAGATAATAAAGTCGGGCGAGGATATACGCCCAAACGTTGGTGGAAGCTACGACCACCGGCGGGCCTGGCTCTAGCAATGTGGTTAGAAACAGGTCGCCAGCAGCAGGAACATGGATGACGAACAAGGCAACGAACAAGGACAATGAAACGGATACACGAACGGAATTGACTGTTGTAAAAACAACCACTTCTTGCCCGACCACAGTGAGGAATAAGCCTATGCTTAGGAAGCAGATAAGAAATGGGCGGCTGGGATGAGCGAGGAGACGATCTCGGAGATGCTGATCAAAAGATTGGTAGAGTCTGCAAGGGAATTCTCTCGCTCGGAACAGAAATCCGCAATTCCTAAGGGAGACGAAGGTGGAATTGCCGATACGGCAAGGAGACCAATGGGGGGAAATACTCCGGATGTGCTTAGGAAGACGAGGAAGAAGGCTAGTGCCAAACCCGAGTCTGCAACAAGCAAGGAAGGAATCGAAAAGAAGCCGGAGACTGTCAGCAAGGGGAAGGTTATACCTGTAACCAAGAAGGCAGTGGAAGGCGGAAAAAGAAATAGGCCGGAGGAGGTTATCCCTCCGTTACCGAAGAAATCAAAAACAGGAAAGGCACCCACTTTCAGTGAACTAGTAAGCGAATCACTGAAAGTGGCAATAATAGATAGAAACCACTCTGAGGGCAAGATCGTGGACCCAACAAACCAGTTGTGTCTAACGACAAAGTTCGAGGAGTGGCAGATAGAAGCCTTGATGAGCGAGTCGGACTTTGTCCCAAGGTTTCACTGGAGTGGTTTCTTCAATGGACTCTTCAGGGTAACCTGTGTGGACATGAGTACGCTCGAGTTCATCAAGTCAAAAGTTATTGAAAACAAGGAACTATGGGCCGGCGCAAACCTTGAAGTGGTTGGGAAAAATGACTTGCCCAGATTAAAAAGAATTTCAGTCTGCCTCCCGAATGAATTTAGGCAAACGAGGGAGATTTTGGGTTTCATGGACAGGTTAAACCGGAACATGGAGCTCGAAACTTCCAAGTGGAAACTAATCAAGCGGGAAGTCAGAGAGAAGATGGGTCAGTGGCTCCAACTTGGTGTAGGAGAAAAACCACTGCAAGCATTGGAGAAGACGGAGGGTAAAATTTTCTACCTAAACAGGAAAATAAAATTTACCCTTCCGAAATCTCATAAGGTAGAGGCAAAGGGAAACCCACAGAAAGCGGCAGCTGGAAAGGGTGAACCACAGCAGAGTACATCCGCGGCGGCTAAAGAAGAGGACCTCGGGTCGGTCTACGAAAAGGTCGCCGACATGGACGTGGAAAGTGAGTTGGGATCAATAGGATCGCTATACTCACTGGGGAAACCGGGAGATTTAGAGGAGGTGACATCGGGGGGTTTGTCGGATATCTCACAAGAGATGGATGACCAAAATCAAACGATGATACCGATGAATCGGAACGTAAGGTTGCCCAGTCAGGAAGAGATCCTAGAGATAATTGGAGTGGAGGAACCCAGGACTTCCACCCCAAAAAAGATGGAACCGTCATCATGACGTGGTTGGTCCAAGCCAACCTACACAGGAGTAGTGTGGCTACGGCCGCACTAGCCGAGATGATGGTGAAAAAAGATGTAAAGGTCGCACTGATCCAGGAACCATCCACTTTTGAGAGAAAAGTCACGAACTGGAACTCAAAAGTGTTTAATTGTTTTTATACAATGAACAAAGGTAGGCCCAGGGCTTGCGTAATTGTTAAAAAAGAGATACACGCTATTCCTATTCCACGGATTAGCGACCGTGATTGTGTAGCTGTGCAATGGGAAGTCGGTAAAGGACAAGACCAAAAGAAGCTACTACTAGCATCGGCATACCTTCCATATGAAGAAAATCCACCTCTCACGGAAACTCTGAAGAATATGGTAAGGTATGCAAAGGAAACAAACTTAAGGTTAGTCATAGGCTGTGACGCAAACGCACACCATACAGTGTGGGGCAGCACGGACAACAATGACAGGGGTAAGTCTTTAATTGAATACCTAGAAAAATCAGAACTTTTTATTATAAATAGGGGCGATAAGCCAACTTTTATAAACAAAAACAAAAAAACAAGTTATAGACATTACACTTGCGAACGGGAGGACTGTTGATGAGATTGAGAATTGGTACGTATCTGACGAGGTATCATTCTCGGACCATCGATGGATACTCTTTGAGGTGAGTGGCAATGTCAGAAATAATCCCCTGATTTTTAGAAACCCCAGAATAACAAACTGGGATAAATATAGGGAGGTTTTAAACCCAAATTTGTGTACAAGAAATGTTCTTTTGGAATCAACACAGGGAATCGATGATGAGACTGCTAACATTCAAGGTGTTATCAGACTCGCTTTCGAGGAAGCGTGTCTAAAGAAACGACTGAAAACAGTATGGAAACAGAGATGGATGAATTCTTCTCTCATGGAAATGAGGAAAAGAACCAGAAAGCTATTCAATAAAGCTAATAAACACCAAAGAGAGGATCTCTGGGAAGAATACAAAACGGCACTTAGGCAATTCAAGTCCGATTGCCGAAAAGCCTAGAGGGAATCATGGAAAGTTTTAACTAGCCAAATTGAAAGCACGGGTGAGGCAGCTAGCCTGAAGAAAATATTGTCTAAATCGAGAAGCCAGTTAGAACTTATCGAAGACTCATCTAACATAAGAGAATCTCTTGAGAGGCTGATTACAAATAACTTCCCAGGGAGTACCCTGGTGGAGTGAGAATCGATGAGGAAAGAAGCTACCCTTGGAGATCCCAAGTTGGGATGGAAGAGGAGCAAGCGAAGAAACTGTGTACTTTAGACAAGGTAAGATGGGCAATAAAATCCTTCAGCCCATATAAATCACCGGGAAGGGATACATCCCATCTACAGAGGGGAGGTAACAAACTATGGAACAGACTCACCCTACTTTTTAGAGCGTGCCTAAAGTTCAGTTACACTCCTAAAAACTGGAAAGTGGCAAAGGTAGTATTCCTACCCAAACCAAATAAGACGGACTATAACACATCAAATGCTTATAGACAAATTAGCCTTACATCATTCCTACTGAAAAGTCTAGAAAGACTAATAGAATGGGAGGTAAGGAAACAGATAGGCATAACCCAACTATCAAGCTGTCAACATGCATATATGAAAGGTAGATCGGTTGTTTCCGCTCTACATAGCCTAGTACATCAAGTGGAAAAGGCATTGATGTACAAAGAAGTAGCGTTAAGCTACACGTAGTCAGAGGTAAGTTTAAAGAAAAGTTGGGATATTAACTTCAAGAAGCAATCGACACGGCAACCTCTTGGGCGCAGGATTGTGGACTGAAGATAAACCCAAATAAAACGGAACTCGGCTGCTTCACCAGAAGACACAAATTAAGAAAGATAATTCCCCCGTGCATCGGAAACACGAGATTAACCTTAAAAAATGAGGCCAAATTTCTGGGTGTGCTGATGGACGGGAAACTAAATTGGGGGAGGCACCTACACGAGAAGAAAAGCAAAGCGGTAAGAGCTTTCTGGACGTGTAGAAATGCTATTATATATTATAAAATGGATATACACATGTGTAATCACACCCATGATAACGCATGGAGCGATAGTCTGGTGGAAGGCGATAGAGGTGGGCAGAAACCAGAAGATTATGAACCAGGCCCAAAGTATGTGCTGTCTAGGCATAATGGGGGCTACCAGGTCAACACCGACAAGGGCCTTGGAGGTCATTCTAAACATTAATCCACTAGAATTCTACGTTAAGCAAGTGGCAATCAACTCTGCTATACGTTTACGTATGAATAAACTGTGGAAGAAAAGGGGAATGCAAACGCAACATGAAAAGATCGACCGAGTATGTAATAGTAATACGATCAAGAGACTGTTTGAGGAAGATTGCTGGGACTTCAAAACGGATAACCCAAATTTAGAGGCAATCTTCAAAACGTAGTTCCCGACTAAAAAAGAATGGATCAACAATGGGGTGATCCAAGAAAACACTTTAGCGATTTACACAGACGGCTCAAAATGCGAGCGTGGCTGTGGTTTTGGAATATCGTGCGAGGAACTAAACCTGGAGTAATGGGGAGGGGTAAGCGAATCGTCCTCGGTTCTTCAATGTGAAATCGCAGCGATAGAGATAGAAGCTAAACAGCTAATAGAACGGGGAGACATAGCCAGGCGGTCATCAAATGTCTAACTAACGCCGAGATAAGATCCAAAACGATAGAGGGATGTAAACAGACCTTAACGCAGCTAGGGAGACAAAATTATGTCACCCTAATATACGTACCGGGGCACTGTGGCATCCCAGGAAATGAAAAAGCAAATGATCTGGCGCGGAGAGGCGCAAATGAGGACACTCCAATAATGCTCAACCTGAGCATACCCATCCAGGTAATTAAAAAAGAAACCACGGAATGGGTAACGAGGAGGCACAAGGAAAAATGGGAGGGATCCGATATCGCCGGACACACAAAGCCGTTTTGGGGAACTCTCAATGCACATGAATCTGAAAAGATCGTTAAGCTTAACAAAGGAAAACTGAACTTCTTGTTGGTCTTGTGACAGGACATGCAAGACTAAGGGCGCATGCCATAAAAATGGGAAGGGCGAATACTAGTCTATGCAGGGGATGTAGGGAAGAAGACGAGACCGTATAACACGTTCTCGGCCAATGCCCAGCCCTTACGCAAAGAATATTTAGAATCTTAGGAACATACTACTGCGAAGATTTAACAGAAGTTAAGAAATCAGGTAATAATCGAATTATCCAATTCGTTACGGAAATCAGTTGGCTCGACAGTGGACTTTAGGGTACGCTGCCGAGCAGGGGGCGTACAACGGGCCACTATAGGCCTCAGTGCATGGAAGACACACATCTTTCCCCCCTCGAAAACCAACCAACCAACCAATTCTATTTACCCACAAATACGGCCGTGACGTACAGTGAGATAAAGAGTTCGCTTTATTTTTTAGATACAGAATCCTAAAAATAACATGAACAATTTTCATGTAAAAAAAGAAATGTGTGAAATTTACACAACTTTTTGAGCGCAAGAAATGTAGAAAATATGAAATAGGTAAGAATGTAGAGAAAAATGGCCATCCAGTCTTTAGGCGCATAACGACAATGCACTTTCACAAAATCCCCACATTGAAAGTGAAGGATGCCTGCACACAATTTAAAAATAGTTTTTAAAAAAAAGTTGAACCGACTTCACAAAAAGCGCTAAAAAGCATAAAATAATTTTTAATTTTATATCTATTACGACATTTTGAAGTCGGTTCAAATTAAACAAATAAAACAACTACAACACAAATATTTAATCATCATTTCTTATGATCCCGTAAGCTGAAACGTATTATATATTATTGTCAATTGTGGTTATGTAGTTGTTTTATTTGTTTAATTTGCACCGACTTCAAAATGTCGTAATAGATATAAAATTAAAAATTATTTTATGCTTTTTAGCGCTTTTTGTGAAGTCGGTTCAACTTTTTTTTAAAAAACTATTTTATTTTACACTTTTTAGTGTCTTCTTCTCTATACAACGAAGAAAGAACCATCCAAATCGGTCCACACTTTAGACGTTTGTTTTAACCCCCTACCCCATCCCCATTCCACTAAATTGTTTTTCTCATGGAATCAATCAAGGAACATACTCTACCGAACAGAAAAGGAATCATCGAAATCGGTTCACGCGTTACGAAGTTACTACCCCTCCCCCACCAACACAATAGGACCAAATTATTCTCCTATTAGCAATGGGGGATCACACTCTATACAACAGGAAAAGAACCATCCAAATCGATTCAGGCGTTACAAAGTTAGGTTCCACCACCTTTCTCCCACCCCCACCCCAGCAACATTTTTTTTCTCGTAGTATCAACCAAGGATCATATTCTACCCAATAGAAAAAGAATTATCCAAATCGGTCCACGCGTTACGAAGTTAGACTACCCCTCCCCCCCACCCACACCTTTCAACATAGGACCACATTATTCTCGTATTAGCAATACGGGATCATACTCTATAAAACAGAAAAGGAACCATCGAAATCGGACCACGCGTTACAAAGTTAGGTTCCACCCCCACCCCCCAAAATTGTTTTCACCTGGTATCACCCACTGAACATACTCTACCCAACAGAAAAAGAATTATCCAAATCGGTCCACGCGTTACAAAGTTAGACTACCCCTCCCCCCTCCCTAGGCCAAATTTTTTTCTCCTGTTAGCAATGGGGGAGCATACTCTGTACAACAAAAAAAGAACCATCCAAATCGGACCACGCGTTACAAAGTTAGGTTTCACCCCCACCCCCACCCAACCAAAAATTTTTTTGACATGGTACCAATCGGTGAACATACTCTACCCAACAAAAAAAGAATCATCAAAATCGGTCGACGCGTTACGAAGTTATGCCTGGTCAGACAAAAAAAAAAAAAAAATACGCGTCGAACTTAGAACCTCTTTGTTTTTGGGAAGTCGGTTAAAAAGGTATGAAAAAAGGAAATCAGTCATCTACGATACTTATAAACAGTCTGTCGAGAAAGTCATCACACAGTCAGGAAACCGTTCAATAATATACAAACAGGCGGACGCAAATGTAAAGTTATAACTAGCAACTATGATACTGACGAAAATACGACAAATTTCCCGTTATTTATAACTCAATACCTACCGAAAGCCAGTTTACTTTTGTGTATAAAACGTGGGTAAAAATCAAGTAAAGTGCAAAGATCAATGTTTTTACAAGAAATCGTAAAAATAAATAAAAATGAATAACAATTTACTAAAAAAGTTGGAAGTTCCCCGTGTTTATTTCAATTTTTATTTCTAAGCTGTAACTTGCCAAGCATCAGTCAGCTGTTAGTTGTCAACCATAAAAGAAGAATTCTGCAGAAATTTTGTCCACACTAATCAGCGTGTGTAAAATTTGGTCAGAAGGGGAAATTACTCGACTGCCAAATTTTTTCAGGTCCAAAAGTAAACAGACGCAGTGTGGACGAAAACTTTCGGTTTTGTGTAAAAACTTTCGAGTAAACAGACAGACCTACTATGTGAGTAACTCATATGTGTCGTCTAAAGTAACAGCTGAGATTGTCTGAACGCGCTCTGACACTCCTAAGTCCTAAACCATCTAAGCGTCTTAAATAAGATTTGCGAAATATGGAATAAAAAGCGATTAAAATAAAGCAAATAAAGTGAATAAAAGCACAAAAGTAAATATTTCAACTTGATCTGTAATTTTATAAATAAAATTTGTTATTACAAAATAAATTTTTCATATTTTTGTTAGTTATAATATATAACTAGTGTAATAAGTTGATAAAATAAAGTAATTTTTTTCACTGATACGAAGTTTTAATATATTATTTAATAAATTATAAATTTAATAAAGTTTAATTACTTTAAATTTTTATTATTCCTGCTCTCGCAGGATCCGGGGTCAAAGGATCGCTCACCTCAGGGGCAGCTCAATCTCCTATTGTAACTTAGTTGAATAGGGTTGGAATTGGGGGGATCTCTGTCTTCCCAGTCCGTTTATTTCTCCCCCAACTTGTGGGTCCAAAAATGGATATAAAAACTAAAAAAGATGTTGCAGAAGTAACAGGTTGCGAAGGTAAGGTGGCGCAGGTGGAGGCAGACCTTTGCAAGTCAGATGAAGCCAGCGTTCCCAGGCTGGCGCAACCTGTAGAGATGGAGACTTCCCAAGGATTGGAGGAAACGGGAGGCCGATCTCAAATCGGCTGGCAACGTGGAAAACAATCCGGCGGAAGACAACGCTAACTCATACTCTGAGGCGGAGATGCGCAATCATCTGAAGCGGAAGAGAATGAGGGAGCGAAACAAGTAGCAACTAGCGTCAGCTAAGGCTGCTAAGAAGGCAGGTGAGGATCAGGTCAGGCAGTTAGCTGACAGACTGGAAACATCCACCCTAACAGATTTCTACACCAGAAGAGTGGGGGGGGGGGTCCGGATAAACGAATCCGAGATGAAGACCAAGGTGCAGTGAGAACAGTGCATCAGAAACTTACCTCTAAGCCAGGTACGAGATCGGATCCCAGCAAGGGAAGGCGCGAGCCGCCCCGAGCAAAGGAAGGACCTTTGGATTAAGGCAAGAGGAAAAGAATTCACCAGGAAGAGGATAGAACCAAGGTGAGAGGAGGTGTAAAAACCTACTCCGGGGCATCGGCAAATGAACTCCGTCTCGGTGTCATGGACGCTAACAGGGAGAAGGGTCTTGAGGACAAGCACTTGCAAGTCTTCAAAACAGCCCTTTTATTGGCCATGACACCCTTACTGGCAAGGTGATATCGGGGTGAACTAAGTGGCCTTGGAGGACGGGTTAATCACACTAAAGTGTGTAAACCAGAAATCCAAGGCCTGGCTGTTTAAAACCGTCAGGGGAATGTCCAAACTTTGGGATGGAATGAACCTGGACGTGGAACGCGTGGAAGTTATAAAAACATCAAGTAAGGCGATATCACAGATGATGTGCCGATGTTTTGTGGAAGAGAAGCTGGACATAGCTCTGCTGCAGGAACGGTGGCTATTCCAAAAGAGAATAAAAGGGCTCCCGAACGCTCACAATATAGTGTGGGGCAGCACAGACGACAAACAGAGAGACGAAGATTTGCTGGAATTCGCGGTAGATAACAACTTAGAATTCTAAACAGGGGGGACAAAACCAACCTTCGTGGATGGAAGGCGTAAGGAGGTTATTGACGTCACCCTTAGCAATACTAAGTAGTTGGATAGAGTGCTCAACTGGAGAGTGGCTGCTGTGATGACGCTGTCAGATCAAAGAACAATTTTTTAAATATATGGGGTAAACAAGAGGCAGAGTAGGAGGCTAATCAGATTACCCAAGAACACCAACAGTCAAAAGTATAGGGAGCTGTTAAGGGAGAAAAAAATGTAAAAGAAAATGTTGGCATGGACACCCAGAGTACCCAAAAACACACTGCATGTAAAGAGGCAAATATATCTGAAGTTTGCAGACTTTAGAATATGGTCTCAAATGACCCGGTCTCCCGACTCGGACTGGTTCGGGACCGAACGGGAAAGATGTCAAAGACCTGGAACGAAACAAATGAAATCCTGCTGGAAACTCATTTTCCGGAAGCTACAAATCGGACATGCCATGGCATCTGAGGAAACAGGGTGCGAATGCCATGGATCGTTCTGAGGCGGAAAGGATTGTGACGCTTGAGGGGGTAAGGCGATCTATTAGACCGTTTTAACCGGTCAAGGCAGCAGGTTTAGTTGGTACAATTCCAGCACTCCTCCAGTTGGGCAGTGAGATTGTGGCACCAATTCTTAGGGGAATATACACAGCATGCCTAGCAATAGGACATGTCTCGGTTTCGTGGAGAGAAGCTAAGGTCATATTTTTCCAAAACCGACAAGAAAAGACTATATTGAGCGGAAGTCCTTTAAACCGGTGAACCTGAAGTCTTTTCTGTTGATAGCAATGGAAAGGACCGTGGCTTATCACATCGAAGGGACTATGCTCGTTAGTTATCCACTAAGTAGGAACCAGCACGCCTATTGTCCTGGGAGATCTTTCCAGAGAGATTGCGGGGGAGGGTAAAGCAGAGATTGTCCACAGAGAAGAGTTCTATCCCCCATTGTGTGGAACATTACTGTTGACTCACTACTTCGTAGACTTGAGGAAGAAGGCATACACAACGTAGAGTATGCCGACGACATAGCAGGTATGGCAAGCGGCAAGTTTATACGCGCTGTAGCAGACACCATGAGGAAGAATCTAGACTTAAGACCTCATTGGGGAAGAACTTACGGTCTCGGGCAAGTATCTGGGGGTAATCCTATATTCAAAACTTACCTGGCAAAGACATGTAGAGGAGAAAATCCAAAGATGGTGAGTCCGAATTTATCATATGCCGCGGTGGTCTGGTGCCAAAGCTCGTCAAAGACCACCGTAAAAGGGCAGTTGAGTAAGGTTCAGAGGCTAGCGTGTGTGGGGATAACAGGGGCCTTTCAAACCACGCCGACAATGGCGTTAGAGATCATACTGGGCTTGCTGACTTTAGACATATGTATATATGAAGAGAGCTGCTGCATCAGCAGCTCTTCGCATGGATCGACGCGCAAACTGGTACAGATCTGTACATAGGAAAATACTGGAACTTGTCAAAGATCAGATACCGAAATTAGAAATGCTTGTTGATGGTATAAGCAAAGTAAGGATAAGATAGGCACCACACAACGCTTATAAGGGATAGGTCGCTCCCTGAAAACCGTCTAACCCACGCTATAATTTTCACGGATGGATTTAGAATTGATGGGAGAGCAGGCGCAGGAATCTTCATTGAGGACCTGAATTTGAACACCCATCTTTGTCCGGGGGCATATATCTGAGTATTTCAGGCAGAGATGCTGGCTCTGGTCTACGCACTCGATTACTTGCTTGAGAGTCGGGTGGGGGGCAAGAAGATAGTGGTGGTACTCGACAATCAGGCGGTGATCAGGTGTATGTACGGTACAGAGTTCAACATAGCGCTGGCATTGGAGTGTGCCTCATCAAATGAGATGACACTGACGTGGGTCGGAGGTGCCATATAACGTTTCACAACCCCCCCCCCCCCATAACTGCGTTACGTAATACTTGAACGGCCCCAAAAGCCTAAATTAGCATTTTTGCATTTAAAATTAACTTCATTCATATTCATGCCTGTCGTGGGGGCTTTCTGGATTTGCTACCAGACACTAAAAAGACATGTCCTATGCGTAGCACGGCAAGGCTTGGCTGTCGGACTTTATTATATTTTTGGGTTTCATAATACAGTCGACCTCCCTCCAAAAATTTTAAAACTCAATACTCAATAATGGTATAAACGATATGAACACAGGATCTAGAGTATTTTAAAACTTTGAATCTGGTTGACGATGAAGCGTAACGAATAGAAATTATATTTTAAAAAAATGTCAAGTTTTATTCATTTAATAAAAGAAATTTAAATTAAATTTTAAAATTGAGATCTAATTTTTATTAGTTGAAACATCTTAAATTCAGACAATAATTGCAGTGTAATTTTCCTTTAGGTATATATAAAATTGGTACTTACTCATATGATTTTTCCTCTGCATTTAACACTAGCTCTCCAAGCCCAAAAACAGAATTCTGACGCACTTGTTCACATTCATCTGCAATGCCAGCCAATAATACGGGAAGCAAATCGTTAAAGAAGGTTCCGCTGCAACTCTGTAAGGGAGCAAAACATTCTGAAATAGCACCATAAGCGAAGGATCTCTGAGAACTCATTTCTTCTTTGCCTCGTGTTTTTTCCTAAAAATAATATAATTTCAGTATTTTTTAAAACAAAGCCTTAAACAAGCAAACATACTATTTTCTGAATCAAAATGGGACAAATTCTTCCAAAGAATAACGCAAATTGATCAGGCCGTAACGCATGTCCAAACAGTGGAAGAATGTTTCCTGCCGTTTCAACGATAGCTTCATCATATTCGCTTTCTTCCTGTTCATCATCGCCAGTTGGTTCATCAAACTGGCATGCTATTTTTCCTAACATCACATCTTGAATACAAGAGAAAATAGTATCTCTTACATCTTCGGTGGGTATAGCAACTTGCTTCATTTCTCTTAAGAGTTCAGCATATCCTTCTAAAGCTGCCATAACTACAGTACATTCTTCATCACCAATAATAATTTGACCTAATTTAGGTATCAAAATTACAATAGCGTTCGAGACTCCCTGTTGGTCGTTTTGCTTAAACAAAGAAAGCACAAATGTGCAAAGTGCATCTATAGAAACCTTACGAATATCTTCTTGTGGATGGTCAATCATTTTGTACACGTTTTCGTAAGCAACTTGAACGTAGGGAATAAAGGCAGCACCAGTGTGTTCCGCAAATCCTTTAAGTGCTAAAATAGCTTCTTCTTTTTCGTCCAGATAAGAATTTTCCACACTATAACCAGCAATATCATCTAAATCATCTTCTTCACCATCTGAATGTTCAATATCAATTTCCTTATCTAGATTTTCATCGTTTGCTTCATCGGGAACATTAATTAGGCCATCTTCTTTAAACTCAGGTATCACTTCTTCCGTACTCAACACGGTATCAAACAAGCGTTCAACCACTTTTGGAAGAACCGGGGCCATTTCTTCATTCACAACTTCGGCTAACGCTGCGATCAAATTATAAAGAGCGCGTCTTAGATCAGGATCATCAGCGTCTTCCAACAAGTTCAACGCAAAACTCATTGTGTCGGTAGCTAAAGGCATGAAATTCTCTTTGCCAATAGTCCTTGCCAATGCAGCAAGAGTATCAATAGCTTGAGGACGTAGGGCGCAAATATCTTCATTATCAGATTTCACTAAATATGTCTTGAGTCCTTCAATTAAACGTGAAAAATAAGGCAACATGTTCGATTTTGCTGCATTTGCAGCTGCAGAAACAGCACTTAGAGCCAATTCACGTAAGCGTACAGAATTGTTGAAGTCTAATGCCTGAAAGAGTCTGCAGAAGAAAAAATAATAATGAAATATGTAGGCAATTAAAAAAAATTATATTTATTATATCTATAAATACACACTAAACTTTCGTAAAAAGCGTAAAATAAATCAAACAAACCAAATAACTACAACAAAAGTAAATAATCGTCCTTCCTTATGAACCCGTGAGCTGAAACTTTCAGGTAGTTTATGTATTATCTTCCTTTGTGGCTGGGTAGTTGTTTTGTTTGTTTAATTTGCACCGAATTCAAAATGTCGTAATATTTTATGCTTTTTAGCGTTTTTTGTGAAGTCGGTTCAACTTTTTTTTAAAACTATTTTATTTTTCACTTTCTAGTCTTTTCCTCTTTACAACGAAAAAAGCACCATCCAAATCGCTCCACGCGTTAAAAAGTGAGTTTCCACCCCCTACCCCACCTCCATTTCACAAAATTTTTTTCTCATGGTAGCAATAAAGGAACATACTCTACCGAACAGAAAAGGAATCATCGAAATCGGTCCATGCGTTACGAAGTTAGGTTCCACCCCCCAACATTTCTTTTCTCATGGTATCAACCAGGGAGCATACTCTACTCAAAAGACAAAGAATTATCCAAATCAGTCCACGCGTTACGGAGTTAAACTACTACCCTACCCCCCCCCCCTGGAACAAATTATTCTTCTACTCCTTACTACTCCTCCCCCTCCCCCACCACCACCATAGGACCAAATTATTCTCTTATTAGCAATGGGGAATCACACTCTATACAACAGCAAAAGAACCATCCAAATCGGTCCACGCGTTACAAAGTTAGGTTCCACCCCCCAACATTTTTTTTCTCTTGGTATCAACCAGGGAGCATACTCTACTCAAAAGAAAAAGAATTATCCAAATCAGTCCACGCGTTACGGAGTTAAACTACTACCCCCCCCCCCCCCCCCCCCGGAAAAAATTATTCTTCTATTAGTAATGGGGGAGCATACTCTATATAACAGCAAAAGAACCATCCAAATCAGTCCACGCGTTACAAAGTTAGGTGCCACCCCCCTCCCCCTTAGATCTGAGTTATGGTTACTATAAAGGTTATTATCATAAAAACGTACAACAATAAAAATATTTAAAGCTTACTTCTAGTTTTAAATAAATTGAAATATAAAATTAAAAATACCTCCAAAAATGACTTACGCAACTTTCAAAATAAGTTTTTTAAACTTGTCCTCATTCTTATGACACAAAAAATTTTTTTTTAAATTATTTGCGTATACTAAATGAGTTTTTTTATGTATCCTGTGATTGGCTGAAGTGCAACATCTAAGTTTTAGTTACTCTTGGATGAAACAGGAATTTTGAACAGATTGGACTACTAGCGGACTGCGATATTCTAACTCTAGCTGTCTTAACAGACCTAAAAAATTCTAAATATGACGAATATGAACAAAGTATAGTTTCACGACAGGCGTTTGCTGCAGAGAATATTTAAAAGTTGTGCGCTGCAGCATGGTAAACGATTGAATTATTTTAACAATTTAATACAAATTAACGCATAAGCAAATGAGAGAATTAAATATGTACATTGTATTATAATCGTATCAAGTTGAAGTGTGATAATGTGGTACAGCGATAGAGAATTATCACACGAACATAGTTCCATAATTTTTTAAATTAAAAAAAATAATTATAACATATCAGATAGTAGTGCTCCCCTCGCCGCTTCTTCACAGCCTATTCTAAATACAAATCGGGGGGGGGGGGGGGGGGGGGTGGGGGGGGGGGGGGGGTGGGGGGGGGGGGTGGGGGGGGGGATTACTAAAGAAACTAAAAGCCTGATTAAAATACCTCCTCCTCCCAGAAAGTCTAATAACAATTTTACGGCAGTACACGGATCCGTGTACTCCGTGTAAAGCACTTTTACACGGATGATACGAATAAGCGCTGCCTAGATTGCACGCCAGTCGACAGCAATCGTAGGAACAACAGCAAACAATTTAGATTAGCCAATAAGAACACTTTGCTGTTGCTGTTGTTGTTGTCATAAAATAGGTTGAGGCGTGCACGAAATAGTCTAGTAATGCTTTAGAAAATTTATACTGAAAAATACTTTCTAGCTGTCCAATTAATAAAGTCTTCTTGTCAAAATTCCGTGAGCGAGAATAATTCGTATAGGCGGATATACATATTTATTGGCTAAATAATTCACATTTCTTTTGGAATGTACGAAATGAAGTTTACAACTATATACAAGATGTGAGATTAATTTCCCATTGAAATAAAAAATTGAATCAAGTGCCAGGAACTTTTTGCCGTTTTGTTCCTTGTCTACTATTTATATTTATTCTTTGTCAACGGTATATGTTAACAAACCAACAATCACAGCCTACTCTAGATACAAGCCCGGAAGCTGACGCGAACAGCTGAGCATTGGTGGTGTAAACAAAAGTGTTCGAAAAACTTTCGTTTGGGCACGATTCAATTCGATGATAAGATTCGAGAACGTACTTAATAAAACAAAAGAGGCCCTATGCGCAGCTACAGCTGCGGTTACAAAACAAGTTATGAATCCGACTAGGATGAGGAAAATCTTTTCGAGAAAAACGTTTAAGGATAGGTTCTAGTCGAGCAATTTGAAAGAATTAGCTTTCCTTTTTTTGCATATTTTATGTCCTTATAGTGTCTAGAATAAGCCTCTAAAACGATTTGACGAAGTTCAGAAAAATGTACCGGCCGAAAATCTTGCCTACGTTCGGGCTACACGCACGCTGTATTGTTTGCTCAGCAGTTATAAAAATTCTTTTATATGTTCTGTTTGGATAAAATAATGTTCCTTGAATATAGTAGTCAAAATCAGTTTCACAAGGATTGCTCTATGGTCCAGGAACAGCTGACTAGTTGTAAGAAACAAAAATTATATTTTTTCCTTGTCAAACTTTAAACGCGTTTTTCTCAAAACCATGTTTTAAGACACGCCGTGTAGAGTTGCAGTTGAACCCTTCAATCGATTGACTTCTTTTTTCTACCAAATAAAGATTAAGGGACCATGGACTATTTTCAACAACAAATATTAATATTTACTATTTTTTTAACCACTAGAAACAACAAAAAATGGGCAAAGTTATAAATTCAAGTGATGATCCAAATTTACCGTTAACTACACACACGCGGTCGTGAGTGTACCGAAATAAAACAGGCTTCCTGTTCCTAAATTAAAAGATTAATAAGCTAAATTTAAACAAAGAATCTCGTTAATACATAAAATTTTTAAAAAGTGTAATATATGAAAATTAACGTCCAGTTTCAATATCTTAAAGAATGAATAATATAAAAATCTAAAGTATTTTCAAATTACACTGCACCAAATCTGTCTTAAGGTGCAGAGTTACATCCGGAATGGTTAGCCAGATAGTATTATACATGAGAACATAAGACATAAAGACAACAACTTTTTTAACGTGACGTTAGTGAAGTCGTTTTATATTTCCGATGGCATTAAATCAAAGGATTTGGTATCTTAGTTTTGTTTTAGGTAGTAATAATTTTTCTAAATTGTTCCACAGACTAGTTAAAATTATTATCAAAGTATAATATGTTTATCTATTGTTATTTCACTTAACAACACAAAAAACTATAATAAATTGTTTGTGCATACAAAGTGAAGTTTTATATCTCCTGTAGTATACTGAAATGCAACCGACTAAACAACAGTTACACTTGGATGAAACAGGAATTTTACTGCAAATAATTTTTGAATGTCCATTATTGAAAAAATAAGATTGTCTGCTTTTTTCACGCTTAACACAATTTTTTAAATTTTACTTGTTTACAATGATTCTTAATCAACTTATGTATATGTCCTTAATAACCTTTCTTTTTTTCACTTTGTTGCTTCACTAATCATATGTTCATAAAAACATAGTTAAAGAAAAATTGAATCGACTTTGCAAAAATCGCTAAACAGCTTAAAATAATTTAATATCTATTACGATATTTTGCAGTCGGTGCAGCAAATTAAACGAATTTGGATGCTTTTTTTTGTTATGTAAACTATAATCCCCCATTGCTACTACGAGGATAAATTTTTACCTAAAGTGAGGGTAGGGAGGGGTCGACTAACTTCGTACCGGATAAGGGAGAACGCGTAGACCGATTTGAATGATTCTTTATTTGTCTCCCCCCATTGCTTATATGAGAAAAAATTTTGACAATTAGTAGGCGGGATGAGAGGTACTGTAACTTTGTAACGCGTGTACGATTTAGATAATTCTACTTTTAATGTATCAAATATGGTTTCATGTTAAAAATATTAGGATGGGCGGGGTGGGGAAACCGATTTAGATGATTATCTTTTGGTTGTATAGAATATGGATCCTCCACACCTACTATTAGAAAAAATTTGGACTTTATTTGGGGTGGAGGGGAAGTAGGCTAACTTCTTAGCGTATGGCCCGATTTGGATGATTCTTTTTTTATGATGTAAAGAATGTGTGTTGGATGATTCGTTTATTGCTAATTGGAGCATTTATTTATATCATGACAAATTCGTGGCTTGGGGTGAGAGTGGGAGATGAGGCGGCACCTAGCGTCGTAAGGCGTAAACCGATTACGATTCTGTTGTGCAGAATACGTTTTCTTATTGGTCAATGTTAAAAAATGTTGCACCTAGAGTGACTACGGGATGAGCAGGGGCAGTCCCCTTATAACGCAATGCCTGCCCCGACTTTAATGATTCTCTCTCGCTGTATAGAGTTCGTTGGTGCACTAGTGCCATGTATCTAAGGTGGGGGGTATGAAAGAGTGCACTTCCTTTGCACCTGGATTTGTTCGTACGAGCAGTAAAATTGTTGTGCAGAAAACGTTTCCTTATTGGTCAATGATAAAAAATGTTGTACCTAGAGTGACTAAGGGAAGGGAAGAGAAGGGGCAGTCCGCTTACTACGCAATGCGTGCCCCGACTTCAATGATTCTCTCTCGCTGTATAGAGTTCGTTGGCGCACTGGCGCCATGTATCTAAGGTGGGAGTATGAAAGGGTCACTACCTTTGCACCTGGCTTTGTTCGTACGAGTAGTAGTTTTGTGAAGTCGGTTCAACTTTTTTTTTAAACTATTTTATTATTTAAAAATAATATTAAATAAAATAATATTCGCTATGCGTTTCTCCTTCTTAAGGGGGACTTACACCTTGTCACTTTCAAAAAATCAATTTTTTTTACATTTTTCTGATCTAAAGGGTCTTATAAATCAGCCTGTAAAAGGATTCGTCTCTATTTCGAGAGTATAGTTCAAAAAAAAAATAGAAAGTCACGTCAGATTCGCTCGCTCCTGGATCGCCTCCGCGTTAATCATGATTTCATGTGTAGCTACTTGTTCTGTCAATGGTTTTCACGCTTTTCCTGTATTCTATTGTCAATGTGTGTGTCTATGCATATTTTTAGGAAAGGGTTTTTCGAGTCACTCAGTTTCTAACGATACTTCACGTAAGTCCCATGATTCACGTGTTGTACTGTTCTGAAACTTTGAACGCGGTTTTCCAAAACTTTAATATTCCAAACTGGTGTACACGATTACGAGAGAACAAACCAACGTATTGGCTTAAATTTTTTTCAATTTTTCATGGTCTCAAATCCAACGATACCAAAGATGTACGGGTTATGGAAGATACATAAACAAGGGTATCATGAGACCTATAGTTTCAAATATAGACGGTCCGTGCTTTAAACTTTCAAAATGGTTAGTATCTGAGTTCAGAAAACTGCGACCCCACAAGGTTCTTCAGTCAAAAATTCCCTTGATTTTGCAGAGAAAATTAAGATGGTATAATAATTGGGGAATGATGAGGTGATGGTGTCTTTTGACGTTACATCTTTATTTCCAAGTATACCAATACAAGAGGCTCTGGGTGATATTGAAGAATGGTTAGTTAGAAAAAATAAAAAAACTAATTTGAAGAAAGTCTACATGATGGTTGCTGAATCTTGCATTTATCACTGTTATTTTCAATTTGATCAGAGGTTCTTTAATATAACACAAATCACGAATATGGGCAATCCTCTGTCTCCATACATGTCGGAGGTATTTGCCTCAAAACTTAAATAGCCAAACATGCTCCTTTTCCCAATGTTTACAGCAAAAGTTGAGGTGATGGTAACGTCGTAGTTTTTAGATTTAGAATTGATATAGCTTTGTACAGAAAACGTACACAAAAAGGAAAAATATACCACCTCTAATTCCCATTGTCCCATACAGCGCTTCAATCAATTGCATACCATTTATGCAAACTTCCACTTTCCCTAATTAATATAAAGAAAGAATATGACTATATTAAAACTGTCGCAAAGATTAATGGCTTCAAAACTGAGTTATTGCTAAAATAATTAAAAACCAGCTCAGAAAAATAAGAAATTGTGTTTTAACAACTCTATACACTCAAAATAAATATGGGGAGGCTTTAAACAGAGTTAAAATTAATTTCTCGCTATCTATAATAAAGGTTTTAAAGCGAATAACATGCACCTTGTGCTTTAAAAAAATAAAAATCATTATTAGGGAATACTAAAGACAACATTCCCGATAAAGAGAAGTCGGGAATTTATGAAATTTTTTGTGGGGACTGCAACATGAAGTATTGCAGATAGTCTAGAAGATCAATCCAAGGCAGATTCAAGGAACACATGCGTAGTGTTAGACTAATCAGGCCAAAAAGTCGGATTTTGGTGAGCATGTTTTGGAGAATAACCATTTAAATATCCCAGTGCCTGCATAAAACTGATAAAATGCACCCAAGACGAGGCTCAACTAGATGCCTATGAGTTTTTATTTCTACATGAACCGAGAGATTGCACAGTGAGGATGATTGCACGGTGAGGATGAAGCACAGTAAACTTCGAAACGGCCGTTCGTGATCGGTACGTGACAAATTTGTTTATTTATTTATTTTTTTAAGTCCGATCTTTTTCGAGTAATGTCAGTTAATGGTGTTTTAATTAAGTAATAAGTTTATGCTTTCTACCAGTTTTTTCGACTTCGAAATCAATCAATAGAAACTTAAAACATAAGTTCTGAAATAAATTTAATGCAGTGTTATATTTTTCAGCTATAACACAATAAGTTTCCAGTTTTATGAATGTGGATAATTTAATTTTTTCTTATTTACATTTAAAAAAAACATAAGATTTACTAACTAATATAAGTAAAATGAATTAAAAGTATCCACTATAGACAACATATTGAAATTTATCGACATTTTATCGATTATACTGTATCTTACTAAGTATTAAAATTGAAATCTCGGCAGTGAAAGGTTTATATTTTACGTAGTAATAATACAATAGTTGAATTTAAAGTATTTTTACATGAAAGCTTTCTTACATATAAACGTGGTACTCCTTCTCACGTCACTCATTTTGCTTTCTTTTCTCTACAGAAATATCTTAGGAGCTAAGTACAAGAAGTTTATGACCATGACATTGAACTCTAGAGCCACTGTGCCGACGAAACGATAGATGGCGTAGTGAGTTATGATCAAGAGAAATTCACAAGTGTACTTTAACAGCATCAATCTTAAACATAAAGACAAAAACTTTTTAAACGTGACATTAGTGAAGTCGTTTTATATTTCCGATTTCATTAAATCAAAGGATTTGGTATCGTAGTTTTGTTATAGGCATGAATAATCTTACAAATTTTTCTAAATTGTTCCACAGACTAGTTAAAATTAATAAGAATGTATAATATGTTTATCTAATTTTCGTGTTATTTCACTTAACAACACAAAAAACTACAATAAATTGTTTGTGCATACAAAGTGAAGTTTTATATCTCCTGTAGTATACTGAAATGCAACCGACTAAACAACAGTTACACTTGGATGAAACAGGAATTTTACTGCAAATAATTTTTGAATATCCATTATTGAAAAATTAAGATTGCCCGCTTTTTTCACGCTTAACACAATTTTTTTAATTTGACTTGTTTACAATAATTCTTAATCAACTTGTGTATATGTCCTTAATAACCTTTCTTTTTTTCATCTTTGTTGCTTAGGTAATCAAATGTTCATAAAAATATAGTTAAAAAAAATTGAATCGACCTTGCAAAAAGCGCTAAAAAGCATAAAATAATTTATATCTATTACGATAGTTTGCAGTCGGTGCAGCAAATTAAACGAATTTGGACGAATTTCGCTTTCTTTTCTCTACAGAAATATCTGAGGAGCTAAGTACTTCCATATTTAATTACAATATCATGACTTCTTCGTGCATGAATTATGAAAAGCATAATACTACACGTCAGTGATATTGTAACGCAAGTTGATGTTAAGAGAATTTATAATTTCATAAAAGTGTGACAAACTCAAACATTCAGGCATTTATTCAAGCAGGACACACTAAGGTTGAGCACGCATGTGATCAACCAACCTGCTACGAGCTACTTGTGATAATGAATTCTTGGCAGCTTAACTCAAATATGTGGACGATGTTTTAAAATTAAACGGCTATTAAAAAAAGAGTGAATTTTGCCAAACTCCACATAGAAGAGGAACAAACCGCAATGGAATAAACGAGCTTTTGTTCACACTTCAGAAGTATGATAGATGGATAAGGTGCTAAAATAGTTTATTTTACAACTAAAAAACGTGATTCTATGATACAACATTTACCCAAATTAAGTGCCTGTTAAGATGATTCGTTTCAATTAATTTTGTTGACAAATTCAAAAGTGGGAGACAAATTGGGGTAGAGAGGAGGAACTGGTCTCACCTAAATGGTAGCGTTAATGTCAAATTTAACCTTATTTTTAAAGCTTATTAAAGGAGGAGATATTTTAAGTTTCGTATTCATGCATTTATAAGAAATATTCCTTTTTATCGCTTACCTTTCCATCAATGTTGGTAAATGGGGTACCAAAGCATCTTCAAGATTTTCACAAAAAGTCTCAAGTGCATAAAACATCCTGTCGATATGTTTAGGCTCTGTGCCTCCACTCTATGAAAGATAATTAGAATCAATTAAACTTCTTTTCTCAATTAAGAGAAATCTTGTAGTATAATGTGTTATAATATTTCCCAAGCTAAGAAAAATATTAAAAACCATAATTAAACGTTTTTCTACCTGATTGGGCTAAAACAACACACTTTAGTTTTAAGGAGCAGCTTTGAATAGATCAGGAAAAAAAACTGAACAAAAGATATTAAGCCTACCTTTAATTCATTGCACAATTGTTGCAAAAATTCAAACAGGATAGGGAGGACATCAGGAGCATATTTAGTAATATCTGGTTGCAGATGCTCAGAAAATTGTCCTAACGCGAAAAATGCTGCGTTTCGAACAGTTGGATTTTGTTCAATTATTCCAGCTTTAACAATATCAAGAAGAGTAGGAAGATATTTGGCACATATTGCTTCAGAACACCCTTCAGCAATGACTGCCATGCACAAATAAGCTGCTTTTTTAGAAAGTGGATCACTTCCCCGAAGAGCTGGCTCCAAAAGTTGAAGAAGGGGTGGAATAAGTTTTTCAGGTGGAACATGAAGTGCCAACAAATCCATAGTCTGTGTTGCAGTAGTCATTGGATTTGAATTATCTTCACCAAGAAAATATTCTTCATCATCTGTAAAGAAACATGTAAGTAAAATTACCATGAAAACATCTGAGTCATAATTACCATCATCATTTTCTGGTTCTGTGGCCATTAAATTGAAAACAACCTGAATAATTGGTTCAATTAATTTTTGCTTAATTATAACTTTCTTCTTTAATCGAACAAGCCATCCAATATATGCTACAGCTTTTACACGCACAGAACTTTCCAATTGGTTATTGTTTGAAGCTTCCAGACAAAAATCTAATAGAGGTTTTATATTTGCTGTCAAGAGCTTTGGTGTATAATCAGCTAAATTCTCAAGGATATCAAAAGCTTTAACAAACTAGAAATCACACAAGTTTATTATTTGTCTTGAATATTAATTTAGCAACATTATCTAACCTTCTCTGAATCTTGTACGGCAAATCCTTGCAAAGACTTAATGACGAGTGGAATAGATTTCTGGTAGGTAATCTCTGCTCCATTATGTCCCAGAATAAAAGGAACCAAAGATGCCATTCCCAATAAGATATTGTAAATAACAGGAGTTGCCATATTTCCACTGGCTTCAGTGGCGATTAGTGCAGCTGTAAACATTTCACAAATCGCTTCCATATGCTGGACAAATTGATCTGGAGCAACATCAGACAGAATAGCAAAAGTTGACGAACCTAGCTCACTTAGTTTAGGATCTGCAGAGCTACAGTTCTCAAAAATAAATTTCAAGACTTCATTCATCCACGAATCTTTTTTGTCACCTTCATTTTTAACAAGGACACCTACTAAGTGAGCAATAGCGTTTCGCACAGATTTCTCTTGCTCTTGAATTAATGCATTGAGCATGCCTTGTTTAATTCTAATATAATCATAAATTAAATGGAATTTAAAATAAAAAAAAACAAAGTCTTACATTTGCTGCTGGTCGGGTGGCACCATTTGCCAATTCCTTAATTTTCCAAGTCGTTTTCTTAATAAAACGGCAGAATATTGTCTAATTTGTGGTTCCTTTGTCGATACAACGAGCTCACATAATTGTGGTATCGTTTCGGGACGTTTGTATGCTTCCTGCAGCTCAGCTGTAGCCTAAAAAAAATGTTTAATTAAAACTTAAATATTTATTATGCATGTAAAGCAGCAATATATGCTACAATTTGCCCGACTTTATAATCATAATAAAAAAAACAAGATCGTGTATTTATACTATACACTAGAGAAGTGACATTCACGATAGGAAAAGGTTAGGTTTGTCAGATCTCTTAAAACAATTTTTTTATTATTAAATTATTTCAAGTTATGAAACAATAGGTTTATGATAACTAAAGTATGAAATGATAATTGTGGGTGAATTTTATCTAAATTAGTGACCGAGACTAACTGTTACTTTAATTTAATTTTTGAACGAAATGGGTGATCCAAGGAAGTTGGAGTCGAAAAATTAAATGAAGGATATCTAGGTGATCCTAACTTAGTAGCGCGTGGACCGATTTAGATGGTTCTTCTGCTGTTGTATAGAGTGTGATCCCCCATTGCTAATAGGAGAATAATTTGGTCCTATGGTGAGGGTGGGGGAGGGATAGTCTAACTTCGTAACGCGTGGACCGATTTCGATGATTCTTTTTCTGTTGGGTAGAGTATGTTCCTAGAGAATGATTTATATGACGAGAAAAATTTTAGTGGGATGGAGGTGAGGGTAGAGGGTTGAACCTAACTTTTTAACGCAAACCGACTTCACAAAAAGAGCTAAAAAGCATAAAGTAATTTTTAATTTGATATATATTACATTCTGAAGTCGGTGCAAATTAAACATGCCGCATGCCTTCAGATTCAAAGGGGGACCAACGCGTTAACAAATTATTAATTTGTTGGCGTGCCATAACTGTGAATACTGTAAGAAGTCCGTGGGGCGGCTGGTAACAGTAATGTAGTTTTTACTCTAGACTGGCTAATGACTCTCATGATCAAACTCCCCCAATCCAGGGTGTTAAGCGACCACCGTGCCCATTGGACAGTTTGCCGCTGGGGGTAACTAGCTGTATTCTAACGAAGCCTCCTTGATACCTTGATTACCGAGGCCAACACGGTGGCTCCCCCTAAGGAGTCCTGCGAACCCCCTTCTTCGAGGAAAGAGCACACTGCTGTCAAGGCTTCCAAACCCGGCAGTAGCAGTTCAGTTCCTCCTCCCTCTGCGAAACCTGCGCGTGGTAGTACGTCCCTGTCCAAGGCTAATACACCCGGACATACATCCGCAGGCGCGCCACTCAGGGCATCTCAGTCCAACCCAGTGACCACCAAGCAGAAGGGCACTCAGAATTCTCTGCAGACTGAGCTCCGTCTCTAAGGAGAACCCCGCAGAGAACAAAGCCTCTCTGCAATGGGCAAATAAAATCCTTGCTCAAAGTAACGCTTCTCTCTCCAAGAAAGGAGTGTCGTACTCTTTTTAACCAAGCGAAATGAACTAATGTCTGGACTTCTTATAAAGAATGCCTCAAAAAATTTAAGAAACTGATTAGGAAGCAAAACAATCCTCGTGGGAGGGCTTCTGTAATAAAATCGAAAGCATCTCTGAAGCGAGTCGCTGGCGGAAAATCCTTTCAACAACGCCCATCACCCCAAGCCTCTCGGCCAAAAGTGATGGTAGTTGGACTTCATTCAGTCTTAAGTCGCTGGAGTTACTAGTTAACACGCACTCTCCGAGATGCTCAGCTACCAGTGTTGCTGAGTTGCCGGATACTCTGAGCGGCCATGAACTGATATTTGATAAGAGAAAACTTAAATGGGCGATACGAAGTTTCAAGCCTTATAAACCACCGGGATTTGATGGCATCATCCCAGCTGAATTACAATTAGCTTCCGTGATACTGATTTCGTGGCTAATGGTCATTTATGAGGCCTGCCTAATCTCACCTATATTCCATCCTTATGGACGAAGGTGAAGGTGGTCTTTATTCCTAAAGGAGGAAGAGCTTCACAGTAGAAGCCCAACGATTTTAGGCCCATTAGTCTCTCCTCTTTCCTGCTCAAAACCCTGGAGAGACTCTTAGATGTCTATATTAAAGAGACAATCAATCCTTCCAAGCTGTATCTCTCGCAACATGCTTACACTAAAGGTAAGTCCGTAGAGACAGCCCTGCACGAATTACCGCAATCATAGAGCATTCGCTACTACAGAAAAAAATACTCACTTACAGCCTTTCTCGATATTGTGGGCGCTTTTAACAATATCGAGTCAGAGGCAATAATGGCATCCTTGAGGAGGCTTGAACTTGACGATCCTCTCATCAAACTTATTGACCTCATGCTAAAAAGCAGTGGGCATTAGAGGTACCCCACAGGGTGGAATCCTTTCACCACTCTTATGGAATATAACTCTGGATGAGTTACTTACAGATCTGGAGCTGTCTGGTCACAAGGTTATCGTCACTGGCTGAAGTGTTACAACACGCCCTCTCCAAGATAATATCATACAAAGTGTCATACGATCTATACTTATGTATGGGGTGATTGTCTGGTAGCCGACACTAAATACATCAACCCATCAACCGGTCACTCCAAAATCCTGGAAAGAAGAACTGCCAGCAATATCGACTATATCTAGCCCAAGCCTTTCTTTGAGACTAAATTCGACTCCTTCTTTCCCACCAGATCGGAATGGGAGGAAGGTCCTCCTTAATGGGAGTCAGTGCATCTCTAGACTGACGGCTCCAAATTAGAAGGCAAAGTAGGTAGAGGTATTTTCTCGGAACATTTGGACCTCATCCGCTATCTCATTCCGCTTACCTGACTACTGCAGCGTGCTTCAGGTGGAAATCATGGCTATAAAGGTAGCCGCGGACCGCCTGAATCATTTAATGCTACCTAGTGACAACATGTATTTTCACAGATAGTCAGGCCGCTATTAAATCCCTCGTGGGAGTATACACCCCCTAAAAACGGTTGTAACATGTCGCTGAGCACTAAATGACATAGCTGAGCATCTGAAAGTACGGCTCATCTGGATACCTGGACATAGTAATATCCCGGGTAACAGTAGAGCAGAGGAACTAGCGAGAATGGGTACTACGCGTCCTGATTCGGACATAAACCACCAGCTGGGTAAACCGCTGGCCACTTACAAACTGGAACTTTTACAGGAATCTCTCAGGATTGCAAATATTAATTGGCAAGGGTAACACACCTGCCTGATTACCCGACAGATATGGCCAAAGCTTGACCCTAAACAGTCAAGAGAGCTCATCACACTCGGACGCAAAACAATTAGCAGTACCGTAGCCGTTATCACGGGCCACTGCCTCATAGGTAGACACGACGGGCGCACCTTCAAACGACTGCTGCAGGAGACATCGGTTGTATTTCTTTATTCATTCCGAATGATCGGAACGCACCTTATGTGTTTCTTTATTCGTTGGAATATTCTATTCCTGATTTTCCGTGTTCTTTTATTGGCACCGGCGTGTTCCTTTTGTACCGAAGTTGTACATGGAATAAAGGCAGTAAAACTGTCAAAAATCGAGTTAGTATCAAAAGGGAAGTAAAAGAGAGTCATAATTGTAAATAAATACACAATTTATTGTTGGATTATGTCTTTTGCATTCATTTTAAATCATATAAAAAACTGAAACCTCAAAAATTATTTATTGAATTAGTACTTTACTGATTACCGCTTTCAATTGGCAGGAATATTCCTTTGTGTTTGTATATTGCTTCTACTCCATTTATCTTGGCGCGTATTTCGTTCCTTCTATTCCTTCCGAGGAATGAACAAAGTAATACACCCATAAGGAAAAATTTGGGGAACTGTACTTCCTCCTAGTATTTCTCGCAATATATTTAGTCTTAAATTGGATTTTACTTGAGATTAACCTGCAAATGTTCAGAACATGTGAACACGATAAAAAGTGTCTCTCCTTTACAATTTTCATGTGTTTTAACCTTTTCAGTCCGATTTATGAAATAGGTATCCTAAAAATGTTTGGTGCGGTTTGCCAGTTTGTTTGACCTAAACGACCATTTCTAAAAACTTCATAGGACTGAGCAAGCAACAACAAAGCAACAAATTCTCTCAAGGGAGTAAAAAAAACGTTTTTCAACATTTGTAATCATTTATATAAAAAATAACTTTGTGGAACTCTGACATATAAAAATAGGAAAATAAAAGCATTAATATTAAAATAAGCATTTTAACTTTTGACATAAAAAATTTTATATTCTTACATTTAGTTATCTCTTTTTATACCAAACTAAATATATCAATAACACAATGTAAAAATTATTAGTATCTAATAAATAATACCGCCGATCAGTAATTATTAAGAAACGATAGAACAATAAAAGCAATAACAAGAAAAACAACTATAATTAGAAAATGTTGAGTCAATTTTGTTTAATATGAAACTCAATGAAACAGTTTTTAGTTGCATTAGGTTGGCACGGATGAATATTAATGATGATGAACATATGAGTACCAAATTTTCCTAATTAAAACGAGAATGTAATTCTACAAAATTGCCAGAAGGTTTTAAATTACTTTTTTCCTCCTGGTATAATTTTAGGCTGTGACTATTTGTATTTACGTGTACTTCCGTGTTTAAACGTGTTCGGGAAAGTTCGGCTTTTACGCCAAAAATTTATTAGACGTTCTGGGAGTAAGAGGTGTATTAATCAGGCTTTTCGTTACTTTATTAACTGGGGGAGGACTTCCCCCTCCCCCCGCCAGAGAATATATATGTATAGTAGTACCTTAGAATAAAGAACTAGAGCAAGCGCTGTACTGTGTAAAATTCCTATCCGTGAGTAAAGCTGCTCGAGGAATTTAAAATCAACTGTGGTTGTTCAATTAAGGGGGGATCCTGCTTTATGAGGCTCAAAAAATCCATTTTTTTATTGCTTAAATCTCTTCCTTATGTATCTAAGAATATGTCAGTAAAGTTTAATAGGCTACTACGAAATATTTTCAAAGATATATCAATAAACGCAGTAAGGTGTCGAGCAGGTATTCGAGCGCTCGGGCGTGATTGCAAGAAAACTAAACGACCAATCAAAATGAACAAAGGCTTGTTGTCTTCAGTTTGAAATTCCCTTCAATTTGAACTAAAAAGATTCATGAAAAAAAAATTCTAAACAAATTATTTACAAGTTGAAATGATTTTTTTTCTTGCAAAAAGCACTTTTTTTTCAAACCCGAAAAAAAATTTAAATGCTACAATTTTTTGGGTTTTTCTTAGTCCACCTAGATGAAAAATATATAAAAATTAAAATTTTCTTTGGTTTTTTTGTTTGACAAAAAATACGAGCTTCATCTTTCTCGCCGATTGGAGACTGCGATTGCAAGGTGTTGCACAAATGGACATATAAATTGGCTGCGTTTGAATATTTTTGTCTCAATAAATTTTTTTTAGGTTCAAATATGCAATAAAATAATCTGAAAAGTTTGCTAGACTTGCTTATTTTTTTCCGTCCTAAAAAAATTACCCAAAAAACGCCTTTTTTAGACAAAATCATATTACATAGCAGACATATATTTCGTACTGTCAGGTTGTTTACTTTGTGCGTGAAAATTTTTCCTCAAGTTAATCAAGTTAAATTTTGTTCAATTTATAAAGATATCTCCTATTTAAACTGTTTTTTATCTTTGTAATAAAATTATTAGACGATTTTGTGATTTTTGTGAACCGACATTGCTTAAAAGAACAGAATTTGTTTAAATTAAGCAGCACAAAGTGTAAGATTTTTTGGTTCCCAAATAATTAGAAATAGCATGACGGGAAATCGCTTTTCCTGTAAGTACATTATATAAATTACTTCTAACTTCATTCTATAAACATGTCATGTTCCATTAAAATCTTAGTGTCGCCCACACTTGCTGTGCATCCGCACGATGAAGTCCGCACAAGTGCCCACACCTGTCGTGTCGGATTTTGTGTAAAACACGAAATGTAGGGTGTGTAGTGGTAATATTAAAGCATTTTCTGAACCCAAATAAACCTTGCTTTGAATGTATGCGTGCCGTTGCGACAATAAATAGGTAAATTCCGTGCGGTTTTCCCTATTCACCCCTGCACACCCTCTCTCCAACAAACTGCGATGAAGCAGTTGGTGTGTGGTACGGCACTTAGAACATAAAATAAACACTAAGCGGGGCTAATATATCGTTTGAATAATTACAAATTGTATTAATTCAAAATTATCTAATATTTAAATTTTATTATTAAATTACATTTAAAAAGTTGCGCAAAGAAGATGAAATAGATTTTCTAATTATAATACGATCTAACACCTTTTAGAAAAACAATTGTGAAACGCTCTGAAATTTTCTATAATTTAAGCATTTAAAGGCTGGAACACAATGTGGCGCTGGCGCTCGTAGCTGGCGCAGTAGCTAACTCGGAAATGTCAAATTTGGCGCGCGCCAAAAGTTAAAAATATTGAACTTTGCGCTACAGCGCCAGCTACACATTGGACCGCCATCTCTTAATTTCCATATTTTTAACTTTTGACAGGTCTGGCTACCGCGCCAGCTACGAGCGCCAGCACCACATTGTGTTCCGCACTTAAACTGTTCCAACTTCTCTATGACGGAAAAGTCTACATGCCTCTGAATAAAACCAATTTGTTGAATTTCTGCCGGATTGAACATTTTTCCGAAGGACTTGCTAAGAAATACCTTGTCTTTAAGTATCTTTCCGCAATAAGCTTGATAAATGCACTCTAATGATTATTATTTTGAGTCATTTGTGGTAACTGATCTTCAAAAAGTGGTTAACCAATGAAACTCTGTTGCACGTCAATAAGGATTTTTAGAAAGTGATGTTTTTTTTTGGGAAATCTATATAAATATAATTAAAATATTTTTAGTTTTAAATCGAAAAATATGTGCTGCCCTCTTCTGAAAAATTATCCGCGAGTCGACAGTGATAATAAGGGCAACGCTATATTTGGCTCCATTAAAAATGTAAAAAAAAGGGAACAGTACCTGGTACCTCAAACCTTTCACTAGTTCCACACTTCTTACATTAGATACCGATCTCACCTACGGCTCATATACGCGATACTAACACCTGTTTGATGTTCTAAGATTAATACCTTAATTTACGGAAAAAAGTAAAATTTTCGCATAAATGTTTGTGAAGTTAATATGAAAACCGATTTAATGTTCCGTAGCTGTTCCTTGGGTATTCGTTCTAGTGGTGGCGTTAAAAAAAATTTTCCAAACCAAAACTGATGATTCGCTTAACTTATAATATACCGTCAAAATTAATATGAAGCTTTAAATATTTTATTCAGAGAAGTTAAAATCAAATTATTCTTTAACGAATTATCGAGATTTTAAATTTACTTTTGGCCCCACTTTAAATTTGACTTAGTTAACGCCTGTATTGTTGCTACCACTATATAGCCCGAAATTTGCTTCACTAAAACAAATCGAGTTTAAGTTCTTCCTATAGTACATAAAATACGTAAAAACAGTACTTTCCCGAAACGGAAGTAGACGTAAATTCAAATAGTTACTTCCTAAATTTTAATTTAAGATAACTACCACATTTATTTGTATAATTTTATTTCAATTCAAACAAAATGCTCTTTTGCTCCAAAGGATGCGGGTGAAACCCAACCCTCCTTTCTCCGTTTTAACGAATTATATTATTTTTCTAATTATAATCAATATATCTAGAGGTATTTAATAATCATCATATTATTATTGTAAAAGTATAATAAATGCTTAATTAGTATTATTATAAATAATAAAGAAATTTCTATTTCAATCTAGCACCGATTACCATTTTTTTAAATAAAACAAATTTTTCAAGTAATTTATATCAGTTTCAAAATAAACGACTCGTAAATTTTTGGATATGGCTACTTACTGAATAAAACGTGCAATTTTTTTCTATAATATTGTAGGAGTAAATTGTATTTAGCTTTTCAAATTAACCGTATCCTAATAAATTGGAAGTTAAAAATGATCCTTCATCAATTAAAGTCTAAATTGCCTACATCAACTGGCCTCAAGCTCTTTTTGACAAGCAAAAAAAGATATGAAGAGTTAGTAAAGAAATTACTTTGAGATGATTCACTTCCTCGCTGAATTTTTGCATATTAATTGCAAAAACTCACGTGGAGTTGACTCAATTCAGCTAGTTCTATCAAAAAATAAGAACCAAAAATAGAATTAAATAGTATAAGCACGTGTGCGCTTAAGTTTTAACTATAGAAAAAACTTACTTTTTGTATAACCTCGTTGTCGGAAACCAACAGATTGGCAATAATTTGCTCCATTTTAATTTCTTCAATCTTTTAGTAATAGGTAATTCAATCGATTATATGAAATTAACAAAAGGCTACTTTCCACTTCACTAAAAATAAAACTCCGCTTTCAAAATTCAACCCGCCTCCAATCTTCTCAGCAGATCGAAAGTAGATGGCCGACGTCTCTCCCAGTACCAAATGCTAAAAAATTTGCCGAAACAACGTGGTGGTAAAAAGAGCGACAGAAATTTTGCGCGCGACTGTCAGCTGTCAAATCGTACAATTCTTGCTGTACTAGAATTACATTAAGGTAAAATAAATGTACAGTATTACGAATAAATTCGATTGCAATGGATTGCACCCAATAAAAATTTATTTTTTAATAATCATTTTGTTTTTTCTTATTTATATAAAGGTTGTAACAAATTTAATTGATGTTATTAAGGTTGAATTTCAATCGCAACAATGGGTAGGCAATTTAATTATATTCGAATTGTTATTCTCACTAAAAGTATTAGCAATAATAGCTTCGTTTCACAATTAAAATATTAAGGAAACCAAATAATTCATGTTTAAAATAAATAAAATTACTTTTTACCCAAGGCTTTTGCTGTAAAGACTACTTATTCAGACTGTATTTAACTCATTTAGCAAGGACAAAATCCAATACCTACTACTTGCTAGGCTGTCCTGTCACAATCACAAGTGAAATGAAATTGTCAAATTTTGCATTTTAGAAGCGAGCAAGGGAAGAAAATTAGGTATTGGCATCGTTAAATAATTTTGAAAACAAATTTGAAAAAAGCATTATATAAACATATATATCCTAATGTATTTTTACTGTCGTGCGTCCGTTAATCTGCTTTTGAATTAGGCTTGGAAGTACATTATGTCCGGTAATACAGCAGCCGGCGAAGGAAGTAGTCAAGAAGCAAACAAGGAGGTTAGTATACAAAGAATTGCTAAACCCATTTTTCATGAAATTCTGTTAAATTTGCATTGAGAACAATAATTGTAAATATTAAGTAAGCCAAAACCTCCAGTAAGCCGGTATAATATGAACTGTGATAAGTATTAGTTAAAAGAAAAATAGTAAACTTTTTAAATTAAAAATAAATAATTTTACATTATCGTGTAATTACCAATTTTGATATCAACATTCACATAATCCATATATCGAAGCCAAAGCAGAATGATATGATCTACTCTGACGCCGTTTATTGCTATTTACATACCTACTAGGCATTCATTAGATTTTTGGAAAAATAGAAATTTCAACCCTCTCTAAAAAATGTCGACATTTTAGTTTGTAAGTTCCTTTTTAGGGGTTCATACTTATAAAATATTTTGCATTTCAGACTAAACCAAATAACAGTTTCAGTGAAACTTGTGAAAAAACTTTTGCGCGCTTAAAGTTTTTTGCTTATTCGGAAGTAGGTTCAAAAGGTGTTGCCACTGACAATCATTTAAAGCGTCTTCAAAATCTTAGAAAAGAATTAAATTACATCAAAGAAACTGAATGGAAATATGATCCAATAGAAAAACGCTTAGGGCAGTTATAAAGAACTCCTTTTATATACCAAAAAGACAATGTTTTCTTTACTTGGACGCTTGTTCAGCTATCTTAGCTATGAAAACTCAAAAGAAGAATGTGCGAAAAAGTTGGAAGAAGAATTGAATAAATTGGAAGAAACAGATATTGAGGAAAAAAAACAGAATTTTGAAACGAAACGAGAACGAAAAGTGGAAAATGTCGCTGACAAAAAATGTTTCCAGAAAACAGGTATGTTAATCATAAAGATGTTTTTATTGTAATTATATAATATTTTTTAAAAGTAAGTGATTCGTATTTTGTTAGGATTCTTCTTGTGAAAGGTAAAGATACATAAATCAAACAAATAAAGATATATAAAAGATTAAAATACTTCAGTGCTGACAAATATAACGAGATTATTCTTATTGGCGCAATTGGTGCCAATTGGTACCAATTTTTCACAATTACACAAACACCAAGTATTAAATATGACCAATATCATCATCTTGTAAAATCTTTTGCTAATTTATACTATACAATCGAAAAATACAAATTTATCAATCAATTAACACTATTAAGGGATTGCAAAATAGAAATCACTTCATAAAGTTTAATTTACAATCAAACTTTTGACCATAGTCAACGTCGGTGTATAAAATTAATTGTATTATATCATTTATAATTAAAGTTAGGCTCACGTCATATCGTACCTCTAGTCGCGTGCCTTTAGTTAATAGACATTTTATTTTAAATATTTTACATTTAAATTTGTTTGTATTTTTATATATTACATATTTTCGCGGTCAAAATAATTCTGCATTGGTCAAAGATCTAAAATCAGTATATTTCTATCGACCACCACGAGACAATTGTTTCAATTTTTTCCAGATCGTTGACCTTAATTGTTATATAAATACTATATTCTGTTACTTTAGCTCCCTTCCCTTACGAGCACTAGTGATATTTGGTGATCACCACTGAGATATATAATACTGGAGTGACTGGTGCCATGAAATTTCTTCAAGAAAATGGTATCACTTTTCGCTAGTTGTCCCTTTCTGGGTAAGCATCTTTTTTTTCAACATGGTTTTCTTAATTGCGAACGTCATGTCGCCTATTAAATGCTGGCGTTAGAAATAGATGACAATATTCGCAATCATCTTACATCTCTTTCTGGGTAAGCATTATCCAGACTAAAACAACCTTTTATTTATAATTTGTATTCCAGTAATTCCAATGATTTTTACATTTTCCTTACAACAATATAGAAGACTACAATTAAATATGGCTCTTCGTATATATTTGGTTATTATGTTCTACTCTGAATGGCTGCAAATTCACAGTAAACGTTGGAGATTAAAAATTGTTTTCCTCCACTGAAAGTAAAATTGTACACATATGAGATAGCTTATAAGTCAGTCCAGTTTAATACATGTCAGTGGTGATCACCTAATGATACTGACAGCGGGGTAAAGTTATGTCAAGCCAACTTCACTCGAGCACTTTTTGGCACTACAATTTTCTCAGTGACATTGGGCCATTCCACACGAGTATTCTTGCAGCTGTTGTCAAGCCAGTTCGACTACATTTTCCAAAAAAAAAAAAAAACTATTCCACACGGGTATTCTTGCTGCAGTTGTCATTTTTACGTGCGAATAAGAGGCTATGCATGTGTGTGTGTGCATTGCGTTTTATTTTAAGTTAAGTGCTGGCCGTGAACGTTGACAAATTTTTTTCATTTATTTCATTTATTAGCAAAAAATAAATGCTCTTTTACAACAACATATAATTCATTCATTCATACTTTAAAAAACATTACCTCCAACTCTTTCTTAATCACAAACCAATACATTCCACTAACCTTTGATAAATTCTATACAATATCTCTTAAATCTACCTACATTCATATCTCTGCTATCATATCTTAACCTATTTTACATTTTAAGACCCTTATAAATTAAAGAATTTTGTATCCTTACTGTGGTAAAACTTACTAACCTAAACTCATTCACTCTTAAGCCATACGGCTGCACTTCACTTGTATACATCAGATACCCAGGCAATAATCCATTCTTCATTATAAAGATTAACAACAAAACATTTAAAACAATCCTTTCTCCTACACTCATCCACTTTAATGACTCCAGCATAACCTTAATAGGCGCACATTTATTGCAACAAAGAATTGCTCTCATTCCCTTATTCTGAAGTTTCTGTAATCTATCTATCATTCCACTGCCAAGTAAAATAACACAGACGAACAGTATTCAAAATGGGGCTTTATTATTACATTACAGATTTTTATTGTCGTAAGCATTGAAAGAGACTTTCGTATTCTTTTTAAAAAAACAATCTTGTTACCTTTTTCCCACCTATATAATCCTCGTGCTCTTTGAACTTCAATTTGTTATCTACTATCACACTAAAATACTTTATCTTTCCACTTTTTCAATATAACCACTATCCATTTTTAAATTATCCTCATATTCACATTTATTGTCATAAATTCGGTTTTTTTAATGTTCACTTTCAACTTGTTCATTCTTAACCATCCTCTCAGTTCTCGCAAATTATGTTTCATTGCATTCACACACTCACTAATATCATCTCCCACAACATACAATAACGCGTCATCAGCAAGGTTAGGTTAGCTGAGGCTTGAAATTAACAACCCCATAGAATTACCTAAGGAATAAGAGGGTTAATAATTTGTCCCCTGTGCACCGAACCAGTTTCTTGTATCCAGTGGAACTAGTTCACGGGAAGTCAACATTATTTTAACTGAGTTGTGAAGGGTGTTCATCCTTAATTCGTCGTCGGGAACCATTTTGAACTCCTGATAAATCGAGTCAGGTCTCTGACATCCGTGGAGCCCAGCTCGGTTAACTCTTCAAAGTAGGGGGAGCCCAAAAACCGGTTCCTACGGTTGGCTAGGGCCGGGCAGCTACCGAGGAGGTGAAGTATGGTTTCCTCTTCCTCTTCGTCATGGCAACTCCTACAGAAGTCGTTTGAGGGCACGCCCAGCCTATCGGCGTGTCTACCTATGAGGCAGTGACCCCTAATTACGGCTACTGTACTGCTAATTATTTTGCGTCCGAGTAGGATGAGCCCTCTTGACCGCTTAGGGTCAAGCTTTGGCCATATCTGTCGGGTAATCAGGCAGGTGTGTTCCTCTTGAGAGCTCCATTTTGCATGTAGCTAGCGGTTTACCCGGCTGGTGGTTAATGTCCGAATCAGGACGTGTGGTACCGATTCTCGCTAGTTCGTCGGCTTTGTAATTGCCCGGAATATCACTATGTCCAGGCACCCAGATGAGCCGCACTTTCAGATGCTCAGCTATGTCATTTAGTGTTGAGCGACATATTATAACCGTTTTGGAGGTTGTGTATACTCCCGAAAGGGATTTAATAGCTGCCTGACTATCTGTGAAAATACATACATTGTCTGTAGGTAGCGTTAGTTGATTCAGGCGGTCCGCAGCTACTTTTATAGCCATGATTTCTGCTTGAAACACGCTGCAGTAGTCAGGTAAGCGGAATGAGACAGAATGAGGTCCAAGTGTTCCGAGAATATTCCTCCACCCACTTTGCCATCCAATTTGGAGCCGTCAGTGTAGAGATGCACTGAGTTCTCCCATTGGGGAGGACCTTTCTCCCATTCCGATCTGGTGGGAAAGAAGGAATCGAATTTTGCTCCAAAGAAAGGCTTGGGCGAGGTGTAGTCGATATTGCTGGCAGTTCTACTGTGCAATATTTTGGAGTGACCGAAATCAGTTCGCTTCCAGGTCTGGATTGAGTTAAGCCTAATGGCGGCTGATGATGCGGTTTGCATACCAAAGAGATCCAACGGTAGAAGGCGGAGAATAGTGTTCAGGGCTTTAGAAGGTGTGGTTCTCAGGCCACCTGTTATCAGCAGTGCTGCCATCCTCTGAACTCATCATCAGCAAACAATACAATATTTGCACCATCCAATACACTCTTTACATCATTAATATAAACAAGAAATACTAGGGTACCCGGCACAGAACCTTGTGGCACTCCTGCATTTATTGCACTTCTCTGAGACATCGTCTTGTCTACCTTAGTTCGCTGCATTCTTCCTGACAAATAGCTATCAAACCATGGAAAGGAATGGTCCTTTTTCTCCATACTTCTTCAATTTTCTCATTAAAATATCTTGATCTACATCTCGCTTATGGTATAAAAACGCGGCCAATGCTTTTTGCTTTCTTTGCATTGCTTCCTTCCATTTTAGTAGGACCAGGACCGTCTCACAAGAGTGTCCTCTTCTAAAGCCTGGCTCACTCAATATTATATTTCCTTCTAAATATACCTCCAACTACAACTGAACAACTTTCTCCAAAATCCTTTCATAGGTTGCATGTGTATTTATTGGTCTAAATTTCTCACATTTCCTTGTATTTATCACTTTTTCGACTGGTATAATTACAGTTTCCTTCCATTCTTCTGGAAAATAACCTTGTTGCATTGATTGATTTATAATTTTCAGTATCACAGGGCCAACCTGTCCCCAACAATGCAGTATCATACGAACATCTATCTTATTTGTATCTCTTTTATTTTTCATCCCCAAACATATCTTTCTTAATTCATTTATACTTATCTCTAATACAATACAATACAAATTCATGTTCAACTAGTTGCAATTTGTCTTCATATTGTATTGCCTGTATAGATGCACTAATTTCTTTCACACTATTCACAAAGTACTCGTTAAACTTCTCGGCAATTTGCGCTTTATCCCTAAACATTCGTTCCTCAAAGAATTTTCTTAATTTCAAATTTTTTTAAATTTCTCCACATTTTCTTTTGACTGTTAGCACTAACGATCCGCTGATTTATATTGGGCCGTATTCTGGCACGGAAATTTTATCATTTTATGTTATGTTAGGCCATAGCATAAAATAATTTCCTAAAATCCTATTCTGTCAGAGAAATTTTATTTTATGTTATGGTCATTACATAAAATTTTCCTGTTAGGAGCTCGTAACATAAAAGAACCTCAGCAAGTCATTTTGTGATTTTTTTTTGTGACTGACCTACGATTTGACATTTCTATTTCCATTGTGAAAGTACTTGTGCTTGTGTTTATATGAATTAATTACAATGTCAAACGCCATGAGGATTACTATTTTGTCAAAAATTGTGAATAAAACTCGACGATCAACAAAATTGAATCGACTTGGCAAAATTATTTTGTTTTTTACTCTGAACGGTTGAGCTCAGCCTCATCTCATAGACAAACATTTCCAGTTTTACACTTCCCTTCGTGCCACCGATCATTGGAAAAAATGTTCGTCGAGCCAGTTCCTTATTTCTTTAGCTGGAGGTTTGGGCTGTCTGTCGAGCAAATTTCATATGTGTATGACCATAAAATGGCCAGAAAGTGTCCACTCAATTAAATACTAACAACAAATTTTAAAAATGAACCGCTAAGGAGTGATGAGGTTTCAACATTAGGCCGTCAACGGAAGATGTCTGTGCAGCTTCATGCATATCTCAAAGTTGGTTTGCATTTATTACTAGCGACGAGGGTGGTGCAAAAACAAAATTTCTAAAACATTTTCGTTTGGTTGAGAAAAACTTGTTTAATTGCTAAAGGAACTTTTGTTGTTATTTTCTTATTAAAGTTGAAATAAACACATTCATGAAGTTTTTTACTGGGAGTCATTTTTAAACTCTGTTTAGTTTGAGCTCTACATTAAGAAGGATTGCTCAAAAATACTTCAGGGAGATATAGGCTCGTTTCTGGTTGTATATCAGTGGACGTTGCCCGGCGCCCATCCACATATTTTGGATATGAGGAAATAACCAGCTGACATTTTTCCATTTATTAACTCAATCACAAAACAAACAACCAGCACTTTTACTTTAAATAATTTAAATATTTGTATTGAAATTGAAATGTCACCCGATCAGCGGTTCAAAGGTAAAAGAATTCACAGCATAATGTACTAAATATTTTATGTTACGTATCTGTAAAATGTTTCATAAAATTATTTTATCCAACCATGACAGAATACGAATTTTCATAAAATTTTATTTTCATTTTATGAAGAATTTTATGTTATCCCCATAACATAACATAAAATACCATTTTACGAAAAATTACAGAATAGGGCCATTATTTCGCTTCTTAGTTACTATTTTATGTCTGTAAATATTTCTGGCCATCTTATACTTTTCTTAATCACTCTCTTTATTTGATAAGCTAGCTATCTGATACGTCTTTTTCTAACATTTTAACTTTTTAACTCATCCGTAAATCTATTGTTACTGTTATTCGGTACAGGTTTCCGTTGTAGGAACTTTCCCACCAAAGCTTTCATCTTGTGTTCAAAAACTGTCGCGCATTCATTTAGATTTTCAATATCTCCCACTCCCCTCATACCAATATCATTCAATGCATTAGCAAATTCATTCTTTTCATAGTGCAAAAACTCCAGAATCTTGGATTCACTTCTCTCACCCACCTTCAAATCTACATTAAAACTTAATGTCTCATGATCGCTAATTTTTAGTTCACTCGAAACTTTCACCTCCAAATCATATGAATTAATTAGCACATAATCGATTATAGTTCTCGAACTAACAATCACTCTAGTACATTTATTCACCACTTGCTTATAACCATTATCCGCGATGATTTCTTTAATAGTATTAGAATATAATTCATTTTTGAAATGCAAAAATCCCGTGGCGAAGAACTAGGTGAACGATATGTTACACCAAATATTACTGACGCACTATTAATCCGGCATTTTATCACCAACCACCAAACTGCCATCTATTTCTTAAATAAATGACCATACCCCCTATCCTTTTAGAAAATGAATCACACCGTATCATATAATATCCATTCAATCCAATCATCTACATCATCAGTAATGTTTACAATTACCTCTAATTCTGCAAAGTTATTTACAAGTCCCTGTACATTTAAATATATTGCTTTCACCAAGTTGCTAGTATTCTACAAATCTCCTTTCCGAATTCAATTTCCTCAAATATACCGGACAATAAGTATGATAGTACTTATAAAAGATTTGTAAATCTTGTTTACTTTTTCCTTGAATAAAGTATTGTATTGTATTCTATTGTAATTCCAATCCAAAGTATTATGATTAATATCGAGATTTAATTTAGGTTTGTGGTTCATTCTACTACAATTAGCGCACTTACTCTCAATAGTTTTATTACACTCCTTGCTCTCGTGATTACCTGCACACCTTGAACATATTGTTTTGTTTACACACTCACTAGATTTATGGTTAAATCCTTGACATTTAAAACATTTTTTTAACATTAATTGCTTCATATACATACTTTACACCTCTCCCATCCAAGATTTACTTTTTCCGTACTCATTATTTTGTGAAAACTCTGGGCATTCAATTGCACTATTGCATTATAACTTTCATACCTTCTACCACTCTTATTAATTTTTTTCATCTGTAGGTATTTAATTTCACTCGCATGCAAAAAATCATTCTGGGATTTTAATTTGTTTGCTACACTTTGCTCATCCATGCACTCACTAATTCCACACACATACACCTTCGGCTTTCGAAGTTGAAAAATTGAGTCGAGTTTGGGTTGAGATATCAATCCGTGTATATGCGTTCATCAGGTTGAAGAGTTGAGTTGAGATTGGGGTAATTTGACATAATGCTCAATATAGCTTCTGTTTCCTCTTGTTCAAAAAATATTTCTCTTTTCTATCTCAAAAGCTTCACAAACACAAAAGAACCTTTACCAAAATAATTACTAACTGCTGTGACAAAATCAAAAACAAATATAACTTGTCAAATTACAATGTGTCACTTCAACTCTTCAACCCGCGTATACATGCAAAAGTTCAACTCGACTCAGTCAGATTACTTGATTTGATTTGACTCGACCCACTTTGAACTCAACTTCGGTATACATGAGAGTTGAACTTGGGTTCAACCTGGCTTCAACCCTGCATGCATATTTAGTAACTATTAACTTTCTGTCGCTCATTCTCATTCTCACATAAAATTGTAACCGTACCACTATGATGCCCCTCAACCCCATTAATTTTGAATTCCGACGGATCCACTTTTTTCTTCAAATCGTCTTTGGTTTTCGCACTCGTTTGTTTACATTTTGGTTTTATAGCAACCGAAGGTTCTTTAACCAGTTGGCTCGCATGTTTCATTGACACTTGTTACTTTCCCGCTCACGCTTTTAACCTCTTCAAGTATTTTGGTTTTTTCATTAAACAACACAGTTATTTTCTCAAACATTTTTTTAATTGCTATTGCTTGATTTATCGCGTTTGTTTTTCTTCCACGGCTTTTAATATTTGGTTCATTTGTTGCACTAGCATATTCTCATTATCAACGCAATCATAACACGCGTACATTATATTTCTTCTCGTTATTAGTAAATTTCGCTCGTAGTCAGTCAATCCCGAACACTTTTCATGAACCACTTCTCTGCATATACCTTTGCAGGCTATACCTGATTGATTCCTTACACTCAGTGCATTTTATGCACTCCATGGTTACCTTTTGTTACAAGCCGTACAAAATTTCACTTTTATGTTTGACTGCTTTTAAAAAATAAAATTCTCCTGCAAAAATACAGAAAGGTATGGAACAGGCAGCTATTTTGTGAACTCACTCATAAAAGACAGTTTTAATCTGATTTTCGAAATTAATTAATTGTAATACTCTTCTTGTCTAGGCCGTTTTAAATCAATCAATATGACGTCATTTAATTATAAAAGAATTCAAATCCAAGGACCGAAAATAACTGTTATTTTTGAATTTTTTAACCGACTTCCCAAAAACTTCGACGCGTATTTTTTTTTTGTCTGAACGGGCATAACTTCCTAACGCGTCGACCGATTTTGATGATTCTTTTTTTTGTTGGGTTCACCGATTGGTACCATGTCAAAAATATTTTAGGGGGGGGGGGGGTGAAACCTAACTTTGTAACGCGTGGTCCGATTTGGATGGTTCTTTTTTTGTTGTACAGAGTATGCTCCCCCATTGCTAATAGGAGAAATTTCAGGCCTAGGGAGGGGGGAGGGGTAGTCTAACTTTGTAACGCGTGGAGCGATTTGGATAATTCTTTTTCTGTTGGATAGAGTATGTTCCGTGGTTGATACCAGGTCAAAAAAATTTTGGGGTGATGCGGGTGGGGTTTGGGGGTGGAACCTAACTTTGTAACGCGTGGTCCGATTTCAATGGTTCTTTTTCTGTTGTATAGAGTATGATCCCGCATTGCTAATAGGAGAATAATTTGGTCCTATGGTAAAAGGTGTGGGTGGGGGGAGGGGAAGTCTAACTTCGTAACGCGTGGAACGATTTGGATAATTCTTTTTCTATTGGGTATAATATGATCCTTGGTTGATACTACGAGAAAACAAATGTTGCTGGGGTGGAGGTGGGAGAAGGGGGGTGGAACCTAACTTTGTAACGCGTGGATCGATTTGGGCGGTTCTTTTGCTGCTGTATAGAGTGTGATCCCCCATTGCTAATAGGAGAATAATTTGGTCCTCTGGTGTTGGTGGGGGAGGGGGAGGGTTAGTAACTTCGTAACGCGTGGACCGATTTCGATGATTCCTTTTATGTTCGGTAGAGTATGTTCCTTGATTGATACCATGAGAAAAAAAGTTTAGTGAAATGGAGGTGGGGTAGGGGGTTAAACATAACTTTTTAACGCGTAGACCGATTTGGATGGTTCTTTCTTCGTTGTATAGAGTAAAAGACACTAAAAAGTGAAAAATAAAATAGTTTTAAAAAAAAAAGTTGAACCGACTTCACAAAAAGCGCTAAAAAGCATAAAGTATTTTTTAATTTTATATCTATTACGACATTTGGAAGTCGGTGCAAATTAAACAAATAAAACAACTACATAACCACAATTGAAAATAATACATAATACTACCTGAACGTTTCAGCTTACGGGATCATAAGAAAGGACGATTAAATACTTTTGTTGTAGTTGTTTGGTTTGTTTAATTTGCACCGACTTCAAAATGTAATAGATATAAAATTAAAAAATATTTTATGCTTTTTAGCGCTTTTTGTGAAGTCGGTTCAACTTTTTTTTTAAAAACTATTTTATGAACGAAAAAGCTCCAATGAAATTGAAGTCGCCAAATGAAATGAAACATATCTAGGTGATTCTCATTGATTCCTCCATTGATTTCCGATAGAATTTTTAAAATTTAATTTTTATCCATTTCTATACCACAAAAACAGTTATTTTTGGAAACTTAGAATTTTTACTAGAAAAAAACTGTTATTTTGGACTATTTATTTTTTCAGTGCAAAGTAAAAGTGAATTTGATTTTTCATTTTTTCTGTTTGATGAAAACTGTTAAGAAGTCCTTTTATTTTTTTCTGGCAAAAATAACTGGTCCATTTGGACTTTTATTTTTTTAGCCGAAAAAAGCGAACCTGTTGGATAAAAGAATGGCGAAGGGCTAAAAAGCGATGAGAAAACTCACAAAATTTAATGAGGGACTTCAATTAGGCGCAACAGATCATAAAAATTGTCTCAATAACTGGTAATTAGCACTGATTTACAAAATTACCAGTAAGAGAAAAACTATTCCGCCTGAAGAGAAATTAGCCATAATATTACTTTATTATTTTAGCAACACGCGACAACTTTATTGACTTGGATTATGATTCAAAATTATGAAAATCTCTGTCGCGCTCATTCTACAGCCAAAACGAGAATAAAATCATGTTCTCCGCTAAAAACTTCTGATCCCTCCAAACCAGAAAAATGGTGCTCTGGTTGTATTAGTGCGTGACAACAGGTGAAATAGTTTCAAATTCCGAACTGAACCGTTCAAACTCGAGCAAAGTAAGAAATATTAAAATATTTCTTAACGCGATCGGCGTTTCTAATAAAGAAAAGCTAAATTCCTTTGGCTCGTCTTCAACACCAGCAGCAAAGGGTAAGCCTTTCTTTAGCTGGTGGACGCCTTCGAAAGAAACCGAAAACTAGATGTTGATCCACACAAAAACTCAAAACAATAACCGACCTAGACAGCTGTATCAGATTACGATCACTACACTGTCACACCGATATTTCGGTAAACTATTTATCGCATGTACACAATGTAAGAAATAAACACATGACCCGAGCAAATTTTCAAAAAAATTTTAATTACTTGGAATTGCAAATTCCGATCTGAACCGTTCAAACTCGAGCAAAGTAAGAAATATTAAAATATTTCTTAACGCGATCGGCGTTTCTAATAAAGAAAAGCTAAATTCCTTTGGCTCGTCTTCAACACCAGCACCAAAGGGCTAACCCTTTGTTTATTTCGTACATTGTGTACATGCGAGGTGAAATATGTTTGGATTTCGATGCAAATTTCTCTCCATTTGTACATTTGTAGAAATACCTCTTCGCTTCTGTTACCTCTTTCCCAGAAAACCGGTTCGACAATAGCTGCAAGAATACTCGTGTGGAATGGCCCATTCAGTACTATGTGCTTTGAATTGAATTTTCACTTGGCATTTATCATATTTGGCACTGAAAAGTGCTAGCAAAAATACCATCATTTTATTGAAACGCATCATATGTTATGATTTCTATTACTGTGTAACAGTCAGAGCTACAGTCTGCCAGTCGGTAATCGAAGAGGCCACATAAATAGTAAACTTTCTCTCTAGAAGTAGGAAAATTTTTTCTTAATCGATATTATCGATCTTACCGATATGTGTTGGCATAGGTAATTTGTATATGTACTCCATATACCCTAATTATTGGCAGACGAAACTTCCAGTCGACGCGCGGTAACCGAAAATTGAAAAAAATAAATGTTTAGTTACGGGACCTTACCAGGCGCAACATTTTTATTTTTGCGTCTACAGTACTGTACTGCAGTGACAGACTTTTCTATAGATGAGCACAATTTGCCATCAAAGTGACGAAAAATTGACAAAAATTTCAAACTTCAGTCTGGTGCTGACACTCGGCCACAACACATCGTGATATCCGACCCGTCATACCAACCCAAGTACCGTCGTGTAAATGCGAACTATATTCGTTATTTATATACCTTTGGTAAGTGGACAGAAAAAGACTTTAAAATGTTTCAAATGTAACCATACGTTAACAATTGCTCACATCTTTGGCGAGTGTGCAAGTCTCAGAAATCTCAGACAAAGATTCTAAATTTCGAATATAAATGATGTAATGTCAGAAAATATTAAAACCTTAAAAAATGTATTTAAGTTTCAAAATCACTAGACATCTATAATAAAATTTGAAGAGCCATTCAATTAAGCTAAGTTTATATAATAAAATTTGCAGAGCTATACAATTAAGCTAAGTTTATATAATAAAATTTGCAGAGCTATACAATTAAGTTAAAAAAATTTAAATAGGAAAAAACGTCTTCCCAGGCAGCTTATGATTCACAAAGCACTAATAACCCTAACGTTTGCTAGCAGACATTTTTGCCACCTCACGACCTATACAATTACATCTACGACCTTTCAATTTGCAAAAATTAGTAATTTTTTTTAAAAGTGGGGTGCCAAGGTTATGAGAGGCTGGGCAGACGTTTTTTCTGATTTTAACCCTTTTTCGTCAAAGTTAAAAGTTCAAGTCCATTTTTCGCCACATGTAAAAACGACAACTTTGTGCCAGTTTTCGTAAAGTAACTAAATTTTTTTCCAGTAACTAATTTTTTTTCCAATTTCTGGTTACCAAAAATTTCTAAAGGCAAGAAAGTCTGGTATTTATAATATAGTCTCTTCCATTACCTACTGGCAGACGGAAACATTTCATAGACGAATTTGCACGTTATTTCCTAGACTATAAGGAAAGGTTATCAAATCTTATTTATTATCAATCATCTTCATTTTACCTTTACCTTCTAGTAACGATTCAAATTTTATTTTTACAGGAATTATAACTTCCATACAAAGTAATCATGGTATAATTGATAAAACTCTTTTATTTGATATTTTGACGGCAACCAGTGGAGTGGAAGAGCTTCAGGTTGGATTCAAAGTAGAATACCTCGCTTATAAGGCTGATGACAGTGAATTTATTAGGGTTGTAAAAATACTGCGAATCGTAACTGCTTATTGGGATGAAATACCATCGGAAGAATTCGTACGGATTTGAATTTTGCAAAATTTGTGTTATTGCTCAATTTTACATTCTAGATAAGCAGTCAATTAGAAGAACTGAAAACTGCAGATCCCGAATATTTTAACACTCACCAGAGAAGCATTTTAGGATTAATAATACATAGAAACGATAATTTTATTACTGTGGACGTTGACTATGAAAAAATGGAGATTGATTTAGATTCTGTTTCTTTGGAATACGTACCACAATTGGGTGATCGAGTGTATTTAAATTGCAATGTTCAAACAGATCAGTCTTTCGTCGATTCAGCTGGAGAGATCCTAGACGTTCTTAGCATCTATCCAGCTCGCTCCAAAAACATTAAGGCCACGATAACCAATATACACGACACTTGGGGAGTTGTCAATGGAGATTGCATGTTTACATTTGATATTTTATCTTCCGGATATAAACCAGCGGAAAGTGACACAGTGTGCGCTGATGTTGTTGAATGTAGTCGGGTAAGTTTTTATTTGTTTTTCTAGAAAAATGTTATTAAATTTTCGGTGGTTTAGCCGCTGTCAAGTTTGGCATTTTATACATTTTACTTGCGGTTTTTTTATGTGCTGTGAGAAATATGGAATGTTATGTTATTATAGTAAATTTGGAAAAAAAAATTTACGTTTTTGATATTAACGGGAAGCAGATGCTTCTTTCTAAACACCTTTAAGGGGGTCCTCTACTCTCGAGGCCTGAACTTGAGCGGTTTTTTGGGGAATAAATTGCGAAGGATCTACTGAATACATTTTGAAAAGAAGATACATGTTTTGACTTTTCAATTTTACTTTTGAAGACGAAAAAAAAAACTCTCGCGACCTTGAAACGTCATTGATGACATTGATGTTGAAACTGCATGGGTCCAGCTTAAGCAGTTTGGTTGGCTTTTAATGCAGAGTGTAAGCGAAATTAAAAAGTGTTTTAAAGGTAATATAAGGTGCTTATTGACTGAAAAACTATTACTAAGTGCAGTGGTTATTGTGGATAATTTGTGTTTTACCTTTAAAGTTGTGAGAAATTCGTGGATATTTATAAAATTAGACAATGAAGTGCAGTGCGCTTTCTTGTAGAAATAACTATAAATTTCCAGGAGGAAAATCTTTTTTTAGGTTTGAAATCTACTTTAAATACTAAGTTATAATGTTAGTGATAGTTTTCAGCGATAAGTAGAAAAATTAACGAAAATATCAGCTGAAAACAAGTAGTTTCTGTTTGCAAAATCAAGATACAGATGTGTTTATTTACGAGATTGCAAATGTCAAAAAAGCAGACTCCCGTATTTCACAAACGGTTCGAGAAAACATTACCTGGTGGGGTTTACTCTTAAATTGATTTAAACATTTTAGTATTTCGCCTTACAGGTGATTTAATACCATCTTAAGTGATGACGATAATTAATTTAATTAAAAAATATAAAGCAAATTAGTGACTTTGAACAACTTTCCAATTTAATTGCAATGCCCCGCTACTTACCTTCTTACTAAATACACCTGTACTGAACTTCTCATAGAAATGCAAATTGTTTCCAATACAACTTGGATGGTGGTCGCTTAATTTTAGCCATCACCATATGATATATAATGTGTGCGCGTGTGCAACGTGAAGTTGCCGCGGCATGTTCAACTGGCACGCGCTAGCTGGCAGCACGTCCTAGCTCGTCGGTATGGGGTGAGGGTCCTTGAGTTTCGCGTGCCTGTGGCGAAAGAAGGTTGTGGATTCCTTCCTTCAGGTCTGCCACAAAGGATAAAAACAAACGAGAGAACAGATAACGAAGGAAGAATGACAGGTCTGGTGTCGCCTGTTGTTCCTAGCCGCGCTGAACTGTCTTAAAAAAAACTGTCAAAAAAAGAAAATGTATCCCATTATTGACAGTTCAGCTACCAACCCACTCCATCCCTGCACTGGGTTAAAGTGCAGGCCCAACCTAAAAAGGAATGCTGAAACAAACAATAAACAAAAAAAATTAAATTACATGCATTGTGATAGAGGGAAAAGGGATGAGAACATCGAGAAGGGGAAGAAGCTCACTGGGGGTTGCTGAAATTAAACTATTATAACAGTGTCATATCAAAATATATCATAATTCTTGAAGGAATGGTTGGCTCACTTATTCCTAATTTTTTAAGTCTACTGTCACACTAGAATCTCTTACTTAAATCAATATTTCTGCACGTATACGCCTATTTGCTTTTTATGCTAAGACTATTAAACAATTTCCAAAGTCTGCAATCTCCTAATATAGTAAGGGAAACAATTTTTAAACTAGCTGGATCAATTCTAAGTTTCATTCTTGCTTTACCGGTCGTGTTCCAATTATGGGACCATTCCCAAGACAATATATATTTGAATATACAAGTAATCACAACCAAAAATCAATAAAGAAAATAATGTTGAGCACACAACGTCACACGTGACTATCACGGATAAGCAAAATTAAGAAAAACTGGGGTGTAATTTCAAATCGCGATTAATACAAGCTGATTACTCCTCGCGTCTATTCTCTGGGAGGGTTAAAAATTGCGATGACAGGCTATAACAAAATTACGAAAACAAATGTCTGGCCCAATGGAACGCATGGCATGGCCCAATGGAACGCAGCTATAGAGAGATTTGGTATAGTTCATAATTTACAGTCCTAAATGAAAGCGCTTATCTAACCTGAACCCCAAACCAAAACAAGTTTTTTATTGTAAACATTTAATATTTTTTCATTAAAAACCTGCTAAAAAAAGTCTCCAACAGCGATAGTTGACAAAAATTTGGCGCTATTTTGTATTTTTTCTAAATCGAATAAAATTTGTTCGGGATATTACCAATAATAAATAATTAATAATACTTAATGATATTCACTTTAATATTTTTGATTCCGAAGGTACCAAAGGTAGCTTAAACGCCAAGACAGAAGATTTTTTGAAAAGCCCACCACTACGATCACGAATACTTTATTAACAAATGAAATAAAATTTTGTATATTTTTAGCTGACTTCCCAAAAACAAATGTTCTAAGTTTAAAAACAAATGTTCTATCTTCACTTTAGGCCCCCACAGACACACGAAAAAGTCCGGCGAAAAATACCGCGGTAAAGTTTGTGGGAATAATAAGGTCTGTTCCACCGATTTTCGTGCACAAACTTTCCGTGTAAATACTTACTTATATGGTGGGAAAAAAAGTGTTCACACACTAACAAATCGAGGGAACATGTTTCATGGAAACTCGAAGAAGACAATACAAGGAACACACGAAATCTATTTAAACTGCACTTATAATTATAAATTGTTAATTTAATCATTTTAATCACCATATTAACCTTTATTAATAACTTTATTCAATCAATTCACTATGAAACAATCACTCAACCTAACCTCACTTTCTAAACAAAACTACCGAACTTACTTTTGAAAGAAAAGATGACCGATCATGCACCAGCTAAAAAATTTGGGTAAGTTCGTGCAGTAGGGGAACATGTGACTTCGATTTTTTCTCCGCAATTTTACCTGGCATGAAACGTGATGGAACGCAAAATGTGTAAATTCGTGCACATGTGGGATCCTGGATTCTCATCAGGGAACATACCTATACCTTGTAACTTCGGTGCCCACAGCACACGTGCTTTTCATTTCAAAGTGAACGATAAAGCTCAATAACCCTACGCACACCTGACTCTAAATTTCTTCCCTCAACCCGGTTTGTGGATGTGAGCCCGACGTACACGTAAGATATTTTGCTCCGACTCAATTTTATGTCAGAATGCGAGTTGAGTTAGTGTTGGTTTGATTGTTCAGAAAGCGACATTCTGTGACATTTCAAAAACCTGTGCTAAATGTCCAATATGCACTTATATTTGTGTTCTGCACGCGAGATATGGAAATCATTTCGGTGGAAAAATGTTAGGAACAAATTACAGTTTCCTGCAATCCTTTACCTGAAATATTTTCTTCTTAATTACCAACTCCTAAATAGCATTACAGACCCAAATTAAACCGAACTTAGTTTGAAATGAGTTCACAATTTCGGTCTATTGTTACATGAAAATATTTAAAAATGAAACTTGAAATGTTTTTGAGCTGTCATTTCGGTATAAATTTTAATTGAGTGGAATTGATTTATATACTTATGCGTTTCTGCATGTTTAGAATTGGAAAACATAACTTCAAAAAAATGTTTTCCTTATTGAGATTATCGCGACTGAGGCATACAAATTGGAAGTTTAAAGTTATAAAAATACTTCACAATTGGTCGCTACTTACATGTACTTTAAACCAAAAAGTGTATTTAAGCAAGTAAATTTTTTAAACCTAATTAGGTTTACTTTCTTTCGGTGCATTATTCGGCTTAGTTTTTGATTACATGTCAGTACAGAAATTGAAAAGTGTGTTCAGTTTTCTGAGAACTAAAACATTAATTATCCGATAGCATGCAATATCATGTAATGTATGTGTGTGCGGAAGAGCAACGTGAAGTTGCCGCAGGATGTTCAAGTGGCACGCGCTAGCTGGCAGCTCGTCGTTAAGGGGTGTAGGTCCTTGAACATGCGATTCACACATCTACAATCAGAATTCCGCGTGCCTGTGGCGAAAGAAGGTTGTGGAGTCCTTCTCTCAGGTCTGCCATGAAGGATAAAAACAAAGAGAAACAGGCCTGGTGTCTCCTGTTACTCCTAGCCATACTGAACCATCTTGAAAAAATCGCAAATAAACAAGAAAAACTACCACCATATGCGATGGTTCAGATACTAATCCACCACTTTCCTACACCTGGCTAAGTTGTAGGCCCAACCTGTAAGGAATGCTGAAAAAAAGACCTAAGAAAAATTACATTATAAGCATTGGGATAGAGGGAGAAAGGATGAGGACGCCGAGAAGGGGAAGAAGCTCACTGGTGGTTGCTGAAATTAAACAATTATATCAATATCATAACAAAATATATTATATAATTCGAGAAATAATGGCTGGCTTACTTATTCAAATGCTAAATGTCTAAAGCGTAGTCCTAAATAAAAAGTTTTCTGTTAGTATTCGACCTACTGGTTGTATCTTATCACCCTAGTAATTATTTTCGGAGGTACTCATTTATAAAAAATTTTGCAATGGTACCACTGCAAAGCTTTTATTATAGTAAAAAAAATTAGTTAGGTTCAGTTCCAACGATTTAGGGCACATAACATTTTTGTTTAAACAATTTTAGATTAGCTATTAACTTCCTATTTTATGATTTATAAGTATAAACTTAATTCCTGGCTAACATGTTATTATATTTGCAAAATAAATCTAGAAATCGTTTACAGACAGAACTTAAAACAGGTCTCTTAATTAAAACGAATCAATACAAGCGCATTATAATTCTTTTAGTTTTTACAACTCTAAGGCTATAAAAGATTTTTTTACATTTAAGTTCTTATACACTCGAGTGCAGTATTGAACGATTTTTTTAACAACATTTTTAAGGAAAGGTATAATACCAACCTAATATCTTTGCTTACTCTTTGTAAATCATGCTTCTTATGAATTTATTTCACTTAAGTAAATATACATGTAAAGTAAAATGTAGAAAATCTAAAAATACGTATCGAATTAAGAACCTCCTCTTTTCTTTTTGGAAGACGGTTAACAAAAGATACAAGGGATTGCAATTTTCAATTCAATTTGATTGAATTAGCACGTATGTAAATTTTAAATTGGATTTGATCCACTTCTTAGTCACTATAATTTTAATTTTTTTTTCACTACTAAACAAGAGTATTTGCAAAATTAATTGTTAATATTCGCTTTTTAGATCAAACCTTGATTTTAAGGAACTTTGTTTCTCGAAACAAAGGCGAAATGAGGTTGGTCTTGATTTGTAAAAATTGATAATTTCTGCTTAAATTTGGAAACCGTTGTCTTACAAAAGCATACATAAAAATACATGCATAAAACTGGTCTACTTCATTTCAAATGACATCAATATATCTTTTCTTAAATAACTTCTCCATAAACGTATCTACAAGCTTTGTGTTGTTTACAATTATGTAAAAGCTCAGGAGATGCCCTCGATGCTATAGCACAACCTTGGCAAGAAAGTAATTAAAAGTAAGATAAATGGGCTGATTTGAACATGCAATTTAAATGAGACTTGAACTAAGATTGGAATTTTAGAAATGACTTCATCTGATCATACACATACATGTATTTTTAACATACAACTTTTTTTTTAGCTCCTATTATCACCAAATTTCAAAAAGGTTTGGCTATCTTCACTTTTAGTTCCTTTATCTCTTCTTCTTTAAAATCCTCTCGTGTTCCGATGGCGGGTGACTGACTGGGGTGGTTGCGTTTGGGAAGGGTGCCTATAACGGGCTTGTCCGCTCACGTTGCTGCGTTTTCGTCCCCTACTATAAAAATTGGACATAATTTTACAATCGCAAAATATAAAAAAAGAATTTTTTACCCTAACTTATCCCGGGATGCGGCCTTGATGCTTAAATTCCGTTGCAAGATGAGGTTCTGCTGTCTCGATGCAAAATCGTTGCCGACTACCACTTTGTGGCTGGCGTGCACATCCACTTTTGTTTTTTTTCTTCCCCTTTTTCCGCATATATGTAGTACAGGGAGGCGAGATTTTGTTTCCTCTTCGTTTATTTTTCTGCTGAGGAATATCGATATTTTTATTATATCATCCCAGCGATTCGGATGATTAAGATAATTTGAGAATTTAAAGAAAAAGATATACCTGTGAGATTCCGTCATCCAGCCAGCTGACACTTTAAACTTCATTCACAGAATGTGAAGTTGGGTGCAGTTGACAGGGTTGAGAAAAAATCTCACGAAAATGGACGCGTTCATAGAGTTCTAGTGGTAGGTTCGTATGAGTTATGGTATGGTGATTTGTCCAGCTAGTCTCCTAGATGGCGCTAGTTAAAAATCTTTTTTATAATACCATGTGTCTCACATTACAACCCAGGTCTCTCTCTCAAGGCCTGTAGCTCTAGCGATCCGCTGAGAGAGGAGCTGAAGAGAGTGAGACAGGATCTACTCGAGTTCAATGGAGGCATAAGATCATCCCAGGATCTGGCGCTTGCACGCTGCAGTGGCAGTCCCCGGTACCACTTCATTCCTTGATGAGAGGAAGAAGGATAGCCAGTAACTTCCACCTCGAGCAGAGAGTCGGATCATTCCCCTCCAAGCTCTAATGAGAAGCTGGAGTGATCAGATGTTCCTCTTTGCTCGACCTAAGACAACGTGTGGCACGACCACGATCCTGAAGTCCCATGCTTTACCGACTGAGCCGGGCATTCCTGTCTAGGACGCGGACTGACGGACTAACAAAAAAAATTTCGGACGGATTAAGAATGGACGGACGGACTAATGAAATTGAACTGTCTACTATTGGATGACTTTCACTGCCTGATGTCTTTGGCGTGAAAGGTTCCAATGGACTTGCCTTGCATGTCTTCCAGCTGGTATAAACTTTGCCCAACACGCTTGACGATTCTGGCTTTGTTGAATTTATTTGCCAACTTCGCACTGATACCTTTCTGCATGTTGCTCTGAATAAAGACCCTACAGTACACTTCCTGACCGGGAGTGTATGTGACGTCGCGACAGCGAGTGTTGTAGGCCTTTTCGTGCGCGTTTTGGAGGTGGTCATAAATACGTGAGCGAATCAACTGGAGACGGTTTGCCCTGGGCAGGACTGAGAATTCCCCAGATTTCAGCTGGTTTAGTTGTCGCAAGACTGGATATGCTGTGCCATGCTGTACCATATGATGACCAAAGAGAGCATAGTATGGGTCTATGCCGATGGATTGATGTATACTTGGCGGTCTTGACATGTTTAATGGCATAGTCGCTCAGCAGTTTCTGAAAGATGGTAGAGACAAACTGCCGGCCATTGTCGGAGAAGATGGTTTCAGGTACTCCAAAGACAGAGAAGACCTCTTCTTCGAGGAAGCGACATACTAAGCCTGCTCGCTCTGCTTTTGTCTTTTTGGATTCTTGACAACATGTTACGTATACACGTACATGTGTGCAAGGCGAGTAGTACTTTTCGCGCAGTCTGCATAGCGTTTTGTGAAAGCCACCATGTGCTGATTGAGGTGACTCATGAGCCTCACGTATCAAACCTTCCACCAGACCCGATGGGCCGATGGAACCCAAAGCTTCCACGCTAAGTCCTCCTGTATCGAGTCACCGCTTCGGGGTTGGGTCCTCTTATATACGTACCCGTCCGAGACACAGAGATCAGGGAGTTGTGTTGGGTTACCAAGCACAGCCGATTTCAACTGCTCATACTCTTCCATGGAGGAGTATGGCGAGTTTAAGTCTACGTCGACTGCACTTACTTTAAACTCTTCTGCCGTTTCAGTGTGTGCTCGGGACAAAGTGTCAGGTACCACATTGTGCGAACCCTTACGATGCTCGATCTGGAAGTTAAAAGCCTACAGTTTTAAACTCCATCGAGCCAAGCGTCCGGAGAGATCCGAGTGACTCATCAGCCAGTTCAGACTAGCATGGTCAGTGATGATTGTAAATGGATATCCTTCAACGTAAGCTCGTGAATTTTTTCACACTCAGCACAGCAGCATAGCATTCCAATTCAGTAATGCTGTAATTGCGTTGTGCTGGATTGAGCTTTTTGGACATGTAAGCAATAGGCCTTTCCGCACCGGCATCGTCGACTTGAAATAAAGAACTTCTTAGAGAAGTATAAAGAACTTCTTAGAGAAGTCAGGTGTGCACTACACATTGCTTGCTTTAAGCTGTCGAAGGATTGCTGCGCTTCTTCTTTAAGCAGTCCGTAATGGGAGCTGCCAGGGTAGCATAATTGGGAATGAATCTCTGGTACCAACCCGTCATTCCGAGAAATCTGCGGATTTGTTAAGCCGAACGGGGTATAGGGAAATCCGCCACCGCTACTACTTTCTCGGGGTTAGTTTTCAGAGTTCCATCTCCAATCATGAAACCCAACTAGCGGACTTGCTTGACGCAAAAGCGGCTTTTTTCAACGTTGATTGTAAGCTTAGCGCTGCACAGACTACTTCATGTAATGTTTTAAGGTGGGATTCAAAAGTTGGAGATACGACAAGTAAATCATCCAGATATACGAAGACATTATTTTCTCGTAAACGACCAGGAATGATCTTGTCCATAAGTCGACACATTCTTTGCGGAGCATTGCACAATCCAAAAGGCATAACGGTGTATTGATACAATGGCCTGCCGGGCACTGTGAAAACTGTCTTCTCCCTTGACTGCTTTTCTAAGGGGATTTGCCAAAAGGCGTCCCTTAAGTCAATGGACGAAATGAAGTGGGTATCCTGCAGTCGTCCAAGCAATCCGTCGATGTGGGGCAAGGGGTAGGCGTCCTTCCTAGTGACCAAGTTCACCTTGCGAGAGTCCAAACTGAGCCTGAACTTCCCAGGTTTACTTACAATTACAACTGGGGAATTCCAGGGACTGTTGGACTCCTCAATTACCCTAACGGTCGAGTTCTTCGTACATCAGCTTTTGGATTGCTGGAGAAATGGGATAGTGCTTCTACTTTATTGGCAAAACATCGCCGGTATCAATGACATGCTCTTCTAGGTGGGTCTTTCCCAAACCTAGAGCTGCAAATGATGGAAATTGCGCAATGACTGTGTCAAGTTTGGTTCTGTCTGAGTTACTCAGGGAGTGAAAGTTCGCCTCAACCGAAGACGAAGGCGGTACATCGAGAGAGGAGATGATGTTTGGCGCAAATTGAAACGCTCGCCAGAAGTTTACGCCTAAATATAATTGCTGGCTTACGTCTACTTCGGTTGAGAGGAATAGTCACTTCCTCAGCAAAAATACGAACTCTTACTTTGTCATAATCTAATTGCCTCTCATGCAAGGACATTCCTCGCATGAGGTAAAAGGGATCTGTCTGGGTGGTACACTCTTTATGAGTGGGATCAGTCTGGGTATATTGTGACAAGGTAGGGTAATTCAGGGTGTTGTCGAAGTCGCCTTGCTGATCATTATTTTCGGCGAGTGGTGTCGCCTGTGTCGACCACAGGCCTTGGCGTTTTCCGGGTTACATCTGGAGCACTTGGGTGACACTACTCCTGGTGGACCACAGGTGTAGCAAAAGAGTCTCCTGGTCTCACTTGGACAGTAATGAAAGGAGTATCCCACTACGCCACAGTTCCAGCAAGTCATGCGACCAGCAGCTTCAGGGATGCGCCTCACTTTTTCCACTCCATGATGACCACTGTGGTGGGAAGTGCAGGTGTTCGTCTCAATACAGGAGTGGAAGGAAGTCCCACAACGCCACAGTTCCTACAAGTCACATAACTTGCCGCGTCTAGGGAGCGCCTCACTTCCTCCACTCCAGTCACAGGGAAACCAGTGGAATCCTCTGCCTCCTGGGCTACGTCAAAATCGAGTTCGTCTATGTCGGGTCTAGTATTCTGGCGGTTCATTTTAATACTGGCGCAAGTGCTCGAAATATACGCCAGAGCTCGCATACCCACTCAGTTAAAACAAAACATCGTCAGGAAAACGAAAAAAATTTATTATGATTGCCGAGATCTTCAGCGACGAGCTAACCATCGGTCAGAAAAACAAAGAGTGAGACTGATTTTTCAAAAATGTTAGAAACATTGTTTGACGTTTCATATTCGGATGCGATATAGCTCATCAATATTCCAGAGGATAAACTTCTCCTTGAGGCTCAAAGAGAAATTCCACTAAGGGGCAATATGTCTGGACTTGATAAAGCTCTAGCTTTCCTTGGGTGGGGGGGAGGGGGCACCTTCCAAAGGCGTCAAATTCCGTACTCCTGGTCCTGTCTCAGAGGCTAGATGGATGATGAAAGCCATTTATGCACTTCGCATCTACTTGTTCCGAGCGCAATTTTCCATGTCTCGTAAGCAACTGGAGGGTTTCGCGAGCTGTGCATTTTCGTGACTCTTGTGTACGTCAAGGCATGGTTTTGCCCTCCATCTGCTCCTTCTACTGCGAACCAAGATCCCCACTTTCTATAAAATCTGATTTCATATAAGGCCATAAGCCTGGTTGTTTCAAAAGAGGGAACGAAGAAATTTGCTAACCACCTTTGTCCGATGAGTGCGCTGCCATGGGTTTTTTTGATCTAGATATATCCGACGATACTAAGACGAAAATGGTCACAGCCCATTAAGAAGTTGAGCCCCGTGGAAATTCTGAGAAACGGGTGTCTTGCTTATCCGAATGCTACGATGAATGGCAGCAGAAGAGCCTCGAAGATTTTATCACCATCAAGTCCAAGCTCTTTTTTGAAAAATTTTGGATTTCCACGTCGTTTATGGTCAAACATCCCAGCTGATGAAGAGTTTCAAAAAGGAGTCAGGATCGTCGGAAATCTGAAAGTCATTAACGACGTTGCAGAACGCGGAGTAAAGCTAATACAAGATTATAACGATTTGATCACCAACGACGAAGATGAGAAACAGTTTCTACTGCTAGCAGTCCAGCAGCACCGAAAACAATACAAAGATAGTCAAAAGGCGACCCTAGCGAGTGATTTCAAATAAAATTTGTGTGAATATTTTTTCTTTTGTAGTTGTATTTCCTTTGATTTTTGATCCTAATAAATGATTTTGAGTTGATCCATTTTTTTCTGTCGTATATTTATGCTGCCTAAATTACACGAAAAATTATCAATTTTCAAATATTTAATATTTTATTTTTATTGGCACCGGAAAAAATTATCGCACAAGATCCAGGCTTTGTTTAAAATGTTTGTCTTTAAGACGGTAAAAGAAAAAGCCGTGATGCCGACTAAATTTAAAAAAAACATTAAAGTCTTATAAGGATCACCCTAATGTACGATGACGTTACACCAAATAGCACAACCACCAAACTTCAGTTTAGAAATATAACTTAGGTAATAAAACGTCAAGTAATACAAACAAAGTCCAGCATATCAAAAATCAAGCAGAATGGCGTTCAAGCAGTATAATCATACAAAAATAGTTTTTAAAAAAAAAGTTGAACCGACTTCACAAAAAGCGCTAAAAAGCATAAAATAATTTTTAATTTTATATCTATTACGACATTTTGAAGTCGGTACAAATCAAACAAACCAAACAACTACAACAAAAATATTTAATCGTCATTTCTTATGATCCCGTAAGCTGAAACGTTCAGGTAGTATTATGTATTATTTTCAATTGTGGTACTGTAGTTGTTTTATTTGTTTAATTTGCACCGACTTCAAAATGTAATAGATATAAAATTAAAAATTATTTTATGCTTTTTAGCGCTTTTTGTGAAGTCGGTTCAACTTTTTCTTTAAAAACTATTTTATTTTTCACTTTTTAGTGTCTTTTACTCTATACAACGAAGAAAGAACCATCCAAATCGTTCTACGCGTTAAAAAGTTATGTTTAACCCCCTACCCCACCTCCATTTCACTAAACTTTTTTTCTCATGGTAGCAATAAAGGAACATACTCTACCATACAGAAAAGGAATCATCGAAATCGGTCACGCGTTACGAAGTTACTACTCCTCCCCCTCCCCCACCACCACCATAAGACCAAATTATTCTCCTATTAGCAATAGGGGATCACACTCTGTACAACAAAAAAAGAACCATCCAAATCGGTCCACGCGTTACAAAGTTAAGTTTCACCGCCACCCTACCAAAAATTTTTTTGACATCGTACCAATCGGTGAACATACTCTACCCAACAAAAAAAATAATCATCAAAATCGGTCGACGCGTTACGAAGTTATGCCCGGTCAGACATAAAAAAAAATAAACAAAAAAATACGCGTCGAACTCAGAACCTCTTTTACTATAAGAGCTGGCAACGTTTTTGACAAAGAATTTCAGGTAGGCTGATTTTTTGATATCCAGCCTCTTTGACTGTCACGGTAGGCATGGGGACAGTCTGGCTAGTGGGAGAGGTTGCGTTTAACTGCGAGCGTAACATTAATACAGGTAAAAATATTAATTTTAAAATCATTTTAGGTACATTATTTTTTTTTAATTGTGTTTTATTAATTTGCCGCAACACAAATTTATTGTTGCCAGACACTTTTGTTGTTGATAACGCTGTGCCAGACACTATTTTGTAGTTAAAAAAAAATTATTTTCAAAGAATTTCAGTATGGCTGAAATTTTAATATGATGTTAGTCAGCTATCAAATGATGTAAAATTAATTTGCCAGACAATAATTCGGTTGTTTAGTTAGGAGCCAGACCGTTTAAGTCTTGCAAGTATTGTGATAATATGCAGGTAGTAAAAGAGAGATAGTTGCAAACAAGACAGCCGAAAGAATGCAGTAAGACATTAAAATTAATTTATTTTGCATTACAAATTTATTACAATAGAATTTAATTATAGAATTAGAATCAGAATAGATTTAGATGAGAAGCATAAAACAAATTAGTTGAAATACAAAAAATTAATTTCTTTTTTATAAATAAATAAATAATAAAATTTATAAATACGTTGACAATCACAGGCAAATTAAATTAAATTCTATCATTTTATAATTGCGTCTCAAAAATCTCATCTTCATCTTCTTCTTCAGAGTCATCGTCCTCGTAGCTGCTTTCATCAGTATCATTATTGTCATAATTGTCTTCTGATAAATTGCCATTTACTAGCATTTGACTATCTATAATGAAAAATATTAATTATAAAATTTAAGTCAGTAGTTCCATTTGTTGTTTTTTTTTAATCAATATTTACCTCGAACAATAATATCGCAACTAATGATGGTAATTGATCTCCATTAAACCATACGAAATCATATTTATCCTCGTTGATTGTCCAGCCACAAGCAAGTGGTGTCAAAGATGTAGGAGATTTCAAGTGAGCATTTCTCCAAAATTTTGTCACGTAACGAAATCGTAATAAGTGCTGTCGTAATTCAGCTTTACACGGCGGTAAATTTGATGAGTCGAAATTTCTAAATTTTTTTTCAAAACTGTCGTCGAAATTGTTAGATCGATAAGTATTACAAAATAAATAAAATCTAACATCATTAACGTTAGTAAAATGACGGACCCCACACATATTACAAAAAAATTTCTCTAAGGTGACAAATGTACGCTCAAGTATTTCTTCGTCATCGGTAACAATATTTTGAAATTCTAACTGATAATCTTCTGATTCTTCGAGAAATTTGAAAGGCCTAAGTTTGCCTTTTCGGAAAAAAGCCGGTGTGTAATCACATCCTGTGATTGCGTGAAAGCCCGGTAAAGCTTTAGATAGAGAACTACCCAGAATACTGTACATTTCATTGATGTTGATATATCGCTCATAATTCCCTACGCCCATGTTTATCCATAGTTTTAAAGCATTATTTAAATGGTCCATGTTACCGAGAAGAATAATTAGAATGTCAGAGTCCGAGCATCTTACAACTTCAGCGTCAGAATCAATTTGGCAAATATTATATATAATTCTAGAATCTGCTTCTTCGTGTTCTTCACATGATAATGAATCGTCTTTTGTTCTAATTACTTTATTATTTTCAACGCGATAAGAGTAACACTCGTTGAAACTTCAGTGAACTGTTTTATGCCCAATAAAAGGTGCCATTTCGTCATTCCACCAATGGTTAATAAAAAATTTGACTATTGATTCTTTAAACCGAATATTTTTGAGTTCAGCAGTAAAATTATGCGGTCGAATTTGATTGAGCCCAATTGAAACTTGGCTGGTGGATTCATCCCGACGTGTACGCTCACAATCTTTAATTGAAGGCGTAAAATAGGGGTCGAACACAATATCAATGCGATTTGATTTAAATTGAGATATCATGCTAAGGAACTTTTTCGATATGTTATCAAAGGTTTGAGGTACTTCTTTCATTAGGTGTAACATGAAGAAACCATCTAATATGCTAATATCGAAACACATCGGTTGATGATTGATATTGTCACCCATTTTCTTTTCGATTACGTGACGTAATTATAAAATAATAGAATTTAATTTAATTTGCCTGTGATTGTCAACGTATTTATAAATTTTATTATTTATTTATTTATAAAAAAGAAATTAATTTTTTGTATTTCAAGTAATTTGTTTTATGCTTCTCATCTAAATTTATTCTGATTCTAATTCTATAATTAAATTCTATTGTAACAAATTTGTAACGCAAAATAAATTAATTTTAATGTCTTTCTTTTCTTTCGGCTGTCTTGTTTGCAACTATCTCTCTTTTACTACCTGCATATTATCACAATACTTGCAAGACTTAAACGGTCTGGCTCCTAACTAAACAACCGAATTATTGTCTGGCAAATTAACTTTACATCATTTGATAGCTGACTAACATCATATTAAAATTTCAGGCATACTGAAATTCTTTGAAAATAATTTTTTTTAACTACAAAATAGTGTCTAGCACAGCGTTATCAACAACAAAAGTGTCTGGCAACAATAAATTTGTGTTAATGCAAATTAATAAAACACAATTAAAAAAAAAATAATGTACCTAAAATGATTTTAAAATTAATATTTTTACCTGTATTAATGTTACGCTCGCAGGTAAACGCAACCTCTCCCACTAGCCAGACTGTCCCCATGGAATTCTTGTTTTGACGATGTTGCTAGCTCTCGTACTATTTGTTTTTGGGAAAAAGAAATACAATCAATATATGCAAAGCCATTTCAAACCAGCTACGAGCCCCAGTTGCGAGAAGCTGTTAACAGTTAAATTTTATCATGCAAATCTCTTCTGTGACCAGTAAAACAGTAAGTAAAGAAAAGGGCAAAAGCGAGTACCTACTCTGATAAGCAGTATACGCCGGACGGATAAGCAGATAAGTACCCGAGAAGTTTAATTAAGCGGAGAAAAGCAAATATTTTTTTTACATAATTTTGTTTCATTTTGAATTGCCTACCTAGAGTAATCGTAAATATAATTTTGTAATTCGCCTAACTGATGAAATTATTGTTTATGTGGTGAATACTTACCTTTCAAACTTTGTACCGAATTTGTGAGACTTTTTTTAGATTAATAAACTTGTTGAATTGAAGTGAAAAATCGCGGCTGTTTCTCAACTTACCCTATATTTTTCGCCTAAAAGATCCTAAGGAAAAACTACATTCACCTGTTTTTTTTATTTTTATATGCATATTTACTATCTTCATGTTATTAAATTTCCAAAAAGGTACAACTGGTGACTGATTTTTATACCTTATTTAAATTAGAAATTATTACAAGTTACAGATATTTTGCTTTCAAATATGAATACTATGGGTACGTTCAAGAAGTCAGTCAAATGCGCATTTAGTTTCAACCTTCATGCAAAGGCAGCCATTATAAACATGCGAATGCATACAAAATGCAGTCAAAACTGACTACTGGGATGAACGATTAAATGCAAAAGGAAGAAGGTTCTTTGTTTGGCAGTCTAAAAATATATCTAGAAATATTGAATTTGGTATTATAATTCTATTGATTCTCTTAACAGCAATTTGAGCAATAATAACATCTTTTTTAAAAGACGAAGCTTACAAATTAGAAACATTTTCTGATTTTTCACTCAATTCTGTACCGTTTTCGAATAATTCATCATTTAAAGCAGAAAGTTCACTGTAGAGTACAGAATTAATTGTAACATAAACTAAAAAATATTAATTTACATTTTTACTCGTAGTCCGAATCCATTTTAGGCCGTTTTTAAGATAACACCACAAACAAATTCTTTAGCAGCTAAAAATTTCCAAATGCAAAAAATGCGCAGCTAAACTGTCAAATTGATCGAGCGAATGCAATGCATTTACATTAGGTCTGTTCACGTACTTTTTGATCAGAAATATTCTGAGTAAAAATGTTAAATAGGAGAAGTTACCAAATACCAAAAGTACGTGAACGAGTTTGAGTACTCTTGGACAAAAACTAAAGCAATAACTGTCAAAGTGACAATTAGTGGCTTTATAACAAAGCTAAACCCTGGGTCTTCACTAGAGATTTTTTATGTCAAGACAGAGGAAATGTCCGTAAAATCTCCTGTGTAGACCACCCCTGCTATAATCTCCGCGATAAATGTCAGGGAAAATCTGTTGTCACAAACATGGAGATAAATTTGACGTTTGAGTACATCATAACCTCGAAAAATTGTTGAAAGCTTGAAAAATGGAGAAGCTTACGCGCGTTGAGATTTTAAAATTCATAAAAATTACTATATTTATAAAAAAAATTATAAAAATTATATAATGTATAAATTTGTTCTAATTATTCTAACTGTTTTAATGAACTCAAAACCTTTATCGCGGTGAGTTGCTTTCTAGTCAAAGATATCTGGAAGAATGAAACCTCTTAACATAATTTGCCCAAACAGTGAATTGTGAACTTCACAAAGATGGCAGATTGACATATATCTTTACATGAAAAATCTCTAGTGAAGACCCGGGGTAACAAAAGTACTCAACTTATTTCTTCGGGTAAATTTGGACTAATATTTTTAAGTTGGGGAAATGTTACGTCAGCAAATTTTCCCCCATTTCATGAGTACGTGAACGCGTTTGAGTAAAAATATCATAACGCATTTACCCTAAACTGAGTACGTGAACAGACCTATTGGCATTGCACTTAACTGACTTCTTGAACGCACCCCATATGTATAGTAGTAGAATTTTTCACAAAATATGTTTCCTCCAATTGACTTATATTTTAAGTTATTGATAAATATGAAGCTAAATGCATTCTATAAAAACTTATGTAAAATTTCATTTTACATTAAATATGGTAAATTTCTTTTTCAGGGTAAATTTGTCTGGCGCTGCACTAAAATTGTACCACTAGAAACAACAAAAGCACCCATTATTTCGAAACCAACAACTGATGTGGATTTATTCGCAAACAAAAATGGAATTGTCATTACAGATGGAATAAAATTTCACTTCGATCATCTTTTTGATATAATGGAAAAAGAAATAATTATTTCCAACCAAAGTGACAGAGTTCATAAAGTGGTAAGATCGGTGTTTTTAGGCAAAAAGTCCACTTCACAGCTTAAGTTACTCGAGCCCGGTATGAAGGACAGCTTTTTCATCAACCCGGGTGAATCACGTTCATTTCGTATGCAGGGAAGGGCTCAACTTTACGGTCTCAGCAAAGAAATATTTGTCATAACATTCGCAGGATTTAAAATTGGAAGGAAAATTCAAATTGAAGTTGGTCCTAATGAGCCTACTGATGATCAGTCTTTAAAACAAAACTCTCGAAAGACTTCTAGTCTATATGCTAATCAAGTAATGCTTTTGAATAAAAATTTATTAGTAATCAAACATTTTTTTTTTAGGTTTGGTCAAGAAAATATGACCTTGTTCCCGGGGTACGTGTGGCAAATACACCCAAATTTGTGGCTAATAAAATTGGAATGTTCGAGGTCCCTGAAAGACTAAGAAGCGTATTTTTAACTTCCGGTGATAAAATACAAACGCGAATAAATTTAGAAGACATGTTTCCATCTTTGTCAGAACATTTGTCACACTATAATTACTCACATCGGTTTCAGACACTTCTTCATCTCGAAGAAATAGAATATTTCCTTAGTATTAGAAAATATGATCAAGACCGGGCTCACTTTATTCGAGAAAATGAATATCTGGCTTTGGAAATAGAAAATTTGTCAGAAAAACGTCCATCACTTATAATTGGTGACAGCATAAAAGTTACAAATCCGTGGGCAGAAGCAACAGATAATCGATGCTATGAAGGAGTAATTCACAAAGTTCTATTTAACCGAATCTTGCTTAAATTTAATCCAGGATTTCAAGAGAATTATAATGGAGAAGATTATCGAGTAGAATTTTACTTCTCCCGTTTTGGGTTTCGCAAACAACATTTCGCAATTAAAAAGGCAGTTCATCATCTTGGACAAGAGCTACTGTTTCCTTCAAAGATAATATTAAATGAAGAAGTTCAACTAAATGTGAGTCTTGATGAAAACTACGATCTCATAACACAGGATTCATCAAAACAGGTAAAGTGGAATAATCCAAAATTAAACACCGTGCAAAGGATTGCCATTAAGAACATCCTACGCGGTGAGGCAAGACCAATGCCTTATGTCATTTTTGGGCCACCAGGAACAGGGAAAACAATGACATTAGTTGAAACTATTTTGCAACTTGCAACATTGTTACCGAACAGTCGACTCTTGGTTGCAACACCATCAAATAATTCTGCTGATTTAATAGCAACTCGCCTAATTGAATGTGAAGCTCTTAAGCCTGGCGATTTTGTTCGATTAGTTTCTCATAATTTGGTGGAGAAGGATTTAATTCCTGATCATTTAAAACAGTATTGCGCTACCGCAGATATTGCAGCTGATAGAAGCGCCAAAGATAACGTAAGTCTTGTAAAAAATTTTTTAATTTGCTTTTGAATTTCTTAATAGGAACATTTTTTTGTGAAAAGATAGCAGTATAATCATTTATCAAGAAAATAATTATAATTAATTTAATTTTTGAACGGTAGCAATAATGAACGGCTTTATACTTTTATTGTACTTAGTCATTAGGAAGATATGTATGTATTATGCTTGGAAAGCTAATCTTTAGCAACTGTCTACTTAAGCGACTGAAACTGTATGCTCTATAGTGAATTGTTTTAGTTGGTATCCGCAGCGTGGATATTTTTAGTTTTTTTTTTAGTTGTGTTTATTGTGCTCAAGTGATAGATTGGGTCTTACCGGAAGAGCGTTTGGATAGAATGCGAAAGTTTTAAACTTTAGCTGAGTTGGAGGAGGTGATAAGAGATGTGTTTTGATCCGTTACGAGGCATTAACACACCGACATGGCAAAGTCCATTTCACCATGGAAATAAAACAATCAAAAAGCTCAGTATACATTTAACACGTGGGAACATGAACACATGGATTTGATTAAGGGTTGTAAACACAAATATGAAGCTTGTCGCAACTTAGTCGTGACTCACAACCAAAGGAAGTGGAAGGTTACGGGAATAACCGGGGTGAGCGTCAGAGTTGCCGTGCAGGCTTAATCGTGGCAACCGAAGAGGTGAGCGGCCCGCCTAGCTAGCCGTGCTTAGCTCGTCGGACCAGTGTAAGATCTTGCCTCACACTCCTCAGTTCACTCACCCGAACATTAATTGCGGGCACTCATAAAGTTCTATGGACTGAAGAAAAAAAAGGAAGCACAACTATCAAAGGATAAGAAAGCTAAAAGAAATAATGTTATTGGTAAAGTTGTGAAATCCATGTTCACAGGCTACCACATGATGGCAGCATCCGTGCATGGATTGGATTGAGGGTGGTGAGCACAACTAAGAAGCTTGTCGCAACTTAATCACTTAGTGATTAGGATGTGGAAGGGTATGGGAATACTAGGATGAGCGTAATAGTTGCCGTGCAGGCTTGGTCAATGACCGAAGAGGTGAGGGGCCCGCCTAGCTAGCCGTGCTTAGCTCACCGGATCGGTGTGGGATCTTGCCTCACACTCCTTATAACATGTGTGGTACAGGGAATGGGATTCCTCACACAATGTTCATAATTTCGGAGGTGGAAGGTAGTAAATAGTATGCTTCTGGGCGCCAGGCCCCTTGGACAACGTGAAGTGTTGCCTCAGATGTAGATTATTACAGAAAACGAACTCGAAATTTACGTCAAGGTAATTTCCTTCGCTTACACGGGTGCCAATGAGAGGAAAAGGAAGCATACTATACCACTGAAATCGGTAGCGATCTCTCTGATACCTCCACAGGTTGCCGGCTCTAGCTCGTCGGGTGGGCCTGGGAGAAAATCGAATCTGCCTAAGTCCGAAAAGGTCAGTGCAAGCATCATAAGACGAAATTTATATTTAATGGGAAGCACATCAAATTAATTCCTTGGCAATACGGAACAGAGGTAACAAAAAAATCAAAAGAGAAGAAAAAAAAAACGTTTCAAGACCTCCGCGAGTAGACTTCGAACCATGGATCTATTGATGCCATCCTAAAACGACTCTTCCTCGAGACCATATCTCAAGCAAGTACAACAGGTTTATGTGGGAAGTTAAACACCGGCTATTACGACTCTAGCAGTTTCGCACGACGTCACAGAACTTCGGAGCACAAAAAATGCACTAATTATTCAGTCATAACTACTTCTCCATATATTTCGAACAATTAACAAATTCCAACTACAATACTATGTTTATCAACAATTCATTTCAAATATGACCTTGTCAAACGAATTACGACTTTCATTTAAAAACAATATTCTATTGCCAAAAATTTCAAGTTCATCAACTTCGAGCAGATTACTTAAAAACAACATCTGTTCAATGACATTGCAATCGACCATCAAAAATTTCCGACCAAGGTTCTGTTTGTTTATAAACAAATGCCATATACTCAAGGAAAATTCATTTCTCATGAGGAATTATCTAATTACCGAACCGCATTATGCAGTGAACTACTAGGTTTGAAAATTTTGGTTTTTTTTTAATATATATAAATAAATATACGAATATTATAGAATTCCACTACGTGATCAACTTAATTCACTTTAGGATTAGAAACATATTTTAAAATGTACATAATATAAAGATATATACTCAGTTTTAGAAATATATACTAAATGTAAAGAAATAATAAAAGTAATGTACTTACCCGGCAGGATCCCAAAAGCTTTTGGTGTATGCCGGTTATAGCTGACCTATATAAAATTAACTATATATACATACACAATATAAATTTAATTTAAATTAAGTTGATCCGGCATTCGTCAAATAGACTTGGGACAAGCCTTCTGCGATGTCTCATCCTGCTTCCATGCGGGAGCTTCTCCGTACTTGCTTAGGTAGGTACTCGAAATTTCCGACTCTACTAACAACTCAGGAGTTTAACTACTACCTATTAGCGAGTTATGACTTAGGGGAGTGAGATATGAGTGAGTGAGAGTGAGTGAAATATTGACACAAGAATTTTGTTTTTGGTTAGCAGCTGCACGACGGACATAGGTAGTAAGGGCTCACCTTAATTAAAACGTTGTTTCCTTATTCAAGGGTTATGCTCTGGATAGTGGACCTATGGTGGGTGCAGTACTTCTAACCGCGCTACTAGAGTGAAATCTTTACGTCACATATTGCTAAGGTTAACTTATAGACACTTACTCACTTCATAAGCACTTCGGTGCAACCGTCGGACTAGGTTGAATTTTCCTCTTAATGTCTCTTTAGCCAAACACCAACTTTAGGGTACAAAGTGTTGTTCGGGTACACAGTGGAACCTTCTAGCAAGTGGACCGCGACCATACAATTTTTTGCCAAAGGGGGACCAATTACGGCACGAGCAAGTGAGCCTTCACTAATCCAGTACGGAAGTGATATAGTAGCCCTCGAAGCGCAGAGGATTAATGAATTTTAGATTAGATAATTCACTACCCTTATCAATAAGCTGTCTGTCTCGACGATTGCGGATAACCTTGCACGTGCTCACTGTTACCACATTTCTTTGCCAACGATTCCCGCACTTCAATTCACCTATTATACTAACTATTATTTAATTCGCGACTAGTGAATTTAATTGTCGTTTGGTTGCTTTTTATGCGCGGTGGCAATTTTCTTTTCATACCACGAGTATTTTAGCCGACTTCCTCGTGTATAACTTCACTGTAGCAGCACTCCAGACCAACTGAAGCCAGATGTCTTACGGTGTTCCGGAACCGAATCATCTGGTGCTTAAATTTTGACCGTTATTGCTAAATAGAATCACATCATTGATTGGAAGTTAAGCACCGCCCCAATAACACTACCCGAATCATATGAAGTTATGACGAATTTAATTTGACCCGAGCGATTTAGACCAATATAATTATTTACTCTGGCAAGAAATCTAGTTAAGTTGCTCGTCAATTAAGTTAATCTACAATATTACCATAAATTTGAATTTATTGTTTAACAATTTAAAAAAGAACCCTGGGCCCCATCACAGGCTCAAGCCTACTTAATGAGTTGAATTAAAATTTCTTGACGAATACTAGGAAATTAATAACGACATGTATCGGAATTAATTATACTTATGTAATTCCGTTCTGATAGTGTTTTGATTGTTTGTTTGGTCATCATGCTTTTACGATTCGACTTATTGATGGTCCTGCGTAGCGGAATAATTGGCTTGAGATAAATCTGCTTCTCTAACCTTGGATTAGAGACTTGTTCCGTGGAAGATACTAAATTCAAAGGTTACATCCTCGGTACACTCACCCGAACATCAATGCGGGCACTCTTAAAGTCCTGTACATTTAACTCAATCTAAAGCTAAGCAGCAAAGATGCCTTCCAACTTATTATATATAATTAATATAATAATAATAAAGTGTGAACAAAATGTAAAATTAACAGGGACCGAAAATAACTAATTTTTGAATTTTTCAACGAAAAAGTTCCAAGGAAATTGGAGTCGCCAAATGAAATGAAACATATTTAGGTGATTCTCATTGAGTCCTCCATTGATTTCCGACAGAATTTTTAAAATTTCATTTTTATCCATTTCTATACCACAAAAACAGTTATTTTTGGAAACTTAGAATTTTCACTAGAAAAAAAACAGTTATTTTGGACTATTTTTAAATTGAACTTTTATTTTTTCTGTTTGATGAAAACTGTTAAGAACTTTTTTTTTTAACAAAAATAACTGGCCCATTTGAACTTTTATTTTTTCAGTTTGTTAAAAACTCTTTTATTTTTTGTGGTACAAATCTTTTGCTGATTACTTGTTAAGGTAGTTACAAATAATAATATTTTTATAGCTGCCAGAAAAAAATTAAATAGTTTTCAACTTATAGAAAAAAAAACGGTCAAATAGAACTTTTATTTTTCCCAGGAAAAAAGGTCTTCTTAACAGTTTTCATCAAACAGAAAAAATAAAAGTTCAAATGGAACTGTTACTTTGCACTGGAAAAATAAATAGTCAAAAATAAGTTTTAATCATTAATTATAAGTGTCCAGAAATACCAGTTAAAATTGCACTCTTTCAGAAAAAAGAGAAAACAGGTACGGTCGCTGCAAATTAATAATCTGGAATAGAGTTACTAATTTAATAAAAAAAAATCTTCAAATTAGTGAGATTTCAGACAGGTTATAAGACGATAATAAATTCAAGAAAATCTACTTGACGTGTAACAATTACCTGAAAGAAAAATTAATTCTAATAATAAAGAATTTAAAGTAAGTCATGCTGGCCAAATAAAGTATTTCCCAAATTCATTTTGTAAAATTTTGGGAATTTCTCTACTCTATAATATTAAACATTAATTGAGGCGTTGTGTGTGTCCCACCACTAAATCATAATGTCCAGATTTTGTTCGGATGGCCCAGCTAAGAGTAATTCCTTCAAACAATATTTTCGGGTTGACACTTTGGTATAATATAAAATTTTTTTTATATTTATTTATACAAGTTTAATTTTTTCACTGCTCAACAATAAACTCTATTTTCATCACTTTCCTTCTTAGGGCCTCAATTCAATATGAAATTAACATGACCTCTGACATAATTGTTCAAAAAAATATGCTTTCCATAAAATATCATATTTTACATTATTATGAAGCCTTGGTAGAGCACTTTATGTTTACAAACTTTGTAATTAAGTGAATTAATTAAATAAATATTTGAAGATAGTGGACTGTGAAACCGTGACAAAAAAATTTAATATTGCCACCCACTCACGTGCGGTATAAACTTTTAGCTTCGTGCAAATATGAATAACCCAAAAAAGATTACTTACTAGTTGTATTATTTTATTTTTTGCTTTTTAAATGGGATACTTATTCGGTGAATATAAGGCTCTGTCTGGTCCGTATTTTATTTTCCAATGATGATCTCCTTGTAATGAGGTGCTTCCAAGTCTTCGAAAGAAAATGTATCCCTGTCTTCCAGCTACACTCCAAAATTTCACGTGCTTTTTATTTTTCCTTGTTCTTTTTAAAACTTACCCCCTAGACTGACAGTTCAGGTCGGTAACCCACGCCATCCCTACACCTGGCTAAGGTGCAGGCCCAACCTATAAGAAATGCTTAAATGAAAAGACCAAAAAAAAATTACATTATAAGCATTGGGATAGAGGGAGAAGGGATGAGGGAAGGATACAAGACGGAGAAGAAGCGTTAGGGAATTCCTGAAACCAAAAGAAGCTATGTATAACATATTTAATTCAATAGGGTATAATATAAGAAAATTAATATAAACCAAAACTTAAACAGGTTAATTCAGCAGTCCCTTACTAATATACACAATTAACTCTTACGCTGCTTGAATTCTTAATTAAATATAATTTATAAAAACCTATAATTGTTGGTTTTAGACCATTAGGTGTACTTACAAAACTAATAAAAAAACGCGAAATATTTTACTTTAACAATAGTTTACCCTCTTATAATAAAATTACATCTCTTAGATGTCAGGCTTCAATTCGGTATTAATGTTTGTGCACAAACAGAATAACCTTCACCAATATAAATGCTCTAAAATCAATTATTTCTATCTAGATGTACTGTAATGTGTGCGCGCATGTTCAGCAACGTGAAGTTGCTGCGAGATGTCCAAGTGGCACGCGCTAGCTGGCAGCACGTCCTAGCTCGTCGGTATGGGGTCAGGGTCCTTGGACATCTTATCACACATCGCAAACAGAAGTTCGCGTGCCTGTGGCGAAGAAAGGTTGTGGTATCCTTTCTTCAGGTCTGCCACAAAGAGAAAAAAGAAAAAAAACGAGGAAGCAGAACTTGAAGGAAGAACAACATATCTGGTGTCACCTGTTGCTCCTAGCCGCGCTGAACTGTCATGGAAAATACTCAAAAAGGAAAATCTACCCCCTAGACTGACAGTTCAGGCTACAACCCACTCCATCCCTGTACCTAGCTAGGGTACAGGCCCAACCTAAAAAGGGTGCTGAAAATAAATAACAACAAAAATTAAATTAAATACATAGGGAGGGATAGTGAGAAGAGATGAGGGAAGCAAGGAAGCAAGGAGGACAAGAAGCTTCATGGGGGTTCCTGAAATCAAAGAAATAAACTTCAATTCATATACTCATTACAATATATAATAAAGATTACAAGGGGTTGTCATTAAACTAAAATATGTATCCTTCCACTTACTTAAAGTCTTGGTGCTATTCTAACTAATTATCTGACACTGTTTACATTTGAGAAAAAAAACAAATGATGCGTAAATACTGACTATCTTACTTAATTACTATTAATCAATTCGGAACCAAATTCTCATATGGTTGTTCCTTAATCAAACCTAACTATAAAAGTTTTTTTTCTTTCTCTTTGTGTTCTTTAATTCTATATTCACATAATAGGATATGGTACAAGAATCATGAAAACAGGACGCCTAGAACTATGAGTATCTGCTACATGTACTAGCATATCTGCCTATCTGTCTATATTTAAAATGGTAGTAATCTCTAGTTACGGAAACGACTATAGCCAACTATTCAGAGATGCAATTGACAATGAAACATTATAGTATCACGACTAAATTAGTATACGCTTATTGTAGTCTTATCCAAAATATCGCGGCCGTATGTCCAGATTGTGCACAACCTGAAGCATGTATATGAAACAAAAAAACCAATAAATCAATTTGTTAGTCTCGACCGTTTCCAAGTTGAAAATAACCAAAGAAACAAAAAAAAACTGTAGTAGAGGTACAGATTAACGATAAAAAAATTTTTTTCTTTCTGCGTGCAGGGAAAACAAATCACTTTCCAATTAGCCTAAAGGTAATAAAAAAAAAGGTAAAATCTATGCACTGGCCTAAAGGAACAATCGCGACAAATTATCAGAAATACTCTATGTGAGGTATAAGCAAAAGAAACCTTGAACTCAGGCCAATCGTGTATGTACCCGTTGGCAGGAAAAACTGGGGTGTCACCTAATTTCACTAACACAAGAAAAATGTGGAACTGAAGTTACATCTTATCTTACTCCTAGTATATGTGAAAATAATCCTTGAATTTAGTTTCCATTACCAATACCTATCTGACGTTACTGTAAGCATACCTCTTTGTGCACTATGAATTCTAAATTTAGTTATATTACATCGACAATATCTTATAGAGACCTATGACAATCTAACTTTGCATTTTCAGCGTATTCAATAATGTGAGTTGCGTATCATAAACTTAAAGGATAACTTAGAAGAGGCAGATTACTTAGTGTGGAACTATTTGATCCCTTATCTCGAGCACGATTCTTGAAATCATTTGAAATTACCTAGTAGCTAAGAAGGAAGGATTCTTTTCCTGATTTTTGCACTCTATAAAAATTTTCGTATCATTTATTGATTTAACTCTCGTTTACTAGAGATGTCGTGGCTTGGCCATAAGAATAATGGTCAAACTATTTACTTATTTCGTTCTTAATACAATGATATCCAATATTTCTGCGTAAAATTGGAGTTACATATTTGTATTCCTTAAATAATTAAAAAATATATATTTGGCGAAGCTAACAGTGTTCTGGGTGAAATCCGGCATCTCAAGCGATCTCCTTTTGTGTGGATACTGTTGAGTGATAATGAAGTATAGAATTTGATGACTTAATTTGAGCTCCCTTTATTAATATTGTAGACCGTTTTACTCGTTTCCTTAGTTTCTGTCGTCACAACATTCGTGCTATATGATGTTATGCTGCTCGGTTTAGTACTGGTATACGGCGTTATTCGTATGACAGTTTTACGGTTATTTTTATGCATAACTTTATGTTCGCTGGATGTTATTCTCTTGATTTCTGCTAACTCCTTGAGAATGTCATCCATCAGGTTAGCCTCTATACTTGGAGTATCCATCGGGTTGTACTTCGTCTATAATGTAAAATTTGATTATTTCGTAATTTCTTTTTTAATAAGTTAAAAAAACGAATTTCGAAACTTGATAACATTCAGACTTTTTTTATTTAATTTAAAACATTTTAACATGAACATTCAAAGGGAACTAAAAATTATTGTTTTGCTTCTCCTTTTATATGATTTTGAATCAAGCAGGGATTGCTGAGTTTAAAAATAAGAATTTAACTAGCAAGGAATTTATTGGGATGAAGTGTGGCCAACTTCAGTTGAGTCGCCACAACTGTATATAACGCGGTAACTATTTCATGTGTACTTACTCAGTTGTTTTAGCGAGATTCTTGCCTGGCAATGGGGTGAGATGTTTGATGGCCGACGACTTGTGGACTTTTTGGATCTGCCCAGGGCCATTGACTGCCACTATCACTTGGGTGGTTAAGATTATTTCTGCTGCAAAAGCTGGCTGGGTTTTTGCATTCCTTTCCCCTGCAGCAGCGCCAGATCCATTATAGGCTTTTAGAAAAGAAATAACATGACTATCATTTATAGGTTATAAAATTGCAAAAATAAATACCAATATTTTTCGGGGCTATGCGACAACTTTTAAATTTTTCCTGTCAAATTCCGGATTATATCATTTATATTTGCAATTTTTATTGCAAAATTGGATATCGCTTTAGTATTTCCTGTCCCAACTTCGAGCTTTTCCCTCGCAATTATTAACCCATGTTGCACAACATGGTAGTGGGTATGTTTCCACTATAAAATTTACTCAGAGAGTCGATGAGCAATTGCACGGCTTTTCGCCTAATTCATTGACTGCGAAATAATAATAACTAGCGACATTCCCAATTATGGAAAATTATGTTATAAAAATTTTTCACATACCTCATGTGCTGTTCATCCTCCAGTGGCAGTCACGAAAATGTCTTATTCCTCTTCTTTATTAGAACAAATTCGTGTCAGCGCACAGAGGTGACAACCACGAGAAAAAAAAGGTGCCTGCTAGTTGGTTATATACGGGTCAAAGGACTTTGCGTTCTTGGCACAGAGATGGCGCAAATTATTTTTAAATGGCTCACATTACAGTACTTTACAGTTTTAATGTTTAAGTTTCATAAAAATACGGCCATGAATGGAAAATTAACTTTTAACAGCATCCATATATAGTGGATTGCCAATAAATCAAAGAATCAAAGAACCCTAATGGCCTGCTCGGGTTAAATATTGTAAAAAATATGATATTTTTTTTGGAAATAACGTAATTTAAACAAAATCCGGAAAATGCACATTTTAAAAATACGCTAAAATCCTAACCGAATTAAAAGTTTTGGCTAATATTAAAGATATGCTTGAATTATTTCGGTATAGATTTGGAGCCGAATGACTGTCATTATAGTGTCTGATTTGCAGTAATCATTATCTTATCATATCTGAGATTCAGTACAATCTAATGATATATAATGTGTGTGCGTATGCAACATGAAGTTGCTGCAGGATGTTCAGTTGGCACGCGCTAGCTGGCAGCACGTCCTAGCTCGTCGGTGTGGGGTGAAGGTCCTTGAACATCCGAGTCACACACTCATAACTGAGTCTCGCGTGCCTGTGGCGAAGAAAGGTTGTGGTATCCTTTATTCAGGTCTGCCACTAAGGATAAAAAAAACAAGAAACAGAAACTCGAAGGAGGAACAACCAGTCTGGTGTCACCAGTGGTTCCTAGCCGCCCTGAACTATCTTGAAAATACAAACAAAAGAAATATTACCCCCCATAGCGATAGTTCAGGTCACTAACCCACTCCATTCCTGTACCTGGCTAGGGTACAGGCCCAACCTGTAAATAAAGCTGAAAAAAAAAGAATTTTACATCAAATCAAAATACTAAAGTGAACAGGGTGAAAGGTAAGGGAGAAGGGAAGGACACCAGAACGGATGAGAAGCCTTCTGGGATTTCCTGAAACAAAGTCTAGTACTTCATATTCATAAGATTATATTCAAATACATATATATATAAAAATTAGATAATTAGTACACGTTACTAAAAGTAAAGGTATAAATTCTCAGGTTATGCTGTTTCGCTTCTTCATTACAACCAAATCTACAGCCTATATAATTTAGTCTATTTATTACATTATCATCCTCTAGAACTATAACTACTTACACCCTTAAGTCTTATTTAGTTCAATTTTACTTTTCACGTCTTTTTAGGAATTTACGATAATCGTCGCATGTATCTAGCTAGACTCATGAAGGCACGCGCGAGATACTAAAGAGCACGATTAGGCAAGAGTTAAATATTTAAGACTGGATAACCAAAAAAATTTTTAAGCACAATCCAAAGTATGCTCTTTCAAATTGAAATATATATTTTTTCTTGTTACTCGAGGATAATTTTTTTTTTGTTTTTTTTATAATTTAATCAAATGTTACGTTAATTTTGTTGAAATATAGAAAATTTAATAGCAATATGTAGGTGCTTTTCTTTTTAGTCATTTTAGATTTCATTTTGGGTAGCATAACTAATTTATAAAATATCTATTTACCTAAAATAGAAATAGAGAAGTATTTAAATGATTTTAATATTTAGAATGTAATTTCAACAAGTTTTTAAAATGCGATGATATTTGGCAGTTTACTTTTGTTCCTTATATAAAGAATATTAGTGATTTTCCGGTACATTTTAGTTAATGAAGTAATTTACAATTAATTTTCTTTTAATCTTCTAAACAATTTTTCTTTTTTGGTTGGCTGTTATAATTTATCTTGCGTACCTCTTTACGAGCTGTCACTATTGTACATTCAATATATAATTAAAGATTAATTTGGAAAAGTCAAGTTTTTGTGAATATGAATCAATGCATAACTAATAATAATAGAAGAATATGAACAACGTAAACACTAAACTGTCTGGAAATTATTACTTAACAGCTTGAGTTCATGTTAAATTCAAATTGCATACCTTTCAATATAGTTTTAATAATATTACCTACGAAAGAGTCTAATATATATCTAGCTTAAAGTGAAATTAGCATTTATCGGCACAAAATTGTTGATTATGCTTCTCGAACTCGTTGTGAAACGAAAAACATAATTCACAGTGTTCCACAAACTGCCAAAAATTTTCCTTTCTCGTTGTAGTAAAGGTGAGAATGTTTTTCCTAGATTGGACTAGGTTCAGATAGCCATTATCAACATGATTTGACTACTAAGGACAAATATATTAACGCTTAATAGATGTAAACCGTGCCTGCATTTCTATCAAATTAATGACTTAACCAGCCAGCCTTAATTCGATATCAGCTAATGGGATTTCCAAGCAAGAGAAAATGTTTAACTAAATACCTGGTGGCATAACCTGCCTGTTGTATCCGGGATAATATGAACTATATATGTATTTTCAGCCCTTCAATGCTGGCTGAACTGGTTGTAATTCCGAGATACCGTCACCGGCACAAACGATGAGACTCTCCCTCCGCTTATATTGCAGGACGGGGAAGTATAGATGCCTTGGCGTACCTGTTGTGCATCATTTATACTTCCATTGGGGCACTTTCCTGCGTCTCAAAATTCTAGCTTTTTGTTGTTCTTGGTGTTGCTCGGCTATTTATTTCCCTCTCCCATTTGCTGTGGCGGCCGTGTTGGAAGCTTCGCACTAATACAATAAAGGGGCTACTGCAGTCCTGGTGACTGTGGCCACAGTTTCACTGCGAGGTAGAAATGTACAGGCACTATCTCTCTTTTTTTCTTGGTGGCGCACTGAAGGCTCCTGGCCCAGATCGACAAAGGTGATGCGAGGATCGAAAAATAACTCTTCTTGTCGTGTTTCCTCTGGCAGCTGTCACGGAATGTGCTTCTCTTCTTCTTGATTAAGTATTCACCTCCGTGGCAGCTGGCAGGGGTGACAATCATGAGGATAAGGAAAACGTACATGACCATTTGGTCATGTACGGGACAAAAGGGTTCTTCTACTTTTGTCTCACAGATGGCGCGGACTATTATTGAATGGCTCACATTACAACGCAGGTCTCTCTCTCAAGGCCTGTAGCTCTAGCGGTCCGACGAGAGAGGAGCTGGAAAGAGTGAGACAGGATCTACTTGGACTCATCAGCGGCACAGGATTACTCCAGGGTCTGGCGTGGGCACGCTGCCGTGGGAGTTCCCGGTATCACTTCATTCCCTAATGAGAGGAAGAAGGACGGCCGGTCACTTCCACTTCGAGCAGAAAGTCAGCGCTGTCCTCTCCAAGCTCTAATGAGAAGCTGGAGAGTTCAGATCTTCCTCCCTGTTCGATTGCAACAACGTGTGGCACGACCACGACCCTGAGAAGAATAGTCTCATGCTCTACCGACTGAGCCGGGCATTCCTGTCTAGGACGCGGACGGACGGACTAACAATCAAATTCGGACTGACGGACTATTGAAATTTGGCTGTGTGCAGTTGGGGTATATCTTACTGCCGGATGTCTTTGGCATGGAATGTTCCCAAGGACTTGCCTTGCATGTCCTCCAGCTGATATAAACTCTGTCCCACACGTTTGGCAATTCTGGCTTTGTGGAATTTGTTAGCCAACTTAGCACTGAGGCCTTTCTGCATGTCGCTCTGTATAAAGACCCTACAGTACACTTCCTGACCCGGAGAGTACGTAACGTCGCGACAGCGAGTGTTGTAGGCCTTTTCGTGCCTTTCGTGCGCGTTTTGAAGGTGGTCGGAGATACGGGACCGAATTACCTGGAGGCGGTCTGCAGCGGGTAAAACTAATATATCGCCGGATTTCAGTTGTTCAAGTTGATGAAGTACTGGATATGCCGAGCCGTGCTGAACCATATGATGACCGAAGAGAGCATAATACGGGTCCATGCCAATCGACTGGTGAACTGAAGTGCGTAATGCACTTCCGATGGCGGGTAGGTGTAAGTCCCATGCACTATGGTCATCGTTCAGATAGGCGCGGATGGCTGACAGGATGGACCTATTCACACGTTCCGATGCGTTAGGGTGCGGCGAATATTTGGCGGTTTTTACATGTTTAATACCATATTCAGTCAGCAGCTTCTGGAATTTGTTTGAGACGAACTGCCTGCCATTGTCCGAGAAGATCGTCTCGGGGACTCCGAAGACGGACAGGTCCTCTTTCTCCAAGAAGGCATTGACTAAGTCTGTTCGCTCAGCACGCATAGGCTTAATCAAAACAAACTTTGTAAAACTGTCTAACACGACGAAAATGACCGTATTTCCACGTTTAGTGCGAGGATATGGTCCGAGGAAGTCAATATAGAGAAGTTGGAAAGGACGTTGGGCTTCCAAAGGTTTGCCCATCGGCGGTCGTAGGATGGTGTTAGGCGATTTGGTTTCCTTGCATATTTGACAACTTAACACGTATGCGCATACATGTGTGACCATGTATGGCCAGTAGTACTTCTCGCGGAGTCTAGCTAAGGTCTTGTGAAAGCCTCCGTGTGCTGACTGAGGTGACTCATGAGCCTCACGGATCAAACCTTCCACCAGACCCGATGGGACCCAAAGCTTCCAGGCTAAGTCTTCCTGCATCGAGTCACCGCGTCGGGGTTGGGTCCTCTTGTAAATGTACCCGTCCGAGACACAAAGGTCAGGGAGTTGTGTTGGGTTAGCAAGCACAGCCGATTTCAACTGCTCATACTCTTCCATGGAGAAGTATGGCGAGTTTAAGTCTACGTCAACTGCATTTACTTTCAACTCCTCTGCCGTTTCAGTGTGTGCTCGAGACAGAGTGTCAGGGACCACATTCTGTGAACCCTTGCGATGCTCAATCTGAAAGTCAAACGCCTGCAGCTTTAAACTCCATCGAGCCAATCGTCCAGAGAGATCCGAGTGACTCATCAGCCACTTCAGACTGGCATGATCTGTAATGATTGTAAAGGGATGTCCTTCAACGTATGCTCTAAATTTCTTAACGCTCAGCACAGCCGCGTAGCATTCGAGTTCCGTAATGCTGTAATTGGAGTGTGCTGGATTGAGTTTTTTCGACATATATGCTATGGGTCTTTCTGAGCCTGACTCATCGACTTGGAATAACACACTACCAACTCCAGATGTGCTGGCATCACATTGAATATGAAACTTCTTAGAGAAGTCAGGTGTCGTTAAGATTGGTGCACTGCACATAGCATGTTTTAGGCTTTCGAATGATTGCTGCGCGTCGTCTGTCCATGAGAAACTCTTGCTTTTCTTTAAGCAGTCCGTGATGGGGGCTGCTAGGGTTGCATAATTGGGGATGAATCTCTGATACCAACCCGTCATTCCGAGAAATCTACGGACTTGTTTAGCAGAGCGGGGTGTAGGAAAATCAGTGACCGCTGCTACTTTCTCGGGATCAGTTTTCAGAGTTCCATCTCCAATCATGAAACCCAAGTAGCGGACTTGCTTGACGCAAAAGCGACTTTTCTCGACGTTAATTGTCAATTTAGCAATGCGCAGGCAATCAGCTACTTCTCGTAATGTTTTCAGGTGAGCTTCGAAGTCAGGAGATACAACTAACAAATCGTCCAAGTATACGAAAACATGTTCTCGCAACCGACCGGGAATTATTTTGTCCATTAAGCGACACATTCGTTGAGGGGCATTACACAACCCAAAAGGCATAACAGTGTATTGGTAGAGTGGCCTGCCGGGCACTGTAAACGCTGTTTTCTCCCTTGACTGCTTCTCCAAAGGAATTTGCCAAAACGCATCTTTCAAATCAATAGATGAAATGAAGTGCGTATCCTGCAGTCGACCGAGCAATCCGTCGATGTGTGGTAAGGGGTAGGCGTCCTTCTTAGTGACTAGGTTCACCTTGCGAGAGTCCAGACAAAGCCTGACCTTCCTGACGACGATGGTCTTTCCCAAACCTAGAGCGGTAAACGAAGGGAATTGTGCAATGGCTGTGTCGAGTTTTGTTCTGTCCGGGTTACTCAAGGAGTGAAAATTTGTCTCAACCGAAGAAGAGGGCGGGACGTCGAGAGAGGAGATGACACTTGGAGCTAGTTGAAATGCTCTCCAGAAGTCGACGCCTAAGTACAATTGCTGGCTTAGGCCAGGCACTATGAACAGGGTGAGGGTTTCTGTCTGCCCCCGAAAGGTGACTGGAGTTCTTATTGTGCCGGGAACGGGCTGGCTAGTACCGTCGGCGGTACGAACTGAGGCTGACAGTGCGGAGAGTTTCAAGCCTGAGCGCTGGACAAACTCTAGGGCTCCTTGTCCGAGGCAACTCACGCTGGCACCGCTGTCGAGCAAGCCGAGGATTGACTCGTTGCCTACTTGCACCTTGACATAGGGACGACCGTCGTCCTGATTAGTGATAATTGTAGATATTAAGGACTGTTGAGTCTGTTTCATTTACGTTTTCTCTCTCTGAATTTCCTCCATCTGCGTCTTCTTCGGTTGAGAGGAAGAGTCACTTCCTCAGCGAAGATACGTGCTCTTACGAAGTCATAATTGAGTTGTCTCTCATGCAAGGACATTCCTCGCATGAGGCAAAATTGATCTGTCTGTGTACCGCATTCTCGATGCGTTGGAACAGTCTGGGTGTATTGTGATATGGCAGGGTAATTCAGGGGGTCGTCGATGTCGCCTTGCTTATCATCTTCGGCGAGTGGGGTCCCCTGTTTCGACCACTCGCCCTGGCGTTTTCCGGATTACATTTGGAGCACTTGGGTGACACGATACCAGGTTGGCCACAGGTGTAGCAGAAGAGTCTCCTGGTCTCACTGGGGCAGGAGTGGAAGGGGTGTCCCACTACGCCACAGTTCCAGCAAGTCACGCGACCGGCAGCTTCAGGGGTGCGCCTCACTTCATCCACCCTACAGGAGTAGGTGGTGGCCTCACTGCAGGAGTGAACGGAGCGTCCCACTACGCCACAGTGCCTGCAAGTCACATGACTAGCCGCGTCTGGGGAGCGCCTCACTTCATCCGTTCCTGCCTCAAGGAGACCAGAGAAATCCTCTGCCTCCTGGGCTATGTCATAATTGATTTCATGCACGTCTGGTCTTGTCGATCTCCTAAACATATCTCGGCGTTGTAGCCATCGTTCCGCTTTGCGACATAGTTCCTGTAGATGGTCCATAGAGTGGACTGCAGCCGTCGAAAATTGTTGACCAATTCTGGGGTGAAGATTGTCGCGGACGATTTGAACCAGATCGGCCTCAGGTGGTGGCATCCTCATGTGGGCCCTGATTGACCATGCCCTGTGCAGGTAGCTGTCGCAGTTCTCCGAACCCTGACGGAGTTCCATCAGAGTCCGCATCAGATCAAGATCTGTTTCAGCAGAGCTGAACTCCTGTCTGATGCGAGCTCTGAATAGTCCCCAGCCAAAGTTCGGAGAGACACGACAGAACTGGTTCCAAAACCAGTTTTCTGCATCGTCTTTCAACAGAAGGTGGACGTTAGCACAAAGCTCGTCATCAGTTACATGTGCACTGGACGCTAGTCGCTCAAGCCGGAATAAAAAGTCGTCGACTGAGAAAGATGGATTGCGACCGCTAAACTGTATGCCCCAGGACGCCAAGATGGATGGGCGTCTGGCTTGATAGCCTGCAACTCTATGAGTAAGTCTCTGTCTCGGCTGATGTAGCTGAAGAGGTTCACGCTCATAGGCCTGGTGTTGCCATCGAGAGTTGTCATGAACTGATTGAGCTCTAGACGCTATTTCATCTGGTGAAGCTGAGTTGTTATTCAGCTGACGAGGGTTTGGAAAAGAGGCTGGACCTACATGTTCGGCTCTTGCAGGACTACTGGCTGCGCCTGACCTTTCCAAGATGGATTGAGCCAGGTTTGTGCTCAACAGGTCTAGCATCTTGGCCTTGAGCTCGTCCATGATGGTTTCCAGCTGTTCCGGAGCAATTACTGCTGTTGCCGGGTGAATGTTTGACCTATCTAAATGAGGGGAAACTGGAGGTCGGTTCACGTCCTCAGGCTTCTGGATCGGCTTGGTATATTGTGGTCCACCGGAGGGATGGGTAATTATCTCACGACGACGGAGATCCTCTGCCGGTTGAGACTGCTTGGTGTTGAAACAGGACCAAGCTCCGTCAAGAGACTGGCTCGATCCGAAAATTTGCTGAGCTTGGGTTATCGATTGAGCGGGAAACAATTCATAATTGGCAGTCTGCCTTCGCGAATTGTAATCTGGCGGGGGTTTCGACAAGTCAGCCTGTGTTAAGTTCGAACGGAACTGCTGGACTTGGTTCGAGGCCTGTAATATAGCAGGGTCCTGAAGAATGTTCGCTGGGTCAGCGTTAGGCTGAGCAGCAGACCCCTGCGCCGAGTCAGACGACAGCCTGGCTAAACCAAAGGTTTGGTTTAAGGCCTTCGTCTTACTTCTCGTCTTGGGTGGGGCTGGCTGTCCTGGAGCCTGTTTGGGCTTGGCCCCTTGGGCTTCAGAAACCGTGTCTGCCTTACAGACTGGAGATCGAAACATATCGAAAAAAAACTGTATTCAAAATTCTATGCAGGCTATATCGCCGCTTGTATCAAAGTAAAGTTCAGATAACTGAGACTGAAGGTCTCTGCAATTAGTGCGGGAGTTCCAACTCAAAGGGTTTTATCCACGTAGAGGAGAAGAAAGTAAATCAGAACCAAAAAAAATTGTGCATAAAAAAAAATTTCCGAAGGAAAAAAAAACCATAAGAAAAAAACTGACTATAAACTTAATTACCAGAATCAAAAAAAAATTGAATTTAAAAATTGAAATTTGAAAAAAATTATTTCCAGAAAAAAACTCCACTCATCACAGAGTGACTAAAACGAAAATGTAAAAAAAAATTAACTGAAACAATTTCAGGTATCCCCCAGAAGCTTCTTCTCTTATCTTGTTAAGGATGGGAGAGGTAAAAGGAGGATGGAAGGAATAGGATCAGACACAAAACAAAGTTCAACAGAAATAAGGAAATTTAGGAAAAGTGAAAAAAAAAGAAAAGGGGGTTTTGCAAACGAAAGGGAAATCTAATGGCATTCACCAAAAAAAAATTCAAAAAAAAAAATGGAATGTGAGAACTCAACATGTTCCCATAACCCACAACATCTGTCCTGCCTGTGGAGCTAGGAGTTAACCATGAGCTTAAGCAAACTCAACGAGCACTTTCACGGTCATACCAAGACGGCATCGGGCTGTACAAGCGTATACGACCAGTGAAGTGTCACGCTGGTTACGGCTTAAGTCGGGTGTTCGTCCGACTCACCAGCTCCCCACGGCATGAGACGCCGAGGATCCCAAAGATTAGGCACATCCGAAGCGACATCGGACATCGCTAGGGACGCCAGCACTAATCCCGAGCGTCAGTCATCTCAGGCCGAGGACAGAGCAGAGTTGGCTAACATGTGTCCCTATTGCTAAAAACTGACATGCCTATGGACACTCTTAGACATGTCAGGACAGAGGCACTAGACCTCGAAGGTGCTTTAATAAGAATTAAAAAAAAGAAGTCGAGATGACTGCCGTTCAGGCCAGATATCGCCTAAGTCCGAAAAGGACTAGCAGATCAGCCTAAGCTGACAAGCCATCTCTTCAGAGGCGCAAAGCCTCCAGAAGATGCTGGAGTGTCTTCCCTAGGGAAGACGGGCTTCGCGTTGGGAGCCATGTTATGATATATAATGTGTGTGCGTATGCAACGTGAAGTTGCTGCAGGATGTTCAGTTGGCACGCGCTAGCTGGCAGCACGTCCTAGCTCGTCGGTGTGGGGTGAAGGTCCTTGAACATCCGAGTCACACACTCATAACTGAGTCTCGCGTGCCTGTGGCGAAGAAAGGTTGTGGTATCCTTTATTCAGGTCTGCCACTAAGGATAAAAAAAACAAGAAACAGAAACTCGAAGGAGGAACAACCAGTCTGGTGTCACCAGTGGTTCCTAGCCGCCCTGAACTATCTTGAAAATACAAACAAAAGAAATATTACCCCCCATAGCGATAGTTCAGGTCACTAACCCACTCCATTCCTGTACCTGGCTAGGGTACAGGCCCAACCTGTAAATAAAGCTGAAAAAAAAAAGAATTTTACATCAAATCAAAATACAAAAGTGAACAGGGTGAAAGGTAAGGGAAAAGGGAGAAGGGAAGGACACCAGAACGGATGAGAAGCCTTCTGGGATATCCTGAAACAAAGTCTAGTACTTCATATTCATAAGATTATATTCAAATACATATATATAAAAATTAGATAATTAGTACACGTTACTAAAAGTAAAGGTATAAATTCTCAGGTTATGCTGTTTCGCTTCTTCATTACAACCAAATCTACAGCCTATATAATTTAGTCTATTTATTACATTATCATCCTCTAGAACTATAACTACTTACACCCTTAAGTCTTATTTAGTTCAATTTTACTTTTCACGTCTTTTTAGGAATTTACGATAATCGTCGCATGTATCTAGCTAGACTCATGCACGATTAGGCAAGAGTTAAATATTTAAGACTGGATAACCAAAAAAATTTTTAAGCACAATCCAAAGTATGCTCTTTAAAATTGAAATATATATTTTTTCTTGTTACTCGAGGATAATTTTTTTTTTTTTTTATAATTTAATCAAATGTTACGTTAATTTTGTTGAAATATAGAAAATTTAATAGCAATATGTAGGTGCTTTTCTTTTTAGTCATTTTAGATTTCATTTTGGGTAGCATAACTAATTTATAAAATATCTATTTACCTAAAATAGAAATAGAGAAGTATTTAAATGATTTTAATATTTAGAATGTAATTTCAACAAGTTTTTAAAATGCGATGATATTTGGCAGTTTACTTTTGTTCCTTATATAAAGAATATTAGTGATTTTCCGGTACATTTTAGTTAATGAAGTAATTTACAATTAATTTTCTTTTAATCTTCTAAACAATTTTTCTTTTTTGGTTGGCTGTTATAATTTATCTTGCGTACCTCTTTACGAGCTGTCACTATTGTACATTCAATATATAATTAAAGATTAATTTGGAAAAGTCAAGTTTTTGTGAATATGAATCAATGCATAACTAATAATAATAGAAGAATATGAACAACGTAAACACTAAACTGTCTGGAAATTATTACTTAACAGCTTGAGTTCATGTTAAATTCAAATTGCATACCTTTCAATATAGTTTTAATAATATTACCTACGAAAGAGTCTAATATATATCTAGCTTAAAGTGAAATTAGCATTTATCGGCACAAAGTTGTTGATTATGCTTCTCGAACTCGTTGTGAAACGAAAAACATAATTCACAGTGTTCCACAAACTGCCAAAAATTTTCCTTTCTCGTTGTAGTAAAGGTGAGAATGTTTTTCCTAGATTGGACTAGGTTCAGATAGCCATTATCAACATGATTTGACTACTAAGGACAAATATATTAACGCTTAATAGATGTAAACCGTGCCTGCATTTCTATCAAATTAATGACTTAACCAGCCAGCCTTAATTCGATATCAGCTAATGGGATTTCCAAGCAAGAGAAAATGTTTAACTAAATACCTGGTGGCATAACCTGCCTGTTGTATCCGGGATAATATGAACTATATATGTATTTTCAGCCCTTCAATGCTGGCTGAACTGGTTGTAATTCCGAGATACCGTCACCGGCACAAACGATGAGACTCTCCCTCCGCTTATATTGCAGGACGGGGAAGTATAGATGCCTTGGCGTACATGTTGTGCATCATTTATACTTCTATTGGGGCACTTTCCTGCGTCTCAAAATTCTAGCTTTTTGGTGTTCTTGGTGTTGCTCGGCTATTTATTTCCCTCTCCCATTTGCTGTGGCGGCCGTGTTGGAAGCTTCGCACTAATACAATAAAGGGGCTACTGCAGTCCTGGTGACTGTGGCCACAGTTTCACTGCGAGGTAGAAATGTACAGGCACTATCTCTCTTTTTTTCTTGGTGGCGCACTGAAGGCTCCTGGCCCAGATCGACAAAGGTGATGCGAGGATCGAAAAATAACTCTTCTTGTCGTGTTTCCTCTGCAGCTGTCACGGAATGTGCTTCTCTTCTTCTTGATTAAGTATTCACCTCCGTGGCAGCTGGCAGGGTCGTGTACGGGACAAAAGGGTTCTTCTACTTTTGTCTCACAGATGGCGCGGACTATTATTGAATGGCTCACATTACAATCTTCTACCTCATCAATAAGACACAATTTGGAATAATGGGATGAAATAAAATCTGTACAAAGGTTTACAACGTGCTTGTGATATCGCTGACATAGCAACTTTTCTAATAGGCTGACTGATTTTAAATTTACCTTATTGCAGGGACAATTACTCCATTGTGGTTTTTCCAGCCATTGACCTTGTAGACTCAATATGTTGCCATCCTCCTGGCAATATTTTAGGCGGTACAGCTCCGACCAGACAGAACATGTGCTACAGCAATGGTACTAGAGCTGCCTGGTGGGGTGCTTTTCTCCCTGCCTGTTCCACGACAGGACTTTTTATAAACTTGTAATGTATGTGTGTGCGTATGAGCAACGTGAAGTTGCCGCAGGATGTTCAAGTGGCATGCGCTAGCTGGCAGCACGTCCTAGCTCGCCGGTATGGGGTGTGAGGCCTTGAACATCCGATTCACACATCTACAACAGAATTTCGCGTGCCTGTGGCGAAGAAAGGTTGTGGTATCCTTTCTTCAGGTCTGCCACGAAAGAAAAAAAAACGAGAAACAGAAAAATAGAAGGAAGAGCAACAGGTATGGTATCACCTGTTATCCTTAGCCGCACTGAACCATCTTGAAATTACCAAAAAAAAAAACAAGAAAAAGACTACCCCCATAGGCGATGGTTCAGGCACTAACCCACCACTATACCTACACCGGGCTAAGGTGTAGGCCCAACCTGTAAAGGGTGCTGAAACACAAGAAACACAAAAAAATTAAGTCAAACACATTGGGATAGAGGGAGAAGGGATGAAAGGGACAAGAGGAAGAAGAGGAAGAAGAAGCTTACTGCGGTTGCTGAAAATTAAATCACAAATTCATTTATACTTAGAAACATCTCAAATTATTATTGCAAAAAAAATTTCATTAGAGGTCCTAGCTATATTAAAGTTAAATATACTTTGATGTAAATTACAAACCTGGTTTACTTATCATTTGAACCAAAAACTGACTATAATATACTTCCCAATTAACTAGTAAATAATTTATATCATTACTATCCCTAATTTCCAAATAAACTTAATAATATCCTCATACATAGTTGTTCTGACCAGACTTAATCTTAATTAACAAAAAAAATGCAAGTAATATCGGATTCATATCATTAATAACTATAAATTGGACAGGAAAATGCTTAAACTCAACCAGCGAAAGATAGACAGTAAAATTAAACCGGAATGGCGTCGAGGTTCCTGAAAATTCTTCTAAAGACCAAAACTAAGCTCGGAAAAGAAAAACTCTTTAATCGACTTCAGGCGAAACGTAAGCAATTTTCAATAATGATAACTTTCCTGAAGTACCTATGTACGCGTTGCGATCTTAGATTCCAATTGTGCACAATTAACATCTAAACTAAAATTTCCGCGTATTACCGAGGAGCTGTCAAGTAACCACGACGTAATTCGTTAAGAAGTATATCTAATGTTCATTCATTGTTTTTGTTTAATCGAGAGAAACACTACGGTGAAGGTTAATATCTCTCATCTTTCGCTCGCCCTATCTCTTTAATTAAAAAAAACAGATTACATCCGAATAAAGAAGTTATATGAACATTTTCCAACGTTCATTTCTAATATTATGGAAAACCTATTTTGACTTTGCTTAAAATTTAACTACACAACAACTTGAATATAGCTTTTTTTTGTTTTATATGCATTTACCTAATATTTAAAGCTAATGACGTATCCCAAACTATACTTAGATACATATCGAACTTGGCCTAAATAAAATTTTTTGAATTTAGCAAAATGCTTTCCATAAAAAAAGGAGGTGCACGTTAATCTTATAATATAATTTTAACTTCAAAACTAAATAGTAGCTGATTAGCATAACTATATAAAGTTGTAGATAAGACTTAAGAATTTTATGAGTTGGAAACATTAGAATTGAAATTACATTATCTTATCATTAATAACATCCTTACCAGGGCTAAATAGTATTAAAATTTGAAAAGGCAGGGGTAACTACGTTTGACAGTATTCATATCGAAAATAGTTGGTTAAAAACAATTTGTAATTTATATGTTAATTGGTTATCGGGTAACACTGTACTGATAATACAATTTCACTGAATAATAATGTTATGTTCTCGCTTTAGACTAGTAATACAGCTTATAAATCAATTCTACTTTGGAAGATAAAGGGGGCTTTGTACAAAATAAGTAACGTACTCACGTTATTGCCCTGCTGGGGAATCTTTTGTCGATTGTCCACCCAAAACTTCTTGGGGGAAAGGGATGAGGAGCACTTCCAACTGCAATTTCTGCACAATTCGGCTGTTGCGGAATCAGCTATTAAAATGTGGGCCCTGTTGCTAAATTGCGGCAGTTCAGGTTGACAGCTGCACACCAGATTCTGTAAGTCTGGTCAACTTAAATGTTAACCTGGATGCTCCACAGTGTATTATGCACTTGTCGGTTTTTTTCTTTTTCAGCCTGTTGGGAAATATATTCCTAAAGATGATCATTAACAAATCCAGGGGACGCAACGTGTGTTATCCGAATTATTATGTCTCAAAATGCCTTGCCTTGCAGAATCATAAAATTTGCTGATATCTTTTAATGTTGGGCAACATTTCCTTTTCCCTGGATGACCAAATTTGGAGGTTAGTTACTCACATATATTGGAAAATACAAAAAAAATTTTAGCCTTTTTTTTCGGAGGCTGCAGTCTAAAACGAAAGGCGCTGACGCAGTACAAAACAGTAGGCGTCTATTACTAAAATTTTCCAGACTGGACAAAGGCACGCCGGTACGAAGAATTTTTTGGGTGATGCCGTGAATACTACGCTGTCCAGTTTCGGACTATCTGCGAAACGATGAGTGTATAATGACTAGGGGATTATAAATGCATTATAGGAAAGTTTATCCTAGCTATGATGGCTCGGATAAATTTCGAAAATTTTAAAGATTTTATTTCACTTACCTTTTCTTGTCGTGGTTCCTCTGGCAGCTGTCACGTATATGATCTTCTTCTTCCCAAAAGATTACATCCGTGGCAGCTAGCAGGGGCGACAACCACAGGGTATAAAATGCAGGTTGAATAGGTAAGGCATGGCTCACATTACCACGCAGGTCTCTCTCTCAAGGCCTGTAGCTCTAGCGATCCGATGAGAGAGGAGCTGAAAAGAGTGAGAAAGGATCTACTCGAACTCAATGGAGACACAAGGCTGTCACAGGGACTGGCACTGGCACGCTGCAGTGGAAGTTCCCGGTATCACTTCGTTCCCTAATGAGAGGAGGACGGATGGCCGGTCCCTTACAGCTCCTAGCTCTAATGAGAAGCTGGAGAGTTCAGATCTTCCTCACTGTTTGATTGCAACAACATGTGGCACGACCACGGCCCTGAGATCAGGTCTCATGCTCTACCGACTGAGCCGGGCATTCCTGTCTAGGACGGCGGACGGACGGACTAACAATAAAATTCGGACGGACGGACGATTGAAATTGGCTGTGTATAGTTGGGGTATATCTCACTGCCGGATGTCTTTGGCATGGAATGTTCCCAAGGACCTGCCTTGCATGTCCTCCAGCTGATATAAGCTCTGTCCCACGCTCTTGGCAATTCTGGCTTTGTTGAATTTGTCAGCCAACTTCGCACTGATGCTTTCTGCATGTCGCTCTGAACAAAAAGTCTACAATACACCTCTTGTCCGGGAGTATATGTGACGTCACGACAGCGAGTGTTATAGGTCTTCTCATGCTTTTCGTGTGCGCGCTGGAGATGGTCTGACAACCGAGAACGAATCAGCTGGAGACGGTCTGCTCCAGGTAATACAGATATATCACCAGTTTTCAGCTGGTCTAGCTGTCTCAGGACTGGATATGCTGAGCCATGCTGTACCATGTGGTGGCCAAAAGAGCATAATATGGGCTGGCGCCAATGAATTGGTGTAATGAAGAGCGAAGAGCGCTTCCAATGGCAGGAAGGTGTAAGTCCAATGCACTATGGTCATCGTTCAAGTAGGAGCGGATGGCTGACAGGATGGACCTGTTCATTCGTTCCGAAGCGTGAGGGTGCGGCGAATATTTGGCGGTTTTTACATGTTTAATACCATATTCAGTCAACAGCTTCTGGAATTTATTTGAGACGAACTGTCTTCCATTGTCAGAGAAGATCGTCTCGGGAACTCCAAAAACAGACAGGACCTCTTTCTCCAAAAAAGCATTAATTAGATCAGTTCGCTCAGCACGCATAGGCTTCATCAAAACAAACTTAGTAAAGCCGTCTAACACGACGAAAATTGCCGTGTTTCCACGTTTAGTACGAGAATATGGTCCGAGGAAGTCAATATAGAGAAATTGGAAAGGGCGTTGGGCTTCCAACGGTTTGCCCATCGGCGGTCGCAAGATGGTATTAGGCGATTTGGTTTCCTTGCATACTTGACAACTTAACAGGTATGCGCGTACATGTGTTACCATGTATGGCCAGTAGTACTTTTCGCGGAGTCTAGCTAAGGTTTTGTGAAAGCCTCCATGAGCAGATTTAGGTGACTCATGAGCCTCACGGATCAAACCTTCTACCAGACCCGATGGAACCCAAAGCTTCCAGGCTAAGTCCCCCCGTATCGAGTTACCACTTCGGGGTTGGGTCCTCTTATATACGTACCCGTCCGAGACACAGAGATCAGGGAGTTGTGTTGGGTTAGCAAGCACAGCGGATTTGAACTGCTCATACTCTTCCATAGAGAAGTATGGCGAGTTTAAGTCTACGTCGACTGCACTTACTTTCAACTCCTCTGCCGTTTCAGTGTGTGTCGCATAATTGGGGATGAACCTCTGATACCAACCCGTCATTCCGAGGTATCTGCGGATTTGTTTAGCAGAGCGGGGTATAGGGAAATCCGCCACCGCTGCTACTTTCTCGGGGTCAGTTCTCAAAGTTCCATCTCCAATCATGAAACCCAGGTAGCGGACTTGCTTGACGCCAAAGCGGCTTTTCTCAACGTTAATCGTCAATTTAGCGCTACGCAGACAATCAGCTACTTCTCGTAAGACTTTAAGATGGGAGTCAAAGTCGGGTGATACGACTAATAAATCATTCAAATAGACAAAGACATGTTCGCGTAAACGACCTGGAATTATTTTGTCCATTAAGCGACACATGCGTTGTGGGGCATTACACAACCCAAAAGGCATGACTGTATATTGATAAAGCGGCCTGCCGGGCACTGTAAACGCTGCCTTCTCCCTTGACTGCTTCTCTAAAGGAATTTGCCAAAAGGCGTCCTTCAAATCGATGGACGAAATGAAGTGCGTGTCCTGCAGTCGTCCAAGCAATCCGTCGATGTGGGGTAAGGGCTAGGCGTCCTTTTTAGTGGCTAGGTTCACCTTGCGAGAGTCCAAACAGAGCCTAACCTTCCCAGGTTTACGTACATGTACAACTGGAGAATTCTAGGGACTGTTGGACTCTTCAATTACTCCTAACTCCAACATACGGTCCAATTCTTCGTACATCAGCTTTTGGATTGCTGGAGAAATGGGATAGTGCTTCTGTTTTATGGGTAGGGCATCGCCAGTATCAATTACATGCTCTTCTAGGTGGGTCTTTTCCAAACCTAGAGCTGTAAACGAAGGGAATTGAGCAATGACTGTGTCTAATTTGGTTTTATCAGGTGGTGTTAGTTGGTGAAAGTTCGTCTCAATCGAAGAAGAAGGCTGTACGTCGAGAGAGGAAATAATGTTTGGCGCAAGTTGAAATGCTCGCCAGAAGTCGACGCCTAAATACAATTGCTGGCTTAGGCCAAGCACTATAAACAGGGTGAGCATTTCAGTCTGTCCTCGAAATGTGACTGCAGTTCTTATTGTGCCGGGGACGGACTGGCTAGTACCGTCGGCGGTACGAACTGAGGCTGACAATGCGGAAAGTTTTAAGCCTGAGCGCTGGACCAACTCTAGGGCTCCTTGTCCCAAGCAACCCACACTGGCACAGCTGTCGAGCAAGCCGAGGATTGACTCGTTGCCTATTTGCACCTTGACGTAGGGACGACCGTCTTCCTGACTAGTGATAACAGTCGAGACCAATGACTGTCGCGACTTTTTCATTATGCGTTTTCTCTCTCTAAATTTCTTCCATCGTCGTCTTTTTCGACTGAGAGGAAGAGTCACTTCCTCAGTAAAAATATGAGCTCTGATTCTGTCATAATTCAGTTGCCTCTCATGCAAGGACATTCCTCGCATGAGGCAGAAAGGATCTGTCTGGGTGGTACTCTCCTTATGAGTGGGATCAGTCTGGGTATGTTGCGATAAGGCAGGGTAATTCAGGGGGTCGTTGACGTCGCCTTGCTTATCATCTTCTTCGGCGAGTGGGGTCCCTGTATCGACCACTCGCCCTGGCGTTTTCCGGATTACACCTGGAGCACTTAGGTGACACTACTCCAAGCTGTCCACAGGTGTAGCAGAAGAGTCTCCTGGTCTCGCTGGGACAGGAATGGAACGAGTGTCCCACTACTCCACAGTTCCAGCAAGTCATGCGACCGGCAGCTTCAAGGGTGCGCCTCACTTCTTCCACTCCATGATGACCACTAGGGTGGGAAGTGCAGGTGCAGGTATCACTGTCAGAGTGGAAGGAGCGTCCCACAACGCCACAGTTGCTACAAGCCACACGACCTGCAGCTTCTGGGGTGCACCTCGCTTCTTCCATTCCCGTCCCAGGGAAACCAGAGGGATCCTCTGCCTCCTGGGCTGAGTCAAAATCAAGTTCGTGGATGTCTGTTCGCGTAGATCGCCTATATAAGTCACGTCGTTGCAGCCAGCGTTCAGCCATACGACCTTAGTTCTGTAATTGGTCCATGGATTTAACAGTGACCGTAGAAAATTGTTGCCCTATTTTGGGGTGCAGATTGTCACGGACAATTTGGACTACGTCAATTTCGCGCGGTGGCGTCTTCATGTGCCCGACAATTGAGTTGGCTTTGCGAAGGTAACTGTCGCAGCTCTCCGAACCCTGACGGAGTTCCATCAGAGTCCGCATCAAATCGAGGTCTGTGTCAGCCGAGCCGAACTCTTGTCTGATGCGGGCTCTGAATAGCTCCCAGTCAAAATCCGGAGAGGTTCGGCAAAGTTGATTCCAAAACCACTGCTCTGCATCGTCTTTGAGAAGCAAGTGTATGTTGGCACACAGTTCAGTATCAGACACATGTGAGCTCATAGCCAATCGCTCTATTCTGAACAGGAAGTCGTCGATGGAAAAGGAAGGGTTTCGCCCTGTGAAGTGCAACCCCCAGGACGCTATGATGGAGAGGCGTCCACTTTGGTACCTTGCCATTCGGGGTGCAGACCTCTGCCTAGATGGAAGTGGTGGAAGAGGAGCGTACTCGTAAGTCAGCGGTTGCCGACGTGGGCTTATTTCGGCCTGTAGATGTTGTAATGGACTCCTGGAAGGGACTGGGCAAGCGTTAGCAGCACTGGCCGGACTACTGACAGAACCTGACCTTTTAAAAATGGATTGGGCCAGGTTTGTCCTTAGCAGACCCAACATATCTTTTTTAAAATTTGCCATCTGGATGGCCAACTGATCGGCGGTGATCACAGCTGTCTCCGAGTTGCTTGCATCTCGAGCTTGGCGAGGGGAAAGCCGCACCCAGAAAAAAAGCTTGGTATTATTGACTAAAATTCTTAGTTAATTTCGAGTTGACTAAGAGAATTGGTTTTATTAATTAATGTCAAATTATTCGAGTACAAGATAAAATTTTCACCGTACAATGCTTTGTTGTATATTAACCGTTTGTATGGTTCATCTACAAAAAGTATTGTTGATTTACAATTAAATTGAAGACTAATTAAAAAAATTTTTTAGTAATATATATGTGATGTATATCAATTAGCTCCACAATGTTATATATCAAAATTAGTCATTAATTTCCTTTAATTTAGTCAACTATTTTTCTTGTTGTGTACCTAATAGTTTTATTTAATATTTAATGTAGAGATATTCATGCTTTGCTGTAAATTTCGGTGTATCCTGGTATTTAGTGTAGAATCTTTGCTGCATTTACAATAAAGCGTGAATAATTAGGTCAAGATTAAATTATTTTTGGCAAAAGTAGTATGTATTTTGTTAAAGAAGAGACACAAAAATAATACTTTCAAATGAAAATCCCACGTTTCATGAAATTTTTTTAAGTAAAAGTTTCTCTTTCGCAAGAAATAATATAATTAATATATTAAATATAATATTGTCGAATTTATTGATTCCAATACCTCTTGAGTAACGGGGAAACGGCATAATAATAGGTAATAAGAATGTAATACCTACATTTGTAACATTTGTAATAAAGACCTTTATGGTTTTAACTCTATTTAATAACATAAAACACAACTTTGTGTGAATATTATTTTATTGACATTAAATGAGACAGTAATATAAAATTAACTTAAATCAATTATTGTTATTGTAAAACAACTTCAGCTTTGGTACTTATAAGAGGAACTAAAATTTATTCATTTTCTCTTCGTTTTTAAAAATATTTTGGTCTGAAATATGTTTTACCATTAGATAACCTATGAACATGAATAGGTGGGCCACTAAATTCATTTATGTGATACATAAAATACTTCTTATTTGCTAGTTTATTCACCTCGAAGGATTGATAATGCTTGTTAAAAAACTTAACTTCATACTGTTCACCAACGATATAACAATTTTTGATTGGATCAGTAATTATAGTTATTTCAATGATCAAATACAACTTAATAGTATTATCTTTTTTTTCATTAGATATAAATTTTTCTTATATTCAACATTTCTGTATTTACACTGCTTACTACACTTAATTTTTCATACTGATCAGTAGGAAAACTGTATCGATTTTCTATTAGATTGTAATACTGATTTAATTCAAATGCATTTTTCCTGATCATTTTAGGATGTCGTAGTTCATCTTCGAAATTTGTTTGACTCAAAAGTTTATCTGAAAAATTTAGGCAAAATTTTATCCCTAACGAAAGTGGTAAGTTTTTCCTAGAAGTACTGTTATTGCAATAACTTTTCAACACTTTGTGTTTCGATTCAAAACGGAAACACCAAATGTATTTCAAAGGTCGTATTTTTTCAATAATTGAGGCATAGTGAATTAAAAAGTGATGTTTCGGCTTTAGTGATTCAGAAAATAACTTTTTATAAAGAGCATGATGACTTTCAATTTTCTTCTTTAAGCTAATTAAAATTGCATTGTCAAAAGAAGACATTAAAAGTATATCAATTATTTCTATCAATAAGCATAATAGTTTCCAATACTTATTATTAACTGGAATTAAGTCCCCAATGATTAAAGGCAAATAATGACAAAATGTCCACATTTCCCTTGCAGACATATTTAATTTATTTTTGTATATATGTTCCATTTTTATAGGAGAGCTTTTATTACCTATTTCAGTAGGCCCATAATTAAACAGTAACATCCTACTATTTAATGCATCTATAGTAACAATTCGTTGATTTTCAATTAAATTGTATAAAATTTGACATATGTCGTAGTGACATACACCCTCAAATATGTCGTGCATCATATCCACGGCATAGTTTTCAATTACATGGAAAGAAGGTATATTATTAAAAATAGAATTTTCTCTAATTCCTGTAAGTGTTGCCCTTTGCCGTGTGTCATCACTTGCCAGCAAATCGTTTTCATAATTAACTTTATTTCGCAATTTACTTCGAGTTTCTACAAATTCGGTTTGAATTTCTTCTTTTGAGCATTTGCATAATCTACAAGGGAAATTTGAACTAAAGCTTTTAGTGAAACCTAATATTGTATTAAGGCCTAAGTTATCACCCAATATAAGTCCTAATATAAAATATATTTTAAATGACCCATGTGAATGTTTGTACAAAGGCCACTTTTGCAAAATGGTATTTAGGTTTTCCTGAACACCCTTAACTGACAAAATATTTCTTCGTCTTTCTGGATATGTAGTAGCCCACTTATTTTGGACGTCACTCCAAGGTTCCGAATGTACTTTGAGCCATGCAATATCTAAAGAAAAATCTAATATAGCAAACTTTAATAACTAGTAAGTTTGTTATGTTAAAATGTTACCTTCATTTATTTCACTTTCATCAAATAAATCTAATTCACCACCTTCTGGATTGCTTTCGCATTGTGAAGAATTCGAAGTTTCATTGTCAAGTAAACCAATTTTTTTTAATCTTTTCCTTGTATTATAATATTTTATATATAGCTTTCCTGTCGGATTTCCTTTAGAACAAAAAGGTGGAGCACAATAATAAATTTTCTAAAAATATTAATTTATTCGAATCAAACTTAAAATAGAGCTTACTTTACTGTCATTGAAATGACTTTCAATAGAAATTTCTTGGATATCTCCTCTACTAATACGTTTTTTGTTTTGTATGTGCCAAGAAATTATAGAGTCAATTATTATATTTCTTGAAATATCTGTAATGTGTTTGAGTTCATCAAATTCTTTAAAAACAAAGTTTCCATTGTAATGTAACTTGATTCCTTCAATAAGATTCTGTAAATTGTGGTTACAGATTAAGAAATTATTTCTTCAGAACAATATAACACATTATATGTACATGGTTGGTTGGTTGGTTAGTCGGGCTGTTTGTTGCTAAGGAGCACCAAATTCACTCGGAGGCCATGAAGGCCCATTGTGAATGCCCTTAAAAAATAAAATGCATGGTCAGAACTTAAAACCACCCAGATCTCTGTAAGAATCTATTTAGGTCCACCATTGCTACCTCCGCTAAGTCGTCCAGGTTGTCAAAGAACCTTGCTCCCAAACAGGCGAGTCGTCGTTCTTTTAGAGCCGGACATTCGCAGAGTAGGTGCACTATGGACTCAATTTCTTCTTCGTCTCTGCAGCTTCTGCAGAACTCATTCGATGGTACGCCGAGTCTGATGCCCATAGCTCCTATGGGGCAGTGTCCGGTGATGACGCCGACGAGTGTTCGAATGCGCTTTCTATCGAAGGATAAGAGATTTGAAGTTCTGCTCTGATTCAGCTCCGGCACATATACTTCGTGTTGTGAGACAGTAGCTGATATTTCTCCACCGTTCCGAAGTCATGTTGGAGTAGTGTCTATCGATTTGACTTTTTGCTGTATTGAGGGGAGAGTGCACCCTTTCCACCGGCATGTCTATATCTGTACTTGAACCATTTTTGGCCAGTTCGTCGGCTTTTTCGTTACCCTCTATACCGACATGTCCTGGAACCCAGCAGAGCCTAAGCGTATGTTGTGAAATATTTCTTAGGGCTCTGATACAATCCTTCACACATTCTGACTTTATCACGTTGGAGTTCAACGCCTTGAGTGCTGCTTGAGTGTCCACACAAATAGTGATCTCAGTTGTTGAAATCTGTTTTTCTTGGACAATCAGTGCAGCCTTCATTATAGCGTATATTTCCGCTTGGAAGATGCTGCATTCGTTTCTGAGTCTATACGACTTACTCATTTGCAGCGCCTCCGAGAAAACTCCAGCTCCAATCCCCCTTTCCGTTTTCGATCCGTCTGTGAAGATGGCAGTTCCTTTAATTATGTTTTCAGGATGCTTCCAATCTTCTCTATTGGGTATGATAACGGAAAAGGGTTTTCTAAAGTCATATTGTGGTTTCATATAATCAGTTGTGGGGTGCAACCCATTTTGATTAAAGAAGTTCAGTATGACTGCATGTCCAAAATTCTGTGGTATCCATTGGCTGTTTTCTCTGAGTCTGAGGGCTGCCAGGGTTGCCATTCTTTTCGTGTGGAGTTCTATGGGTTGAAGGTGTAAAATGGCTTCCAAACCAGCTTGTGGTGTGGATTTTATTGCACCTGTTGTTCCCAAGCACGCGAGCCTTTGCTAAAAACTTAAGGTGCGATTTCATATTTAATGCATCCCACCAAACAATTGAACCATGGGTAAGAATAGGCCTGACGATCGCTGTGTACATCCAGTGTACAATGTGCGGTTTCATGCCCCATTTCTTACCAAAGGTTTTCTTGCAAGCAGAGAACGCATTGAGTCCTTTCTTCATCCTCTCTTCCATATTCCGTCTCCAATTCAATTTGGAATCGAATATGACGCCTAGGAACTTTGCTTCCGAGGAGAGTTTGAGGGCACTACCTTTAAGTTTTGGTGGTTTCCAAACAGGTAGTTTGTATTTCCTTGTGAACAGGACCAATTCTGTCTTACGGGGGTTTATAGTAAGACCATTGTCCTCTGCCCATCTTGCTATGTCTGTCAAAGCAGAGCTCATAACATCACTGACCGTTTGTAGGAACTTTCCTTTTGTCAGCAAAACTCTGTCGTCTGCGTACGCTACTGTTTTAATGCCTTTACTGACGAGAGATTTGAGGATTTTGTTTAGAGAGATGTTCCAAAGCAGGGGTGACAATACTCCCCCCTGTGGTGTACCTCTGTGAACTGTTCTCCTAATGGAAGACTCCCCTAAACTGGCATTGATGACCCTGCTATTTAGCATTGTTTGTATCCAGTTTGTCAGAAATATTTCATTTCCAGATTCCTCTAAAGAGGAAGTGATGGATCCTGTTTTAAGGTTGTTGAAGGCTCCTTCAATATCAAGGAAGGCAGCCAAGGTATATTCCTTATCATGGAGAGATTTCTCAATCGTTCTCATAACCTCATGTAGTGCTGTGTCAACAGACTTGCCTTTAATATACGCGCGTTGTGCATTACACAGGTACTTGGTTGACTCGAGATGTTGCCTGAGATGTAGATCCAGTATCCTCTCTAGTGTTTTCAATAGAAACGATGAGAGGCTGATTGGTCTATAATCTTTGGCTGTTGTGTGGCTTGGTTTCCCTGCTTTGGGAATAAAGGCCACACGCACCTCTCTCCATCTTTTCGGTACGTATCCGGTAATAAGGCATGCTTCAAAGACTGCTTTAAGCCAGAGAGTGATACTCGTTACAGTATTTTGTAGCATAGCGGGGATGATTCCATCCGGTCCTGCAGATTTGTAGGGTTGGAAGGATTTCACCGCCCATACTACCTTGTCCTCACTTATGCAGTCCCCGATGGCTGCCAAGTTTTCCATTGGAGATGGGGCAGATGTGCCCCAGGGGTGTAGGGGCTTTGGCTAGGATCCTGCGGAGTCTAGCAGCTTCTGTCGTTGACTCTATGTTCGAACAGTAGTTAATCCAGGATGTTCTTTTTGCAGTTCTCGTTTTCTTTTTAAATTCATTGAAGCTGGAGCGATATAGGTTCCAATCTTCTTCTGTTCTTGTTTGCTTGGCCTTATTGAAGAGTTTCCTGGTCTTGGTCCTAAGTAGTCGAAGTTCCTCTGTCCACCATGGAGCATGGCTTCTTTTAGGTGGTCGACTAATAGGACAGGATCTCTTGAAAGCAGCCGTTAGCGTATTCGTGATGAGGTTGACTGATTCCTCGATTTGTGTTTTGTTCGAAATGTTACCCTCTGGTGAGGATTTTAATCGACTTGCTACAAACCTAGAGAATTTATCCCAGTCAGTCTTGACAGGGTTGCGAAAGGGTTTACCTATCCGAATTTCAAAGTTGATACTGAAGGTTATCCTAAAATGATCCGAAAAGGATAATTTAGGTGATACTCTCCAGTCACTAACCCTAGATTTATCTGTGGTTTGAGCTAGTGTTAAATCTATTACTTCCTGCCTAGATCAGTTTTGAAAGGTAGGATGTCTTCCTCTGTTGCAGATACTTAGTTTGGAAAGTAGAATAAATTCAAAAATAGACTCACCTCTAGTGTTTGTGTCGCTGCTCCCCCATTGAGTATGATGAGCGTTGGCGTCCATTCCAATGACCAGATTTGCTCCGGTGGTGCTGGAGTAGCTAACCAGGTGTTTCAGGTCACTCGATGGAGGGTTCTCTTCTTCGTATGGCAGGTACGCGGATGCGAGAATGAGTTGTGGTTCATTCTTGCGGTCGCATACTGCTACTGTAAGGTCGCAGGTACTGAAACGATAAGAAACTAAGAAATTTAGCTTTTTGCTTACCAGGATGCAGCTTCTCAGTTTACCTTCCTTATTTGTATGTAGGAGCTCATAATGTTTTGTCCTCAATCCTTGAATTGCAGCTCCGGAGAGCCACGGTTCTTGGATTAGGGCAACATCTATTTTCTCCTCCGCCCTGAAGAGCAGCAGGTCGTCGGTGGCAGCTCGGGAGTGGTGCAGATTAATTTGCACCACCCTTAGATTTCCAACTTCCTTCATTTGAGATGGTGAATCTGAGTCGCCCCAACCCGAACTTTACCACCCCTGTAGCCGCTCTTAAGACTGTGGCGGACGCGTGGTCCATCGCTATTTTAAGGTCTTGTCCCTCTCCTTTTGTTCCGGGTTTAGAGGACAGGACCTGCCAGCCGCTAGTACACAGTCCTTTGTTCTGCAGCGAGATTAGCCGCAGTGTGGAGGTTACTTCCAATACTGGAGGCGGTATCCACACATGGGCTAACACGCGCAGAGGCAAGCTTGCAGCTGGCACAGCCTCTAACCTTGCTCCGGGCCAGAGGTCTCCTAGATTACGGATGCATGTAATCAGGAAGTCGTAGGATTCCTTATTATTGCATCCAATAATCTTAACACCCTTTCGCCAGCCAGACCCGTCGAAGTTGCAGATGTTTCCAACATCCCTTGTTTCTCCGGCGGCTAGCATGGCCTCCATTATTTTGGCTTCCATCTTTAGCCAGTTTTCCCTCGACATTTTACCGTCCGGATCGCTCCGATCGATCACTGCCAGAGTGGGTTCTTCGCTGCTGGTGAGAGTTGCTTTAGCCTTCTTCTTCATATTTTAATTTACTCCCTCGTCAGCTGAGCGTGTTCTCTTGGGATTTGGCTTTGCTGTATCCCTCCCTTCAGACTTTGTGGTCCTCGGTTTGGTAGGTTGCTTTGCCTTACTCCTTGAGTTGTCACCCAGCTTTAGAGTGACCTTGGATGTGGAGGGGGCTTGAGTTGTGCTGTCAAGACGTTTCTCGCCCTTATCCTTCTCCTTGGCATTTTTGCTCTTTTCAGAGGCGTTGGCCGCGGATGTGGAGGGGGCTTGAGTTGTCTTAATAGGACGTTTCTTGCCCTTCCCCGTCTCGCTAGGTATCTCTTCCTCTTTTTTGTTTGTGGCTATTGAAGCTGCACATGTCGTTGAGACTTCCGAAGGTGCTACTTCACCGTAGCGTTTTTCGAAAGCCTTAACTATTTTCCTGTGCTTCTTTACTAGCCTCTTCTCTCTATCCGTCCACGTCTGAGCTTTTGTAACCAGATCTGGCTACTTGCTTAGCTGATTTCCTTCTTTTTGATGCTTCTGGTTCCTTGGATGCCTGGTCGGTTTCCTTCAGGAGATTTTCCTCTGTCTCCGTGTCCATTTCTGAATCATCGCTGCCCTGAGAGGACAGAACCTCCTTCAGGGCAGATAGATCCATCAAAGGTCCCGTCGACAGCGGCGTGTCTCGAGAAGGACAAGCATCTTGACGTGTGAGCCTATTAGTGTTAGCCGTAGTCGTTGTTGTATTTATCTTAGTTGCTACTACGCTTGTTGTTTCTATCGTCGTCGTTCGTGTAGTCGTTGTTGTTGTTGTCAGCGTAGCAGCTGTCGTTGAGCCACTGGCGACGTGCAGAGGAGACTTGATGTCTCCACCACGCCTGCCGGAGGTCGCGGCATCCTCCGACATTGGAATAGATATCCCTATCCCTGTTTGTGCGTTTTTTGACTCCTCCATGCATGCAGTTTATACCTGCTGCCAGGTTGCATTTTATACCTACTGCCAGGTTGCATCTACTTCGTCTGGCATCTCCAGATTGACCTGTTCGGCATGGGTGACCCTGCCAGTAGCTTAAAAAGAAAACTACAGCCGACATAGCTCAATCTATCTTAGATGCACACAAGCCCATCCACCACGACAAGGTGCAGATGCACGGATGGGTTATATGTACATACAAAGGTCTGAAGTGTTGATTCTATAACTGAAGTAGATGGAGATGATGGAAGCGACTGGTTAAAATTTTTTGACAACCATTCATGAACAACAGAATGTAACTCTTTTTCAGGTATTTCTTTTGGTACTGGAATATTCTGTAAAAAAAGCTATACAGTAATAGAACCTCAATTGGATTTTCTAAATACGTACGTTGTTACGTCTCAAATTGTTTAATTTAAATCGAAATTCAAATTTAATTCCTAATTTTTTGGATGAAAATAAGTCATCTATGTTGCGATCATCCAATATTTTCAGTGTTTCAATAGTAATATTTTGTTCTAAGAAATGTATGTTAGAAATATTTATTTATTTATCTAAAACTCTATAAAATACCAACGAACTCGTCGTATAAATTTGAAAAGCCCCATTCACTTAAAAGAGAGTGAAGATTTGGATCAGACATTTTTTCACTCACTGTACGCTGATTAAAATCAGTCAAATCTGTTAAATTATTGCCACATTCACCAAGACCACTGATTGCATTTGGTTGTTGCGAAAAATGTGGACAGTTAAGTGTTTGCGGAGAATTATTTTGATTGACACACGAAGAACTGGGATTATTATCCAAAAAACTCTCGACAGCTTGTACAAAACCAGGATCCATTTTAATAAAATGAAATAACTTTCAAAATATCCACCAAGAACTTAAAAAGCACGTTATGATTCCCTTTTTTTAAATTTTAATATCCCACAAAACTTTACTTATATATACATAAGTATATATTTTTATTTTAACCCCAAGTATTATTAATACACTGATTTTTACACAAACTGATTAATTTTTTACTACTCACAAATGAGAAATAATTTTAATTCAATTTACATAATTACTTAATTATTTTTAATTATATGAATACCTTTTCTACTCACTTATGCCCTTTGAAATTTCACTTTAAAAAACGCAATTTGAAGTCAAACTGAAAAATGCAACACTATAACTCGCGTGTTATCAACTCAGAGACTAACGTAACAATGTTCAGGAATATATCTCCCCAATGCAAAGTAACGGTATTCGAATATTTATTCTGCTAAAAGACAGATTATTATACCACTTCATATATGCAAGAAATGGTGAACTAACAACAACCATTGTTGCTATACGATTTTTGTTGTTCGTTTACGAGGCAAATATAAGAAAATGTTGTTTATAGTCAAGAGAAACTGCACGATAATTTTTCGAACTTTCTGACTAATGCGCTGAAGAGGATCCAATCTGCAAAAAAAAATGTTGTTAGCTAACAACGGACATGATCATTTTACAACTTTAATTGTTCTTTAACAATACATCTTCAGGAAAAAGTTGTAGTACCAAAAATAGATTATTTTCTTCTTTTTTATCAATTTCTATGAAAACTGATGCCAGAGCCTTTCATAACACTAATGCAGTGTATCTATGTTGTGAAATATATGTGTTTGAATGAAAAATTTCAGGCTTTTTATATTCGTTGTTAAACAACCACAAAATTGTAAGAATATAATTTCGCCTTGGTTAAAATAATCACAGCAGTATTAATTAAATCGACTAGATTCTTAGTAAATATTACAATTTTAACAGAAATGTTCACCAACAATATTTTTTAATTAAATATACCAACGAAATTTTTCTGAGTGCGATGCTGATGTAAGTCTTCGAGCTGTCGGGCCTGTTCCGGAGGAGGAAACGCCCAAGCCCCGTCTAATGACCGGCTTGACCCAAAGACAGGCTGCGCCGGATTGTAATTCAGGCTAGGTGCTTTTCTTCCTAACTCGCTGGGAGGCCTACTAACATTATGCACTGGTGGAGGTTTTGAGAAATCGGGCCTTGATGCCTGTACCACACCAGTGACAGAGTCGGTCGACAGTCTCTCCTGTGCAAAAGTTTGGTTAAAATTCTTCTGCCTCTTGCTTCTGGTAACCGGAGGAGAGGAGGGAGCTGTTGTCTGTTTTGGCCTTGCACCACTACAGTCCGATTCAGTGGGCTTTACCACGGGTGAACGAAACATTATATAAAAAAATTCTTGCTTCAGACAATAGCGAACGATAAAATTACGATGGGCAATGTAGCCGCGTATATGTAATTAATAATAACTTATGAGACAGAAGTTCTCAGCCAAATGTGCGGGAGATCCAACTTCGAAGATCGCAGCACAAACCCGAGTTTGAAGGCAGCAAAAAAAATCAAAAAAAAGGAGGTCGCAGCACAAACTCAAGTTTGCAGGTAGCAAAAAGGAAATCAGCGAAAGAAACAAAAGGACAACAAAAAAATTTAGGGCTATGATAAATCAAAAAAAACTAATATAAGTGTAAAAATAAAATTCAAAAAAAACCTAAGCAAAACTAAATAAAAGCTTAATCAGCCAAAAATCAGAATAAAAAAAATATGGATTTAAACAAATCAAAATTAAAAAAAAATGTTCATCACATCCGAAAAAAAACGAAAATATTTTTGAAAAAAAAACCAAAATAATCAATCAAAATAATTTCAGGTATCCCCCAGAAGCTTCTTCTCCTATCTTGCTAGGGGTGGGAGAGGTAAGAGGAGGAAGGAAGGAATGTAAACAATCACAAAAACAAAATTCAAAACAGAAAAAAAAATCAAGAAAAGTAAAAAAGAAAAAAGGGGGTAAGAAAAATTTAAAAGAATTTACGGTATTCACCAAAGAAAATTTTTGAAAACATTAAGAAAAGGAAATCAAAAAATTTTTTTGAATGTGAGAATCTTGATGAGGTTCCCAAAACCCACAACATCTGTCCTGCCTGTGGAGCTGGAGCTATCCTGAACCTAGACAAGCTGACTGAGCGTTTCCACTAGCCATACCAGGACAGCATCGGGGCCGTACAAGGTACTCGACTAGTGGAGTGACTCAGCAGCCATTGCCTAAGACAGGCCTTCGTCTAACTCCACTGCTCCCAACAGCATGAGATGCCGATGATCTGGTAGTTAGTCATACCTAGAGCGACATCGAACATCGCTCAAGGTACCCGAACTAACACCTAGCACCGGTCATCTCATACTGAGGACAGGGCATAGTTGGATACTGTGTCCTATTGCTAAAAACTGACATGCCTATGGACACTCTTAGATATGTCAGGACAGAGGTACTAGACCTCGAAGATGCTTTACCAGAAAAGGGAAGAGACAACAGCCGTTCAAGCCAACATCGCCTAAGTCCGATTAGGACTTAGGCGCGAAGCCTCCAGAAGATGCTGGAGTGTCTTCCCTAAGGAAGGCGTGCTTCCCGTTGGGCGCCATGTATGTAATGTATGTGTGTGCGTATGAGCAACGTGAAGTTGCCGCAGGATGTTCAAGTGGCATGCGCTAGCTGGCAGCACGTCCTAGCTCGCCGGTATGGGGTGTGAGTCCTTGAACATCCGATTCACACATCTACAACAGAATTTCGCGGCCTGTGGTGAAGAAAGGTTGTGGTATCCTTTCTTCAGGTCTGCCACGAAAGAAAAAAAAACGAGAAACAGAAAAATAGAAGGAAGAGCAACAGGTATGATGTCACCTGTTATCCTTAGCCGCACTGAACCATCTTGAAATTACCAAAAAAAACAAGAAAAAGACTACCCCCATAGGCGATGGTTCAGGCACTAACCCACCACTATACCTACACCGGGCTAAGGTGTAGGCCCAACCTATAAAGGGTGCTGAAACACAAGAAACACAAAAAAATTAAGTCAAACACATTGGGATAGATGGAGAAGGGATGAAAGGGACAAGAGGAAGAAGAAGCTTACTGCGGTTGCTGAAAATTAAATCACAAATTCATTTATACTTAGAAACATCTCAAATTATTATTGCAAAAAAAATTCATTAGAGGTCCTAGCTATATTAAAGTTAAATACACTTTGATGTAAATTACAAACCTGGTTTACTTATCATTTTAACCAAAAACTGACTATAATATACTTCCCAAATAACTAGTAAATAATTTATATCATTACTATCCCTAATTTCCAAATAAACTTAATAATATCCTCATACATAGTTGTTCTGACCAGACTTAATCTTAATTAACAAAAAAAATGCAAGTAATATCGGATTCATATCATTAATAACTATAAATTAGACAGGAAAATGCTTAAACTCAACCAGCGAAAGATAGACAGTAAAATTAAACCGGAATGGCGTCGAGGTTCCTGAAAATTCTTGGAAAGACCAATACTAAGCTCGGAAAAGAAAAACTCTTAAATCGACTTCAGGCGAAACGTAAGCAATTTTCAATAATGATAACTTTCCTGAAGTACCTATGTACGCGTTGCGATCTTAGATTCCAATTGTGCACAATTAACATCTAAACTAAAATTTCCGCGTATTACCGAGGAGCTGTCAAGTAACCACGACGTAATTCGTTAAGAAGTATATCTAATGTTCATTCATTGTTTTTGTTTAATCGAGAGAAACACTACGGTGAAGGTTAATATCTCTCATCTTTCGCTCGCCCTATCTCTTTAATTAAAAAAAACAGATTACATCCGAATAAAGAAGTTATATGAACATTTTCCAACGTTCATTTCTAATATTATGGAAAACCTATTTTGACTTTGCTTAAAATTTAACTACACAACAACTTGAATATAGCTTTTTTTTGTTTTATATGCATTTACCTAATATTTAAAGCTAATGACGTATCCCAAACTATACTTAGATACATATCGAACTTGGCCTAAATAAAATTTTTTGAATTTAACAAAATGCTTTCCATAAAAAAAGGAGTTGCACGTTAATCTTATAATATAATTTTAACTTCAAAACTAAATAGTAGCTGATTAGCATAACTATATAAAGTTGTAGATAAGACTTAAGAATTTTATGAGTTGGAAACATTAGAATTGAAATTACATTATCTTATCATTAATAACATCCTTACCAGGGCTAAATAGTATTAAAATTTGAAAAGGCAGGGGTAACTACGTTTGACAGTATTCATATCGAAAATAGTTGGTTAAAAACAATTTGTAATTTATATGTTAATTGGTTATCGGGTAACACTGTACTGATAATACAATTTCACTGAATAATAATGTTATGTTCTCGCTTTAGACTAGTAATACAGCTTATAAATCAATTCTACTTTAGAAGATAAAGGGGGCTTTGTACAAAATAAGTAACGTACTCACGTTATTGCCCTGCTGGGGAATCTTTTGTCGATTGTCCACCCAAAACTTCTTGGGGGAAAGGGATGAGGAGCACTTCCAACTGCAATTTCTGCACAATTCGGCTGTTGCGGAATCAGCTACTAAAATGTGGGCGCTGTTGCTAAATTGCGGCAGTTCAGGTTCACAGCTGCACACCAGATTCTGTAAGTCTGGTCAACTTAAATGTTAACCTGGATGCTCCACAGTGTATTATGCACTTGTCGGTTTTTTTCTTTTTCAGCCTGTTGAGAGAGAAGTCAGTGCAGTCTGAGTCCAACCTAGGTGGTGGTCTCACAGGGATACTCATGTTGTCCTAAGGAGAGACAAATGAATCCCCATGGTTCCCCCACGAGTAACCGGATGATTACCCCGACGACCAGATTGTGTGGACAACTATCATCATCAGAGGAGGACACGCACTCCAGTAGGGCTATCATCACGAAACTCTCCCAGGCCATGGTGCCGCGCTTCAGGGCCGTATATCCTTCGCATGGTAAGTTCCTACCAAATTCCCTTTCAGATCTTCCAGCTCATACAAGGAGCTGCCCTTTTTAGATCGAACTCGACATTTTATGAATTTTTTGTTTAATTTGGCGCTAGTTTGTTTATCAAAGCTGCTTTGACCAACATTTCGACGATAAACTTCCTGACCAACTCTGAAGCTCACTGGCTTAGACCGTATGTTATAAGTCCGTTCACCTTGTTCAAAGGCTTTGTCTAAATTCTTCCTTGCCTGTTCGCGAATCAGGTTTAGTTTATCGGAAGTGTCTACGTCAACTGGCTCGTTTACGGCCTGCAGCCGTCTCAGCAGTGCATAAGTGGAACCATGTTCAATCATTTGTTGGCCGAACAAGACCTTGTATGGAGAGAAACCAATAGCCTGATGGAGGGAACTCCGCAGGAAGCTCGCTATGGAACTTAATTTCTCATCCCATCTATCGTGTTCGTCCTTTACGTACGCTCTCATAGCTGCCAGGACTGATCGGTTTGCCCTTTCCGAGGCGTTTGCTTGTGGCGAGTGTACTGCCGTGCGAATATGCTGAATGCCATATCTATCCAGAAGATGACCAAACTGCGCTGACCGAAATTGTGGACCATTGTCCGTAACCATGTTCTCCGGGACGCCAAATTTATGAAAAATTTCTTCCTCGGTGAAACTACAAATGAGCGAAGTGCTCGCTTTCCGCAGTGGGCGTAACAAGGTGTATTTGGAGAAGTGGTCCAAAGCAATCAAGATACATACGTGGCCTTGTTTCGTGCGTGGATATGGTTCGAGTAAGTCCATATATACTCGCTGCCATGGCCTCTCTGTTGAGATCTAAGCTCCCATAGGTGGTCTTAAAGTGAAGTTTGGAGCTTTTGTTTCTTTACAAATGTCACAGGCTAATACGTATGCGCGAACATCGGCGGTCATTTTGGGCCAATACAAGTGTCGCCGTATTCGTTCTAAGGTCTTTCCAATTCCACCATGCGAAGACAGTGGCGGATCATGCGCTGAGTCGAATTCCGGTGCCTCTAAGTCCACTTGCGGGCCTTGTTCCTGAACAGTTAATTGTTCAATAGCGGAAAGTTCGTCGCAGTGTGTACGGGATAACGCATCAGGTACTACGTTTAAGCTGCCCTTCCTGTGTTCAATGGTGAAGTTGAAGCCTTGAAGCTTTAGACTCCACCTCGCCAAACGCCCATTAAGGTCCTTTTGGGACATTAACCACTGCAGGCTCGCATGATCCGTCACTACCTTGAATTGCATGAGTTCCACATACGGTCGAAACTTCTGGATGCTAATAATCGCGGCCAGGCAGGTTACGGTGTAATTACGCTGGGCCGAGTTTAATTTCTGCGACACAAACGCGATAGGTCTCTCTTGGTTATCGTCGTCCAGCTGTAGCAGAACTCCTCCTATGCCTTGATTGCTGGCATCGCACTGGGTAATGAAAGGCTTGGAGAAGTCGGGGCTCACCAACAACGGAGAAGAGGTCAGCTTCTCCTTGACGAGGTTGAAAGCTGTTTGTGCCTCCCTAGTCCACTCAAACTCTTTCTTTAACGTGTCTGTTATGGGGGCTGACAGGTCAGCGTAATTAGGTATAAACTTACGATACCAGCCCGCCATACCCAGAAATCGTCGCACTTGCCTGACTGTCTTTGGTGGAGGGTAGTCTACTATGGCTGATATTTTATCAGGGTCAGTCTTAATACCCCCGTTTCCAATTACATAGCCCAAATAACGCGTCTCCTTGAGGCAGAATTTACTCTTCTCGACATTGATGGTGAGTCCCGCCTCTTGTAAACATTCCGCAACTCGAGCTAGCAGCTTCAGGTGCGACTGGAAGTCTTGGGATAAGACTAGTAGGTCATCCAAGTAGACGACAACATTGTCGCGTAGGTCGTATGGGATCGCTCTATCCATGAGTCGGCACATTGTTTGGGGCGCGTTGCAGAGACCGACTGGCATGACCTCGAACTGTTAGAGAGGATGACCAGGAACAGTGAAAGCGTTCTTTTCCCGGGAGCTCTCGTCTAGAGGGATTTGCCAAAACGCGTCCTTCAGATCAAGGCTGGAAATGTACTTGGCGGGAGGGAGTCTGCTAAGGATGCCGTCGATATGCGGCAACGGATATGCATCCTTTTTCGTTACCGCGTTGACTCTCCTCGCGTCAAAGCACAGCCTGATCTTCCCTGGCTTCCGCACTAGTACGACCGGAGAACTCCACGGGCTCTGGCTCTCCTCTATAACTCCTAGGTCTTTCATTCGTTTGAGCTCGACGTCCATTAGTGCCTGTACAGCTGGAGAGACAGGATAGTGTCGCTGTTTAATTGGTATGGCCTCTCCAACATCTATAGCATGCTGCAACAATTGAGTCTTCCCTAAGCCTTGTCGTGTGTATGAAGGAAAGAGACCTTTAACAAGTTCGAGTCGAGCTCGGTCCTCGCTTGACAGACAGTGGATGTAATCATCAACGGGTGTTCCATTCGCGGCGGACGGTGCGAGAGAACTAATGATGTCTGGGGCCAGCTGGAAAGCTTTCCAGAAATCTACACCCAGATATAGGTCTTGTGACAGAATCGGTATGACATATAACCGGTGGAGGCATATTTGTTGTTGGGTAGCAGGCAATAAATTATCCTTGACAATTTCCACAAATTCCGACTCGAACATTGGTAAACGGAGTCTCTGTCTGAGGGACAATAAATCCTGTAGATAAAATTGAAACGATTCTCCTGGGTGTTGTCTCCGGGAGAGCATCTGTCGAAGTGTATCGGAGTCATGCACTGGCGGTGTCCAGTCCCTACTAAAAGCTTGTTTCAGGTCTTCCCACCTTGGTTCAGGATGGTATCTAAGATACTGCCAATACCAATCTAGTGGTCGGTCTCTTAGAAGAGGGGCGAAGTTCTCGGCGATTAAGTTGAAGTCTCCGGCCAAGGTGTTCCTCGCCATAACTTCTGACCTGAAGATGAATTCCTCCGCACGCAATCTTGAATTTTCCCCGTTGTAGGTTAAATTCCAGTGCCTCATGGGACTGGGTGACCTTCTCTGGTACCTCGTGGTATCTGGTCTGGATTCATATCTCTTACCATAGCGAGCATGCCTCTGATTAGGTGGTCGATAGCTTGGTGGCAGCGTCTCCGGTTGTGGCAGATGTGCGTTCGGCATCTGATTGAGCGGTCGGTGAGTAGATGTAGTGGCTTCAGTCGGCTGAAGGTGCAGGTTCTGAATATACTCGCTGATCTGTTGAGTTATCAAATCGGATAACTCTCCTCTTAGACCGGCCAGCAGAGCTTGCACGCTTGGCGAACTTGACCTATTAGCCTCGGTTGGGCTCGACTCCTGTGTCCTTGGCTGTGGTAGCTCTAGAGTTTGTGTTCGGTCGAGCGGAGGAGTTGGAGATACTGTCGGAGTTTGAGGTCGCTGGTTAGCCTGCGACCTTGTCACCACGCCTCTGGTGTTTGTACGTGGGATTACTCCGCTGTTAGGGATATACGTCCTACTCTCCACCAGCGAACACTCGCCGACATATTGGGCAGTTGGGTTGTCGTTCCAACCCTTGCGCCAAGCACTTCTTGGTGAAGGTGTGCGCACATGTGGTGATCACCGGCGTCGTGCTGGGACCGAAATCGCTGCTTTGGCACACCGTACAGATTGGAAAAGCGGCAGTTCCTGCTGCTTGATCTGGTGGCGAGCGAAACATGGTGGAATGACTGGACAATCAGATGAGTTCAAAAATTGAGGACTAAAAAGAATTGTATTTGAATATTTAAATGTCTCAAAGTTGCGCTCTCACAACTATTAATGTTTTATTGCTCAAAAGTTTTGAACAAGGAGAAAACAAAAATATTTATAGATATAGAAATCCTATCAACGACCAGTGCTAGTCAGTACCCCCAAGTAGAGAATAAAAACTGTTGGGGCTTGAACCCAACCGCAGACGGTTTGTTAAAGTTGGTGAATACTGATTGGCCGCAGCTAAAGTTTTAAAATTAAAAAATGTATACACTTAAATAAAGCTATAAGTGGTCAGCCTCCTCTCCTACTCGTCGGACAACTGCCGATGAGGTGTCTCCTCGCCAGGAACAGGTGGTAAGAAGTTAGTTGGGAAAGGATGAAGCTGTAAGTCAGACACTTACCCGAATTTCGACTGACTATTATGAGCGCACAGAACTATGCCGGACAAGACCACTAGCTATCAAGCCAAAGCTCGTAAACTCCGGAATAGTCTGAGCACTCGAGTCGATTGTCCTTCGAATAAGGCTGGCTATAAGGATTGGAATCAGTCGACTAGGATTGCCAGCTCAAAGAGAGGGATCCAGGAACAGATGGTTCTCAGAAACTAGGAGACGATCTCCAGAGATATTCCATTAGCTAATATCCCAGCCAAAAGGATATCTCTCTCTGGAGTGTTCCAACCTCGGAGGCCACTGAACTGGATTCATCCATCGCACTGTCAACCTCTAGTCGATGAGGGATAGGGAAAGAAAAGAAAATTGAGAAAATAATTTCAGACAGGCTGTGAAGGCAACTAGCTAGCATACTAGGCGTATAACTAGTAACAGGTCCGTTGAGGGAGGTCAATATGAAGTACGTAGATCAGGATCATGCCCAGGGGGAGTAGAAGTTTATTAGCCGTGAAAGCCGTAAAGATGAAGTATCAACTCTTCTACCTTGGGAATTTTGGTCCGAACAACCTGCCGAAACTATCAAGGAAAACGTGAAGTCTCCTGTAATGTGCATATACTATAGAGGGGATTTTACTTCCCTTCTAGGTCCTTACTCCGGACTAGGCACATACGTTGGGCGCCATTTTGTTGTCGGTTATTTGGGATATCCATGCTCACAGGCAACCAACAGATGGCTGCATGTGAACATGGATTTGATTGAGGGTTGTGAGCACCACTAAGTTGTTTGTCACAACCCAGTCGTGGCTCACACCCAAGGGATTAAGGGAGGTTATGGGAAACACCGGGATGAGCGTTATTAGCCGTGCAGGCTTGGTCAGTGAACGAAGAGGTGAGGGGCCCGCCTAGCTAGCCGTGCTTTGCTCGCCGGATCGGTGTGGGATCTTGCCTCACACTCCTCGGTACACTCACCCGAACATTAATGCGGGCACTCTTTGTCCTATAGCCGGACCGAAGACTATTCAATAAAAATAGGAAAGCACACAAATTCCAAGGGAGCAAAAAAAAAAGAATAGGGTAAAAGAACAGACGCTAACATGTTCCTGATGGAAGAGCAACCTCAGCCTCCAGTTGGTCTGAGACTTATAGGGCTAACCCTCCCCATCCTACGACTACACACACAGCCCTTGGTTTACTACACAGTCCCTTTACTCGAATTATTGTCCGTGACTAGTGGTTACATGGAGAGAGCGGGTCTTGAGGAATTCGGCTAATCTTTAGCACTCCATCATTTACTTAGTTAGTGATCCTCGAATTGATACTGCAGGCTTACTACTTGACTCTGGCAAAAATCCAAATTTCTACCATGTACTAAAAAAATTTAATTCATCAAACTCTTCCTTAAAAGGAGGAGATAAAGCCGACAGAATATGGACAATTTAAAGCAGCGAAGTAAATTTACTCGGCCCCTGACTGTCGGCAAGAACCTCTATAAGAGTGAAACCAATTTTAATTCCCTACATGCTTTTTTTTTTTTTTTTTTATATATGATGTTGCCAAAGCTCAGGGGATGCCCTATGATGCTAAAGCACAGCCTTGGCAGGAAAGGAATTAAGGATGAGGGAAATGGGTTAGGAGGTTGAGTGAAGGAGGTGTCGATGTACGCCCCGTTTGAAAGTTTCAGGCTCATAAGACGAGGGAAAAACAGAAGATGGTAAACTGTTCCACATTCGTGTTGTTCTGCTAAGAAAAGATTCCCGAAATTTGACGGTACGTCCAAATTTGACCCGGAGAGTAAAGGGGTGGGAGCGACTTGTAGATCTTGTATCGCGCGTTGTAATGAGTCTACAAGGAATCAGGCTAGCGATTTCGTTAGAACAATGGCCATGGAAATAGCGATAAAAGAGTGAGAGACAACCGACATTCCGTCGATGCTCAAGAGAGTCAAGGCCCTCAGAGATTGAGGAATCGCCAATAAGTTTAACAGCCTTACGCTGAACTTTGTCTAACGCGGACAATGCGGTGTGTCCTGCCCCTGCCCAAATATGGGAATTATATTCAAGTCTAGGCCTAATGTGGGACTTGTAGATCAACGCTAAGTCGGGTGGGGTGAAATATTTCTTACATCTCTGTAGAAAACCCAAACATTTCATCGCACTTTTGGCGATTGCAAATATATGATCAGTCCAGCTAAGATTGCTGGATATCTCAATACCCAAGATCTTTAGGGAGGGTGAATTGGGTATATTCACTCCGTCGACTGAAATGGGTTGGGGGTGGACTGGGCGTTTTTTAAGGGACATTAAACAGCATTGAGTTTTGGATGCATTAAACGTAACACGATTTGCTCTGCCCCAAGCGAGGACCTTAGAAATGTCGTTGTTTAATGATCTAAACATGCGTTCCCGATTGACTTCTGTAGCATTTCCACGTGAATTCATTACAGAATCAAATGAGTACGCGAAATCAAGGGTGCTGTCGTCGGCAAAACTATGAATAGGATTGAGAGTAAGGGATAAGAGATCATTGATGAAAAGAAGAAATAAACTTGGTGAAAGAACTGAACCCTGAGGTACACCGGCATTTATTTCGTGGGATGCAGATGTAACGCCGTCAATAACTACACGGATTGAACGGCCTGACAAAAAGCTCTCTATCCATTTAACGAGGGTAGGATGCAGACCAAATGTTTGAAGTTTGGCTAAAAGGGCAGCATGCCAGACTCTATCAAAAGCCTTTGAAATATCAAGAGCGACGATTTCGGACTCACCGAAATTATGGAGACAATGATTCCAACGCTCCGTTAGAGCCGTTAGTAAGTCTCCGGTTGAGCGGCCAGCGCGGAAACCGTACTGGCAATCGTTGATAAGATGGTTATTTTCTAGATATGTCAACAACTGAGAGTTGATGAGTGATTCAAAAACTTTGGATATGATCGAGGTTAGTGCAATTGGTCTGTAGTTAGAGGGGTCGCATGCCTCTCCTTTTTTAAGTATCGGCTGGACATGAGCAAGTTTCCATACACTTGGAAATATTCCTGTTGAATATGACAGGTGAAAAGTTTGCGCAGAGGTTTAGCCAAAGCAGAGGCGCAGCATTTTAAAACAAGGGGCGAGAAACCATCAGGCCCAGTAGCTTTGGACACGTCGAGTTTCGAAAGTACTCTAAAAACTTCCCGAGTGCGAAAGTGTAGCGGCTTTTGCCTACTAATGCACTGTGATGGAGATGGAAGTGGCTGCGATGATGGTGGCAAGTACGAGTTAGCAGCAAAATTAGCAGCAAACAGGTTGGCCTTGTCCAATTAGTCAGTAAAAACATTCCCATTATAAATGAGTGGTGGTGTTGACGAACAGGTGAAATTGTTCTTTACGGTTTTTACTAGAGACCAGAAGCCCTTACTACCCTTTTGAGTAGAAAATACCTTCCGTCTGATGCTCTGGTCGAAATTGAACTTAGCCCGGCTAATTGCTGAATTGCAAATATTCCGCGCATCTCTATAGATACGTCTCGATTCCTCTGAAGGGCACAATTTATATGCCTGGAAGGCTGCTTCCTTCTTTTTAATGGCTGCGAAACAGTCATTATTGAACCAATTGGTGTTAGTTGGTTTGATGTTCTTGAAGCTATGAGGAATAAAGCGATGCATTCCAAACCATAGGATGTTCAAGATATAATCGGTGCTTCTGTTAACGTCCTTCATAGAAAAGCAATCAGACCAGTCCAGCTCTCTGAGATATTTATTAAGTCCCGCCCAATCAGCATTTTTATAATGCCAGACTAATCTTTTGGTGGAGTTTAGATTAGTGGTTGTCAGAGAGGAGATGGAGAATTGGGCGGAGATTAGACAATGGTCCGAATTACCCAAGGGAGACGTCACCGAAACCGAGTATTTTTCTGGATGCGATGTTAGAAATAGATCTAAAAGGTGCGCGTTGTGCCCCGAAGTATCAGGAACACGAGTCGGACACTCAACCAGTTGCTGTAAATTAAAAGACTCACTAAATAACTCGACGTGTCTTCCAGACGGGCTTGTGGTAGAAGAATGCCTGAGCCACTGTGTGTTGTGGACGTTGAAATCTCCAGCAAGAACGATTTCAGAAGAGGGGGATAATTCCAAAATCTTATCGATATCGGAAGACAGTTTATCGAAGGAACACACAGTGTCAGTGTCAGACATATTCGGGCTGCGGTATAAAAAGCAGAAGTGAATAATGTGCCGATAGAGTTTAAATCTAATCCAGGCATAATTAAATTCTGGATTAGTAGAAGAGAATTGAGGGAGATAGGAGAATGGCACATCATTTCTAATATAAACCGCGATTCCCCTCTGAGGAGAGAAGAGCGGCACTAAGTGATAACCAGGGATGTGATACTGATTAATATCAGAATCGGAAACAACCTTGGTTTCGCTTAGTGCAAAAACTGCCGGATTTTCCGCGATCAAGTGGCAGTAAACCGAAAAATGGTTACTTTTTAAGCCACGAATGTTGCAAAAATTAAATAAAAATTTTTGCATAGTCCCGGTCTTAATTTTCCCAAAACAAAACAAACGAAAACGTACACAAACACAAGGACTGACGAACGGGATCCACAGATGCAAAGCAAAGCCGCCTCTGTGAAAACAAAGCCAGCAGCAGTGTTATGCCTGCTGTGCTGAACTTTGATCTCGACGAAGGCAGCTAAATGCTCAGCAGTGGAGACCCGTTAAACGCATTCAATGCAGCACGATTGTACTACATTGAATGTTGGATGGAAGAAAATAAAAAATAGATAGGAACGGACTCACCAGACTGTGCTTTCAAATAGAGCATAAAAGCCCTTCACTCCGGCAAGATGGCACTAGCACTTTGATTTTTTAAAATTCGATTCGCTTTCGCAACCGCTTTAAAAATTTATTGGGGAGCAAGACACGGCGGCACGTCCGTCCCCGTCAGTAGTTCAGCTCAAACTCAAAAATTCATGATATACAATAAGAATTCTCTATATATATATATAGAAGGCAAAAGGTATAGTTCATAAAAACACAATTAAATCATTAACATAACTGGGCAAAATATAATTTCATATGTAGTTCAGTTATAATTTATTAATAGAGAAAATTCAGCTTTGAGTATTACGGTACGGAGAAGGTATTCTCTTCCAAGAAATACCATCTAACACTTCGTTCTAGCCATAATTCAGACTTCTGAAAAATAAACTAATATATAGGTACTTGCATCCCTTTGATTTATTTCTCGAATCGTAAATTTTTGGATGCATACTTAAACTAAAATGAAAAAATGAAGAGCTTTTTTTCTCTTCTTATTAAGGAAGTGTTTGTTTATCTTAATCTATATTTTGTTGCATTTTATTAGAAGCTTCAAATTTGATCTTTCCTTCATAGGAACTCTAAAATTTGTATTACTAGAAATCCACTAAACTTAAACTTGTATTACTCAAAATACAAATGCTGGGCAGCGTACGTAATCGGGACTGTGGCAAAACGTATTTATATCGTGGTGTGGTGCTTAAGCAACCACGAAAGGTTAGGGTTGATTTTCGAAGAGTAAGAGAAACACGTAGCCTTTATCTTTCTTCATTAATTCAATATATATATTCAACACATCCTGTGCATTTAACTGCTGCTTAACTGCCAGCCTTTCCTTTCTTATTTTTTTTTTAATTGAAATTTAATAAGACGTGATTTTTTGATACATGGCAATTTGCAGCGCACAAAGAAAGAGTAACGCAAGTAAATTTTCAAAAAACAAAAAAAGGAACCATTAACTATAATAAGTAATCCAAGAACATCACATCACTTATATCAAAAAGGCATAATTATCCCGGACGATATTAATTTTTTTCTCTTTGATGACTGAGTATATCTAGCACATTATTAATTTTAATCACAAAGGGTTCAATCAATATAATCCATGCATTAATCTTCAGTGCCTAAACCTGGGTTAAGTGATTAAAATTAATATTGACTGATTCGTGTGGCAATTACAGCCCAAAATTTATTTATTAATTACACGAGCACTGATAAAGGTCTTATTACAAAAAAGGGAGAAGGTGACCTTTCATATTGATTCTGATTCCTAAACATTTCACAACATGTCAAATTTTATAGAATGAGTAAAAAATCTAATTCATTATTAAACAAATTAGCAACATTTTTAAAGTTTTTGGTACTTATCCGGGTTGGAGACTAATTTCCTCATTTCTAATTTCCACGTTTTTCCACTATATCAAAATTTTACTCTGCCACACCTTCACTTCATCACGGTTGAAAAACACACTCCCCCGTCATCCTCGCCGGATCACTTCCTCTTACAATATTATAGCGTAAGTGCCCGCCAAATTTACGGGGGCTGACATATTTGTCAGAAGCCCGCCATATTTCGGAGTGACTCCGAAATATGGGTGCTAAAAACTATAAATTTGAAAGGAATTTTACAACGACTTTTCAGGTGATAACAAAATATTTACCTTATATGAAATGGAACAGGAATTAATCGACTTCCTGCAATGTTGGTTTGGGTTTATCTGGTTTTAGATAAACATATTTTCTACAGGCTTGTAATTGCAACGGGTGATCTCCTTTTAGGTCGGAACTGACCCGCAGAAATAATCACAATTCTTTCATGATCATTTCCAGTGAATAGAAGGTTTTTCAAGTGGTTTACTTTACAAGACGGATATGCTCTGTGTGTTTTGAATGGAGGATTCCATAAATCTAAAATATGATTTTCGGTCCAGCTAGAGATTACCATCATTGTCTGGGAACATATTCCAACCCAGCTGTATAATTTTGCGAATACTTTATAATACTTCAAATTCACCCATGATAGAAACGAATTTTCTTCCACGTAACTTTTGTTGTTATGTGCGTATATTCCGCACTGGGCCCGTGTTAGCATGTCTGTACTGATAGTAGGATAATGTACATAACATCCAACTTTACATTGTCCTATAAATCCAAATAAAGGTAACTTGAATGCATAGCCCAATTGTATCTAAATAGACATCAGGTGGAATTTATATAGAGCCTCTAATCCCAATTTTAAGGATCCAATACTTTGTCGAGAACGTTCGCAATTTCTGACAATCTAGAGCCTATTAAATTTTTCCAAATCACTTGAAATAGACGAAAGCCGATATAAACGACAACAATTACTACACTAAAACACCTTCTACGTTACGAAATTTGGAAAAAAGAATTATTAAAACCTCCCTTTACAAAACTGATTTAAAGACGCTACACTTTCGCACTCGCGAAGTTGTTAGAGTACTTTCAAAACTCGACGTGTCCAAAGCTACTGGGCCTGATGGTTTCTCGCCCCTTGTTTTAAAATGCTGCGCCTCTGCTTTGGATAAACCTCTGCGCAAACTTTTTCACCTGTCATATTCAACAGGAATGTTTCCAAGTGTATGGAAACTTGCTCATGTCCAGCCGATACTTAAAAAAGGAGAGGCATGCGACCCCTCTAACTACAGACCAATTGCACTAACCTCGATCATATCTAAAGTTTTTGAATCACTCATCAACTCTCAGTTGTTGAAATATCTAGAAAACAACAATCTTATCAACGATTGCCAGTACGGTTTCCGCACTGGCCGCTCAACCGGAGACTTACTAACTTGACATTTCAAAGGCTTTTGATAGAGTCTGGCATGCTGCCCTTTTAGCCAAACTTCCAACATTTGGTCTGCACCCTACCCTCGTTAAATGGATAGAGAGTTTTTTGTCAGGCCGTTCAATTCGTGTAGTAATTGACGGAGTTGCATCTGATTCCTACGAAATAAATGCCGGTGTAACTCAGGGTTCAGTTCTTTCACCAACCTTATTTCTTCTTTTTATTAATGATCTCTTATCCCTTACTCTCAATCCTATTCATAGTTTCGCCGACGACAGCACCCTTGATTTCTCGTACTCATTTGATTCTGTAATGAATTCACGTGGAAATGCTACAGAAGCCAATCGGGAACGCATGTTTAGATCATTAAACATCGACATTTCTATGGTCCTTGCTTGGGGCAGAGCAAATCGTGTTACGTTTAATGCATCCAAAACTCAATGCCGTTTAATGTCCCTTAAAAAACGCCCAGTTCACCTCCAACCCATTTCAGTCGACGGAGTGAATATACCCAATTCACCTTCCCTAAACATCTTGGGTATCGAGATATCCAGCAATCTTAGCTGGACTGATCATATATTTGCAATCGCTAAAAGTGCGATGAAATGTTTGGGTTTTCTACAGAGATGTAAGAAATATTTCACCCCACCTGACTTAGCGCTGATCTACAAGTCCCACATTAGTCCTAGACTTGAATATAATTCCCATATTTGGGCAGGGGCCGGACACACCGCACTGTCCGCGTTAGACAAAGTCCAGCGTAAAGCTATTAAACTTATTGGCGATCCCTCAATCTCTGACGGCCTTGACTCTCTGGAGCATCGACGGAATGTCGGTTGTCTCTCACTCTCCTATCGTTATTTCCATGGCCGATGTTCTAACGAAATTGCTAGCCTGATTCCTTGTAGACACATGTCAACGCGTGATACAAGATCTACAAATCGCTCCCACCCCTATATTCTCCAGGTCAAATTTGGACGTACCGTCAAATTTCGGCAATCTTTTCTAAGCAGAACAACACGAATGTGGAACAGTTTACCATCTTCTGTTTTTCCCTCGTCTTATCAGCCTGAAACTTTCAAACGGGGCGTACATCGACACCTCCTTCACCCAACCTCATAACCCATTTCCCTCATCCTTAATTCCTTTCCTGCCAAGGCTGTGCTTAAGCATCATAGGGCATCCCCTGAGCTTTGGCATCATCATATATAAAAAAAAATTTAAAAAAAATCAAATTGTTTGCGTGTGATTGCTATGTTGACAACTTTGACCACAGATCTTCTTCTTTTCGGCCCCCTGCCCAGCCGTTCCACTTTTCGTTTCCACTTATTCTCGGTAAGTTTGTGAAGTACCTGCACGGCGGCGCGATAATCGCTGAGTTATTGACATTATCGTGCTAGCTGATTGCAGCCTAGCAGGCGTTACAACGACACAACTTCTGGGTGCTCACATAACAAGTGATTTTAAGAGAACGATGGAATAGCTTAACCCGATAATGTCTACTAAATGATCCCTTACCCTTGAGTTTGCTCAATTAAAGTGAATTTTAGAATAATTATTTCTTACAGGCGTGAAAGAAAAAAAATCTCAGTGAATAACAAGAGGTTTAACTGTATCATAAATAATTTCAATGAGCGTTCGACGTCTAGGGTATTAGAATAATGATATTAATATTAAACTATTTAATATCGTAACTAGTAGGAACAACGATTAAAAAATTTGACTTTGTTTCTATGTGAGATGACAGAATTGTCAAACGAAATTATGTTTAGCAAAGAACGATTAAAAGTAGTATATACATTCACTTAATGCAAACACTTGTCGTATACGTACTGTCCCTATGACAAGATTGTGCACAAAGTCCTCATTTTGGGTACTACACAAAACAAAAAGGACGATTTCGACTAATTTCAACGAAGCTAACAAGTCTGTGAAACGACGCTTTCTTTTCAATCTATTTTTTCGTTCTATACAGAACAAGGAAAGGTTGTATAATAAGCTTCGATTAAAACCGAAATCATTTTGAAATTTTCAATCCGTCAATTTTCATTAGAACTTAAGATGTTCATCCCGCCCGAGGTTAGCCTCGCTAACTATTCTTGTAAAAATATTAATTTTTCCTTTTTGTTCCGTTAAATATTTAAAATGAATGAAATTACTGCCAAAAAAGAAGGTTATAAGTCGTCACAGTTTACGTAAATATTGCCTGGCAAAAATTATTGCAAAGCAAATACAAAATTAATTTATCTTATCTAACAGAGGTCCTTAAACCTAGAGAGCGTTCATTGATCAATCCATCCTATATACTAGGTGATGTTTCCTATGATATGCGTTATGCCTACTGTTGTTTTAAATTAAGCCCTATGTGTAGGAATAAGTTTACATTTTAAAATAAATTCAGTATTAATGCTACGACCTAAGATTTTATTCTCGCCTGACGACGATGTAAATTATGTCTGAAAATTTTTCTTTTCTTTATTTATATCTACCTACGTTGCCTAACACTTAACTAATTGTTTGTATCACTTATACAATTTATGATTTCATGGTTCTTGTGAATTATACGTTTATATGTTTACAATATAACAAAAAAAGAAAGAGAAGTCTGAGGACTGCATTACCTTGTGGGGCATATGAGTATGTATGTACATACGGATTATATGCTTTCCATGTTGTCGAAGTTTTGCAGGTACTTACTGTGCCTAGGCCTGCTTGAACTTAGTTCAGGAACTCTACGGTGTTTGGTGCTTATAATGCTGTATGTCAGTTGAGTTCAGGCACGCAGCTCTTCAGAGTGAGCTATTGATATTCCTTTGGGGCCTATGAGGGAGATATTTAAATGGACTCTCTCTGGCGGGCCGTTTGTGTCACTCGCCGTTTTTATTCACTAGGACAGGTTACCTAAAAGTGTTGGAAAGAAAAAGAATTTTGAAATTGTTCACACATCTTGGAGATAGAGTTATGAAAATTTGACCTATCTTTTCGTTCTTCCCTTTTTTCCTCCTGTCGTATTTCATTACAAACGAGAAGGAAATAGGCCTGCATCAAACAGGTATGGGAGGAGGGGTCTTCGTTAGTTGTTGACGTGAACGAATATCCAGCGATTATTCCCTTACTTAAAGCCAATGACTCTTATCTGCACGGAAGATTTCCAGCGCAGCAACTTCAGTATTTTCCCAATGCAAAAAAATATATGTTTGCCGATATATAAGTGGACTGTGAAGAGGAATCAATTTAATTATACATTATCCGAGTAACGATAGCTCGGATAAATGAGGAATTTGATTGAAAAGAATGGAAAGTTACCTCTTATGCCTGCACACAACCTTGCTAAAATTACATGAACGAAAATGGTGCCTTATTCTTTCCAACACATGAAAATTTTAATGGCACACGAGCGCTCATCGCAGGAAAGCAGAAATGGTAAATCTTGATGCATAAGGTGCGTTCACAGGGAATGACATTAATGCTCTACCTGATTAGTTGAGAGATGGCGCGACTAGGTTTCCAGTCTCACATTACAACACGTTTTGAATTTTAATTGCCTACGCTGAATTTAGAAATGGTAGTATTTTGACAAAAAAATGGGATTTGTTATATTGTTCTGTTTCTAAACTAACTATGAAACATTGCGTTAAAATTACTGGAAACCATAATTCTAATGCTGTCCTAATGCTAATATATCTTATTATTTTACCGGAAATAATCAATTAAAATGAATTGAATCTAATATTATAAAAATCAGGAACTCATGTATTCTGTTTTCTTTTCTTGGTAGAAAGACCATTAGAGGATGTCTAAATGTATTTTTATTTTTAAATATAATAAATAAAACTAATTTCTACGCGCGTTTAAGACTGTAGTAGCGTATTTGAGATATTTGCAGTGAATAAAATGCAGACGGTATCTTGGATGAAACAAATTTCCAGTGTAAATTGTGCAGAATAAAGCAAAAATAATATTAAATCTCTCTGCTGTGAAGCAGGAGCGAAAAAGGTGCACGGCAAACAGACATACTTAAATTAATTAAATAGATTACCGTGATACAGCTGTGTACGAGACAGCGTACAGAAGTGGACGTTAAACCGCTAATCTGTACTTGGAGCTCCCAGCACCTCGGGGCGAGTATCGAAGTGTTCTCTCTTTGTTTTTTTCTTTCGTTATGATGTAATGTGTGTGCGGCTGAGCAACGTGAAGTTGCCGCAGGATGTTCAGTTGGCACGCGCTAGCTGGCAGCACGTCCTAGCTCGTCGGTATGGGGTGAAGGTCCTTGAACATCCGAGTCACACACTCATAACTGAGTTTCGCGTGCCTGTGGCGAAGAAAGGCTGTGGTATCCTGTCTTCAGGTCTGCCACAAAAAAAAACGAGAGTGTTGCGCGCTGGGACCGACACTGCTGCTGGATGATTGCCCAAGGCAGGCTATGACTGTGGATTACATCAACTGAAAGTCAGCTGATGTCAGCCAGGATCAAGGCCTCCGCCGGACATTCATCTGTCAGCAGATGTTTGGGCAGAGATGGAGGATGGCATGCTGGTATCGCTAGCTTTGCGATAGAGATGGGGGGGGTTCAAAAGGAATGCCATCTCCGCCCGCGGTCGCGCAACAAAAGCACATGAATCATGCCGAGGGATACAGGATAGGTGGGTCGAGACGAGAAAAAAAAGGCTTGACGAAAAAGGGAAGAAAACGAAAGGAAAGAAAAAAAAGAAAGAAAAGAAAAAAAAAGAAGAAAAAAATGACGGAAATTTGAAATTTGTAAAAAGAAAAAAAAAACTAGAAAGGATTTTAAGTTCAAAAACAGAAACAAAAAAAAAGGAACAGAACAGGAGGAAGAGGATACGAGCAGGCGTTGCTCGACTTACCGGATATCGTTGGGGGAGTCTGGTGTCCTGACTCCCCTTACCTGGCCCATGCCCCAACCACACTTGCATCTAGGGGGCCGATTTCATCTAGATGCCCTTTACGTCCTGAAAAGAGAAAGGGTCACTCACCTCATCGTGAGGACCCCGCCCACCGACGCAACGATGATGCAACCGCCCTAGGAAGGACGACGAGAAGAGAGAGAGGAAGGAAAAGAAGTTTATCTACAGCCCATATAAAAATTTATTAAAAAAAATTTTTTTTTTTTTTGAAAAAAGAGTTACTCCCTCCGTAGGAGGGCACACGACCGTCTAGCCGAAGGCTAGGGCCTATTTACCCCTTTGCAATAGGGCTCGGACGGAAACATGAAAGCAAAAAAAAAGAACTATGCTATGAAAATTTTTTTTGTTTTTATACTTAAGATTTAATACTACTGAAAGAACCCTAAATCTATCCTGACAACTTTAACCGACTAACTCAATTTAATTTTCCCCCATGAAAGAAAATGCGCATTTTCCAGCTGATGAGAAAGCGAATACAAATTTAATTTCCTTCGAGTCGGAATTGTTTAAAAATTTTATTTTTTTTTCTGCTAATTTCTTCTTTATTATCCAAGTGATCCGAAAAAAAATGAAAAAATTAAAACATAACTATATTTGTACTATGTCGGGAGCATAACGTCTGCTAAAAGTCTTACTGTGTGTACAATATTTGCGGGGTTTACAAATGCTCAGATTACTAATCGATCTTACTTGATTCCTGTTGTACGTATTCATAACTTTCCGTGTATCGTTAAATATCGCTCATTAAATTACTTCAATTTACCTTAAACATACTATTACAAAAATAAGTTTCTCTTGCTTACATAGTCTCTCTTTACTTCCTAATAATTTATGAAATCTCTAATGCTTTCTAAAAAAATTTATACCAAATTTATAAGTATATTTCTTGTATAATAATCCATCGCTTTGTTCTTCAGCTAGAGCCAGTTATTTTTAAATGTTTCCCTATTTTAAATTATTGTAACTAGTAGCTGGCCTCGTGTACAGTCAATCTATCTCAAAATGTAAGTAAGTAAGTAAGTAAGTCTTTCCTCAAAAGAAATACTATTACGTTGAGCACTGAAGAATTGTTTTAGGCAATTTGGTCACTAAAATTTGTCCTTTAATTCACATATGCACAGTATCTGATGCACAAACATCCGCGATTTTGTTCCGCGTCTAGAACTTTACTCAAAATATCGTTTCTTTTTGGATTTATATGCTGTCGCAACTGGAATTTTATAAATCATAATTCACTGTAAAATTTTTGTTTCATCTATGATTAAATGTATATATAAAAATAGTAAAAAGTTTGTAGTCTATGTATATAGATAAAATTGCGGTTAAGTTTGCGCGAATTTTTGTCCTTTTATTTTCTATAATTATATCACCAGTCCATTAATTGAAGACACTTGTTATGTTTTAAAGAAACGTGATTACGTACGTACTTAAAAGTGCTTTAAGTTAATTGCGATTCGTTGTTTTGCCTTGAATAATTTATCCCCCATAATTAATGAGAGCATATCAAATATAATTTGCACGGTTTTATCCCAAAAATTCATCTTTTAGTTCACATATGCACAGTATCTGGTGCACAAATATCCGCGATTCTGTTCCGCGTCTAGAACTTTACTCAAAATATCGTTTCTTTTTGGATTTATATGCTGTCGCAACTGGAATTTTATAAATCATAATTCACTGTAAAATTATTGTTTCATCTATGATTAAATGTATATATAAAAATGGTAAAAAGTTTGTAGTCTATGTATATAGATATTTATATTATGAAAAGAATAAATTGCGGTTAAGTTTGCGCGAATTTTTGTCCTTTTATTTTCTATAATTATATCACCAGTCCATTAATTGAAGACACTGGTTGTGATTCAAAGAAACGTGATTACATACGTACTTAAAAGTGCTTTAAGTTAATTGCGATTCGTTGTTTTGCCTTGATTAATTTATCCCCCATAATTAATGAGAGCATATCAAATATAATTTGCACGGTTTTATCCCAAAAATTCATCTTTTAATTCACATATGCACAGTATATGGTGCACAAACATCCGCGATTTTGTTCCGCGTCTAGAACTTTACTCAAAATATCGTTTCTTTTTGTTTTTTTGATTTATATGCTGTCGCAGCTGAAATTTATAAATCACACTTCATCCCAGGTTAACTCCTCATACTTTGGCTGTAAAACTTATCTGCCTACCGAATGACTATAATTTAATTTTACGGAAAATCAAGTACAAACCAAACCAAAAGAATTTGATAATTCAATTTTGTTCACTTTTTTTTTCTTGTGACATTTGTCACGGTTTTTATCACCACTCATTACAAATTCACTTAGCAATTTTAATTTTGAAGCACCCAAAAAAAAGGTCCCATAATTTTTCGGGATTCTCATTCAACACTCAAATCAAATTTTCCTTCCAACCGAATCTTAATACAACTCTCAAAACTGAACTGCACTCAATCAAGACTCAAACTGCACCGACTAAAACTGTTCGCGTCAATCTCTTTGCTGCCAACACAGATCACGCACACCAACATACCCTCCAGCGGCTCCCGTATCACTTTCTGTCGTCAGAGTCTACACGCTCTTGGCTTACCGGTGCGATCTTTTCATCCGATGCCAGATGTTCAAATTTTCATTGCAAATCTGTTGCAATTTTGCTGCTTTGGCTTGGGATGAATTCTATTTTTAGCATTATTCTTGCAGCCGGGCCATTCTTGGCTGTAATTTTGCTTTCTTTTTACAGGCGGCTGAAGATTTTTGCATTTTGTCTCGTTAATTCTCCCGTTTATAGGCGGGGCTTGTGTGTGTCCTGTTAGGCGAACAGTTGCAATTTTCTATTAAAATGTAACTTTTGGCAAATTTTAAGAATTTTTATGTGCAAGAGTTGAGAGATTATATGGAGATGATTTAATTGAATTAGATCATTTTCTTCAGCTCTCCGCACACCTAATTTAATGTTTGAGGGGTTTTTGAGAAGGGAATTTTATGCTCTACCGAATGCCGATTATTATGCGCGTATGAAAAAAAAATTTCTCCCTTTTTCCAGGTATCCTTATTTTAGGTATTTTGCAGGTGTATCACGTGGGTATGCTCTTGGATTCGGCTATAGGAGCCGAATCTAATGCTCCGCAATCCAGGTAAATGTAGTGGGGTTCTGGGAATCCAAATTATGATGGCACCATGCTGGAGCAGGGGCCAGGGTTAGATGATGAGCGTAACCTCATTGGTCTAATCAAAGATAAGGGATTCGGCTCGCATAGCCGAATCCAAATTTCACCCAGTATATATATACCCTGTGCCCAATGGGACCTAAATTGACGTGGTGGTCAGATAATCCTGAACCACTGGATAACCTGTAAAGGCGACCATAACAGGGCAGCGTAGGCTGCTGAGCTAGCGAGGGCAGAGGAGGCTGAGAAAGGTCGCTCACACTAGATTACCTTGCTCAGCTAGCGAGAGTGAGCCTGAGCCCCTTGCGTGCTCCTAATGAGAGAGACGTAGGTGGCTCTAGGTACCCTCTCGTAGCTTTGCCAGGCGCCCAATGTGTGGCACGACCCATCCGCAGTCTCATGCTTTATCTGAGCTAGCCGGTCTTTAAGACTAAGCGTGTCCGATGGTGAAGCGGAAAGACGGCGAGAGCGGCGAGGCAGAGTCCGTTAAGGACGGCATCTCTTAGATGATGGTGAGCGGTCTCACAAAATAGTTCACCAGTCATTAAGACGGAAAAGCACTAAGGCCTGAAAGTAAAGGATGCAAAAGTCAGTGTTGAGGGGCCCATGGGCCAAGCCTAACCAGAAGGTCTCTTAAGGAGAGGTTAGGAGTGGAAGATTGTGTCGGGAGGACATCTACTGTTCCACTACGTGAACTAGGCCGCCGTAAAAATATCAATTGTGAGGTTCTCACATTCCACAATTCGAATCGCAGGATACCTTACGAGGGCAACGGAGTAACCAGTGGCTGCAATTTTTGAAAGAGAAAAAGAAAAACGTTACGTAAGGAAGACTTGAGAGGCATGAAACATGCATTGAGAGGAGACTTTACGCTGGTAAAATTTTTGCTGAGGGCTCGGTGCTATTTGTACAATACAGGGGTTATGGGAAGGATAATTGCTGGACAACCTGGTCGCTGATAACGGCTTTTCTGAAGACGCGGCTGGTTACACCTAATGAGGGAGTAGTCGTTGGAATCAGAGGCTGACCTCAGCGGCGATATCATCGAGACAAGCACGTCGTCCTAATGAGAGACGCATGAGTCCCAAGGATATCTCCGCGAGCAGCCGGATGTCTCCCCCCATGACTAGATTGAGGATCGCGATTCCTGCCGTGCAAACCGGACCTTGGTATGTGTATGTACCTTCCTCCTTCAGTTTACGTCACGCCGGCACCATGGTCCTAAGACTCAGTACTCGTGGACGTTTATCATCATTAAGAGAGGACACACACACTCCAGTATGGCTATCCTCGCGAATCTCTCCCATGTCATGTTGCAGCGCTTCAGGGCCGAATATCTTTCGCGTGGTAGGTTCCCAACAACTTCCCTTGTAGGTCTTCAAGCTCATAGAGAGCATTTCCCTTCCGCAATCGAACTCGGCACTTTATGAACTTTTTGTTTAGTTTAGCGCTGGCCTGTTTCGCGAAGCTGCTTTGGCTGAAGTTCCTGTGGTAGACTTCCTGTCCGACTTTGAAGCTTACAGGCTTAGAACGTGTATTATAGGTCCGTTCACCTTGCTCAAAAGCTCTGTCTAAATTTTTCCGGGCCTGTTCGCGAATCAAATTGAGCTTGTCGGAAGTATCTACGTCTATTGTTTCACTCAAAGCCTGTAGTCGTCTTAATAACGCGTACGCAGAACCATGCTCGACCATTTGCTGGCCAAACAAAACCTTATAAGGCGAGAAGCCAATTGCCTGGTGGACTGAACTCCGAAGGGAGCTTGCTATACAACTCAGCTTCTCATCCCATCTGTCATGCTCATCCTTAACGTAAGCTCTGATCGCAGCTAGGACGGATCTATTTACCCTTTCGGAAGCGTTTGCTTGTGGCGAGTGGCCTCGTTTCGTGCGAGGATACGGCCCTAATAGGTCCATGTACACTCGCTGCCATGGTCTTTCCGTCGTCGCTTGAGCTCCCATTGGTGGTCTTAAGATGGAATTTGGGGCTTTCGTCTCTTTGCAGGTGTCGCAGGCTAATACATATGCTCGTACATCAGCGGTCATCTTGGGCCAATACAGGTGTCGTCGTATTCGCTCTAATGTCTTACCTATTCCTCCATGTGAAGATTGCGGCGGATCATGCGCTCTCGCAATGACGTCTGGTACCAGGCTCCGTGGAATCCAAAGCTTCCAGGCTTCTTCTTCCTGAACTGGGTCACCAGTTCTGGGCTGCGTCCGAATATACACATAGCCGTCGCACAAAGTTAAGTCCGGCAGGGATGACTTATGCCTCTCGACTCGGTCCCGAACGTCCTGATATTCTTGAGAGTCGAAGTCTGGTGCATCTAGGTCAACCTGCGGGCGTTGTTCTCGTACTGTTGGTGGATCCACGGCTGCTATTTCTTCACAGTGTACGCGGGATAACGCGTCCGGTACTTCGTTCAGGCTGCCCTTACGGTGTTCTATGGTGAAGTCGAAGCCTTGAAGCTTTAGACTCCACCGGGCCAGGCGTCCATTGAGGTCCTTTTGGGACATCAGCCATTGCAGGCTCGCATGGTCCGTCACCATCTTAAATGGCATGAGTTCGACGTATGCCCTGAATTTTTCGATGCTGATCATCGCTGCCAAACATTCCAGCTCCGTAATGGTGTAATTGCGTTGGGCCGAATTCAATTTCTTGGACACATATGCAAGTGGTCGTTCGTGAAGTCAGGACTTACCAACTTGGTGAAGTCAGGACTTACCAACACTGGGGAAGAAGTAAGCTGCTTTTTGAGCTGTTCAAATGCGGACTGGGCTTCGCTGGTCCAGACAAATTTGCTGGACTTCTTCAGCGTATCCGTAATGGATGCTGGCAGGTCGGCGTAGTTCGGAATGAACTTCCTGTACCTGCGTGCCATGCGCAAAAATCGGCGCACTTGACGAACGGACTTAGAGGGAGGGTATTCGACGATGGCTGCGACATTTTCAGGGTCCGTCTTTATTCCTCCATTACCGATGATGTACCCTAAGTACCGCGCTTCCTTTAAACAGAACTTACTCTTCTCCACATTTATCGTAAGTCCAGCCTTCCTCAAACATTCCGCCACCTTAGCGAGGAGCGATAGGTGGGAGTCGAAGTCCTCCGTCAGCACCAACAGGTCATCGAGATACACCAACACCTGGTCTCGAAGATCGTAGGGGATGACCTTGTCCATCAGCCGGCACATTGTCTGGGGCGCGTTGCACAGTCCAAATGGCATCACCGTATAGTGATAGAGGGGGTGGCCGGGGACTGTGAAAGCTGTTTTTTCGCGCGATTGTTGGTCCAGTGGGATCTGCCAGAAAGCATCTTTAAGGTCAAGGCTGGTAATGTACCTTGATGGAGGAAGTCTACTAAGGATGCCATCTATATGCGGTAGTGGATAGGCATCCTTCTTGGTCACCGCATTGACCTTCCTCGCATCAAAGCACAGCCTGACCTTGCCTGGCTTCCGCACTAGGACCACGGGCGAACTCCACGGGCTCTGGCTTTCCTCTATCACGCCCAGTTGTTTCATTCGGTGAAGTTCGGCGTCCATCAGCTGTTGCACGGCTGGTGAGACCGGATAAAAACGCTGATTGATGGGTGCAGCGTCTCCTACGTCTATCAGGTGTTGGACTAACTCTTTCTTCCCGAGACCTAGCGTTGAGTACGACGGGAAGAGTTGCTTTACCTGTTGTAGACGAAGTTGGTCCGTTGTAGATAATGGATATTGGTTTGGGTCCAGGGGTTGAGACATGCCTGCTTTCGTTGATGGTTGAGACCATATTGTTGCTGCTGAAACGTTGCCAATACTATCAGATGCCAAATTGAAAATTATCCAAAAATCCACGCCGAGGTATAGTTCTTGAGTCAGGCTGGGCACGATGTACAGACGCACAGCCTTGGTATCACCCCGAAAAGTGATCTGCACGTCCGCGTGGCCCAGTACCTCGGGTGTCTCTCCGTTGGCTATCATGAGCTTCGTCCGATACTTGCTCCACGAAACTTGAGCTTTAGCCAACCTCTCCACTGCATCCTTACCCAAAACGCTGACGCTGGCTCCACTGTCCAGGAGACCAGAAAGAGTCTGCCCCAGCAATAACACCTCGGCATAAGGCCGGATGTCGTGAAGCGCAGTCACGAATGCTGAGGCTAACCTCTTCCTGTTCTCTCGAACCTTTTTCCAAAAGGCTCTCAGCCGCAAGGTTGAGCGCTTGGGTTTTCTTGGGAGGGTGGTGTCGTTTACGGGATCAGTTTCAGCAAATATTCTCTGTCTGGCTTCCTGATACTCTCTGAGCCGTTGGTGGTAGGGCTTCAGAGGTCGAGCAGTTGGTGTAGTCCGTTTTTCAATCGGGACGGCTGTGTGTCGCTGCAGCAACTGTATTGGCCCTGCCTTAGTCTCCCCTGACTGTGCATTGGGTGGTGTAGAACGTATAGGCACCAATGGTATTTGCATCTCAGAAGTGGTGCTGTTATCCGATGCGTCTATTAACTGGTCCATTAAGTTAGGCGGGCACACCCTTGACCTGCTCTCGTTGTCTTCTGTAGAAATGGTCAGCAGTGGCAATAAGTCCGATGAAGGTGTTATATCCGGTGTTGAGTTTACGGAAGTTATGTCTGGTCTAGTAGTGGTTATTCCTGTTGGGATGTAGGCGGCTGTTGAGGAGTCGCAAGCAGTGCTGGATTCGGCCGCGGTCCATTGTCCCTCTGCTCTACTGGCCTCCGATGGTATGCTGTCGGTCGAGGACTGATGTTGTTGCCCCCGACCCTCCTAAGGTTTTTCTGAACACAGACAGGGCACGTAGGCTTGACAACTCCTTTCCGTCCGCATCCATAACAGAAAAAACCCTGTGGCTCTCTATTGCAGTCTGTATAATAGTGTCCAGGCTGGTCACAGTTCCAGCATATTGGCGTCGGCCGTTGGGCCGGTTCGATGGCAGCTACATGTTATAGTAATATTCATCAACTCTCGACCGGTTGTACATGGATGGTAACGATGAACGAATGCGTGCTCTCGTGGTCTGCACTTCCATAACTAAAGCCCGAAGCTGCGCCACTGATGTTGTATGGTGCAAACAAATTTGTTCCTGTACGGAGGGTAGTAAGTTGGTGCGAACGTTTTCGACGAATTCCATCTCCGTCATGGGAGCACGCAGTTGGTTTCGCAAGTGCACCATGTCCTGGCAATAGGATGCAAAGAGCTCGTTGGGCCTCTGTCGTCGGTTCAACATCCTCCTTCGGATGTCAACGTCGCTTCTGTGTTCGCCCCAATCTGTCCTCAGGGCCAGCTTTACATGCTCCCATGGCGGGGATGGGTTCTGTCGTCGCACTGTCCAGAACCATCCGTTCACTCTTCCTCCCAGGAGGGTATGTAGATTATCGACGACAAGGTTGAGATCTCCGCCTAGCGTGGTTCTCGTCAGTGTCTCCACTCGGAATATGTCGGAATATCTTCTACGTCAAGTTTTGAGTTATCCCCATCATACATCAGTTGCCATCTTCTGATGGGACTTGCTGAGCGCCTTGGCCGGTTGTATCCATGGTGACTGTGTCGTTGCAGGTTAGGTGTTTCATACTGGTCTTGCTGGTAGTGCTGGTTGGACTGATATGGTGGAATATATTGATGTCTCTGCTGACTTGGCCGAACGGAGATGAAATCGGGTCCAGGTTGTCCCCTCATATTGTCGAGACTAGGCATGTCTCGAGAAGCGTTTTCCCAGGAGTTTGCTGCCGCTATACGTGGTTGTGGAGCCGGTGGGGACCGGTGCTGTTGAAGGCCTCTCGCCACTTCATCCCTAACGGCGTCGGCGATCTGTATCCTTATAGCTGCCAACAGCGCTTGTGCTGGCGGACCTGTCTAGCGGGACGTCCTCCGGAGGCAGCTCACCTGCAATAGTGGACTGCTCTCGGGATATGGGCCGCGTCCTTCCATGAGTCTCCTCTGGAGTCCGAGATGAAGCTGTTGTTGAGGCTGGTCTCGAACTTTGAGCTTGTGGCTCCGCTAGCCGTACCTCTTCAGGGGGTGACGTCGCTGGCCGTCGCGTAGCAGCTCTCGTATTATACCTACGAGGAATAGCGCCCGTACCGTCGTTCCGGTTATGCAGTTCCTGTCGGCAATTGGGACATACTTGGCTTGTTTTCTCCCACTGGCGTAGGTAGTGCTCGTGAAACTCGTGTCCACAGCTAGTCAGTATTGCGTTGCTTGTGGCTAGGTTGTCCATACAGACGGTACATAACTTCGGTGGGACCGCCGAAGCTCCAGGCGGGGAACGAGCTACCCACATTTTGCCACTAGGTAGAGGACCAGTGTTATCTTAATCTGCAATTGTCCTTGGAGTTCTCAGCAATCTCAAATTGAGACAAAGTTTCAACAACAAAATTCCGTCCAAAGATCTGGTATGAACACGAGCTGAGGTTTTGAAAAATTTCAAGTCCACAAAAATATGATAACAAAATGTCACGCCCAAATTTTGAGAAAAAAAAATTCTCAAGTCAAAAATATGACACCCAAAAAAAAACCCAGCCGAAGTTTTGAAAGAAAAATTCCGTTCCAAAATTCTGACACAAAGTAAGCGATCCAAAAATTAAAAAAAATCACGACAAAACCTGAAACACAAAAAAAACTCGAGCCAAAATTTTGGAGAAAATTCAAGTCCAAAAAAGTATAAAAAAAATTTGAGCCTAAGTTAAAAAAAAATCACAAGTTCAGAACTATCTGAGAAACAATTCGAGCCGAAGTAGAAATTTTGAGCCAAAGAAAAAATTTTGAGCCAAAGAAAAAAAATCACAAGTCCAAAAATATATTGCGAGGAAAAAAAATTTTGAGCAAAAGAAAAAATCACAAGTCAAAAATATACGCGAAAATAATTTTGAGCAAAAGTTCAAAAGAACCAATCCCAAATCTAAAACTATATGAGAAAATTTGATTCAACGTTAAAGTCCAAAATATATGCAAAAAATTTAATTTAGCCAAAGTTAAGAAAATCACAAGTCCAGAAATATATGCGAAAATTTGATTCAAAGTTAAAAATTCACAAGTCAAAAAAAAATTGTGAGAAAATAATTTCGAGCAAAAGTAGAAACACAATCCCAAGTCCAAAACTATATGAAAAAATTCGATTCAACGTTAGGAAAAATCACAAGTCCACAAATATATTGTGGAAACAATTGAGTCAAAGTTGAAAAAAAATCACAAATCCAAAAATAGATAAGAAAAATCTGAGCCAAAGTTAAAAATTTCAGCCAAAGTAAAAGAATCACAAGTCCAGAAATTCCGGAAAAATCAAATTACGACGAATCAGTATTAATCTCTCTCTCTCTCAACGACGATCCTCCCTCGCTGTTCTTAGGACGGCCACCCCACTGAGTGGTCCTCTCTCCTCAGCAAGTCTACAACGCCTGCCGGGGAACAAGGATGAGGACACCTGTCATTACCGTCTGAATGGAAGACACCAGGTCTCCGAGTCAGCTGGTTGGCTAGTAACAGCCAGCCATCGACCTTCTTCGGAGACGTGGTGCATTCCAGACATCAGGCGATGCAGTCGTGCCTCCTGAGGGAAAAGGAAGATAAGTAGGGAAGGATAAAATTTAACAATGAGAAAAAGAAAGAAAACGACTTAAAAAAAACGAAAGGAAAATTTTAAACAAAAAAGAAAAGTGTTTTTGTAAAAAGGGAAGGGAAGGAAACCCTAAGGGTGTCGGACAGAGCCTCTCCAAGACAGACAGCTGGCTATCGCCTGCTATTCCTGGAGAGTCTCTGCCGACGGGGTTGAGATGGTTAGGTCGTCGGGCAGACAGTAGGCTACGTAACAGCCTTGAGCCGCTGTTCCAGAGGACCTTGACCACTTTGAAAACTACTCTCGCGTGGGCTCAGGTTCCGAGTTCAGAGCTCTAGCTACTTATCAGCGAGCTTCGAGCCTGCACTTACTCGGAACCCTTAAGGCCAGCACGTTGGGCGCCATCTCTTGTTGCGAAGCTTGGCGCCAACGCCTTCATCCGGTCAACAGTCAGCTACGAGCCAACTGCTGCAATTCCAGGAGAAGCTGTTCGTTGGGCGCCATCTTCTGTTGCGCGCTGGGACCGACACTGCTGCTGGATGATTGCCCAAGGCAGGCTATGACTCTGGGTGACATCAACTGAAAGTCAGCTGATGTCAGCCAGGATCAAGGCCTCCGCCGGACATTCATCTGTCAGCAGATGTTTGGACAGAGATGGAGGATGGCATGCTGGTATCGCTAGCTTTGCGATAGAGAGGGGGGGTTCAAAAGGGATGTCATCTCCGCCCGCGGTCGCGCAACAAAAGCACATGAATCATGCCGAGGGATACAGGATAGGTGGGACGAGACGAGAAAGAAAAAGGCTTGACGAAAAAGGGAAGAAAACGAAAGGAAAGAAAAAAAAGAAAGAAAAGAAAAAAAAGAAAAAAAAACCCGCGAAGATTCTAAAAAAAAAATGACGGAAATTTGAAATTTGTAAAAAGAAAAAAAAAATAGAAAGGATTTTAAGTTCAAAAACAGAAACAAAAAAAAGGAACAGAACAGGAGGAAGAGGATACGAGCAGGCGTTGCTCGACTTACCGGATATCGTTGGGGGAGTCTGGTGTCCTGACTCCCCTTACCTGGCCCATGCCCCAACCACCCTTGCATCTAGGGTGCCGATTTCATCTAGATGCCCTTTACATCCTGAAAAGAGAGAGGGTCACTCACCTCATCGTGAGGACCCCGCCCACCGACGCAACGATGATGCAACCGCCCTAGGAAGGACGACGAGAAGAGAGAGAGGAAGGAAAAGAAGTTTATCTACAGCCCATATAAAAATTTATTTAAAAATATTTTTTTTTTTTTTTAAAAGAGTTACCCCCTCCGTAGGAGGGCACACGACCGTCTAGCCGAAGGCTAGGGCCTATTTACCCCTTTGCAATAGGGCTCGGACGGAAACATATGAAAGCAAAAAAAAAGAACTATGCTATGACAATTTTTTTTTTTTGTACTTAAGATTTAATACTACTGAAAGAACCCTAAATCTATCCTGACTACTTTAACCGACTAACTCAATTTAATTTTCCCCCATGAAAGAAATTGCGCATTTCCCAGCTGATGAGAAAGCGAATTCAAATTTAATTTCCTTCGAGTCGGAATTGTTTAAAAATTTTATATTTTTTTCTTTTCCTTTTTTTTCTGCTAATTTCTTCTTTATTATCCAAGTGATCCGAAAAAAAATGAAAAAATTAAAACATAACTATATTTGTACTATGTCGGGAGCATAACGTCTGCTAAAAGTCTTACTGTGTGTACAATATTTGCGGGGTTTACAAATGCTCAGATTACTAATCGATCTTACTTGATTCCTGTTGTAAGTATTCATAACTTTCCGTGTATCGTTAAATATCGCTCATTAAATTACTTCAATTTACCTTAAACATACTATTACAAAAATAAGTTTCTCTTGCTTACATAGTCTCTCTTTACTTCCTAATAATTTATGAAATCTCTAATGCTTTCTAAAAAAATTTATACCAAATTTATAAGTATATTTCTTGTATAATAATCCATCGCCTTGTTCTTCAGCTAGAGCCAGTTATTTTTAAATGTTTCCCTATTTTAAATTATTGTAACTAGTAGCTGGCCTCGTGTACAGTCAATCTATCTCAAAATGTAAGCATACGCCTCGTCGCTGTAACTAACTAAATCTGTTTGTTCCTTGGGTCTTTGGGTCTTTCCTCAAAAGAAATACTATTACGTTGAGCACTGCAGATTTGTTTTAGGCAATTTGGTCACTAAAATTTGTCCTTTAATTCACATATGCACAGTATCTGATGCACAAACATCCGCGATTCTGTTCCGCGTCTAGAACTTTACTCAAAATATCGTTTCTTTTTGGATTTATATGCTGTCGCAACTGGAATTTTATAAATCATAATTCACTGTAAAATTTTTGTTTCATCTATGATTAAATGTATATATAAAAATGGTAAAAAGTTTGTAGTCTATGTATATAGATAAAATTGCGGTTAAGTTTGCGCGAATTTTTGTCCTTTTATTTTCTATAATTATATCACCAGTCCATTAATTCAAACGTGATTACGTACGTACTTAAAAGTGCTTTAAGTTAATTGCGATTCGTTGTTTTGCCTTGAATAATTTATCCCCCATAATTAATGAGAGCGTATCAAATACAATTTGCACGGTTTTATCCCAAAAATTCAACTTTTAATTCACATATGCACAGTATCTGATGCACAAACATCCGCGATTCTGTTCCGCGTCCAGAACTTTACTCATAATATCGTTTCTTTTTGGATTTATATGCTGTCGCAACTGGAATTTTATAAATCATAATTCACTGTAAAATTATTGTTTCATTTATGATTAAATGTATATATAAAAATGGTAAAAAGTTTTTAGTCTATGTATATAGATATTTATATTATGAAAAGAATAAATTGCGGTTAAGTTTGCGCGAATTGTTGTCCTTTTATTTTCTATAATTATATCACCAGTCCATTAATTGAAGACACTTGTTATGTTTTAAAGAAACGTGATTACGTACGTACTTAAAAGTGCTTTAAGTTAATTGCGATTCGTTGTTTTGCCTTGAATAATTTATCCCCCATAATTAATGAGAGCGTATCAAATACAATCTGCACGGTTTTATCCCAAAAATTCAACTTTTAATTCACATATGCACAGTATCTGATGCACAAACATCCGCGATTCTGTTCCGCGTCCAGAACTTTACTCATAATATCGTTTCTTTTTGTTTTTTTGATTTATATGCTGTCGCAGCTGAAATTTATAAATCACACTTCATCCCAGGTTAACTCCTCATACCTTGGCTGTAAAACTTATCTGCCTACCGAATGACTATAATTTAATTTTACGGAAAATCAAGTACAAACCAAACCAAAAGAATTTGATAATTCAATTTTGTTCACTTTTTTTTTCTTCTGACATTTGTCACGGTTTTTATCACCACTCATTACAAATTCACTTAGCAATTTTAATTTTGAAGCACCCAAAAAAAAGGTCCCATAATTTTTCGGGATTCTCATTCAACACTCAAATCAAATTTTCCTTCCAACCGAATCTTAATACAACTCTCAAAACTGAACTGCACTCAATCAAGACTCAAACTGCACCGACTAAAACTGTTCGCGTCAATCTCTTTGCTGCCAACACAGATCACGCACACCAACATACCCTCCAGCGGCTCCCGTATCACTTTCTGTCGTCAGAGTCTACACGCTCTTGGCTTACCGGTGCGATCTTTTCATCCGATGCCAGATGTTCAAATTTTCATTGCAAATCTGTTGCAATTTTGCTGCTTTGGCTTGGGATGAATTCTATTTTTAGCATTATTCTTGCAGCCGGGCCATTCTTGGCTGTAATTTTGCTTTCTTTTTACAGGCGGCTGAAGATTTTTGCATTTTGTCTCGTTAATTCTCCCGTTTATAGGCGGGGCTTGTGTGTGTCCTGTTAGGCGAACAGTTGCAATTTTCTATTAAAATGTAACTTTTGGCAAATTTTAAGAATTTTTATGTGCAAGAGTTGAGAGATTATATGGAGATGATTTAATTGAATTAGATCATTTTCTTCAGCTCTCCGCACACCTAATTTAATGTTTGAGGGGTTTTTGAGAAGGGAATTTTATGCTCTACCGAATGCCGATTATTATGCGCGTATGAAAAAAAAATTTCTCCCTTTTTCCAGGTATCCTTATTTTAGGTATTTTGCAGGTGTATCACGTGGGTATGCTCTTGGATTCGGCTATAGGAGCCGAATCTAATGCTCCGCAATCCAGGTAAATGTAGTGGGGTTCTGGGAATCCAAATTATGATGGCACCATGCTGGAGCAGGGGCCAGGGTTGGATGATGAGCGTAACCTCATTGGTCTAATCAAAGATAAGGGATTCGGCTCGCATAGCCGAATCCAAATTTCACCCAGTATATATATACCCTGTGCCCAATGGAACCTAAATTGACGTGGTGGTCAGATAATCCTGAACCACTGCATAACCTGTAAAGGCGACCATAACAAGAGAAACAGAAACTTGAAGGAGGAACAACCGGTCTGGTGTCATCAGTTGTTCCTAGCCGCACTGAACTGTCTTGAGAAATACTCAACAAGAAAGTCTACCCCCTAGGCTGACAGTTCAGGCTACAACCCACTCCATTCCTACACCTGGCTAGGGTGAAGGCCCAACCTGTAAATAAAGCTGAAAAAAAAAATTTTTCTTAAATCAAATCAAAATACAGAAGAGAACATGGTGAAGATGAGGGAAAAGGGAGGAGGGAAGGACACTAGAACGGATGAGAAGCCTTCTGGGATTTCCTGAAACAAAGTCTATTAATTCATATTCACAAGATTATATTCAAATACATATATATATAAATTAGATAATTAGCACACGTTACTAAACGTAAAGGTATAAATTCCTAAGTTATGCCATTTCGCTTCTTCATTTCAACCAAATCTATAGCCTATATAACTTAGTCTACTTCGTTATCATCCTCTAGAAATATAACTACTTACACTCTTAAATCTTATTTAGTTTATTTTTATTTTTCTCGTCGTCTTTGGACTTCCCGATAATCGTCGCATGTATCTAGCTAGATTCATGAAGGCACGCGCGAGATACTAGCGAGCACAATTAGGCAAGAGTTAGATACTCAAGATAGGATAACCAAAAAAAATAAGCACAATCCAAAGTATGCTCTTTCAAATTGAAAATTTTTTTTTTCTTGTTACTTAATGAATTTTAATAATTTAATTAAAGGTTACGTTATATTTTCTAGATTTTCTACAATAAAAAAAAAAGCTCCATAACTAAGCTTCCCGTTGGAAGTCTTGCGCTAAATAATGAATTTATTGCTACCGTTTCATTCCCGAAACAATTTTGTTGAAAAAAAAAATTTAACAGCAATATGTGTAGGTGTTTTCCTTTTAGTTATATTAAATTTCATTTTGGGAAAAATAAATAATTTATAAAACATCTATTTACCTAAACTAGAAATAGAAAAGTTATAATGTGTGCGCGAAATGTAGCAACGTGAAGTTGCCGCGAGATGTCCAAGTGGCACGCGCTAGCTGGCAGCACGTCCTAGCTCGTCGGTTTGGGATCAGGGTCCTTGGACATCTTATCACACATTGCAAACATAAGTTCGCGTGCCTGTGGCGAGAGAAGGTTGTGGACTCCTTCTCTCAGGTCTGCCACAAAGGATAAAAATAAACAAGAACAGATGAAAGGAAGAACAACAGGTCTGGTGTCACCTGCTGTTCCTAGCCGTACTGAACCATCTTGAAAAGCAAACGCAAGAAAAATTAACCCCCATTACGCGATGGTTCAGTCACTAACCGACTCCATCCCTGTACCTGGCTAGGGTACAGGCCCAACCTATAAGTAGTGCTGAAAACAAAAGAAATTAATTTAAACAAACCTTAAAGAAAAACATGTGGAAAGAGGAAGAAGGGATGTGGGAGGGAACAAGAGGAGGAAGAAGCTGCTTAGGGTTTCCTGTAAATTAAACTAGAATACCATCTTATTTGAGTACGCGTTAATTTCTATATTCATATAAATTCAATTCGAACAAACCTAAAAAGAATACATATGTAATTTAATAAACCTGTCTGACAATAAAGCTAATTTCAACCGAATTTCTTACTAAATATCCTTAATTAATCAAGAGTCACAAAGATCTATCTTATGAACTACATCATAATTCATGTCTTAACCTCAATATAAATCGAACCAGTCCGTCACAGTGAAGTTCAAATCAAGAAATCGGACCGTATGCCAGCTGAATGCTAATAGGTTACGAAACGAAAAAAAAATGAAACTGCTACAACTGAATGTACTAACCCAACCGATTCATATCATCCTAGCTAGTTAACTCTAACTTTTTTTTCTTTCAATAAAACGAATTACGGGAACTAATCCTATGGAGACTACTTGTCTGTAAGTCATATCACCTTTTTCTTTTTAAATAATAAGTAATATAAAAAAAAACCAAGCAAATTAAATTTTTAAACCTTTATGAGCCATGGTAATAAAGCAATACTTGTTATTAGTAATTTCTTTCTTCACTTCGGACAAAACAAAAAAAAATTTCTGAAGATAGTTACCCCAGGGATAGATTGTGCACAATATATACCCAGGATAGTTACTCTGGTCTAAAATAAAATCCAAAAAGAACAAGAAAGATTTAAAAAAAAAGGTTCACACTCGCTATCTTCGACAGTCTGACTTTCTGTTAATATTAATACCTATGAAATTGTCTGTCCCTCTGTGAGTAAAAAGAAAAATTGACAGTGTCCAATGTATAATGCAAGCTTGGAATTGACAATTTAAAACAATATTTCCTGCATAATTGCTCGGTATCGATGTGTCTACACTCTTGTATGCATGGATCGATTTCATCTATTACTAGTCAGTACTAGTCCCTGGGTAGTCTATGCCTTAATCATTGTAGTACTTCGTTCGAGTTGAGCTAACTAAACAATACCTTAATTCACGCTACTTTCCTCAAAAATTGACAAGAAAGACATTATCGTTATGTGCTGCAGGCTGATTACATTTAATTAAACTGCTTAAATAAGGAATGAGAGCTTCTGTCAGAGAAAAGTGCCTTATTACAATAAATGTTTACATTTAATTAACACATCTATATTCACAAGGGATTTGACCTGACACCTGTGAACGAAGTCCTAGTAGAAAAGCTACCCCATGTAAAATGAATAATGAAATATTGATTATACAGTGCAGCGCTATTACATATTTTTGTTTGTTTCCCTTTTCTTCCTTTTGAACTGAAATTTCTAATTCACACCTGCTTTATGATTTTATGTTTTCCTTTGTATGTCTTTCTATTAACAATATTTTCACTATACACTTTGCTACTGCTTGGACAATTGCAGTATACTAAATTCTGATAGTAGATTTAGGGTGAAAACGCAAAAAAAAATAATCGTGACGCTAATAGCTTCTTGTCCTAAATGACTAAATACGTTTATCATAACGTTAATAGTACGTTTTTATCTTCCTTTTCTATAAAGTGGTTTAGTTGATTTTCACCGCCTGCTTCTGATGATGTCCGCCAAATTATGTCTTCTTCTTTACACCAGAAGCGGTGGCGGAAATCATTTCGGATTTGTAAGGTTATTGAAAAGTAGGGAAGGTGTTCTGTTATGACAACTCCTAGATGGCGCTGCATAAATTCCAATTACCCGAAAAGTCTCACATTACAACACAGGTCTTTCTCTCAAGGCCTGTAGCTCTAGCGATCCGATGAGAGAGGAGCTGAAGAGAGTGAGACAAGATCTACCCGGACTCAATGAGGGCACAAGATCATCCCAGGATCTGGCGCTGGCACGTTGCCGTGGCAGTTCCCGGTATCACTTCGTTCCCTAATGAGAGGAAGAAGGATAGCCGGTCAGTCCCACCTCAAACAGAGAATCAGATCTTCCCCCTCCAAGCTCTAATGAGAAGCTGGAGAGTTCAGATCCTCCTCACTGCCTGATTAAAACAACGTGTGGCACGACCACGACCCTGAAAGTAAGTCTCATGCTCTACCGACTGAGCCGGGAATTCCTGTCTAGGACGCGGACGGACGGACTAACAATAAAATTCGGACGGACGGACGATTAAAATGGAATTGTATAAAATTTTCAAGACTTTTACTGCCGGATGTCTTTGGCGTGAAAAGTTCCGATGGACTTGCCTTGCATATCCTCCAATTGATATAGGCTCAGCCCAACACGCTTGACAATTCTGGCTTTGTTGAATTTGTTGGCTAGCTTCGCACTGATGCCTTTCTGCATGTCGCTCTGAATAAAGGACCTACAGTACACTTCCTGACCGGGAGTGTATGTAACGTCATGACAGCGAGTATTATAAGCTTTTTCGTGCTTTTCGTGCGAGCTTTGGAGGTGGTCGGAAATGCGAGAGCGAATCAGTTTAAGGCGGTCTTTTACCGGCAATACAGCCACGTCACCAGACTTCAGCTGATCAAGTTGTCTCAGGATAGGGTAGGCTGAACCATGCTGCACCATGTGACGACCAAAGAGAGCATAATATGGGCTGACGCCCGTGGATTGGTGTACTGAAGAGCGAAGAGCACTTCCAATGGCAGGAAGGTGTAGGCCCCATGAACTATGATCGTCTTGTAGATAGGCACGAATAGCAGACAGAATGGATCTGTTGACTCATTCCGAAGCATTAGGGTGCGGAGAATATTTAGCAGTCTTGACGTGTTTTATACCGTATTCGTTCAGCAACTTCTGGAAGGTATTGGAGACGAACTGTCTGCCATTGTCAGAGAAAATGGTTTCAGGGACTCCGAAGACAGACAGGACATCTTTCTCCAAGAAGGCACTGACTAGATCTGCTCGTTCAGCACGCATGGGCTTGATAAGGACGACTTGGTAAAGCCATCTAATACTACGAAGATAACGGAATTTCCGCGTTTAGTGCGGGGATAAGGTCCGAGGAAGTCAATATACAGAAATTGAAATGGACGTTGTGCTTCCATAGGCTTGCCCATGGGTGGTCGCAGTATAGTGTTCGGCGCTTTTGTCTCTTTGCAAACTTGACAACTAGTTACGTATGCACGTACATGTGTTACCATGCAGGGCCAGTAATATTTTTCGCGGAGTCTGGATAGAGTTTTGTGAAAGCCTCCATGCGCTGACTGAGGTGACTCATGAGCCTCCCGGATCAAACCTTCCACCAGACCCGATGGGATCCAAAGCTTCCAGGCTAAGTCCTCCTGTATTGAGTCACCGCTTCGGGGCTGAGTCCTCTTATATACGTACCCGTCCGAGACACAGAGATCAGGGAGTTGTGTTGGGTTAGCAAGCACAGCCGATTTCAACTGCTCATACTCTTCCATGGAGAAGTATGGCGAGTTTAAGTCTACGTCAACTGCACTTACTTTCAACTCCTCTGCCGTTTCAGTGTGTGCTCGGGACAAAGTGTCAGGGACCACATTCTGCGAACCCTTGCGATGCTCTATCTGGAAGTCAAAAGCCTGCAGCTTTAAACTCCATCGAGCCAATCGTCCAGAGAGATCCGAGTGACTCATCAGCCACTTCAGACTAGCATGATCCGTAATGATGGTAAATGGATGTCCTTCAACGTAAGATCTGAATTTTTTCACACTCAGCACAGCCGAGTAGCATTCCAGTTCTGTAATGCTATAATTACGCTGTGCCGAATTTAACTTCTTTGACATGTACGCTATAGGTCTTTCAGCGCCTGACTCATCAATTTGAAAAAGTACACTGCCTACACCCGAGGTGCTGGCATCACACTGGATATAAAATTTCTTGGAGAATTCAGGTGTTGTGAGAATCGGTGCGCTACACATGGCCTGTTTAAGATTTTGAAAAGCCTGCTGCGCTTCATCTGTCCATGAGAAGCTATTGCTCTTCTTTAAGCAGTCCGTGATAGGAGCTGCTAGGGTTGCATAATTGGGGATGAATCTCTGATACCAACCCGTCATTCCGAGAAATCTGCGGATTTGTTTAGCAGAGCGGGGTATAGGGAAATCCGCCACCGCTGCTACTTTCTCGGGGTCGGTTTTCAGAGTTCCATCTCCAATCATGAAACCCAAGTAGCGGACTTGCTTGACGCAAAAGCGGCTTTTCTCGACGTTAATCGTCAATTTGGCAATACGCAGGCAATCAGCTACTTCTCGTAATACATTCAGGTGGAAATTAAAGTCAGGTGATACGACGAGCAAATCGTCCAGGTATACAAAAACGTGTTCGCGTAGGGATGATTTTGTCCATTAGTCGACACATGCGCTGTGGGGCATTACACAACCCAAAAGGCATAACGGTGTATTGATATAATGGCCGGCCGGGCACTGTCTTCTCCCTTGACTGCTTTTCTAAGGGAATTTGCCAAAAAGCGTCCTTCAAGTCGATAGACGAAATGAAGTGGGTGTCCTGCAGTCGTCCAAGCAATCCGTCGATGTGTGGCAAGGGGTAGGCGTCCTTTCTAGTGACTGAGTTCACCTTGCGAGAGTCCAAACAGAGCCTGACCTTCCCAGGTTTACGTACCAGTACGACTGGGGAATTCCAGGGACTGTTGGACTCTTCAATTACCCCCAACTCCAACATACGGTCGAGTTCGTCGTACATCAGCTTTTGGATAGCTGGAGAAATAGGATAGTGCTTCTGTTTTATTGGCAAGGCATCGCCGGTATCAATAACATGCTCTTCTAGGTGGGTCTTTCCCAAACCTAGAGCTGTAAATGAAGGGAATTGTGCAATGACTGTGTCTAGTTTGGTTTTGTCTGTGTTATTCAGGGAGTGAAAGTTCGTCTCAACCGGAGGAGAAGGCTGTACATCGAGAGAGGAGATGATGGTTGGTGCCAATTGAAATGCTCGCCAAAAGTCAACGCCTAGATATAATTGTTGGCTTAGGCCAGGAACAACGAACAAAGTAAGAGTTTTGGTCTGTCCGTGATAGGTTATAGCAGTTCTGACTGTGCCGGGGACGGACTGGCTAGTACCGTCGGCGGTACGGACTGAGGCTGACAATGCGGAGAATTTTAAGCCTGAGCGCTGGACAAACTCTAGGGCTCCTTGTCCTAAACAACTCACGCTGGCACCGCTGTCGAGCAAGCCGAGGATGGATTCATTGCCTATTTCAACTCTTACATAAGGACGACCATCATCTTGACTGGTGATGACCGTTGAGACTAAAGACTGTCGAGTCCTCTTCAATGCGCGTTTTCTCTCTCTGAATCTCTTCCATCTACGTCTTTTCCGATTGAGAGGAAGCCTCACTTCCTCAGCAAAGATACCAGCTCTCACGAGGTCATAATTAAGTTGTCTCTCATGCAAGGACATTCCTCGCATGAGGCAAAAGGGATCTGTCTGGGTACCGCATTCTCGATGCGTTGGATCAGTCTGTGTTAATTGTGTTTTAGCAGGGGGAATCAGGGGGTTGTCGAAGTCGCCTTGCTGATCATTATCTTCGGCGAGTGGGGTCCCCTGTTTCGACCACTCGCCCTGGCGTTTTCCGGGTTACACCTGGAGCACTTCGGTGACACTACTCCTGGTTGACCACAGGTGTAGCAAAAGAGTCTCCTGGTCTCACTCGGACAGGAATGAAACGAGTGTCCCGCTACGCCACAGTTCCAACAAGTCATGCGACCGGCAGCTTCAATGGTGCGCCTCACTTCTTCCACTCCATGATGACGACTGGGGTGAGAAGTGCAGGTGCAAGTTTCACTATCAGAGTGGAAGGAGCGTCCCGCAACGCCACAGTTCCTACAAGCCACACGACTTGCCGCGTCTGGGGTGCGCCTCACTTCTTCCATTCCCATCCCAGGGAAGACAGAGGGATTCTCAGCCTCCTGGGCTATGTCAAAATTAAGTTCGTGTACGTCCGATCTGGTTGAGCGTTTATATAATTCGCGCCTTTGCAGCCAGCGTTCAGCCATACGGCATAAGTTTTGCAGTTGATCCATGGATCCTACTGTGGCCGTAGAAAACTGCTGACCGATACGAGGATGCAGATTGTCCCTGACAATCTGGACTAGATCGATTTCTGGTGGTGGTGTCCTCACGTGTCCTACAATCGACCGGGCTTTGCGGAGGTAGCTGTCGCAGCTCTCCGAACTCTGGCGGAGTTCCATCAGAGTTCGCATCAGGTCTTAGTCCGTTTCGGCAGAGCCGAACTCTTGTCTGATGCGATCTCTGAATAGTACCCAGTCAAAGTCCGGGGAGGCGCGACAGAAATGGTTCCATAACCATTGTTCATCCTCATCCTTTAATAGGACATGTATATTGGAACAGAGCTCGTCTTCTGACACACGGGTACTGTAAGCTAGTCGCTCGATGCGAAACAAAAAGTCTTCAACGGTAAAGGACGGGCTTCGACCAGAGAATTGAATTCCCCAGGACGCCATGATGGAAGGGCGTCGTGGCTGATAAGCAATAGCTCTAGTACCGGACCTCTGTCTAGCTTGGGGTGGTTGTGGAGGGTCGCACTCGAAAGCTGAGGGCTGCACTGTACTCCTGGAAGGGGAAGGTCGTAGCACGAAATCAGGTTCGATGTCAGCAAAAAAAAATCAAAAAAAATCGCAGCACAAAATCAAGTTTGAGCACGGCAAACAAAAGAAATCAAAAGAAAAGGTAACCGCTCAAACTCAAGGTTGCAGGTAGAAAAAAAAAGGAAATCAGTGAGAAAAAAAAAAAAAAAACGACAAAAAAAATGTTAGGGCTAATATAAATCAAAAAAAATACTAATACAAATGTAAGAATAAAATTCAAAACAAAAAAAAATAAGCAAAACTGCATTAAAGCTAAATCAGCCAACAATCAGAAATAAAAAAATTAATTTGAAAAAATCAGAAAAAATGTTCAACACATCCAAGAAAATAAAAGAAAATATTTTTGAAAAGGAAATTAAAAAAAATCAACCAAAATAATTTCAGGTCCCTCAGAAGCTTCTTCTCCATCCTGCAAGGGATGGGAAAGGGTATGAGGTATGAGGAAAGGAATGAAAAACAAACACAAAAGACAAAATTCAAAAACAAGAATCAAAGATAATCAAGGAAAGAAAAGGGGTTTATCTAATAAAAATTACTACAAGTATTCACCAGAAATAAAAATTTTGAAAACGGGAAGAAAAAAAATCAAAAATATTTTGGAGTGTGAGAACTCAAAAAGTTCCCAAAACCCACAACATCTGTTCTGCCTGTGGAACTAGGAATCACCCCTGAACTTAGACGAACTCAACGAGCAAGTTCACGGTCCTACCGAGACGGCATCGGGGCTGTACAAGCGTAGACGACCAAGTGAAGAGTCACGCCGGCTACTGCCTAAGTCGGGGGTTCGTCAGACTCACCAGCTCCCTACGACATGAGACAATAATGATCCCGGAGATAAGGCATGTCAGTGCAACATCGAACATCGCTAAAGACATACGCACTGATCCCGAGCATCAGTCCTCCCATGTCGAGGACAGAGCAGAGTTGGCTAAAGTGTGTCCCTATTGCTAAAAACTGACATGTCTATGGACACTCTTAGACATGACAGGAAAGAGGCACTAGACCTCGAAGGTGCTTTAAAAGAAAAGGGGGAAGAGACAACAGCCGTTCAGGCCAACATCGCCTAAGTCCGAGAAGGACTAGCGGATCAGCCTAAGCTGACATGCCATCTCTTTTGAGGCACGAAGCGCATCAGAAGATGCTGATGTGTCTTCCCTAGGGAAGACGTGCTTCACGTTGGGCGCCATGTTATATAATGTGTGCGCGAAATGTAGCAACGTGAAGTTGCCGCGAGATGTCCAAGTGGCACGCGCTAGCTGGCAGCACGTCCTAGCTCGTCGGTTTGGGATCAGGGTCCTTGGACATCTTATCACACATTGCAAACAGAAGTTCGCGTGCCTGTGGCGAGAGAAGGTTGTGGACTCCTTCTCTCAGGTCTGCCACAAAGGATAAAAATAAACAAGAACAGATGAAAGGAAGAACAACAGGTCTGGTGTCACCTGCTGTTCCTAGCCGTACTGAACCATCTTGAAAAGCAAACGCAAGAAAAATTAACCCCCATTACGCGATGGTTCAGTCACTAACCGACTCCATCCCTGTACCTGGCTAGGGTACAGGCCCAACCTATAAGTAGTGCTGAAAACAAAAGAAATTAATTTAAACAAACCTTAAAGAAAAACATGTGGAAAGAGGAAGAAGGGATGTGGGAGGGAACAAGAGGAGGAAGAAGCTGCTTAGGGTTTCCTGTAAATTAAACTAGAATACCATCTTATTTGAGTACGCGTTAATTTCTATATTCATATAAATTCAATTCGAACAAACCTAAAAAGAATACATATGTAATTTAATAAACCTGTCTGACAATAAAGCTAATTTCAACCGAATTTCTTACTAAATATCCTTAATTAATCAAGAGTCACAAAGATCTATCTTATGAACTACATCATAATTCATGTCTTAACCTCAATATAAATCGAACCAGTCCGTCACAGTGAAGTTCAAATCAAGAAATCGGACCGTATGCCAGCTGAATGCTAATAGGTTACGAAACGAAAAAAAAATGAAACTGCTACAACTGAATGTACTAACCCAACCGATTCATATCATCCTAGCTAGTTAACTCTAACTTTTTTTTCTTTCAATAAAACGAATTACGGGAACTAATCCTATGGAGACTACTTGTCTGTAAGTCATATCACCTTTTTCTTTTTAAATAATAAGTAATATAAAAAAAAACCAAGCAAATTAAATTTTTAAACCTTTATGAGCCATGGTAATAAAGCAATACTTGTTATTAGTAATTTCTTTCTTCACTTCGGACAAAACAAAAAAAAATTTCTGAAGATAGTTACCCCAGGGATAGATTGTGCACAATATATACCCAGGATAGTTACTCTGGTCTAAAATAAAATCCAAAAAGAACAAGAAAGATTTAAAAAAAAAGGTTCACACTCGCTATCTTCGACAGTCTGACTTTCTGTTAATATTAATACCTATGAAATTGTCTGTCCCTCTGTGAGTAAAAAGAAAAATTGACAGTGTCCAATGTATAATGCAAGCTTGGAATTGACAATTTAAAACAATATTTCCTGCATAATTGCTCGGTATCGATGTGTCTACACTCTTGTATGCATGGATCGATTTCATCTATTACTAGTCAGTACTAGTCCCTGGGTAGTCTATGCCTTAATCATTGTAGTACTTCGTTCGAGTTGAGCTAACTAAACAATACCTTAATTCACGCTACTTTCCTCAAAAATTGACAAGAAAGACATTATCGTTATGTGCTGCGGGCTGATTACATTTAATTAAACTGCTTAAATAAGGAATGAGAGCTTCTGTCAGAGAAAAGTGCCTTATTACAATAAATGTTTACATTTAATTAACACATCTATATTCACAAGGGATTTGACCTGACACCTGTGAACGAAGTCCTAGTAGAAAAGCTACCCCATGTAAAATGAATAATGAAATATTGATTATACAGTGCAGCGCTATTACATATTTTTGTTTGTTTCCCTTTTCTTCCTTTTGAACTGAAATTTCTAATTCACACCTGCTTTATGATTTTATGTTTTCCTTTGTATGTCTTTCTATTAACAATATTTTCACTATACACTTTGCTACTGCTTGGACAATTGCAGTATACTAAATTCTGATAGTAGATTTAGGGTGAAAACGCAAAAAAAAATAATCGTGACGCTAATAGTTTCTTGTCCTAAATGACTAAATACGTTTATCATAACGTTGATAGTACGTTTTTATCTTCCTTTTCTATAAAGTGGTTTAGTTGTAGTCCAGAGCTCCTCATCGCTTTGGATGTGGTCTGCTATCTCCCACAAGGCTCCATGTTTCTTATGGTTGAGACTAAGAGGATTATCTAATTACTTACTCATTTTGTTCTGAGTGAAACTCTCTGGAGGTTATCCGTAATATGCAGGTCTGCTATCCCAGGTGGTGAAGAGAAAAAGATATGGCTTGGATGTCACAACTGGCCTATTTTCTGTCCTCCAGAAGCGGTTGCAAAGTGGCACCTTAATAGCTACACATAAAAAGGAACACATAGCTCACAACATTTTTGGGTTATAAGGCAAACAAGTTACCAATTATTAACATCGAGATGTCAGGCAGGTATGGTGATTTTCCCACGTATCTTTGTTGCTTGCGGCTATACGAGTCTGTTAGCATGGGGCAGACAGCTCGCGGTATTGAGTATGAATTTTTTGGTTGCTGGCCTGTAGCACTAAAAACTCGACATGCACAAGAGGCTATGCCTGCCTGATAAAATTTTATTTTGCCACTTAGTCTCGCTACCAATATGCCGGACTCCTTTATTTTTTCCAAGTACTGTGGGATGAATTAGATTAAACGGGTTTATCCGGGCCTAAATTCCACAGATAAATTCGGAATTTGAATTTTAGAAAATGAAACTAACCTTAGTTGATTTTCACCGCCTGCTTCTGATGATGTCCGCCAAATTATGTCTTCTTCTTTACACCAGAAGCGGTGGCGGAAATCATTTCGGATTTGTAAGGTTATTGAAAAGTAGGGAAGGTGTTCTGTTATGACAACTCCTAGATGGCGCTGCATAAATTCCAATTACCCGAAAAGTCTCACATTACAAAGTACTTAAATTATTTTAACATTCAGAACATAATTTCAAATTGTATTTTTTTAAAATGCGAGGATATTTAGCAGTTTAATTTAATTAATTTTTAATTTTTTTAATTTACAATCAATTCTCTTTTAGTCTTCTAAACAATTGTTTTTTTTTTCTTGTTTGCTATAATTTATTTTGCGTATCTTTTAACGATTTGTCACTATTGTGCATTAAATATATGATTCGAGATTAATTTGGAAAAGTCAAGTTCTGGTGAAAATGACTAAAGAAAATTCTTAGCGAACGCATATGCATGAGTAATATTAGAAGAATACGAACAATGTAAACACTAAAATGTCGGGAAATTATTACCTAACAGCTCGAGTTCATGTTAAATTCAATTACACAATTTTTAATATAGTTTTAACGAATTTACCGACGAAAGAGTCTAATATATATATATATCCAGCCTACCGCGGATTATCATTTATCAGCACAAGATTTTAAATTATGTTTCACGAACTCGTTGTGAAACGAAAAAAACACAATTCACAGTGTTCCACAACCTGCCAAAAATTTTATTTTCTCGTTATAATAAAAGTGAGAATGTTTTTCCTAGACTGGACTAGATTCAGATAGCCATTATTATTATTCTGATGGTATTTTCAAGCAAGAGAAAATGTTTTTCTAAATACCTGGTGACATAACCTGCCTGTTGTATCCGAGATACTATGACATATATTTTCACCCCAGTCGACGGTATCTCCCGAGGAATAACATCTCCTTACAGGCAACTGCCGGCTAGTGAGGAACTTTTCAATGCTGGCTTACCTGGTTGTCGCTCCGAGGTATAGTCGCCGGCACAAACGATGAGCCTCACTTCATCCACTTATGTTCGCGGGACGGGGAAGTATGGACGCCTTGGCGTATATGTTGGGCGTTATCTATACTCCCACTGGGACACTTTGACGTGCTAAGGTTTCGTTTCGCCAGGCGGCTAGTTTGGCGGAGCTCTGGCCTGCTATCTTTCTACAAATACGTATATTTTGTTAGTCTACATATTCCCACACAATAGTTAATGAGCGAATTACCTTTTTCTCTTTATTTTTTTTCTTTTTTTGGGAGGGCTGAATACGGATGGCTAGTTTGGAGGGGGCAGGCGTAGTGGGTGTGCCTCGAGTGGCTACCGCAACCTGGCGACTAATACTATTGCCACCAACAAGGATGAACACCCGGACGTTTTACATCCCCATACACTGGCTTGTCTATTGATGCAGGCCAAGTCCTTTTCTAAAATTTTCTCACAGGAGCGAGGAATGCACCTTACTATTTCCAATACAAAAGGAAATCTTTGTAGATGAACACCCGGACGTTTTAATTCCCCTTACACTGGCTTGCCTATTGATGCAGGCCAAGTCCTTTACTAAAATTTTCTCACAAGAGCGAGGAATGCACCTTACTATTTCCAATATAAAAGGAAATCTTTGTAGGACAGAATTTCAAGTTTCGTCCGTATTATAATTAAATGTGGGACGGGGCGTTTGCTAAAAAGACGAAATACTTTTTAAATGACTGTCTGAGCCAGGATGGTTCAGATTAAAAGGGAATTATTTTGTTATAATATTAAAGAAATTTACCTCCTGTGTCTGCTCGCCACCTGGTTCTGCTGTCACGGAATATGACTCTTCTTCTTGACAGAAGTAAGATATCAGTTCCGCACTGGCGAGGTTAGAATTAGCGAGCATCGAGTCTCGCTTAATTAACATATTAGCCGTGGCTCACATTACACCGTGGAGGGGCCTGACCGGCTTTCAGAAATAGAGATTATAGCGGGGTAGTCGTGATGAGCGTTCTGTTATTCTTCTGCTTCGTTACCCTGTCGCTGCTCTTAGAAGGGATGCTTTTTGGTGGGGCTACCAGCGACCGACGTGGTCACACTGAGGGGCGTTTACCCTCCGCGCGTATGAGGCCATTCTCTGCAATCTACAAAAAGGGGAAAACTTTTGGTATTTTCTCACTTACAAGTTGGAAGCATATATCATTACATATATTCGATGGTACTTAAGCTGCACGTGAAGGAATCGCATTGTCCTATATGGTATTTATCGGTAGTCGTGGGGTTAGCGTCAAAAACAGGGTGTGGAAATCGTGCAATTAAATTTTTCCTAGCCTTCAGTAAATAAAGCGTTGTTAGCTTCTGAAGAAGTGATTTTTCAAGCCAGATGCCAAATTCAACAAAATTTTTCTTGTGACGTTGCTAAAAGGTGCACATTTATTAGTTATCAAATTATTCAAGCTCAGATGGCTTGAATAAATATGTAAAAAAGATTGATAAAATCTTCACTTACTTCCTGTGGCTGATCATCTCTGGCTCACGTAATGTGCTCCTGTTCTTACCAGAAGTGCAGCATTCATGGCAGCTAACGGAGATGACAACCACAGAAGTACTTGGTACATTTGCAATTGGGTGTATAAATGACTTCTTGCTTCAGCACACATGAAAATACATGGCTCACATTACAACCACAACAGAATTCGCGTGCCTGTGGCGACAGATGGTTGTGAATTCCATCTGTCCGGTTTGCCACCAAGGATGAAAAAACGAGAGAAACAGATTAAGGAGGAAGAGCAACAGGCCTGGTGTCACCTTTTACTCCTAGCCGCGCTGAACTGTCATGATTAAGCAAAAAGAAAAATTACCGACCTTTGGTCGACAGTTCAGCACAAGAAAAAAGGACACTATTATAGTATGTCTTAAAATTACTCTGAATTCGTGATTTGATATCAATATAAACGTATTAACTCAAAGAAAAAACTTTAAATTCTTAGGTATAACTAAATAAAAGCACAAATGATATGGTGCCTACAGCGAATTTCATTGCCTGAATCTACGAATGGCCAAAAATGGAAATAGAAGCGATTCATGTATGCAAAAAATATAATAGTTTAACTATTTATATATATATATATATATATATATATATATATATATATATATATATATATATATATACATATATGTGGAAAACGTAAGCATTTCATTGCATTTTTAGCGACTGCAAATATATGATCAGTAAAGAATTTGTATCGAATTCTATTCTAAAAATAATCAAATATTTAATATAACAATTACCAAAATAGCCCCCCCCCCCGCCTCCTTGAATCCGCGTCTGTCTAGATAAAACTTTTCATATACAACTAAGCGATCGATTGCGTCGTTTATTTACGTTAAGTTGCGTATTTATATTTATTGATTTGTTAATAACACCACTTTTACGAACACAGATTCTTACCAATTTCATGACGAATATAAACACCTTAAATTTTTTAGATGATTGTTACGGATTCTGGACTAAAATTAAAATGCCAAGTGAAACATTTAGGAAGGCATCGAATAACAATTGGAACTTGTGTTACCCTCGGAACTCTTTTACAAATGGGTTTTCCGAAGGGACATTTTACTCATGTTTTAATTGACGAAGTAGGACAGTGTCTAGAACCGGAAACAATGATAGTGCTCGTTCAAGTGGATCGTTTGTCAGGTCAAATAATCTTAGCTGGAGATCCACTTCAATTGGGACCCATTGTGTTAAATAAATATGCTGGTGAGAAGGGATTGGAAATGTCTTTTCTAGAAAGGATTCTGAATACAGTGCCCTATAAAAAAGATGGAGAACGGTTTCCACAAACAAAATACGACCCCCGATTGATTACAAAGCTAGTTTATAACTATCGGTCATTACCGAGCATTTTAAAACCATTTAATGATTTGTTTTACAATTCGGAACTAAAACCAATGATTGATGAGTATGAAAGCAAAGACGCAAGTCTCTTAAGGTCTTTGGGAGATATACTGCCAAATGTTGAAACTCGATCTCAAACTCATGGTGTCTGTTTTGTTGGAATACGAGGTGAAAATCGACAAGATGCTGATTCTCCTTCTTGGTACAATGCAGCAGAAGCCAGAAGTGTAAGAATCAATTGTTTTCTCAATATGTACTATATTATAAATATTTTTATAATTTCTAGGTATTTTTATTCGTAATTAAGTTATACAAGGAGCAAATCAGTCCAAAAAGCATAGGAATAATAACACCCTATCAAAAACAAGTGCGAACTATCCGTAATATTTTTACAGAAGCCGACATGGTTCTTCCAAAAATTGGCTCGGTTGAAGAATTTCAAGGGCAGGTAAGATTAAAATAAATTTAATATTTTAAATTCTAATATGATTGATTTTTAAGGAACGTGATATCATTCTGATTTCGACAGTCCGATCAAAAAAATCATTATTACATGTTGATTTGAGACACGCTTTGGGTTTCGTCCAAAGTACTAAGCGGTTGAACGTTGCAATTTCCCGTGCAAGAGCACTTCTTGTTATATTTGGAAATCCACATCTTCTCGTTCTTGATCCCTGTTGGGAAAAATTAATTAGATATTGTATTACTCATAATGCATATATCGGATGTGATCTACCTTCACATATTTTGTGAATAAGTTTAAAATACATGTCTGCTATTTTTATTTTAAATAATATTCCTTTCATATAATTTTTTGTTTTATTATAGTATAAATACGCATGCTTACCTTACTTTCTAGCGCTTAGAACCCAAGTTATCTTTTGTTCCCAACCTCGCTTGCTTTAATAATATCGTAGTATTTCAAACATGCTTTTAATAAATAGGTAGGCAAATTTTCGATTTAAATTAAGGTAAACAATTATGTGAACTTGACGTCATTTGCTTTAAAGCTAGATACACTTAAAATGCAAGGGTAGCCGGAAAAAAGAAAGTTGTTTATATTTATGTTGCCTTTTTTGACTCTAAATTTATACCTTAATAAAAATCCAAAAATTATCGTTAGTCTTCGAATGAAAAATCTGCGGACATTAGTCTAAGAATTGTTAATATATGGATTCAGTGACCTCTCTCGATTTTGATTTACTTCACTTTAAATATTATTTCTCAGCCTCCTTTTAATAAAATGTGAATCAATGGATTTATTAGTAAAAATTTCGGATGAGTAAGGACTTAATATAACAAAAACTACAAAAGCTATCTTTTTCATTTTTTGTACTTATTTATTGAAATTAAAAATGAATTTTTACATCGATAAAAAAAGAAAAAATTTTCCAAAGTACATTTTGAATTTTTCTTTATTTATGGATGTAAAAATTCATTTTTAAGTTTAATAAATAAGTGTACAAAAAATGAAAGAGAGTGCGTTTTTATTTTGTGTTATATAACAGTTTAAAATTAAGGTGCGTTATTTACGAAAAAACATTAACCCCCCCTTAATTCTAAATATAGAAATCTATACTTATTCAAAGACACTAAGAAATAAAATAAATTGTCGGAAAAGGTAGGCAATAATATGTACGAACGGTTGCGATTTATTTCTGCGAGTAAAGATTTTTCAACTTGGTGATACGACTTCTTAAAGCAACAGTATAAATAAAGCAAAAGATTAATCGATGTGAAAATCAAAAGGAAATGTGGCGAAGTTTAAAGCATTCAGTAACTGGAGAAGACAAGAACAATAAGAGAGGAAAAGTACATGTCTAACAAATTAAATAAATACTACGTTGACAGAATTATAGATGTACCGAGCACAATAAGTACAGAAGTATCACCATACCAACCCTAAAAATATGCCCAGTAAAGTTTGAATTAAAAAAAATTTATATGTCGCATTTTAATTTAATTTTTTCGTATAAAATGAAGTAAAAACTTTCCATCAACATAAAATTTAAATGTTTATTTCTTTTAAATACAATACATTTTTAGTAGTTTGTATAAAATTTATACAAATGTAATCGATACTACACGAAAAATATTTGGCGGATATTTGCTTGTATTGCTTTGGTCTAGAATTACATTGTTCAGGTAACGGTAAACTATCTCTATTGAATTCTAATACATCCTTTTGATTTCTGTTAATGACAAATGTGTGCAAAACACAATAGTCTTGGCTTATTCGCTATCGAAATGGCACGTGGAAAGCCATTATCTAAAGACAATCGATTTGCGATTGAAGCTGGCAAAAAAGTTACCGAAATTTCCATGTACGATGATGGTATAATTAAACATTATATTGAAACTGGTGGTGAAGCAAAATCGACGCAATAACCTAAATCAACTGACTGTTTCTTGGAATGAATCAACTGGAAATTTATTCTCATACAGGGCTTTTTGAAAAACCGAATTCAGATTTTACAAGGTAATTCTTTTAAATATATTTCAAATAGTATTTATTACTCATGAGATTTAAATAAATTTACAGGCAAAACAAAAACCGTTGTTGAAAAAAAAACGGATTGGCTTGGGCGAAATGGCATCGTAATTGGACATTAAGACAATGGAACTCAGTAATATGGAGTGATGAGTCAAGATTTGAACTTGATGTTGGTGATATAGCCGACGAAAAGTCCTTAGAACAAAAAATAGGCCTATCATACAGATTGCTTATGTAAGAAAGTAAAGTTTCCTGCATCTGTAATGATATAGGGCTGCATGTCAGCTAAAGATGTAGGTGATCTTCACATTATAGATGGAATTATGAACTCCGACAGGTACATAAACATCCTAAAAACTCGTTTACTGCCATCAATTGAAAGATTGCAATCGAATGAAGGTGAATATTTGTTCCAGCAAGATGGTGCACCAAGCCATACATAAAAAAAGACAATGGATTTGTGTATACACAATAGTGTTCCTCTGCTTGACTGCACTTCCAGCAGTCCAGATTTATCACCAATTGAAACATTATGGAATATTATGAAGAAAAATTTGCGAAATAAACCAGCTAGAACTGTAGATGAACTGCAAATACGCCTTCAAGAAATCTGGAACAGCTTTACACCGTTAGAATGTCAGAAATTAAAGGAAACAATGCCAAATCGAATAGAATCGGTTATTCAAGCAAAGGGTGGTTCTACCAAGTGGCAAAAATCTTTTAGTGACTAATTACTCATTAAATGAAATAACTGAAATATCAAAAATCATAAAAATGTATTATATTTAAAAGAAATAAATTTTTAAATATTATTTTGAACAGAAATTTTTGACTTTCTACTTCATTATATAAAAAAAATATGACGAACTTTGATGAAACGGGGTAGTAATTTTGGGTGCTGTGGATACATTTGCGATGAGCATGAGGACATGAATTGGATTGAGGGTTGTGACCACAACTAACTTAGATGTGACTTACAACCAAAGGGATAATACCGGCTAAAACCCCCCTCCCCCCTTCAGGAAGACCACCACGGGACCGTCAAGAAGACATTACTTCGTGGTGGAGTCCTATTAAATAGCCTCCACCAAGGCACCCAAGCCAACAGGTGCTCCCCTGAGAGCCCTTGCCTTCTCGCCACTCAAACAAGTTAGCAGGTGCTCCCGGTAGGGAGACCCATTTGTTGTCTCCTTCATTTTGGCGAAGGATCCCCCTCACGAAAAAGGCAATCCTTCGTCAGTGGTCCTCCCTCTGCAGCATGACCCCGACAATATTGTCCGGGGTAATGTTGCCCGTCTCCGCCTCTAGTTCAACCCTCTCCGCCCTCCAACGGACACATTCAAAGAATGTGTGGAGGGCGGAGTCCGATGGGGAGCCGCAGTGTAGACAGCACGGGCTCGACACCTTCCCTATACGGTGAAGGAAAGCCCGGACATGCCCGTGCGCGGCTCTCCATCCCATCTTTCTTTCCAGGACGCCATGGTCCTGGCCCGGGCTGCCTTCGCGGCCTCTCCTCTCATTACGGGTTTCTCCCGGTGGACGAACTGTTGCTCCCTGGCTAAAAGGTAAATGGGTATGACCGCGACCACTAGCACCGCCGGTTCCGAGACCGTGCGGAGCGCCGCACGGCGTTGTACCACAAGTATACGTTTGCGGTACCTTTCCCACCGCATTGCGTCGGCCCAGACTTCTGCTCCGTAGAGCATTATGGATTCGACGGTGCGAAGCAACAGGCGCCTCTTGCTGGGTCTGGGTCCTCTATTGTTGGCCAAGACCCTGCTCAACGCCGCCGTCACCGCAGCCGCCTTGTCAGCCCGGCCCCTAATCTCAGCCCAGAAGGAGAGCCTACAATCGAGGCTCACCCCCAGGTATTTGATCGCGGGCCGCGTCTGAACCGACATGTCCCCTACCCGCATTCAGTAAAACTCCCGCCTTCAGACAGGCATTGTACATGTCTAACAAGAGCTCTGGATGGCTCGCCGACAATGCCTTCAACACCTCTGCCTGTAGCCCGTCGGGCCCTGTTGCCTTTTTATTCTGAAGGCTTTGCGAAGCCCTCGTAAGTTCCTCTAATGTGAAAAGAGGAACGTCGAGTTCCTCGCGGACCACGTGATTAGGCTCCAGCGGATGGGTGGGGAAAAGGGCGTCGACAATGGATCGGACCGTCCCCGCCTGAAGGGGAGCGCTCGTTGAGAACGCCCCTAATTTGCGGAGGACGATCCTATACCCCAGTCCTCAGGCATTTTCGTTAAGCCCAAAACCGCTGCCAGCATCGGCGCTTACTCCCCCGGATGGCTGCGTCGGGATCGCGTCGGTCAGCTCGTTGAGCCAGCCGACGGAGGCATACTCGCCTCAATTCCGCGATTTCGTCCGTCCACCAGTACACAGGGCGGCGCCCCTCCCTGTGCCCTCTTTTCCTTGGCACGGCCTCTCGGCAGGCCCGGTGGATCAGACTCATTGTGGAGTCTACCATCCGGGCAGCTTGCTCGGTAGATGGCCGTCCTTCTGGGATCGTACGACGGCTTGAAACAGCCTTTCGACGTCCATTCTGGCAACATCTCATCTGGGCGGGCCTTTCAGGCGTCGGACTCGCGCTGGCATCATATCACGCACGCGGAACGTGATATATTGGTGATCGCTGGCTGTATAGTCCTCGATCACCTGCCAGTCCTGCACCCGTGCAGCCAGGAGTTCCGTCGCCGATCGAACTATCGATAATAGTTTCCCTGTACCCAGGACGCCGAAAGGCGGACGTCGAGCCGGTGTTTAAAACTATCATCCCCGTCCTAGACGCGAAGTCCCGGACTCGCTCTCCGCGGGAGTCAGCCATTGTCTCTCCCCACTCCAAGGCCTTCGCGTTGAAGTCTCCAGCCACCACCAACTCGACATTCATGCCGCGGACCGCATCCTCCAGGCCATCTCCGGGCGCAGATTTCCTCCATGGTCGGCGTTTAATTTGTTCCTAGATCCATTTCCTTGGCGGTGGTCACTTGAAGACTGATGTCGTGTGGTTGGGTGACTACGGCTTTTATACTTTCTGGGTTTTACTCGCGGAGATCTTTGACGTGTTTGATCTGAGTTTTCCCCTTTTCGTTCTCTTCGGAGCGTATTTTGAATATCACGAGGGATATTACTTGCACGATTCGGTAAGGGCCGGTGAGTTTTGGTGCGAGCTTGGCGCTGAACTGCCTATTTGCGTCGGAGAGGGGGTATTCTCTCTTCATGACTAGTGTCCCCCTTTGTGGTCTCCAGTCTCTTCGCCGCAAATTGTAGTGCCTTTGTTGTGTCGCAAAGGCTCTGCTGAGGTTGTTCCGTACCATTGTATATATCTCTTCTAGTCTGGCTTGTTTTTCCGTGGGTCTCTCGGGGTCGTTTTCTGGTAGGGATGAATCGCGGAGAGTTCTCAACCATAGTTCAGGTAAGCGGGAGAAAACCCTGTTATCTGGTGGTTGCTGATATTTACGCAAAACATTATCTCTGGTAAATGGGCATCCCATTGTCGGTGGTCTTGACCGGTAAATTAGGCAATTATGGTCCCTATTACTCGGTTGGCTCTCTCAGTTGAGTTTGCTTGTGAGGTGTAGGGCGATGTCAGGCGGTCTATGATTCCGAGACTTCTTAGTTCGTCTCGAAACAGGCGGCTGGTATACTGGCTTCCTTTATCGGAAATGACGGTTTTCAGGCAGCCATGGCGGTAAACGATTCGTTTGTGTTAAAAAGCTTTTTAACACAGCTGCGTCGGTGGCTTGTTTTAATGGTTGTATCTCAACCCATTTGGTAAACTTGTCCTGGAAAACAAGAACGTATTGGAAGCCTTGTTTGCTTCGTGGAAACGGACCGATAAGGTCGGTCGTGATGATCTCCCAGGGTTTTTCGACCTTGGTCTAATACATTAACCCCGGTTTCGATTGTTGTGGCGGTTTAAACTGCTGGCAGTTTTTTCATCTTCGGACATAATTGGCTGCGTCTCGGCCAGTAGTATAGCCGGCTTAATCGGCTGATTGTCTTTGCGATACCGAGATGACCTGAGGTCGGTAGGTCATGGCAGCGTAATAGACCTTTACTTCGTTGTTCGGTCAGTAGACACAGTTTCCAAGCGGATGCCTCTCCACGGCCTGATGATTCGGCATACGGCGGTAGAGCTGATTATCTTCGATTTTGTAGTCTGAGTGTGCTGCCGGATTATTACTTATCTCTTCTCACCATCGTCGGTACCATGTACAGGTGATCTGGTTACTAGAAGGTCCCACTTTACATAGATCTTCACGTGTTGGAAGATTCACGGGTTGGCGCGATAGCGCGTCTGCTACCTTATTTATCGCTCTTCTTCGGTATTGCACGAGGAAGTCGTACTGTTGTAACTCCAAGGCCCAACGGGCTGATCTGCCACTAGGGCTATGCAGGGAGTTCAGCCATTTCAGTGCTAAGTGATCGGTAATGACTCTGAATCGATAACACTCCAGGTACGGTTTCATCCTGTGTATGCCCCATAGTACAGCGAGGCATTCTTTTTCGGTTTTTCGGTAGCAGAGTATTTTCTCTCGGTTTCGGTTAAAGAGCGACTGGCATACGCAATTACTCTTTCCTTTTCGTTCAGGTCCTGCGATAATACTACTCCTAATCCGTCTCCACTGTCCTGGGTCTGCAGTATAAACTCTTTGGAGAAGTCTGGGCAAGCGAGAATCGGTGCTTCGGTCAATAGTTCCTTTAGTCTCTGAAATGCCGCTTGTTGGGCTTCGGTCCATTCCCATCTCTCTTATTTCTTCAATAAGCGGTTCAGGGGTGCTGCGATTCTTGAAAAGTCTGGCATGAAACGGCGATACCAAGATGCAGCTCCAAGAAATTGCCGGATTTCTTTCCGGTTTTGCGCTGTTTTTAGTTCTTTTATGGCTGTTACCGTTCGTTTTATGGGTCCGTTCGTATGCCCTCGTTGGTTATGATGTGCTTGAGGTCAGCCTCTCTGAGGCGTCGGAAAACTTTCGCTAGGTGTTCTAGATGTTCCTCAAATGTTGTGTTGAACACAATAATATCATCTAGGTACGCGAGCGTGAACGGATCCAATTTCGGACTTATCACTCGGTCTAGAAGTCACTAGAATGTGGCGGGGGCAGAGTGATGTCCGAATGGCATGCCTTTAAAGTGAAATAGCCCTCTTCCGAGGACGATGAAGACGGTTTTTGGTTTACTTTCGGGCTCTAACGGAATTTGCCAATATCCTTGTTTGTGATCTAGTGTAGATATAAACTGTGCTCCTCTTAGCTTGTCTAATGTCGGTTGTACCTGTGGGAGCAGGTAGGCGTCTCCTCCAAAATTTTATCTACTTCATGGTTAATGATCTGCTGGATCGCCGGATTGCGGGGGCTGTACCGTTGTCTTACTGGCTCGTCGGTCGTGAGCCGTATCCGATATTGTATCAGATGTGTCGTCGGTCTGAGCTGCCTAAATTTTGCTAGTTCGGTTTCCAAAAATGTCTTCAGTCGGTCGTCGGTTAAAGTGGTTATGCCGTGTAGGCTGCTGAATGGTGATGTTTCGTCGTATGACGCTGTGTGATCAAACAGGTGAATCGGCAACTTGCCTTTCCGTAAGATGTCCATTCCTAATACCATATCCTCAGCTAGTGAAGGAAGCACGTAAAATTTGTGCCATAACTCGTGCCCATGTACTTGCACGTGGATCGTTAACTCGTGGGTGATTGGTACCCTCTTTCCATAGGCTATCGTGACATCGCGTTTTGTCTGTTTGCGAAGAATTCTGGGTATTCCTTGAGCATTTGGAAGATGCTACCCGAGATGTACGAATTTACGACACCTGTATCCACTAAGGCGTCGATTACGTGGCGCAAAGGGTCGCCCATCTGGACAGGGCACCATCCCCTTTGATGGTCCTGGGTCGGACATGTGGCAGTGCGATGTTAGCGCTGTCTGGTGTTCCGTAATTCGGTCTGATGCGGTTCCTGTATCTGGTTTCGGTTGGCGGTATGATAACGGTCTCCTCGGATAGTCAGACGCGGTTCCCGTACCTGGTTTTGATTGACTGTGCGACGGCGGTTTCCTCGGACAGTCGGTTAAGGTTCTCGTATCTGGTTTCGGTTGGCTGTGCGATGGCGGTTTCCTGGGACAGTCGGGTTTTGATTGACTGTGCGATGGTGGTTTCCCCGGACAGTCGTTTACTGTTCTCTTATCTGGTTTCGGTTGACTGTGCGATGGCGTTTTCCTCGGACAGTCGTTCACCGTTCTCCTATCTGGTTTCGGCTGACTGTGCGATGGCGGTTTCCTCGGGCAGGCGGCTAATGTTATCTTATCTGGTTTCGGTTGACTGTGCGCTGGCGGTTTCCTTGGACACTGGGAGCGTGCATGTCCGGGGCGACCGCATCTCCAACAGCGGTTGTATCCTTGGATGGAAAGCATGGTCTGCGGTTTTCTGGTTGTGTCGGCATTTGTTATAACTGGCGGCCTACTTTGTATAGGTGCACTCCTCTGTGGTCTCGTTTCCCCCTGGAGCTCTTCATATTCGTCGCATAGCTCTATGAGAGTCCTCAGATCGGCGAAGTCTCGACGGCGGATAGAATACTTATATTAAATCGCTAAATTCGCATAGATTCTCTCTAGCTGAGCCTCTGATGTGAGCTCGGCATTTCTCCTTATCAACGTCTGTAATTCCAAGACGTAAGACCGTGCTCCCTCACCGTGTCTCTGTTTGCGATTGGTAATCTGTTCGAGCAGGGTCTTCTGGTATGACCGAGGGAAGAAGAACGCCTGGAACTCTCTATTAAACACTGTCCATGTATCTATCAGGTTCCGGTTGTTGCCGTACCAGAGTAATGCTTTCCCTCTCAGTAGTTCAGTTACGGCATTTAGCATGTCCATCTTTCCTCTCTAGGAACGCGACGGCGTCTCCATCGAAGTGTACGTTCCACTTACGGGCCTTCTCCATCACGTCCGTTCGCCTTCCTAGCTGTAGGGGCAGTGGTTCTGGGAATCCGGTGTCCATGATCTCTTCCGTAGGTTGTGGCGGGATGCTGCATAGCCACGCTGTCAGCCTTTTGCGCAGCTCATCGACGGCTCCAGTAGTGTCTTGGCCTACGTCCGCTAAGGCTCGATTCCTCAATCTCTGAGGGCCTTGACTCTCTGGAGCATCGACGGAATGTCGGTTGTCTCTCACTTTTTTATCGCTATTTCCATGGCCATTGTTCTAACGAAATTGCTAGCCTGATTCCTTGTAGACTCATTACAACGCGCGATACAAGATCTACAAGTCGCTCCCACCCCTATACTCTCCGGGTGAAATTTGGACGTACCGTCAAATTTCGGGAATCTTTTCTTAGCAGAACAACACGAATGTGGACCAGTTTACCATCTTCTGTTTTTCCCTCGTCTTATGAGCCTGAAGCTTTCAAACGGGACGTACATCGACACCTCCTTCACACAACCTCCTAACCCATTTCCCCTAACCTTAATTCCTTTCCTGCCAAGGCTGTGCTTTAGCATCATAGGGCATCCCCTGAGCTTTGGCAACATCATATATATAAAAAAGGCTCCTTCTAATGCCTCTTTATTCAGCTTATACACCCAAGACACCTTTATTTTCTCCTTCCGGGTGCTTCCAACCTCCGTCGTTGCCTCGCTATCCGTGGCGTCTGTCGACATACTAGTTGTTTGCTTACTAAAACTAGCTTTCGAAGTCCCGTCTTTCGGTTAGTCCGCGTCGCTAGTAGCACTCTGCTCTGACGAGTGCTATCCCCTGCCGTTGCCGCGGTCTTTCGGAACGGGATTTTTCCCTTCGGTCCCATTCTCTTTCTACCAAATCTTGCCACTCTGTCCGGTCTTTATTGTTCCCCTCCTTTTAACTCCTTTCTATCTCTCTCTCTGGTCTCCTTTTTCCGTATCCCTATCTCGTTTGGCGAAGGTCCCTGCTCGCGTGCCAAATTTGTACGTAATTCCCCGTTCGGTTACTCGGGCGCCAACGCAATGCGATTTTTCTATCGGTAGGGTAGTGGGAAAGTCACAAAATCAATTGCCTGGGTAACTACAGTGGAGAAAGGCCAGGGTCTACGCAACGGAGAGAGAGAATAGGGTATGGGCGTATAACTAACAAGACCTGATCTTCGTTAAACTTATCTTTATTTCCCTAATTCTAATGCTAATTTCTAAGTACTTAACTAGACACTACGTCCCTTTGACTTTTCCTTACTACTTACGGCTAAAATCTAAGTCCCTTTGACCTTTCCCCTCAACACGGGTACTCCGCCACGGGATGTCCGCCACCGCTGCTACTTTGTCGGGGTCAGTTTTCAGAGTTCCATCTCCAATCATGAAACCCAAGTAGCCGACCTGCTTGACACAAAAGCGGCTTTTCTCTACATTGATTGTGAGCTTAGCGTTGCGCAAACAATCAGCTACTTCTCTCAAGGTCTTAAGGTGAGATTCAAGAGTAGGAGATACGACGAGTAAATCATCCAAATATATAAAGACATTTAGTCCATCAGTCGACATATACGTTGTTGGGCATTGCACAGCCCAAATGGTATGACGGTGTATTGATAGAGCGGTCTGCCGGGCACTGCAAATGCTGTGTTCTCCCTTGACTGCTTTTCTAGGGGAATTTTCCAGAACGCTTCCTTCAATTCGATGGACGAAATGAAACGTGTGTCCTGCAGTTGTCCAAGCAATCCGTCGATATGGAAGAAGAACGACCGTCGTCTTGACTGGTGATAACAGTAGAGACTAACGACTGTCGAGTCTTTTACAATGCCCGTTTTCTCTCTATAAATCTTCTCCACTGTCGCCTTCTTCGATTGAGAGGAAGCCTCACTTCTTCAGCCAAAATGCGAGCTCACACTCTGTCTTAGTTAAGTTGTCTCTCATGCAAGGACATTCCTCGCATGAGGCAAAAAGGATCTGTCTGGGTGGTACTCTCTTGATGAGAGGGATCAGTCTGGGTGCATTGTGTCTTAGCAAGGAAATTAAGAGGATCGTCGATGTCACGTTGCTGATCATTATCTTCGGCGAATGGGGTCACCTGTTTCGACCACTCGTCCTGGCGTTTTCCGGGTTACACCTGTAGCACTTGGGTGAAACTACTCTTGGTTGACCACAGGTGTAACAGAAGAGTCTCCTGATCTCACTGGGACAAGAATGAAAGGAGTGTCCCACTACGCCGCAGTTCCAGCAAGTCATGCGACCGGCAGATTCAGGGGAGAGCCTCACTTCTTCCATTCACATAACAAGGAAACCAGAGGAATTCTCTGCCTCCTGTGCTATGTCACAATTCATTTCATAGATGTCGGTTCTAGTTGATCTCCTAAACATTTCACGGCGCTGCAGCCAGCGTTCCGCCATACGGCATAGATTTTGCAAATGGTCCATTGATCTAACATTAGCAGTAGAAAATGTTTGCCCTATTTTGGGATGCAAGTTATCTCTGACGATTTTTTCCACGTCAGCCTCACGCGTTGGCATTCTCATATACCCTACTATTGCCCAGGCCCTACTGAGGTAGCTGTCGCAGCTCTCCGAACTCTGACGTAGTTCCATCAGAGTCTGCATCAGGTCGAGGTCTGTTTCGGCTGAGCCGAACTCTTGCCTGATGCGAGCTTCATTCGATACCCGAGAGCTTGCTGCTAACAGCTCTTTTTGGAACAGAAAGTCGTCGGTTGCGGCCGGAAAAACTTACCCCCAGGACGCCAAGATGGAAGGGCGTCAGGCTTAATAGCCAGCCATTCTAGGAGAGGGCCTCGACCTAGGTGGAGGTGGTTGAAGAGACTCACGCTCATAAGCATGTGGTTGCCATCGCGGGATAACTTCAGCCTGTTGAATACGAGAATCTGGACGCGGAGTAATTTCAAGCTGGCGGAGGTCCTCCAACGGCTGAGCCCGCTCGATGGAAAGGAAAGTCCCAGCTCCGCCCAGCGATTGACTCGACCCAAAGATCTGCTGGGCGCGATATATAGGCTGATTGAAAATCCTTTCACTGTTGGTCGACAGTCTCTTGGGGTTGAAAGCAGGAGGAGGCTTAGACATGTCCGGCTGCACCACAGATGCAGCACCTCGGATTAAGTCTGACGACAACCTCAGAAAAGCATAGGTTTGGTCGAAAGCCTGCTTGGCCTTACTTCTCATTCTAGGTGGTATAGAGGGGGCTTACGCCTGTTTAGGCATGGCACCTCGACCGTCGGGTTCAGCTCTGGGCTTCACCACCTGAGAACGGAACATTATAAAAACGTTCGCTTTAAGCGATAGCGTGTGCAATTAACTAAATTCGACAATGTAGTCGCTTATAACAAAAGGGTTTGGTGAGATATGAGGTCTCGCACTTTGTGCGGGAGTTCAACTCCTAAAGTTTTACTTTGTCACAATCAGACAAAATTGACCTCGCTCTCTGTGTACACTGGAGCGTGAGAGAGAGAAACAAGTATAAAAATTCAAAAAAAGAATTCCAAGGAATAGCTAAGTTGGGTTATTACAAAAAAATCCTAACCCAAAAGAAATTCGGGGAAGAAAAGAATAAAAAAAACCAAAACTTGCGAGACAAAAAAATAATATCATTGTAGGATACACAGTTGTAAAAATATTGCTAAAAAAACTATCAACTGATCAGAAAGAAAAAAAACCGAACCAAAATCAAAAAGGATGGAGCTAGGAGCTATCCTCAACCTAGACAAGCTCATCGACCACTTCCACTAGCCATACAAGGACAGCATCGAGGCAGTACAGGGTACTCGACTAGTGGAGTGACTCGGCAGCCATTGCCTAAGACAGGCCTTCGTCTGACTCCCCAGCTCCCAACAGCATGAGATGCCGATGATCTGGGAGTAAGTCATACCTTGAGCGACATCGGACATCGCTCAGGGTACCCGAACTAACACCTAGCACCGGCCATTTCATTCTAAGGACAGGGCATAGTTGGATACTGTGTCCTATTTGCAAAAGCTGGCATGCCTACGGACACTCTTAGGCATGCCAGGATAAAGGTACTAAGCCTCGAAGGTGCTTAAAAAAAACGGGAAGAGACAACAGCCGTTCAGACCAACATCGCCTAAGTCCGATAAGGACTAGCGGATCAGCCTAAGTTGACATGCCATCTCTTTAGAGGCACGAAGCGCATCAGAAGATGCTGATGTGTCTTCCCTAGGAAAGACGTGCTTCGCGTTGGGCGCCATGTATATGTAATGTGGAATGTGCAACGTGAAGTTGCCGCAGGATGTTAAAGTGGCACGCGCTAGCTGGCAGCACGTCCTAGCTCGTCAGTATGGGATGTGAGTTCTTGGACATTCAATTCACACATTGCAAACAGAAGTTCGCGTGCCTGTGGCGACAAAAGGTTGTGAACTCCCTCTGTCAGGTCTGCCACAAAAGATAAAAACAAAACAAGAAGCAGACATTGAAGGAAGAACAACAGGTCTGGTGTCAGCTGATGTTCCTAGCCGCTCTGAAACTGTCATAAAAAATCGAACAGAAAAATGTACCCCCATGTCGACAGTTCAGCTATCAACCCATCCCATTCCTACACCTGGCTACGGTGTAGGTCCAAACTGTTAGGGTAACTGAAATAAAAGAAAAAAAAATAAGACTAAATCATAACATAAGGCGGATGGAAGGAGGGATGACTTCTCTTTAATCACAATCATAATACCTAATGCTGGATCTTAAAGTTATCGGATGTAGTGTCTTTATATTAGCGATCTACATTCTAGCACAAGTTAAAGAATAAAAAATAATATTTTTGTATTTTCTTACTTCGTAAATTCAAGAATATCCTAGCCAGGTTGATGCTGACTGTTCCAGATTACTTATTAGTTAAAGTAAATGCAAAAGGTAATTCAAGTTACACACACATGTTCTCTCATCTTAACTATTTTATCTCACTGACACGTGAGAGAGTATTTTATCGCTACGTGAATATTCACTAAGTTGATCCCGGACGAAGACAAACAGCTTTTCGAATTCGCGAGGAAGTTAGGGTATCGCCTTAAATAATATTAACAAATCTTTGCCTAAAGTGGCTCTAGCTAGCCAAATTAGAAATTCCACGGCGGATATCTCAATGAAAAACTAAGATACTTACCTACAACAATTCTTGCCAAATTCTCGCATAATATAACGGAAACAACTAAGACATCCTATGAAAGTTCAACAGAACACAAAAACAAAAATTGTTCCCAATCTTGACTCGTAAGTTATAAGAAAAGTATTCTGGATGATCGCATCGTGTCGTGTGATTCAAAACAATTCTGATGCAAATTGCAATAATTATAAATAATTATAATTAACACAGAATAGATTTATACCGAACTACCGTATCGTGTCTCACAATATTTAAAAAAAGGAAGAGCGCTTAGATCCGGGCAAACGTACAGGCCACTATCTGGCAGCCAAGGCTAAAAACTTGCCGCTGCTACAGTTGAATGATTATCACCGGTGCAATGAAGGTACGAGGTTGTAGCAGGATGGCTATGATGAAAACGGAATTCGATTTCTTTTTATTTGCCAAATTAATTCAGCCCACTTACTACTCTAGCGCGTTGCTCCTCTGCTTCAAGCTTAGAATATAGAACGAGAGGAAAGGCTATCTTAAGTAAAAACCCTGTACGTGTGATAAGCATTTTTGCTTGTTGGCCAAGTGGCGAGTGCGTTAAGGGGGAATGACGCCTGAAATGTCAAATTGGACCGAATGTCGCCTTGAAATCAAAGTCGTCTCCGTAATACTGAAATATTTGGGGCATAAGCAAAGTGTTTTTAAATAGTAAAATTAAGTAAATTAATAAAATATGTTCGGGCAAAGTTATATTATATTAAAAGTGTTGTAAGAATATATTTTAAAAACACCTAATTTAAAATATTACCAAAATGAGTTGGCCCCTCCTGTATACAAGCATAATTTTACTACTTTCATGTCGAAACGCACACATCGCTCAGACTCTACTACATAAAGAAAATGCTTAGATTTTTCCGAGTGATGTCCTTTCCTCTAGTTCTTTATTCTAAGGCTTCAAGTGACACGGAAGGAAAATGTGACTTCTTCTTCTTGATTTATTCAAGGTTCCGCTTCACCAGAGGCAGCGGTGACAACCACCGAGTTCAAAACAGACTAGAATTTAATGTCTGTCCCACATTACAGTCCCTTATCTAGTTGCGTCCAATGAAAGTGAAAAAAATGTGTCCAGGAATAACTGCGCAAGCCTTAGGTTAAAGGAAAATGCTGTATTTAGGAGACAGACCATTAGTTGGTTTTAAGGAGCAATCCAATAAAAATAAAAAAGTGGTGTACGAATTACGGAGAAAATTTGGGAAAATACTGAATTTTAGGTAATCGCAAACCATTTTTTTTCACTTTTGGAAGTGACTGTACTGTAATGTGTGCGCATGATTAGCAACGTGAAGTTGCTGCGAGATGTCCAAGTGGCACGCGCTAGCTGGCAGCACGTCCTAGCTCGTCGGTATGGGGTCAGGGTCCTTGGACATCCTATCACACATCGCAAACAGAAGTTCGCGTGGCTGTGGCGAAGAAAGGTTGTGGTATCCTTTCTTCAGGTCTGCCACCAAGGATAAAAAAAGAAACAGATATTGAAGTAAGAACAACAGGTCTGGTGTCACCTGTTGTTCCTAGCCAAGCTGAACTGTCATAAAAAAAGCAAAAGAAGAAAATGTACCCCCATATCAACAGTTCAGCTACTAACCCACTCCTTCCCTGCACTGGGCTAAAGTGCAGGCCCAACCAAAAAAAGGAAGCTGGAAAAAAAGAAAAGAACTCAAATCAAATTACTATATGTGGAAAGAGGGAGAAGGAGGAAGCTTCATCGGGTTTCCTGAAATAAAAGAGCAAAAATTTAACTCATATAATTCATTTTAAATATATCCTATTGACACTATTATTCTTAGCCTCAAATTCACAAAGCCTTTCGTTAAAACTAAAGTTCTCACATCAATAAATTAAGCTCACGAATCATATCAGTTGCTCTAAGTTTTAATTAAACGAATTATGGGCGAATATAGGTTGGATTTCTAAATGAGGTTGGGGTCTTATTTTATTTTTCAACAACAGAGTTCTCACCGGCGCTGGTATCTAGCTAGATATCGCGCGGGGGGGGGGGGGGGGATGAGTAAAGTACAATTTAAAATTTTAAGTGGTAGACAACAAAACTACCTTACCAACCAAACTACTTACCTTGAAAATTGTTAGAAAAAAAAATCAGGCTGGCAGGCTAATCCTTATTCGTTAGGTTAATTATTGCTGTTGACAATTTCACTTTCTCTTTTTGGATACATTGTTTAGTTATATGATTAAAGCACATTAAAAAAAACGAACGGTATGAGTGCAATCGCGGGTCTCTGATCATTATAGCTGATATGAGTCTACATTTACTTATCCACTAACGAATTGAAAGTCTCTAAAAGATATTTTTTTTCGTCATACAAATATGACAGCACATCAATAACAAGTTAACAACTTACACTTATCATGCTACGTGATGACAATTTCTGATGCTTTTAGCATCGCAATACATGTTTTACAATCTAATCGTATGATCAGTTCGCAAAGCGTTAAAGTCACACAAAAATACTTGGTTGTGCCTTATACCTGGCCTAGGATATGAATCTATTCAATTTAGCTTGACGTGCTGCATCTGACCACCTGAGTATTAACAAATTATTTAATTGGTAAATTAATATATAATTATGAGACAGCAAAACTTGTGTTTTACATGCTCCGGGACCGCCAATATTTCGGACAGAACTGACAACTAGGGCTATGCGAGCTTGTTATTTTACTTACATAGAAACGGATGCCAGGAATACACTTGATCTGGAACATAACTACTCTCGGTAGCGTCGGACAATTTTATCTACTGGGTCGCAGCACTGGGCCTCAAAATTCTGTTGGACGGTCTTAACGTCAGACACTTTTATTTTTATTTTGACCTTATACACTACTTAATTACCTGTTGTCGTAAATTAGCGAAACTTAATGCAGGGATTGTGGTGTTGATTCTGATGTGGGTTTAAGATAATGTTTTATTACTCTATTGTAAGGACTTTACTCTGTTGTTGCCATAATAACCCCAATCTTGCTAGCCGTAGCAATGCACTGGTGTGTGTTGTTTCTCTCAATGCTGCGATTTCTAAAAAGGGAATGTATACGATTAGCTTTCTTTTCTCCTTCGTTATGGCAAATTAAAGTTACCCCATTCAGCATGCGAAAATGTTTGTTTTTGTTGTTACTAAAGGCACGCGCAAGAGAAGAGATTTTTTTTTCTTTCTTATTCTTTCATGTTCTTGCACCTTCTGAACTTTAGGAAATTTTTCCTCGTCGATCTTGGAATTGTTTTGAAAAGTGGCACAGACTAAAAGAAAATTTAATGATAAATTTATCTGAGCTGCGATGGCTCGGATAATTTTAGATATAAGATGGGAAAATGCTGAAACTTACCTCCTACAGTTGTCGTCCTCGGCCGCTGTCACGAAAATGTATGCTTCTTCTTAACAAAAGCAAAGAATCCATGGCAACTTCCGGGGGCAACAACTATAGAAGTACTTGAATAATAGAATATTGGTGCAAGTGAATCCCATTTGAGCACCCAGATGGCGCGAAATATTACGAATAATGTCTCACATTACAGTACCTTTAATGGTAGAAGTTAGGTCAAGATGATTGACAATTTTGATAAGATCATTGGGATAGTAGTTATTTAGCGTTTGCTTGATGTCGCTATGTTGAGTAGACCAAAAGATAAAAATAAATGAATAATGTGCATATCATGAACAACTGAAATTTATGAATCACCCTGTAACTCCCAAACGGTTCAGATTGCCCCCCCCCCCCCCCCCTGCCATACAATTTTTTGTTTGTCTAGTTGAGATCTATCACCCCACTCATTTTGGCACGTCATATCTGAAACACCTTGTATAAGGCAAACTAAGTTGGTTTTAGAATGTTTTTAAAGTAACTTTGAACTAGAACAATCATAGATTGATGATACTGATCTTCTTGGACACGCGTTAAGATTAAATCGTTGCACTGTTTTCTGTAGTTTTGAGTTTCTTGTCATAATTTTATTTTCATTTCACATTTATACGCTTTCTCCAAATTTGCTTTTGAATTCTTAATGTACTTTTTTCGTAAATGAAAAACAGCGCGGCTAGAAACAATACATTGCAAGCTTAGAAAACTTTAATTTTTAGATCATTTGTATTAGGGCATGAAATTACTTCGTTAGGCTTTACTGAAATTTTAATGTTAAACCTTGCTATAGAGGAATGATCTTAGAACCGTTAGTGTAGAGGAATTTAATAATGGAGGATTGAAATTAAGGTTAAGTTTAAAAAGAAAAAATATTGGTTCTTTGTTTTAGCGCACTTTAGTTTATATAATGGAGAATTCTGAAATTGTTTGATATGTAAATATAGTAATGGTAGACATGTGATTAAATTTTTTTATTTCAGGAACCCTCAACGAAGCTTCTCCTTCAACCTGCTTCCCTCTTCCTTCCTCCCCCATGTTTGTGTTTTGATTATTTTTATTTTTTTTATTTTTAGCATCCCTTTTAGGTTGGGCCTACACCCTAGCCGGGTCTAGGGACTGAACCGTCGCGTAATGAGGGTTAGTTTTTCGTGCGTTTGGTTTTCTTTTCAAGATGGTTCAGTGCGGCTGAGAGCAACAGGAGTCATCAAGCCTGTTGCTCTCCTTTCCATCTGCTTTCTCGTTTTTTCATTAATTCGTGGCAGACCTGAGAGAAGGATTCCACAAACTTCTTTCGCCACAGGCATGCGAACTTCTGTTTGCAATGTGTGAATAAGATGTCCAAGAACCAAAACCATCGTAAACTACAAGCCATGAACCAGTGGCGTAGTAACGGGGGGGTGTTTGGAGACAACCCCCCTTCCCCGAAATATTCTGTGTTCTAAAAAATGTCATATAACATTTTATCTGATAATAAATTTTTATAACGTATGTTTACAAAATTGACGATCAATAGAAAAAACCTCTCAGAAAGAAATTGTGCTTTCTTGACGCGTCATCTTCGAGAGAGCATGAAGTCGCGCATGGAAAAACCGTAAAATCAAAACCGTTTAAGTTTTGTAGGCTATGTGAAGTTTGAATTTAGCGGGAGCAGAGCGATCCAGTTTTATATAAATCACGTGAGCGAATATCCTTTAGAGCATTCAGTGTATTAAATCACTTCAAAAGGCCTTGTGAGTTGTGATAATAGAAAAAAATTTCTTGCTGCAGTTACCGAGAATTATTCAAGGTAAGTTTTTAGAGCTCATCCAAAACCACCGTAAACCAAGGGCAAAATGGTCAGAATGTCGGGAAAGTTACATTGCTTCTTATGGGAAAGTCAGGCATTTTTTAATTAATTTCTTTGTAACGCCTAAAGTCAGGCACTTTTTAATTCATATCTTAGTAACGCCTAAAGTGATCGATCCCGGAAAAATTGTCATTAAGTAAACATAATATATATTTATAATAGTGCAAAAATATGTGCAGTGTGTTTAAGAAAGTGTAAAAATTTTTTAGTCTGGACATTAATAAAAAGGTATTAAAAGCAAATCGGCTGCAGCCAGTCGTGCTCGGTGCATGCCTTTCTGACTGCGTTTTTGGTGAATTGGAACATTTTTCCTGGTTAAGTAAGAAATGTCAGTACTTCTGCTTACCAAAATGGATATATTTTTAGATAACTAGAAACAGTAGTATGTGTACAAGACTAAAAAAAAACAATTTTTAATAGAGTGAGTAGTTTTGGCGGTAGTTCGGTGTTAAGAAAAAATGAGCCATTATTTGCAATGTAAAGTTTAAGACCATTTACGACCGCATAGAAAATGGCTTGTAGTTTACAGTGGTTTTGGCTCATCTCGTACTATTTTGATGCAAGTTATTATCCACATTGTTTGTGCACTTATGTGGCGATGTGGTAACAATGACAATGCATAAATTTTGTATGTTCAGACAACGCCATCTTGATAACTACAGGCCGTAATGTAGAGCAAGTTTTTGGCCGCGACGTCACACAAAATGGAAAACAGTTGAAAAAGTCATGATTCTGTCATCCGAAGTTTTGTTTAATTTTAAGAATTGTGATAAAGTTTTAAACTCATTCTAAGCAAAGACTGAGAGTGAACCGTATAAAGAGTTATTTTCGGTAAAAGTTTTGTTACATTGAAGTGGCGAAGTGTATATATTTTTTAGTCAAAGTGAAAATTTCGGCTAATTCGCCTCGGACTTTAAAGTAATATTGTGTGAGTTTCAGACATTATTTAAGTGAAATAACTAGTGTGTGATAAAATTAATTTGTAAGATAATATCGTGAGAAAGTTTCATTTAGATTTAATTAATTATGCGTGAGTTATCGTCGTTCTAAATATATTGGCAATACCCAAAAGAAATGTCAAATGGAGGGAAGTAATGACGTCTGCTCTTCAGCCTGGCGGTGGTAAACAACTCTCAATTTCTTTAAAAAGTGAAAGAAATTACGTTTAACTTTATTATAAGTGATAATATAATAGTTTTGTGATGTTGTGAGAATATGTGGTACTAGTGCTTCGAGTTTTGTTGGTAAATGGGGACAAATCTATTGACAACTTTTACATTTGAAGAGTTGGCTTAGATTTTTCTCTAATTTCTGGCATTTTACAACAAATTGTACGATAAATATGAAGTGATCTGATATAAAAAGTTATTTGGGAGAATATGTGAAAATAGTGGTTTGCAATTGTGATAGTTTTTTGGTAAATGGGGATACATATATTAATAAATTATGCAATTGAAAAGTTGGATAAGAGTTTTTCTAAGCTGTCACTTGAACAGCTGATAACAACTTTTCGTTTGGTCGTATAGATGGCGACGGATCACCGCCATCTTGATTTCCATTTTGTGTGACTTCATTGTTTCTACCTTACGGCCTGTAGTTATCAAGATGGCGTTGGTTCAGACAACGCCATCTTGATAACTACAGGCCGTAAGGTAAAAACAATGACGTCACACAAAATGGAAATCAAGATGGCGGTGATCCATCGCCATCTATACGACCAAACGAAAAGTTGTTATCAGCTGTTCAAGTGACAGCTTAGAAAAAATCTTATCTAACTTTTCAATTGCATAATTTATTAATATATGTATCCCCATTTACCAACAAACTATAACAATTGCAAACCACTATTTTCACATATTATCCCAAATAAATTTTTATATCAGATCACTTCATATTTATCGTACAATTTGTTGTATAATGCCAGCAATTAGAGAAAAGTCTAAGAAAACTCTTCATATGTAAAAGTTGTCAATAGATTTGTCCCCATTTACCAACAAAACTCGAATCACTAGTACCACATATTCTCACAACATCACAAAACTATTATATTATCCCTTATAATAAAGTTAAACGTAATTTCTTTCACTTTTTAATACAATTGAGAGTTGTTTACATCCGCTAGGTTGAAGAGCAGACGTCATTACTTCCCTCCATTTGACATTTCTTTTGGGTATTGCCAATATATTTTGAACGACGATAACTCACGCATAATTAATTAAATCTAAATGAAACTTTCTCAAGATATTATCTTACAAGTTAATTTTATCACACACTAGTTATTTCACTTAAATAATATCTGAAACTCACACAATATTAATTTAAAGTCCGAGGCGAATTAGCCGAAATTTTCACTTTAACTAAAAAATATATACACTTCGCCACTTGAATGTCACAAAACTTTTACCACAAATTATTCTTTATACGATTCACTATTAGTTTTTGGTTAGAACGATTTTAAAACTTAATCACACTTCTTATAATTAAACAAAACTTCGAGTGACAGAATTTCGACTTTTTCACGTTTTTCCTCATAGTGTGATGTCACGGGTCACAACTGGCTCTACCTTACGGCCTGTAGTTATCAAGATGGCGTTGGCTGTACCGTGTAAAATTCCTATCCGTGAGTGAAGCTGCTCGAGGAATTTAAAATCACCTGGGGTCTTTGACAAACAGAGACGAAAGCATATAAGAAAATGGGACAAATATATTTCGTACTCTCAAATGTTGTTTACTTTTGTGCGTGAAAAAGTTTCCTCGAGTGAATTAAGTTAAATTTTGTTAAATTTGTTAAAGTAGCTTCTTTTAAATCTTTATGTAATCATTCCAATAAAGTTTTTAGACTACTTTGTGATTTTTTTGTGAACCGACTTTGCCTTAACATCCAGAATTTGTTTAAATTAATCAGCTTGACATATTCGGGTTTTTCGTGTGCAAATAAGTAGAAATAAGATGATGGGAAGTCGTTTTTCCTGTAAATACATAACTGGAATTACTTCTAAATTCATTCTATAAACATGTGAAGTTCAATTAAAACCCCAATTTATGGATAAAAGCAAAAGTTTCGTAAGAATATTTGTAAGGTTAACGTGAAAACTGATTTTAATGTTTTGGGTCTCTGGCACCAGGAAGGTGTCAAACAAAATTTTTAGGAGGCATCAATAGGAAATCTTAAATAAGATTGAATCAATAAAAACCAAAATTTATGATTCGCTTGACCTATAATATAACGTCAAAATTAATATGCAGCTTAAATATTTGATTCAGAGAAGATAAAATTAAATTATTCCTTAACGAATTCTCAAGATTTTAAATTTACTTTTGGCCCCACTTTAAATCTGACTTAATTTACGCCTGTATTGTTGCTACCACTACATCGCTCGAAATTCTACTACAAAAGAAATTTGCTTCACTAAAATCGAGTTACAGCGCTTCCTCTTGTTCTGTATTCTAAGATTTGTCCCCATTTGCCAACAAAACTCGAAGCACTAGTACCACATATTTTCACAACATCACAAAACTATTATATTATTACTTATAATAGAGTTGAACATAATTTCTTTCACTTTTATAAGTAATTGAGAGTTGTTTACATCTGCTTGATTGAAGGGCGGACGTCATTACTTCCCTTCCATTTAACATTTCTTCTGGATATTGCCAATGTATTTTGACCGACGAAAACTCACTCATAATTAAATTGATCTAAACGGAACTTTTATCACGTCATTATCTTACAAGTTAATTTTATCATACACTAGTTATTTCACTTAAATAATGTCTGAAACTCACACAATATTACTTTAAAGACCCAGGCAACGCCATCTTGATAACTACAGGCCGTAAGGTAGAAACAATGACGTCACACAAAATGGAAATCAAGATGGCGGAGATCCATCGCCATCTATACGACCAAACGGAAAGTTGTTATCAGCTGTTCAAGTGACAGCTTAGAAAAAATCTTATCCAACTTTTCAATTGCATAATTTATTAATATATGTATCCCCATTTACCAACAAACTATACAATTGCAAACCACTATTTTCACATATTCTCCCAAATAAATTTTTATATCAGATCACTTCATATTTATCGTACAATTTGTTGTATAATGCCAGCAATTAGAGAAAAATCTAAGCCAACTCTTCAAATGTAAAAGTTGTCAATAGATTTGTCCCCATTTACCAACAAAACTCGAATCACTAGTACCACATATTTTCACAACATCACAAAACTATTATATTATTACTTATAATAGGGCTAAACATAATTTCTTTCACTTTTATAAGTAATTGAGAGTTGTTTACATCTGCTTGATTGAAGGGCGGACGTCATTACTTCCCTTCCATTTGACATTTCTTCTGGATATTGCCCATATATTTTGACCGACGATAACTCACGCATAATTAAATTGATCTAAACGAAACTTTTATCACGACATTATCTCACAAGTTAATTTTATCATACACTAATTATTTCATTTAAATAATGTCTGAAACTCACACAATATTACTTTAAAGTCCGAGGCGAATTAGCCGAAACTTTCACTTTAACTAAAAAATTTATCTACTTGACCACTTAAATGTTACAAAACTTTTACCACAAATAACTCTTTATACGGTTCACTCTCAGTCTTTGCTTAGAATGAGTTTAAAACTTTATCACAATTCTTAAAATTAGAAAAAAACTTCGGATGACAGAATCATGACTTTTTCACCTTTTTCCATTTTGTGTGACGTCGCGGCCAACAACTGGCTCTGCCTTACGGCCTGTAGTTATCAAGATGGCGTTGACCCAGGCAAATAAGACGAAACTTTCACTTTAACTAAAAAATTTATCTACTTGACCACTTAAATGTTACAAAACTTTTACCACAAATAACTCTTTATACGGTTCACTCTCAGTCTTTACTTAGAATGAGTTTAAAACTTTATCACAATTCTTAAAATTAAACAAAACTTCGGATGACAGAATCATGACTTTTTCAACTTTTTCCATTTTGTGTGACGTCGCAGCCAAAAACTGGCTCTACCTTACGGCCTGTAGTTATCAAGATGGCGTTGGTTCAGACAACTTAACTCAATTGCGTATATTTCTTTGATTCGATATATTTCTATATAGAGTTCGAAAATCCTCAAAATGGATAAGTGGTTAATCAAGCGGCCAAAAATCTCGGATGATCGAGAAAACTGTTGACTCAACGAGAAAGGTCGACGATGAAGGTAAAAGTTTACCTTATGTAAAAGAAAAACGTTCATATATTTGTTGTATTATCATTGAGTTTTCCCTCCTCGAACAACACGGACGTTTATAGATTCAAATGGTCGCGCTTTATATTCCATTTTTATAGTATGTTATAAGTTCTAAATTAACTGAGTTGGATCAGTCTTAGCCCGCCACTCGGAGTTCCTAGGTTCAAATCTGAAGGGTGGAGATTGTTTTTTAAAGCTAGTGAATAAAATTATTTAATTAAACAATTTTTTTACAATTATATTAATTTTTAGACATGAAATATAATTAACGGAAAGAATTATAAACGTCCTTCGAGCCCAGACAGATCAGTGTTTTACTGTTTCAAATTCCGCGCAGTTCACAGATCCGACCATTTGAATTCGGAAGCGTCCGTGTCGTTAGACGAAGGCTTATATTATGAATGATTTATTTATTAATTTATAATAAAGTATTTTCCAATCGTGTACTTATTAACTGCATGTAAATGTCAATATATTGGTGTCTTTAGGTTTAGGATCTAATGAAAACCTAAGAGTGTGCTTGGGTTCGTGCCTACAAGATATCGCTGCTCATTTTGAAAAAAAGCTAACAGATGAAGAGAAGTATCATATCCTGAAGAATCGTTGGATGCCAGATGAGGTCCACGTATTTCCAGCCAGTGGTCCGAGAAACCTGAAATTTAAAAAAAATGGCACTTGGTTGGTATATTCTGAGAAGCTAGATGGAGCATTCTGCCATTTCTGCATTTTCTTTACTCCGAAGGAAGTAGGAAAAGGAAGTCATACACCTGTCCGATCTCTTGTGCCAATCGCATTTCGTCGGTGGAAAGACGCCAAAGAAATATTTCGAATCCATCAAGATCTAGTATATCATAGAGCTGCAACTGTGTCAGCACAAAATTTCATAGATGTGCAAGAAAAGAAGATTGTTGGTATAAATTTACAGTTGGACACTGTAAAAAAGGCTGCAATCCAACGTAATCGAGAAATTTTGAAATCGATAGTTGATACTATCATCTTCATCGGCAGACAAGAAATCGCATTGAGAGGACATCGTGATGCTGGCCCCATCCGTGAACATGATGATGATGCTGAATATCCTTCTCAATTTTTTAGTCTCAAAGAAACTGCCTTGGTTCGATAAAACAGATCATTTCCTTCTTCAGACCTTCTGCAAAACGCGAAGCTATCATGGCAGACTTCATTGATTCTGTGGATTGTCCAATAATATGACATTAAAGAGATTGTGTGAAACAAGATGGACAGAGAGACTAGACGCTGTTATGACCTCCAAAGAAATATTCATTTCAATTTTTCATAGCTTGGAGAAAATGTGGTGTGGAGAATGTGGAAATAGTGACACTTCCAAAACCGCTTTCAGCTATCATCGAATTCTCGAAAATGGTGCTCTTATTGTGTTCATGGTTGTGATCAACGAAATTTTTTCTTCTACTCATTCATCGTCTGTTTACCTGCAAAGTAAGAGTGTCGATCTCGCATCTGCTGTCTCATCGGCTAACGATCTGGTTATGGTGCTAACAAAAATTATAGAAAATGCTACTTCGGAGTTTAGAAAAGTTTTTGCCGCTGCCGAGGTAATAGCTGAAGCTATTGGAACGAAAATAGAGGTGCCTAGGGTTGTGAACATCAAGATCATCAGAAGAATACTTCCGCATGTGTGTATTTATGCCATTTATTACCACTTCATATCTGAATTAAATGGTCGATTTATAAATCACAAACTCACATTATCAATGATTTAAAATGTAATTCCTGACAAATTAGTCAAACTTGGCATTGTATACAAAAATGAAGACGATGAAGCGGTTTACAAAGAAATTACCAAGACCATTTCTGAAACCGTTGAAGCACTATTAGTACAGTGACCACACTTTACGACGTCAATTGGATCCATCATCGAAAAAGAAGTGTTATTGTGGAGACAACGCTGGATCGCGGCGGAAGAACGCCCACAGACATTCATCGATGCATTAAATTTTTGTGACGAGGCCCTTTTTCCAAACGTCCATAAGTTTTTGAAGATCGGAGCCACCTTAGTTGTGATCATTGCCAGCAACGAGAGGAGTTTTTCAACTTTGAGACGTATGAAAGATTGGCAGAGAAATACAACCGGAGAAGATCGGCTCAACGGTCTTGCACTTTTGAGTATTCACAGAGAAATTGATGTAACGGCTGAGGAAGTTATAAACAGATTCGCTCAGAAAAATAGAAAATTTGATTTGTAATGATGTAAACTGATGTATATGTAACTAATGTTAAATAAATTGAATTCCTTTGTAGCACTGCGATTTATATCATCCCGAATATAACAATCATGGAATAACTAAAGCCAAGGAAGTAAAGTGAAGTGACGATAAAAATATTAAATTTAGTTTACAAAATTGATGTAAAGCATTTTGATTGTATTGTAATAAGTTGAATAAATAAATAAAATAAATAATTGAAATAATAATATTATTAAAATTTAAATCTATATTCATTTTTTCAAATTCTATTATAATTTACTTATCCCCCCCCCTTCTACTGGTAACCATGACTTTGATTTTCTCGAGCCAGTTTTGAATGTTGCGAACATAGTTTTGACTTTGTATTCTGGCTCGTTGTCACATTCCCTCTACCACCCCACCCCACCTGTCCAAATTTTTGAAGGGGTTGAGTTCATCTAGACAATTGCCAATATATTATACTAATGAGCATACAAATTATTTCAAAACAGCTTATTTTACTGGGTATGAAACTGAAATCATCCCAATAGCGATTTAACTAAATTAAAACCCTTGTCCGATTTCTTTAAATCAATTAATTCTGTCTTTGACTTTTTGAAGCTTTTTATTCCAATAAAATTGTACAATAAAAAATACCAAGTACAAATGTTGAAGTGATTCCATTACGTCAACCAATCTTAATAATACTTCCAACTATCAATTGATTCAGGATTTTTCTGCTTATTCTTCCTTTCAACTAAACCAGTTAGGGCTTCTGACCTGACAGAGAGGGAATCAATTTTTTCAACAAGCTGCTGGTAAGGACTAAGTGGTTGGGTGCCCATAACAACATGGCCTAATTTTGAATCAATTTTTGCATCTAATCGAGCGTTACGAATTAAATTCACAATCCAACATTCAGCTTCATTTGGCTTCATATTGAGCTTGTCTGCTAACATGCTGATAGTAATGCATTGATGAATACGGCAAAAGGTCTCAAAAATCATTAGACGCGCATTTTCAACAAACTCATCTAAGCAAGCCACAATGAAAAAATCGTTTAGTATAACTGTTTGACACTCGTGCAACTTCATGCGAGCGCCATCAAAGTCGAAGTTAACATACAAACATTCCAGAAATTCTGTGATCGGATCTTTGTAAGTGTATGATTCTTGTTGAATTACTTTTATAAGATCCTTAAGAGCGTTTCGTCGAGTCCTGTTTATAATGACTGCCGTAGCTAGATATCTCAAAATATGAGGGCACATAGTTTGAATAGCATTCAAGTATAGAGGTTTATAAAGGAACATTTCTATTATCAAGTCTCGCCCTTTTGGATGATTAAAGAATACAAGAATACTCCAATGAATCAACCATGTCCTCTGTTGCAGGGCTTGTATGTTCGAAAAATTGCTGTTATCAATGAACTCTCTAAGACGCGAGAGATCTTCTAGAGCAGAGTTCCAATTTAGAATTAAGATTTCAGCTGCTAGCTTTCCCCATAAGACATTCAAATAGTTCTGCAATAAAATATTTTTAAAAGTACCTCAATTAAAATATTAACAACTTACTTTGTCTGTTGGCAACATGACAAGGAGACAAAAATACAAATAAGATGTCGAATCTTGGTAATTTCCGCACTCGTATAAATATTTCGCCAATTTGTAGGCGCTTTCAACATTTTCGTTTTTAAAATTGTACTCCTTTTGCAAAACATTTACAAATGTTTTCGAGTCCTTCATACTATCACTATTCTTAAGCATTTCAGTAGCCTTCATTATTGGGGCGACTTCATTTTGCAGTTCTTTAAGAGTCGCTAAAACTTCAGATTTTCTTTGAGCCAGTTCCTCCGGCATTGCCTCCCCTAAACCTAATCGCTTCCTAGTATCCATAGTATAATCAATCATATTGGTTTTATTAACAGTTTCCAATATAAACTCTAATAATTCTTCTTTCCTATATATCTAAAAACAAAATGTTAATTATTTAGTATCATAAAACAAATGCTAGGCCTAACCTCTTTTGCACATAAAAATTCAAGCAACGGAAAAGTTAAATGTCGGTCTAGAAACTGACAATTTCTTGCAGTTAAATCAAACTGAGCCATATTATTTCTGTTGTTTTTATACTTCTTTATTAATTGAAACAGCAAAATTATTAAAATAAACGTGCCAACAAACTACTGTCAGAAATTCACAACGTCGCCTTTGGGTGGCGAAAGAGCGAAAAGTCCATGGAATTGCCAGATAATAAAATGTATTGTACCAAAAGTTTGACTTGGTCGTCGACTTTGAATGCGGGTGTTAAACCATCGTTCACGAGTGCGATTCGTCGCTTGCAACTGTAATTTGATTGGCTGAAGTCATATACCTGTTACTTGACATGCCGGCTTTGTCTAATGTCGCTGTGATTGTAAAAATAATCGCAGCATTGCTCTTGATTTGGTGCGATTCTTAGAATATATAACTAGTTCTATATTCTAAGGTGCGATTGTTGAACATAACCAAATACAATTTATTTGTTTACCTTTTTGAAAAGTGCTTGCTGAATGAAAAACGGCTTATATAAATATAATATGTATGCAATAGTTATTCTAGACATTTCGTAAACGACACACTAAAGTATTACACAAACGATACGCCTCCGGCGTAGAGTTAGCGAAGCAACACATAAACAACTCTTCGCCGCCGTTTTGTTTCACTTCTCTTTCATAAAATGAAACGTTAACGACTCGTTTCTGTTACGCCGGCGGCGTAACGTTTGCGTAGAGTTCTATGTGCCGTACCACACTTGTCCTGCTTCCGCGCGATGAAGTCCGCACGAGTGCCCACACTTGTCGTGTCGGATTTTGTGTAGAACACACGCAATTTATTGTGTGTAGTGGTAACATTAAAGCAGTTCCGAACCCAAATAAACCTTGCTTTGAATGTATGCGTGCCGATCCGACGATAAATAGGTAAGTTCCGTGCGGATTTCCCTATATACCCCGCACGCCCTCTCTCCAACAAACTGCGATGAAGCAGGACAAGTGTGGTACGGCACTATGAAAGTGTGACTTCGCCGGCGTTACGTTTACGACTCGTCATGTTTAGAGGGCGACTAAATTTTGTATGGAAATTTAGCTGCGAAATTTCGTCGCTAAACATTTAGCCAAAACGCGGTATTGTGTTTTTAACAGCTAAAAGTGTGTTTAGTTTTCACCTGTAGGTGGCAGTTGTTTTCCAAATTGTATGTTCTAGCTTCAGATTTATCTGACCAGGACCATATCTTCGTCCATACACAATCATTACACATTTCGGTTAACAAATTTAATTGACTAAGCTGTGAAACATATATAAACGAAAATCTACGGCAGCTGATTCTCAAAAGTAGCCACCTATAGTTCAAAACAAATAACTTTACTGTCAAAAATTTAGCCGCTAGATGAACACAATACCTGATACCGGGCTTTAAGTGCCGTACCACACTTGTCCTGCTTCATCGCAGTTTGTTGAGAGAGGGCGTGCCGGGGTATATAGGGAAATCCGCACGGAACTTACCTATTTATCGTCGCATCGGCATGCATACATTCAAAGCAAGGTTCGGAACTGCTTTAATGTTACCACTACATACAATAAATTGCGTGTGTTCTACACAAAATCCGACACGACAAGTGTGGGCACTCGTGCGGACTTCATCGCGCGGAAGCAGGACAAGTGTGGTACGGCACTGGGTGTTTTCGATTTTGCTTCGGTGTTAACACTTGTGCCTTGAGGAAGCAAATGCATGTTCGAGATTGCGGTGCCATGACTCGAGTTTTGCTTCGGATTGTTCGTTTTTGACACATTTTGCCCTTGGTGCTAGCACCGATTGCCCCTGGTTTGGACCAGGAACAGCTGTGACACTACTAACACAAATGAAGTAGATGAGTAAAAATAACTGGGATTGGGCTTGTGTGCTGCGATTTTTTATATTTAATTAATTATTTTTACTGTCCTGTTATAATAAAAACGAGAGAAAACGAAAAATCTTTACTCTTTCCCAACCAACCAATAATTATAATAAATATAATTGCTGAAATTGCTGATTTTTTATTAATCTCCATAATTTTCAATTGCAATTTGACAGCGGGTGGCATTAATAAACTCGAACACAGGGTTTCGCACTTGGAAGCAGATGACACTTTGGTGCAGGGTCACAGTAACTCCAGTTGTCCCTGGTGTTATGTCTCGGTGGCAAAATCGAAAACACTCACTAAAAGCTCTGGTTTAGCATGTATCTCTTTTTAATCTATCATAACGTTATTGTTGTCAAATAAATGAAAAATTTCCGGTACGTGAAATGTCAATGCTTTGTTTACTTAAGATAGGTTTTGGCAAGTTTTGTTGTAAACTGGTTTAATTGTACAGTTCTAATATTTACATAAAATTCTGACGATATTTATGGTAAGCTAATTTCAGTTCACATTGCAGTAAAAGTGTATCTTTCGTTAAAAGGGCACAACTTTATTCAATTAGCACTTTAATCTTTTTACAACTATTTCGGTCATTCAGAAGTCGTCCGTGAAGTAGGTGATAACTTGTCTGCCGACAATTTCGGAGGTCCCAGGAACGAGTGCCATCGACGGCGACTCATGGTTGTTTTGTGAATCAGGTGAACTTCTTTTCCCTCTCCTAATTAGGGGTTACGAGAACTAGAAAGATAGAATTCCAAAGTAAACTGAGGCAGAAGGGGCATACAACGGGCCACTAACCCTTGCAAACCAATCAAAAGTCTGCTTGATTTCACTTAATAGCGACAATAAACTTTTTTTGTTAATGAAATTGGAAAATTGCAATACAGTAATTACTATAGTATTTCTTTTCTAAAAAGACTCATCTAAAAGCTATGTTTCGCACCTTTTTCTATATTTTTGTGTATTTTCCTATATTTCAATTAATTTCTTGAAGTCAGTTGCTTCGCTCTACTGGAAGTAAAGTGGAAAATGGCGCCTCTTGATTGTCTTTCAGGCTTTGTTCTTCGAGTTCCTGACGCAATTTAATTGTTCTTTCAAACTGAACTCATTCACTCTCCCGATCTCCATACAGAAAAAGGGCCCGTGCCTCGGCTGCCACACATTCGCAACTGCACGTGTTGCGTCCTTGGCAGTGTAAGGCGTTCTGCGGATGCGTAAAACGAATGTAAGACATAAATAAGAGGAATGGCGTGGAGATATTACTTGACGTAAAACGAAACGCCGTAAAATGAAAACTGCCTATATCTTTAAATCATGCGCTAACAATTGCTTAACAAAATTTTTCAATAACGACAGAATTGATTTTGAAAGTAAATGAATCCGACAAATGCAGCAGGATATCAGGTTGGAATGGTCTGGTAACGGTGACTGTTATCAAACTAATTAGAAAATTCTCGTATGGAAAGGCCTAATCACCTTGAGAAGTGCCCCCCGAACCACAACTTTTTTTGAAAACAAAAACATCTGTATTTTATTATTATTTATTGATCTTACATATAAAAAAATTGATTTTTAACCAGGGCTCCGAAATAACGTTATTTATAACGTTAAAATTTCGTTATATTGGTAAAGTTATAACAATGAGGAAAAAATAACTTTATTGATATAACGAAATTAACTTGTTACAATGGATAACGTTATTTAGAAAACTATATAATTTCGTTAATAACAGTAACGTTATAAAATAATGAAAGAATTTTTCGTTTCTTGATATATTATATTTATTTCATTTCGTTTTGATTAACTACAATGTCTAAACGCTTAAAAGTATTTCGGAGAACTTCAAGATAAAAGTACAATCATATTATCAGATGATGCACTTGCAGACACTCTGTACTCTTATAAATTGAAATTTATTCCAGGGCATATGGTTTCATTTGTTGGGACTATTAAAAAAAATCGTATTTTGCGCTACTAGTAAAATTGCCTGAAATCAACTTTTTTATGCAGTTCAGACCAAAATTTAGATGAATATTTTCCTTACTATTTAATATCCACATTTACTTTTTCAATCAGTGAGTTATAACGAAATAATACTTAATAATGTGTAACGTTATTTAAAATAACAAAAATTAAAATACCTAAATCATTTCGTTACTCCAAATAACGTTATAAATGTAACATCAGTTATTTCGTTACTAAAAATAACGAAAAAATCATATGAATTGATATAGAGTTATAACGTTATGGAGCCCTGTTTTCAACTTAAATTTTCCTTGCTATTCTAATGTAACGCGACCCAAAACTCTAATGTATCTTAAAAGTAAACAAACGACTACAATCAAGAAAAATGCTGTATAATTACTTATTATATTATTTAATTTTCCTGAAAAATGATTTTCCCCACGCAATGCGTTGATTATTTTTACAACAAAATACCGCACACTTCATCACGAAAAATGTTCAAATTAAGCACGTCAGATTCTTAGTAAACTAAACCAAAACAGTCTTTTATGTGTTAATTGTCTTTATTTGTAAAATTGCACCACTTTTAATAACTGAACAGTGAAAATTATTCAATAAACACTTTGAATGCGCACTCTTCAGAAAGCCCACGTTTATACACGGTATTGCACTTCCTTTCGTTTTCTGTTCTAAGCTTAGAACATAAAACTGATGGCGAATGGCGACAGCTGAAATTAAGTACAGGTTTAATTATTAAGAAAGTAAAGAGCGGGGCATTGAAATTAAATTTAAAAGTAGTTCAAAATCACTAAATAACTTTATATTTTTTGATTAAAGTAATTATTTACATCATTTAAGACGGCAAGATATTATAATGTTTCAAATAAATTTAAACCATTTTAAGAGTAAGCCCTACAGTTAATGTTTTCTTGAACCGTCTGTGAATATACGGCATCGTGCTTTTGACTTTTGCAGTCTCGTAAATAAACAAATCCATATTTTGATTTTGCAAGCACAAATTATTTGTTTTCAGTTAATATTCTCTTTAATTTTTCTACTTATCGCTGCAAACTTGTTAAGGTTTATTGTGAAATTCATGTACCCATGCTGCCATCAAGCGGTAGCATGAGGACATGAATTGGATTTAGGGTTGTGAGCAACACTAAGTTGTTTGTCACAACCTAGTCGTAGCTCACACCAAAAGGGATTAATGAAGGTTACAGGAGATACCAGGGTGAGCATAAGTTGCCGTGCAGGCCTGGTCGGTGACCAAGGAGGTGAGTGGCCCGCCAAGCGAGCCGTGCTAAGATCGTCGGTTTGGGGTGGGTACTCGCCTCATTCTCCTTGGTACACTCACCCGAACATTTTTTTTGCGGGCACTCTTGAGTCCTCAGGACTAAAGCACGAAGACATGAAAAAGAGGGAAGCACAATTATTAAGGATTATAAGAAAAGGGATGAAAGGAATCGACAAAATTATGCCCCTGACGAAAAAAATCACCTCAGCCTCTGGATGGTCCGAGGACCATGTAGGAGTAGCCCTCCCCAAACTATGGCTATACCTCGTCCATCATTTGGTACAGTCCCTATAAACTCGGACTTTTTCCCGGAACTAAGAGAGAGAGAGAGAGAGAGAGAGAGAGTGAATCAGGAGGCCTAATATGATTTACCACATTCTGATCACCATATCCGATTCTATGGAAGAATAATCAGCAAATCTGACGACATTAACCAACGAATCCTTTGAGGGGATTGAAGAAATATACTATTACTATGACCTTAACAACTCAGAGACAACTATTCCCCAGGTCCAGGAATTAACAGGAAACCTTGAAGATTTTATCTCACACGGGCATGAAAGAGAATGGTATCCTGAATTAGCCGACTGGAATCACAGCGTAAAAAGGAGATATTATCGCTAGTAACTAAATTTCCAAAACTTTTATAACACTTGTTTTGGTGCAAATTCTGGGCCCAGTAGCAGTCAGAGTTCAGGGACAAAAATTTCGATATTTTCTGATAGCGCCAATCGATTCAGAATGGTCGATTCATACCCCTTAGAAACCCCGAAAGGGGGCAAATAAGGCCCGGGAACGCGTAATTTGCGAGATAAACGCGATTAAAGTTTCAGCCTATTTGAAGTAGTACCTAAACTGCAATTTTGCCCTATACCAGCATCAATTCTTTTTACCTATAAAACACTTGTTTTGGTGCAAATTCTGGGCCCAGTAGCAGTCAGAGTTCAGGGACAAAAATTTCGATATTTTCTGATAGCGCCAATCGATTCAGAATGGTCGATTCATACCCCTTAGAAACCCCGAAAGGGGCAAATAAGGCCCGGGAACGCGTAGTTTGCGAGATAAACGCGATTAAAGTTTCAGCCTATTTGAAGTAGTACCTAAACTGCAATTTTACCCTATACCCTTATAAACCCCGAAAGGGGCAAGTCCAGGGCGCACGGGGTGAACGATTTTGACCGATCAGATGATCTGAAACCAAAAAACCTTTAAAATTTATTTTTCTCATCCCCTTGGCTATGGATAGACACGAGCTTTTTCAAAAATTCACAAAATTCTTATAGTAATAGAATTTTGAAAAAAAAAATTTTTTGGGCACTTTTTTTCTGCTATTCAAGGCTGTTAAAAATTTTTGGACAAGAATTTCAAAAAAAGCTCGTGTCTATCTGTTGCCACATGTTTTCTGATAATAAAAATGTTTAGTATGACAAGATCGGTCAGGTAGGTTTTTTGAAAACTTTCACCCCACCTCTAAAGAGACGACTTTCGGAAAAACACGTTTAAAGATTGACAAGATTGAGCAGAAACGCGAAAAACGACCGCGCATGACCGTGAAAAATGCTCTGTCACTGCCAAACGAGCCCGTCCACAGTTAAATCCTTTTACCAGCGTATTTCTAACACTATTTAGATGAAAAAAATGTAAAAAAAAATCGATTTTTTGAAACTGTTACATAGTAAGACCCCCTTAATAAGATCTGACCATTCATCCCTTCAGAGGTTTATCTGCATGTAGGTAATTAAGGTAGATTCAACCCTAAATTAAATAAGAAGACTTCTCTTAGGTTTCTTTCGACCAGTATACAGATTTTATATATTTATTAACAATGTTCTGTATTCATAGTAGACAAATGTGGTAATCATAGGCTATTTTCTTCAGTGTTTATTACGCTAAAAAAAAAATTTACAAAAAAATTATAATAAATTTTAGAAGGACAATTAATGTTGAATTTCATACACCGGTTTGATTTTCAAATACCTTACTATAAAAAATTAATGTTGGCAGTAAAACTGCAATAATAGTTCAATTAAAATTTGTTAACACAATCTCTCATTTAAACAAGTACAACAATATAACAGTTTCGTTTCTAAAAAAAAACAATTCAAAAAGAAATTATTCAACGATTTAGTAGTTGAAACCTTTTCGTTGTACTAGCAATCGCTACAAAAATTTTCTCCAATTAATATTTATCAAATATTGTCCAAGCGAAAGAAAACAAAAAGTCTAATTATTGCGTGCATAATGTGCAAAATATATTGCAAAAAATAAACATTTTAAATATCAAGCGTTTATATAAAGGAACAAATGTATACATTTACGCATGGTATTATTTGCACGGATGCATATTAAAAATAAGAAGAAAATTTTTTTTTTCGTTTTCATTACAATTTAGAACATTTAAAATTCGTGTCTTTTGCATTCAATTCTCTTAAAGTTGTGTACATCAAAAGTGATAAAGCAGTACATGGTATATTAGTACCATCTTAGTTTTATTTTGTGCATTTTATTTATGTGTAATTGACTTAAAACTAATAGAGTGATAGTTTACGTTTTTATTCACCTTATCATCTTTATAGCTTTAATTTTTGCTTATTTTTTTTAATGTCAAATCACCTTCTTTTGTGAGGAAATTTTCCTGTTTGAAACTTGATCACCATATTGTAAATTAGCATAGTCCAAGAAAAAAATTTATTAAGCAAATCTAAATGATTGTTTTTATTTATGTTTCTTTACATTATAACCTCACATTCCCTGTTTCTTGTATAATAATTCCTATTACCTCTTAAAATTACCAAATCCAGAAATTTTTCACATTTTCTGAGTCAAACACTCAAACACAGTATTGTTCGTGTAATCAATCTATATATTTTATTATTAATTCTTATGAAAAAAACATTTAATTCATAAAGTCTATGCAATTTAAATATTATTCGTGATTTATTCTGAAAGTAGATTAATTTCTCTATCGTATTAGACAACAAATTTTCGTTAAAATATAATCCACTGCGAAATCACGAAATGATATACTCCATTCACTAACAAAATTAAAAAAATATATCAGCTAATTCCCTTTCTCTTGTTAGCTGAGAAATATATCTCAAAATCTTAAGAATACGAATCTTAATACATCCTTTTCCTACAGGACAATTTTCTGTGGGTATATCGCAATAAAATCTTTTGCGGTGGTTTTCGTTTCTTTTAAAGAGTAAGAGTAAAGATTTTTGTTTGGTTAACAAAAAAATCAAAAATTTTACATTGCTATATAATTCTATTTGAATTTTCGCTCCCTCTAAATTTTCTATCGTTATCACCTCAATATATTTTCAGAAGGAAAATCATGATTGGATCAGAAAAACAAAAAGATCAACTTCATCAAGTTAAATGTAAATTAACTTATAGAATTAGAAATTCCACCGAAGTGGGTACTTAGCTTTATTATTCCTTATCGCATTCCACAAAATGTGTCTAAGTATTCAAACCACGTTTTTTTTTCAAAAATGTATACACGTCTCTATTCGTTCACGCACCAAAACTCACCGGCAGCTTGCCGGATTTCGTTCCCCTCCGGCTATATTTTCTTTCTTGGGTGGCCTGCCATAATAAGTAGGGTCCGCCATATTCTAACTTAAGTTCGAATATAGACGGTTACTTTTTAAATTTAAGATTTTGATGTGGGAATCTTGTTTTTTCAGTTATAAGAGCATAGTGAATACAAGAGAAGTCCATATATTTACTAGGGCTCCTTATTAAACGTTTAATCGTCTAAACGTTTAAACGTTTTTTTAGAAAACCCGTTTCTAAAAACGTTTAATTAAATAAACGTTTTCTTACGAAACGTTTAAACGTTTTTCTGGTACGAAACGTTTTGCCAAACGTTTATTTAATTTTTCATTGATATAATATAAAAAAATTTACGGGTGGTGATGTAGTGTGGTGAGGTAGTGTGCTCGGGGGACAGGTGCGGAACCTAACTTTGTTACGCATGGGCCGATTTGGATTTTTCTTTTTTTCTTTTATAGAGAACATTCCCCCATTGCTATTATGAGACAAAATTTGAAACTTAGGCGGAGGTGGAGAAAGGTGAGGCTCAGCAAGTTTTACAAAATTGATGTAGTTTTTTCCATGGTTCAGTCAACAAGTACATAAATGCTAAATGGGAAGAAATATTTTTTGAGAATAGGGAAGGAAAGAGAATGACAATATCGTTGGCGTTCATGATTCTTTATTAAGGCTTTAGTAAAAACTTTGAAAACAAATTATAATAAATAAGAAAAATTAACTGTCACTTCAACGTGTTTATTTTGGTATAAAAAGACCAGCATATTAACATTTTCTGGATTTAAACAACTGCGTTTTGGTGTGACTAAATTTCCTGCAGTTCAACATTTTTTTTGGAATGTGTGGGCTTCTTGAACAAAAACTCCAGTGCTGAACTATACACGTTCTCTGAATCTTCTTCATCTGAAGGCGATGATGACTGATTTTCACGTCGTAAAAGATCGAAAACATTCTCTTTTACCTTGCGGCGGGTCTCAGTTAACTCTTGCTAAAGGTCTTTGTAGCGCGGGTCCAAGAAAGAGGCTGTAAGTCTTCCTGACACATCTGAAAACATATCCCACGTCAATAACTTGAACCGTTTTTCCCACTAGCGGCAATATCTTTAATTTCCTTTACAAATATAGAGTCACTTTCGACAGGTTTCATTTGATTGTTTACCAAATTGTGTATTAGCGGCCGCACCATTGAAGCTGGCGATATTTTGTCTCCACAAAGCAACGTGGTGGCCATTTGCAACGGCTTCAGCACACTTATTAGGCTCTCAATGTTGTCCCAATCGGCAACCCAGATTTCTAGCCTGAGCTACCCTTTTCTAAGAAACTTATTAAAAGTTTTGCAAAAAAACGTTTAGGTATAAGTAAACGTTTCAAAAAACGTTTCATTGCAAAAAACGTTTAAACGTTTCGTAACAAAACGTTTAGCTAGTGAAACGTTTTTTAAAGGAACGTTTAAAACGATTAATCGAAAACGTTTAAACGGAAAAACGATAAAACGTTTCTGACCTGGAGCCCTAATATTTACACTTAGGAGAATTTGTCTTCACATCGAAGAATTCCAATAGTCAATAGATAAAAGCGATCTGTTGAAAGTCATATACAGCAATCGAAAATTACAAAAATATTTGATAAAATTAGACCAACGTGAAGGCGAATCTTTTGATTTATTTTAATTCAAGAACGATAAAAGGCACTTTCAATTCATTTTCAATATGATACCAAGAATTTTTCTTTTAGGTATTCGACCTTACTGGTCACCTTATCCCACTGGTAAATATTTTCTGAGATGTTCATTTAAAAATTTGCAAAATTACTGTGAAAACCCATGCAAATATAAATAAAGTCTTAGTCTAAGTTTTATTGTTCTAGGCTTTTAAAAGGGAAGATTATGAAGTAGATTTGATTTCTGAGACTTTTGTATTCAGCTGCTCTTATGAGTACAAGATTTGCAATAAAGCGCTTATACATTATTTATCTTTTGAATAGATTATTCATTTTGAACGTAGTTGCGAAATTAAGGAATGAAAAATTGTAGGCTCTCTTTTGTGGAATGTTGGAGAGAAAATAGAATTCATTGACGAAAATGCGTGGGAGTAATTTTACCTGAGGGGTAGATATTCACAACATCTGATAATATTGTGGTTTTTCTCCTTTTTTCTGAAATAAATACTACTTTTCACCACCTTGTTCAGAAGGAAGAAAAAAATAAAATGTCGGCTCCTCTACTGAAATTTTGGAAGAATTTTTCCTGTAATTCTGGAAACCAATCCATTTTCTAAGATTATTTTTATTATTAATAAACTTAAATTAGTAATTAAGTGCTTATGTATTCAATAGTCTACGTATCTATATTAAGGTCTCGATTAGTTGCTTATATGTGCAAGACGGTTAGCCCACAGGCTATGAGAATTTTATTTTCATGAGAATTTTAAATCGGCACCTTCTGCATCGGAGTCCAAAACCTTAAGCTTACTGCCTTCTGCACCATTTCGTGATCCTACGACACATATAAATTTCGGTATCACTAGCTCTTATTATCCAAGCGACTCCTCCAGAACTGGCTCTAAAAAATACTAAATTGCGAATAAATTCACCTGTTTTGACATCTCGTAATTTCACGGTACCTTCATCTGAACTAGCACGAACCGCGAATTAAATTGCAAATATGTGACCGCTAACTGGTGCTTATTAGGCCTCGATAGAGTCGGGCGACATTGCCCGGTCATAATAACCAATAAACTTTACGTTCACGTTTTCACCTCTCAAGACGTTGTACTTAATTTTGTCCGACGATGGATCTGTATAGGTGTGGTTTGGCACCTCTGTAGTATAAAACGGCTTTAGTTGCGGAAGCTGAGATTCTATCTCAATTCAATGCTTGACATTTCAGTAGGACATCTTGGTGTAGTTGTTGACTTAAAACCCGAACGAATCTTTCCCATTTGCGGATGTCATGGAAAGGCTCTACTGTAAGTGGAGTATGCAAGTAGATGCTCTAGCTAAAACGAGGAGTTCGTCTCGGAAACATCACGTTCGCAATCCAATAATGGCAATTACGGGAGTGATACTTTCGACACAACTCCCGTACTTGCCGGCTCACATAACAAACTATCAACTAACTTTATAATGAAGTACTTAAACTAGTTTACTATCTTGAAAAAAGATTCTCCGCCTGAAAATTTATAGTTATTTCTACAAGAAAGCACACTGAACTTCATTGTATAATTTTATAAATATCTACGAATTTCTCACTACTTTAAATATAAAACACAAACTGTCACAATATATACTCACTTGGTTATAGTTTTTAAGTCAATTAGCACTTCATATCACCTTTAAAATACTTTTTAATTATGCATACACTACGTAAGTTCAACTGACATAGGCCGATGATCTTTATGTGATTCTTAACATGTAAACAATTGGAACAAAATAGGAAAAAGATTTTCAAATGAGTCCTTTTATGTGATCCTGTGAGAACCTTGACAGGACATTAAGTTTTAATGGCAATTAATTTTCCTCCCTAAAAAGACGGAAAGAAGGGTTGGGGGGGGGGGTCCGTTTCGTACACATCATTTCGAGACATTCTCTATAAGTAATTTAGGAAAAGATGTTCATAAAAACATCATCTACTATTTTGAAAATAATGGAATTTCAAGGTGCGAGTGGTATGCGTTTAGTATCTCTTTCGTTTCTGTAATCCCTTGGTATCGAGCGGTAGAATAATAACACCCGATTAGATGAGACATTGCGAGTGAATCTCTGGATTCCATATCACTGATATTATCTGTTCTCAACAGAAAACAACTGTGAGATTAAGCCAGTCGAGTTTGAACCTGCGATTTGATGATGGCCACCGAAAGTATTAAAGCAAAAATAAAAGTAATTGCAAGGGAAGTAGTTCATTGTTATAGAAGATTTTTGAACTTTTGCTTGATATTAAAATGGGCAACTAAGGCCACATTCATTCAATACTCCTTACCCTCTTGAATAGGCTGATGATGCCGGAGATACCGAAACATGCTGATATTATTTGGAAATCTGAGTATTACCGAGCCATTATCTATTTTACAAATAAAAAGTGAATGAATTAAGACCTTTTTTTATATTCCAAAAAAAACCTGGCTACTAATACCGTTGTTTTCTGCTTTAATTTAGTCTTTGAAGACAAATTTGGATCAGCTGGAAGCAGGTTCAAACCTCGGCCTGCGTACGAGTTTTTCATAAACAAAAAAATCCAATCTGTCGCCTAGTTCGCAGAAGTGCAAAAACACTACATTCGATTTTCCTTATTCCCCTTACCCTAATTCCTTTCCGGCCATAGCCGTGCGGAACGCATCATAGGTTATTTGTAAGGTAAACATTTTAAACTTAATTGTGATCCCATAATCATTACATGCTGGGTACTCAAGTTCCAATATCCGTGTACCCGTGTAGTTTCTTATATAGTGCTCTATTACCCGATCCAAATCAATAGCCTTGCATTTGACCATTACGTTTATTTTTTACTGTTACACTTTCCAAAACCTAACTCGAACTCCTAAACTTATTCAATATTTATCTTAAAATAATAACTTAAATCAATTTCAGATATATATGTTGACTTGCATTATACTTCAAGATGCGACGGTCTTGTGCACCATCGATGAAAACTACTGTGCAAATTTCAAAAACCTTATCTCCGAATAATCAAACTAGTAAGGAGATCCAAAGATCTGCACCACTCTTAAAAGAAAAATCTCAAAATTCTACACAATCTGACAGATGTATTTATAGTGTGGTTTGGAGCAAAAGAACTACAAAAAAGCATAAAACTTGGGAAGGTGATGGGACTTTAGAAATAAAACATAAAACCGGAATTCTTAAGGATATGTCCGGGAACATACTTGGGAGAGAAAGTTCAATCAAAGTTGAAGATATATTTGAAGGAAACCAGCTTATAATTGGAAGTAAAGAAATATAAATTCAAGAAAAAATCGTAGAACCCTCAAAAGTTGTTTATAAAGTAAAACCAGAAGATTCACCTCCAAAAGAAAACGAACTTCCTAAAGAAAAAAAGAGAAAATCTAGCAACATATTTGTACCTAATTTACAGCTTTCTGCACCAGTAAAAATACGAAAATTGGTTACAACTGATAATGACTGTGAGTCTTTATTATTACCGCCACCGAACTACTTACATCAATGGAAATTTAATGAAGAAAAGCGACCAGTAACAAATGTTAAAGTCGCTAATTCTATTGCCAAACACTTGCGGTCACACCAGAGAGAAGGCGTTATATTTTTATACGAATGTGTATTAGGATTTAAAAATTTAGACTACTTTGGTGCAATATTAGCTGATGAAATGGGATTGGGAAAAACATTGCAATGTTTAGCCCTTTGTCATACATTACTAAAAAAGGGACCTTATGGAGGTGTACGCATTCTTCAAAAGATTTTAATTGTTACTCCAAGTAGTTTAACAGAAACTTGGAGCAGGGAAATTAATAAATGGCTCGGGCCGGAGCGTATGTTTGCTTATGTCGTTGACGCGAAAAATAAAATGAAACAGTACTCGGGACAAAACCATATACCATTCATTATTGTATCATATGAGACCTTAGTTAATAATGTCAGTGATTTTGAAAAAATTTCCTTTGATTTGCTTATTTGTGATGAAGGCCACAGATTGAAAAACCAGAGCACGAAAGCCTCGCTTTGCTTAAAGCAATTGAAAATTCAAAAAAGAATTATCCTTTCGGGTACTCCTATACAAAATGATTTACAAGAATTTTATAGTTTAATTGATTTTGTTAATCCTGGTATATTAGGGGAGTATCAGCAATACAAGCACAACTACGAAAACCCAATAGTTTTTTCTCGTGCGCAAGATGCTTTACAGGAAACCAAAGAGCTTGGCGCAGAACGAACCGCAGAATTAAATGGCATTACAAGTAAATTCGTTTTGAGAAGAACTCAATCAATAAATAATGAATATTTGCCGACAAAAAAAGAGTTTATTGTTTTTGTACAATCTTCAGAACTTCAACAATTAATGGCGAAAAAGGCTTTGGAATGGTATGAGACAAAGCAGGACTCTGTCATTAAAGAGTCTTTCTCTCTTCAGGTATGTATAAATATTTTTTTTTATTTTGTAAAATGGGGTGTTAATTGTTGAAATTATTACTCCCCTTTAATTTATTGGATTGAATGTTATCATAGATAGAGTGAGGCAACTTTGAACAGTTGGAAACAAGTAGAAGTTTGGTAAAAAAACTCATAAAGTAGTTTTGAATACAAGTTTATTCTTTGGAAAAATAAAGTGATTGTAAATATAAGCAACTATATATTATGATTTAGAGCAAAACCAGACAGACTCGTATCTCAGAACCTTATAATTTATATATAAATATATACAACGTGTCCCGTTTTTCAACGATATCCCTTGGAAGATTGATAGGCCAGCTCATGACTGCCCAGAATAACAAAACATACCTTAGTAAAAAATCATTAGTTTTCGAGATAATCCCACTTATTTTAATTTCGAAAAAATCTACACTTTAGATCAGCTTTTCGAGTGCCATGGCTAAAACTACGGCGTTTTAAGCGGTTTTCGATAAACAATGCCTTCTGAAGTTGATAGAATTTGCTGAACACGACATTTTTTTATTGGCAAATCCAGCTTAGTAATTATCTGAGATGCACTTAATCGATTTTTGGTTGCTTCGATTTTAACTCGGTTTTTCAGCCTTTTTGAAATTTTAGTATTTTCTTTCGTGGGCTTTCTAATGCCGTAATGAGGGCCTAATTTCAAGAAATTCCTAATCACTCTTGACGATCTATTAATTTTTAAGGCTATTTGCCTGATGGGTAACCCTGCTACTTGGAAAGTAATAATCTTCGTCTTTTCCTCATCTAATAAAAACTTTCCCCTTGGGATTCTTCTAAATTTCTATGAAAAAATTACAAAATTACCAAAAAGAGAACACAAGATATGTATAATATACCTGTAGTTTAATATTATGTATTAGTATCTAAAAAATAGTATTAAAATAATTTCGTTATACACGTACGGGGTTATAGGAATTGCGCGAAAGAAAACAAACCACACATGTACACTTCATCCAAAGTACTAAACGCAAAACAAATTTTAGCAAGTTCTTTTTGAATTTATTTTACATTAATACTTAGAACTATATTGCATGGGTTTCACTGGCCCAGTTCTTGTTAAAACAAGAAACAGATATTGTTTCTTAGAAAATTGTTAGCGGGGTTATAGAAATTGCGCTCACTGTATATATATACCACCGAAACGCAAAATTTGGCGTATAGGTAGGTAATTTAGGAGTTTTTGTTGATGTCAGTAATATCCAGTATGCTCCATTACTTACAAGTTTCCACAAATAAAAATCAGATTTTATAAGTAGTTGTAATTTTTTTTACTTTTCTTGCTCTTTCAATTAGTTTTTAAGTGCTTCAAACTGTATAGATGAGTTTCAATATTTTCACGATGTATAAACTAAAAATATTTTACATCTCTTCCTAAGTGTGCAAATAATTTTTGATACCCCAAATCCTTGCTAAAAAACTAATAGTAAAACATTTTTCTTATAAATCATCATTTAAAATTTCACGAAAATTTGATGACCTAAAACATTTGAAACATTCAACAGTATTTAATTCTCTGAATATAATACTACTTACTAGAGAAAACAACTATGTACTGGAGCTCTCGATACTGTACGTATAGTTAAAACATTTTTCCGCTACGCGTAAGTACTAGTACTAGTATCAGATTCAGTGATGAAGTACTTGAATATCAACAACTTCGGTCCGAGCTTGACTATCGTGACTATCTTACTGAGTTTGACGGTCCATCTCTGCTTATCTCCTCTATAATGCGGTTTGGTGACTCTAGTACCGATAAGCTTTTAACTTCTGCTAATTTCTTTGCCAGTTTCTTCGGAGCTGCCTCCTCAATATGTAGCTCTGATATTAGTTAAGGGAATTTTAATATTTTGATTAACTACTCTTCGACTTCCTTATCGATTGAGGGCATGTTTTTTTCACGATGCTCCGATTACGTTGCACAGTATGAAATTGTTCAATAGTTTAGTCCATATCATACGGTATTTTTCCTAAATTGTGGAAGTTGTAATTTTTCCTCTTCACAAAAAAGGTAAGAAATTTTTTTGCTATGCTGACGATGCTAAGATTTTTCGTGCAATCTCTGACATTAAATTGTTGTGCACTGAACTCTGATCTTCAATGTTTTCATGCTCGGTGTGTTGCGAACAATATGCCTTCGAACGTTGATAAGTGCACGTTTGTCTCATATACTAGAAGAAAAGATCCACTAATTTATTATTATTTTGACTTGGGCGGCTCTCTTTGGACACGCTAAAGAATAGGCACACAGATCTCGGACTTCTTTTATCTTTGATGTCTTATAGGGTTTTGTTTACTCACCGGAAATGGTGTAATCGTTGAACACTCGTGTCCCTATCCATTCCGTTACATGTACTTTCTCTAGCCCTCTATAGTTTAGAGTCATTGTCGGTGGCTTATACTTATTATTTTTGGTTTTTATTGCTTTATTAGCTACTATGTTTAACAATCAGTTGTAAAGGAATAAATGAATAAATTGCTTTACATAGTTTTGATTGAAGGGCTTTATTATAATATATATGTTGTGAGGCAAATATTAGTTTATAGTTCTATGCTCAATTAAAAATCGTTTGGCAGAAATTGCCATCATTTTACAACAATAATTTTTATTGCATGCACTGATATTACTTGTCCTTCAAAAGCTTTTTATATGTAGATAATGAAAAATTATCACATTTTATTTTAAATTTAACAGTTTAGCTGGAATCTTGTATACCGTTTGGTAACTTTTAAAAAATGTGTTACAGTAAGTCATGGATAATTTATATATTGAAATAAAAGAAAATATTTCCCTGAATTTTATCTTATCTTCATAATAAAAAAACATATTGTTAAATTCTTTCTGAACGAAAAATAAATTATTAAATTGAGATGCTTGCTTTAATTTCTAACCGAATTTTAGAATAAGTGTTTTATTCTAAAGGTAAGAGAAAATTAAAAAAATTACTTAATTTCTTTAGCTTCTGAGTTGGTCTCTTAACGATCTTAAATAGTAAAATTATGCTATTATAGCTTTAGAATATGTAAATGTGCAATTGTTTTTATGTAGCAACATTGACCTATGCATGTGTAATATTCTTTCCAATCGATCATTTGTTCTCATTTCGGATTTTTTCGGGTTGTAACGGGATATTTGCTAATGAGATTTTCATACTACAGATTGGGATTTTAAAAGTCTTAAATTTCTTATCTTACCTACCCAAGTGGTCAACAGTTTTATTTGAATGGTCAACATTTTTATACTTCATCATAATTCTAGTTATCGTTAAACGCGGTAGTTTGAAAAAAACATTATTTGGACTTCATAACGTTAAATAATTTTTTTCGGGATTTATAAATTCCTTAAGAATGTTTAAATTTTTAATTCGGGATTATCAATTTCGGGGTTCTCAAATTCGGGATTCTTAATTCAAAAAAGTAAAATTAAGATCAAATAGTTTACTGAATAATGAATTTAATTACAAGGGATTTTGTTAACTCAGCGCGCAGTAATATATGGAGTACCAATTTTTTTATTGATAAAGTATCAGGTAGTATTATTAATACAGATTCTCTTTTTGCTGAGGTATCAGTATTCGATAGTGCGGTACTTTTAGTAGTATCAGTACTGCTACAGATACTGCAAAATTTACCATTATAATACTTTTTTGATATACCGCAGTACAAAAATAAAGGTATTTTACAGTTCTAGTTAAGTGGTGATTGCTTCCGGCAAGATTATTAAAATATTCTTGTTAAAATGACATTCGTAATTGTTTTCGAAATGCTCGAACTATCCCCACCAATAGTTAAAGCTTTGTCCAAAAATTTTAGATGAGCGGTGTTTGGATTTTTTCAAAAAAGATTTTATAATTTCCGCAGTATATAGCGGCACAGCAAGTTATTTTGCTGAGCTTATAGTATTTTTCCACTGAGACGTTCTGCTTCTGGATAAATGATTGTTTTCAATACTAACATACACTTGATCACTTTAGGAATTCATTCGAACATGTTCAATTGCGTACAAAAAAAAAGTTTTTTAAAAGTTAAAAAGTCAATCTATTGCTTATATCTTGTTTCTTTATAGTGATAGTTTGCGGAATTTTTATCCACATTTGCTAGATTTTATTGTTGCTTATAAAAAAGCATTTCTGTTTTCGTTAAGGCAGTATTACGCAGTGACGGCGTTTTTACACGTCGACGGGATGTTTTCTTTATTCATTCCGTGGAAGGAATGGAATGATATAATCCAACAATAAATGGTATATTTATTTCCAATTATGACTTTCTTTTCCTTCCCTTTTGATATTAACTTGATTTTTGGCAGTTTTATTCCGTTTACTTCATCTCTAACTGCGGTACAAAAAGAACGCGTCGGTGCTAATAAAAAAAAACACGGAACATTAGGATTTTTGTTTGAATCGTTCAAAAAAACTTTATACGCATATTTTTAAGAGTTTGAAGAATTAAGAAATGAAAAAGTTGTCCCGATTGCGCAACACCGCCTTATATAATTTCTGGTGAATTTTTGGTTCTATACTTTAATTACTCTATTAATAGCAGCAATACTTGTAAAAAACTTTTGGTATATTGCATCATTGCTATAGCCCTCCTCGTTTTTTTTGGCAGCCAAATACTTTAGTAATAACTTCTAAAAAAACAACAAAAGAAATTACAAATATTGGTTTTTTTGCACTTATACTTATCTGTATATTTTTTTGGAAGCTGAACTAGACTTGTTTTGAGACTAACTGTATGTAACCCATTTCGTGCCCGTTTTGTGTTTGTCCCCGATTTTTAGTTCTTTTGACATAGCAAAAATTATACCAAAACAAAAATGCACACCAATCTTTTGGTGCCAAAACCAAAAATGTTCACTCTATTTATCACTTTATTTGAAATCTAAAATCTGCTATCGTGTGAAGGATAGCATGTGCGCATTCTTCCTAAAATTTTACTTTTCTTTTCCGTCTTCTATCGGTTTCTTTACATAGTTCTATTTTAGGTTTAAGTTCGAAATAATCTAAATTGAAACCAAAAAGAATTTCTCTTCTTAATTTCCTAATTTAAAACCGATCGTGTTGATCTGCTGCGGAGAAGAAAATTCCAAACAAACCGTTCAAATCTCGAGCGGAGCAAGAAATATTATAAAAAAAATTCTTGACATGAGCTTCGTTGCTAATAAAGAAAATCTTAATTCTGCAGGCTATTCATCAACAGGAGCACCAGATTGTTAGATTTTCTTTAACTACTGGACGCCTTCGAAACAAACCAAAAACTAGATGTTAATCCAACTAAATCAAAGACCAAACTAGACGCAGTATCACAAGATAACTAACGCTGTGACATTAACCTTTCGGTAAAATATTTTTTTTAAATATACAGAAAATTACTAGACTCGAGTCAAGTGATTTTCTGTACATTTTGAAATATACAACAATTGAATGGAACTTCTCTAATGCATCCTTATTTTTTTACTTCAAGTAAAACTAGTCATGTTTAGCAGAGTGGTAGATTATAAGGTTATACTCACTCTACCTATATTGTATTTTATAATCGCACGATTACTTTTTTAAATCTACTATTGCAGGTGATAAACGTTTTAAAAAAGATATGTAACCATCCTTCGCTGATAAGAACATGTAAAAATAAAAGTCCACTTACTTCATACTTGGAGAAAATGCTACCTAGCTGGGATAAAATGGGATCATTTGATTCTGGCAAACTGGAACTCGTTGAGAAATATCTACAAAATATTATCCCAAGAAATGAAAAAGTAGTTCTTGTGTCTAATCACACTAAAACCTTAGATATATTGATGGGCTTATGCGATCACTTCCAATATAAATATTTACGTTTAGATGGCACAACTTTAGCATCTGAAAGGAATTCTCTCGTTGAGAAATTTAATAAGACCAATAGCGGATACAAGATCTTCTTATTAAGTTCAAAAGCTGGTGGAGTCGGCTTAAATCTGAGTGGAGCATCAAAATTAATTCTATTTGATATTGATTGGAATCCTGCAACTGATCTCCAAGCCATGTCTAGAATTTGGCGAGATGGACAGGAGAAAAATGTTGAAATTTACAGATTAATAACGGCAGGTACCATTGAAGAAAAGATATTTCAGCGGCAAATAATGAAGACTTCTCTAAGTGATTCCGTTATAAATCACAAAACTAATAAGCATTCGTTGACATTTTCTGATGATGAACTGAAGGATTTATTTAGTATTCACGAAGAATTTAATTTGTGTGCCACTCATGAGATTTTAAACTGTCACTGCGAGGGTAATGGAGAGGTGTGTGATTCTTTTTTTATGCAGATAATTTTAATTGCTACTACAAATTTAGGGGTCTTTAGCGCAAGAAAATACAAATGAGTTGAAAGAAGACGATCCGTTCAGAGTAAATATGGCAGATGAAGGGCAGGAAAATTGTTCTCAACTTAGTATTGACGAATTAAAAAAGTGGCAACATTTTAAACCTCCAATATCACAGGAAATTTTAAAGGTACAAAAAGTAGCCCTATTTAATTTTTATTAATTTTTACTCCCACAGAGTATATCCATGTCGAATGCTGCAGAAAACATAATTTTTATTTTTGCTACTAATCAAACAAATACTATGAAAAATCATAAGGATTTAGTACAAAACATGAAAGAGTGATTTTTTAAATAATATTAAGGCAATTTGCTTAAATAAATAAAGTTGATTAATCATCATTTTCGAGAGATATATTACTTCCAAAGCGGTGGTAAAGCTGGGCTTTAAGTTCATTCATAACTTGCTGGATATCGTGGCATTTTCCTTCGATTTCTTTAATTTCTCTTTGCTTCTTCGATTTTTCTTCTGCAAGCAGCTCCTAAAAAAGAAAATTATTTTTAAAACTAAAGCGAGCATAAATCGTATTTCATACTTGTGTTTTTGATATGTTATTGGAAACGAACACTTCGCCAATAAGAAATGGAATCATTTCATCTTCATCCATTAGTTCAAGTTCATCTGTAGCTTCCTCAAGATTTCTTAAGTCATTTTTCTTAATTTCAAGTTCTAGTTTAAAATCTTCTAATCGCGCGTTATGCTTTGCAAATCTATTGATTTTCTGTTGGTCTTCAAATGTAACATGAACATCAGAGTCCTGTGGATCGCAGAATGGTTAGTTTCATTTTGCGTGGGTGCAATTATTGTTTAGGAAAAATTCCTATATTCTTACCGGCTGAAAGCCTTTAACACTGCTTGCTGCTTTTGTTGCCATTTCGAACTAATTTCTTTAATGAAGTATTTTTTAATATATTAAGATACACAACCCACTGAGAAAACCCCCGGCAAGGAATGTGTTTATGACAGGAGGGCTGTCAAACATTGACGTCTTCATACAGTTTTGGCAACATAACAAAGAATAATTCTACTTTGAAATAACAAACAGGAAACAGCTACACAGTTCCATCATGGCAGCCATACTGGTCACGAATTATAGATGTAATTATGCAAGTTAAATAATGTTTAATTTGCTAGAGTGGAGTTAGTGCTAAATGGAGTGACATGGGAACTTAGTAATACATCAATTTAAATAATTAATATCAATATAAACGAAATTCAAAAAATCAAGTGATTTACCGTTATCTAAAAACACGCGGTTACAAGTGTTCATAATTATAAGGCTTTAAATAGTCAAATTAAATCATAAAATCTTCAATTGAAATATACTGAAACAAGTGAAAAATTAAAATGCACAAACAAGTAAAGAATAAAATTTACGAAAACCTAAAAACAATTGAAACTGAAATACGAATAAAATGAAAATATTAATTAACATAAAATAACCGTAACCTAAAAACATGTGAAACACGCAAATATAAAAATCTAAATAAGAGAAACATAAATTACTATAAAATAAAACAAAACTTATAAAAGCATTCATTGCAATACTGTTTGGCCAACGCCATCTTCATAACTACAGAGTACAGGCCGTAAGCAAAGATTACTATTACTAGATAAACGGCTTCGAACAAAGTAGTGAACAATTTTTGGTTGCTTTTGTATATTTCCCGTATCGGGCAACCCTGCAGTCTGAATCAAAAATTTGTTTTCCGGGAGAGTTTGTGGAAAAGAAACACGTATACCTTTTATATGTGCATTTACAAATATCGGGGAGATTTTAGTTTCCGTGGCATGCCGATTTGACGATGAATTTCGATAAAGCACCACAAAATAAAAGGAAAATAATAAATAAATTTTTTTGATATCTGGCTTAGTTTTGGAGATATTCGATCTTAAAATTTTAAAAACACATCACTTCACGACCCGTCAAAAGAGGTGTATTAATTAGGCTTTTAGGTGTTTTATTAACTAACCAATGCAATATATGCCTCTGCAGGGTGGGGAGTTAATAAAAGAACTAAAAGACTTATTTATACACCTCTTCCTCCCAGAAAGTTTAATAAAAAAGTTCGTGCTATCTTTGAGTTCGGCCGTTTTGACAAGTGATGTGTTCCTAAAATTTCAAGATCGAATATCTTGAAATCTAAACCAGATATAAAAAAAATTCATTTCTTGTTTTCTTTTTATTTTGTGGTGTTTTATCGAAATTCATAAAAAAGTTCGCGTCTTAAGCCTTTAAGGCCGTTTTAACAAGTCTTGAAGTGATGTGTTACTAAAATTTCAAGATCGAATATCTCCAAAACTAAGCCAGATATAAAAAAAAATTATTTATTATTTTCGTTTCATTTTGTGGTGTTTTATCGAAATTCATCGTCAAATCCGTGTGCCACGGAAACTAAAATCGTGCCCAAATATCAAATGTACTTCGCTCATTAAAAGATCAGAATACATCGACAGTTTACGCACAAAAGTAACTAACTCAGTCATGTGATTCACATGAATTCCTTTTAGTGGTCGTACTTTTTGGTACATTTTTCTCTTCGACAAGATTTTGCGGTACTTTTTGGACTGGAGTATGTGATTCTCTCCGGATGAGAACAGAATTTTGACTGGAATAAGTGAAGTATCAAATAATTTTGACAGGAGTAAATGACTGCACACTACCTGTACTCTTTTTTTGCATGAATATTCTTATGACTTTAAAATCTGGATATATTTCGTTTTACTGTGGTGCCAGTGTTACTTTTTCAAGACTAGCTGGGTATTTTAGGGAGCCGGTTCGAAGCACTAGTACCACATATTTTCACAACACCACAAAACTATTATACTTATAATAGAGTTAAACGTAATTTCTTTCACTTTTAAAGGCAATTGAGAATTGTTTACATCCGCTAGGTTGAAGAGCGGACGTCATTACTTCCCTCCATTTGACATTTCTTTTAGGAATTGCCAATATATTTTGACCGAAGATAACTCACGAATGAAACTTTCTCACATTATCTTACAAGTTAATTTTATCACACACTAGTTATTTTACTTAAATAATGTCTGAAACTCACACAATAAATTTTCACTTTAACTAAAAAATATATCCACTTCGCCATTTGAATGTCACAAAACTTTTACCGCAAATTACTCTTTATACCATTTACTATTAGTTTTTGGTTAGAACGATTTTAAAACTGAATCACACTTCTTATAATTAAACAATACTTCGGGTGACAGAATTTCGACTTTTCCATGTTTTCCCTCATAGTTTGACGTCACGTTGCAAAACTGGCTCTACCTGTCGGCTCTACGGCAAAGATTACTCTACTAGATAAACGGCTTCGAACAAAGTACTGAAAATTTTTTTGGTTGCTTTTATATATTTCCCGCATCGGGCAACCCTGCAGTCAGAACTAAAAATTTGTCTTCCGGGAGAGTTTGTGGGTAAGAGACAAGTATACTTTTCTATTGTGCATTTACAAATGGTTATCTCGCGTTGAGTCGAAGAAATGATCGGACGCCATATTGATCGGGCAAGATAATTTTGTCTAAGGAAATTAATTCAATACATTGACGAGCGAATGTAATAATTTTAATTGGCTAACAGCACATTCAATACTAATTTGCAGTAAAAGTGTGACCCTTTAATCGTTTAATCAGAGAATTGTAAGTATCGCGCTAGGCATTAGTGGGGTTAGTTTACAACCCCACAAAAAACCCACAAAAGTAATTTCGCGACATGATAGTTACCTACCGTCAAAAGAAACATAAAAGTGAGTGAGGAAATAGGACCTTCAGGGACGGGTGCAGAAAATTCAGCACCCGGCCCAGCCACAGCACCTGACCACACAGATAAATCTGTTACTAACGCCAAATGCAACCTGACGCCGAAAATAAAGACGTTAGACTTCAAGAAAAGGGACCCGAAAAACAGAACAAAGGTCGGATCGGAGAAATTAAAGATGATTAAGCCCGAAGCACATGCTTTGCAACATCCTAACGGTAGTACATTGAACCGTGATAAACGGGAGCTTGACGCTGCTAATATCATGGCGTCCCAGCTAAACTTTTTCCCGGTGGGAACAATCAACTCAACTAGCTCTGCTAATGTGGAGGAAATTAGAAGTTTCCACAACGAAATGTGTGCTGGTATAGATTTTCAAGGCACACCTGAAAAATATGAAAGGACTCCGGTGAATCTAAAAGTCCCAACTATAAAGGACTCTACTCGTAATGAAGGGAACATACCGATAACCGAGGACGAAAACATGGACAGCGACGTCAACTGGAAATTCGTCAGCTCAAAAAGAAGAGGACATGAACGATTGACAGGCGCCTACACTAAAACGACCCAATCAACAGTAGCGGACAATAATAAATGTAAGCAAAATTCTAAACTTACTTTTGAAAATGTTAACTTAGTTGATAAAGCAATTAGCAATAATAGATTTGAAATTTTAAATAAAATTATTTCTGACAACGAATTAATTAATTCAAATATGGGCGCGGACCCTGAACTTAGATTGAATGAATCAATAAGAAGCGGTTATAGGGCAAGTGATAATGCAAAAAAGCACAATACTAACGTCATGGACAACGTTAATTTTATGGGCGAGGGCACCAATTCCCAGCGCACCAAATCCAGTGCAAGTTTAAGACCGCCACCTTTTGTGGCCAAAGAGCTCGACGTCAGCAAACTGAGAAAGGCAATCTCAAATCAAAGCACGCATCGTGAATCTTATATCAGGGGCATGCAAAATTTACGCCGAAAACAACACCGAAAGGCAGATAATTATAAACCTCATGAGAAGGCACAAAATATAATTTTTTACTTATACCTCCAAGGAGGATAAACCTACAAGCCTTCTGCTTAAAGGCTTTCAGAGGAGGGAGTTCAAACAGAATTTAAAGAACTTTTTCCAAATATTACAACGTTAAAGATCTCTAGATTCGAAACTAACCAATCTAGGAGACTTAAATACCCCCTGAGCTTTTTCATCTTCAAACTCGACCCAAAAGCCGACTTTACACAAGTTTTAAATACTAACATTTTCCTATTTCAAAAAAATATCTTGGGAAAGGGTCAAAAGTGAGGGCCCGATTCAATGCTATAACTGCCAGGGGTTTGGCCACTTAGCGACCAACTGTGGCCGAACGACGCTGTGCCGCAAATGCGTTGGAAAACACGCCCCCAGGGACTTCACGGAGATAGAGGGGACAGAACAGGTGAGCAGATGTGTGAACTGCGGATCAACAGAACACCCGGTCAACTATAAAGGATGCTCCAAGTAAGGAGCATCTCAAGTAAGACCACCCAACACGGAGGGCAGCACCAGAAAGGAAGTACAGCCCTTGGTCTGTAAGGTGGGGATCAGCTACAGGGACGCCTTCGTTGGGAAGTCGGCCAGTTTCGGACCATCAGGAAACACTTTGGTCAGACGTGCCGAACACGGAATGGATGGGGGAATAGGAGAACTAAACAACTGTATATCGGACCTGTTCGGATTAACGCTTGCAAATCGACCTTCTTTACGAGCTAATGGCAATCGCAAAGTTGCACAATCTTGGGAATGGTATTGCCATCAAAATACGTTTCAGCATCATATCGGCTATTTTCGATTAGATATTCAGATTTTGTTGGATAATACCAACATTACTTTGGGAGAATTTGTACTGGAAGTTCAGGAGGAATACCAACAGGCTTCCTATTATATTCGAGGATGCCCACTGACAGTTAAACGCTTTGATAACTAATTCACGAAGCTTCTAAAGGAGTGATCCACATTTCAATGAATATGTTGAAAGGTTTGTATTTTCGAATGAAATTCTTTTTTTGTGCTCAACTATATATTTCAGGCTTAAAGATGAGGTTACAGTATCAAAAGTACTTGAAATGGTTCTGCAGTATGTAGAAAGAATTTCCGGGGAGAATGAGATTTGTCGCGCTTATCTGCATAAAGTTGAGCATTTATATTATAAATTTGATCCCAATGTCCTGAACAAGAGAAAGGTAAATCGACACACTAGAATAATTCAACATTTTACATCTAATCACATTCATTTTTATCACTAGGGCGAACATCTCGCAAATACTGTAACACATGTCAACGTCATGGATAAGTTGTGCAAATATTCTACGCCAAGGATTAAACTGATCGTATCCGTACATGTGCCATTCTATCACATATTTATCATCATGCATTGCACGATAATTAGTTCGAAGCCCTCAACATCTAACCAATTTGTTTCACTTAATTTAATGAAAACATTTCAGAGTTAAATAACATTTAAGAAATTACACTATCTTATGTCTGTGGAGATTGTGTGGGAGATATTGGCAAACAACTGAAATTTTAATGCATGGATGATGTATGCTTCTTTTATTCTTTGGGAGTGCAACTAACTTCTAACTTCTATTTGCCGCCTCTGACGATGTTTAAACAGTTTAATCAGATTTAAGTTTATAGAGTTTGCCCTTTGCAGATATATATCCCTCAATGCCAATTGCTCCTACTGGAAATGTAGGGAACAATGATTTCTTTCAACATGCAAGTTAGTTTTGTATCCATGTGTGACATTTTCATTGTGTAAGTTGTTTAAGAGAGGTCCACCGCCAACCTATGCAGATAGTCAAAGGCCTGATGTTCGGCCTCCTCCGCCAAGTTACTTTTCATCAGTAAATATTGGATCTCAAAGTTATCAATATCGGTCTTTTGTTGCTCATCCATCTCCACCCTGGACATGTCAATTCAGGACATTCGTTTACAAATGCGCAAACACTTTCTCTTCAAAATTAACATTAGCACAGAAAAAGTATAGCACATACGACCGTGAACTTTAGGCAATTTACTATGAAATAAAGCATTTTAAATTTTTGTTAGAAGGAACTTTAACTTTCGCGTTTAATCAGAATCCTGAACGCCACCTTGATTTCATTGGTGAGTTTTCAACAGCATTAGGCACATTTCGGGTAAATGGCCGACACATTGTCTAGGCTTAATGAGATCAATATTAGTGGAGCCATCGATTTCGAAGCAGTGGCGGAAGCTCAAATTAATGATAGTGAGCTTAAGCAGCTAATACAAAATTCTTCTTTGAAAATGATTAAAGTTAAACTAGTCAATTCAGAGAGAGAAATTTTGTGTGTGTCATTTCAATTAACAAAATGCGCCCATACATTCCTATTAATTTTCGGAAAGATATTTTCTCGGCAATTCATAATTAAACCATCCAGGAATTAAAGCTTCAATAAAACTTTTGACAAACCGGGTTGGCCATCTATTAAAGAGGACGTTAGGGAATGGAGCAAAAATTGTATAGCCTGCCAAACAGCAAAATTTTCAAGGCATGTGAACCCTAAACTTTCTGACTTTCAACATGAAACGGAAAGGTTCAATACCTTTTTCGGCCCATTGCCGGATTCTGAAAATTTCAAGTACTGTCTTACAATAATTGGTAGATACACGCGATGGCCCGAGGCTATCCGTACAGAAAACATCAGCGCTGAAACTGTAGATTCAGCATTACTTAAGAGTTGGATCTAAAGATTTGGTATCCCATCAACGATAATCACAGACCAAGGTTCACAATTTGAATCGCACTTGTTTAAAGAGCCAACTAAATTGTTAGGAATTAAGCGATGCCGAACAACAGCTTACCATCCGCAAGCAAACGGATTCATAGAACGTTGGTATAGATCTCTTAAAGCGTCGTTAATGTGTTATCAAGATTCCATATACCACTCGTTTTGTTAGGTTTTAGGACAATCAATAGTGATGAATTTTGCTTTTCTCTGGCAAAACTAGTTTATGGAGAAAACTTGCGTTTACCCGGTGATTTTTTCAACAAAACAAATTTTCTGAATAATCAAACGCAGTTCATCAAAGACCTCGAACATCAATTTGAAAATATTCAACCGTCACCGGCATCTCGTCACGTATCACAGAAAATCTTTGTTTTCAAAGAGTTAAGGAACTGCCCCTTCGTTTTCGTTAGAGTAGATAGTGCTCGACCCGGTTTGCAAACTCCATACGAATAGCCCTTCGAAAAGCCGAAGCCGTCATTGTGTTAAGTAGCTTTACCATACTCATGTTTGATTTTGACAGGAATCAGCTTCGAATTCGAGGTAAAAGCCGAAGCCGCTATTATATTATCGATATGATTTTCGGCTGGGTGCTTCCAACATCTTGACAACTACAGGCCGTAAGGTACAGCCAGTTGTGTAACGTGACGTCAAACTATGTGATAAAACATGGAAAAGTTGAAATTCTGTCATTTAAAGTTTTGTTTAATTATAAGAAGTTTGATTAACTTTTAAAATCGTTCTAACGAAAAGCAATAGTGAATCGTATCAAAAGTAATTTGCGGTAAAAGTTTTGTGTCATTCAAGTGGCGAAGTGAAAATATTTTTTAGTTAAAGTAAAAATTTCTGCTAATTCGCCTCGGACTTTAAAATAATATTGTGTGAGTTTCAGACATTATTTAAGTGAAATAACTAGTGTGTGATAAAATTAACTTGTAAGATAATGTCGTGAGAAAGTTTCATTTAGATTTAATTAATTATGCTGAGTTATCGTCCGTCAAAATATATTGGCAATGCCCAAAAGAAATGTCAAATGGAGGGGAAGTTATAACGTTCCCCCTTCAACCCTTCAGACGGAAACTCGATTCTTCATATAACATTACTCCACGTCTTCTTGAATTGCTTTTCATAAAAACCCCTAAAAAACTATACACATCAGATGATATGAACAACTACAAAAACATTATGAATGATACCAATGCTTATAAACGCAATTATGTGGATGATGGTTGAATAAAGGGAAACAGAAGCAAAAAGTATAAAACCATCATTAAGAAGCTCACATTCCCAAAAGATCAGGGCTTAATGCAAATACCAAAAACTAATATTGACTATACTTACTGGGACGATCCTAATGAATTAGTTGATCGTTTACGACTTCTATTAGCATCAAAACAGGCTGGTAATAACAGTCCATAACAATGAAATCATTTCAATAATTGAGGAACTGAGAGAAGCTGACATTATAGTATAAATATCTCAATATAGCCTTTAACCCGCTAATCTTACAAACAGTGTTGACAAGTTTGGATGATTCTTTGAGGAGTTCTTGGTCGGTAGAACTGCGGGCATGCTATTTAATTGAGCTACTTCGAAATGAATCAATTGCGGCTCTACAAGGAAAACTGAAAATAGCATACAACTTGTATACAAATGAATTTTTTGTTGATGCTCAGGAGTAGTTGATGAAATATATAGAGCTAAATCTAGAAGAAATGAAAGACACTTTAAGAGCGTTGATTAATGTAGAATCTCTGACAATTACAAAATGAATAAAACACAAGTAGTTAATGATTCATAAACCAGCCAGAAAATTTTTTATAAGAAGACTTCTTGTATGTGCTTTATTGTATGTATTCAATTTGAAACTCAACAATAATATTCCGCAAACACAAGTGCCCAAATTTCGATCATTTAAATTTCCTTTACATTGCTTCATGCTGTGCAGTTCACCAAGGAAAATGTGCACTAAGAAATATATTCCTACGTTTAAAAAAAAATTTAGATAACAACAAAATAATTGATCAAAACTAGAAAAGAAATGTTAATTTTTAAGAGCATTGTTAAAAAGATCATTGTAATAAAACACAATTTTTAAATATACAATAATAAATTATTTTTATTTATTTATTTCAATTATTCTAAAATGGCCGCAAGCATAGGTTTAGATATCATCTTCTCTTATAAATCTTTTATCGTCAAATGGATTTAACGCAATTTTATTAATATATTCCGTATATATTGTATGTAATTTGCTTCTCAATCCTAACATGTTGACATAAAATAATTTTTTCTTACATAAGCAATCTCTGTAATTATCTAGAGTTAAAGTATTTACAGCTGTTCTTTTAATACCCTTAGCGCTTTTTTATTTCGGTTTTTCTTCAATAGGTACATAGGGCCATACAAACTGCTGAACCAGTTCATGATCTAGTTCACTATCCCGCTCAAGGAAATTTAAGAAATTTCCCTTGAAAATAAAACGCTGCCAACTTCAATTTCAATAATATTTTCATTTTTGTGAATGTGCAATAAAACGAAAGAAATTAAAATGTTGGTTAAATCCACAAACACAATTTTTTTCAATGCGTTTTAAATATATTTAATATTTTAAATCTTCTTGTATACAATTGGGCTTTATCTTTGGCGTAAAATAGAAACTTAAAACGTCTAAAACTGACAAATATGTAACTTGGGAAGTGAGCTGCAGTTTTATTTTAAAAATTTCCCTAATCGTTCTTTTAATGATCTGATGACCCGCTCATTAAAAAAACACGGCTATTATAAAAATCGTTAACAGAAATATAATATATAAAAGAATCTGTGTCCATTATAGTTCATAATGAAAGTTATAGGTATAGACTGCGAAGCCTTAGTAGATTGGGTTATTAAAAATTGTGTACTCTTTTAAATTTAAGTGCAGTCATATTTGACATAAAATAAGAAAGACTATGGAAATTAGATTTCGCTATAAGAGCAGGCAAACCCTAACGTCTTTTACAATTTTTACATATTTTCCTTTATCTACATTTTCTATAGTCTTTCCATATACCGAATTATTTAATAATTTAAAAAAAGTCCTTTTCGAAATTATTTTTGCTGCAGTTCGATAGAAGTTCTTTAACCAATTTGATTGCTTAAACGTTAAAACTCGATGAATACGCTTCAGTTCTAATCCGAGCTTTACGCACTGCTGTAAATTTCTATAGTGGATAACATAATTATATTTTTTTTCTAAATCAGCAATCAACTTTTTAATCTTGACTGGAGGGGATAATTTATTTATCAGGACAAAAGGGGAGATCATTATGAGCGTCATGAAATAAATCTGGATAAATTAAATCAACTTCTAAAACATATCCTACTTCTGAATTTTCAGGAATTTTCGTGAAATCTATATTATCAAAATTATCTAACCAAACAAAATCTGCATATGGATGTGACTCCGAAATTCATATAAATTGGTAGCAGCAAGGTTAACCAAATATTTTAATTTGATTGAAGGATTAAAATCTCTCATTAGCTAGAGAATATCGTAAGGAACATTGCGTTAAACCTTCCCGAATAACCGCTTTTCATGAAATTATACATTTTTATAATTCTAATTTAATTTGGGTGTGTTTTAACATCGCATCCCATGACAATCCTGGTGTTGTGTATTAATGATATGGGTCCAACTCATAGATATTTATGCATACTGTTCTAAAATTCTCAAAAATGTCTGCTAGCAATAAAACATCACACTTTAAATATAATTGTAAAAATTGTGAGATAGTTTTAGAATTAAATTTGTTCCATACATTAACGGCATGCTGATATTCTTCCTCTGAGCATTCAATATTGGTAAGTTTATCAAAAAATGGATTGTGGGGGACATACGCTTCATTTTAATTTTATCAAAAGAATTTAAGTAATCATATGGAAAACCCCCTTTCTCCTTATTAAATTAAAATTATCGTCATCTTTAAATTCATTATGGATTATTCTAGTCATGCAGATTTTTTTTTGCCAGAGTATCCAAACTCGCAGGCATAAAGCGAATGGAATCTGAAAATCGTAATTCAATCGTTTTATTCTCAGATGAAAAAATTGTCTTTGACATTGATATATATATAACTCTTTATTTAAGGGAATAACGGTAATGGAACCTTCAATTTAATTTAATTTTAAGCAGCTTTCTATATCGAAATATGGATAAACTTTGTTCATAATTATATTTTTTATACAATAAATAAGCTATAAGTGGGTAATTTTAGCTTTGTACTAACCTATTTGGGCCTTTTGTACTGGTATTAAGATTAGTTTTCTTCAGATATCCAATATGGCTTGATTAATTCTTCCTAGTAAAGAACCATTTACTAATCAAAAACATGGCTTGGGTAAATTTTCTATACTTGAATATCTTCTGATGACATACCATAACTTAGCAGTTCAAGTCTTTTGAATCAAATAAAGGAAGCAATATAATATGACCGATTATTAATTAAAATAGACAATTACTTTACAATATGCGGGGCAAGGTGTTCATTATCGTACACATCAACAAAATTCGGCTGATAAGCGTACTCCTCGTAAAAAATCAAAACAAATTCGATTCAAATACAAATTTCATGATAAGAGTTGACAAGCACTAATTTACTCGTAGTCGAAAGACAGTGTCACAGCTTTTGACCACATCTTCAGATAAGAGACGCTCTTGCCTTGCCTATACGCGGATGTAAAATTCTATTGTGATAACGGCCGCAATGATCATGTTAATTTCTTCTTCCTATCTAAAGTTCAAGGTTGCTACTTCGATTTCGGAGGTGATAAACTCTTATCAGGAAATTAGAATAACGAGACTAGACGCTTATTATTAAAGAATGGATCAAGGACTATCCGCATCCTTTAGTCATTTCGACCAAGTTGATCTTTTGTGACGTTTATTACTTATCAACGGATTTATGCAAAGCGATGCATGTTATTTTTAAACCCCGATTTTTCGATTAATTACAGAAATTCTTTTGACTAGTCGTCAATGGTGTTATTTTAACTAGTAATTAAGGCCCAGATAACGTAATCGGTGTAATGACGTACTTGTTAGTTTCGTAAACACGAAATTATTTCATATGACCTCGAATTAAGGTCTATATTTAGATTTGGAAAAGAAATTGCATGATAATCTTTTGAAGTTCGAGGTTACTACAGCGAATCGTTTTTTTTTCTTATCACCCCAAAACATTTACAAAGTCTGGGCCATTCAAATTTTTTATGCTAAAAGGAATCAGCCAGGTATTTATTAATTATTTATCAATGAATTTAAGCAATATTGCGAATGCTATTTTTAAATCGCTTTTTCGACTACTTCCAGAAGTCCTCCAGAGATGGCGTCTTAAAATTCAATAAGCCAATAAATCTATTTTTAGCTCGACCTGCTCGCATCCATATACACGCAAAATAAAGTAAAAACATCCGTTTATATACCGACTTAGAAGTACCATTGCCAATTAGCAAAACTGGCCATAGTAACCTAATAATCCAGGGTAAAAGCAATAAAAACAATCTTCGTTCATTTACCCAACGTGGTGAAATATAGAACCATCAACATATTATTTTAAAGCAAGTATGTTAAAACCATAAAATCCTGATTCTCAGTATTAAAAAGCAGCATTTTTGCACTTGAAACAACAAATATTTTCTATGCATCTAGACCAAAAAAAAATTTTAAGTCAGAGCAAAAACCCTAACCATCCTCAAGAATATAATTCTATTACCTCGACCCCAAGTAAGAGCCATAGCGTAATTAATACGTAATCCAACACTACTCGTAGTAAAAGCTCTCCCATATATTACAGCATAGTTAAACCTTATCGCCACCCCACGGCCTCCGACATCGCCATCAAATTCTTAATTTCAACCAAGATCTTATCAGTCATGACTCGACTTCACCCAGACGCCAGCTGTATAGCAAAAACAACTCAAATTACAAAAGCGTTGCTTTTTGCATCTTCTCCATTCGATTATCAGTAATAATTTACAGCAAATACTCTCAGCCAATCAGAGAGCTACCTGTACTGATCTAATACCCGTGATCCAGATCCAGGTCCAGGTCAAGGTCCAGATCCAGATCGAGTTCCAGTTCCAGGTGTAACTCATCCTTATCTTTACTAGCGCGCCGCCGCCAAAACAAAACAATCTCGAAAATTGACTTTGGGAATCACGCAGCCATTCCCTTATCTCCAGCCATTTTCTTATCTCCCCGCTACTAGAAGCATTTAAACTATGCAAAGAAATCATCTTGAACTTTCTGGAACATTCGATAATTTTCTTGGACTTTCTGGAACATTCGAGATCCCAAAATTATTATGGGGTTTCCGGACCAGGAATAATGAGCAAAAATTTGACGTCAGGGTCAGACCGCGATAGTGAAAACTCAAATCAACAAACTCTTATCTTCATCTACAAAACCTTATCACCTAACGACCTCAACATTGCCACCAAATTATTAATTTCTAGAGTCAGGTCCCTTAACAATCACACCTCTGTGAGACACTTAACCCAGGCGACATTTTCTGATCCATTTCTGATCCATAATCTCGTAGTCGAACTCTGCCAATTTTGGGCGCGATCTAACTAATTTAGAATTTGGCTCCTTTAACGAAAATAGCCATGTTATCAGTTTGTGGTCTGTTACTATATAAAATTTTTATTCAAAAAGGTAACATATTTTGTTGCCCAGACGGTCGCAAGGAATACCTTCTCGATCGTGCTATAATTTTGCGTATGTGCAGGTCTGTTCCTATTGGTTCTTGGCTAAGCAGAGCGCCGATTGCCACATTGCTAGTATACATATGTACTTAAGTTAAATGGTTTGATAAAATCTGGGTATTGTAGTAAAGGGTCATTACTTAAAATGTCTTTGCACTGGTTGAAGCAGTTGATGTAACGCTCATCTAACTTGATCTGTTTGTCCTTTTTAAACACTCAGCCAATGGCTTTGTTAATTGGGCGAAGTCTTTTATAATTTTTCGGTAACAACCGAGTAATGCCTTCCGGCCCAAACCATGCTAACGCTTCAAAGGATTGTCCCCTAGGATTTGGCCACAGCGTATAAAAAAACTCTAGAAAAGTTTTTATCCGTTCTTATGTCCGAGGTATTAGAAATTGTTTAACAGCTTTCTTCTTTTTTGGGTAGCGTTTCACGCCCTCTGGTGTTACGATAAGTCCGAGGAAAGCTATTTCTTTTTTCAAAAATACAGATTTGTCTAATTGAATGTTTAAGTTCGCTTGCCTTATCTTTGGTCAAGCTCTCCTGCAAGGAAGTATATCGTCCATGTAGACTGTAGCAGTTGCTTTGCTACCTCTATCTCCTATCTCTATCTCTATCTATCTATTTTAATCAATAATTTAAAATAATTATTTTTTACTATCGAAATAGTTTAATCAATGCATCAGTTATTTTTGTCTCGGATTGTAGTAATGACGTAAATACGTAAACTTGAATAAAGTTTTTGCCTTGTATGAAATACAAACACTGGAACACAAACTAATTTTATTTAAACATCACACTATCATAAAATTCTATACAAACTTAAATAATTTTATATCAAATACGCTTTGATTGTATTTCAAAGTTTTCCTGACATAGCATTAAATTTGCATAAGTTAGTAATATTTGAATAGTAGTACTGTTAACTAATAAAATACAGCACAGTGAAAAGAGCTTATTTTAAATTTTTATAAAAATTCTGGATCTAAATAAACTTTATCCTTAAATATTTAAATAATAGGTTCATAGTAGTTTAGGTACTGCTGTACGTAAAAGGAGCATTACAAGGACCAATTACACCTGATGAACTTCTCACCTATTATATAGGTTAAGCAGATTTTGCCTTGGAGTTCGCGGTGAACATTGACCCTTACCCTTTGGAAGGTGGACGGAGCGTTCTTTAATCCAAATGGCATTCGTACATATTCGTAGTGGCTATTTTAGACAGTAAAGGCCGTTTTAAAAAACATCATTGGGACCGACCTCAATTTGGTGAAACCCTCAGGCCAGATCTAAGGCAGTGAAATATATCCATTTGCCTACTTCTCCATGATTTCGATAATGTTACGTATTGGATACGGATCGCTGATCGTCTTCTGGCTTAAGTTTGGATAATCCATTACGAGCCTTCATTTTTGCCTCCCTGAGGCATCTGTCTTCTTTGGTACAATCCAAATGGGGCTACTCCATGGAGAACTGCTCGATCGTATGTTACTTTAACTCAAGAGATTTTTTGTCTGTTCCTGAACTTTAAGGGTTTAAGGAGTTGAGTGAAAGAAGTGGCGATGTACAGTTTGCTTGAACGTTTGGGGCTAGTAAACTGGTCTAGCTTCTTCCAAGTTTGTCTTGGAGGCTATATAGTTGATAATATGTCCACAAGGAATTAGAATAACAATTTCGTTCGAACAGTGCGCAGTGCGGTCAAAAACAATATTATCTGGTAAATATTGATTTTAGCGAAGTTGGAATTTTTGGGATATAGAAAGTCTCATTTGTCAATAAAACAAGTTATTGGTTGCAAAAATTAATCTAATATAAGGACAAAAATAATAAAACCAATAATATACGAAAATTAATATTTCAACAAACTTGTAGTGTTTTTAAATAAAACTCATTTCTTTGACAAATATACGTATCCTTATTAAAGAAAACTGAATATCAATTTGTGGAAATTTTAGAAGAACAAATTTTATTGTTATTGCTGAGTTGTTAAAACTGCGAAAACAAAGATTAAAGACGGAAAAAATATTTTTTTCTTAATATAAATTTTAATGCAATTTAATGCAATTTATAACTTTATATATATATAATTATTTGTCGAGATATTATTAAGTATAGTAAATACTTCTATCGGGCACGCGTACACTTTAAAGGAAAGAGTCGTTCAAGCGTTTGACAAAGGCTACTTTCGGTGGCGAGAGACAAGGGTGTGCACTAATGCCCTCATATTACACTAGTACTAGCAGTCCCTCCCGGCGTTACGGGGTTACGTTCAATGACGCAAGCGGGTTGTTCATACCTTGCACCGAACCGCCGCTGCACCGTGTCCATCATGCCCCGGCGGTCTCCACGTCCGCATAAAATTAACGGGCTGTATCGAACTTGATGCACAAAAATCGTCACTGCTTACTTCTTATGTTACCTAGCGTTACAAAATATATACCAAAATCTGACCAGAGAACATATCTTTAAACTAAAAAAAGAGCATATTAAACAGATCATTGGTTTTTGACAGACATAGAGCCGTTGCGTAAAATGAAGAAAGTAGATTAAGAAGAGATTCTAATCTAATTTCTACTTTCTTTTATTTTATAGATGTTCTCTGTCCAGGGGGAGGTGGACATGAAATTCCCTTAAAAGCAAAAATAACGTTTTGAAGTTGGTCCCATTAATTTGGGAAGAAATCAACTACCTATCTACAGTAAAATTAACTCCATTATTCGCCTTAAAAAAAATTAAAATTAAAATGTTATTAAGATTATTAATTTTCGTATTTTACTCACAAGTGAGTAGAAGTGACCATGGAAAAATGAGTCAAAGAGGAAGGTAGTATTATTAAATTGAAAAGGTTAGGTTAGGTTAGGTTCGTGCGGCTGCCTTAAAGGGCGCACTTAGACCTCAAAAGGCCCATTGTGATGCCACGGGAATCCAAGAACTCCCTCCACCTCCTCATTGGAACCATCCGGAGCTGCCGATGAAGCGCCAAAGATCCGTAACGTCAATCGCCGCCAGATCGCAGAGACTATCAAAGAAATAGTTTCCCAAGAAGGACTTTCGCCTGCGTGCCAGTGCAGGACACTGGCAGAGGTAGTGTAAAATAGTTTCCTCCTCTTCCTCGTCCATGCAGCTTCTGCAAAAGTCGTTTGAGGTGATACCCAGTCTCTTCGCGTGTAAGCCAATAGGGCAATGGCCTGTGATTACCCCAGTAGCTATTCTAAGGTCCGATCTGTCCCTCGAAAGCAGAAAATTGGAGCGCTTAAGATCAAGTTTAGGTCAGATCTGTCTGGACGTATGGCACGTAGTGCCGTTTGCCCATCTGTGGTTCGCTAAGTTGATTGCTCTCTTGCTAACCAACATCTTACAGGTTGCCAGGGGCCAACCAAGAGTGGTCCTTTCCGACTGGATCTCCAGTTTCCTGGAATATCCCTGTGCCCCGGGACCCAACACAGGTGAATTTGATACCGTTCAGCCAGCTCATTTAAGTGTGAGCGACAGCTATTAATAGCCCTAGATGTTGATAGGACAGAATCAAGGGATGGCAGAGCAGCCTGACTATCTGTAAGGATACAGATGTGATGTCCTTTGGAGCTTCGTTCTCCCTCAACCAATTCAAAGATTCCTGAATAGCCATGACCTCCGCCTGAAACACACTACAGTAGTCTGGAAGACGGAAGGATAAGCTAATGTTCAGTGCCTCTGAGAAAACACCACCTCCCCACCCTACCCTGTAACTTAGAGCCATCTGTATAAATTTGAATGGGCCCCCTACAGGGATTGGTGTCCCCATCCAGTCAAGCCTGGTTGGAATGGTCAATAAGAAACGCTTGACAAAGGAGTAGCTGGGAGTGGTGCAGTCAAGATGCCCCACTTGGAGCGAAAAGGAGTCCAGAATTGTGGAGTGCCCAACTCTTGTATTGGACCACTGAGATGTGGCTGTAAGTCTAACGGCAGCATTAGCCGCCATCTGTTTACCCATCGGATCTAAAGGAAGTAGATGAAGAAGTATCTCCAGAGCATCAGTAGGAGTGGTCCGTTGAAACAGATGCAGGCCGATCTCTGCACCTTCCTCAAAGCGTTGAGTTAAGTGGTCTTGTCCAGTGCTGGCCACCAGACAACCACGCCATACAACAAGATTGGCCTAATGACTGCAACATGGAGCCAGTGAGTCAGCTTGGGTTGAAACCCCCATTTCGCACCGATGGCCCTCTTACAGGAGTATAGAGCTATAGTTACTTTCTTGACCCTCTCCTGAACATTAGGCTTCCAGCTGAGCTTCCTATCCAGGATGATACCCAAATATTTAGCTTCTTCCTCAAAGTCTAGGCGGGTGCCATTCAGATACAGAGGGTCAACGGGAGGAATTTTATATTTCCAAGTAAGGGTTAATGCAAAGCCCACGCCCTACCGCCCACCTGGTAAGCTTGTTGAGGGCATTCTGTATAAAATCCTTTATGACAGGCAGGAATTTGCCCGAGATAGCTATAGCGATGTCGTCCGCATAGGCAACCACTCCATAGCCCTCCCCTTCCAGGATTAGAAGCAGTTTGTTCACCACCAGATTCCAAAGAAGAGGAGATAGGACCCCACCGTGCGGTGTGCCCGTGCTCACAGTTCTGGTAGCATGAGCCTCTCCCAGCTTTGCGCTGATGGTCCTGCCATGAAGCATCTGACCGATCAGCCACATAAGATTGGCATTCAAACTCAAAGAAGCGAGTGCATTCATGATTGCCCCCGGACTGACGTTGATAAAAGCTCCCTCAATGTCAATAAAGGCCACTAGAGTGAACTCCTTGCAATCAAGGGATTTTTCTATAGTGCGCATGAGAGAATGTAGAGCAGACTCCGCAGACTTTCCTTTACAGTACGCATGCTGGGACGCCAATAGTAGATACTGGATACTACCGCGTAGATGAATATCAACTTATCTCTGAAAGGTTTTGAGAAGAAAAGATGATAGACTTATAGGTCTAAAGTCCTTTGGAGTGGCATGCGAGCTTTTGCCCGCTTTGGGAATAAACACAACCTTGATTCGTTTTCACAGTGCCGGGATGTAGGTCAAGTCGAGGCAACCCAGCAGGAACAATGCCATCAGAACCCGGAGATTTGAAAGGCATGAAGCTGTGTATAGCCCATCGGAGTTTGGATTCCGTAATCACATCCGCCAGCTCGAGAGAACGAGGAAGGTTACATAAGGGCTCCGCGGTGCTTCCAGGAAAATGAGTTTAAAAGAGAATCTCTAGAGACTCTACGCTTGATGAGGTCCAAGTACCATCCGCCTTAAGTAGATAGCTAGGAATACTTGGATTGGTAGCTAGGATTTTTATCAGTCTGGAGGCCTCAGAGATTTCCGTTATTATCGCAGTAGATTCTCCACGATTTCCTTTGAGCTTTCCTGAGTTCCTTTTTATAGATTTTCAGTTTATCTTTATAGCAGTCCCACGAGTGCGTGTCCCTATTGGCATTCGCCGGATTAAAGGTCTTTCTGTACTCCTTCCTAAGAGACCCTAAGTATGCATTCCACCACGGAGGCTTCTGCTTGCCTCTGGGTATCCTAAGGGGACAGGATTGAGCCATAGCTCCATTTAGAATTTTGGTGAGCTTATCAACTAGTCCGTCCAGTTCCTCTTTGTTATTTGGAGGGATAGGCGGGTCAGAAGGTAGTGACGCCTCTACAATATCCCTGTATAAGTTCCAATCAGTCTTTCTGTAATTTATAAAGACTGGTGGTTTCGAAGGCCGGTCATCCACATGGAACTGGATGTACCTACGGTCAGAGAAGGAATGTTTATTGGAGAACTTCCAATTCTTAATGAGAGATTTGACATTATCCGAGGCCAGAGTCAGGTCTAAAACCTCTTGCCTATTCCTTGTGATAAAGGTGGGTTCTGTCCCCACATTACATAAGAGCAAGTTAGTATTTAAAAAGTAATCATAAAGAGACTCACCTCGCTCGTTGATATCGGAGCTACCCCACACCGTATGATGTGCATTGGCGTCGCATCCCAGTATGAGCCCAGAACTGCGTCATTCAGCCTCAGCAACAAGGTTCTTCACAGAATCGGACGGCGGAGGCCCCCCGAAGTCGTGTGTCAAATAAGAGGACGTCAGCCAGTAGCATCTCGATCCGACTTCCAGGTTGACGGCTACCGTATCCTCATCACTGTAGTTGGGGAGAAGGAAAACATTTAGCGTCTTCTTCGCAATTATACAAGATCTAGGCTTACCCACGTTCCTCTTGTAGAGGATCGTATAACCCGGTGTGGATAGTCCGCGAACCAGTCCTCCTACGACCCACGGCCCTTGGACTAAAACAATATCTTCTTCGTCCTTAGTCAGACGAAGAAGAAGGGCAGTAGATACTGCTTTAGAGTGGTGGAGATTAATTTGTAGCAGCCGCAGCATCAGGAGCGCAGTCCCTCCTAACTTCCACCGCTTTGTTATCTAGCTCCTCTGATTCAGAAGCTAGTAGGAATCTCCTTAGTTACCGCCCCTGTCGAAGTAGTGACGGTATCCGAAGAATCCTTTTTGGCTTCCTCCTCATCCTTTTTATATACCTTAAGGGTAATGGACGAGAAGCCGTAGTCCACTACCCCGTTAACCTTGGCCAAAGGTTCCACGGACTCTTTGTTGATCACAAGAATCACTGACCTTGAGTCCCCCTTAGGTTCCTCCAGCTTGCCAATCTTCCAGTTGGAGGTTGGAAGGGTTGCTGCACCTGATTATATCCAGGATAGTGGCAGGGTCGGAGGGTTCAGCCGGGATCCAAGTTCGGGCTCTCGGCCTATTTGGGATCTCGTCCCGTGGTATTGCTACGAGCCTGGCGCCTGGCCAGACCTCTTCCATTCTGGATATCGCCAGCTTGTAGAGATCCCAGGAACTCTGGTTCACACAAGCGATAAGTTTAACGTGGCCCTGATGCCAACCCCCATTTCGACATGAGGGAGGAGGACCCGGATACTCCTTCATAAGAGGGAGGGAACTGAGGACCAATTTGACCTCTACTTTCCTAAACTTGTCGGAGGTGATGGAGCCGCCTTCATGGCTTCTGTCAACAACGGCTAACACAAGTTGGCCCTTGAGGACCACCGGCATTCAGGGTGACTCTTTGAGCCCACTCCAGGGAGGCCTTATCCTTACTGGTGAGGTCCGATGCCGGAATTGCTCGGAACCTGTCTAGGAGGCTATGTGTATAGCGCCTGGCATTATAATTTGCTTTGGAGGGCGCCACCTGCCGCTTGCTCGAGGCAACACGGTCAACACCTTGCCCCTTAGTAGCAGAATTGCTACTGGGGAGGCATCTACTCATCCGGCCCCCCCAGCGCCACTCGGACCAGGCTCAGAGTCCAAAGTCCTTGTAGACGCCAACTCAGAAGCATTGGAGGGTAAGACCTGCCGCTTGCTCGAGGCAAAACGACTGTCCTTTCCCTTAGTTCCTGCTAAGCTTCCAGGGAGACGGCCTAGTATTAAACTGCCACCATCACCGCTCGGACCAGGCTCCGTGTCCAGAGTCTTCGCGGATGACTCCCCAGAAACTATCTGCGGAACCAAGCTACTTGCTCAGTCCACTAAAATTAATAATTTTTCAATTTGTCTGATATTTTTTATTATATGTATAAGCCGTTAAAACTATAGGCTGAAACAGAACAGATGGCAGGGACAGCTCAAATTAGTCAATCTCGACAGCAGAAGGATTGTCAAACAGATGAGGAAGCAGTGCATTTTTCGAAAATTGTGTACTGAAAGTTTGTTTTTAACATAAAATGTTAATATGTATATTAGTACGCGAATTTATAAACAATTTTGCCATCCTTTGAACCTTTTCAAGTGCTTGCAGATGGGTCACTTTATCCCGTGCTGGCCACCATACGAGAATGTATGTAAAGTCAGTATGGGGCCTATAACACTAGTATTGAGCCAGTACACAATACGTGGCTCCATACCACATCTTTTACCTATTGCCTTTTTGCACGTGTACAACGCTACTGTAGCTTTACGTACTCTTTCTTGGATATCTGTCTTTTCCGGGTATATACCTAGACCACACACATTACTCTATAAAGATACCTTAGAGAGGGCGTGTTGCAACACCTGAGCCATTGCCTGAACAAATCAGGGCAATGTCATCAGCGTAGGCGACAACCTTATGGTCGGAATAGCTCGTCAAGAGCCAGATTCCACAAGAGCGATGTGAAAATAGACCTTGTGGTGCGCATTGGCATCAGCTCCGACAACAGCGTAGTATTCTGCTTCGTGGCTTCCCTAACTATATTTCTTTGGGCTATACCAGGTATATCATTCGCATCGCGAGCTGGATATTAGTCGTATAGAATGAAATTGAAGCTCCAGCGTACAGAGTCGTTATCACTAAACTCAGAAATAATAAAAGCATTATGCCTTGTTTTCATTAAAATTGAGTCAGAAAACGCTGTCTTTGACGACCCAGGGCTCTTGGATGAGAACGAGAAGGAGAAGAGCAGCCGACGCTGCCTTCAAGTGGTGGAGGTTAAAATTACTGCATTTGGGGATTTTACCTCAATTACGATGATGTCCATTGCTGGCATCTTCATCAGCGGATGAGCGGAGGAGTTCGTCTTCTGCCTCTCGTCCGGGATGGGGAAGAGGGTCAACCTCCATATCAGAGGTGGGTTGCCGAGAGAGGGGGTAACCACAGCGGGAACAAGGGAACAACTGCTGCACCCTATTCCTTCTCTTTCAACGAGGTATTTTAGCGGAAGCATGCTGGTTATTAAAGACCTTTAGGCTGATAGCACTAAAGCCACAGCAGATAACGTTATTGGATTCAGCGAGTGGAGTGAGGGATTTCGCGTTAAGGACAATAACTCTGCCTATTTGGATAAGCTTCAGAATTTATTCAAAATCCGAAGGCTCCGTCGGGATTCAGGTTCTTGATTTTAGTCTGATAGGGATCTGGTCCCTAGGAACAGTCTCTAAATTGGCACCTGGCCAGACTTCGCCGAGAAGTGATAATGCCTGGTTAAGAAGCTCCATAGATCTCTGGTCGGAGCAGGCGAGGGGCTTAATATGGCCTTGATGGCAGCCAGCATCAAGGCAACAGGGGGCCGGGCTAGGGTTCTTTAAAACAACGTCGAAATACACTTCGAGCAACGCGACTTCTACCATCTTCCACTTGTCCAGTGTGATGGAACCATCGTGGTTACTACGGTCAATGACCGCCTTAACAAAGCTGCCCTTCGCGTTATTGCTGAAAGACTTAGCCTATAGGCCACCGTTGAGGCGCTAACGCTCCGCTTGAAGCTTTCTGCATCGGACAGATGAGTCCTGAGAGGCGCGCTGTTAGGAATAGGTCCGGGTATGAAAACCAAGGACACACTATCACGCACAGGTTTTGCGGATGTTTGAGGCACTGAGAGCCTGCATCCGGGTATAGAAACCTTGGAGTCAGATGCTTCTTCCTCGTAGAAGGGGGTGCATAGGGCTCTTTCGTAGGAATCGCGGTACTGGCCTGTAAAGTGACAGTACGAGCAAAGCTCTCCGAGCCTGAAGGAACAGGGCCTCTTCTGTTCGTAAGTCGGCGCTAACTTCAAACCCAATTCCTTAAGGGGAAACCTCCTCCAGCAATTAATTTTTTGCATTTTTTGTTTAGTCTAAAAAGTCTGTAAATAGTCACCGAAGTGATGCGCTCTAAAAACACCGAAATTAGATTAAACTCTACTTTACAAGAACGAAAATTCTTTAACTTATTAGCCTTTGGACAAACCAAAATTTTATGTTATAATAAATATTGTTTTTAACGATTTGTTTATAACAAAAAACATTTTTTTTTCTTTTTGTCCTCAAATTTTAATTTTTTTTGTTAAATTTAGGTTCATGCAAAGCGGAATGATTTATTTTAATGAAAATAAGATAGTTGTAAAAAAAAATTGATCCGACTTCACAAAAAGCACTAAAAACATAAAATAACGTTTAATTTTTTTATTTAATTTGTCACTTTTTAGTGTCTTCTACTCCGTACAACAAAAAGAGAACCATCCAAATCGGTCCACGCGTTAAAAAGTTAAGTTGAACTAGAACCAAATTATCATACTCTATACAACAGCAAAGGAACCATCCAAATCAGTCAACGCGTTACGAAGTTAGACTATCCCTCCCGAAGATGAATAACCCTCCAAGCCTTAAATGAAGACACTCTTAATCGCCTTCCGACTCGTTTCGTGCTCGTTTCAGGGTCCTGCCTCACGATGGTGATTATTTGGTGGTGGGAATCTCCTTTGATATTCCAGTACAGCCGCTCTCCCTTTTCCGTCTACTACACCATTAATGTAAATAATTTCCGCGTATTCCTCAAATGTAAATTCTACCATTTTTTAATAATTTTTGTGTAAAAACACCCATACTTATTGATTTACAGAACGCCAGGATACAAGGGTGTGAATTCTGGGTACCACAAGCTAATATCGGCAATAAAACAAAATTACACTAACATTTATAAAGCTTTTTTGCAGCAATAATTAAAATTAATTACCTGTTAACCCAAAACAAACATTTTCGACCCTTTATCTTAAAAATTTTGTTTATTTAAACAATTTCCTAAAGTTCAATAAAATAATTTGGTAGTTAAGGATTTCTAAGGATGTGGTTTTTCTAATCCTGTGTATACTTTGCAATGTTGCGCCTTTTTGGAAAGGTAATAAGATGGGCAATCCAATAAAAATAAAAGAGAGGTGTACTAATTACCATTTTTTTCACTTTTAGAAGTGACTGTACGTACAAGGGTACATAGGAGTTAGATCAGTAGTGTTCTCATTTTTGGAAAGGTCATTAGGAAAATTGGTTTTTAGCGTTTGTTTGATGTCACTGTGTTGAGAAGATCTAAAGATAAAAATAAAAGAGTAATGTGCATACCATGATAAACTGAAATTTATGAATCACCCTGTAACTCCCAAACGGTTGAGATTGGCCCCCTGCCATACAATTTTTTTTTTGTCTAGTTGAGATCTATCACCCTACTCATTTTGGTACGTCAGATCTGAAACACCCTGTATACATGTACATTTTTTAACCTTTCCTCTGCTATTCCAGGATCATATAATAAACTTTCCAAGTGTACATTTTCCTCCTCCGTTTCTTTTCTTTTGAGCATCATTCTAGAGATATCAACACATTATCTAAGCCAATAAAAAAAAGTGTTTTTAATATTTTGTAGTGTAGAAATTACATAAAAGCAAATTACAAATATATACATCCCCCCTCCCCCCTCCCCACCCCTATCACAGTTTTATTCGAGTTGACGCATAAAAGTCGCCGTAATCCAACCACAGCAAAATCCCAAACCTTACAACATTAACACTGAAAATTAAAGAATATGCCTTTACAGACAGATGGATATAACTACGAATTAACGACTTTCAAACTTTTTCCTTTACTTGTGCTGTGATATCTTGTTTCTTGCCAAATTTCATGATTCTAGTGTCAAAATATGCGGCATAAATGGCCGTATTTTTTGATTGCGTTGACTTAGAAGCTTGATTTTTTAAATGTTCTAAGGGACCGTGGAGCTCAGTAGTTGATATTAATTTCAACTCGATACCTCCACGTATTCCTGAGAAAAAGGACCTTGGTAGATAGAGTGACAGCCAGCCAGCAGACTGACGGACAACGAAGTGATCTTATAAGGGTTCCTTTTTTGCTCTTTTGAGGTACGGAACTCTAAAAAGATAAATTGGTTCTTTTCCAAAGTTATCTAACCTCTTAATGGGCTCAAAAAGAAATAATTATATTTCTTGCATAGTATGAAAATAACTTCTAAAAATTTCATGTCGACATCTCTAAAATTCTCGAAGTTACAGAGGTTTTTATCACGGGGTCACGGCAAGTCTGGTCGTGAAATGCATGCTCCATTTCCGACGGGCATATCTCTTCCGGATTTCAATACCTTTAAATTGTGTTTAATTTATCATGTCACATCACAAAGATCGACTATTTTTTCTTATCTCTTGGTGGATATACAATACATTTTCAATTTTAGCGGCTTTTGGCGAAGAATTATCTCTAAATAAAAAATAAAATAGTTTTTAATATCAATTTAAATGTAGCTATCGTTGTGCGTAGCCTTTTTCCGTTTTTTTTAAATATTTAAGAAGGTAAAAGCGTGTTAGATATTTGTTGTTGCGGGAGTAGTCCCTTTTTGCGGAGCTTTCAAACCTAGTGAATTGTATCTAAAATATTGGCTAGATACATTTTAGTAGAGCAGCTACTCCGGTTTGAGCCCAAAATCTCATGTATGGAGGTCCCAAAACGCATTGTCGGCCATATTGGATTTTGGTAGGTGGCTGCTTCCGGTTTGGGAAGGAATCTTTTTTTCGCGCAGAAGGGATAGATAAGTTTGAGAAAGTATGGTCTTGTAGGCTATACTTGTGGATTGTGATGATGCCACATCCGGTTGGGCGGGGGTTCTTGTGTGTATGTGTGTGTGAGCAGATTTCATTTTGGGATCATTATCAGTGCAGGCTTAAAGAAGTTGTTTACATTAGCTATGGCTAAAAATAGATGGTGGAATTATGCGTGGATATCAATTTGGAGGTATATATCAGCATGTTATTTTCGTTGACCGCAGAGCCTCTTATCTTGAAATGTTTTGCTTTGGAGCTTGAGCTCGTCTTATTTTCCTTGACCACACAGCCTTTTATTTTGAGATGTTTTGCCTTGGGGCGTGAGCTCTCGTGCTCGTGCTCGAGAGATATTTTATTTAGGTGTTGGCTTTAGGAATTTGTGTTAGATAATATGTATTGAGCTTGCTACAAATCATTAAAGCCTTTGATGATTACGCGTCTCCGTTTAAAATTTCTTCGAGCTGGTTTATGTGATTCATCAACAACATATTTTTTAGTTATTTTTGGCATCCTTTTCAATTATAAGCGATTCTACTTTTACTAATGCTTGAAATTCCTCTGTAAATTCACCAAATTTAAAATCAATGTTACTCATTAATTGCTCATTTAAAGCCTCAACGGATTTATCTGTATATAGTTCACTTTCGGTTTTTCTCTTTTCCCACGCTTTATTTATTATGTGATGTATTTCTATGACTTCATCTTTTAGATTGGAAGTGAGCTTTTGTACACTTTTAGAGAGATCAACGTTGACTGACTGAATTTTCAGACCTGTATAGGAATAACTTAACGTGACTGATTGTTCATATAGTTCCTCACTGTATACCTCAGTAACAGCATCATCATTTTCACTGGGGCGACCAACTTGTTTTAGTCCTTTAAAGTTCAAGTCATAGTTTCCATTTGATATTAAGGTAAATTCTTCACCAGGTGGCCCAACAGGTCCACGTTCACCAGGGCGACCAAGAACTCCTTGCTTAAAGAATCGTCCAAACTTTTCGACACTCATTGTAAGATTAGTGAGGTTAAAGGTTATGTTGGAAAATTTATACTATAATGTCAGCTTCACTCAGCTCCTCAATTATTGACATGATTTCATTATTATGGCTGTTATTACCAGCCTGTTTTGATGCAATTAAAAGACGAAGTCGATCCACAAGCTCATTAGGATCATCCCAGTAAGTATAGTCAATATTGGTCTTTGGTATTTGCATTAAGGCTCGACCTCTGGGAGGTGATCTTCTTAATGATGATATTAAACTTTTTGCTTCTGTTTCCCTTTATTTGTCTATCATCCTTATAATTGCCGTTTATGAGCGTTAGTATGATTCATAATGGTTCTGTAATTGTTCATATCATCTGATGTGTATAGTTTTTTAAGGGTTTTTCTGAAAAGCAATTCGAGAAGACCTGGAGTAATGTTAAATCTTTTTTCATTAACAACGATATTGTCTCCATCAACTTGAAGAATCGCGTTGCCAATTTTCCATTTGTTACTATCAAAGTAAACCCCAAAGGATTTATCAATCTGTTTGCTCTTGTTTTCAAATAATTTCATGTATTTTGAAAGTGAAGGATTATTGGGTGAATCATCGATAGAACGGTGATGAGTTTAAAAGTTTGCTCTAGCTGAGTTTCCGTTTCAATTTGCCCCATCTTAAGAGCTTCAAACTTTTTTCTGATGGCATTTCGCACCTTCATTATTTGCTTAGTAAGCTTCTGAAAGAATAAGCAATTCTGTGAATTCTTAACAGATAGAGTTAATTGTTGTTTAATCAAGCGCATTTTGAGTGCTAACCAGGTTCTATAAATACACCTGCTATTATGGCACATCTTCAGTATCACCTGAACATTGTAAAATGATTCATCACGCTAAAACGCACGTCAGTCGTTGCAATACCTTCAGAGGAAATTTGCTAATCAATAATTTACCAGTGGAGCTACATATACCTGGATATCAGTACTGTGGTCTTGGAACTAAACTACAGAAAAGATTAGAAAGAATTGATCCAGGGATTAATCCACTTGATGCAGCATGCAAGGAACACCATCGTCACCAAGCTACTAAAGACGCTACCTAGGAGGGCATTAAATGAGTTTAACATGCAGACATATTCGCAATATCTGCCAAACTTTAGAGGTGTTTTCATGCGAGATCGATTACCTTAAATTCCATGCAGATATGAGTGCGGAATTATCAGTTTGGATAATTTCTCGGGTCAAGGTTCTCATTGGATAGCGTACTGCAAAAAAGGCCGACGGAATATTTCGACAGCTTCAGTAATCCCCAGCCGCCAACGGAACCGGTCAGATATTTGGGCCAAAACGTGACATACAACTACAACTCTTATCAGAATTATAGTTCAACGAATTGTGGTCATCTGTGTTTACAATTTTTGTATAATCATTATCATGATGTTGTTACAGATTAGATTCGCTTATTCTAAGATAAGCAAAATTCCATAGAATCCAATCTGTCATTGGTAAACAAAAGTCGTTAAAAGTTGCAATATATTCAAATCTAACTCATGAAAAAACAACATTATAAACCGACAAATATTTAATGAGATAGATTTCATACACCGAGTTACGTTGCAACAAAGTTGCCATGTATTCAAATCCAACTCCTGATAAACAACGATCTGCAGCAACTCTGTCCAATGACAGCCATCTACATCAAGCAAAAGCCAAAAACGAAGAAAAAGCGCGAAGGCTTTTTCTTCATGTCGATCGGCTGTTAACGATTCTATGAAAATAGAATCGCTGAGTCTGTTATTAACATCGAAATAGGTCGGTCAGAAAGAGGTGAAGTTTGAGTCTGATTGGAAATCGGCGTGAAGTTAGAAGTGAAAATATAATACTAATTACAAAGTGTATTATTATACTACACTTGATAGCAAAGTGTACTGTATCATCATTGTACTACAGTTTTTAATTAAGATAATTCATAACAGGTTAAATATTTAGAGACTGTATGAATTCAATTGTATGTAGTTAAGTGTGGAATATATTGTAGTTATTTAGTTAAAATATTGATTATATATTTAGGGATAATACAGTGCATGAAAAGACAAACCCAATTACAAGTGTATTATTATAATAAACCTGATTGCGAAGTGTACTCTATATATTTAACTAAAATATTACCTGTAATTTGACGATTAAATACAACCCAATTAGATCGAGGTTTCGGAGTGGTTTTAATTACTCGGAACTAAACACACTATAGGAAGTAGTACGCCGGAGCTTTACTCGGTAAACCCACTCAAGAATACAGGAGTGATATTCGAGGATTTAGGAAGCCTCATGGTTTACCACTCCACATAGAATATACATACTCACGGAATTGGACCTGACCGAGTTGGATAATCAAACAACACTTGCGGAACAAGCTGAAGACTACGTGCATCAACTGTGTGGAAATAACACAGGAGGAGACCTCTGCGAACTTCAACAAAAGCATATGCACGCGCTGATGGAAAACATCAAACAACGGTAATTAAACAAGCTGTTCCCAAACCCCGAAAAACGAGATCTATCTTCGACAGCATCGGAAACGCCATGCCGCCTAAACGGTACCATGGATAGTGCCAATGAACGCGAAGTCTATAGCCGCCTGGATGAGTTGGAAACTAACCATCACGTACTCGCTGATTATAAAAACCAGTGTAGTCAAGACTGCGCTAAATAAAATTCAAAAATCTTTAAATTCACTGGTCGAAAGACAACGGCAAATAGCCTACCAGATGAACGATTTACATAATCTAACCGACAAACTCGTAGCAAGACAAATAAGGCAGGAAATAGTCTCTAGTTTGTTGCTACAAATGGTAGAAATCGAGTTTCGAGAGTCGGCGCTACTAGATATAATAACCGGTAGCCGAAACAATCAAATTTACCTCCTGCTGATCGCCCCTGATTCACTTCTTGAGATTTATTACAAATCACATGCCACGTGTTCAAGCGCCCACAATTGTCTATCAATTCTCTACGAATTACGAACACACTTGTTGCAAGAAAAATTGGTTATCAGAATAACATTACCAATCTTCAATCTTCCTAAAATGAAGTTGCAACGAATCAAGTGCTTCCCTATACACACACACGGAAGAAAATCATTCATTGGTCCCGGAAATAGAATATTCCCTTATAGCGAGTCGACTTTCGACTCAGGAATTCCTATTATTAAAACCGGAGGACATGAAAGCATATAGGAAAGTCACTCGAGATTTTGAGGAAGATACTTACAGTGGTTTCCTAAATACGCCGATAACAAAGGCAACACAATCGGATGAATGCGTAATCAAGTTGCTCTTCAGTCCCCTGGATGAAAACCCTATACTGTGAGGCTGAAAATATGCATCCCTTACTTATCACGCACCCGGCGTACTCTCCGAAAACAAACGAAACGGCTAAGGAATTAGATTCCTTCATGGCTAAATACGAACAGCATTCTAAGGCAGAAGCATCATATACTAGGTTAGGTTAGGTTAAAGTGGCTGCCTAAGAAGGCACACTTAGGCCTAAGAGGCCCTTTGTGCTACTACGTTGAGGCCTGAAAATTTACAACCCCATAAAATTACCTAAGGAATAGGAGGGTTCTGTCCCCTTGTGCACCGAATCAGTTCCTGTATCTAGTGGAACTAGTTCACGGGAAGTCAAAATTATTTTGACTGGATTGTGAAGGATGTTCCTCCTTAGTTCGTCGTCGGGAACCATTTTGAACTCTCGATAAATCGAGTCAGGTTTTTGACATCTATGGAGCCTAGCTCAGTTAGCTCTTTGAAGTAGGGGGAGCCCAAAAGCCGCTTCCTACGGTTGGCTAGGGCCGGGCAGCTACCGAGGAGGTGAAGTATGGTTTCCTCTTCCTCCTCGTCGTGGCAACTCCTACAGAAGTCGTTTGAGGGCACGCCCAGTCTATCGGCGTGTCTACCTATGAGGCAGTGACCCGTGATTACGGCTACTGTGGTGCTAATTTGTTTGCGTCCGAGTAGGATAAGCCCTCTTGACCGCTTAAGGTCGAGCTTTGGCCATAACTGTCGGGTAATCAGGCAGGTGTGTTCTTCTTGCCAGTTATTATTAGCAATCTTGAGAGCCTCCTGTGAGAGCTCCATTTTGCATGTAGCTAGCGGTTTACCCGGCTGGTGGTTAATGTCCGAATCAGGGCGTGTGGTGTCGATTCTTGCTAATTCGTCGGCTCTGCAATTGCCCGGAATATCACTATGTCCAGGCACGCAGATGAGCCGTACGTTCAGGTGCTCAGCTATGTCATTTAGTGTTGAGCGACATATTATGACCGTTTTAGAGGTTGTGTATACTCCCGAAAGGGATTTAATAGCTGCCTGACTATCTGTGAAAATACATACATTTCCTGTAAGTAGCGCTAGTTGATTCAGGCGGTCCACAGCTACTTTTATAGCCATGATTTCTGCTTGAAACACGCTGCAGTAGTCAGGTAAGCGAAATGAGACATCGAGGTCTAAGTGTTCCGAGAATATTCCACCACCCACTTTGCCATCCAATTTGGAGCCGTCAGTGTAGAGATGCACTGAGTTCTCCCATTGGGGAGGACCTTTCTCCCACTCCGATCTAGTGGGAAAGAAGGAATCAAATTTTGCTCCAAAGAAAGGCTTGGGCGAGGTGTAGTCGATATTGCTGGCAGTTCTATTGTGCAATATTTTGGAGTGACCGAAATCAGTTCGCTTCCAGGTCTGGATTGAGTTAAGCCTAATGGCGGCTGACGATGCGGTTTGCTTACCTAAGAGATCCAACGGTAGAAGGTGGAGAATAGTGTTCAGGGCTTTGGAAGGTGTGGTTCTCAGGGCACCTGTTATCAGCAGTGCTGCCATCCTCTGAACTTTGTCCATTGCTTTGAGATGGGTTGCTATATTTAGTGCCGGCCACCAGACAATCACCCCATACATGAGTATAGGCCGTATGACACTTGTATAGAGCCAATTCACAATGCGTGGTTCCATACCCCATCTTTTCCCTATAGCCTTCTTACACGAGTACAGCGCTACTGTGGCTTTCCGTACTCTTTCTTGGATGTTAGGCTTCCAGGTAAGTTTTCTATCTAGGACTAAACCTAGATACTTAACCTGGTTACACAGTTTCAGCCTAACCCCGTCTAGTGTAGGGCAATTAATAGGAGGTGTTTTATGCCTCCGAGAGAAGAGTATTAACTCTGTTTTGTTAGGGTTTATACCTAGACCACACCTATCACTCCATGATGAAGTCTTGGAGAGGGCGTGTTGTAAAACCTCAGCCAGTGTATTGGGGTGCTTTCCTGAACATACCAGGGCAATATCATCGGCGTAGGCAATAACCTTGTGACCGGATAACTCCAGGTCTATGAGCAACTCATTTATAGTTAAGTTCCATAAGAGTGGTGAAAGGATTCCTCCCTGAGGGGTGCCTCTAGTCACCACTCTTTCGATATTGGATCCTCCTAAGCTGGAGATAATGACCCTGCTTTTTAGCATGAGGTCAATAAGTTTGATATCAAGGAAGGCTACAAGTGAATATTCCTTCTGTAGTAGCGAATGCTCTATGATTGTGGTAAGTTCGTGTAGGGCTGTCTCTACGGACTTACCTTTAGTATAAGCATGTTGCGAGATAGACAACCTGGAATGATTGATTGTCTCTTTAATGTAGATATCTAGGAGTCTTTCCAAGGTTTTGAGCAGAAAGGAGGAGAGACTAATGGGCCTAAAATCATTGGGCTTATAATGTGAGGCTTTTCCTACCTTAGGGATAAAGACCACCTTCACCTTTGTCCATGAGGATGGAATATAGGTGAGGTTAAGGCAAGCCTCGTAGATGACCATTAGCCACGGAATAAGTATCTCGGAGGCTAGTTGTAGTTCAGCTGGGATGATGTTATCCAATCCCGGTGATTTATAGGGCTTGAAACTTCGTATCGCCCATTTCAATTTTCTTGTATCTTGTGGATCAGTTCATGGTCGCTTGGAGTATCCGGCAGTTCTACTCTTCTGTTCGTAGAGCAACCCGGAAAGTGAGTGTTTACAAGTAGCTCCAGCGACTCAAGACTGGATGAAGTCCAACTACCATCACTCCTGGTCAGGAGGCCAGGGGTGATGGGCGTTGTTGAGAGGATTTTCCGCAAACGACTCGCTTCAGAGGAGCTTTCAATTTTATTACAGAATCCCTCCCATGAGGATCGTTTTGCTTTCCTAATCAGTTTCTTAAATTGTTTGAGGCATTCTTTATAAGAAGTCCAGACATTTGTTTTTTTCGCTTGGTTAAAAAGTTTGCGACACTTCTTTCTTAGGGTCATGATCTCACTGGACCACCACGGAGGTTTGGGCTTGCCTCTAGGGACCCTGTCGGGGCAGGAAATTTGTGTCGCCTCATTACACGCAAGCGTCAAAGTGTCCACCACCTTGTCTAGGGTTTGTATACTGTCAATTACGGGTGGACCTGTAGTAGGCAGACTATTACTGAGGACCATCCTGTAGAGGTCCCAGTTTGTCCTTAGCCTGTTTTTATAGGGAGGGCACATCATCTTGTGAAGTGTTATTCCAAATTCAATATAGGCATGGTCGGAGAAGGATGGTTCCTTGGATACCTTCCACTCCGTTATTAAGTGGGCGGATTGTTCTAAGACTAAGGTAATGTCTAGAACTTCCCGCCTAATTGAGTTAGTAAAAGTGGGTTCTGCACCCATATTACAAAACTGGAGGTTAGTTCCGAGAATAAAATCAAAAAGTAACTCACCCCTTTCGTTTACGTCCGAGCTGCCCCAGACTATATGATGAGCGTTGGCGTCTGCTCCGATCACCAGCGTCTTCCTTTGTTTAGTGGCTTCCTTAATCGCATTCCTGAGTGGTGTATTAGGAATGTCCGCCACATCGTGCGCCATGTAGCTGGAGGTTACCCAGATATTGTTGTTTTGTAACTCCAGTATGGCTGTAGTTGTGTCATTATCACTGAACTGTGTGAGAATAAATGCATTAATATTATTCTTAATGAGGATACATGACCTTGGTTTACCTGTACCTTGCAAATAGAGGAGCTTATAACCCTTCATGTTGAGTCCGCAAACCTTGTCTCTGATGATCCAAGGTTCTTGGACAAGGATGAGCTCTTCTCCTTTTTGCGCAAGACGAAGGAGAAGGGCTGCGGACGCTGCTTTTGAGTGATGGAGATTAATTTGAACCACTCTTAACATCACTGTGTCCAGGTGAGGATACCTCTATCACAGTGATGTCAGCAGTCTCCCCATCATTACTGGCATCTTCGTCAGTGGAGGAACCTAGAAGTTGGTCCTCCAGTTCTGGTCCAGGATCCGGGAGGGTGTCGACTTCCATAGTGTCGACCGTCGCCTCACCATCTTCTGGTGAGGGAGTGACAACGGCAGAAACTGTCGTTTCACTCCGTTCTCCTTCCTTTTCCTCGGTGTTGCTTGAGGAGGCTGCTGAATTCTCCTCTAATTTACTAGCATTGAGCGCCTTTAGGTCCTTTTCATAAACCTTCAGGCTGATGGAGCTGAAGCCATAGCAAATAATGCCATTGCATTCAGCAAGTGGGGCAAGGGACTGCTCGTTTAGGATCATAATGACCTGTCTTGAGCTCCCCTTGACCTCGCCCACCTGGGCCACCTTCCAATCATGGGTAGGTAGTTCAGGGTTGGACATTTGGAAGAACTTAAGGATCTCTGCAGGATCCGAAGGTTCGGCTGGTACCCAAGCCCGTGACCTAGGTCTACAGGGGATTTTATCCCTGGGAACGGCTTCAATTCTTGCGCCAGTCCAGATTTCGCCAAGACGGTAAACTGCCTGGTCAAGAAGCTCCGCCGACCTCTGGTTCGAGATGCCAACCAGCATCAAGACAACGTGGAGGAGGGCCAGGGTTCAATGAGAGAACCTCCATATACACCTTCAGCAACGCCATCTCCACCATCTTCCATTTATCAGGCGTGATGGAGCCGTCCGCGTTGCTGCGGTCTATAATTGCCCTTACTAAGCTGTCCTTCGCTATCTCGCTGAAGGACTTGGCAGTGGAGGAAAGGGGGCCTATCGCCTTAATCCTTTTGGAAGATGGCTGCTGCTCGTTAGGCGAGCGCAACCTCTTCGGGGTAGCTTGCAACGGGCCTTTGGAGGCCGACGCGTTACCTTGGGCAACAATCTTGTTAGCCCATTGCAGAGAGGTTTTATCCTTCTCTCTAAGGTTTTCTTGAGACACGGAGCTCAGTTTGCGGATGATTCTGAGCGCAGTCCGTCTCTCTTTGAAGGCCACCGTTAAGGCATTTCCCTTCTGCTTGGTGGACGTAGGGTTGGACTGGGGTGTCCTGAGAGGCGCGCTGGAGGATGTATGTCCGGGTATTTTAGCCTTGGACAGGGACGCACTACCACGCGCAGGTTTTGCAGAGGGAGGAGGAACAGTGCTGCTGCTACCGGGTTTGGCGTCCGTGGCAGTGGCGCACACTTTCCCCGAGGAAGGGGGTTCACAGGACTCCTTGGGGAGAGTCACCGTGTTGGCCTCAGAATTATTGGAGGAGCGAGCAGTGCTCGCAGAAGGTTGCTCACTTAACCCGTGGGCCGGGTTTGCCTTGACGGCGGGTTGTCCCCCTATTCGAGTGGACGAAGTTATCTCGGTTTTATCCGAGGCTGGGTGTTTTTTGTGCATAATTAAATTTTCATGATCGACCACTTTCGCGACAAGGCCGTACTCATGGTCTCGATATATATTTGGGGTTGTGGGGAAACAACCAAGTTAGAGCCCCTTACCATGGCGGTCCTGTATACTCCTTGAGGCGGACAGGTATCAAGGAGGCTCCGTTAGAATACAGCTAGTTACCCCCAGCTGCAAACTATCCAATAGGCACGGAAGACGCTTAACACCCTGGATTGGGGGAGTTTGATCAAGAGAGTAACTGTCTCTCCGCCCGTCATCATTAGCCAGTCTATAGTAAACTACCTGACTGTTACCAGCCGCCCCACGTGGAGGGACATGCGGACTTCCTACAGTATCCACAGTTACGGCACGCCAACAAATTAGTAAAAATTTGTTAACGCGTTGGTCCCCCTGTGAATCTGCAGGCTGCGGCCATCATATACTAAGCTGATATTAGGTGACAACACTAACGAGCTGTTGCACGAGAGTGTGCAATCATTGGACCAAATGCAGGCCAAACTACAGGAGTTACGCTTACACTCCCGGGTTAAAACACCCCACATACTCTCAACAACCTCATTGTCACTTACGAGTTCAATGCTGTTGCTCGCCGTCATTTATTTGACAGTATAAATATGCCATTCCGCCTGTAAAGGCATGGAAGCAGTCTCAGAACAAAAAGAGCGGCCTCAACGGCCACAAACACTGGTCTAAGTAAAAAATAAAGACCCTACTTAGAAATTTTATGTAACATTAGCTACCTACCCCTAGAAAGCGTACAACGAAAAAGTTTCAAAAATAATAAAATAACGCGCCGTGGAGTAGTACCACAATCTACGGTCGAAAAGATACCGTAGCGCAAAGCAAGTACTAGCAAAAATAAAAGGAAACAATAATAAATAAATAAGATTCAAATAATATTATTAATATTAAGAGAACACTAAATCAAATTAAATTTTAATAGAATAAATTCTAACGCGCCGTGGAGTACTACCAGTCTACCACAATCTACGGTCGAGAAAAGACCAAGGTAAGTACTAACAACAGAAAAAAAAAATTTCAATTCAAATATGCACCGAAACAAAAATAAAAATCTAAACAAAAAAGAGTGAAGAAAAGACCACAAAATTAACCTGAAAAGAGTAGAAGTCTAGATGGAGAAAGCTACAAATGAAAAGACTATAAAATTTGGTTAAAATTTGTTTGTTGGTCTATTTTTATTAAATTAAGTTTTAAAATACAAAAATAAGATTTAGAGAAGGGAAATTGAAATGTTGGTAAAAAAAAATCTGAGTTATTGGATACTCCCACATCTCCTCCTCGCGGTCGTCAATGGCTTCAGCGGCGTCAATGGATTCAGTGGAGTCGTTGGGATCGGCGTCGGCCTCCACGGGCACCCAAAACGCTGCGGGCAGATGCAACGTGTCCAAAAGGCACCAGGGACACCACACGGCGCTCCCGAAGAGAGTAAGCAGTCCTCCTGGAAAAAACAGATAACGATTAGAAATAAAAACATTAACAAGAAAAATGAAATAAAACTTACCCCGCACACTTAAACCCTCACCAGAATGAGGAGATAAGCAGAGCATGAACCGATTATAGACTCTGCGCCGGTAGGCCCCCATCTAAATCACAATGGGCCGCATTCCGTCCCGATGTAGGTACAGCCAAATCGGACCGATCCATCCGGTATTCACTCGGGTTACCAGGAACCCGAATACCACGACGTTGAAAGGCGGCTGGGGTCGGAAAACCTCGGCATCCAGGCGGGTACAAAACGACGTCATTTGTGAAGGGATTACAAAAAACCGGAAACTTAAAGGTAGGTTAAAACTCGAATGAGGAGTATTCCTCTCCAAAGAATACTCCTCTTATTCGTGGGCGGAAGGATTGTTACAGATTGGATTCGCGTATTTTACGATAAGCCAAATTTCATTGAATCCAATCTGTCATTGGTAAACAAAAGTCGTTAAAATTCAATGAGTTGGATTTCATATATCGAATTATGTTGCAACAAAGTTGCAATACATATGTTCAAATCCAACTCATGAAAAAACAAAAATTATAAGCCGACAAATATTTAATGAATTGGATTTCAACACCGAGTTACGTTGCAACAAAGTTGCCATGTATTCAAATCCAACTTCTGATAAACAACGCACTCGGGCAAAACCACCGTAAACTACAAGCCATGAACTGGACTTTTGTATGTGGTCATAAATGGTCTTACTAATTGGTCATATTTACATTATTTCTTATGGTAGCCAGGGTGTGATTTTTTCCTTAAACTCGCCCTACCACCAAAACTATTAGTTCTATGAAAAAAAGACTAATATTAACTTATGCAGACTCAATGATCTTTCTAATAAAGTAAAAACATGTACACTTTATTAAGCAAAATAACAGGAAATCTTTGATTAAAGGTGACATTTTTAGCGCAAACCAAATTTTCCTCCAAAACGCAAGCAGTAAGTCATGGTCCGACCATGCTAAAAAACAATTTAGTAAGGTTCAGAGACTAGCGTGTGTGGCGATAACAGGGGCCTTTCGAACCACGCCGACAATGGCGATGGAGACGATACTGGGCTTGCTGCCTTTAGACATATATGTGAAGAGAACTGCTGTATTAGCGGCTTTTCGTATGAATCGAGGCGCAAGCTGGGACAGATCTCGTGACAACCAAGGGCATAGGAAAATACTGGAACTTGTCAAAGATGAGATACCGGAATTAGAAATGCCTGTTGACGGTATAAGCAAAGTAAGGGTAATTGATAGACACCACGAAACGCTTATAAAGGATAGATCCCTTCCTGAAAACCGTCTAAACGAAGTTACAATATTCACGGATGGAGAATTGATGGAGGAGCAGGCGTAGGAATTTTCAGTGATGACCTGAATTTGAACACGGATCTTTGCCTGGGGGCATACACAGTATTTAAGTCAGAGATGCTGGCTCTGGTCTATGCACTGGATTACATGCTAGAGAAACGGGTGAGGGGCAAGAAGATAGTGGTGAAACTCGATAATCAGGCGGTGAATAGGTGCATGGACGTTTCAGAGTTCAACACAGTGCTAGCCTTGGAGTAGTGTGCCCGTAAACTAAACGCGTGCTGCTGCGGCTGCTTCGAGTTTCCAAGGTCCGGAGGCGTGCACTGCGACAGGCAGAGGGATGGCAGAGGGCCTGTTAGGAACGTGGGCCACGAGGGAGCACCGGGAACGGTAGAACGTCGTGGACTCGTGCAGACAGGCTAAGATGGCAATTGTAGCGACCAGAAGTGCTGAACAGTGGAAGGTCTTGGATATGGATCGTAGGACCTTGAGATGGCTGACAACACTACTAACAGGACATGGGAACTTCAGGTATCATCTAAAGAAGATGAACATTCTCGAGGACCTGCAAGCTGTGCCTCGAGGAGCAAGAGACAGCGGCACACATAGTGTGAAAGTGTCCTGCATTAGCAAGCAGAAGAAGAAAGCTGATGGGACACCACTGGATGGAAGAGGGAAAAATGGCGGAGGTGACTTATAAGCAAATGCTTGCGCTGATCCGAGGAATCGAAGAAAACTGGACTAGTCCGGATCTCTCTCGCTGGCACCACAAGGGGTAGGGATAAAAAAGGGTCCGGTTAAAGTGGTCTGATTCGGCAAATACCTAGAGGGGTGTTTTTAGGGAGTAAACATCTCACACTACCAGAGACAATCAGGTCTCCTGGTGTCTTTAGAAGATTTTCACCCCTTACGCAAAAAAACATACTTTACAACTAATGCGTTGATATACAGGGTGTTTCAGATCTGGTGTGCCGAAAGTTGTGAAGTGATAGATCTCACCTAGGTTTGGGAGTTACAGGGTTATTCAAAAATTCTCGCGGTATGCACATCATTATTTTACTTTTAAAATGTTCATTGGGATAGTAGTCTTTTGGCGTTCGTTTGATATCTCTGCGTTGAGTAGATCAAAAGTTAAAAATAAAATAATCATTTGCATACCTTGAAAATTGCAAATTTATACATCACCCTGTTACTCTCAAATGGCCTAGATTGCTCCTCCCCCTGCCATAGAATTTTTTGTTTAGCTAGGTGAGATCTATCACCCCACTAATTTTGGCACATCAGCTCTGAAACACCCTCTATATAATTTCATTTGTATAGAGTACAGTATTTACTTGGCTATGATGAAATGATTATTTTATTTTTCAAAGTGTTTGTGTTTCACGCTGCTTAAAATTTATCGAAGTGTACAGGTTGACTAAATATGTTTAACATTTATTTTATTCATACAGTCTTATTTAAAATAATCAAAGGGAATTTAAAATATTTTTTACCAAATCATATAATCAAAATAACTATTTTAATTATAGATAATTAATAATATTTGTAGCAACCGCTACATTACTCACCCTCAGTGAAATCGTCCATTTTTATTGAAACGTAAAATTAAGAATGTTGTGAATAATAATATTGCTGTACAGGGTGTTTCTTAGGTCATTTGCAATAATAAAGGAGCTGATAAATCTAGGCGAGAAAGGAAAAAAATTTTATGGGAGGGGTCTATCTCACAAGTTCAACAGTTTTAGTGTTATAGACTTTATTAATGTCTCAATTAAACAAAAAATAAAATAAAACATTTTCAAATTGCCTTCTGTTATTTGAACGCAAAGCTCTTGGATGGTTTTAAGTCAATTGCTAGAAATTCTTTTATTTTATTTCCGGCTTTTAAAATTCTTGTTAGGAGTCTCATGGTCCCCACAAATAAATAGCAAGTGGGGTTAGGTCGAAAGAACGATGCGGCCAATGAAAAGTACCATGTCGTCGTAACCACATACTCGCGTAATTTCCATTTAACCACTGAAGTACGTTTCTTCCGCAATGGGCGCTCCGTCATGTTTATGAAGTCTGTTCCTGGACTGGAGCTGTCATATGGAGGGGATGAAGTCCTTCTCTTCGTAATACTCTTCATACTAACATTCACCCCTGCGCTACACGCTATGCTCCTTGTACTTGTGGTAGGATCAGTTCTGCTTGCCTCAAGAATTTCTTCTTTCATTTCCCCTGAAATAGGCACAAAATTGACCTCCGCTTGAGTGGAAAGTGTATAAACGCTTCCAGTTTCTCGAAACCTTGAAACGTCCTGATACTTACGCTCTGCTTTGAGAGAATTTCCGTCGCTAAATCCGTAACAGAAAATTATGTCTGCGTATTCTTGATTTGTAAATTGCACTATTTTCAACTATCAAACGACTCTCACTTTGAAATATTATGTGCTCTTAAAAATGGCACTGCGTTTGCATCTCATTTTATACCCAGAGGTCATATGACTTCCATTCCAAGCACAACAATAATCATTTCTTTCTGTGAAATTGTTTGCGAAACAATTATATAATGACCTACTGTAAATGTTTTGCTACCACACATCGACTGATTTTCTTAAATTAGTGTTATTACCAAAATACAATTCGGTAGAATGGTAAGTTGAGAATGGTAGAAGATTTTGTGTGCTTTAAGGTAGGTTTTTCTGAAGGAAATTTTTGAAAATCGATTTTTTTTATTATTGATTATTGTTGTACAAGTATTCAAGAATATGTAAAAAACGAATCCAAGCATTATTAATGATTTTACAACGCCTCAAATCCGGAGCGCCAGAATATCAAAATCGAGGAAATTTCAGCAGCTGTTTAACGCGCGGTTGTTACGTCTTCCCTTTATCTTTTTGAAGGCAATGAGTATAATAGAATACATATGTATATTTGTATGTTTGTAATACCAATTCATGAATATATTTTATGCATGGATTTGAACGTGTGTATATGTATTAGTTAATATAAACTTAAGTTAGTGTTCCTTAGAAAGAGAACATATCACATTTAATCACATTTATCTCGAAGTATACTTTTTTAAAAAGGCCTGCACGGTTATAAAAAAACTACTCGTCCAATTTCCTTTTTTTGTCATTTTACAACATTTTTTTCTGGCTTCATAACTCGTTTAATTTTTAATATTTTTAGCTCATACAGGTTCATTCCCTGCATTCAACGGTATAATTTAACATACTTTTTTTTTTGTTTTAGACTAACTTAAGCCTAGCTACGATGCAGGCTGGTTTGGACCTTTTTTTTAACATGCGTACATTAGCGCCATCTTTTCATATAAAAACTACTAATAACAAAAAAAAATTTTTTTTGTACTACAAGAATGTATTATTAACATGCAAAAAAACGACTTCCAAAATTTTTGAGAAAAAAGCTGATCTTTTTGCCCTTTTTTTGTTTTTCATCGTGATTAAAAAAATTAGTCAGCTGTACCGGGACCATAGAGCAATCCTTTCTCTTCCTTGTGAAACTCATGTTAACTACTTTATTCAAGGAACATTATTTTGTCCAAACAGAATATATAAAAGAATTGTTATACCTGTTGAACAAAGAATATGGCGCGCGTGCTTCCGCCTTTGGCCCGACGGCGTAGGCATGATTTTCGGCCGGTACGCGTTCGCACTAAATCGGCTGTAACTTTTACATTTTTCCGAACTTCGTGAAATCGTGTTAGAGTCTTATTCTAGAGACTACAAGGATTTAAAATATGAAAAAAAAATTTTTTTGAAATTGCTCGACTAGAAACTAGTCTTAATGATTGCAAAGTAATAAGGAGATGGAATAAGAATTATTATCTCTACAATTGAAATTTGTCTATGGTGTGAATTATTTCTAGAGCATGCATTATTTCACGATCTGCTTTTAGGACGAAAGTGAGACAGTTGGTTTTGAAAAGATAATTTTTTTATTTATTCTAAACTTTCTATTTTATTCTCAAGGTTATTTATTTTGCTCAACTTTTGTTTGGTAGGTTTTTGTTGATTTCCGACACATACAATTTTTGAAATATCGTACATACACTAGCGCATAAAAGTCACCGAACAAGGGTCAAAATGGTAAAAACACAACTTATTGTTTCAAATACTCTGAACAAAATTTGGCAAAGTTAGTAACAAATACACTTCGTTATAACATTTTGAACACAACTGTTAAGTTTAGATTCTAGATTTGTTGCTATGAGCTCCTTTGGCCCGAATGACACCTTCGCGCAAACGAGGTATTCGCGCCAATTTTTCGTGCGTTTTTGTGTTTAAATCTGTAATCTATGTTCTAATCTGTAAAACGCTTACCCATTAAGGACTTATATACAAAGTTGAGGGGAAAAAGTGAGCTAAGTTGGTGATTTTTTTAAGGGTTTTATGGAAATTTTATTAGAAAAAGCGAAAAACAATTTGTTGGTAATACTATCGAAGAAAAAAAAACAAGTTGAATTATAAAAAAATATATTAAAAATTGTCGGAGTTATGGCCCCTCTCCCGAACCGCGTTTTTTTTGCAGAGGCTGGCGGTGAACACTCTCCAAGGCGAACCGCTTAACTAAAATCAAAAGAGTAAAAAAATTATTGAAGAAAAATGTATTGTGGTGTACCTGAACGGTTCGGTTTCCGAAAAAAATTTTTTTTCCGATCAAAAAACCATGTTGACAAAAATTCGATTTTTGAGGTGTTCAAAATTCTAAACAAAAGTTCATAGCAAACAATCGAAAAAGGAACCGTTCAAGTACACGAGATTTTAAATATGAACAATTTAAAAAAAAAATTATGAAAATCGGTTGAAAAGTTTTTGAGATATCACGTTCACCGCAAAGGTATTTTTCAAAAAACTCTATTCCGAGATCATCGCTTTTAAAGTTTTTGGACGCCGCTCGCCAAGTGCTTATGGATGGAACTAGCGCGCTGCGAACGGCTGTCATTTGAAATCTAGTCCTCCGATCTGGATGAAATTTCACACAGATATTTTCGAAAGTATGTACTTTCAGAATATGCAATCAAAAAATTTTCGATTTTTTGAGCCACAACTTTGTATATAACCCCTTAAGAAATATAAAATGATTATGAATATTTTAAATTCAATAACAGAAAAAAATGCTTACACAGAAAGAGACAAGTAGCGAAAAGTGATCCTATTTTTTTAAAGAAATTTCAGGGCACCAGTCGTTCCAGTATATACATACATATATCTTAGTGGATGTAATTAGATAGTATTAAAAAGGTATTTGTAATTTGTAAATAATTGTTCAAATATTGCAAACAACATTATAAATCAAGTCAAGAGCCTTTGTCGGTAATTTTTGCACAACTAGTCTTAACTGTCAAATCTAAAAATTCTTTAATATCTTGTTCGCCCGAAGATATTAGGCAAAAGTTAATATTTGATGCAATAGTTTTTCAATTAAAGATTTGCTAAATGTTGTTGAATGGCCTTCTAAAATTGCCATAGAGCGATAGAATTCCGAAGGTCGTCCTATTTCAATAGTAGGTTTCTGTAAACCTTTTTATTGAAGTATTCTTCAAACATTCATATTTATTAAGATGTGGAGGATATTGTAAAAAATCTATAGCGTTTGTGATTACTTCAACTGGTAAAGCCTGAACAACGGGATTGTATGACGTGCTGGCAAAACAAGGAGCTGCTTTGAGTTTCCAAGGTCCGGAGCCGTTGACTGCGCTAGACCTGTTAGGAACGTGGGCCACGAGGGAACACTGGGAGCAGTGAAATGTCGTGGACTCGTGCAGACAGGCTAAGATGGCAATTGTAGCGACCAAAAGTGTTGAACAGAGGAAGGATATGGATCGTAGGACCTTGAGATGGCTGACAACATTACTAACAGGACATGGTAACTTCAGGTGTCATCTAAAGAAGATGAACATACATAGGGTGCCAGTGTCCTGCACTAGCAATCAGAAGAGAAAGCTGATGGGACACCACTGGATGGAAGAAAGAAGAGTGGCAGAGGTGTCTTACAAGCAAATGATTGCGCTGACCCGAGGAACGAGGTGAGGGAAGAAAACTGGATTAGTCCGGATCTCTCTCGTTGAGATCGCAAGGGGTAGGGACGAAAAGGGACCCGAATAAAGTGGTCTGATTCGTCAAATCCCTAGAGGGGTGTTTTTAGTGAGTAAAAATCAATGGGGTCTCCTGGTATCTTTGGAAGATTTTCACCCCTTACACAAAAAAAAAATTGTTTTAGTTAGTTATGCATATTTACAGTGTTTTCTCATCAATTAAAAAACCAACTCTGGAAAATTATTGAAAACAGATTTCATTTGAAATATATGGAAGTTTGCTACCCGAATAATGTAGGAGAAAAGTAATAATTTGATAAGACCTCGGTGCACTGCAATTCTCTATTTCATAACGTAAGGAGACAACAACTAGTGCGAATTTCGATTATTTTGCAATGCTATTGTTGTTTCCAAAAATAGAGCTGAATTGATAGCACGATAAGGAATAAACTCAAATACCATACCTTATACCAGATCTCTTATTGGTATTATCTCTACTCCCTGATACTCCGAAAGAGGTGATCGCTCAACTGAACCTGACAAACATATGACCTGGACCGTTTTAAAACATATTTCTTCTTTTCGATGCAGAGAAAGTCATTACTCTCGAAGCAAAATTCATATAAGCTGCTTGCCACTGGATTTAAATTTATAAAAAAAGTTTGAAATATTTAAAAGAGAGCGAACTGAAAAAGGAGAATGCGCTTTCAAAATATAAGAGAAAAACTTTTCTTCTTTTTACTTTTTTACTTTCAAACTGTAAATTATATGAGGTACCTACAGCTATGTCAGGAAAAGGAAAATCTAGAATACTATTTAAATATCTGGACAAACAAAGCCTCCATGAACCCAAAAGAAGATACAATAGATGATCTCTAGCAAAATCAACATTTGCCCAAGCTGTTTGTAGGTGAAATTTTCTACTGCAGACAAGTTTGATTATACAATCTCGTTATTGTAATCCATTATAAATAAAAAAAAAATACGAATTATTTCCAACTGATGGGACTTGCAAAATAAAAATATATTCATAAATATAAATATAGTTTGTATTATAATTGCTTTCTTCTTATTTTAAAAACAATAAAGTATTTTACCTTGGTATTTTACTTTTGTTTTTAAACTTGTCAGGGTCACTGAAAAGGCATGGTAGAGATTATGGCCTAAATGTATATTTATTGTTGCGGGCGTAGGCTGTAGAGCCTCGAAACCTACTGCTTCTTTGTATCTAAGATATGGGCTAGATACATTTTAATTATTATTTAGAAAAAGCAAAAAAATATGAAATTAAAATATTTTTAACTTCCCACATACAGAGAAGTTATTGTAATGGGCCCGATTTTCAAAATTGTCAGTTTTAAAATTTTTTTAGATTTCAAAGTCATGTGTGTGTTTGTGTGTGTACGTACGTAAGACTTCGCTGTGGTGCCATTCGAAGCATATTATTGTCAATAAGAGCTGATAGAAATTTAATAAATTTGGTTCAGCCGTTTTTTCGTTTAAACAAAAAAACTGTAAAAAAGTTGATTTTAAACTTTCATGAAAAGGATTTCTTCGATATAATTTGTTCTGATGACGATCGGGACATCAAAAAGTCGGATAATAACAATTTATTATTAACAGAAATTGTTAATAAATTGTATATAACAATAAATAATTGTTTATAACAAAAATAAATTTATAATCATAAAAAATGGTTTAACCTAGTTGAAAATTGATTGTGAAAATTGGAAATTGAATACAAACTTGAAGATTGTTCATAGCAATTAAAAATTATTATAAACAATGAAAAATTCTTATAAACAATTGAAATTTTTTTACCAAAAAAAATTTCTTTTATGAATAAACATTGTTTATATCAATTATAAATTGTTAGTAACCATTCAAAATTATTAACAACAAATGAATTCCAAACAGAGTGCATTTATTTAGTTTTCATTAAAAAATAGTGCTATAACGGAAAATTTTTTTAAAAATTTTTTTGCATCTAATTACAACGACATTATCATGATAAATTAAATTCATTAATTTATTTATTTATAAATTTAAAATATAAATTTTTTAAGTATTTTTTAATGACATAAAAGTGGGCGAAAGTTTTTTTTTTGGAAAAAGATTCATCTGATCTAATTGGTTCTGATGCAACTCGATACTTTAAAAAAACAGTCAGATATTTTCATCCAGAACTTTTATAGTTTTTTGTAACATTGAAAAAATGGTAAAAAAACCATAAATAGTTGATATTAATGATAAATAAAACGATAAATCGAATAATATGAATTTTATTGAGTTTTCACTTACCCGTTTGTACTATGATCATGAAATTTATCGCTATTAACTGGGAAGTTGTTCGTGTGGACCTCAAGGGCCGCACCAATGATGCGACACCCAGAATCTGGACCCACCCCAATAGTTATTTATTTGTTATTAGTTTAGGTGTACCCAGTCTGGCTAATATGGTCAAACTAACGAAATGATTATTTTATTTTTAAAATAACTCACTATTATTGAAGGCTAACTAAATACGTACAGTGTGTTTGAAAATAATCAAAGTGGGGTTTAAAATATTTTTTATCGGACAAAATAAATCATTTAAATCAAACTAAATATTTTAAATAGAGATAATAAAATTTTTTTTTATTTCATTTTCATAATGTACATATATTTAAGTATATACCGAGATAATTTAATGTCAATTCGACAAATATTCCTGCAGTTACACGCACATTAAAAAAATGTACTATCTGTAAAGTGCTTTTGAAATTTTGGAGAGCATTTTTCTCAAAACCATGTTTTTAAAGTCGATGTACGCGATATCTCGAGAACGGCCATTTTGTGAAAAATAAATATTTTGCTAATTCCTTCCATTAATTTGTAAATAATTTCATAAATTAACGAAATCTTTTTAGTTACTTGCTTTCAAACGACCCAGTCACGAGATATCGCGTACACCGCAAAACACCTTTTTTCAAGGATGTTTCGGAGATCGTCTGCTGTGACCTTGAAAATCATTATTTTTACAAATAAAAATATGACAATATTGTATAAAGTTCTTCTTATAAGCATACAAAATTTCAAGTTAATAAATTGAAATGCCTCTCCAAAAAAATTCTTGAAAAACCGATTTTTTGCAACCGCTACAAAGGTCTTAAAAAATAGCAATTATCAAAATTTTGAAAATCGGCTACTCACTGATTTAGCCGCTGTGATTGCGAAGATTTAAAAAAAATTAAAATTTCGTTGATAAGTTAGTGAATTTTCGGTGAGACAAGATCGGAAAAAGTCATTCGAAATATCTTGTAAAACAGAAAATTCCATAAAACCATAAAAGTTAACATGATATAGGAAAAATAAATCAAAAAGTACGTGTAATATAAGAATTCATTAAAACTTCAGACTAAGACTGCTGAACAAATAATTTGGTATTTCATTAATTTTTTGAAAAAAATAGATTTTCCATTGTTTAATATTCGCAAAGAAAAAGCAATGTCGGCTCTTAACTTATTTGTTCAGATTGAAAATGTACATGATCATAATAGGCAGTATTAAGATATTTCGTATCTAAATGACATTTGTATTGATTGTTTAAGAACTTGAAACAAAAACAACAATAGCGACACGTTTTCGATAAAGATTGGGTACCTAGATATTTTGCGCGTGCAAGCTCTGAAAAAATACTTTTTCAAGGTTTTTGTGTTATTTAGGAAATATTGGCTGCAATTTTTATTTTAAAGCTACTCTTTGCTTTAGTTGAGAACCTACGCTGGAAATATTTAAACAAAATTCTGATATTAGTTTCTAACAAAGAATACTTCAAGAATATTTCGTTTATCTTTCCGATTCTGTAATATAGCCATATTTAAGAAGAAAATACGGACATCTGAAACAAAAGTCAGTTCAGCTACTTATTTATAACATGTTTTGTTTTGCGTCAGTTAGATTATTTCTGTAGAAACTTTTAGAATAATTCACTGAAGAAAAAAGTTAACCATTATATATTTTTGTTATGTACCTACGTAAGTTGAATCTAAAAGAGTCAAAATTATGAACGCAAGTTGCCTGGAATTTGAATTTGCAAAATTTCGCTTTAGATACATTTTTAACCGACTTCCCACAAAAGAAGAAAAGGTTTTCAATTCGAGTTGTGTTATTTTCTTGCGTATAATCGGGCATTAAATCGTAACACATGAATCGATTAAGATGATTCTTTTTTTGTTATATAAAGACTGAGCCGTTTTCTTTGAAAGTGGTGTAAGTGTATATATTATTTTATATGGAGATATTTAAGGTTTTGAATAATTTGAAAAATATGGATATATGTTATAACACTAGTTTTGTATTTTATAAATATTAAATTGCTTTAAATTTATAATGTTATTATTATTTTAAAATGTGATTAACAAAAATTTATACTTTTAATGACTTCAAAAGGACTTACACCACTTTCAAAGTCAGCAAAAAGCAAAAATCTTACATTTACAAAATATTAACTACGGGATCTCAATTGAAACAAACCAATTTCTTAAATACTTCAACAATAAAAAAAAATTAAAAACAAAATAAAAAGGCTTTATTTCAACATTTACCATTCAACCAAAATTATTTATACTCTTACTATTAATATATTTTAACTTTTTTCATTATGATCAAGTTTTTGAAAATAGTCATGATGTATTGGAGGGATATGTAATAAATCAATCATATCTTTAAATTTTTCGAATTGGATGGGTCTGGAATGATGATATAAACGTGTTAGTACTATATTTCTCATTCTCACTAAATGAAGTTTTATAGAACATTGTATATGGTTTGCTTTTTAAAACCCTTATCAAACATATCTTCAACCAATTTACCTCTTCACCATTGATTTTTTTCGCCTTCTTAGAATTGCAACATCAGCTTGTTTCATTTCATGCAAAATAAACTTTTTATATTTTTGGCATTGTTTTATAATAGTATAATGACATGACAATATAAGATTTTTTTCTGTAAATACTCACCTGAATCACTGTCCGATTCTAAATTGCAATTTTCCATTTTAATAATTATATAATATGAAATGCACACTTATTACCAACTTAACACTTAATAGTCTTAAACGTAATAATACTTCTCACCTCTTTCAAGATAAGTGAACAAATACGACCCATTACTAAATTTCATATTGTGACTTTATATTCTATAATAAAAGGGGAAAAACCGAAATTCTGGGAAACTATAAAAATGTTTATGACATTTACAATGTTGCCATACATATAAAAATGCACTAATGTAATACAATTTTGAACTAAATAGTAGTATGTCTTTGAGGAAACTGGACTTACACCATTTTCAAAATAATTATATGTGTAATTTCATTAACTACGAAAATTTGTAATGATAAAAACAATGAAAGTTTTAGCAAATTTTTTTGGAATAAGTTTATAAATAAAAAGTTCATAGTAAATTGTATTCATTTTTATCATTAACTAATTTTTTGTCAAAATGGACTTACACCACTTTCAAAGAAAACGGCTCGTATATTTCCCAATTGGAACTATAAAAAAAAAATTTGAAGATAGGGTGGGACTTTGTAACGCTGGGATCCATTTGGATGATGAGTATGTTCACCTATTGCGGACAATTTTTGCAGCTTTTGTGTGGGTGGGCGGATCGTAACGCGTAGAGCGATTTGGATGATTGTTTTTTATGTTGTTGAGAATACGTTCCCTCTTTGGTACTATGATGCAATTGTTGCACCTTGAATAAGGGAATGGCGGGAGCAGTCGTCTTACTTTATATTTTCTACCCAACAAAAAGAGAATCATCAAAATCGGTACAGCCGTTACTTAATTATGGCCGGCCAAATATAAAAAAAAAATAACAAATACAAGAAAAAAATACGCATCGAACTCCGAATTTTCTCACCGATAATACAGGCCTGCGAAATTTGTTACCCCTGGATAATGAATAGTTGTTTCCGAAGTTCTACCGCTGTTTCCTGTTGAAACCGAATCCCAGCTCAGAATTGCTCTAGCACGTCAGGTTTTTGAGATATTCTAACCTAAGAGAGCAAAACACTGTTTTTTGACATATTTGATGATTTGAACTTTATGGTCACTTAAATAAAGTGACCATACATTTTTGGTATACCGAGAAATTCATGAACATGAAAATTTCAAAATGCGATATCTCGGCGAAAAAAAAGATATGTGAGCAAACTCAACGGCATTTGAAAGAGAAAGACTTGTACTATAAGATCCCACACATAGCTTTAAAAAAAACACCGGATTCGGTTTCAGCGGGAGAAATTACCTCGGAAACAACTATGCATTTTCCAGCCTGGGTAATCATTCGCATCCATCCAAAGGCTTCAGGGTACGTACAATTATTTGGTGACTGCAATAAGCACGAACCATACCGCATCTCTACACGTGCTTACCTACGAACTTACTGCAGTAAGAATAAAGCCTGTTGTTTAGTACAGAACAGCGCAGTGGTAGCGGCAGCGCAATGGGCGTCATCTCAAAATATAAATGCTAGCAGTAATTTTATTTGGTAGTTTTTACAAAAGTGGACATTATTAATACTGGAATTGAAAATGATAGAATTCATTACACTTAAAATGTTCGCAACAAAACTTTTCTTGAATTAATTTTAAATAAACTGTCAACGCAAACCTTCTGCCGCTACCGTCTGTTTTGTTTTAGGCTTAACACTTCTCGCATTGCCTAAAAGCTATTAGAATCTCTAGATAGCACGTAGATAAAATTTTACTTTGGCTAAGGCAGACAGTACTTGCCCAAACATTGGCTCAGAATTTTGTCTGAAAGGAGGCCCCCTTGTCCTATGTGTGTTAGTTTCGGACAAATTATGGAGGTTATGGAAGTTTGGCATACTATCCCTGGTGAACTGCTATTTATACGTCCACAAAATTCGGCCCAGAAACTCGTAATACCCCTTTGGGGGTAAACGTTGGGGGAATCTCCTTTCAACTATGTATGATCGATATTCTTGCTGAATGACCCTCTGTTTTAGCAAAATTTCTATCAGATATTGGTAACCCAACGCCAGGATACTAGGGTATGAACTGTAGCTAGCACAAGCTTATATCGATAATAAAACATTTTTATAACTTTATATAAGGGTACTTTGTACCCTAAGCAAACATTTTCAACCCTTTGGCTTAAAAATTTTGTTTATTTAAAGAATTTTCCATCTAAAGTGCAATTAAATAATTAGGTAGACAGCGACAGGTTTTTCTAATCCTTTCTCTATCTAGATTTGTTGTACCGTTTTGGGAAGGTAATAAGATGGGCCGCCGTAGCCGGTTGAAAAACGAAGAGGGAAACTCTTGCGCCAGTCAGAACACCTCAGCTTTAAGAGAGAACCCACGCGCTATACAAATACCCTCTCGGTGGCTCCTCAAGGAGTAGTCCTTCTGGGATAGGATATGTAGGCTTGTAAGCCACTTATCTGGAAAAACCAACTTACGACCTTTTGGCTATAAACAACGGACTATGATCGGGCTATGGAACGTGAGAACTCTGTGGGAGGTAGTGTGTGGAGGTGGAACGGGTAATGGCCCATAACAAAATAAATATCTGGGGATTATGCGAAACTAGATGAAAAGGAAGTGAAGAGTTTACATCCTCCACATTCAAAATCTTGTTGCTGTACTCTGACCAGAAAGAATTAGATACATCCCGCATGGCAGGTGTAGGCTTGTTGCTAACCAGGCTTGCCCGCCAATCAAATTCAAATGCAGATTATTTTATTTACCAATTCTTTGGTTTAAAAAAGCTTGGATTTTGTGCATTGGAGTAACGGTATTTGGCAGCATTGAAGATTAATATCATTGAACTCCCAAAATTTTCTAAAAAGTATTGATCTCTGATCCTCGTTGATGTTTTCTCGACATTTCATCCTACACTTTTCAGAACACGGATGTTATAAGCAGCGTGCTTCAATTTTACGCTTGGATTTAGAAATAGATGTGTAAGCTTTCCCACTATTTCTTGCAATTTTAGCGGCCGTCTGTTTCCATTTTGTAACATTAATCTTCCTTTTTCTACTATTGGGTAAAGAAGAATTGACGTCTGTTTTAATAGTGTCTTTATTGGACGATGCGCTTCTGCTACTGGATGACAAACTGCTACTGGACGAGTTACTACTAGATGAACTACGACTAGAGGATTTTTTCTTTGATCAAAAACTACGAGCAGGTGAATTATTACGAGATGACGAATTCTTATATGAGCGAGAGACAAATTTTGTTAAATTCTTATGTTTGTTGGAATCCAAGTTCTGTTGAACAACATTGACGGATCATTATCGCTTAAATCTACATCGCTTTCATCGGAGTGTATTGGAGTGTATTGGTGATATCTTGTATTTGTCAATTGGAATAGATTTATCAGTGGACGACAATCAGATGAAATCTTAGATAATGACGGCGACACGTTGCACTCAACATCTGTGCATCTGTCACGTTTACTGTCACTTTTGATGACGATAGGCGCTTCATTATTAGTAATGGATTTCTGTGACGATGTTTGTACCACGTCGTTCTCATAGCTATCATCTGGAATAGGTGATTGTTGCATTTGCTACCCATTGAGCAACATTACTGTCAGAATAGTCAACCAAGGGATCCGCGCCTTGCTTTTTCCTGTCAGCGTTAAAATCCCTCATTACTTTTTTAGTGGGTATTTGGTTTTTTTCCATGTCATAATTGGAACATTTTGTAGCAATCGTTTTCTGCCTTAAATTTAGAGGCGTTATTCCCATCAAACTAAACATATCCTGAACTAGCTTTGATGTCATTTTGACCATAAAATAAACTTGAACAGTAAAAATCTAAAACAATTAGATCGTTACATTATAATTTCTCGTTAGGATTAAGAAAATACGTACCGTCAAGGGGGGTGACTTTGTCTCTTTCGAGGCGACTTTGTCTCACTTAGTAAAAACGTATTATAACTGTAGTAACTAGTTCTGTGAATAACCATTTTAACTAGCTGCATTCGCAATCGCTATCGTGCACTATTTCTTTTATTTTGAATTCTGCGAAGTGCCATTTGGCGTAAATTGCGCATTTTATATGCGCGTAAGAGTTAATTCTGAATTGTGAGTGAAGTTTGTTGGTTAAAAACTTTCATTTGGTGAATATCTAGAGATCACTCAATCATACTGGTAAGTAAATATATAAATCCTTTGTTTTCTTGAGTATGTATGTAAGAAAACAAATAAGCAGTATATTGTTTGCTTAAATTAAAAATATATATACCATAGATAACGAACCTTGGACAGATTTTCAAAACTGGGACAAAGTCACCCCATGTGCGGGTGACTTCGTCTCACTTTGTGCGAAAAATTACTACATGTAGATAAAAAATAAAAATATTTAAAATTCTCTACAGACCTTTTCATAAGCTAGTGATAATAAATAAAAAATATATCTCACGTTAAAATTCTCATAATAAATATTATAGAACATCATTCTTATTTAGAATTTGACAAAAATTGAGACAAAGTCACCCCGGTTGGCGGTACCTAAATCTAAAATTGTCGTACAAGATGTAGCAAGAAGTTTTCGTATACGTGTAGTCATAAATAGACCTATTCTTATAACTGGCGTTCTTCTTTTATTTAATTTTATTACTAAAGAGACTCAATCTAAAAACGGTGAATAAAATCTAATAAATATTTTGTAATAAACAAACTTATTTCAAAAAGGAGTCAGTTTAGCACAAAAAATGTAATGTACTTACAATAAACTGGCACAATTCGAGATCCGTCGATGTTATGCACGTCCACTCGCGAACACCGCTGACGCAATACTAATTTGGTCTCTTTCACATAACATGCATAGATGAATAGCGCGATTAACGTAAGTGACCGATGTATACGCTGTCCCTTTCTTACTCATAATTCGGGCTTTTTTTCACGACAGGGTTTTAGAGTACGCATTTTAAGGTCAGAAGTTACAGGAATTTTGAGTTAGGTCACTTTCATTCTAAGGGTGCGATTTGAAGTCACTCTCACCTAATAAAAAAAGTAATTGAAAGTGAAATGTACGTCTGTTTTGTTTGTAGTAAAAATTTTTAAATTCTACGAAATATATTAATTCACTTAACTTAGTAAATAAACTTAAAAATTTCGGTGTGTATAAATGCGCCCAAAGGAATTGCTACCAACATTTTTCAAGTAAATATGCTTTTAAAGAACACCTTTTAAGACACACAGAGCACGAGAAAAGACTAATGACGAGAACTGAAATTTTCTACCTACAACATTATCCATAAAAGAAAGTAGTATTTGTGAAATTAACTCGGAAAGCAATATTGTTGTTGATATACTTAATGAAAATATCACAGAAACTAAATCACTTACAAACATTGCAGTAAAATTTTCTTCTCAACTTTAGCCACAAAGTAATTTAAGTAGAAAAGATACTATCGAGATACAACAAAAGGTGTCTGAATTTTGTAACTGTATCGTGAATACTAGGTAAGGTTAGGTTCGTGTGGCCGTCGTGAAGGACACACTTAGACCTCAATAGGCCCATTGTGATGCCACGGGAATGTAAGAATTCCCACCACCTCCTCACTGGAACTATCCGGAGATATCTATGAAGCACCAGAGATCTGCAACGTCAGTCGCCTCCAGATTACCACGACTATCGAGGAAATAGTCACCCAAGAAAGACTTCCGCCTGCGTGATAGTCCAGGGCACCGGCAAAGAAAGTGGAAAGTAGTTTCCTCCTCCTCATCGTCCATACAGCTTCTGCAGAAGTCGTTTGAGAAGATGCCCAGTCTCTTCGTGTGTAAGCCAATAGGGCAATGACCTGTGATAACCCCAGTAATTATACCAAGGTCAGATCTGCCCCTCGAAATCAGACACTTGGAGCGCCTAACATCCAGCTTAGCCAAGATCTGTCTGGACAAATGGCACGTACTGCCGTTTCTGAAAAAGAAGAAAGATAACCTTTCTTTGAATATCAATTTATGTGACAATATTAATTTAAATTTTGTTTTTGAAACCTGCTCAGATCCTTTTCAAAAAATAAGTATGGAATATCGATATATGAAATATATTGAGAAAAATAATCAATTCAATCTTGTGCCATCCTATTAATAACGAGATAAAAGAAAAAGTCAAACATGGAAGTGTAATTTTTGATGAAGTTTCTGTCAAAGCTTATTTATATATTACCTCTAAGGTTTTACTTTAAAAAATTCTTTGAAAAGGGTAATATACTGCAGGAAGCTTTAAAAAACACCAGGCATATGGAACGTGAAAAAAGTTAGCATTATTTTGTGAATGGGAGTATTTATAAGCAAAACGTACAAAATCTTGGAGAAGGCAAATTCATTATCCCCCTTTTTATTTATACTGATGATTTCGAGGTTAACAATCCTTTGGGTAGTCATTCTACCGATGATTCATTGTGTGCAGTATATTACTCTTTTCCAACTATTCCGTAATATTTGTTATCAAATTTAAACAAAATTTTTGTAGCAGGTTTAATTAAATGTCGCTTCATAGAAGAGCATGGAAATAGTTCATCTTTTCATGGTTTGGTGCAAGAATTAAAAATTTTAGAAAAGGGCGGTCTAGATATTGAAATTGAAGGTGAAACAACTCATGTTCATTTTGTACTAGGTCTCATTCTAGGAGATAAGTTAGGATTAAAAAGCATACTGGGGTTCTGCAAATCGTTTAGTTGTTCGAGGTATTGCAAATTATGTTCCAGACAAAAAAGTGATCTACAATTAGACACTCGCGAATATAAAAACTGTATAAGAAATGTTGAATTATATAATAAAGATGTAGAGTCTGGTGAATAAAAAGTAACGGATATTAAGGGATCTAGCATATTCAATGAATTAAGTACTTTTCATGTTACCGATAACTTTACCGTCGACATTATTCATAACATATTTGAAGGTGTCTGCCAGTATGAAACTTGTCAAATCCTTCTTAATTTAATTAATGAAAAATTTTTTACGCTAGATTTTTTAAACCTTAGAAAAAGAATGTTTTGCAATGGCCAACGAGAAATAGGGAATACATCAGGTCCCATTCAACTAAGTCGTCTATCTTCAAATAACTTGAAGATGTCAGCGCGAGAAATGTGGAACTTCATTTATTTTTTGCCTCTCTTAATCGGCGGTAAAGTCCCGTGTTCTAATAAAGCTTTGAAACACTTATGTTTATTAATAAAAATTATTGACATGACTCTTTATTCTGCTTTTACTGAAGATTATGTAAATACTTTAAAAGTTATTATCCATTGACATCAGAAATTAATTATATTGAAATATTTGGTGCACTCAAACCTAAACACCATTTTCTTACTCATTATGGAACTGCAATAGAAAAATGGTGTTTTAGGTTAAAAGCAAAGCACAAGGAACTAAAAAAATATGCAAATGTTAGCTGTTCTCGAAAAAACATCGCGTATTCGCTAGCTATTAAAACATCTTTACAGTTTGCTTGCTTTTTGCAAAGCGCTGACGGTTTTCCATCTCCTCTAGTCTTTGAACATGAAAATTTTGAAGTGAACTCTCACTTTGAAAAAATTATGTTTCTCAAAACGGTTATTTACAAAGGAATTTTTTATAAGAGGCATCTTTATTTAACAGCATTCACTGACACCTTACATTTATACAAAATTCTAGAACTATGTATTGATGAAAAGAATATTTTTTTTATTATCTCATCTGAAATAAATATAAGAAGGTTCGATGAACACTATCAGTCATACGAAGTTGGTGTAGATACAAACTTAACTTCCATAAAAAAAAATTGATTTCGTTACCATTCTTTACCCATTCATATTTTATAATCTAAACGATGTTTCAGCTTATATAAAAAACAAAAACTTTTAGTTGTGAAGTAATCTGTTAAACTTTTAAGCATTCAAGGTATTTAAGAGAAACGCTATAACTTTTTACATGGTGATTGGGTTTAGCGAATTCTGCGCTATTTTTTCTTTATCTTCTTTTACACTGCATTGTTTATAAGCAAAAAATGTGCCAAATTTATTTAAGAATGCGCTCATATCTCCAAAATTAACTAAAACTAAGAGAAATAATGTTAACTTAGTGACATTGAAATATTTCTTAACGCGATCGGCGTTTCTAATAAAGAAAAGTTAAATTCTTTGGCTCTTCGTCAACAGCAGCACCAAATGGTTAGCTTTACTTTAGCTGCTGGACATCGAATTCGAAAAAACCGAACACTAGCTGGAAATCCAACAATTTTAATAAACCTCCGATCTAGTCAGCTGTATCAGATTATGATCACTACACTGTCACACCGATATTTCGGTAAACTATTTATCACATGTACACAAGGTACAAACTAAACACATGATCCGAGCAAATTTTCCAAAAAATTTGTATAACTTGGTATTGCAAAAAAACGGCGAGGTGAACGGTTTAGTTCGGAATTTTTTTCTGCAATTCCAAGTTATCAAAAATTTTTGAAAAGTACTCAATCGTCCTTCTGTATGATTTCGTAAGCTTACACGTTCAGGTAGTTTTATATATTATCTTCAATTGTGGTTAGGTAGTTAGTTGTTTTGTTTGTTTAATTTGCACCGACTAAAAATATAAAATGAAAAATTATTTTATGCTTTTTAGCGCTTTTCGTGAAGTCGGTTAAAATTTTTTTTTAAAAACTACTTTATTTTTTGCTTTTTAGTATCTTCATATACATATACGACTCGAAAAATGCTGCTCGTACGAACAAAAGCAAATGCTGCTCGTGCAAAACAAAGTTGCAGAGGTAGTGCACCAACCAAATTATCCAAATCCGGCAACATTTTACGAAAGTAGTCACTGTCACCCTTTAGATTCCTCACCTTAGAAAATTCTTAACATGACCTTAGTCCCCCACCGTACTCTAGAGTATTATCGTAGTCATCGTAGTCACTCTAGGTACAAAATTGTTATCATTTGCCAATCAGGAAACGTATTCTGCACAACCGAATCAAAATCGGTCTATACCTTATGACGCAGGGCGCCGCCAATCCTCCAACTCTCACCATAAGCCAAAATTTTTGTTAGAATACAAATAAATACTCTATGCATTCAGAATAATCTAAATAAGCCCATGCGCTACAAATTTAGATTTCCCCTCGCCCTACCCCAACAAATAGGTGTGTAAATTAAGAAATTGTGTAACGCCCCCTCCGCACTTATAAATTTTGGTCGTCGTATCAGGCAACATATTCGACGCATTTTACAATGCGGGATCACATGCTATACAACAGCAAAAGGACCATCCAAATCGGTAAATGCGTTACAAAGTTAGGTTCCATCCCCACCCCCACCCCACCAACATATTTTTTCTCGTGGTATCATACAGGTGACATACTTTAGCCAACAGAAAAAGATTTATCTAAATCGGCCCTCGCGTTACGAAGTTAGTCTAAAAAAAATATACACGTCGAACTTAGAACCTCTCTGTTTTTGGGAAGTCGGTTAAAAATTAATTTACATTTGGGCCGGAATTTAAAAGCATATTATTTATATTTCCTTTATGACAGAATACTGTATTTATTTATATTTCACAGTTATTTCTTATCAAATAATTACCTGTATTTACCTAAAATTAAGTTTTTGATTTTTACCTTTTCCTAAAATCTCTTAGTTCGAGTGTTCTATTTGGTAAGTACAATCGGTTAAAAACTCGGTATCTCGTCGTGATTCTTTCAGGTAACTATTGTTCTGAACATAGGGTGAAATTGGACGCGTAAAACTAATTATGTGTGGAAGCTCTTATTTCACCTAACTTTCGCTTCATGCGAAGGGCTCAATTCAAAATTCAGCTTTTATCTTTTGCAGTAACAGTGCCGTCATTCAACTAACGATTTGTTGTTAGTTTAGCTGTTGCGGCAACTGTTGTTTTGTTTCCACTGATAACTAAGTAATAATTCTTCTCAACTGTACTCCAAGATTAATTCAATATGTAAAATGTGCAATTTTTAAATTATTACCGTGTATTTATGTTATATACTCATGTATTGATTTTCATGGTGTTGATAGCCCCTGTTTTATTATAATTGTTTACCGATTTGTTCTCGATTAGGAACGTGTTCCGTGTAAGAACCCGTGAGTGGATCGTGTTAAAATGAAGCAAAGGAAAGAAAACACAACGATGACCTACATATAGTTACAGGCCAAGACGGGATAGACACCAGTTTTTGCAGCCGAAAGTAGCAACGGATAGGCCACACGCTAAGAAAAGAGCCAGAAAACATCGCACAGCAGGCTCTGCTCTATATTGCAATTTCCATGGTATCCAAGGAATTTTAGGTAATCGCAAAACAGGAGGAAGAGACTGACCTGCAATGGTAGGAGTTACATTAACATTGTTGATATTTTTAGAAAGGACATCGAGATTGTTCCGTGAAGAGGTGAGCCCATCACTGAAAATAAAATAATCATAACTAAGAATCGGATTCTATTAGTTAAGAATACTTATCTAATTGTACAGTCCGTCCTTCCGGTCCAATTTTCCTCCAAAATAACTTTCCTCATACACAGTTCTAAAAATTTAAAATAGATCATATTAATTAGTCATCTAAACATATTTGAATTCTTTTTAACATGTAGAAAATTACTAGGTAAATTTACTTCACAAACACGAAAAAGATTAACTGACGACACAATTACTACACACAAGAAAAACAGCACAAAACTCACGAATAACATAAAAAACACAAAATATAATTTCTATTTAATCACAAATCTTTGATATGATAATAAGATCAAAGTGTCATCAATTTTGCATTATGATCTTCTTCGTTAACCTTGCAGAATTTAGTCCAAAACAACTTTCGTCCAATATTGATCATGAGTAAGAATATTTCTAAAATGAGAAAGACATATAAATAAATAAAGGAGAAAATATTCTTAAAATATTACCAAAAAAGGAAAGCATTTCTATAGCGGTTAATATGATAAAATTTAAATTTAAATCAATCTGCTTTAGGAGTCGAGACCTATAAACCAACCAAATCGAAATCTAATTAAAAGTTTGAAATCATTAATTGCTTTGCTTTCGGAATCTTAAAAATATCATTATCGTCTGATGTGAAGTTAATTAAATTTGAACGAAAAGCTGAACTAGTAAAATTAAATGAATTATTAACTTAAAGAATTGTTGAACTCAAAATTGTAAAAATTCAAAATTGTGATCAATTTGAAGACATTAAGGGGACAAGGTGGTCTAGAATTTTCAAAAAATCGATTTTTTTTCCTTTAATATTTCGAAAGTATAATCTTTCGAGAATATACTGTTAAATTTTTATGATGATAGTGACGGTATTTTAAGTTCTATAGCCTTTATAGCAGGTAGCAAACGGTTTTCCCGCCTCATGAATGGAAATGGGCTAAATTTTGAATATGTTATTCAGTATGCCAGTGGCTATCGTCGGAACTAAAAAAAAATTTTATTTTAATAACTTTTTGTTTTTTTGTTAAAAAGTATCGAAAAAAGTCGTATTTTTGGTACCCAAAATTCAAAAGTGCACCACTTCGTCAAAAATTTGTTTTTTAATTAATTTTAGTTCCAACAATAGAGACACTCATATAGATTAATAATCTTTTTTTTCTATTTTTCAAATGACTGACAGAGCTGAAATCATCAACGCCACCCAGGTCGATTTTTTTGAGGGTGTTATTTTCAGCTACATTTTTTTTAATAAAAAAAATTTTTTTTTTTATAATAAGTTTTTTTTTGTATGAGTATTGAGTAGTTTATTAACTGTACAGAGTTCAATTATCGTTTTTTTAATTGGTTTTACCTTAAAAAAATCCTGAAAATGCCTTAAATTTACGCGCGCTAGACCACCGGGTCCCCTTAAGGGGGGGAGTAAGGTTAATTCGATACAAAAAATACATATTTTCGATAATTTTTTTTGGCAACACAGTTAATATATATTTATTTCTATAATTACTACATAATAAAATAATGAAATTTTCATTAATTTTTATGAAGAAATGAGCCATTGACAGCGAATCTCCGCGGACGTGCCCCTCATAACTTGCGGTGCCCCTCATAACTCAACATTGGATCATCTGAAGTAAAAAAACCAAAATGATTTTTTTAGTTCATAAGTTTCTGCAGGTAATGACGTCGAGTTTTTTTTTATTGATTTTTCAATTTCTTACAGCACTTGGAAGTCAAAATGCTGATTTTTCATCAAAAAAATAGAAAATTTTGGTATTTTAAAATACGTTAAAATTAAAAAAAAATAACTCGACGTCATTACCTCGTCATTTATTTAAAGAAAAAGTGTGTATGGGATGTATCGGATGGAGGGAGACCCGAGGCACTGTATCTCCGGAAGTTTTGCTCGAATCGACCTCAAATTGTAACTAGATACTCTTGAAGAGTTGTATTATCAAATAAAAAAATATGCAAAAATAAATTTTTAATACCTTATCCCCCAGCCCCCCCCCCTATATCGAGTGTTTTTAAACTAAAATAAATTAATGTTATTCAGTGAAAAACGCACAATAATCAGATGTTAAAGTGGAGTAGTGGACAGAAAGTTCGAATAGGTCCGGAGTTCGAATCCTACGACCAACGTTAGTTTTTCTGAAAACTTTATATAAAACATTTTTTTGGAAACGATAAAAGGAATTAAGGTGAGTCTTTTTCGGAGATGGTAATTTTTTTCTGTTTGTTTTATGTCGTCTGTTTTTTAAAAGGAGATTGAGAAGGTAATTTTTTGGTGTTTGTTTAATGTCGCTGCGTTAATTAAATCAGAAGATAAAATAAAATAATGGTTTGCATACCATGAAAATTTAAACTTTTTGAATCACCCTCAACCCCCAAACGGTTAAGACTGCCCCCCTTGCCATAAAATTTTATCTTTCGCTAGGTGAGATTTATCACCCAACTTATTTTGACACAGAAGATTTGAAACACCTTGTATAGGTAAAATCAAAATCTTTATTTATAATCTAATCTTATTTTTAAAACAAGCCTGAATGTGTGTACGTACGGTTATCCATAGTATTCTGGAATTGAGCTGTGGTAGGGTGTGGTAGTGGGGGTGGCGGAACCTAACTTTGTAACGCGTAGATCAATTTGGATAATTGTTTTTTTTCTGTATAGAGTATGTTTCCTCATTGCTACTATGATAAAACTGTGCACCAATGTTGCGGGGGGGGGGGGGCTAACTTTGTAACGCATGCACCTAATAATTAAATATAGTAATTGCACTTTCACCCTTAACTGGTTGCTTAGTTTCAAATGAAATTGAACCACCAATTAGTAGCACACTTGAATCATACAAGGCAACTGCCAACGATTTTATAACCAAAATAAAATATTTATCATTCATCATACTGGGAAGTTGGTCGTGTGGGCCTTAAGATCTTCATCTACTAGTTTTATCTTTGTTTTGTATACCAGATAAATTGTCAAAGGTAATGTACTCGTGACAACTTTCAATATAGACCTTTAGGAGAATATTCCAAACAAATTTCGAATTTTTTTTTAATTTTGTACTTTTGGAGATCGAGTTTTGGGACAGCGATTTTTAATAATTTTTTTAGGGTCAGTCTGGTCAAAAAGTGCGAAAAATGGTAAATTTTTGTGATTTTGTTTTTACATGAAAAGTCGAAAATTATCAATATTTTTTATTTACCTCATCTTGAATTGTAATAATGTTACGTAACCCGTTCATTGATGCACCGGGCATATATATGGTTTTACTCATCACGAACTATACGAAATTTCTCTATAATAACTTTATCTTGAAATATAGAAAGTGTATATTTTAAAATTAAAAAAATATATTTCTTGGAATTTTTTCACCAGGGACATAAGAAATATTCTCATATATTTTGAGAAAATGTAAACGATTTTTTTTGACCTTTCAAAGCGCTGTTTCCTCTTAATTTAGCAGCAAAAATTCAGTTTTACAAAACAAATAAACCAACTTCCTAACTATAATCGAATATACTACCCAACCACAAAAGTATTGGGACACTTGAATTTTTTTCACATTTTCCAATTTGTGGGTATATAAAATATTGTATAATATTTATAAAAGAAAATTTCGTTATAGCAATAATTATTTTATTTGTTTTGTTGAAAATTCTCTTCACAGTTACAAAAAATTCAAATAAATAACAACAAAATAACGAAAATAATACATATTCATTGAAAAAATAAATTAAATTTACTGTAGATTTCTTTATGTTCAGCATTTCCTTGCATTACGTTTTTGTTTTACAACCTCTTTAATACGGAGTGGCATTGATTTAACAAGTCTTTCATATTCCTCAGCGGTAAAAGAATTCAAAATTTCCTTTATTGTTTCCCGAAGAACAGTTTTAGTCCTCCTGGATGGATTCGCCCCAAGTCTTTTCTTAATAACTCCCCATAATTTCTCTATTATGGAAAGATCTGGACTATTAGCGGGCAACTCCATTGTTGGTACTCCATTGTCCTGCAACCAGGCTTTACTGGATTTTGAAGTATGGCTTGGTGCTTCATCCTGTTGAAACACGAACTCCCTTCAGGCGACTGAAGGAGAGGTATTGATGGCAGCACATTTTGGTATTTTTCGGAGTTAACTGCACCGTCAATAAAGTGGAGAGACCAAACTCCATATCCGGACATGCAGCCATAAACCATTACAGAAGTAGGAAATTTGGCAGGGTGCTTCAAGCATTATGTCAGGTATACTTCAGACTTTTTCCGTATAACATGACTACGGTTGTCTTTTTGCTATTGTGCATTATTTTCGTAATTTTTTTGTTATTTATTTAAATTTTTTGTACTGTGAAAAGAATTTCGAACAAAACAAATAAAGTAATTATTACCATAACGAAATTTCCTATTATAATTAAACACTTTTTTATATACCCACAAAGTTGAAAATGTAAAAAAAAAATGCAAGTGTCCCAATACTTTTGTGGCTGTGGTAGTATTACATAAAACTGCCAGCTCACAAAATCATAAGGAAAGAGGATGAAATACTTTTGTTGTTGTTTCTTTAATTTTAACCGACTTCGCAATAGATATGAAATTAAATATTGTTCGACTTATTCTATACACTATTTCTCAATAATTGGGCTTTTCCCTTAGAACAGAAAACGAAAGGAAGTGCAATACCGTGTATAAATCGTGTACGTGTTTTCCGATTTTTTGTTCGTTGGAAAGGTGTGGGAAGGGAGCTTCAACTTCGCCATAAAGAAATGTCAATTTGACGTGGACTTTCTGAAGAGTGCGGGTCCAAGTGTTTATTGAATAATTTTCAGTGTTTAGTTGTTAAAAGTGGTGTAATTTTACAAATAAAGACAATTAACATTTAAAAGACTGTTCTGGTTTAGTTTACTAAGAATCTCACGTGCTTAATTTGGACCTTTTTCGTGATGAAGTGTGCGATATTTTGTTGTAAAAATAATCGACGCATTGCCTGTGGAAAATCATTTTTCAGGGAAGTTAAATAATATAATAAGCAATTATACAGCATTTTCTTTGAAATATGTGCAAAAGCTGTATAAATAAAAGTTAAATTACCAAAAAATATAACCATTTCTCTTGATGGTGCTCGTTTGTTTACATTTGAGATTCATCAGAGCTTTGGTTCGCCTTATTTGTTCAGCGACAGCTGACGGAAGTTTTTGCCTAAGGGCTCGAATAAAACTTTAAAAAAATTAAAATATGTTTCTACCTTTTGGCATTTTAGGTTTCCAAAAGATAAAGACTTCAGAGACCTGTGGTTAAAATCCATCGGTAGAACTGATTATATACCATCCGATTGTAGTAATGTTTGCGAGGACCACTTCGAATGAGTCAAAAATTTACTACTTCCATGGTGAAAACTGACACATTCACACCTTTCAAACACATAAGGAAAATTCGGAAACTTTTTGAGCATGTTGCACTTCCTTTCGTTTTCTGTTCTAAGGGCTTTTCCACCTGAAATTTAGCAAAAATTCGCACACTTTTTTTCTGGCAAAATATATTTTTGAACATCGATTTCTGCGAACTCGATCTCCATGAATAATTTACGAAATTGTAGTGGGTTTTTCTTATTCTATTACATCCACTTTCTTTAAGTATTTCCTTATATCTTTATCTACGGCAGCTGCTGGGATGACGGGTTCGAGGGCTGAAACTAGTCGACTCTTATGAAGAGGGAGATGTGATCTGATTAATAGTCGTATAACTGTAGCTGTATCTGGCTTTTTGTGCGTAGTATCTACGTATTCTCATCGTGACCGGTGAGTATACTTATAGACTAAAGGTGGGTAGTGGTGCTCGAAATGGACAAGCTACGTCACGGACGGGCAGTGTAAGCGGGATAGACTAACAGGCTACGCCACAGAAGATCTATAGGAACGGAAAAGACAGGTAATTTTACTACTTTTCTACAGTACGGTTGACTTTTTAAGTCAAATATAAACAATGAGAGCTTACTTGTGCTTGGAGCTTGGATTCTGTCTATTATGCCACACCACTTTCGTGGTATTACTGCAAAAATTCTGCTTGGTGATGCTCGCTTTTGTACTTTTGGCGAGGCACATAATTATTCCCCCACCAAAAAGTTTTCTATTTTTACTTGCGGTATTTCTACATATTCCAACTGAACGGCCTGGTACAACGAAAATAGAAAAACAAAACCTGCTCCACTGGTTTTCTTACCATGCATATGAAGTGCAACCTACGGGAGGGCGACGCTACTAGTGGAAAAATCGGTTTCATCTGGTAGTTAAGCACAAGTTTCTTATGACTGTGCCACCGGATGACGTCACGCACATTTGCAGACCATGGAACTGGAGGTTTTTAACCGACTTCCCAAAAACAAAGAGGTTCTAAGTTCGACGCGTATTTTTTTTTTTTTTTTATGTCTGACCGGGCATAACTTCGTAACGCGTCAACCGATTTTGATGATTCTTCTTTTGTTGAGTAGAGTTTGTTCACCGATTGGTACCATGTCAAAAAAATTTTTGGTAGGGTGGGGGTGGGGGTGAAACCTAACTTTGTAACGCGTGGTCCGATTTGGATGATTCTTTTTTTGTTGTACAGAGTATGATCCCCCATTGCTAATTGGAGAAAAAAAATTTGGCCTAGGATGGGGGGAGGGGGGAGGGATAGACTAACTTTGTAACGCGTGGACCGATTTGAATAATTCTTTTTCTGTTGGGTAGAGTATGTTCCGTGGTTGATACCAGGTGAAAAAAATTTTGGGGGGATTGGGGTGGGGGGTGGGGGTGGAACCTAACTTTGTAACGCGTTGTCCGATTTCGATGGTTCTTTTTCTGTTGTATAGAGTATGATCCCCCATTGCTAATAGGAGAATAATTTGGTCCTATGGTGAAAGGTGTGGGTGGGGGGGAGGGGTAGTCTAACTTCGTAATGCGTTGACCGATTTGGATAATTCTTTTTCTATTGGCTAGAATATGATCCTTGGTTGATACTGCGAGAAAACAAATGTTGCTGGGGTGGAGGTGGGAGAAGGGGGGTGGAACCTAACTTTGTAACGCGCGGTTCGATTTAGATGTTCTTTTGCTGTTGTATAGAGTGTGATCCCCCCTTGCTAATAGGAGAATAATTTGGTGCTATGGTGGTGGTGGGGGAGGGGGGGAGGTAGTACCTTCGTAACGCGTGGACCGATTTCGATGATTCCTTTTATGTTCGGTAGAGTATGTTCCTTGATTGATACCATGAAAAAAAAAGTTTAGTGGAATGGGGGTGAGGTAGGGGGTTAATATTAACTTTTAACGCGTGGACCGATTTGGATGGTTCTTTCTTCGTTGTATAGAGTAGAAGACACTAAAAAGTGAAAAATAAAATAGTTTTTAAAAAAAATTTGAACCGACTTCACAAAAAGCGCTAAAAAGCATAAAATAATTTTTAATTTTATATCTATTACGACATTTTGAAGTCGGTGCAAATTAAACAAATAAAACAACTACAAAACCACAATTGAAAATAATACATAATACTACCTGAACGTTTCAGCTTACGGGATCATAAGAAATGCCGATTAAATATTTGTGTTGTTGTTTGGTTTGTTTGATTTGCACCGACTTCAAAATGTCGTAATAGATATAAAATTAAAAATTATTTTATGCTTTTTAGCGCTTTTTGTGAAGTCGGTTCAACTTTTTTTTTAAAAACTATTTTTATGTATATGAACAACACAGAGTTTGTACAAAAAGTGAAATTTCGAGAAAATGACATGACTGACGACGTACATTTATGTACGGAGCAAAATGCTTCATTACGAAATATCCGGAAAAAATTACGATTCTCAACTGTATGTGTTGCAACTGTCAGCTACCCTAATTTTTAGGAACAGCACCGTAATTTCCTGGAGGATGAGCCCTAAGTATCTGTTGTATTTCAAGGGATATTCCGAGCATACAATTCGAAAATGTTAAAAATAATAAAATTAATGTACCTTTAGCAAAAAAGCGAAATAAGAGATGTACACAGTCCGAGATTGGAATCCTAGTCCTCAACAGCACACTCCGACGTCATCACCACTAAGCCAATATTCACTGTACATAACTCACTTCCAAAGAAGAAAATTGTGTACTAGGCAATAACACAATTTCTCCTAAATCACACAGTTAATGTTAAGAGCAATCTTGTGGAATCCTCCACCATTATCAGTGTTGCGGGATCCCGTATTTTAAAATTTGCTGGATGCTGTTTCGAATATATCTGAGATGTTTTAGCTTTTCTTTCAGAATTGACAAATGAATTCGTTTTAACATGGTTGACATTTGTTTTATAACATTTCAAATGTTCCTCGTCCATTCTCTCCGACTAATATTTTACCAAAAATTATCGAGAGACGGTTGCCGATGCTGATGAACTATTCATGTAATTCTTTAGAGATTCTATAAAATTGTTTATATATTCAATTCATTAAGTATATAATATAGTGTAATAAGATCTTCGTCAGGGGAAATGCTTTATAAAATTAAATAAGCAGAAACTCTCGGGGCATCTATAGTCGCTAAAGCAATTCAGTCGCGACATAACAATTTCTCAAAACATGAATGGATCTAAACATTCAAACCTTTGCGTTAGACCTCTAGCAAATCATCTAGCAACCTGTACTGGTGAACGTAAGCAAACTTGTGACTCGCAACTAACAGTCAACCTGCGCCGGATGAGTATGATGACTATCCAAGGTATATTATGACCCAGAATGTCATCAGTTAAATATCAGCTGATGACACTTAGGATCACAGCTTACGCTGGACATTAATCTAGGCTGCGGCGGAAAAGTAGGGGGAATGCACATGCACAAGGAATGGGAAAGAGCGGGGGGGGGGGGGGCAAAACAGGGACGGGAAAAGTATGAAAATAATATAAGATAATATAAGAGAGGAGGAAAAAAGATGGCAGTCGCTATCTACTCACCGGCTTCGTTGAGGAAGTCTGGTGTTACGGCTTCCTATTTATGGACCCAACACTCCTGAATGCTGTTTTGAACCTGGAAAGAGGAAGGAACACTCACCCCATTATGAGCACCCCGCCCATCACCGTAGTGACCAACCTAGATGAGGAAGACGACAAAATGAAAGAGAAAATTCAAACACTCATCTACGGTTCAGCCTCATTGCTATTTATTTAACGTTCGAACAAATATTTACATTATACACAACCACTAATATTATATTGCACAAAACCATTGAGGAGTATGAATAAATCTAACAAAGAAATCTATTCGAATTGACAAGCAATGAGGAATAGAAAGATGATGATGATGGTGGTAGCAAAAGCGAAGAAAATGACAGCTTCACAGATTTAGTCAAGAAATAAGACTGGTGAAGACTTTCAAAAACTTGGCCATTGAAAACGACATCTATGTGAAAAAATACTGTCTGTTGAATTGTAAAACAACTGTTTTACATTGTGAAAAACTGCATAAGTATAACACTGATTGACATTGGTTCGAAAAGCTATTTAACATGCGGAGAATGGGCCAGAATAAGTAGTCTGAATAATTACTTGCAACCAGTCAAAATGCATCTTGAAGCTCTGTTCAGAAGTAATCCCACACTAAAAACAGTTGAAGGATCGTTTAAGTTCATGCTTGAAAATGTGGACATGGAACATTCATCCACAGCTAGGTCTTATCTGCGACACATAAACAATGTCGTACAAACTTATCTAAAGTAAAGAGAAAGTCATCCGTCCAGAGCTAAAAAAAACTCTTAGAGAGACTGTACAAACAAAACGTTGAACAAGATGAATCACAATTTGTTGGAAGTAGTAGCTAAGTATTACACCACGTCGTAAAGTCTATTGAAACCAAAAATCATTGTAGGTATTATATTGATATTTACAGCATTTTCAATTTAAATCAATACCTTGTCAGATTAATTTAATGTCGGAATAAACCGAATAAATTCTTGACCAAATTGATTTGATGATTTCAGAAATTAAAATAATGTCAGTTCAAAAAGATTTAATGTTCGAAGAAATAACATTTTTTTTATGTATATAATGGCACTTTATTTGACACAATCGTTATAAACAAAAAATCCTACAAAATTCTAGCTACCCTAAAAAATCTACAATATTCAAAACAAAAGACACAATAGTTAACGATCAAAAAGAACATGACACTGTACGTTACTCTAAAAATGTTTCGTAAAAACGACTCTAAAACTTGAAGGCAAAAAAACAAAAATAGTAAAAAACCTGTAAAAAAGAAAGTAAAAGAAATTTAAAAATGCCTCCAAGCCTGGCACTCGCTTGGAGGCATTTTTAAAAGAAAAGTTGTCAAAAATTTTGAAAAAATTCCGAAACTAATCCTAGCACTAAACAAAAATAACCGAAAGCGTGAAGAAACTTAAACAAGAACATGATTGTCTGAGAGTTCCCAGAGGGTAGATGCAGCACCGGGCGAAGTTCCTTCTTCGGGAACCACTGCTCCCAAGCAAATGCCCTCTCCGTAGAGCCGTTCGCCACTTTTCTAGTCCTCCGGGAGCACTCATCCAAACATGTTCTAGACGAACGCACAAAAATTCCGAACCGATTAGAGTCCCGCGGGACCAGTCTGCAGAGTCATTGACGTCTGCAAATTGCTCCCATCATCCTCCTAGTTCTACGATTCCAACGTGAGGCTTGTCCTTCCCGCAGCACTTGCAGCAATACCAAAGCGAAGAGAAGCTTCGTGGACAAGCTGCTGCAAGTCTGCGGCCTGTTATTCCCAGTGAAAGACGAGGCTTCCGTTCCGCACCGACGATAAAGGTTGCCAGGTGCAGTTGAATGTGTCGGCCTTCGTTGCCATGAACTCTAGACGTAATCGCCTCTTCAATCTGGCAATGAAGTGGTTCTTTAGTGCATGTTTGTGAAACTGTGGGTTAGTGGGCTGTTGCCCAGGCTCGATCCGCATGCAGTACAGATGAATTGTCGATTTAGCAAGTGTAAAGATAAAGCTTATCAAGCAATTTACCTGGTTACATGTCCTTGGCCCCAGTAAAAACGACGTTCTTGTAATACTGAATGTCGGGCAGATATGCTGGCACATATCGCGAACAAGATTATTAATGTCGCACAAGGTCGGGCATGTGAAGTATCTGTGGAACAGGGTTCCTTCACCACCACAAACCGTGCAGGCTCTGTCAATTCGTCGATCGATATGCGCCAGCTGGTTTGGATGCAGTTGAGCAGTTTGAATGCCACATCAGAGTCTCTGTAATTGGACGGATAACTATAGATGACTCTGCTAGTTATAGTCCCCATTACTCCCAAGTCTACCCCAAGATGTGCGCGCCATCTATTAATCTCTAAGGTATCCGTAGGATTTACTCCTTCGAAGAGCTCGCGCAGCCTACGTGAAGTGAGTGTACTGAATGTCGTGTGCGGCGGTCGATTAATAACGAAAGCGTTTATCACCTCAGTGCTAGGTTCCCTAGTAGAGAAACGACTAAAACGCTCTCGTGCTGTATCCACCAATTCGTTGAATTGTGTTGTGTGGGGGTGTATAAGTGTGTTCCCAGAAGCATCAATGATGTCTCCAAGAACTGTGAGTTGTCCTGTATCGGCCGTTACACCCCGAGCATTACTGAACACCGAATTTACTAACTCAGCGTTCAACCTAATCGGAATTTATTATTGTAATAATTATAATAATTAATGTAATATAATAAATATAGAAGTTATAAAAGTGATTTAATATTCAACTAATCCATTGTTCACTGTTGATTCAGAAATGAACACATTTTGCTCACTTAATTGCTTCTTTAATGGTTACCACTTTACCACTTTATTATTTTTAATACATTATTCCATTAATTCCAATATGCATATGTAATGTATATGATTTATATTTATATATATATATATATATATATATATATATATATATATAGATATATATATATATATATATATATATATATATATATATATATATATGACTTACCAAAAACAAAGAGGTTCTAAGTTCGACGCGTATTTAATTTTTTAAACTTTGTTTTTATGCCTGAATGAGCATAATTTTTCTGTTGGGTTGGTGGTGGTGGGGAATAGGGGTTGAACCTAACGATTTGGATTGTTCTTTTTTTGGCGTATAGTGTACGAGTATGATCCCCAATTGCTAATATAAGAAAAAGTTTCGACTTAGGGTGGGGGAGGAGGAGGGTAGCTTAACTTTATAACTCGTGGACCGATCTGGATGAATCCCTCATTGATATCAAGACAAAAATTCATAGGGCGGGGTGCGGGTGGTGGAGGAGCCGAGCCTAAGACGTAGACCGATTTTGATAATTTTCATTCGGTTGTACAGAATACGTTCTCTCATCGGTAAATGATAATAAAATAGTTTTTAAAAAAAAAGTTGAACCGACTACACAAAAAGCGCTAAAAAGCATTAAATAATTTTTAATTTTATATCTATTGCGACATTTTGAAGTCGGTGCAAATCAAACAAACCAAACAACTACAACAAAAGTATTTAATCGTCATTTCTTATGATCCCGTAAACTGAAACGTTCAGGTAGTATTAGGTATTATTTTCAATTGTGGTACTGTAGTTGTTTTATTTGTTTAATTTGTACCGACTTCAAAATGTCGTAATAGATATAAAATTAAAAATTATTTTATGCTTTTTAGCGCTTTTTGTGAAGTCGGTTCAACTTTTTTTTTTAAAAACTATTTTATTTTTCACTTTTTAGTGTCTACTTCTCTATACAACGAAGAAAGAACCATCCAAATCGGTCCACGCGTTAAAAGTTAGTTTTAACCCCCTACCTCAACCCCATTCCACTAAACTTTTTTTCTCATGGTATCAATCAAGGAACATACTCTACCGAACATAAAAGGAATCATCGACCAATAGGACCAAATTATTCTCCTATTAGCAATGGGGGATCACACTCTATACAACAGCAAAACAACCGTACAAATCAATCCACGCGTTACAAAGTTAGGTTCCACCCCCCTTCTCCCACCTCCATCCCAGCAACATTTGTTTTCTCGTAGTATCAATCAAGGATCATATTCTATCCAATAGAAGAAGAATTATCCAAATCGGTACGCGCGTTACGAAGTTAGACTACCCCTCCCCCCCACCCACACCTTTCATCATAGGACCAAATTACTCTCCTATTAGGAATGGGGGATCATACTCTATACAACAGAAAAAGAAACATCGAAATCGGACCACGCGTTACAAAGTTAGGTTCCACCCCCACCCCCACCCCCATCCCCACCCAATTTTTTTCACCTGGTATCAACCACGGAACATACTCTACCCAACAGAAAAAGAATTATCCAAATCGGTTCACGCGTTACAAAGTTAGACTACCCCTCCCCCCCCACCCTAGGCCAAATTTTTTTCTCCGATTAGTAATGGGGGGTCATACTCTGTACAACAAAAAAAGAACCATCCAAATCGGACCACATGTTACAAAGTTAGGTTTCACCATCACCCCCCACTCCCACCCTACCAAAAATTTTTTTGACATGGTACCAATCGGTGAACATACTCTACCCAACAAAAAAAGAATCATCAAAATCGGTTGACGCGTTACGAAGTTATGCCCGGTCAGACATAAAAAAAAATTTAAAAAATACGCGTCGAATTTAGAACTTCTTTGTTTTTGGGAAGTCGGTTAAAAAATGTTGCATCTAGAGTCAAGAGGAAGAGGATGGAGCAGTCCCCTTACTTCGTAATGTATACGCCAATTTTGACGATTCTCTCTTGCTGTTGGCGTACATGGTAAGAATTTTGTATTTAACGTGAAGGTGTGAAAAGGTGGCTGGGATTAACTATGGAATGTGCTACCGGATTTAGATGATTATCTTTCCTTTGTAAAGAGTGCAGTACCTCTGCAAATATTAAAATTTCTTTGTTAACAGCAACATTTTTCGAGTAGTATATCCGAAGAAACTAAAAAGTAAAAATAAAGTAGCTTTTAAAATAAGAGTTGACCGAACTTCACAAAAAAGCAGAATAGTCGGTGTAAATTAAACAAGCAAAATAATTACCAAATAACAATCGAATATACTATATAAAACAACCTTTCATATTTCAGCTCACGGGATAATAAGAAAATAGAATTAAATAATTTTGTTGTTGTTTTTTTTTGTGTTTAATTTGCACCGACATGAATATGTCGTAATAGATTAAATATTATTTTATTTTTAGGAATTTCAGCTCATAGATTGTTTCTTCAGTTTGAAAATCCACATGATCATAATACGCAGTATTCAGATAATTCGTGTCTAAATTACATTTGTATGAATTGTTTAAGAACTTAAAAGAAAAACACAAAAGCGACACGTTTTTGATAATGATTGGGTACCTAAATATTCTGCTTGTGCAAACTCTAAAACAATACTATTCCAAGGTCTTTGTTTTATTTAGAAAATATTGGCTGCAAGTTACTCTGCTTACCAAGAATACTTCAAGTATATTTCGTTTTTTTTCGTTCTTTTACGAAAAAAATACGAAAGTTTGAAACAAAAATCGGTTCAACTATTTATAACACTCTTTTGTTTTGCGTGAGTTAGATTATTTCTGCTACAACTTTTACAGTAATTCACTGAAGAGAAAAATTAACCATTATAAGTTGAATCTTAAGGAGTCAAAATATTCAAAAATTTTCTGAAATTTGATAATTAGTTGGAAACAAATGCTAAGTGAAGTATTCGGTTTTTAAAAAGAAAAATTGAAAACATTCGCATTTTTATTTAATAGATAGATAGATAATTCTTTTTTCTTATGCTGTAGCCAGAGTCCAGTGAACAAACCTATGATACTTTAGCATGCCTTTGTCCGGAAGGGAATGAGGGAAATTGAATGCCTCGGTTTTGCATTGCTGCTAGCTAGACAACAGCTGTTGAGAATACAAATGTTGCACCTAGAATGGGGAAGAGGAGGAAGCAGTTGCCTTACTTTATAATTTTTGGGTGATTTTTTGTTGTTGAATGGAATGTGTTTTCCGACTTTTGTATCTAGGGTGATTATATGGAAAGGAATCGGCAATTAATTCCGTGACATGTGGCTGGATTTGGGGGATTCTTTTTTACTTTTAATAGAGGTAATTACCTTTTCAACTTTTCAATCGATTTGTCCATATGTCCGAGCAGGACATTTCGACTAAGATATCTGAAGACACTAAACACGAACCAATTAAATAATAAATTAAAACAAAGTTGAACCAAAAAAGAAGCTCTACAAAGCATAAAATAATGTTTAATTAGTCCTCGTCACAATTATACAGCTACAATACTATACACCACAATACTATATTTAAGGAAAAAGTACACAAGATTTACAAGTCTTTTATAAGTACTATCATACAGCTATCCTAATTTTTCACAATTCCATTCTTTTCAACAAAACATGAAATAGGTAATTGTTAAGAAATCAATGAAAGACAAAAAATAAACACATTGGCAACACTAAATTTCATTTCCGCACATTTAGAGATAAGAATGTAACGGAAATGCCATTTTCGCCTTCGTCATAAATATGCAGTAGAATTGTAAACTTCATTACCCATTCCCATTCCTATTTGGGACTTACAGGGTGATTCATAAAATTAAGTTTTTCATGTTATGCACATTACTCTTTTATTTTTATCTCTTCATCTACCCAACACAGCCACATGAAACAACCGCTAAAAAACAACTATCCTAATTACCATTCCAAAAATGTCAACAATGTTGATCTCACTACTGCCGCTGCAGTTACGGCCAAAATTGAAAAAAATGTTTTTAAATTACCAAAATTTCAGCATTTCCTCAAATTTTCTCCAAAATTTATGTTATTAGTATACCTTTTTATATTTTTATTGGATTGCCCGTCTTATTAACTTTCCAAAAAGGTACTACATGTCTACGTAGAAAAAGTATTTAGCAATTTATACGTAGAAATCCTATCGGAGAATATTATAAAAATCAACAAATTAAAAGAAGTAAAGTAATATTAACTCAAAAATTCTTTTTATTGAATTTAAAAATAATTACAATTAATGTTGATAAGTAACTAAAGCCGTTAAAAATGTCCCCCGCAACTTTCGATGCATTTCAACAACCTCCTTCTAAGTCCCTGTCTAAGACGTATTGCAGCCAACCTCTCTCGTATTTTCGTCCCTGCATTCCCAATTCGGCCAACTAAATCCTCCCTATTGTTAACTGGGCTTGAATTAACTTCATACTTCATTGTTCCTTATAAGAAAAAGTCCAATGGGGTAAGGTCTGGAGATCTAGCAGGCCAATGAATCGGTGCACCTCGTCCAATCCAGCGGATAGGATATTTTTCACTTAGTATTGCCTTCCCAATGTTAACCATATCGTGTTGGTGAAACATTCCCCTAAGATTATCAACAGGGTTCTCCTCTATTAGATCTGGCAGTTTATTGTCCAAAAAGTCCGCATAAATTTTACTATTAAGCACTTGCGGCAAAATGAGTGGTCCTACCAAATGCTTGCCGATGATACCAGTTCAAACATGAACACTGAATCTCTGCTGGAATGAAGTCACCTTTGTCCTGCGTGGGTTAGTTTTGGACCAGGTATAGAGGTTATGGAAGTTCGTGATACCATCCCTGGTGAATTGAGATTCATCCGTCCACAGAATTCGGTCCAGAAACGCCCTATCGTCAATGTCGCGTTCCAGAATCCAAGTGCTAAATTTCCGTTTTCTCTCGGACTCTCCTTCCAGTAGTCCTTGGGCAGGGTGATGATGGTATGGACGTAATCCCCCTCAATGAATAACCCTCCAAACCTTATATGACAACAATCCTTATCGCCTTGCGACTCGTTTCGTGCTCGTCTCACGGTCCTGCCTCACGATGGTGATTATTTGCTGCTCGACGTCGGCAGAAGTTTCGGGTCTTGTATCCATGTCGTGTGAAGTCACACTTCCTGTTTCTCTTAACCTTCTGAAAGTCCGTGTAAATATCCCTCTTTGCGGTGCTCGCCGATTAGGATAATTCTTTTGATATTCCAGTATAGCCGCTCTTTCGTTCTCGTCTACTACACCATAAATGTAAATAATATCCGCGTATTCCTCAAATGTAATATTTACCATTTTTTACTAATTTTTGCTTAAAAACACCCGCACTTATTGATATTTTTTTCAACTATGATAGGTATTCTTGCTGACTGACTCCTATTTATAGCAAAATTATATCAGGTACGTGTAACAGAACGCCAGAATACGAGGGTGTGAATTCTGGGTAACACAAGTTAATATCGACAATAACACAAAATTACACTAACATTGTTACATATTTTTTCCAGTAATAATTAATATTAATGACCTTTTAACGCAAAAGAAACATTTTCGACCCTTTATCTTAAAGATTTTGTTTACTTAAAGAATTTGCTACCTAAAGTGCAATAAAATAATTAGGTAGTCAGAGATTTCTAAAAATGGGGTTTTTCTAATTCTTTGGCTACCTTGGCATATTGCACCTTTTTGGAAAGGTAATAAGACGGCAATCCAATAAAAATAAAAAAGAGGTGTACTAATTACATAAATTTCGGAGAAAATGCTGAAATTTTGGTAATTTCAAAACATTTTTTTCAATTTTGGCCGTAACTGTACCTGCAGTGGTAGTAGTGAGATCAACATTGTTGACATTTTTGGAAAGGTAATTAGGATAGTTGTTTTTTAGCGGTTGTTTCATGTGGCTGTGTTGGGTAGATGAAGAGATAAAAATAAAAGAGTAATGTGCATAACATGAAAAACTGAAATATATGAATCACCCTGTCCCAAACAAACAAATTAGTTTGTGGCATCATATTTTTTGGAGGTGTTCTTTCAATTTTGTTAACGAAGTTATAAGTTTGAAAAAGTAAAAAATCAAATAACGAAACCATAAATAAAATACTAAACAGTAATGTGAATAAGTAACAAAAAAGACAGGGTCTGCCCAAATCTCAAGTAATAAAGGATCTAAGGTGTTACACAAAATGTATTAGTTCCAGAAACAAGACAAAAATATATTGAAGTTTATTGCAAAACCGTGGATATATTCGAGTTATCAAATGAAATATTGTTTCCTAGAGTTAAGAAACCATGAAGAAAAAGTGTAAATACTACAATTTGGCAGAAAAATTGTTAAAATCAAAAGGACAAACCGTGTCACTGTTCTTAATAAGAGGTGGTAGGGAGAAGGGAGGGGAAAGAATATTGATATTTAATATAAAGGACGTGTTGTCTGAAATTATTTTAACTTTCGGCTTCGTGTGCATAATGAAACATTTATGAGCCAATAAGTGGACACAATAACCTAGAAACACCAAATACCTTTTACCCCCCCCCCCCCCCCCCTCTCCAAAATTCAACACATTCCACAGCCTGCCCTCAATATAAAATCCTTAAATAAAATTCTAGACTTAAAGAATACTATGAAATATTATAGGAATTTCGCACTTTGCTTAAGCACTTTAAAGAACTTGTTGTCAAAAGCCTATTGGTAGAAGCATAATTTATCCTGAAATTGAGGAAGCGCATCACGCTTTTTTTAAAGACGATTACATATGTTTTTCTCAAACTAAATTTACCAGATTAGGTTTAATGTATTGGCATTTTTTTTTATTGCCCCCATATTAAACGCGTTGACTTTATAACAATTTCGCTTAGTGTAGGAGTGCTAATCAATTTAAGAACGTTTTCATATAAGAGGAATTTAAAAAGAATTAAGGAACTAAAATCTGGTTTTAAATCATGAATAATTCATTTTCAATTACTTTTAATTCCTTTGCCAATCTCGGTGAAATATATGAGGAATTCCAATTACCTTTATCATTACTATTAATTCCATTTGTTTATTTTATTACTAATTGAAAAGTAATGGAATTAAAAAATTTTAATTCGAAGAAATGGGAATTAGGTTGGTATTAATTCCACAAAGAATGATTACCTTACAGCTCTGAAAGTGGCTGCACTTTAGAACATTCAGTCTATGTGAAAGCTGATATCGGTGAAGTACGCGTTTTGAATTATTTAGAATAATACCGCGTGGAGTAAGTCTTTCAGAGCAGATAAAGGGGCAAATTGTTGCTTTTTTCAAATCATGAAAGACCATGAATAAAATTGCACTTGAACTTAGCCGCTCGAGAGAAGCCATTCAGCAATTTTTGAAAAATCCAGGTAGTTATGGGCAGAAAAAGCGGGCAGGGCGGCAAAAAAAAATTGTCAGAACAGAACAGAAGAATAGTGGTGAATGTTGCTTCGAATTCGCTGAAGAGCTGCAACGAAATACGGAGTGAGCTAAAGTTGGATGTCTCAATTTCTACCATTTTCAGGACTTTAAAGGAAAGCCCTAACATTATTTGGGCAAAAATGTACCTAGCACCACGTTTAAAGAGCATCACATAAAAACAAGCTTAACTTTTACCCGTAATACTATGGACCGCGATTGGAAAACAGTAAGTTATAAACTTTAATCCGCAGATAATTTTACAAATAATGTTTGGGGTTTTAGGTAATTTTTAGCGACGAGAAAAAGTTTAACGATGGGTTTAGTGCTTCCTACGCAAAGAGCCCGTTTACTTTTCTATTATAAAATAAATTTCAGTGGAGGAAGCGTGATGGTGTGGGGCGCCTTTAGTTCATATGGTCAACTTCGCCTGGCATTTACGACATCAAAAATTGAATATCAGAACGTGTTGACACATAACCTTCTGTCATACCTTTGACAATTTCGTCGCATTAAGTTTGTGTTTCAACAGGATAACGCGGCTATTCATACCAGCCGAAGCACCCGGAACTGGTTCGTGCAAAAGCGCATAGAAGTAATGAAGTGGCCAGCGTGTTCTCCAAACATCAATCCGATGGATAATGTATGGGGTATTCTTGTACGGCACGTTTACTCCAATTATCGAAAATACAATAGGGCAGATGAGTTAAAAGTAACGAATGAGAAGGCGTGAAGTGAAATTGACATAAGAATAATTGCAAATTTAATCAAAAGTATGAAAAATAAAATATTTAATGTTATTAATAAAAATTGTGGAATGTCAGGATACTAATAATTATGTAAAAATTCAAAAAATGTATTATTAAATATATTACTATGTATTATTAAATGTTTTATTAAGAGGCTGTATAATTATGACGATGGCTAAAATTGGTTTTTGTTTTCTCATTTCTTTGTAGTGCCAAGAAAATATTTGGATCTCTGTTAATAAAAAGTTTCATGCCATTCTATATCCAATAACAGTCACTAATTATCCTAAAGTCTCATTAGAGAATTTGAATTACAAAATTTCTGTGTGGCTATATCATTATAACGAGCACTTTATGCCTATTACGACATTTGCACTTAGTTCTAGAAATTTCCGTTTTCTAATATCACCACAGAATTGAGTCTCATCTGGCGACTAACAAATCGTTAGGTGTCATAAAGGGTGAAAATAAAAGGTTCTATTATGTTATTAATGCTAGAATGCTAGATAGAACGAGAAATTTTTGCTGACCAAGCGCTTCATGAGCGACCGCTCTCTAAAGGGAGATTGTTTAGACTAGACGCTATAAAAGAAATTAAGAGCAGTGATCGGAATCACCATGATTGACAACAGCGTCAAACCTGTGATAGATGTTGTCGCTTGCGTCTATAATGATCACGTCACTAAAAAGCTAGTATTCAGTAACTGCGAGCATAACTAACTATAACATTATTTATCATAACTTATATTATGAATTCATATAACTATAAGCCTATGTAGTCCAAGTTACCAAAACACCTCAACTCACATTGCTTTTGGGGTACAAAAACTGGGATTACTTTAAAAAGAAGTACCTTTTCCAAAATAATGCAGAATCAAAAGAGACAATCAAGAGGAGATCAAAATGACAAAGGCGCCTTTTGCTTCTGATAGACACAATTTTATTAACATTAATAAATTGGTTATTTATAAGGTTTTTTTTTGTATGTGTGTCCATTGGATACATATTTGTTGTTTGTGGCCTAAATGAATATGTACTTGAAATTTGGTGAAGCTCCTTTATCGCCCCCATGCCCCATAAGGGTTTATGGGAACTAGAGAGATATATGTGATGTCTGGTAGGTATTGTTAAAGAATTAACCTAAAATTATCTTATGTTTATCGTAGTGTATGATTTTGAGTTGTATAACCTATGTGCACACCCTCTTTTTAGTGTTCAGTCTGTCTGTCACAGGCGATTTTCTCTGAAACTATTCGACATTAAAATTTCAAATTTGGCCCAGAGATAGAGTTTGATATCCCAATCATAGACGTAAAGTATAAAAGATTGAATATTGATTTTGCGGATTAATTTTAGGGGAAAAAGGGAAAACGATAAAATATTTTTTCATGGTATTGTGTAGGGCAATATGTCAAACTGAAAGGAGTACATGATTACGTACTGGTTCGATATTTATTGAGATAAAGTAGCCTTTAAAAAAAAGTTGAACCGACTTCATAAAAAGCTTTAGGAAGTATACAATAATTTTTAATTATATATCTTTTATGACATTTTGAAATCGATGTATATTGAACAAACAAAAAAACAATATCGAAAGCATTTCAACCTCCTTCCTTATGATGAGCTGAAATGTTTAGGTAGTTTTATATATCTTCGAATATGGGGGTAACATAAGCCGCTATTTTTGTTATGATAGAAATAGATGCTCTATTCAATCCGAATCATCTAAATCAGTCCACACGCTATAAAGTTACTACCTCTCCTCTCACCCCTTGGTTAAAGCAGTCCATGAGGCATGACTCACCATTGGATATATACCGGAAAGATGGAGAGAGTTGCATGTGGCCTTCATTCCCAAGGCAGGGAAACCAAGCCACACAACTGCCAAGGATTATAGACCTATTAGCCTCTCGTCGTTTCTGTTAAAAGTACTAGAGAGGCTTTTGTACTTATATCTCAAGCAACACTTTGAGACAACCAAGTATCTATGCAGTGCGCTACACGCTTACAGTAAGGGTTAATCCGTGAACACAGCACTACATAAGGTTACAAGAACGACTGAGAAATCTCTCCATGATAAGTGATATACGGTGGCAGTTTCCCTCGATTTTGAATTTAACAATCTGAAAACAGAATCCATTGTCTCCTTTATGGAGGAGGCTGGAACAAAAAAATTCCTGACGGATACAATCGATGCTAAGCAGCAGAGTTATTAACGTCAGCTCAGGGTATATCTTCATCAGGAAAACGGTTAACAAATGCACGCCACAGGGAGAAGTTTTATCACCTCTACTCTGGAACGTCTCTCTTAACAAAAGCCTTATATCCCTCATCAGCAAAAATATCCAAACAATAGCGTAAGTAGACTGCATTGTATTACTGACAAAAGTAAAATTCCTACAAACGGTCAGTGAAGTTATGAACTCTGCGTTAAAAGAATTCTCCCATAACACAGAAATGGTACTGTTCAAAAGAAAATACAAACTTCCTATTTGAAAACTACCAAAACTTAGAGGAAGTGTTTTCAAAACCTCTCCGGAAGCCAAGTTTCAGGGCGACTCCAAACTAAATCGGGATGCGGTAAGCAAGCAGTGACATCTCAAGTTTCTAAGGAAAGTGCAAAGGTTTAAATTGCAGCCTTAGCAGCTCTCCGACAAGAGAGAATAACAATTGGTCGTCATAGAACTTTGGATACGCAGTCATACTGGACTTCTTCACTCAAAGTGGGCTACACCCCACAACTGATGAAACCACAGTACGACTTCGGAAAACACTTTTCTGCTATCATTCCTAGCAGAGAAGATTGGAAGCACCCTTATAAGATTATTAGAGGAACATCTATCTTCATAGACGGATCAAAAACAGAAAAGGTTATTGGAGCTGGAGTCTTCTCGGAAGTTCTGCAAATAGAAAAGTCTTATATACTCAGAAATAAATGCAGCATACCCCAAGCAAAAATATACGCTCGTATGCACTCGTTGTCCAAGAAAAACGGACGTCAGGGACTGAGATCACCATTTGCGTGGACAGTCAAGCAGCGCTAAAAGCGTTGATTCCAAATTTGATAAATTCGAAATGTGTTAGAGACTGTATCAGGGCATTAAGAACCATTTCACATCTTACGGTTCAGCTTTGTTGGATTCCATAGAGGGAAATAAAAAAACTGGCCAGAAAGATTTCAAGCACAGGTATAGAAACCCCGTTATGCTAAAGAGTCAAATTAACAAATATTATTCCAATTCGACTTCGGAACGGTGGGAAAATATTACTTACTGTCTCACAACACGTAATCTGTAGCTGAAGATAAACTTTAAAAGAACTTCAAACTTTCTATCCTTCGACAGAAGACACATTCGAATACTCGTGGGTGACCGCGCTGGTCATTGCGCTGGTCATTGGAGTCATGACCGCTAGACTCGGCGTGCCATCGAATAAATTCTGTAGAAGTTGAAGATATGAAAAAGAAATTGAATCCATAGCAGACCTGCTCTGTGAAAGTTCAACTCTACAAGAGCGATGACTTGCTTGTCTGGGGCAAGGTGTTCTTCGAAATCTTGGACGAACTAACGGAGACAGCACTAGCAGATTTCAGTAGGTTTTTGCAGAGATCTGGGTGGTTTTGGATCCAACCACATTGGTTTTATTTAAAGGGCATTCACAATGGGCCTAATTGGCCTCCTCCAGCAAACAGCCCGCCTACCCAACCAACCAAGTAAGGGGAAATTAAAAGTTTAATTTTATCTTTTTATTAAAAATTATTTGATTATCAACACAAATTATAAAAAAAATCTGACGTGTGGAAAAACCAACACTATTTTTAAATCAACATACTTTATTACTTAATAAAATAGTTTTTAAAAAAAAGTTGAACCGACTTCCAAAAAGTGCTATAAAGCATAAAATAATTTTTAATTTTATATTTATTACGACATTTTGAAGTCGGTGCAAATCAGACCAACCAAACAACTACCCACCACAATTGAAGATAATACATAAAACTACCTAAACGTTTCAGCTCACGAGTTCCTAAGGAAGGACAATTAAATACCTTGTTGCAGTTGTTTGGTTTGGTTGGTTTGCACCGACATCAAAATGTTATAATAGATATAAAATTAAAAATTATTTAATGCTTTTTAGCGCTTTTTGTGAAGTCGGTTCTACTTTTTTTTAAAAACTATTTTATTTTTAGTGTCTTCTACTCTATACAACGAAGAAAGAACCATCCAAATCAGTCCACTCGTTAAAAACTTAGGTTTCATCCCCCCCCCCCCCCCCCCACCCACACACAACCCTACAAAATGTTTTTTTACATGATACCAATCGGTGAACATACTCTACCCAATAAAAAAAGAATCATCAAAATCGGTCGACGCGTTACGAAGTTATGCCCGGTCAGACATAAATCCAAAAAAAAAACAATACACGTCGAACTTAGAACCTCTTTGTTTTTGGAAAGACGAAAATGATCTCAGTTTTGGAGCTTTAACTTTTTACAACTAAGTGTGTATAATTTTCTTTTATCTCATCATCTTTTTATATTTTTTTTTCGTAATCTAATCGAAAAAACAACTAAATTAAGCTAAAAAAATTTTTTTTCTTGAACGATTATTTGTAAAAAGTAGATCTTTGAAAGCATTCCAACCTGGCGGGGGAGGGGCACGTCGAACTTAGAACCTCTTGGTTTTTGGGAAATCGGTTAAAAAGCAACCACGGTACGGAACGCTAATTGCGTAAGCCTCACTTGCACTTGACCGGTATTTTATATAAAAAAAACACCCCCAAAAAATATACTTCTTGTTTTTAACAGTTTCCAATATCGCAAAAATTCTGAAAAACATTTATTTTAATTAGTTTATAGATAGTCAGGTACAATTTAAATTTCATACAGATATCTTAAATAGGTACTTAAAAAAAAATTTTTTTTCGTTACGGGTTCTCACCCCCATTATTCCCTTACTATAGGGGTTAGGGTTATGAGATTAATTGTATGGCTATTTTAGATGAAGAACAATAAAAACAAAGCTAAGAACCCTTCATCAGACGCAAAAGCAGTTTTCACATGCTTAACTAACTAAGTCCTTTTTTTAGTTTAAAGCGGTTCCGGCAGAATGAATGGTCCTATTAAATGGGTGTCGATGATAACAGTCTAAACATTGACTCAGAATTTGGGCTTGTCCCACAACCATATATGAAGTTGTGGAAGTTTGTGATACCATACTCAGTGAACTGAGACTCATCCGGCTACATAATTCGGCCCAGAAACGCCGGGTTCTCAATGTCGCATTCAAGAAGTCAAATGCAAAATTTTAATCTCTCGGAATTTCCTTCCAGCAGTCCTTGGACTCTGCTGAATGAGTAACCCTTCAAACTTTAATTGAAGATACATACTCCTAATTGTCTTGCGACTCGTCTCGAGGGTGATTATTTGCTGCTCGACGAAAATACTCCTATGAGTATTAGGATTATAACTAAATATAAATAATATCCGCGTATTCCTCAAAAGTAAATTCCGCCAATGTTTATTAATTTTAGCTTAAGAACACTCGATTTGTTTTACAACTATTTTATTGCTAACTGACTCTTTTTTACCTGATTTTCTTTAAGGGGGGAAGTACATGAAGAGGCCGAAAGAAAAGTACTTTTTTGGGATTTATTTTTGGGAAAATGAAAAAGGTCCACATGAAATCGATATTATATGTATTTAGGGCAATGTTTTAAGAAGAGAAAAAACATTTTTTACATTTTGAAAAATAAAAAATTAATCAACTTTTGGTGGGTTTCGTAACTCGTGTCGCGGCTGACATCGAAATCGGCGTAAATTCTCCTGGCCGCAATTTTCATCTGAAATCAAAAAACCAAACATTTTTATACTCGAGGGGGTTGTTTATTCTAGATAGACTACGATCTTTTCGAAATTCGAACATTAACTATAAAAATCGGGCATGAAAAAAGAAGTTGACTTTTTTTGCAAAAATTTTGATTATTTTCGCGTCAAAAATGGTCTTAAAATGATTTTTTTGCAATGTCCGTAGTCTATCTAGAGTAGTTTTTTATGCCCTTTAAAATGAGTGCTGGATGAAGAAAATCGGTTCACTAGTTTTTTTGTAATCTTTTACGCCAATTTGAAAAACATGGTTTTGAGAAAACGCCGTTTAAAGTTTGTCCCGAAAAACTAACGAAAAAGATGCAGATAAGGAGAAGGTAAGAGGGGAGGGGTATTCTCAGAAAAATTGGTATTTGGGCTGAAAACGTCGAGAACGCTCTTTAACAGAGTCGCATTCATCACTCTAAATTCCAGAGCAGAAAAAAATCCGGTAAGCGGAATAACGCGCGCAGCAGAGATCCTCGATCCCAGGCGCGCTGGGCCGGATCGGCGCCGACCACTTTCAAGTGGCATATCTTTCACAATTTTCGAAATTTTTTTTTTTGGAATTATATTCTTAGACCATATACTTATCGATTAAGACAATAAAACAAATCGATTTTTGAAAACGTCTTCATGTACTTCCCCCCTTAAGGCAAAATGTATTTTTTTTCATAATGTTTGATTTCAAATTTTGCATCCTCTGTTTGACACACTTCCTGACATGAGTAATTTATGAAAATTTTCATACATATTAAGAATGGATGACAGTGTAATCTCCCATCTTTACTTTCGCGAATATTTCCACGTACTGGGCGGGAGGTAGCCACACGTCGGCTGCCTATCATTATTGTATGTCATTATCCCTAGATATGGGAATAATGCGTAAAAAATCAAAACCAATCGTTAACAGATGAATTTTAAATGAGCACTCTACAGTTGATTGTATAATAAAAGTTTGAATATAAATTTGTTGGATAATTTAAAAATATATGTGAAATTTAAATATATAATGTTGTTTTAAACTCAAATTACCCTACTAATTTAAACTTAGGTAATGTATAATATTTACTTAATTAAAAAAATATTGAAAAAAAAATTTAAAAAAACTTGATTTTCTTAAAAAAAGTTGTACTAAAAAGTAAAAAGTAATTACGAATAATTTAAAATTCTTTGATTCAAGAACGACTGCGCAAAAAGCAAGGCGTGCGCATTTTGAATGATTGTATGAAAGAGGTGGAAATTGAGAGTGCGGAGGTATGAAATTAAAATCAAAAAAGACAAAATTTTTTTAGAGAAATTATTTTTACATTTTAGTACGAAATTTTTTTACGAAATTTTTCTGTTAAGAAAAGCAAGTTTTTAAGAATTTTTTTTATATTCTGTTTTTTTTATTTATTATAAAATTTCCATGAGGTATTAGTAACAGAATGCCAGGATACTAGGATGTGACTCTGTTGAGCAATATTGTTTGCCCCTTTTTTTAGAGTGTGGCATATCCACTGCCACTTCGCCTGCAAATACTGGTGTCTACCCCGTCTTGGACTTTAAGGCTGTGTAGGTCTTCGTTGGTAACAACTTTCGGGCAATGGATATTAAGGATGCGCCGAAGACACTGGTTTGACAGGTCACTTTCCATGTTGAACAGCCGTATAACAGAACAGATTTTACGTTGGACTCGAAGATCCGGAGATATAGTTTTTGCGTCAGATCTCACAAGAGTATTAAATGCAACTCGAGCCTTATTGATGCGCCGTCTGCTGTAACTATCTTTACGAGAAAGCAACACGGAGACAGAGTTGGAATAATGCGTTGAGCGGCAAGACCAACATGCCGTGGGTGCCGGGTTCGAGCCCAGATGACCGTGAGCTTTTATTAAAGAAATTAAAATAATCCACTCCGTCTCTGGGCTGTTGTCTAGCTCGCAGCAATGCAAACAAGACTCAAGTTTCCTCACTTCCCTTACCCTTATTCCCTTCCGGCCAAAACCATGCTAACGCATCAAAGGGTTGTCCCCTAGGATTTAGCCACATCGTATAAAAAAAAAAAAAAACATTTATCCACTTGCTCCTTTTCCTACTCATTCACATAAATTTCATGTTGTCTCCTGTAGTCCAAGTTCATAAGTTTGGTTTTAGTTATACAATTTTTGTTTGGCTAGATGAGATCTATCACTCTATTTATTTTGATACACCTTATGTGAAACATAATGTATACATAATTTTAGATCTCGAGTTAACAATGTGTATGTACATAATTTTCTTGAATTTTAATTTTCTAATTTTTATGGTAATTGTTTACTTTCAGAGTCACCTGGTTTTTTGCTGTAAAAACTCGAAAAGTTGACGGATCTCCGTCTTTTTTTTAAATGTTCGTTTCTACAAAATACGAGAATGATCTCAATTCAATATTTGTAATAGTTTCAGAGCTTGAAATGTTTAAAAAAACGACTTTTTACAAATAAGTCTGTATAATTTTTTTAAGATATCTCATCAACTTTTTATAAAACTGTTACTTGCAATTTTCCACAGCCTATTCTAGATACAAACCTGGCCTGATTAATACACCTCTTCTAGCCAGAAAGTATAATAAAAATTTGACGGAACGTGTTGCGAACACGGAGTACACGGATCCGTGTACTCCGTGTAAAGTTCTTTTTTACAGGGACATGGGCAATGCAAATACACGCTGCCTAAAAAATATTCAGTCTTTTTAATTTCTGAGATTTTTAACGTAAATTCGCCATAAAAACAAACAAAGTGAAAAAAAATTATAAAAAAAAGTTGATTTTAAAAGCTTTTATTTAACTTGAATTTTGTAATGAATATTTCACCCACTATCCTATCAGCAATCGGGCTGAAATTTGGCATACACGTTTGGTTCTCGTGACAATGCACGATTATTTAGACGCCGCCATTTTAAATCCAATATGGCGGACGTTACAAAATGGTGATTTGTCATTTCCACAGCAACCCCTATGATATGTGTATCAAATGAAAGGGCTTGATGAGCGAAACACAATAAGTAAAGTGACGTCATTCTAAATCCAATATGACAGACATCTAATATGACAAAGCAATATGATTATGACATGGAGCAAATCTGCACCTTCACGTGGTGGAACCTATTAATCCGAAACATTCATTGGCAAGGAGACCATTGATAAGAATCAGATAAGGTTGCAAAAGTCTCAAGGAAGTATAAGACACTGCCTAATAAACAATACCTGATTTATGGATACAATTTCTAATAAATAGTAAAATTACTGTGAAAATGGTCGTAAAAAATTTTAAACAACTTACAAATGTTGACATTGTTGGATCAATGTGTTGTGCGGCAAGACCAACATGCCATGGGTCCCGGGTTCGAGACCAGATGACCGTGAGCTTTTATTAAGAAATAAAAATAATCCACTCCGTCTCTGGGCTGTTGTCTAGCTCGCAGCAATGCAAACAAGACTCAAGTTTCCTCACTTCCCTTACCCTAAATTCCCTTCCGGCCAAAACCATGCTAACGTATCAAAGGGTTGTCCCCTAGGATTTGGCCACATCGTATGAAAAAAAATAAATAAATAAAAAATAGATCTAATATTGATTGCAAGATTTTAAAAGACTGAAAAGTTAAAAATTAAATTACACAATAAAAAAATATTTTTAAAAAAAGCTTTTATTTAACAATAAAATATAAAAATGTACTAAAAAGGAAAAAAGAAGTTTTTACTATGATAAATTTAGGCTGAAAATAATATTTTCATAAAATAATTAATAAAATAGTACCTCAGTTTTAATATTTTAGGTAAAATAAATTTTGACTTACATAAATATTTTGTTTGAAATAGTAACATAGCTTTGATAATTTTGGGTTTACAAAGGATATAAGAACATAAATTTTGGGACAAAAATATATTTATACTATAATATACTTTTAACGAATTTCTTCGTATGACTATAAATAAAAGCTTGGGCGCTAAATAAAGATATTGAAATTATAAAATAGTACTAATGAAAGCGAAGCGAAGCGAAATTATGCTGAATAATATAATTTCATAATGTAAGTCAAAATTTATTTTACCCAAAATATTAAAAATGAGGTACTATTTTATTAATTATTTTATGAAAATATTATTTTCAGCCTAAATTTATTATAGCAAAAACTTTATTTTTCCTTTTTAGTACATTTTTTTATTTTATTGTTAAATAAAAGCTTATTTTAAAAATATTTTTTTATTGTGTAATTTTATTTTGATTTTTTACAGCCAAAAAACCAGGTGACCCTGAAAGTAAACAATTACCAATTTTATTTTCGAGTTGTCATTAAGTACATAACGGTTGGTTGGTTTAATTGGTGATTCCCGATCAACGAGACCAGCTCTCCAATTCGCTCTGTAAGACTCGGTTGCTGTTCACAGTATATCATACGCAACGAGGTTGAATACAGAGAAGGCAGTTCATCCGTTCTCTTCGTGGAATGTTCCTATGACCTGGAACCCAGAGAAGGCTGATATTGAATTTACTTCCTAGAAGAGGTGAATTTGTCTCTACAGTCCCTACCTAGCATTCAGGAGGCGGTTACTGATTCAAGCGCCTTTATGGCAGCCTGGCTGTCCGAAAAAATACCAACGTCGCATGCCCTCAGGATAGTATGCACCTTTGCTTGGAATACGCTTGAGCTGTCGGGCAGTCTGTACGACTCTGATATACACCCCGCGCAACAAAAAGAGCCGCACGTGGTTTGCTTTTTCATATCTTCCCGGCTCAATTCGTGCTAAATAGTCTCCAAAATGTCCAAATTGCTTTTAACGGTTGTTGATGTGCAACAGCACTCTTCTGCTAAAAATATTCATTATGTACAGTTGCATACATGCATAGGGTTCGAGACGTTATTAAGGCAAAGGGCGGTACTACAAAGTACAAATTTTTTTTAAACTCAATTTTAAAACTTTTAAGTTTTGAAAATACATTTTTAAGTTTAATATAAATAAAGAGATATTGTTGGCTTACTGTATTTTTAATTTTTTATGAAATAACATTGCATTAAAATTTGAACAAAATGAAGCATTTTTTGATTTCGAACGAAAAACTAATTTTTTTTTGAAAACAAATTACATATTGCATAAAACATACTTTTTTAATTGGGTTATATGTGAATAATGTAAAATACAGAAAAATTACATAATAAATTGTTTTTATTTAACTTTAAACTTGCGGCTCTTTTTGTTGCACGGGGTGTATGTAGTGTATCGGTAAAGACCCCCGCAGCGACATCACAGTCCATCTTGGAACCATTAGTGAACAGTACAGTGCCATAGCAGTTCAGTGAAGCTTTTAACGTGAAATTTAAGTTAGTTAAAGTGTAATAAGACACTATAGTAGAAGATTCCTTCGGTATTAAGTCGAGCAGACAAGTTTCTTTTAGTCTAATTGCACTTCATAGCACCTGATAATTGATGTGGAGATGTTATACCTCTTCCCCATGGTTGGCCATCAATCTAGGAGCTGTGGTTTAAAATTGCAAGTATCACAGCTGTATACATCCACAGGATCATTCCAAGGTTCAGTCCCCATCTTTTACCAAAAAACTTGCCTTTTTCACTCGTTCTTCTATGTTTAGCTTCCAGTTCAACTTGGAGTCAAGAAACACATCCATATACTTAATGTTGGAAGATAATGAGAGTTGTACGCACGCTTAGTTTGGGCAAGACAAAGCCACGTACTTTTGTTTTAGTGGTAAGAACATCAGTTCCCGAGTTCACAGGCAGTCTTCAAACTTTGCACCATCTGTTGACTTTCTTAAGCGCGTTCTCTACTATGTCGCTCATTATGGAAAGGAATTATCCCGACACCAGGATTGTCAAATCGTCAGAATATGCGGCAGCGTTAATTCTGTCCGGGTTAAGACTATTATCAGAACATTATTGTCCTTCATCGTAGCATCCTTAAAATCCAACGGCCAAGACCTTTCTCCACGCCTAGCGCGGTTAGAGCATCAAGGATAGATTCAGGCTCTATGAACGCTGCAAATTCTTTGTATTTTAATTAGTATTCAATCGTACGTACAACCTCATGAAGAGTCGTCTCTGTGGATGTGATGAGATGTCAGACTGATTGGTCTGAGGTCTTTTGCCAGTTCATGGCCCCTTTTTCCAACCTTAGAGATGAACACCACCTTAACATTTATCCAGACCCGAGGAACATGATTGAGAAAAATAGAACCCTGGAGATAGCCACTGGCCACTTCGCTACTAAGTCTGGTGGCTTCTGCAGCATGATTGGGATTATTCAACGTGGCCAGGGGATTTCTATGGGGTGAAGCTGATAGCATAGATAAGTCTTTCTCTGGTGATGATGTCTTCAGCTTCGCTGTTTGGTATGTAATTCATATCCAGGAAGTGAGCATCCATTAGAAGCGCCAAGGTTACAGCCAAGGATTGCATCCACGCCTCATCCGATTTTCTCAAAAAAGAGGGGCTTTGGACAGAGTCCTACTTAGTCTAGCTGATTCCCTAAAGGTTCCGATAAAGTGATAATAGGCCATTCAAGCCTGTTTCTTGACTTGTCTAAAGGATTTTTGTAAACCTTAAAGCAGTACTTATAAGGCTCGAAGTACTTATGCCTGTAGCAAAAATAGTTAGGGCAGTTTGGAAGAGGAGGACACAGCGGAACACATCCTCTGTCACTGTAAGGCCCTCGCCGTATCAGGCTCACACATCTTATTGGGGCTTTCCCATCACCACCAGATATAAGGCAGGCTGGATCAAGTCACAAAAGATCATCTTGGTCGAACTGACTAAAGGATGTTGTGAGTCCTTGATCCACTCCTAATAATAATAATATGCCTGTAGCAGATGTGGAAGAGCAGATGGCTCGAGTTGTCTTTCCGTGATTAGAGAGATTTTCATTCCACCAGGACGAGAGGCATTTTTTACTGAACTTAAGGGGACAGGAGACATTGAATGCTGTGATCATTGCTTTTCCAAATGTGTCTACCCTTGATTCCAGTCAAAATAAAAAAAATAAGATAATTTGACATAAAAGACACTCCCTGTTTAATTACGTGAAGGTGGGGAGGTGCCCTTGTTATAAACCTCCTAGTTTAGTATTAATTATAATATAGTTTAGTTTTAAATATAAAATCAAGAAAAGCTTACCTCGTTCGCTGTTTTCATCAGATTTATCTTGTAAGGGAGCTTGTAAGTAGATGTCCACCTTGGAGCTGCCCTCCAGTTTAACAGACCTTCGAGATTCGCGTTCTGGCTATAGAAAAGGTTATGTCTGGCGTCATCAAGTCCACTTACTTTCATATCTCTGACCCAAGGTTCCGGGATAAGGACAAAGTCGAGGTCCACCTCTCTTAGGTAGACTAGGAGATTCTCTGTAGCACACCTCGAGGGCTGCAGATTAATCTGCACGACCCTTAGCACTGTTGATTTGCTTGAGGATCGGGGTTCTTGATCCAGCAGTTCATTGTCACCGACGACTGGATCCACGGACACTGGCTGCTGGATCGGAAAACTTTCAATTTGGTTGCCTTATGCCAAATATTAGCTTACAATCAGCTATGTGAGTGCCCCAGGACACTCCTCGTTGGTCAAAAGCCGGAAGGAAGGATATTGTTCTGCGGCTCCTCAGCTTTAATGATATTGATTAGCCAAATGCGTACCCTCGGTCTCCTAGGAATCTCTGCAGCTGGGATTACTCCTGTCTTGTAGCCCTCACATGGGTCCTTAATGTTAAGGTACGTTTATAGGGATATGCCCTGGGCTGCCTCTTTTTAGCTGCTTGCACAGTCAAGGCCTTCTCCTGAGACCTAAACAGTCTAATTATACAAATATAAATTTGACAGGAGAAGCAGGAAACTGAATGACATACTTACTTACATTTTACAGTTTTGAGCGAAATCACTTCTGACTCAATTTTAACATATGTACTTTTAGGGCGTTTTGACTGAAAACAAATACGGAATTATATGAATAGATAGGTGAATAGCGGTATTAAGAATAATTAATAATTGTGTTGAAGTGCAATTAGATCGCTTTTTTCAGCGGCTCATTATATAATATCTATATATTTTCAATTTTAACGAGCTCTCCTCGACTAAATATTACCTAAATTAATAGATTAGCTGAAGTCACAAAATTAATTAAAATTTTGATTTACATTTATTATACTTTAATACTTTTAAGTTTATTAATAAAAGAATTTAAATTTTTACAAAACCCCCCATGGGTAACTTTTTACGTACCAAACAGCTATTACCTCAATACAAAATGTGAATCTACGATAAAGAAGACTTAAGGATCAATTTTGGGTTTTTTGTTCGAGTATATAATTAATATTTATTGAAACGGCGGTAAAGATAAATAAAGAATACTTTCAAATTTTTTTATTAAAAAATAAATCCAAAATGGCGGCTGTAGTTCCTATAAAATAAAGCCATGCACCGCGTGCATTGGTCTGCGCGGGGTGTTTCACAACCTTGTCAGTTAATCTGAAAGAAAAACGGGTACAAAATTATCAATCTACATCAAATTTGGTGGCCTTATCGTTTTTAAATTTTTTGAAAATCCCCGGATACCAAAATGGTGGCCATTTGAAAAATGCCGTCATATTTTCACTGTGTTGTTTTAGCTTCAATGGACTCAAAAAAAGTTGGAAAAAAATCGGCTCAATAAGACCCCCAAAATTAAATTTCCTTTACGGTTGAACAAATTGCAAGTCAATCGGTTCATCGGTTGAAGCTCTAGAGCGCCTCGCGCTGAAAAGTACTGTTTCAAGAAAAATACGGTTTTCGCGAAACAGCAGTTTTAAGTTATAAAAAATCGTTTTTAATGATTGCTTTTGACAATTTACCTCTAGTCAGTTAAATTGACCAACGCCATCTATAGCCAAGAAAAGGTCAACTATGCGATAAGGATTCATTGGAATGTATGCCAGTATTTAAGGTAGCGGAGAAAGGTCGTCTCGCAAGGCGCGCCTTAAGCGCCTCAGCTACCTGTTTTCCGCCCAATGCGCTGTAACTTCTTAACTACATCAGATTTTACAAAATCCTGTTAACTAGACACTATAACCTCCCCTTAAGGTAGAAAAATCATTGCAACTTTAATAATGTGCGGTAATCTTTCATATCCTACGAAACACGGAATTGCAGGCGGCACAACATTAATTTTGTTAAAGGAATTCGGCGTGTTTTTTTAATTTGTATTAAAAAAGGCGTTCAAAGTTGATGGGCAAGTACACGCTTTTATTAACAGACAGAGGATTCAAAACTAACTTTAAGAAATTTCTCTATAATAGCTTTTCAGCGCATTCTTGAAAGTGTATAATTTTCGAAAATATTTTGTCGAATCAATTACTTGACCAGATTGGTCTTTTAAAGAGATATAAAGAAAAATTTTGTCCAAATATAACATATGAACTTCAACTCGTGCTATTACAACAAAGAGGTAATAACTAAAGAAGATTCGATGCTGTGCAGATTTTAAAAAGAGTGCAAAACTAAATCAAAAACGTATAATATAATTAAAGTTTTAATAGAAAATTTCTTAATTTATTGTAGCTGGACATTTTTTATTTTATGCTTATTTTTACGTCCAGATTTGTTTTGGCCTTGTCACATTGAGGTAAGAATAAAATAATTTTTCAAAAAAAAGTTGAACCGACTTCACAAAAAGCGCTAAAAATAATAAAATAATTTTTAATTTTATATCTATTACGACATTTGAAGTCGGTGCAAATCAAACAAACCAAACAACTACAACAAAAGTATTTAATCGTCCTTTCTTATGATCCCGTGAGCTGAAACGTTCAGGTAGTATTATGTATTATCTTCAATTGTGGTTCTGTAGTTGTTTTATTTTTTTTAATTTGCACCGAAAATTATTTTATGCTTTTTAGTGCTTTTTGTGAAGTCGGTTCAACTTTTTTTTTAAACTATTTTATTTTTCACTTTTTAGTATCTACTCTACACAACGAAAAAAGAACCATCCAAATCGGTTGAACCCCTACCCCCACCTCCATTAAAGAAAAATTTTTTTTCTCATGGTATCACTCAAGGAACAAATTTTACCCAACAGAAAAAGAATCATCGAAATCGGTCTACGCATTACGAAGTTAGACTACCCTCACTCTCCCAAACCCCCACCAAATGACCAAATTATTCTCCTATTAGCAATAGGGGATCACACTCTATAGAACAGTAAAAGAATCACCCCAATCGGTCCACGCGTTACAAAGTTAGGTTCCACCCGCAAACCCCACCCTGCCAACATTTTTTTCTCGCGATATCAACCAGGGAACATACTGTACCCAACAGAAAAAGAATTATCCAAATCGGTCCACGCGTTACAAAGTTAGAATAGCCCTCTCCCTCCCTCTCCCCCTAAGCCAATTTGTTTTCTCCTATTAGCAATGGGTAATCATACTCTCTGTACAACAAAAAAAGAAACAACCAAATCGGTCCACGTGTTACAAAGTTAGGTTCCAGCCCCTCCCCCCACCCCATAACACCAACGTGGTATTAACCAGGGAACATCCTCTACCCAACAAAAACAGAATTATCCAAATCGGTCCACGCGTTACGAAGTTAGACTACCCCCCCCCCCCCCCCCCCCCGCAAGCAATGGGGGATCATACTCTGTGCAACAAGAAAAGAACCATCCAAATCGGTAAAAGAACCATCCAAATCGCTCCACGCGTTACAAAGTCAGGTTTCACCCAACCCCAACCGCCCCACTCACAATTTTTTTTTTGACATGATACGAATCGGTGAACATACTTTACCCAACAAAAAAATAATCATCAAAATCCGTCAATGCGGTATAAAGTTATGGTCAGACATAAACAAAATATACGTCGAACTTAGAACCTCTTTGCTTTTGAGAAGTCGGTTGAAAAGCGTGACAAAATAAAAAAAATTAAACACTCGCTATCGGTATAATTCTTCTATCTTGGTTAGGTGAATATCTACTGAAAATCATAGATTTTTCATATATTTTATTTAAGTAGTTTCAATGATAACTGCGGTGGGGTGATAGTATTTTCAACACATTTTTGGCAATAACTTCCAAAAAAATGTTTTTTTCATTTTACGTTTGGCCCCCCTGCAAAAGATTTATTTACAATATCTTTGAAGTATTTAGAAAATGTGGGTCAACATAATATAAAGGTATGCCAAATAATATATAGGTATGCCAAGTTTCTACGTCAAATGATTTCTGACATAAATACCTGTGTTGGACTGACAAAGAGAAGCAACAGTGTGCTCTTTTCAGGTACAAACCCCTAAAAATGCATAAAATTTAATCAAAGGTTCTGTGTTTGCTTAAACAGCGATTCTGTTGCATTTGAAAATCTAACAAACTCATCGTAAGGTTGCCAACATAACATTTGAGGTATGTCAGTTATATTTTTAACAAAAACAGTATTATTGGTCATTACTGATTTTTTGTGATAATTTAAAATATTGGAAATCTTGATTTGTTTTAATGTTAGAGAGCTAACAAGCACTTTAAAAACTTATAATTGAAAATAATAATTCCACAATATTACTCAAATATAATACCATATAATACCTATAATAAATATTCTTTCGCCCTATGCCCCATGCAAGGCATTACGATGCAAGTTTACCGTAGACTCCTACGCTGGGTGGTTGTAGGAGTGATGGAGTTGATACTCATGTAATTTATGAACAATTCCTCCAAGAGCAAATAAATGAAAAGTTTTCAAAAGCGGACAGATTGGTTTTGCTATTAGATGTAAAGAAGACAAAGCAAAACAATATCATTGAAATATACCTGCAACACCGTCATTCGGTCTTGCGCTGCTGTAAAGAAAATCGAAAATTCACGTTTATTTCCAAATGATGGAGGTTGAAGAGATACCATTAAAATTTATTTTTGTCCGTGGCAAAGAATGGCTAGATTATTTGGACTGAGGCAAAATGAAAAACCAATAGCTCGCAAACCTTTTGAAATGGCCTAGAGCAAACGAACTCTTCTTCTTGCACTGGTCCCTGGTAACGTGCTGTACTCTTCTAAGTTTTATGCAGGTAAATGCAAATTGTTCCCTTGCTTCATTGCCATCCGTGCTTCAGGTCAAAGATCTCACAGCAGATATTCCCCAGTGCTTGAACAATTTCGCTTATGTCGAGATAAGTTTACATTAACTTTCACTGAACTTCTTTTACTAGCATTGTGCCCGATTTTGTTGACTTGAAGTGGGTGTCTCTGTTGAAGATCCATGTGATTTGAGATCCAAGCCGAACTGAACGCGTCTTTATACCAATAAACTGTAGTGAGTTGTTTATTGCATGTACTACTTATAAGAAAGTATAAAAGTAGAAAATTGCAAGTAATAACAGATATTACCTAATGCAATTTTGAACTGGTACTTTCTCAGCAAAAGGAGACAATGTTTCTTTCCAATCTGGCAATAAATATCGGTTTTGGCAACGTTTCAGAAAGATTTCTTAAATTGTGTATAAAAAATCGGCTACTCTTCCGAAAATACCGACCTCCGTTTAATCCATAACTTTGTACAGAGCTTCTATTTAATATAAAATGAAAGTATTTTAAATGATTTGGGCGAAACCAATCAGAAATTGTCGAAAAAGCTTTTTGAAAATCTTATTTTTTTTTTCATAATTTTCAAAAGTTAAAGGAATTATTTTATTTGAAGAAAACTTTTGTACAAGGAACTATTTGTACGATCAGAAAGTTTCCTTTCGACTAATATTTGGTGGAAGTCATTTATTCAAAAATAAAAAAGTAAAAGCACTTGTCTTACTTCCACAAAACAGGAGTAATAATTTCTTTGGGATGGTGATGACTCAAAAATATGAGTGCTTAAGGAAAAATGATGAATGTTTCGACAGCGTGGTACTTGCACTTTCCACCGCGGAAATCCATGAAGGAAGGTCAAAACTCCTATAAGTACTTAGTTTGAAAACTAAACATACATAAAGGGGGGTGCAGGTCTGTATATAACATTTCTTATTGGTATATACTTCCAAAAGTTCTAGAAAACTTAAATTTTATATGCAGGTTAGGATTAGCACATCAATAAGGAAAAAATTAAGAAATCTGTAACTTTCATCCTTCAACCTCTCGAAAAGAAGGGTCTGGTTCTATATTATATAACAATTTCTCATAAGATAATTTTCAAACTTCCAAAAGCCCCGAAAAGCCGAAATTTGCTATGCAGACTAGGATCTTCACACAAACAACGAAAATATTAAAAAATCTATAACTTTCACTCTACAACCCCCATAAAGGCGCTGCAGGTCTGTATATAAAATTGCTTCCGGGAAGGTACTTCCAAAAGTTCTAGAAAGCTGAAATTTGATATCAAAGCTGTACATAAACAACTAAAAAGTGAGTGTGTTATGAAGAAAGGAATTGTGACGTGCAAAAGATACCTCCTTTACCCGACTACGCCAAAAAGGAGTGCCGACGGGGGCGATTTTTCTTTAAACTCGTCCTAGTGCCTAATCTATTGATTCTATGAAAAGATTGTTTTGTTCTACTTGAAGTTAATAAAACAATCGGAAGGAGAAATTTAAAAAAAAATACAAGCACCAGACCATGGCCGGACCATGATTTACTGCTTGCGTCTTGGATGAAAATTTGGTTTTCGACTAAGATTTCAGGTTTAATCAGAGATTTCTTGTTATTTCAGTTGATAAAGTGTACATGTTTTTACTGTTTTAGAAAGATAATTTAGTCTGATTTAAGTTATTATAAATAAAGCACAATAGTCAGCTATGGTTTAATATGATCGGTTAATAGCTAAGTGCCACCCTGATTTATAGCTTATTGCAAATAATAAGCCAACAAGGAAAAGAGGCAACGATAGAGAGTGGGCTATGAAAAAAAAGAAAAGCTGACGCACAAGAAATACAGCCTGAAAAATAAAAACAACTAGATCATCTTGCAAAAAGAATAGAAATCCCAAAATCACAAAACAAAAAAAAACATTTCATGTAAAGAAGGTTGCCAAGCCTCTAATTCTACAACCCCTAACTCTTGAAACCCTACATCTTGGTCAAAAATTATGGCTTGACCGTTTCATGAATCTAATGCATGACGCAAAATGAAAGACCAGTGACTTAATTTTTTACTATAAGTCCATAGCAATGACGGTGCGACGGCCGCGACACTGCGAAGCCATACTTTTTGGCCAAGATCTAGGGTTTCTAGAGTTAGGGGTTGTAGTGTTAAAGGCTTGGCTCCACATGAGATCTGATAACTTTTTAACAGTGAAAGCGGTATGAGCGTGTGAGTCTTGGCAACCTTCTTTAGATGAAATGTTTTTGGTGGGATAGGCCTTACTTTAGTAGAAAAGTTCAATACTATAACTTTAAAATGGAATCTAAATGCATCCGTTTTAACCAGTAAGCTGTTATTCGTCAATAACAGATATCTAGGAAGACGCGGTCACATTGTGTTATCGAGCAGGAAATATAGACATTTCTGGAAAGAGGAGAAACCCTATTGGATAAATTAAGAAACGAAATAAAAAATATGAATATTAAATTTTCGTCACGCAGAAGCTAGAGGGGGGGGGGGGGGGGGGGAGGGGGGAAGAGGTGGAGGGCAAATATCCCATTTCCTCCACATTGGCTATGCTCATGATTTCATAATTGTATTAGTACACTATTTTGTATAGCATTCCAGAATTTTAAACTTTGACTGATTTAACGTTTAAGTAGTTCTAAGTTCTAAAATCTTTATTTCTATGAGTTCTCCGCGTATTTGTCAAGGCCCAATTAATGCTTCAAGGGTAATGTAGATTAAGCATTCAATCATTAAAATTTAAACCTATATAACCCTTTTTGGTTTTTGCTGTAAATAAATTAGATTCTCTTTCTGTCAATAAAAATACATATGTATTGTGTGAGGAACACTTAGTATGAATTACGATGAGATCTTGTTCACCCTAAAAAGTTTTAATTAAACAAATGAATTTAAACACCACTTTCCAGATTCCAGAAATATTTTTTATTGATTTCCACTACGTTACTTAGAAATGATTTATTTTTGGAAAGATTAGCGGCAGAGTTCCTTAATAAAATATTTGAACTTTAATATTTTCCGACTACATTTCTTCATATCTTATCAAAAACTCACAAGATATTGTTGTTGGTCCTATGAAGTTGTGTAAACATTTGTATGATTCACAAATTTGACAAATTTTTATAAACATTTCTAAAAGTCTCGTCTACGTAAGATAACGAAAGAATTTCCTAAGGTTTAATTATATGATTATACTATCAGATTTAACATTGTTAATATAATGGCCTTTAGTAACGTGGTAAATAATTTATAAGTTTATTTAAACCCAAAAAAATTTAATTTTAAAAACTAGAAATCCTTTTAAAAAGTGCATCAAAAGAATGAAAAATTTAATTATTTATAGTTCTTATATATATAAGATTAACTGTGTGTGTTTGTTTTAACTTATTTCATAATTTATCGTCGATAAACTATCCATAGTAGAAAAAGGTTTTGGTTAATAAATGGCAATTTAAAATGAAATCCAAGCATATTATAATTATGTCGAGTAGCGTTCCCTGCCATCGAATTAGGTAAAGTTCTACAAGGATTTTAATATACATATAAATTAGCTTTTAAAGAGATGTGGGATTAAGTATTTCCAGAGCCGTAATGATTTCAATAAAATATTTTCTTGGCTATCTTTGTTTTCATTGTAGGAATTTAAATATTTATTAAAATGCCTTTTTCGCTCTATCGCTACTCCACTGCCAGTTGAAGTGCTTCATTTATTTTTTTACCTTCCTTTATCACATTTGGGTCCCGTTTCTATCGTGTGTTACTTTGGATGAGTAAGTGCACCAAGATGGTTTTAATTAAAACGCTCTTGACACTATGTAATCTTAGATGATTACAATGATTAAGCTTCTTATTTTATTTAAAAATCTAAGAATTGTAAGAACTGTAGATTAAGGCCAATTTTAGAAGTGACTTAAATTTATTTTTGACATACTACTAAACAGAGATAGGCATTTCTTATTCGAATGAAGATAAGAGCTAAAAGCTCAAATAAATTGAAAAATCGAATAAAAGTTTATTTGATTACAAAAATTATTTGTTATTTGGAGGATTATTCGCAAATAATTATTTGTTATTTGGTGCTTTTTATTCGAATTTCAAATAATAATTATTCGCAAATAATTATTTGCTATTTGGTGCTTTTTATTCGAATTTCAAATAATTATTTGTTATTCGAATGTGCGTTATTCGATAATCAAATAATTATTCGTTATTTGATGACTTATTCGCAAATAATTATCTGTTATTGGGTGCTTTTTATTCGAATTTCAAATAATTATTTGTTATTCGATTATGAAGTAATTATTCGATAGTTGATGTCTCTTTATGGAATACTTGAATATTTGCGAATAAGCCATCAAATAACGAATAATTATTTGATTATCGAATAACGCACGATCGAATAACAAATAATTAGTCGAAATTCGAATAAAAAGCACCAAATAACAAATAATTATTTGTGAATAATTCATCAGATAACGAATAATTATTTGATTATCGAATAACGAACGATCGAATAACAAATAATAATTTGAAATTGGATTAAGGAGCACCAAATAACAAATAATTATTTGCGAATAACTTAAAATAAATTGAAAATCGAATAAAAATTTATTCGAATAATTTTTTATTCGATTTTTTAAAAAAATCGTTATTTGATTGAAAATTTATTCGAATAATGCCCATCACTGCTACTAAAATGCATATTCTCCTTGCAGAGCGCTACTTAATAAAATAAAAAGAGAGCCTAGTAGCATATGCATAACCTAAGTATTTACTCCTCCTTTCTTATGATCCTGTGAGCTGAAATGTTTGGTAAGTTTTATATAGTATCTTCGATAGTGGTTGGGTAATTGTTTTGTTTGTTTAATTTGCACTGACTTCAGAATGTCGTAATATATAAAAATTAAAAATATTTTTATGAGAGTATCATCATAGTCAGAGAATCATCGTAGTCACTCTAGGTAGAAAATTGTTATAATTTACCAATCATGAAACGTATTTTGTTCAACAGAATTAAAATTGGTCTACACCTTACTAAGCTAGGCGCCACCCCACTTCCAACTGTTATCTTAAGCCACAACTAAGTCACAATGCTTGTTATAATACAAATATGCATTCAAGTTAGACTAATTCTCCGCTACCCTCATCCTAGGTCAAAAATGTTGCGTATAGTAGCAATGGGGGATCATACTGTACACATGAAAAAAGAATCATCTAAATAGGTCTATGTGTTAAGAAGTCGAGTAACGCCCACTTCCCACCCCACCCCAACCATTTTTGTCGTGGTACCAATGGGACAAAACATCCTATACATCAAAAGAAGAATCATCCAAAGCAGTTAATACGTTACGAAATTAGTTACGAAATTAGCCTACCTCTCCCCAACCACCACTTTAGAGCAAAATTTACCTCTCCCTTCCACACCCTACCCAAGGAGAATTTTTTCCATTATTAACAATTGGAGTTCATATTCTATGCAACAAAAAACCATTAAAATCGATCCACGCAATACAAAGTTAGCTTTCAAAATTGAAAAAAGTACGCGTCGAACTTATAACCTCTCGTTTTTTGGGAAGTCGGTTTGGGAAGTCGGTGTCCACACAAAATTCAGTTAAAATGCTCATAAGTTTAGTTTTAGCAGCGTTGATCTTATAAGCCCTGCTCTGTAATCTTCTCTACTCAGAGCTTTGGACTTTTAGATAGATTTTTTTAATGATGAAGCCAAAGCCCGGGGGCAACTATGATGGGTTTAGTATGATTATCACCGGAAGGCAATTGAGTTAAGGAGAATGAGGGAAATTAAATTCCTGGTGTTGCAAGCATTGATCCAACTCGGTCCCTGCTTGACTATATTTGTTGGATAGAATACATACATTGTAGGCATAATCAAGTGCATAAGGTTTTGAAAAACCTCATGACAATCTTGGAAAGTAAAAGCAAATTACTCAGTTGAACAAAAGAATATAATATACAGGGTTTCTTTGATCTTTCGTGCCAAAATGAGTGGCCAAACAAAACATTTTATACACAATAAATAAATAAATAAATAATCAACTTTCACGGTACCGTCACAATTTTAAAAAATAGTTACGTAAACCTTAAGAAAAGGTTTGTTAACTATTTTAAAAAGCTAAATGCATTTCGACGCGCGCGTTCACGAACTCCAGCTGAGGAAAGGTCATTATCATAATCTGTTAACCTTTATTTTGAGCTGATTTTGAAAAGTGCAAAATTTATTGGTCCATAGTCATTGTTTATTATAACATTTCTGCTCTGTGCGATTCGCAGACTTTCCCATGCATCGAGTTCCTTGACCTTATTAACGGCTTTCTCTAATTTTAAATTAATTAAACATATATTGTTGTGCCCTTCGTTAATCATGTGCAACGGGTGATCTAAGAGGTTGTTTGTTTTTTCATGGTTCATGTGTTCTTGATATCGCTTTTTTATGCTTCTTTGAGTTTGTCCTATGTATCTTTTATCACAATCGTCACAAGTTATGCTGTATATTCCTGACTTTTCGTTATTTTCTACTATGTCTTTAGAGTTTCCTAGTAAGTCATTTAATCTTCTATTATTTTTATATACTGTCTTAATTGAATTTTTTTTAAACACCTATTCTATATCATTCGTTAAATGTTTATGTTCTTCTATTACTGATAATGTCGTCATTTGTTTGTTCCTTATTCTTTTAGCTTGTTTATTAATTTTGTTTATAATATCGCTTTCTTTAAAACCATTTATCTTTCCTAGGTTTTTAATGTGTTCTCGTTCCTTAATATAATTATTTACTGATAAGGGGATTTTATTTAATCTATAGGCCATACTGTGAAATGCTGCCATTTTATGCCGTTTAGTACAGTAAGAATCTCTTGTTATCAATCTGTTTGTTGACGTCGGTTTTCTGTAGATATCAAACTCTATTTTGCCGTTTTTTCTGGTCAACATCAAGTCCAAAAATGGTAGCTTTCTATCTTTTTCTTCCTCACATGTAAATTTTATAGAGGGGTATATATTATTTATTTCCTGCAATAAGGGTTGTATTTCATGTTTCCTAATTATAACCAAAATATCATCCACATATCTTAGCCATATTTTGGGTAATTTTCCCATATCTTTCAAATTAGTTTCTAGTTTCCCTAGGAAAGTATTCGCAATAAAACATGATATCGGATTACCCATACTTGTGCCTTCGGTTTGCTTAAAATATTTTTCTCTAAATTTAAATTGATTATGGTCCATACATAATCTTACTGCTTTCATTAAAACGATTTATTTCTTTCCATATTTAGTGAGTGTAACCAATCTTCTACGTTTTTTAAGGCTTCATTTATTGGTATACTCGGGAACAAGGCTGTGACGTCAAATGATGCTAAGATTCATCTAATGATGCTAAGATTCATCTTCAAATTTAAAATTTTTTTTAAATTCTACAATTTCAAAAGAATTTTTAATATATATCCCTTCAGGATGATCGAGCTTTTTAAATTCATCAACTAGCCACTTAGCAATCCTTGATGATGGTGTTTCAATATTTGAACAGATCATCCTCATTTTATTTCCAGACTTGTGGATCTTTGGTAAACCGTACGCGATCGAGATTCTTGGATTTGCAGCTGTTAATTTCCATTTTGGAATTTCCCAAATTTTATCAATTTCATTGCCTACCATATTTGCTTCCCGCACCATCTTATTAAGTGGGTTTTTCTTTAATTCTATAAAATTTCCTTCTTCTATTGCATCAGTCATTCTTTTATCGTAATCCGTTTTATCCATTATAACCACTGCATTTCCCTTATCAGCCTTTAAGTAGAAAACGTCTTTTGATCTTAAAGATATTTATATAGTGGTTTTTATAGTGGTTTCCACGTTAACGATGATTTCATTTATATTCATTTTAATTGGATGAGGAGAATATTTTAAGCCTTTATTTAACAGTGCCATTTATGTTATAACAGAATAAATGGCACTGTTAAATAAAGGCTTAAAATATTCTGCTTATTAACAAATGTTACTTTGCCACACTCGTGCTGCAACTTGCAACCCCCTTCTATTACCGGTATTTACCTACTTCACTTATAACAACAAAATTGTATTGTTGAAGAGAAGGAAGAAATTGAAAGAGACAAAAGCAATACTAGAAAAAATTAAATAAAAATTGTGTAATATAACTATCAAAATAACTTGGGATAGGAGTTAACAAAAGAAGGAAATAACTAAATTGGAACTTGAAGCATTTATTCAATTAAACATCAACATGTAGTAACTGCGACTTTATTTTTTTTTTAGTTGAATATCAAGCCGCTAGAATAACTGCAGTTGCGGCAGCAACAAATACAACTTCAACTTCGAATTGTACAGTACTGACAACATAATAATTCTGAATGATCTGAAGGAAAATCCAAAAAAAATTATTGGTCTCTCATATTTTAGATTGTCGACATTTTCGCGACATTTTACACGAAGATCGGTTTTTTTATGATCGACTTTTCCCAGTGGCGAATTTATAATTCTCGATTAAAAATTTGGCGATATTTTTCAGATTTTGATTTTTAGGTGTTCCCTTCTAAGTCATGTATATGGTTCTAATTCAGCTTGCAACATACAAACATACAGACATTGCAAATTAAATATTGTGTTTAGAATGGCATCACGTAGGTTATCTCATTCTACTCATCAAACCCTTTCATTAGATAACCATGTCAAAGGGGTTGTAAGGAAAAAGGTAATCCGCCATCTTAAGGCGTAAGCTAAATTGGGTTTAGAATGACGTCATGCAACTCATCGTATTCTTCTTATCAAACCCTTTCATTTGGTACATATGTCAAGGGGTAGAATGACGTCATTTAAAGTATCGTATTCTGCTCGTCGAGTCCTTTCGTTTCATACCCATATCAAGTGAAGAAAACGGTATTCCGCCATCTTAAACCGTCCGCTATATTGAATTTTGAATGACGTCATATAATTTATCGTATTCTACTCGTCGAACCCTTTCATTTGATACTCATATCAAGGGGGTTGCGAAGAAAATGGTAATCCGCCATCTTTTGGCGGCGGCCATTTTGAAAATATTACAATATTGAGTATTGCATATTGTATTGTTCCAGAACTATAGGCGTGTACACAATTTTAGCAAAATTTAAAAAATACTAAATATTTTCAGTACAGTAACACATAGATGACACTACGACCGAGGAGACTGCCCCACAATTCTGGGGATCCCGAGTAACAGGGGGCACATTGAGGCTAGCCTGTGCTACGGCGGACACCAGAGGCTGGTTGGTGCGAGTGATATCCAAACTGACACCTTGGGAAGGGGCCTCCCTTAAGGCTATTGAGGAGAAGGACCTACCCAAGTTGTACAGGGTAGTAGTGTGGATACCCAAAAACAACGGGGATCCGGCAGCGGTCCTAGGAAAGCTCGAGAAGCAGAACCAGCCGATTCCAGCAACCTCTTGGAGAGTATTGGGCCGTAAAGCGGAACGAGGCGGACAGACGCTGGCACTCTCCATTGATGAAGGGTCCATGCGGATATTAAAAGAGCGGCAGACGCGACTCTTCTTTAGCATCCCCTCTGTGCTGTTTAAGGCTGCCTCGGCAGTTCTCTGTAGGCTGCTAGCCACTCAAGCTGTAGATCTGGCCCTCATCCAGGAACCTTGGGTAAGTTTCGGCCAGATTTCGGGACTGCGACAGGCTGGTTTTGGAATCATTTATGATACCAAGGACAGCAGGCCGCGGACGTGTATTGTATATAATAAAGAAAAAACTAACTGTTTGCCGTCCACAGACTTATGTACAAGGGACCTTACAGCTGCCAGAGTGGTGGTATGTGCGGGGGGACGAAGATGCTGGGTGCTAATCTGCTCTGCGTACTTCCCATACGACTCCACTGAACCACCACCGACGAGAGAACTAAGGGAACTCATCGCCTACCTTTGACAATGGCCGTCGGAGGGAGGTAATTGACATCACTCTCTCCAGTAGCTACATATCAGAACTGGTAAGTGACTGGAGAGTGTCTGACGAGCCATCATGCTCTGACCACAAACACATTCTATTCAGAGTTGGAGAATGTGTCAATGAAATAAAGGAATACCTGAACCCAAGGAACACCAACTGGGTTACCTATAAAGAGGAACTGGGTGGTAGACTTTATGGGTTCATGGGCTCGATCAAGTCTACGCAAGACGTCGAACTTGCGGTAGACCTCGTAAACGATGCCATACAGGCGGCCTACAGGGGAAGTTGTCCGGTGTCAGTACAGGAACGTCCCTTGGTGGACGAGGGAACTTGCGAGACTAAGGGCTATTACCAGGAGGCTGTTCAACAGGGCGAAAAGAGGCGGGTGCTGGGAAGAATATAGACAATCCCTAACTGCCTACAACCGAGAACTGCGCCGTTCAAAAAGATATAGCTGGCAAACGTTTTGCCAAAACGTGGAGGGCGCTCGCGAGTCTGCGAGACTGCATAAAGCCCTTATGAAAACTACGTCGGGCGACCTGGGCACACTCCAGAAACCGGACGGAACATACACCCAAACCAGGGAAGAAACACTAGAGATTCTACTGCAGTCCCACTTTCCTGGTTCAAGGGTGGAAGAACCGAACGAGGCAGACAGGCCCAGCGTAACTGACCACCTAGCAAGGAGGGCGACCAAGGCGGACTGGAGGGTTGCCAGCTCGGTTTTTACATGTAAAGCCATCAAGGATGCTATTTCATCCTTTGAACCATTCAAGTCCCCTGGCACGGATGGTGTGTACCCGGTGCTCCTACAGGAGGGCTATGATGTACTCGCGCCGGTGCTGTGCAGAATATACAGGGCGTCCTTTGCACTAGGATACGTACCATCTATCTGGAGGACTGTGAAAATAGCCTTTATTCCAAAGCAAGGCCGTGTAGATTACACACTCGCTAAAGCGTACAGGCTTATTAGTCTAACATCGTTCATGTTAAAGACGATGGAAAAAGTTGCTGATCGGGCGATCAGGGAGAGGTATCTTCTACACTCTCCACTTCATGCCCGGCAGCACGCCTACCAAACCGGAAAATCTACTACAACGGCACTCCATGACTTAACACTCAAGCTGGAGGGAGCGGTTTATAGCAAGGGAACTGCGATTGCAGCCTTCTTGGATATAGAAGGCGCTTTTGATAGGAGAGGCCTTGGGACGACCTTCTGTCGATGGATAGATGCGCTGCTCAGGTCTCGAGATCTTACCTTGAGTCTCCTCGATAGGACGATCAGGGACTGCGTCACAAGAGGGTGTCCGCAGGGTGGGGTGCTGTCACCCTCCTATAGTGCCTTGTGGTCGATGAGCTACTTGTACGCCTTTATGAGCGAGGCTTCTTCGCGCAGGGCTATGCAGATGATATTGTAGTTGTGGCATCCAGCGATATGGGGAACAACATTACGATACAACTCCAGGGGGCTCTAGACGTAGTTGCAACCTGGTGCAATGAGGTTGACCTCAAAGTCAACCCTGACAAAACAGTCGTCGTTCCGTTCACTAGGAAGAGGAACACGACGAGTCTTACTGAACCGACCTTCTTGGGCACTGCGCTACCCTTCAAGGATCAGGTGAAGTACTTGGATTCCAAGCTATACTGGAACCTGCACCTTGATATAACTGTGGAAACAGCTCGGAAGTCCTTTTGGGCATGCCGTAGAGCCTGCGGGACCACCTGGGGACTTAAACCCAGAACAATGCTCTGGATCTACACATCGGTAAAAAGGCCCATGATAACTTATGGAGCAATTACATGGTGGCACAGAGCAAAACTTAATGTGATAAGGACTAAGCTTAGCAGACTGCAACGTATGGCCTGCCTATGCATCACTGGAGCCATGCGCACCTCGCCGACGGCTGCACTCGAAACCATGCTAAACATTAAACCTCTACATATAGAGGTTGAAAGCCTGGCTATGTGTGCGGCCTACAAACTAGAGGGTGCCCATCTCCTTGGGGAAAACATAGGTAAGGGCCACACGACAATAAGGGAGATTCTTGAAGCCACACCTGAGTTGGCTATGCTAACTGATCAGATGCCGGCAAGACTCTCACCATTTCAACCACCCCTAATACGGGTGGAAAAGCGTGAGACCTGGACGCTTCCAGCTGTCCGTCCAGGGGAGCTAGTATGGTATACGGATGGATCCAAGACTGAATCAGGTGTTGGGGCAGGGGTCTGGAGCGACTCTCCTCGATTCAGTTTATCACTGGCCCTGGGAATGTATACCACGGTATTCCAGGCTGAGATCTTCGCCATACTGACATGCACCTACGAGAACCTAAGAAGAGCCTATAAAAACAAAAGGATCTCAATCTTCTCGGATAGTCAAGCTGCAATCAAAGCAATTGCTTCATCTACCACAAGATCAAATCTGGTGTGGGAATGCCAAAGGAGCCTAGACGCACTGTGTAGAACTAATCAAGTAAGCTTGATCTGGATACCGGGACATCAGGGCTACACAGGAAATGAAAAAGCAGACGAACTTGCTAGGAAGGGGTCTAACACCCCTTTTATAGGGCCGGAGCCGGTCTGTGGAATACCTCTCTGCACGGCTAAAAGGCTAATAGCAAACCGCGCAAATGAGGGACATAGGCTCTATTGGAACAGTATTGAGGGGCACAGCCTTATGCCCTCACCGTCGCCGGGTAGATCCAGGGAGCTCCTCAAGCTGAGCAGGTCGGCTGTTAGAACCCTGGCAGGCCTACTTACCGGCCACTGTCAGCTAAGGAAGCACCTAGTGAGGATAGGCAGAGCCATCGACGTTAGTAGTATGAGCTGGAACTTCATCGTGTTGGTGAAACATTCCCCTAAGATTATCCATAGGGTACTCCTCTATTAGATCTGTCAGTGTATTGTCCAAAAAGTCCGCATAAATTTCACTATTAAGCACTTGCGGCAAAATGAATAGTCCTACCAAATGGTTGCCGTAGATACCAGCCCAAACGTTGACATTGAATCTCTGCTGGAATGAGGTCACCTTAACCAAGTGCGAAATTTCAGTCTTATCTCGGAATGTCCTTCCAGTAGTCCTTGAGCTGGGTGATGGTGATATGAACGTAATCCCCCTCGAAGAATAACCCTTCAAACCTTAGATGACGACACTCCTAATCGCCTTGCGACTCGTTTCGTGCTCGTCTCAGGGTCCTGCCTCACGATGGTGATTATTTGCTGCTCGACGTCGGCAAAAGTTCCCGAAGTTTCGGGTCGTGTTTCCATGTCGTGTGAAGTTACACTTCCTGTTTCTTTTAACCTTTTGAAAGCCCGTGTAAATACCCCTCTTTGGGGTGCTTGCCGGTTGGGGAATCTCCTTTGATATTCCAGTACAGCCGCTTTCTCTTTTCCGTCTACTACACCATAAATGTAAATAATATCCGCGTATTTCTGAAATGTACCATTCTACCATTTTTTAATAATTTTTTATTAAAAACAACCGTACTTTTTGATTTGTTTTTCAACTATGTTAGGTATTCTTGCTGACTGACCCTTTTTTATAACAAAATTTTCATCAGATACGAGTAACAGAACGCCAGGATACAAGGGTGTGAATTCTGGGTACCACAAGCTAATATCGGCAATAAAACAAAATTACACTTACATTTTTAAAACTTTTTTGCAGCAGTAATTAAAATTAATTACCTCTAACCTAAAACAAACATTTACGACTTTTTGTCTTTAAAAATTTGTTTCTTTAAAGAATTTCCTACCTAAAATGCAATAAAATAATTAAGTACTCAGGGAGTTCTAAGGATGCGATTTTTCTAATTCTCTGTCTACCTTGCCAGGTTGCTCCTTTTTAGAAAGGTAATAAGATGAGCAATCCAATCAAAATAAAAGTGAGGTGTACTAATTACATGAATTTTTGAAAAAATTGGGGAAAATGCTACATTTTGGGTAATCGGAAACCATATTTTTTTACTTTTGGAAGTGACTGTACCTGCAATGGTAGGAGCAAGATCAGTAGTGCTAACATTTTTGAAAAGGCCATTTCGTCAATTGTTTTCGGCATTTTGTTTCGGCATTTATGGCGATATTTTGCTTAGCGGTATTATTATTGGCGACATTTTGGTAGACGGCAATTTAAAAGGCGACATATCGTAGTAGACCAGACTAAGAAACATGTCCAGCGCAAACTAAAATTTCAAAAATTTAATTAATAGTAAAAAAACATTTTTAAAAACAAACTTTTATTTAAATGCTCTAAAAAGAAGAAAATAAACTTTAAATTATATCAAACACAACAATTTATTACATTATACAATATATAAAAGCTTGTCGTGAGATTTTCCTGTGTGTAATTCTAAGAAATAATGTATATATTTCATAAAATAAATTTACACAGGTAAATCATACGACAAGCTTTTATATCATATAAATTGTATAATGTAATAAATTGTTGGGTTTGATTTAATTTATAGTTTATTTTCTTCTTTTTAGAGCATTTAAATAAAAGTTTGTTTTTAATAATGTTTTTTTACTATTAATTTTATTTAAATTATAACTGGAGTCTAACTTTTTTGTCGTGTGTTTTGCGGCTGATTTTATCGGTTCGCTTTTATGTTCGATGAAAGCTGGTTTTAATCAGAACAAAGAAATTTTACTTTCTTTGCAGTAATAGTCTATTAAAAAATATTTTTCTTCTTTACTTAATACCATAAATGGGCGGGGAAATGCATTTACGCACCTAGGTAACTGAAGCCACCCGTGTGCCGAGCTCACCTGGCCAATGACCAGTCCTACCGATTAAAACCCCCTCCCCCTCCAGGAGAACCACCACGGAACCGTCTGGGAGATATTTTAGTTCTTTTGGAAAATAAATATTAGAATTTTATTGTCTAGAATCAGTTGGTTTGAAATTATTTACACATGATTTTAGTTTATTAATTGGATTTGAAGGTTCGGTAGTTGTTGTATTTGTAGCAAGGAAAAATTCTCCAGGAACACGAAGACGTTGCCCATAAACTAGTTCAGCTGGAGAACATTGCAGATCTTCTTTGACTGTAGTTCGTAAACCTAGAAAAATTGCTGGTAATTTTAATACCTAATCGATTTGAGCAGCCCGGGCACGTATTGCTGTTTTGATTAGTCTGTGCAGACGTTTAACTCAAGCTTCTGGGTGTGGAGTCCAGAATTGTGGTAGCTTAACAGAAGTCGATGCAAGATCATTATGCTGGTTAGCTGTAGTACTTAAATCCAATTTTGAAACATTTGATTCATCTTCAAAGTCTTTGTGGACGCTAACCCAGAAGCCTTGGAGAGTAAGGTCTGCCGCTTGCTCGAGGCAAAACGACTGTCCTTTCCCTTATTTCCTGCTAAGCTTCCAGGGAGACGGCCGAGTATTGAACTGCCACCATCACCGCTCGGACCAGGCTGAGTGTCCAGAGTCTTCGCGGATGACTCCCCAGGAACTTTCTGCGGAACCAAGCTACTTACTCGGTCCTCAACCGGTTTTTTGAGAGATCCGGACTCTTTTGGTGTGTTTATGTTTATAGAAAAAGAACTCATAATTGATTCCCACAAGTTGCGGAGAAGGGATGATCCACCTGCGCAGATATCCGCTATACGCAGGTGAGGCTGGCTGATCCGGAGGTCGCCAGGTATCCGGGTACACCGCTCACGACTGAGGTATTTTTGTTTACCCTGGGCCCTCAGCCAAGCTGATTCTCGGCACGGTACGTATGACACCTTAATCCAGCCCAGCGGGAAAAGGGATGGGATATACGGGATCAAGAGGGATAGGATTGAAGCTAGGGGGGGGGGGGGGGCAGCTCTTGGTGCACTGCTCATTAATAGTCTTTCTGACATGGGAGACCCTTCCAGGACAGGTCCAGTTAATCCAAACCTATCCCGTTAGCATAGCCCAATTGAGTATCGCAACTTAAGCCCTTCCACCACGTCAGGTGTCTGCCACGGAAGGGTTAGATTATTTAAGATGTTTGTTTTTTTTAAATGTTGTTAGTTGTTTGTGGTTTTTTCTTTTCTTTTGATATCTTTTGTTTTGTTCTTTAATTTCTTCTTTAGTTTTGGCTTTAAGTTTGCTTCTTTCTTCTTTACTTGAGGTTTTGTTTCTTCAGCATGTGCCTTATCTTTGGTAGCGGGACACAATGCTGAAGAAATTAAATTTTGTAGTAATTTGTCCCCCTTTGGTAGGGGGACAAATTACTACAATATTTGTCCTTTAATTGTTGAAATTTTTGTTAGTATGTGCCTTACCTTGGGGACACACCACTAATAAAAAGTTTTTGTCGACGTAAATGAAATGAAGAGAGTGCCTTACCTTGGGTAGGGGGACACTCTCTTATTTAAAATGTTCTTTCTTAAGTAATCTATTAACAATGTTGTTAGGATTTCATTGTCAGAAGTACTAATATAGTTGGTGGGGCTTCAAAATCTGGAGCGTCAGAATAAGTTGTCGGGTCTTCAATTTGTGGAGCGTCAAAATCGGTTTTTGAGGCTTCAATGTTTGGAGCACCGAAATGGCTTGTCGAGGCATCAATGTTTATAGCCCCGAAATTGCTTGTCGGAGCCACCAATATAGAGTTGATGATGGTGGTGTTAGTCTTCAATCCTGTATTAACTTCTAGGATTATGACATACAATTATTATCTACCTATTTAAAATAATAAAATCTTATCTTCAAAATATTATAAGAAGAGACGATTAATGGAAAAACTTATTTTGCTTTTTTTGGGCACTTTATTACTTTAGTATTGTACCTTGCTCGTTCAATACAGGGGCAGAATTCAATTTTACGAACCTATGTCCCTGACAAGTAAACTAAAATATACATTCAATTTATGTTTGATTTGAAAACAGCTGTGTCAGGTTTCATTGCAGTGTGCCTGTACTGAAAATGTCTAAAATTTTTAAAAGTATTTGTATTCAATACTAAACAAAACTCTGAATCTTGACTACGTATATTTTGAGTTTACGTTATAGTTACAGCCTGAACCGTAATAATAGTTTTAAATGGTTAAATTATTTATTTACGAAAATGTTGAGCTTAAATTTAATTATTATAAATTATTAATTAATTATATTGTAGCCACAGCCTACAGTCATCTTTCGACTCGTCTCGAGCTCGTTTCAGGATCTAGCCTGACGAGGGTGATTGTGCGCTACTCGTCGTCGGCAGAATCTTCCGATGTTTCAGATCGCAATTCCGTGCTGTTTGAGGTTACACTTCCAGTATATCTTAACCTTCGGAAAGTCACGAAGATATCCCTCTTTGCGGTGCACGTCGATTAGGGAATCTCCTTTCATATTTCGGTACAGCCGCTTTTTCGTTGCAGTCTACTACACAATAAATGTAAATTATATCCACGTATTCATTAAAAGTAATTTCTGCCAATTTTTAATAATTTCAGCTTAAGAATACCCATAGGTATGGAATTGTTTTTCAACTATAACCGATATTCTTGCTGACTGACCGTATTTAGTAGCAAAATTTCCATCAGGTATTAGTAACAGAATGTCAGGATAATAGGGTGTCAAGTCTTGCTAACACAAGCTAATATCGGCAATAAAACAAAACCACACTTACATGTTGATGCCTTTTTTGCAGCGATAATTAAAACTTGCATACCCTAAACAAACATTTTCGACCCTTTGTCTTGAAAATTGTGTTTATTTAAAGAATTTCCTACATAAAGTGCAATAAAATAATTAGGCAGTCAGGGATTTCCAAGGAGGAGGTTTTTCTAATCCTTTCTCTATCTATACATGTTATACCTTCTTGGAAATTTAATAAGATGGGTAATCTAATAAAAATAGAAAAGAGCTGTACTAATTACATGAATTTCGGAGACAATTTTTTTCACTTTTGGAAGTGACAGTACCTGCAATGGTAGTAGTAAGATCAACATTGCTGAAAATTTTGACGAGGTCATTGGGGTAGTAAGTTTTTAGCGCTGCGTTGGGAAGATCAAAAGATAAAAATAATGATGTGCATACCATGAAATACTGCAAGTTATGAATCACCCCGTAACTCTCAAACTGTTGTGATTGACCCCCTCCCCCTTCCCTGCCATATAATTTTTTGTTTGCCTAGGTGATCAAAATGTATGGTTGAAAATAATCAAAATGACTCATTTTATCAATCTACACCCCTCCTTATAGCACCCTGTAGTATGCAAGCAACATCTGTGTATTGAATCAATGATATCACTGATGTTTTTATTTGGTGATACTCATATAAAGCCTTAGCAAATATCGTTTAAGATTTCACTTTCGTTACGCTCCTACTTACCGCGACAAAAAATTATAATTAAAGTACGACGCAGTAAATATAGAGAACAGCATCTATGCAAGGAATCGATTAAATCCTTAATAAAGCATTTAGTGAATGGATCAACGAAATTATTTCTACTGTAACAGAAATAATTAATTACTTTTTTTTGTAAATGGTGCTTAGAAAACGTAAATGTATAATAATAATAATATTTTTGAAAACTAATTTAATAATTTCCTATTTTTCAGCAAATTTGGATTATCTTGGTTATTTGTGATAAATATAGTCAATTCATTTCAATTATATATCATAAAAAATTCTTTTGGAAATTTGTACGATTCATTCAATTAATATAGTCGTAAACTATATCTACAACTATATAAATTTATAATTTCGCCAATAGCGATGTGACTGATTTATAATTTTTAATAACTAATTATAAATATTTCTAGAGCCTCTTCACCCCTTCCATTATGGTGGGACATGTTTCGGGAACTATATATGAGGTATATCACGATGTTAGTTTCTGCTCTTCTACGATGCTATTTCAAACCGTAGTCTTACTCATAAAATTAAACATAATATAGTCAACATTACACCATAATTACAACTATAAGGTGTTGATTAGTATTGCTCTGTAGCTGATTTAATAACAAAAGTTGAAGCGAGTTCAATGCACTGTTTATTTTAGATATCCACTTCATAAAAACAGAGGAAGCTACACATAAACTTAAATTTACTTAAAAATGGTTTGAACTTATTTTCACACTCTACTTCCACTGTAAGGTGTTACATCATTATTTCGGATTTACATCTACCACGTTCTACGTAAGCTTCAACGTACCGCTCAAAGCAAAAGTTTAAGAAAATTCACGATCGGCTGCTCCCCCAAAAATTTAGCTAATTCTGTACTTGTCGATTTCTCCAATACCTGATCAGGCGTTAAGATCAAAACCCGACGCATCGCTTTATAAACTATAAATCTTTATTGAGCACTTATATGGAAATTATATTCAAAAATGTGTATGCCTTGTTGTCATATAATTTCATCATAAACTAAGGTGTGCTGATTGTTCGATAGCGCAGATATTCGGCACATCGATTTTTCGAGATTGGTATCAGCCCCAAAAGTTGTCTGATTACAATTATGAGTAGATACCTGCAATAATGTCAATCATACAAACCTTTATTGCTAAGTTTTCTAGTTTTGAAGCAAAACTACGCAACCGTTTTTTGTTTGCATATTATGTATGTTTATATTGGTGGTTTTACATATAAATATATTCAACCAAGACGATAGAAACGAGAAAGCAAAATTAACTTAAATATCATAGTTAGGATGTAATTATTCGCGGTGTCATTACCTTTCTGCTTTATGATAAAGTGCTATTGACGGGAATGCTTTGCTGTAGAAAGGCAGTTGGACCCACGGGGCAATTAGAGTACCAACTCTTTATCCATTACTATTTAAAGTGCACAGGGCACAAACATTTAAACCTTGCAACGAGTTAAGAAATAGTCGCGTAAAAAAGGTTTTTATTTTATATTCATCTGATGTAATGGGTATGATTGGTTGGGCCGGCATTTATTTTCATTTTGCACTTCCGCAAATTAGGCAACCGAAAGTCAAGTAGAAAATGTAATTAAGAAAAGGTTATGCTCATGCAAAGAACAAACTTTGAAAATTTCAAGAGAGATAGAGACTTCAGCTGTGACATCGACATATCTCTGAGGAGAAATAAAATTAAACGTTGGCTTTTAGGTTCTACTGCGGTATATCCTGACCGAGAAATTAATACCGTATAGGGGCTTTTAGATCCGCGAGAATTAATTGAACCTCCCGCAGCTATTGACGTACTTGGATAGGTCCTTCAGCTTTACTCTGGCAAACTCCTCTGGTCATTAAGGAAGTGTTTGCCAAAAGCCTGAAACCTTGTCCTGACTAGTCCAGGGCATTTGCAAAGTAAATGCTGAATGCTTTCAACCTCTTCCTCGTCCTGGAGTTCGTTCGGAAACACAAATATAGCTGACTATTGTCACATATAGCTAACTATTGCCGTTCGGAAATCACAATAGCTGACTATTTTTGATAGTTAAGACCGTTCGGGAACTCTGCTTAAACTCTGCTGTGTAATGACACACATATAAACACATTTCAAGTTACAGATAAAATAATTCTGGCGGGGTTTTTGCAAATTGAGAAAATATATAATTTTAAATAAAATATTTATGGTATAAATGAAATATGGATGATGAATAAACATTTAATTTAATATTTAACAGTAAGGAAATGTATCACGGTATAGAGAATACAAAAAATCTCAAGAGTAATCCGATAAAATGGATAAATGGTTCCCTACATTTTGCTGTTTGCTATCATTATCTGACATTTTATCGTAGCTGTTATTCAATACACTTGGAAGTGACAGCTCTGACTATTTCATAACTATATATCGTTCGGAAATGAGAACTGAGAACTATAGTCAGAACTGACTATAGCTACGACTATAGTTGTGTTTCCGAACGTATTCCAGGCAACTCCGACAGAAATCATTGCCAGGAATACGCAAGCGGACTGCATAACTACCAAAAAAGCAATAACCTGTTATAACCGCAGCGAAATTCCGGAGATTCCGTCGGCTTCCCTTCAGTGGAAATGCCATTCTCTTTTTATTCCACTCTGGCCACATCCTTCTTGACATGTCGGGTGACCTTAGAATAAAGAACGAGAGGAAAGGCTATCTTAAGTAAAAACCCTGTACGTGTGATAAGCATTTTTGCTTCAGCGACAAGAGGCGAGTGGGTTAAGGGGGAATGACGCCTGAAATGTCAAAATGGACCGATTGTCGCCTTGGAATCAAAGTCGTCTCGGTAGTACTGAAATATTTGAGGGCATAAGCAAAGTGTTTTTAAATAGTAAAATTAATTAAATTAATAAAATATGGTCGGGCAAAGTTATATTATATTAAAAGTGTTATAAGAATATATTTTAAAAACACCTAATTTAAAATATTATCAAAATGAGTTGGCCCCTCCTGTATACAAGCATAATTTTACTACTTTCATGTTCGAAACGCACACAACGCTTGGGTTCTACACATGTAGCAAAATGTTTACATTTTTGCGAATGATGTCCTTTCCTCTAGTTCTTTATTCTAAGCGGGTGACAGACCGATCCACTTGCACTCGGCGAGCTGAACAGCTTTTAGGTTGATCTCTCTTTTAACTGAGATTAGGGGCCGTCCGATGTTTCATATATGTGAGTGCCTGATTTTGAGCATGTTTCGGATTCGGGATGCTACCTTTTAATAGAGATGGGAACCGAATTTAAAAGTATCGATACTTGACATTGCAATATATCCGCATCTTTCGGTACTTAGATACAAATATACCGTTGAAGAAGTATCGATACTCAAAAGTATTGGAACCATATGGATAAAAAATTAAAAAAATTATATATGGTGTAGAAATTGCATAGAAATTACAATTATTATCTTATTAGACAACTTTATCATTGAGAAATATCAAAATATCGATTTGCTCAAAAGATATATGCATTTGATTGATAATTTGTTTCAAATGAAAACGCATCTCAGCGGGTGATATCATATATCTTTTTAGCAAATGAATAATTTGAAATTTCGCAAGAAAAACTAAAAACGCAGATAAAATAAAGAACAATAAATTTTTATTTCAATAGAAAACTTTTGCATACTGCCACACGAGTAGAGAATGGACCCATATACCAAATAATGAGACGGTGTGTACTGGGCTGTCAATACTTCGAGTATTGAAAGAAAAGTATCGAGCATCAGTAGTATCGGGGGCTGGTAGTACCGATTACAAAACCTCGAAGTATTGAAAGCAAAGTATCGATACTCCGGTATATCGATACAGTATCGCCCATCTCTACCTTTTAATTAATCTGGTCCTGACAAAATTGACCGATCTTAATTGTATTGCGGCAAGCATGTGCAGGTATGACATAAAATTGGAGCCCAATTTTCATCAAAATCTAACCAAAACGTTTCCATTGTTGGATTCTTTTTGAATTGCGTGTTATTTTGACACTGGCGACACTTGAAATATTGTCAGACATGTTGGGCAATACTGAGAAATTATTTCCAAAGAGATGCGAGATGATGTGGTATGCGCTTCTGTCGTTACGCTTTGACAGTTCAGTAGAATACTTCTGTTTAGTTGCGACAACACCAAATGGCTGCCGCGTTTGCCGCAGACGATGCGTGAGTTGGTCTATTTTCTACTATATCCGCGCGGCAGACGCGCTGAGAGTTCTTTGTGACAGTTATTTTCAAAATATTTAAAGAAAAAGTGTAAAAAATGTCGGTGATTTCGAAGAAAGTTTAACAAATTTTGTATAAAATATCGGGTTATTTTTAATAAGGGATCAATCCACTACGGAAATATCCAGAATCTCACACACAATCGCGTAGTATCTTTCATAATTTTTTTGAGTTCTAATATGAATTGTGGTCGTTAGTGGAGTAAGTGATAATGTGTCGGCCTACCAATCCGGAGAGCCCAGGTTCGAATCCCATCGACGGCGACCCATGGTTAGATAGTCAGATTACGATAAAAAAGACCATGGGGGTTGCAAGAGAAAATGCTAGTGATTCGGAATCCACTTTAAATTGTATGTCCAATTGCAATCGTTGTCTCGAATCTCCCGCCCCTTGTCCCACGAGTGGTTACGGGAACTAGAATATCTATTAATTCATATGTATTCATTTCATTGGGTTTAAGCAAGTTAGGTATACTTTGAAAATATAATGACTTGCTTTCAAATATTAAAACAGTAGTCAAAACAACGCGACACGCGCATTTGATTTTGCAAAAATTTCTCCTGCAAACGACGCAACGCACAACGCGTATATTAATTACCTTAAGAATTTTACAAAATTTATCGGCGTGCTCTTCCGGTGTACACAGACGGAAGAAATGATGTGTTATTGTATAAAAACGTTGGATTATTTTTTTCAAGGTCCAATTTACTCAAGAGTTACAGCAAAAATCGTTTTGAAAATGACGTTGCTTGTGCTCGCAAAATTACTTTTTTGGGAGAAGCTCATTTTCATCTCGATTTGCACATGGAAAAGTCAAATAAAGCTTCAACATACGAGATTTTGACTTTAATAGTTGAAATAAGGCTTGGAGAAGCGCGTTTTGGTCTAGAAATAAAATTAATCCTGGACAAACCTTAAAAGACAAGATTTTGACATTGATAGGACATATAAGGCCTGGACAAACGAGAGTTCGGCATAAACAATGTAAATAAAACTTGGATAAACGAAGAGACTAGGAAAAACTTCTTGGACAAATAAAATAAAGTTTGGACAATAGAAATTCTTATTTGGCAAATTACATAAGGCCTGCATAGACCAGTTTTACCGCAGACAAACAATGTTTTGTTTCAATATTTTATTATGAATGAATATATCATTAGCACGGCTCTACCGAAGTTAGTAACAATTCATTTTACAAAGTAGGTATGCCTTGACATTATTTCAGAAATATAGTAACCGCTTACGCCTGTTTCTGTGTATAAAAGGACTAAGCAAATTGACAGCCAGCAGTTCACATTTGGCTAAGGAACCGAAAGATCTGCTGTACTAGCAAAAAGACCACACTTTTTTTGCAGCAGTGCCAGATGACCCGCTGCCTTTTCTCAGGCCTGCAGCAGTATCAGATGTCCCTCTGCCTTATCCCAGGCTCGCAGCAGCACTATCAAGAAGTGATTCACAGTCCACTTATCCGGTAGCAGCATTGCTGTATTAGCAAGAAGACGGCAAACTTGCCTGCAACAATACCAGACGACCAGCTGCCTCTTCCCAGGACTGCAGCAGTATCAGAAGATTCGATGCCTCATCCCAGGCTTGCAGCAGCACTATCTAGAGGACGATTCATAGTCCACTCATCCTTCAGCAATATCAGACGACCCACTTCCCCATCTCAGGTTTGCAGCATTTATCAAGAGGACGATCGACTGTCCACCACCCTGCCAGAGCACCAGCTACTATACCAGCAAGAAGACAGCCACTTGCCTGCAGCAGTGCTAGATAACCAACTGCCTCACCACCAGGCTCGCATCACTGTCCATCATCTTGTAGCAGCACCCAGTGCATTTCACTGTCCACTCATCTTGTAGCAGCACACGCTGTACCATGGACACACATGAACAGAAGGACGTCAACCAATTGCCAACAAGCGTCAAGTTAACATCATGCCATAAATCCAGTACTGGCAAAAAAATAGGGCAAACAAGTTTTTTGTCCGGAATTTTGAAGTGAAGCTTGGCCAAAAAACACTAATGGGTGGACAAACGTGGACTCACGATGTACAAACGACCTATGGAGTTCAAAATTTGTTTCGCAATTTTGGAGTGCTAGTAAAAAAAAATTCAAATAAAAGTATTTCGTCCGGCATTTTGAAATGAAACTTGGACCAGAAAAACTAAAGTGGTGACAAACGTGGACTAACGATAGACAAACGGCCTATGGAGTTGAAAATAAGTTTCACAATTTTGGCGTACTGGTGAAAAAAATATGCAAAATAGTTTTTTGTCCGGCATTTTGAAATGGCGCTTGGACCAATAAAACTGGTCGACAAACGCGGACTAACGATGGACTACCGAATGAGCAAACAACAAAGTGATTGAAAGATTTCCCAATTCGGAAAGTTTCTCTCAGTGACATTACCATTTGAATTACATGGAATCGAGTGCCAAAAAAATTTTACCATTTCGTGTCGGTGCATTGGCAGCAGTGTTTTGACACCATTGTACTTTTTTTACGTGTAACTGCTAAATACCGCTCTTATGCCAACGAACCACAAATAGTTGACGTCCCTAATTAGAGCCACAAACAATCGACAAATGTATATACACAGGATGGGGTTGTAGTTGTAATAGCAATTTCAAAGGTGGGACAACCTGCATATCACTTATACTCACTGACACTCCAATTTCTGATATTTCTGCAAACAAATTGTAAGACTTAATATGACGTTTGCTTTAGTGAACGTTTGCTTGTGGTGAATCCACTAAAAGCACTGGAACAAATTCCTTCAACTTTCTGAAAAAGAAGGAGAAGACATGTTCTGAGTGCAGTTACCTTTGATTTATTTTTTGATATTATTGATAAACGTTACTTACAGTTACGTTAAAAATCTTTACTAATAAATACAGCTGAAACCATATTTAATGTGAAACTTGTTATCTTTAACAATTTCTAAAGTTTCAAAGAAAAAATCATTATATATTCTTTATCATTCGTTATAATACTTTATAATAATTAGTTAAAAACAAACGCAAGATCATTTTTAATTTTAAAGATGCTAAATTAATTTAACTTTGTCTGCCAAATACTGCCAAATAGTAACAAAGTCGCATCTAGTCAAAGCAACTGCAAAATTTTTAAATGTGTTGCAACAGGGGAAGATGGGACGGAACAGACCTGTTAGACGGTCAAATATTATTATTGTGTCTGAAAGAATATAAGTCACTAACCCATCTAGTTGGATCTGTCTATATGTATATCTTTAGGTTTATTTAAAGTAATATTTTATCGAAAATAAGAGGGTTTAAATTCAAAATATTTGAAAACAATCAAATGTGCCGCTTCATTTTTCTAATAATTTTCAGAATTTTATATCCTTTCTTTTAGGTAGGCCACAATGTTGCGGCATGGTCTAGATCATGCCATATGTGTAACATATACCAGGTGTGTAAGTATGAAACCGGAATTTGCCTATAGGTGGCGCTAGATGTCGATGCAGTTACCGACACATCACGTCAGCTGTGTCCTGTTATTGTTTTGATATCCGACAAAGATTTCCAACTCACAATAACACGAGTTTCATTCAGTAGCATTAGTTTATTAGAGATAAACATGTCGATGTTTTGTGCCAAAAAATTACGATTTGCCGACAGCACTACTTTTCTTTTTTCATCTGAAGAAAACCGCAGCCAAACCGCAGCCGAATCGCATCGAATGCTTGTGGAGGCGTTCGGTGAGCATGCTCTCGGTAAAACACAGGGTTTCGAGTGTTCAAAAGTGGCGATTTTGACGTGAGGAACGAAGAACGTGGAAGACCACCGAAAAAGTTTGAAGACACTGACCTGCAAGCCTTGTTGGACGAAGACGACGCTCAAACACAACAACAACTGGCGGATCAGTTAAAGGTGACCCGAGAAGCCATCTCCCTCCGAATAAGTTACTTTGTATCATATAATTACAATAAACGTGTATTTTCTGTACAAAAATTCCGGTTTCATACTTACACACCTGGTAGTCGTGCATTATCAGAAGAAACTATGACAAATTATATAACAATGGCAAACTTATAAACATAAACATTTGAATTAATGTATTAATTAATTGTATGAATTAATGTTACATAGTTCTGAAAAATGCTACAGCAGCCTGTCTGTATGTACGAGTATAGGTATATATATACCTATATATATATTAGGGTGCTTAAAAATCGATAGCTTTAGTTCCAATTGCGTACAACGTTGGTTGTATGAAATAACATTTTTTGCAAAATTGAAGTCTCATAGCTCATTTTTAAGGGTCGCTCGCTCACACCTCCAGAAACTCTTAAACTCATCCACTTTTAAAATGGCTCAAACAAGAAACTCAAATTTGGGAATTCTATATAATTTTAGATGTATATCACAATCAAGCACTTCCGGTTTCGTCGGAAATGACAAAATAGTAATACTATCGATAAAATAAAGCCAAGCAGTGTTTTAAATTTGTATTTGTTTTGATGACTGCTTTCAGAATATGTATTCAAAAAATTTGTTAATTTGTTTACCAAAAATTGCTGAATTTTTTCTTCATTTCCGGTGAAACCGGAAGTGTTGTTAGGTCGCCAGTAACTTAATTCTGATCTACACTTAAAATTATATAGAAATCCCTAATTTAAGCAGTGGATGTGTTTAAGAGTTTCTGAAGGCGTGAGCGAGCGATCTTTTAAAATCGAGCTATAAGACTTTAATTTTGCAAGAATTTTTATTTTATGCAAACAATTCTTTGTTATCTGGTGATCATATTTTAAATATTTTGAATTATCAAATAATTATCCGTTAAGTGATGTGTCTCTAATGAATAATTATTTATTTTGTTTTTCACTGGCTTTACAACTTTACGCATTTGAATTCTAAATTCGGAATGACGGAAGTGAGGAAGTGATTGAAAAGTAATAACTTATTTTAATTTGTAATGCGGATAGATACTAGCGAGTATTATTTTATTACGAAAATATGAATAAATTAGGAATTTCTATTTTTCTCGGTTCCTCTAGTTATTATAATAGGTTTAGTGCATTGTCACTCTCTTCAAGGGTCAATTATTTGATAATGTAATGGTTTGTATACATATGTAAAGCGGTGTTCAATAAAGTTTTCTGACCGGAAAGCGGAACTTTGTTAGGTTCGCGCTAAGAGACCTTCAGTGAAATGATCCACTCAGGCTTCCTCCTTATGAGGAGCGCCTCCGGTTGCTTAATATGAACTCGTTGGCAGAACGACGTAGCTTTGCTGACCTAGTCTTTATTCACCATCTTTTGAACTCTAACATAGATTCTTGCACTCTCGCAGGCATGGTTTCTTATAAGCATACCCTGTATAGCTTAAGGAGATTGCCTTTATTGCACGTTGTTCACTCTTGGTCTAACGATCGTATGCATGAGCCTATAAATCGCAGGTGTAGAACCGTGTATATGTGTCCTGTTTTTGATCTGACTCTTACTAAGGATTTACTGAAACGATCTCTGTCGTCTGTGCATGTGTGGGCGTGTTTTGACTTTTTGATTACTAATGTTTTTTGCATGCTGGCGTGGGAGCCTCATTTGCCTCAATATATTGTTATATTCTGGCGAATAGGTCAATTGATTCTAGGTTTCTGCCTGAGAAGTGCGCCTTCTGAGTTAGAAGGATTAATTCTATTGTTATTCTGATAATTAATCAAATAACGAATAATATTTGATTATAAAATATCGTACGATCGAATAACAAATAAGCAGCTCCAAATAACAAATTATTATTTGTAAATAATTTTCCAACAAATAAACTTTGTAGTCAAATAAATTTTTATTCACTTGTTAAATATATTTAATTTGTTAGCTTTTATCTTTATTCGAATAAAAAACGCCCATCGCTGCGCCAGAATCGAAACAGCCGGGAGTAGGGAGGAAGGACAAAAAGGATCTGCAAAAAATTAAGGCCGAGAACAGGCACGAATAAAGGGACTTTTATAGAATTTTTTTTTTATAAAAATTAAACTATTTGAAAAATCAATGTAAAAATGAATAGGGTTAGATTCTGGTAGTTAACTAATCAAAAGAGAGAAGAATGACAAAATCGGTCAGGAATTGCGACCTGTAGCGTGAGCGAAGACGCATGTCATTTTCCATAGAATAATGCAAATCATAACAAATATTTAAAAAAAAATGGTGTAAATTTTTTCTCAAAAAGATTGATTACTTGTAAGATTACCCGAATTATATTTACTTATATAGTCAAAACTCGAGACAGGTGCGCTCGTCGATAATAGAGCACATACCCCAGGAAAGTGTGCAATAATGAAATAAGAAAAATAGGAGCTTAAATATTCCTATAATACCAGGAATGTCGCCATACTGTTGCACATTAAGTTACATTGCACTTTATTTTATATTTACATAGAAAAGCATTTAAAAAAAATTACTACATTATAATAATATAATATAACTTGGCTTCTAGTACAAACGTTTTTAAAGCTTACTTTTTTATAGCAGTGCATATTTTGTAAAAGCAAAAGCATTTCGACTCCTAAAACAATTAAACTTACTACTACTCGCTTACATTTCACTTAGTAAGAAAGATGTTGGTATGTTCAGATTTATCTATTCGTATTAAATTTCTATTTCTGGCTGTGCTTTGCACGAGTTATGCTTCTAGCAATGTGCATCATACAAAAATAAAGTAAAAAACAAATCTAGTTATGTGCTATCGACTATTGAAAAAGCCGCTGAATATTAAAAATGTGTTAGTCATTACTTACCGTAACGTAAATAACTTCTCCAAAGACAAGTTTTTATATTTATTTCTATCTACGTAATCGGCTTACATCAAATTTGCTCCGAATAATTGAAATCAGTGCAATTACCGCGCAGTAAAATTTACTAGACGAATCGAATCTAAAAACAATGCTGAATTATGAATTTTCAAAGGAATTAGCTAAAAATCCATTTCATGCTTTATTGCAGATACTTGTGGCAAACTATTGGCAGAAAATTTCTCTTCATCCAAGCATAAATGATACTTGTGGTGACTTTTTTGTGCTGTGCAGTTCGCCTCTCACTTTGGTCGCTACGTATAATCATATGAGTTTGTAAAATATACAACCAGAGATGCATGTACCAGATGTGACGAATCAATGATTTGTTCTGAAAATAATTAAGCACAACCTAATTAGATACACATACAAACAATTACGGCACCACCATATGAACGCCATGTTCGGGCAATCTGTAGTTAAGTGTGAAACAACAATTCCGACGAAGATCCATGCGGTATCTTCACACGAAAGCGAAAGTTAGAAACCTGCTTGTTTACCTCTGTGGATCTAGTCGTAATGATGATGATACCGCTGATTAGCCGGCTGCTGGACAGTACGAACAAAAGCTTACCTCGGTAATTGAAGGTACATAAAAAGGGAAAAATTATTATTTTTAAATGAAATTGAAAATTTTAGATTGCCCTGAGAAAATTTTTTTGAAAACAAAAGTAAAGAAAGAAATTACTGTCAAATAAAAATTCAAAATTATGGAAGCAAGCCAGACAATCCTTACTATAAGGTTCATTGCTCTTTAAATGAAAGCGACATAGACGTCAGCAAAACTTGAGTGGTAACAACGTCTGAAAACAGTAGCCGCAATGCCTTAGTTATGCAATCTATAACTTCTGAAGCTGCAACAGGAACTATGGACAAATGAAGTCTGTTTCTCAGCATCCTCTCGTGCTGTTTTCGTCATTTATAGTGGCGTTGACCCATAAAATTTCTAGTTAAAAGCATTCCATTTTAACAATATATAAAAATGGTATTACTAATATACATATAAGTATGACAAATAAAATTTATGTAGTAAGGCGCCAGCAGTTATGCTGAAAATTTGTTTGATATAACTACTTTCATTTTTAATTAAAAAGATCTACTTAGTTAATCGGACAAGTAAGAAGAAAATCTTTGAATTTCTCTAAGAAAACCTATTTGAAAGTAAAACACCACCTGCTTGATATATTTTAAAAATGGGAGCGGTTTGCATCGGTGAAACTTTTTTTGGTTGAGGATTTATGTGATGATTATTATCAGATTATGACCGATCACTAGGCGTTGAAAAAGCTGTTGAAATTTTTTTTATAATTCCTACGACATACATATGTTGAAAGCTATTATGTTGTTTTCATTAATTATAAAAGCTAATTAAATAAGTATTTAAATTTTATTTTTAAGTCATAACATATAGTAATTTTTTTAATATATATTTTATTCAAAACTTCCTCCTTTATTTTTGGTTATATCATAAATGTGAAAAACATATAAATAGTTACATTCTTCAGCAACTGATAATTGGTGACTAACAGACGTTAGTATTGTAAGCGATAACGTGCTGAGTTTCCATAATGAGCGTCGTAATTTCAAATCCCGCCGGTAGTAACATCCCAGTAGAAAATCAGTCGCCGTAGATAGTCGATGAAAAATGTACAATTGTTTCCCCTTTTCGAAAATTTCAAAATAGCCGCAATTTGTTTCACTCCAAGTGGTAATTACTTTGTGATTAAAAGTAATAATAGTAAGCATTTTAAATATACACTTTTAAGGATACACTTAAAAGTTATTATATATAAATTTTGTATAGCTCGTAATTTACAGAAACCATATACCTGCCCAATGCATCAACCTTGAACGCGTTTTCTCAACAAAAATTTTTTCGACTGACGTTATTAATAAAAAGAAAACCATTGAAGCAGTGTTCTCCATATTATTAACTCTCTTGAGCTGGTAGGACTGCTGTAATAACACAAGCCTGCGAAATTTTGAAAAAATTTTCCCCCTGGACAATGAATAGTTGTTTCCGAAGTAATTTCCCCCGCTGAAACCAAATCCGGGCATAAAATTGCTCTATCACGTCAGGTGTTTGAGATATTCTAACCTGAAAGTGCAAAAACACTGTTTTTTTGTTATGTTTGAGGTTATGCAGCACCGCGATGTTTTTTTTTCAAAAAACTATATATGGCATCTTATAGTACAAGTCCTTTACTTTATGGTAACTTCAATAAGGTGACCATATACTTTTCATATACCGAGAAATTCAAGATCATGCAAATTTCAAATGCGATATCTCGACGAAAAAAAAGATATTTGAGCAAACTCAAAGGCATTTAAAAGAGGAAGACTTGTACTATAAGATCCTACACATAGTTTTTTGAAAAACAACATCGCGGTGCTACATAACCTCAAATATGACAAAAAACAGTGTGTTTGCACCACTATTAGGTTAGAATATCACAAACACCTGACGTGATAGAGCAATTCTGAGCCAGGATTCGGTTTCAGTCGGAGAACTTACTTCGGAAACAACTATTCATTGTAAAGGGGGAAAAACTCCGCAGGCCTGTGAATTAACAAAGGCATTTTCTTAGCATTGGGTTTCATGCCCAAAACACATTGGAATTTTGTTTGAAGTTCACTTTGTATACTTGGCAGTGTCGGTTGCTAATAGTTAAGTGAATTATTGTCGCTAATATAAGCTCTAGTTCCGATGAAGAAGCTTTATTATTAATAGCTTTGCTTGGCACAAAGAGAAACAAAATCGTTAACAAAAAATTTGGATAATTCCTTTTAGGATGTATAGATTAATTATTGCTAATAATGAAAATAATTTGGTCTTTGGGTGTGGTGGTGGGGGAGGGATAGGTTAACTTCGTAACGTGTGGATTGATTTGCATGATTTTTCTTGTGATGAGTAAAATATGTTGCCCCACTGGTACAACGACAAAAATGTGTGAGATGGGCTGGTATGTGGAAGGAGCGTTATCCAATTTCTTAGTTCACACAGCTTTCTTGTTGTACACAGTATGATCCCCCGTTGATACTATATGGAGAACTATTGACCTACTGCTGAGTTCGGGGAGGGGCGGCGCCGAGCTTCATAAGGGATGGACCGAGTTTGATTCTTTTATCCTGATTGATAAATCATAAAAATTTTGCTTTTCTTTTACTAAAAAGTTGCCTTATCATAAACTGATTAGAAAATACATGCCTTAAAAGCAATTTTTGTCAATGATTACACTAGTTTACAAAAGAAATAAAAAATTTTGTACAGCCACTATTTTTTTCATTTGTAAATTGACTAGTTGAACACGAAAAACGCACTGAAAATTTTTTTATGGGTTAGTTTTTCATTTTTTTTCACTTTCGCTGGAGGTAGTACTATACTTTTGAGTATATCTCGAGTTAGGATGGACCAATCTAATCGCGCAAGCTATAAAATTAAAGGTAATTGAATACCTAACAAATCTCCCGCGCATTGTTTTTCAATCGGATCATTTTGGGACGAGGTATTTGGTTCCTCATAAGAAAAAACATCCTTTTTCCCACATTCAGATCGATTGTAACTTAGTTTATGATCCGATTGAAAAACAATGTACAGGATTACTTTCGTTGTCTATTCAATTACCTTTAATTTGATAGCTTGCGCGATTAGATTGGTCCATCCTAACTCCAGATATACTCAAAGGTATAGTACTAACTCCAGCGAAAGTGAAAAAAAAATTGAAAAACTAACCCATAAAAAAATTTTCAATGCGTTTTTCGTGTTCAACTAGTCAATTTACAAATGAAAAAAATAGTGTCATCGGCTGCACAAAATAGCTGTAAACTGGTGTTATAACTGCAAATTGAAAGAAAGGTTTTTATGTAAATTTCTGCTGAAAGGTGAAGTAAAATCTATTTAATTAAAAACTGTTTTATTGAAAATTGGAATAAAGATCATTGAAAAATAAGGAAGGACAATTAAATACTTTTGTTGTAGTTGTTTGGTTTGTTTAATTTGCACCGACATCAAAATGTCATAATAGATATAGAATTAAAAATTATTTGATGCTTTTTAGCGCTTTTTGTGAAGACTGTTCAACTTTTTTTTTAAACTCTTTTATATTTATAAGTATTTCAAATAGTTTTGAAAATGCATAAAGTTTGTACAAAATTACACTTGACAACTATTAACAAAGCAACAAGAACGAAGAAAATCAAATTTCTTCTTTTTTTTAAATATTGTTTTTTTGCAGTGATCCGCAGTATAACTTATTCAATTGGCGAAAATGATATAGTGGAAACATTTTTTTTTTGTAATATCTAGTTAGCATGAAAATATATGTGAAGTATAAGTCAAAAAAGTTAGCACACTGAATTTTCTTTTTGTAAGGATCAGAAGAAAGATCCTACATCACTTATTTCATATTGTTAGTCATAATCACATTATAATTAATGTTCAATACCAGCGGGAATGTTCCTAATTCAATCTAATTAGATTAAATTTATAGTAGAAGTAAAAACATACTTAATTTATATGTATTAAGAATTTAATAGTCATCATTCTAAATTAGTTCGTATAAACTCCCCTCCCTCCTTTCTCCCCCATTGCAGAATCCTAAAAAAAATAATTTATATTCGAGAAAACTCAGTATTCCAGTAAAATCTTCTTTGGGAAAAATAATCAGAAGACCAACCCAGTTTCTCAGGAGACTCGAATATAAACATTTATCAATAAATACTTAAAACAAAATTCGATTGGATAGAACAAACAGTATGTACCGAAAATAGCAAACTAATCCAACAAGCGCTCACTTATATTCTTAAAAAAGTGCTATTCATAGTTATTAATGACGCAGTAGGGTTGATGTCTTTCTTTTATGGTAACGTAATAGAAAAATGTTGATAAATATTGAAATGTACGTGAATTCTTTTGAAATTATGATGATGGAATTAAAGTTATAAGCCAATAGTCATTAACATATTACATTTGGCTTACATTAATATATATATATATATATATATATATATATATATATATATATATATATATATATATATATATATATATATATATATATATATATATATATATATATACTATATATATCGCAGGAGAATTCGTCAACAATAAAATGGGAGCCAAGAACATAAAATTGCGGTGTGAAAAGTTCAATAATTTTATAAGATAAAATCTAATTTTTTTTTCTCTCTTGTATACTCGTACAATAAATCAATAGTTTTAATTATCTGAATTTTCAATGATTGGAATTGTATTGCGTTAAAATCACGTAATAATTAAATTAAATTAGTCCGTTTTGTTAACAAAGTCGTTTCAAAAGCACATCTATTAAGTTAAGTGGTTTATCAGTATTTAATAAAAATAATTTTTCTTGGAGTGGCAATAGGCTGAACGTTAGTTGTTTTGAATTAATTGCTCTTTAAAACTAAGGAAATTTATCTTGACCTATAACACTTAAGGATTCTCATATAAGTTATTCGAACCAACCCTATTTTTTTGAGGATTACAACTAGTTCAACTTAGTCTTGAAGTTTATTTGGTGTTTAAGATTTCTAAATTAGACTAGTTAGTAATGATTGCAGGCTACGTAATGACTCATTTTCTTGATTTCTATATATAGTTGAAACAAACCTTATATACAAATTTTTTTTTTTAATTGACTAAGCATGTAAGGTGCCTTTTACCTTCTAACTTCTAGTTCATAAAATATTTTTTTGAGGCCTGAGATGGCTGTGTGAAAGGAAAAGAACTTGGGAATAAGCCAGCTAAGGCACGCTAATTAATTTAAAAAGGTTTATGGAATTATGACCGTCATTGATAATCAAAATCCTAAAACTTTAAGAATTTAACAGCCAGTTGCAGAGTGAGCTAATGAAAGTCTGACCTTAGATTTTTTTTTAAATTATTTTCTTGAAGTACAGTATTGTTAAATAAAAACTCATAAAATTACGCCAATGTTTTGTTATTGAAATATAAATTTGCATGGCAGCTCCAGGAAGCGATAATGAATTATTTGTTTTTATAGGTCGTTAGAGCGTTCACAACTTCTTTCTGGTATCATCAGAACCTGTCCGACAGGTCAAGTTTTCTTACCATTAGCTAAGACGTGCGCCTTCTGAGACGAAGGGATAAATCTAATTCTATTTAATAGATTATTTGTTCATGTCGCCTCATTGTAGGGAGGTGTCAAGTTGACATTTTAGCTGATCTAGCAAGCGATTACTATACTAGATTCACGGTTTCCACAATATTGTATAACTTCAGTTCATTTGCTCTTGTTCAATATGTTGTCGTTTTATTTGATTTTAATTAATTTTTCGCACTAGGATGTGGTAATACGTAGTAATCCTCTCGGCACCCTCCCTCTCCTAGTCTAAACAACTGTCAGCGGTAACAGGGACTGTACCAAAATCTCAGGGTCAGACACAGTCAAAGGTTGGGGTGGGATATGGCCCAATTTTTTTGAACATCTTTGGGCTGAGGCTCCTTTCTTCCTTTTGCATTTATTTCCTTCAATAGTTTGTGCTTCCTTTTTTCTTTCTTCGGTCCTTGGGACCGAGCTTAGCACGGCTAGCTAGGCGAGCCCCGCACTTCTTTGGCCATCGGAACTTAGCCTGGGGAGTTGGGGTGAAACCTAACTTTGTAACGCGTGGTCCGATTTGGATGGTTCATTTTTTTTGTACAGCGTGTGATCCCCCATTGCTAATAGGAGAAAAAAATGTGGCCTAGGGTGGGGGGGGGGGGGGGGTAGTCTAACTTTGTAACGCGTGAACCGATTTGGATAATTCTTTTTCTGTTGGGTAGAGTATGTTCCGTGGTTGATACCAGGTGAAAAAAATTTTAGGGGTATAGGGGTGGGGGGTGGGGGTGGAACCTAACTTTGTAACGCGTGGTCCGATTTCGATGGTTCTTTTTCTGTTGTATAGAGTATGATCCCCCATTGCTAATAGGAGAATAATTTGGTCCTATGGTGAAAGGTGTGGGTGGGGGGGAGGGGTAGTCTAACTTCGTAACGCGTGGACCGATTTGGATAATTCTTCTTCTACTGGATAGAATATGATCCTTGGTTGATACTACGAAAAAATAAATGTTGCTGTGGTGGAGGTGGGAGAAGGGGGGTGAACCTAACTTTGTAACGCGTGGTTCGATTTGGATGGTTCTTTTGCTGTTGTATAGAGTGTGATCCCCCGTTGCTAATAGGAGAATAATTTGGTCCTATGGTGGTGGTGGGGGAGGATGAGGGGAGGGGTAGTAACTTTGTAACGCGTGGTCCGATTTCGATTATTCCTTTTATGTTCGGTAGAGTATGTTCCTTGATTGATACCATGAGAAAAAAAGTTTAATGGAATGGGGGTGAGGTAGGGGGTTAAAATTAACTTTTAACGCGTGGACTGATTTGGATGTTTCCTTCTTAGTTGTATAGAGTAGAGACACTAAAAAGTGAAAAATAAAATAGGCATAAAATAATAATAATAATTTTATATCTATTACGACATTTTGAAGTCGGTGCAAATTAAACAAATAAAACAACTACAGAACCACAATTGAAAATAATACATAATACTACCTGAACGTTACGCAGCTTACGGGATTATAAGAAATGACGATTAAATATTTTTGTTGTAGTTGTTTGGTTTGTTTGATTTGCACCGACTTCAAAATGTCGTAATAGATATAAAATTAAAAATAATTTTATGCTCTTTAGCGCCTTTTGTGAAGTCGGTTCAACTTTTCTTTTAAAAACTATTTTATTATTCACAGCAGTTCTTGGTTATGTTTTGAAAAAGGGCATGCGCGATTCAATAAATAATAATTTTCGTTTTCCTTTATATAAATATTAATTCCTAAATGATTAAAATGTGCGTAATAAATAGTTGGAAGCAGCTGGGTGAATTATTAAATACTTAATTAAGGGTATTTTTTGTTTTTCACGACACCGACGCCGCCTCTACCAAAATTTTAAATGTATCTGTTGCTGTGATTACTGTAATAAATATTACATTAAAGTTGTAAAAACAACAATTTGAAAGACTTGATTAATTATAAAATCAAAAGGCGATTTTTGGGATTTTTTTAGTCCATCAATTTCATAAAATACCAATATTTAACCAGTATTGGTATTTTATGAAATTGGTGGATTAAAATCCTATTCATAAATAATTCACACTTATATTTAAAATTGATTACTTATAGGAGTTGTGTTTTTGACCTTCCTTTATAGATGTCCGTGGTGGAAAATGCAAGTACCACGCTGATAATGACCAGCTTGCACTTTCGGTCGAAACATTCATCATTTTCTTTGAGCGATCACCAGCCCAAAGAAATTATTACTCCTGTTTTATAGATGTAAAACAAGTGCTCTTACATTTTCATTTTTAGTTACTGATAATTGAAGCTATTCCATGAGTGTTATATTCAGGATGAGATAAATCGCAGTACTACAAAGGAATTCAATTTATTCATCATTAGTTACATCGATATCAATTTTGAACGTTTCATAACAGTACAAATCAAATTTTCTATTCTTCTATGAATACTTATAAAAAAGTTTTTAAAAAAAAGTTGAACCAACTTCACAAAAAGCGCTAAAAAGCATAAAATAATTTTTAATTTTATATCTATTAAAAGATTTTGAAGTCGGATCAAATTAAACAAACAAAACTACTACCGAATCACAATTGAAGATAATACATAATATTACCTGATCGTTTCAGCTTACGGGATCATAAGGAAGGACGATTCAATACTTTTGTTGTAGTTGTTTGGTTTGTTTGATTTGCACCGACTTCAAAATCTTTTAATAGATATAAAATTAAAAATTATTTTATGCTTTTTAGCGCTTTTTGTGAAGTTGGTTCAACTTTTTTTTTTAAAATATTTTATTTTTCACTTTTTAGTGCCTTCTACTCTGTACAACAAAAACAGAACTATTCAAATTGGTCCACGCGTTACAAAGTTAGGTTCCACTTCCCCCCCCCCCCCCCAAAACCACCACCACCAACAAACCCTTAACAATTTTTTGCCTTGTGGTATCAACCAGAGAATATATTCTACCCAATTATCCAATTATCCAAATCGGTCTACGCGTTACGAAGTAAGGCTACCCCTTCCCCCTCCCCTCTCTAAATAAAATGTCACACTCCTATTAGCAATGTAGATCATACTCTGTACAACAAGAAATAACTATCCAAATCAGTCCACGCGTTACAAAAGTAGGTTTGACTACCACCCCCCACCCCTACACCACAAACATTTCTACCCAACAAAAAAATAATCATTAAAATCGATCAACGCATTACAAAGTTATGCGCGGTCAGACATACAAAAAAAACACTTCGACCTTAGAACCTCTTTGTTTTTGGGAAGTCAGTTAAAAAGTACAAGACCATTGAGCCGATCTTCTCCAGTTGCATTTCTCTGCCAATCTTTCAAACGTCTCAAAGTTGTAAACATACGTTACAAAAATTAATTATCAGATAAATTGTCATATGAAATTTTTTAGAACACAGAATAATGGGGGGGGGGGTTACTTACTCTAACTAACTGACCCTATGGTTCGTTTTTTGTTTTCGAGTCGGCATTATGACATTTTTAAATTTCACTATTTTCTGAGTTAACTTACTAATTCGGTGAAAAATGCGGTACTTAAAATAAATAATGACACTTTTGATAATTTATGTACAGTAATTTAAATTAAGACACTGCTTCAGTTTAGGGTTCTCAGTAACTACTATTGCTATCGACTTGAAATTTGCTATAAATATATAATATATAATTATAGAATACTTTTCTTCGAATCCATTACCGGTGAAAGAATTTCAGAAACTTCTAGATTGGGGGGGTATATAATTTCCAACTTCCAATTCTAATAACATTATCTAAATTGGTCTGATACTCTCCGGAATTCTCTCTAGTTTCCGTAACCCCTTGTGGGGCGGGAAAAGAACTTCACCCAATTCGAGAGAGATTGCAAGTGGACCTACAATTTAAGATGGATTCCGAACCACCAATATTACTCTGCAAACCCCCAACGGCCTTTTTATCGGTAATCTGTTGTCAGCAGATAAGAAACATGGGTCGCCGTCGGTGGTGTCAGAACCTGGGACGATGACTTACTTGCCGGCATTACTTGGAACGTAACATCAAAGTTATCTTTTTATGATATTGATTGATTTTATGAGTGATGGATTATAGAATGCACTAGGAATTAGATACTTACCACATAAATAATTGTCTCCTTGCCATAAACCTATGTGCGGGGAGGTCAAGAGAAGAACTTCACTCGAATTGATGGCGAAGATTGCAAAACAAGCTAAAATTTAGATGATTTTCGAACTACCAATGTTGCTCTAAAACCTTTACTGGCCTTTCTTGCATTATCTGTTTGTTGTTTTCACATAAGAAAACGAACCTATTACCTCTTACACCGCTGATGACTTTTCATATATAAGTGATTGGTGATTATTTTTTTAAGATGGGTTTAAAAACAATATTATATCTATAATAAATATCTTTTTATACCTATTACATGCTCAGTACTTGATTTATTAAAAAAAATTATAAAAGCTGCACATGCATAAACCAGTATAACAACGGTAAAGAATTCCTGAAAATTAAAAATTAAAAAAAGTATCAAGAGATTCCATTTGATATGTACCGTAAACGACAGGGGGTATTTTGACACTAAAATTATAAAAATTCGGAAAAGTAAAGAATAAAAACTATTTACTAATTTATTACTTCTAGAAATTTTTCATCTAAAAAATAATAAAATCATTGATGACGGTGGGAAAGCTACAAAAATTCCAATTACGGAAAACTCGACAAAGATATGAACATAATCCAAGTATGAAGTCATATAAAAGTGGGTTTTTCTACAGCTGTTCTTAATTTTTTTCATTGTTTAATTTTATTTATCAATATTTTTGTAGCATGAATAACACGTAACTTTACTTCATTTATTTGGTTCAATACAACTACATATACATTTGCAGCCACGATAATTTATGAAAGGTATGTTAGGTACTTTGTATTCATTTTAGTATTAGCTTCTCATAGTTTTATTATGTTTAAATATTTTAGTTCAGATTTTAATTATATTTTTCCTATTGATTGTGCAATAAAATAATAAATAATTAACTAACCAACAAGCACTAATATCCTTTCAAAATTATAAAATGAAAATTCGGGCTCAGCCGGGATCTTGTAAAGACAGAAGGTTATTATTACAAAAGAACTGTTGCCAGCTGTGGGTTATTATAAGTAACTTTAATAAAATGCTTCGTAAGAAATCACAGAGTTAGCTTACTTTATACCCTTTTAACCTGTTATTGGTTTGCAGAATGCCATTAAAATATACTTCCTGCAGTGCGGTCCAACTTTGGCTCAGAAGTCTTATTACCTAACAGGGACTTGGTTGACTAAGAGAAGAAAGAAGAAACATGTTCATCAAAGATTTCAGAAGATTACAGATTGTGGAATTATTATTGGTTTTTGAAGCAACAACAAAAAATTAGTTAATTAATTTAAGATTGTTTTAAAAATTTATTTGCGGGTGAATATATTTTGGATATTAAATTTATAATGTTGATTAATTACAAAATACCAGCCAAGTGTAAGTCAGACGCACGCATTATTCTGTACAACATTAAAAAAAATTAACACATTTATTTATTTCTTTCGGAAACTATAAATTGGCTGGAACTCCATTTCATTTTTTCTGTAATATATGTATATCCGACATCCAACTTTCTATTAGTAGGTACGAATTATTTAAAATTTTTGGTGTGCAAACTTCGCCATGTATCCCTACATGGTATATATATTTCAAAACACAATCTTTACATGGGGGTTTTTTACTAAGTTTAAGAAAAGCTTGGAAAAAATAATTTATTTGTTGTTTAACTTATCTTTTTAGAAATTTACAAAATAATATAAAAAATAACAAAACCGTTAATTATGGGTGCAAAGGCTATACAAATTTCAATTACGCAAAGTCGAGAAAAATATGGACACAACTCGTGTATGAGGTCTTAATAATAACTTATATGAAACTGGGTTTTTACTACAGCTGTTTTTAATTTTTTCCATTATTCATTTTTGTTTACAAATTATTTCAATATACTGGTATTTTTTTGTGAGTCATTTCGCTTTTCGTATATTTCCTTTTTACTTCATTTATTTCGCATTTACTTATTTCTTACACATTAGTAGTTGCGTTAATTTACACAACTTAAATTATATTCGTTCGTTATGGCTTCGCGTGGTACCACATTTACGGAATTAGCTCTGCACCAATTCATTGTACTCTCACTGAAATGTGCACTAGCTAAATCTGGCCGAAATAGCGTTTTGCTATTATGCAGATTAATAAAAGCCAATGAACGTTTTTATAGACAGTCTTGCATGTAAATTTCCTGGTTAATGGTGCCTATAGCCACAAAAATTTGACTTCTTTTACCACATGTGCATAAAACTTACCAAACCAGAACTTGTTTTGGTCATTTTGCTGTACGTACGGTCCTATATTTCTTTGGCACCGCCTTCCGATCTTCTCCAACATAATAAGTTGGTCCAGGCAGCTGTTTGAAGTCAGCTAAAACATAAGTTTCATCATCCATGATGAATAATATCCGCGTATTCCGCAAAAGTAAATTTTGCCATTTTTTAATAATCTTTGCTGAAAAACACCCGTACTTATTGATTTGTTTTTCAACTATGATAGGTATTCTTGCTGACTGAACCTTTTCTATAGCAAAATTTCCATCTGGTACAAGTAACAGAACAGGGTGTGAATCCTGGCTAACACAAGCTAATATCGGCAATAAAACAAAATTACACTAACATTTTTATAACTTATTTACAGCAATAATTAAAACTGATTACCTGTTAAGCCAAAACAAACATTTTCGACCTTTTATCTTAAAAAGAAAAGAATTTCCTACCTAAAGCGCAATAAAATAATTTGGTTGTCAGGGATTTCGAAGGATGCGGTTTTTCTAATCCTTTGTCTACCTTGCTAAGTTGCACCTTTTCAGAGGAGTTAAAAGATAGGAAATCCACTATGTAATAATAAAAAGGGGGTGTACTAATTATATTAATTTCGGAGAAAATTTGGGAAAATGCTGAATTTTAGGTAATTGCAAACCATTTTTTTCACTTTTGGAAGTGACTGGACCTGCAATGGTAGGAGATAGGTAAACATTGTTAACAATTTTGGAAAGATCATTCAAATAATAGTTTTTTAGCGTTTGTTTGTTGGGTAGATCAAAAGATGAAAATAAAAGAGTAATGTGCATACCACGAAAAACTGAAATTTTTTTTATCGCCCTGTAAGATTGCCCCCCTCCCTGCCACACAATTTTTTGTTTGCCTAGGTGAGTTCTATCACCCCACTCATTTTGTCACGTCAGATCTGAAACACCCTGTATTATTGTAAATATTTGCAGTAATCATTCAATTCATAAAGCTGAATAAATAAATAAGCAAATGAGAGAATGGGAGGGCTGTGGCACACGAACAGACAAACGGATAGACCTAGTTGCTACAGAGAACACTTTAAAAGCACAACTATCATAACTTGTACTTACACCAAAACGGAACGTCTTAGAAAAACTTTTAGTTATAAAATAAAAGACCAATTTTATTGACTTTTGACAAGTGTTGTCCCTTGGTGGAATTATATTGATGTAATTATTAATTAAACTTTTAAAAACACTTGTTATTATTCCACCATATTTATTTAAATAAATACCTTTAATACCACAAAAGCTTACCCGTTTCACCTGTCTAGACATTAATTAATTATGATAAAACACAAATTAATTTAAGCAACGAAAAGACCTTGCTTTTATCATAAAAAAAACAAAGTCCCTTAAAAAAAGTGGATTACGGTCCCTAATATATCTTGTCCAATAATTTAGCTCAAACTGGAATAACATCAATTGAACTTAGAGTATAAGAAAAATACTAGTCCTTATTGAACAGATGTGTAAATTTTGATTTTTGACAAAATTGCGTACTTTACCATTTTCTTAAACTCAGTTTCTAACCTCGAAAAAATAGTTCTATTTTACATAAAAAAGCTTCTAAATTTGATAAGTTCTTAGTCGCGAAAAAATTCAAGTCAATCGAGGGAAGAGATTTCAAAATATTATTGATTTTCCAGATACGAGTATTTTTTATTAATACATTAAAACATAGGTAAAGTTGCGTCGAGGTATATTACGTTAAGTCCTCCTAACATTGTCAATTTTCGGAACTGTTACATAAAGTGTTTACCAATTATTTTTTACAGAATATATAATGAAATAAAATGAATATTTTTACCTATACCTAGGAGAAGTTAAAATAGGATAAATATGGTCATACACAATTTTATTTTATTAAATATGCAATGGGTTCATCTCAAAGTATATAATGTCAACTACATTGTTTAAAAATTGTATCGCAAAATATAAGAAATTGTGGCGTGGGGCGAGGTTCCTCCGGCAGGCGTTATTTGACAATGGCTTTTACGGTATCCATTTGTCAGTTTTTAACCAAAAACAAAAAATATACGTTCTTCAAATTAGATCCCTATGGGAAAAATGTCAGGGAATGCCCGATATATGTCCGGGTCCCTGTCGGGCATTCCTCTATTGAGGGCGTCAGGGTAGGGCCCGTAAAGTTCCTAATTGGGCATTTGAATTTAGAATCATAATAGAAATCAGGATATTCGTTTTAGAAATTAATTACCCTATAAAATTCAAGAATTTTGAAAAGTAATTTACATCATTTACAAATAAAACCTGATACGTAATATTATATCGGGCACTTAGACGGCAAGTGGCGGGCAAACCCAGGCGGGCTTTCTCCTGAACGGCCATCAAAGACCCGTGCGAGATTTAGACCGAAGATGTTTAATTTTAATAAAGAACTATTAATTTCCACTGATGGTTTTATTTTATGATTACCCTATTTATTTTGAGACGGAGTTGGATCAATGCGTTGAGCGGCAAGACCAACATGCCATGGGTCCCGGGTTCGAGACCAGATGACCGTGAACTTTTATTAAGAAATTAAAATAATCCACTCCGTCTCTGGGCTGTTCTCTAGCTCGCAGCAATGCAAAAACAAGACTCAAGTTTCCTCACTTCCCTTACCCTAATTCCCTTCCGGCGAAAACCATGCTAACGCATCAAAGGGTTATCCCCCTAGGATTTGGCCACATCGTATAAAAAAAAATCACGGCTAAGTCAGAAATATATTTGGGCATTGATCGGGCTTTTTGGTTGATTCCCGCAGGGTTTCCATGAGAGGGCCTTATCAGAATCACCGTAACATTCCTCGTCACTGCCAGTCGGGAATGCCATTCTGGGGCCCATCCGTTGTATGGGCGGTCCATCAAGGTGCCCAGCAAAAACCCTGTTTTAAATTCCCATAGGGATAGCATAAAACAGTTTTGGAGGACTCGAATGCTGAAAATTTTAATCCTCCGAAAAATGGTGGCTATTTGAAGTTAAGATTGTGATTCTTCACTCAAAAATTTACATTTATTTATTTATAAAAAAATCTAAAGTTTAAAGAATTGCGAGTTGCGAGAACCTAGATAATCGTATAATGAAGCTCTGGCACTTTGCAAATTTTGCGAATTTTTGAATAATTTTTGATAATATATTTGAAAAAAAAATCGATGTTCACAGTATCCCCTGTAAATATAAATATTTTAATTAATTGTATAATAAAAAGAAAGATTGTTTGTCCGGCAGTGATATCAATTGTATAGTGTACACGTTGAACAAACCCATTGTTTTATTTATTTGAAACTAAGAATACAGGTACTGGGATTGAATATAACTTTATAGAATTAATTTACGGCAGAAACTCTGCTCAACTCATCTGCTAATGATCAATCCTTTTTATGTTTCAATTTTTATATAAAAAAATAAATGGATATACAATATTTAAATGGAAAAGGCATTTAATTACCAAAAGAAAGTATAATTAACAATTCATACGGCAACACTAGACGACACATACTCGTAAAAGTAGACGTGGATCCAGAAAAGAAACACCAATCAAGGGATCAGTTTACTTACTTAGCTCTAAAGAATCTTGCGCAGATTTCCCCACCACATGAAATAAACGCAGATTAATGTGCTTGTTATTCCCCAACTCTAATTTCTTTTATATACAAGGTACGAATATCGGCCTGATACCACAACTTATCTTACCTTTTACGCTATATACTTGTACAAATTGATTGCGCGGCTTACCATCGCTTGTTGGAAACAGAACCAACCAAAGCTTTAACATTTCTGCGAGATTTCAAAAAACATTTGCAATCAACCAGTTAAAGTTCAGACGTTGAGTATCAGCCGATCTGTTTGGATGTTACTTACTGCTGAGTGATTCGCGGACTTTCTACTTTCTACCTACCTAACTACTCACCTGTGATAAAGATTGGTTTTGTGAAAAAAAAAGTTTCTTTTAGTAGTAGAAAGTTGTTTCAGAAACATAAGACTCAGTGGAAAAAAAACCTTTAAGACGACAGTGTTAATTACCTGGACAATTGGAGATTGTTTTCGTTAGTGCAACAGGAAATCTTAAATTTTTGAACGCATTTAATTCTGCTTAAGTGTTAAATTATTAAAATTTTTCGTCAAATGACGGAAAAAGACCTCGACTCGATGACTACCGTTCAAATAAAACCTGAATATGCTGCCAGTGAGGTTTACAGCACGACAAGTGAACCGCCACCGGTAAGTTTCCAAGATTATTCCCGTGAAAACTTTAGATATTTTTATGTGTTACTCTTACTTGACAAAAAACATCTGAGAAGGTTGGTCATTATTTTACACGGTAAATTGCTCAACTACCAAAAAAACGAACCTTGAACTGATTTTTTTGAAACTTTTTAAGCAGTCATTTGATTATTGTGTCGACTGGGAAAGGGAAATTTTTACACAACTTTCATTATGGTGCTTTTACCTATGTTCATCAGTCGCTTAGCACGATTTGTTTTAAAAATAATATTTAGCACAGATCTCTTCTTTATAAAATAAAAAATTGACAAGTTATTCTGGTTTACTAATATCCGGTTACGTAATCGCTATAAAAAAAGACGCATTTGTTTTTGTTTTCATGGCTTAAATGTTAAAGTATATGTAGGTCTATTGAAACAGAATGTAAAACTGAAAAGTATGTGTAATGGGGTTATTAATTGGTTTAACATGATCAGTGAATCCGTGATTTGTACCGAATCATAAGGATCATAGTGAAAAATACAACCATTGTCCCTGAACGTTTCGTTCGCTTTTGACACCGATTTTATTAAACTAATCGTCGCTGGCAATGTAATCAACATATAACAATATCATTACGACGCTTCAATTCAATTTTAATGATTACCGTCTCATTAATTTAATGATGATGAATGAATTTAAATGAACTGGAAACCATTCGTGTTCTCACTCTAGTGCAATTATATACAATTATAAAAAAAATTTCTTATAATTATCCCACAGCAAATTCAAAATCCAGTAGATCTGATAACTGAATGCCGTGAATTCTGAGCTTCAAAATTTAACAGATAGATTACGTTTAATAATGCATTACTGGGAATAATTGAACTACAATATCTCTTAATGATAACTTACTTGAAAAATCATTTGTGTTTCAGGAATAACATATTTAATAATAAATGCCACATAATTCTGAAAGAGTAATTAATATTGTAAATGCTTATCTCAGCAGGAGCTCCACAATTGTTAAATTCCGTAAGACGCCATAATACACATAATGTGTGAATCTGTAGAATTAGTTAAGGGCTGTCAAAATAGTCAGTAATTACAGGCTGATTTGGGATCCTTTATCTCACAGCACTGGGTACAGAAGAAACCATGCAAATTTTTAATAATATTTCTTCAGGAAGGCAACTGCCTCCTTTAAAAAACAACACGACGAATCAGTTTTTGTCCTATCATTAGATGTGTCCTGATTACTAAGTATGCTTTTTGAAAAAGGACTTAATATTCTGGAAGAAATCAATATAATTCTTAAATTTAAAAAGCTGCAACATGACAAAAATTTTCTTTTTGTACTGACTCCAATGCGATGTACCAAAAAGATAGCAGTTGGGTCCGGTATTTCTTATTTATAATACATTATCATGCATCCACTGCATCTTTTCATAATGGCCGATGCATAAATTCGAACCATAAGTCTACAAAGATTTATAATAACCTCAAATGAAAAAAATTAAAGCTAGGTAAGCTTAACAAGTTGAAGCCATTTCGATTTAAGGGATTATATACAAAGTTGAGGGGAAAAAGTGAGCTAAGTTGGTAATTTTTTTTAAGGGTTTTATGCAAATTGTATTAGAAAAAGCGAAAGACAATTTGTTGGTAGCACTATCGAAGAAAAAAAAACAAGTTGAATTATAAAAAAATATTAAAAATTGTCGGAGTTATGGCCCCTCCCCCGAAGCGCGTTTTTTTTTGAAGAGGCTTGCGGTGAACACTCTCCAAGGCGAACCGCTTAACTGAAATCAAAAGAGTAAAAAAATTATTGAAGAAAAATGTAATGTGGTGTACTTGAATGGTTCGGTTTCCGAAGAAAAATTTTTTTTCCAATAAAAAAACCATGTTGACAAAAAAATCGATTTTTGAGGTGTTCAAAATTCTAAACAAAAATTCATTGCAAACAATCGAAAATTTTTAGATGTAAAAGGAACCGTTCAAGTACACGAGATTGTAACTATGAACAATTTAAAAAAATTAAAAATTTTAAAAATTATGAAAATCGGTTGAAAAGTTTTTGTGATATAACGTTCACCGCAACGGTATTTTTCAAAAAACTCTATTCCGAGATTATCGCGTTTAAAGTTTTTGGACGCCGCTCGCCAAGTGCTTATGGATGCAACTAGCGCGCTGCGAACGGCTGTAATTTGAAATCTAGTGCTCCGATCTAGATGAAATTTCACACAGATATTTTTGAAAGTATGTACTTTCAGAATATGCAATCAAAAAAATTTCGATTTTTTGAGCCCCAACTTTGTATATAACCCCTTAGTCGGTTTGATTTTGAAGCCTATCTATCATAATTAAATATAATTTAAAAAAATAATAATATCTGCATTAAAACTTCCTTAAATCGGGACCATGCATTGTCAGACAGTCACATTGGATAAAAAATTTAGCTGGAACAATACCTTGATGACAAGACACACAACGCTTATAGAATCAGTGTGATGTAGAGTTATGCTAGTTTCCGTAACTCCCCATCACATTAAATAATTGGGAAAAACTAGGAAAAGCTCAGAGACTATGATTAGTCGCGACAATCACCTCACTCAGCTTATTTAGAATGCGAGCTCTTCAAATAATCTTCAACACTAATTTAGGAAGGAGATGACCATCGTGGCTTTAAGACTGCATCTAAATCATCATAATCAACGGCTACTTACCATCCTTGTTGTACAATATGCTAAAAAAAAGAACCTTCGGTGTCTATCTGTTTTCTTCATTAACTACTATCTCTATCCAGTTGCAATTTGGCACTGGCATAGAAGGCAATTGCCCAGATCTATTCGCTGCGAAAGAATTTCAGAAATATACGGTTTTTTATATAAATGGGACAGACAGGAAAACTAAAAAAAAATTGTTTTATTTATATACCGTATGGGATATCGTTTGAAAGATCTTGTATTAAAAATTTAAAAAAAATGTATTTAATGTCGCATTAGTTTGAGGGTTTATCACCGAAATTTGTAAGACAAAAAAACATTCAAATTAATTTAAATAGAAATTCTAATATATATTATAGGAAAAATTTATAGTTTCTGAAAACAAAAATTAATCTGTCAATTTTTTGAATACTGCACGGAACTCTCGGTGCGCGAGTCTGACTCATACTTTGCCAATATTTTTAGTATTGTAATGTTACTATATTTCATATTAATTCCATCTTCTGTTTTGTTACCATAATTAGTCATTTTATTATTAACGTTGTAAATAAATCTAATGTCTTATCTCAGAGTGTTATCTATGACAACACTGACGACTACTTTCAGGTTATTGTTGAATTCTTCCCGCTCAACGAGATCTGGGTTTCTAATTTGTTAAAAACATGAAGAGTTGTATACGAAGTATTTGACAGTACATACCTTTCATAAGCTTTACAATAAGTTGCTTTTGCGCTTACTTAAGAAAATAATTCAAGAAAAATTTGTAAACATAAACAAATTTGTTTTGCAAATTTTTTGATAAGCCAAAGTGCAAGGTGATGGTGTTTTGGTACAACCAAAAAAAATAAAATTCAGTAACACATTCAGTCTTAGTTACGCGCTTCACCAACAACTTTCCTTATCCTTACTTATGTGTAGTAGGAGAGCTGGTAAATGCATTTATTAAGGCTGGAAGTTTTTCAGAAGGTATTCTGTTCATACCTAAAATCTAGCTGCTATGCCAACCTAATCCGGCTGTAGTATCTCGGGAAATTTTATAAAAATGAAATAGGTAAAATACGGAAATTAAAAAATCAAAAACACTATGTAAAAGGCGGACTAAAAATATGGGAACAAAATGAGGCGGTCTTTTAGTGGCGGCGTATATGGATAAATATTAATTAGTAGAATATACATCAAAAAGTCAAATACGCGCGATCGGATCAAACGCGAACTACGACCCTTGAAATTTTATCATAACTTTTTTTTCTGTCCATGTTGAGGTATTAAAAAAAGCTGCTTCCGTATTGTCCCAATTAAGTCTTGGTGAAGAATTATCTGAATTCAAAAATGGATTTTATTTAATATCAATATGAATGTAGTTATAAAAATTGAAAAATGTTTCTTTCATTTTTAAGACGATTTTTTGAAGTGATCTTAGAAACGAGAATTTTGAAAATTGGTCACCCACAGACTTAGCTACTGCAATTGCAAAGATTTAAAAGAACTGAAAATCGGTTATACCTATACAGCAAACCATAACTTTAATGATGACAATCAGCTGTTAACCTGTGACTTTCGACAATTTTAAAGAAATGAATCTAACGCAGATATTGAAATCATGCTAAAAGCAGTTCCTTTTTATGAATTTTTCAAATTTTGATTTTTGACAAAATGGCGTACTTTTATAAAAGTGGTCTTTCCAAGTCCACTTTTCATTAAGAAAAGACTTCTAAAATTGGCAAGTCCTTAGTTGCAAAGAAAATTTAAGTCTATCGGTTCAATAGATTTCAAAATATATAATGTATGCAAATTCTGGAAACATTATTTTGAGATATTAAGCGTTTAAAGTTTAGCATAACATCGAAGCGTAGGTAAATCGTGTCGAGCGATATTACAAAATTTGTACTAATTTTCAATTAAAATTTTGAACCCGAAAAGAATATATGCGCCCTTTTATAAATATGTGTCTGGACATACATAAATTTTAAAGGAAGAATAAAGAATAAAAATTGTGCTCCGTTTTCTTCTTCTTGTTCTCTCGAGTGACACATGGAAAAATTGATCTTCTGGACTAATGATAATTACTAAACTTGCTGAATTCTAGGTCCTTTTATGTACTATATTAAGCGTTAATGATCAAGATAATTTGATCATGAAATTAAATTATGTATGTGACCCAGTCCTTAATTAATAAGTTCTTGTAGTTATTAATTAAGCAGAATTGTGTGTCTAGGGTTTTATGATCTTCGAGTATCTTTTAAGACAAGAGTAGACAATATCGAGCGCAAAATCTACTAAAAACAGAGAAGCAGCGTGTGTACAGCAAGAAGACTTAATATTGCTATTGTGAAAACATGTGTGTATCTGCCCTGTAGGGGAGCGTGACGAATATAAATTTCCAATATGTATACTTTCAAAAATTGCAAAAAAAAATTATTTCTCCCCCTTAAAAAGGTATAAAATAGAGCATACCGAAATTTCAAGTGATATACTTCACTCCTTTCATTGAATATTATCAATTATTATTATTATCTTCAGGTATGCAAAATATACCTTTGTAAGAAATTTAAATACTTTAGACAAAATTGAAATTGTAGTTGGTTATAAAAGACAAATCTTGATTCGGCTAAATACCCTTTAGTACCTGCAAATTAAGCGAATATAAAGTAACACCTTCAAGAATTTAATTGCTCTCAAGTTGGATTGCAAAAATAAATACAAATTAAGTATTCCCACTTTCGTTTTTATGTATTTTATTATGTATCTTGTTTTGTTAGTATCGTTTTCCTAAACAGCGAAATAGCGGAAAAAAAATTTTCCAGAAGCAAAAGCGACAGTCCAATAGATAATGTTATTAAAATCGACCATTTCAATCATTAGTACTTGCTGAGAAGAAACTATTGCAAATACTACTATGAAGTCATAGTCACAATACCTTTCACATTTTAAGAATTGCGGCAACTGGAAACCACAAGCAGGTGAAATACAACGTCGTCAGATTTCTAATCCAAACCGGTTACTGTAGAAGTTTTAATGTTCAGGTTTATTTAACGAAATAAACACCACAGCAAAAAGGAACAAAACATTTTGTGGTCATACATTTGCATCTAATGAAAGATCAAATAAAATTAATTTAGCAGTCATATGACGAAAATAAGAAGTTTGCTTCTTTGAGTACTGAAACCACAAAAAGTAATTTTCGGCTATGACATTAATATAAACCCGTTCTCCAAGCCAAAAAGAGATCTTAAATCAGCTCCCGAAGTACATGATCTGCTTGTAAATTGCTTTCTTAAAATTGCGCACGACTGCTAAGATTAAGAGGACCATGACGTCAGCAATCGTGGTTACCGATGGCGATAGCTGAAAGACGGGTAAGGTGAATATTAATTTTAAACCACGACCGTTGCTTACCAGCTTACGACGGCATTTGCATATGGCACATACTCAGATTGAAAAAGCTGTTTACGAACCAATAATTTTGTTGCTAGTAGCATTAAATACATACTCGCATATTCAATATGTTTGCATGTAATGAATGGGGTTTACATTAAAAATTATTGCCTTGAAAAACACTAATGGTTTTTGTATATATCTTCTTATTAAACGAAGATTTATTTTGAGTGGCTAGAAGAGCTAGAAGACGGAATTCTATTTATAATGGAAAAACATTATCATTCCGTATTTTGTTTAACCAATATTATTAAGAGCACCGTGCAATCTACTCCAATCTTTAATAGCCTTAAAGTATAATACTTGTATTTATTATGTAGCCAAAGCCCAGGGGACAACATTATGATGCGTTTAGCATGGCTATGACCGGAAGGCAATTAGGGTATGGGAATGAGGAAATCGGAATGTCTTCGTTTTCATTTCTGTGAGCTAGTAAACAGCACAGAGGCGGAGTGGTTTTGTTTTTTTATGAAAAGCTGCAGGCCGAGCCGGCATCCATGGCGTAGTGATCGTGCCACTCAACCAACTGATCCAACTCCGTCACCAGTCTCCTGTTCATATTATTATTATATTTATGTTTAATAAACCGATTAATTAAAAACGAACTTTCACCTCTTTGCTTCAATATTAGTTCAATGCAGCATAGTAAAGTATAAATCTATTTTTACTAAGAAGAAGTCTTTAAAAAGCTTTTTATTTTAGCTTCCAAATTAGTCGGCCATTTTTCTTCTATGCTCTCACTAAGATAATAGATAAGAAAATAAAGGCCAAGAGCTACACTCCGGAGGCCAATATTCAGGCCTGTTCTCAATTCCGATTGAATTAAGATCACTCATCGCCAAAGAACGAAAAGTGTACTTACCCTCGGTGGCAAACTAGTGGTTGAAACAGATTGCACATGACAGTGCGACACAGCAATACGACGAACGATGTGACGAAATGGTTTTGGCGCACTGTGAAGCAGTTTGAAATCCCATGACAGCTGATGCGACGAGAAACTTGACAGCTCGAATACTGTTGGCAGTACTGAGTGCGACCGGCAGATTTTAGAAATAGAAATAGGTGTGCGACAAAAATTTTCGTTGCACTTATTCCTGGAAAAAAATTACTACAGAATCTGTTGCAGTAGCATCCAGAAAAGTTAACTAAGCGCTGAGGTGAAAACAAGTGCTCAACGTTGGTTTAAAAAATTTAAAAATATTTTAACTTGGAAAAAAGTCTTTTCGAAGAATTGAAGTAGTACTTGACAACAAGGCCACGAACGCCCTTATGGAGGCCATTCTTCGCACAATTTATGAAGGACTGATGAAACGCCCCGATGATCGTCACCTAGCTGCTTTTAAAAAAATGGGAAAACTGGGCTTAGCGCAGTTATGACGTTGAGACGTTTAGAGGTCACAACGTTTCTGCTGCGACAACATCAACTGACCAGGATATTGGAAAGACAAGCTGTTCGTCCCTAGAGGCCACAACGAAAAATCCTTTGACAACATTGTGGCATTTAAAGGACCTGCACTATTCCATTGCATAACAATGTGAAACCTCATGTTGCAAAAAGACTGATTCCAAACTAAACGAATCGGAATATGAGATACTTTCACATTCCCCATATTCTCGGGATCCCCACTGACACATTTTACCTTCTTATACAATGTAGGTTTCTATGCCCGTGAGAAGTTGAAGAGTCCATAAATTTTAAAAAAACAAGGCAGTCACAATGAAAAACATCTTTGACAAAAACAATGAATTCTGTAATTTCTCAATTAATTAATTTGAGCGAGACAGAAATATAAAAACATCATTGATGAAAATAATAAAAAGCAATGGTCCTCAGGAGTGTTTCAAATTACATTGGGAAAGGCTCCGCGAAACAGAACATTTTGAGGACGATCAAACTGGTACAAACATGCTAAACGACTAGAAATTGGCGAAAATCCAAGAGAAGAGCATCAGAGAACAATAATTCTTTTCTTTTTATTTAATAAACGATGTGAACATGCTTAACACGTTCAATAGTAAACATATAGAAAGAGAAAAGGAGACGAACCGAATTTTTTTTATACAGAAAGGATTGATTTCTTCGGGGCTTTGCTTTGCAAGTAGCACTAGGCACAGTTGAGGTGTGGTGCTAAGAGGTTGACATCAAGATAAGCCCCATAAAATCTACTCTTAGCTGAACCTAGCTTTCTGTGTACTACACTGATCTATAGTGAACAAGTATCTAGGGTTTTACGCCAATCCTTAGATTGTAGTGGAACCTAAACCTAGATAACATAACCGAAAAAGGGAGGATATAATGCTGGACTTGAGGCAGAGCTTGCGGTATTACCTGGCTGTTGGCGATTTTTACAACGGCGATTTCATTCACAATTGGCATAGAGCTAAGCTAAATATGATCAGAGCCAAATTGAACAGCTTACAATAGATGACCTGCCTAAGTATCACTGGAGCAGTTCGCACCTCACCGACTGCAGCACTTGACTCCTTGCCATTCTTGTTGAGGTGTATTGAGTCATCAATATTGCCTATAGGTTAAAAGGGCAGGACTACTTGGTGCGAACTTAGGCAAGTGCTACTCGACTATGAGGAAAATTCTAGATAGGTTGCCTGAACTGGCTATGGCATCCAACGATGAATGAAAGTAAAGCCTGTAACTTTCCCACCATCCTTCGACCGGCATTGCTAAAAAGACATTACCCAATACGACATCCGAGATGTACAAATATTATTGGGGATCTTGTGTGGGGCAAGCTCAATTTAAAAGCTTGATGTCAGTTCCATCTCTGAGTAAAGCAAAGGAGTTCCTTAGGTTTGGCTAGCGGCATATGAGATTAATCACCAGTCGCTGTCAATTAAGAAAGCTGTTAGCCACGATTTTTGCTGAGCAACTGACCCCACCTGTAGATGGTGTTTTTTACGATGTGGCCAAAGCCAGGGGACCACTCTTTGAAGCTTTGGTCGGAAGAGAATTAGGGTAAGGAGAGTGAGGAAACTTGAATGTCTTGTTTTTGCATTGCTGCGAGCCAAACAACAGCCCAGAGATGGAGTGGATTTTTAATTTAATTCTTAAAACCCACGTTGAGTCCTGGCCTCGAAACCGGGAATCATGGCATTGTGTCGTGTGCCTGGGGAAAGGCGAAACTCAACTTCACATAAAAAGTAAGTGACCATTGTCATGCGCAGAATATTAATCGTTGTAAGGCCCTTATTGAATTCGAGAGAGTTGGAGAGTAGTTCTCTTCACGAGATGTGTGGTTTAAGGAGTTGGAAAGGTAAGTACAATAGCACTTACTGACCGCAGCACGTCAGCAGCTTACCCCTCCATCTTAACATAACAAAGAAAATTGCTGTTTTACTTTTAATACAAATTAAAAAAAAAACAATCCAATCATTTAACTTTATAATTTTCTATCTAATAAATTATTGGTATCGCCCAAAATTTGTTCCCTTTTCCAACAACGGCTTTTGCTTTTTGTTGTATAATTTTCTGCAAATGCTTTTTAAGAGATTTTAATAAAAAAATGTCCGACAAACAGTCGTTTGCAAATAATGATGAATGAAATAAACGGCACTCATATTCCACTTTTCTTGCATTGGCCTTAAATCACTTGGCCTTGAAGTGTTTTAGCTTTAGTGCAGTAATGCTTTATTAATTTTTATGTTAATGAATTGGTATAAAATTTCATTAACATTTCTAATGAAGGCTTTATAGGTTTCCACGTTCCAAACAAAAATAAAATGTTGCTAAATTTCATACAGTTACTGGTTAAGAACAATTGGAAATACAATAATATTCGGGCATAACTTTAAACTCACAAGCCTCTGGACAATATCAAGAAAAAGATGAGTAACAAAATTTTTTGGCAGCAATATAAACTTTCTATCCGTAACGGATTGAGGTGCATAGAACAAAAGCAGTACCTACTTAAATAGATTTGATGACAAATATTACAAGTAACCTTAAGGAAAATTTTAACCTTCTGGATATTATTGCTTATGCAACTTTTATACAAGCAACCATGATAAAATGATGGCTGTTATTCCTAACACGATCGAAAATTCAAAAAATAATGGAGCAACTAGAAGAATTAGTAAAACTTAATGAAGCAATATAATTAATTTAAACTCAAACTCAAAATGTTGTAGAAACAAAGGTTTTCCGTTCCACTTTTCACTCATGTTATCATGAAATCCAATAGAATATCATGAACTTCACGGAAAATATGCAATTCAAATTAGAGTGCGAGAGTGCAATCCATGCGCGCATATTTTGTGCCAACAAAGACACAATACGAAGGAAACTCTTTCTTCACAACTACAAAGCTCTAACAATACCGCTCAATGAAAAATTTCTCCGCATTCCAATAAGGAAACCACGTATGTTAACAAACAGTGGCTTAATTGCTTAGCAGCAACCCCAGTTTAATCAAACAAAACCTCTAAAAATTGTGCAAATATCGCCAGTGCAGTAAAATGAACGTTTTGTGTGCATAATTCCCATGAAGGAATGAGATGTGTTAAAAATCACACAAAGCAGCACAAAAGTGAAATTTAACTTTCAAAATTATACGGAAAAAAGGTTTGCAAAAGAATTTCCTGCTTATTTTAATGACCCCTTTCCCGGCACCAGATGAGCAGTGATCAACAGAGGAAATGTTAAATGCGAGGTCAAAACAAAAGATTTAAGCGACGAACGCCATCGTAGTCATTTATTAAAATATTATGAGTGCGGGAATATTACATTTGAGACTTGTGCTAAACCTGATTGTGTATCGCCATTAATTAGCTAAGGGAAAAGCTAACACGAAATAGGCAGTTAATTTAGAAGTGTAGGAGAAAGGTTAAAAGATTGCAGGCGACTAAAAGTTTAAAGAAAACTCTCTTCGTATCGTAAATATTGTACTAATTTCTTTAATTCCAAATACATAATAAATTTGTTTATGAAAAAAATAATAAGAGGTAATATATGCAAATGTATAGCTTCTTCCTAGAAAGAAAATATTATTAGAAGTTGTTTGCAAATACATGTTTCACCAATTTAAAATGGATAAAGCCGGAAAGATAATTAACGAACTGATTGCAACACTATTGCTTTTTAAACAAGGCTGTAGTATGTTGTATTGCACTCACCTACTTTATTTCTAATCTAAGCATTGCGGTGGCGTTTAATTATATATTCAAATTCTGCAGAATATTGGATGGATTAAACTTAAAGAGTACATATGTGCGTACAAGTTCACTTCATGCTTCGATGACTTTTAACATTTCAGGTGGAATTGGAATGTAAGAGTGCTGCAATCCTCTTTATGGAACATTGCTATAAGGTTATGTTTTAAACAGAATAAACACTATCTCCTTTCTAGCATTACTTATACTTTCCGATAACCGCGTTATAAATCTAACTTTTATGAGTACTAATGCTAGTACTCCCTATCGAACGTTTCATTGAGAGTAGCTACCCGGAAACTCAAACGTATAAGCATTCAGGGTACTTAGATTTATAACACTGCTAAACCGAAAGTAGAAATAAGGTAATTTAGCAACTATGGAGGCGCTAAAGTTAAAATGATAAGCCTTTACATACCTACCACTTTCACCCACAATTAATATATACGAATTGGAATTTTTTTAACAAAATGAAAACTTCACACAAAGTGCGTGATTCAAGTCAATTAAATTCATGAAGGGATGTATGTATTCAGTTACTGGGAAAAATCTTTTGAACAGTAATTAATAAGACTTGACCGAAAATAAAGCCGATTCAATAGGGTAATGGCAACGACTAGAACAACAGGAAATATTTACGGAAAACCTTGAAAATATTTATGTAATAATTTTTAAAAATATTTAAGATATTTGCCATCAAAAACATGTTTTATCCGTTTTTCGTTTTAAGGGATCGTCTCAGTGTGACCCTCCGAAAAATCACTGATTTTCGCGATTTTTTTTTAATGTTGCAATAAACTAATCGGTCCGGTTTTTTTTTATAAATAAATACATTCATGACGAATACAAAATGATTTTTTTTATGTTTATTTATTGGGTGTATAATAGTTGAAAAAATTGTTGAAATGACACGTAAAAAAAAAGGTCCTGTACGGTTTCCACGATTGCGGCCGCAATTTTGATCTGAAACAAAAATTTCAAAAAGACTATTAATCTGTAGGGAAATCGCTATCGCGCTATGGAGGGTTTTTTTTTATTTTTTTTTTATTTGACAAAATGGCGGCGGTTTGAACAAAAAGTATCGAATTTGGCCCTTTTTTTGACAGTTTTTCGTAAAAAAAATAGGAAGATTTAAAAAAAAAGCTTCCATAGCGCGATAAAGAATGACGTTAAAAATGTTCTCTCCAAATTGGAACTAGATATCTTAAAAACTCTTCCTTTGAGAGTGGAAACCGTTTTGAAAAACACCATTCTGAGAAAAACGCGTTTAAAGATTGAAGTTGGAAGTTGGTTTCACTCGTATGTCTATCCGTGGTTGTTGTCGAAAACGAACTGAAATGCTTGGAGAGTTTATTTTGGAAAGTTATAGAACGTAAGCACCTTAGAAAGATACACGCGCAGGTAGAAAAATAATCAAACGCTGTAGAGACCGTAATAATTTGAATTTCGATTTGGAAATTTGAGAGAATGTTTATTATAGTGTATACTATCCGATAATGCAACAAAAAAATCGATTTTTCGAAAATTTCACACTGAGACGATCCCTTAACCCGTTGCATACTTACAATACATTTACCATTTTTTTTGTTTCAATTTTCCTTCATTGCTTTGTTTTGCGGATATGGGTTAGGTTTTTTGTTATTTTATTAATTCTCATGGCATGAAAGAACATAGAAGTTAAGTTAAAATACCTATTTTAACTATTGCAAAAACTTTATAAATAAACAAACTGAAAAAATGAAAATTTTTCAAGAAGAATCAATTTTCTAGTGACGTTTATGTTAATACTGCTAATAATTCAATATACGGGGGTTTTTGAGGTCACTAATTGTGAATACAATGTTTGATTTTTAAAATTCAAAATGTCAACTTCAATATAGCGGACGGAAATTTTTAAATTTGTAAGTCTATTTTCAGATTTGTAATCAGCAACCTTAAACACTTCGAAAACAGCTATTTACACAAAAATTAGCACATTGGTTCGAAAGATTATCAATTTTGAAATTTTAAGTTGAGATTAGTAATAAGGAATTAAATATACTGGTACCAAATATTACTGACATCGAATGAATAGAAAAATTTATACTTCAAAGTGTTAAATAGCAAAAAATATAAATCAAATTGACCCAAAATTCTAATCAAACTTGTTGCAGTGAATCGCAACTTACATTTTCGAGATTTCGAAAACAAACGATCATCAAAAATCTTCTAGCACTCGTTTGTACACACACCACGAAAAATTCACTCAAGTCAAAGTTATCAGAATATTTTTTTAATGTTCGTGTTGTTGAAATTTTCTATCAATCCGGGTTTTTAATTTTTAACTATAACTTTTTTTTAAATTTTGATCTGAAATTGAATATTTTCTAAAAAATATGATTTTTTTAATTAAAATCAGTATACAGGTCAGTAATATATAAAGATTCGCATAATTTTAGTTTTAAATCTTTGCAAATACATAACCGATCTGCCAAAGAGATTATTCATTTTCTTCTTTTATTCTTGACAGATGCCAAATCACTGACAAATGTTAATTTGTTTAAGGGGTAACACCACTCTAGCGGCCGAAAAAAATACCTAACATTAACAATTTATTTTGGGAGTATGGAAAAAGGAATAGGATTTCTTTTCACAGCGTTTATTTAATACATATTGAAGTATAAAAATATATTTTTTTATTATAATATATATTTGATACAAAATGGCGGCGGTAGAGCCAATTTTTGAAATCGCCTTTTTCTAAAACTCCTTCATGGGAGGACGGATTTATCGTTAAGTATAAGACCTAGAACAAAAAATCAAAAAATTTATAATCTATATACTATTGCCTACAGAAGCACGTAGGATTTTTTTAAAATCAAGTTTTGAAGAAATGGTGCACTTTTGAAAAAATATATCGATTTTTGCCCAAAAAATAAGCAATAAATTGTTTATAAAAAAAAAGTTTACATTAAATAAAAAAACGGCTACGTACTTCCATAGAGGATATAATTACGAAGCTACTGTCAAAATTTTAAAGCAATCCATGCAATCGTGTTAAAATACACTGTCCTCCCAGTTTGAAAAATATGGTTTCGAGAAAAACGCGTTTGTAGTTTTCCTTGAAATTTTGCTCCGTGACGCTATAGTAAAATCGAGAATTAAACTTTTAAAAAATTTTTTTTTCATTATAAGACTCATTATGACCCTAAAGTATTGTTTAAGCCAAAACAAAAAAAATATATTTTTTCAAAATTCTAGAGTGATGTTACCCCTTAATCAATCTCCCATCTGGCATTTTTATTTCAGCTTAAAAGCGCTCTGGAGTTTTGTATTCAAAGAAATATAACGGCTAGAAAGTACTGCAAGGATCTTAAAGGATGGTAATCAAAGCTGGAGGATGAAGGAAAACTTCCTATCCTATTTCCATTTTTTTTTTAATCCGTAATATGTCTTTCACACTAAACGTCCGCAGTAACGGTTTTCCCAACATTAGGCTGTTCAAAGTGAACCAAAGTATGGATATATGCACCAAACACAAAGAAGAATTTTCGCTCCATAAATATTGGGTATGCATTTTGGATTGGTGGTTCACCGGTGGAAGTACATTGTATTTTTCTCGTTATCATTAAGAACCCATTGCTAATCTTCGGTTATAGCACTTTTTTCAAGACCAAATTTCCCTGACTTTTCCCGGTTTTCCAGATATATCTGAGCTTTCTCCCCGACTTTAAGTGGTATCGTGCAACTAAGTATGTAAAGAATTTTAAAAAACTTGTTTATACTTTTACTACATATTGTGTAAATCACGTAACAGATCAGATATTTGCATTCGTTTCGGAATCATTGAAAACACTGATGTTGATGTATAAAAAAGGAGAAATATATATATAGATTTATTTCATTGATCGAAAAGTGGCAAAACAGAAAATAAAGTGATCTCAAAAAATTCATGACAGTCCAGTTAGTCTTCATTCATTGCTTGTTTATATGAATTATGAACTGCATGCAAACCTGCTTAACCATAACCAAATTGGATTGGTCCATTCGCATAATTTTTTTAGTTCGCATTTTATTTCTTGAAAAAATTTCCTGTTTACATTAATGCGTCCATAAAAATGTATATCAGATTTGTAAGGTCAAGACCTTTTAATGCATAAAGTCAACTGCAGTCGCATGGCTGATGATCCATAATATCTAGTACATATTTAATTATTTTCAGTAGTCCAGAAGCATAAAAAATTGTCCATTTGTCCTTTTTGAACTCCCTTTTTCAGTTATTCTTTGGTTTCAATTAACATTTCCTGACATTTCCTCCCCTTATTTTCAAGTGATTGACCAAAGAGGTTTAAATATAACTTCCAAGCGACAACGGAATTTCCTACAGACCTAACTGCGTTATAAATAGTAACCTTACAATTTATTCTAGCTGTAGGCACCTAATAAAGCTATACGCAAAATATTAAAACATTCACATTTGACTAATTCACTCCCAAGACAAATAATTCCAGATAAGTTCCCACTGTAGTTACATACGCCATCTAAATGATACTACATAGTACATACCATTCTGTTTTATATGACACATTGTTGGATTTATGCGGTTAGAACAAAACCTTTCACCCCTACTTCAGCACAAATATAAATAGTAGCCAAGCTTCGAACAAAATGGCGAAAATTTCCTAATAAATGTATCTGAGAGAAGATTTCCTAAATGAGAAATACGCTCAGTAAACTTTCTGTGGAGTTGCAAATGTTATTTCATCTAAGTCAAAAGAACTGTCAATTATTTAACCAACTCCGCTTGTACAAATACTCGACCTAAAGGAAAATTCTTTCCTGAAAGCTTAGAAATGGATTGGCACTGCAGTATGCCAGATTACTTCTTTCACCTTTAAATAAGGAAATTTATTTAGAAAGTTAGCTTGTATTAAATATTTATTCTATGACTCGATATTTTTAAGTCTGATAACGCTCCCCTGTCGAACCGTTTGACATTACAAAACCTTTCAGGTTCAATCGATATGCGGAGCGTAGCGATAGTTTGGATTGATTGGAACCTCGGATTTCAAATCGTTTAATTATCTAAGCTAATTAGCATACATATATTAAAAATGAAAATATTATAAAGTCCTTTAAGATAAAATTAATAACTTCAGTAAAATACACACTTTCAGAAATGCTCTTCTTAAAAAGTCAAATCTTCACCCACATATGTATATCATGGCAGGAACCCCCTCGATATTTTTGTAAAGAAGATTTATTGCGTTCATTTATTTGAATTTGTTTACAAATTCATATTACATGACAATTTTTATAGATCCAAATAGTAAAATTAATTTTCCGGGTAAAATCAGTTATCAAAATTGAAATTTTTATTCCGCATGCCTTGAAGAAAATTAGAATTTGTGAATTAGTTTTTGCATTACATACACTAAACCACCGATGGCTGGAATTATTACTTTTTTATTTTTTTATTTCCATAATGTTTTTGATTCAATCTTAAATCGTCAAATTAAATCACCTTACAAAATTTTTCGCGCACTATTCTCGAAGTAAAAAGTGATAGTTATATATGTAGATGGTTGAAACGAGTTTTCGCCGCAGCTATTCGAATTTAATTCGCAAAAACGAATATATCGCGGCCATAAGTGCAAGCGCCAAGCGGGCAAAAATTAATTAATCTTAACGAATTCTTGCTTCGAAAATTATTGGTAACATGGAAATTGTATAAGAAAATTTTGCAGGGAGGCTAATTGTACATAACTGATGAGCAGTTTATCTAAAATGTTTTGTACCGGTTGAAATTTGCAGTAAGATATTTTTAGGGTTCCGTAGGTACTTAACAAAAAGAAAAAGACCAGATTTTGAATTTCTACCCTACTCAAAACATTCGTAATGTCTGTTTGTGGTTATTTTCTCTGTTGCACATTACGAAAGCTATCATCGTCAAGCTTTACACAATCAGTTTTGTTTGTAACTAACCGGTGCAAACAAATAATAAATTAAGAATTTTATGGTTTATCTAAACCCATATTGTGTTATTACCATTATTAAAATAATTTCAAAAAAAGAAATAAAATGTAACCAGACTTAAAAAAAATCTCTTAATAATTAATGTTTATGTATGCTCGGTCTTGGCGAATTTTATAACGAGATTTGTGACCTTTTAGATACGTGACTGTGTTTTTAAATCCAACAAAAACTTAACCTCGAAATTAAGCAAAAACTAAGATAGCACTCCCACAGCGTCGGCCTACTATCAAAAAATCGCAGATCGCAACGACTTCATATATTTGTTTTGTTCTGGCACAACCTAGACCATGCCATATTTCCAACTCGAAACACACCAATCGTTGCATATTGTTTATACATTTGTACACGAGTTACGTGTTACCATTAATGCTGAAATAGACACATTTTGTTGATGTTTTACTAAAAATGTTTCTAAATGCTTTAGTTTGAACACCTTGTGAAGGTAATTTTTACGTTGTGCACTTTTTATTATCAAAACACTCGTCGGGCATTTCCGGGTGAAATTTCCTTCAGTGACACTCACGAACGTCGCAAGTTTTCAAACATTTCTGATAAAATTAAGTCAATAACACTTTGCTTTGTAAGTTCTTAGAAGAAAATTCTGTGGAATATTTGTTAAATTAAAACTTTTGCAAAAGCTTTGTATTTTTGTGCGTGCCAACTTGCGACTTTAGCTATATTCTCCTTGGCCACGTCTTATAAGCCAGACTGAATCGTTATTAATTGGTCAAAGATGAAAAAGTATAATTTGTATTTCCTGCTATGGGAAATTTCGCATAAAGTAATCTACTGTCATTCTAAGAAGGTTAAGTTGGTAATTTCAGCTACTATACAGCCAAAAATGTTTAAAAGCATCCAACTGTAAAATAATCATTGCCATCAGGTTTTCTTGTTCTTCGTATGTTCTTTTAAAAAAATTTTAAATTCAGAGATTAGTGCAATCATTTGTAGTGATTTTAATTAATTAGGGACCTTTATAATTATTTCCTAGGAATATATTCGATTTTTATCAAGGTATTAGAATGGAAATTAAACTGTGGTTAGTAGTTGTTTAGCTTGATTATATGATTTCTCGTCGCCATTGTCACCATTATATTCCATTGCTCTTTCTCTTCATCTAACACAGACTTGCTTGTAAGCCGATCCATCATTTTTCACATAACAAATTCTGGCAGTATAGTTTGTTTCCTAAAATAATTTTTTATTTCAGATAAAAAAGTGGAAGAAGAGAAAAGTCAGGAATTTATATATGTATTTCTAGAAAAGGTTTTTCGTAATCACAAGTTCTTATTATTTTTATTTTTCAATTTAGCCTCCTATAGCCGTACTCCTCTACGAAATAGTTCGCCTACCCTGAGTTTCAGAGCATACTTTAACATATATTAAAATTGATACGTTTGTACAATACTCAAAGTTTAACTTTTGTTCAATAATACTTTATTTCAACTCAATAAAATCTAAAATTAAAAGACCATATCTTCATTTACTATAATAATAACAAAAAACAAAACTATTAATGATCGGAGATTAGTACGTCTAATAATAATGAAATTTTTGTTTAAATGCAACCTCAAAATGATTCAAATATTTTTCAAAATTTACAAAGTTTGTATAGAAAATCACTTGACCCGAATGAAATGTACGAACCATTTCTAAAACAAGCCGTTGAAATTCTTCTTGACATTATCGGTGTTTCTTCCTGAACAGCAGAATCAAAGGTTAGTTTTTCTTTATCTGCTGGTCTCCTCCGAAACAAACAGAAAACCAGATATTAATCCAACTAAATCAAAGGCCGAACTACACACCTTTCGGTAAAATGTTATTCAAATACTTCTCAAAATGTACAAAGTATGTACAGAAAATGATTTGACTAAAGGGAAATTTTGGAATTTTTTAGTAAATTTCAATCGGATCAAGTGAGTTTCTGTACGTAGGTACTTTGTAATAGATACAAAATCCACTCTATTCATTAAATTTCCCTCATTCCCCTTACCATAACTCTATTCCGGTCATAGCCATGCTAATGCTTCATAGGGGTATCCTTTTGGCTTTGACTACATCAATAAAAAAAATCTGTGGCTAAATTGATTCGCAAATTTCTTTATTTACTCCGCAGTTTATGTAAATTTGTGGGAGTTTTCTGTCGCAAATATTGTTTGATTTCGCACCATAAATTTTTAAAGGGGGTATATTGGGTGGCCGGTCTAGAAGTAAGCTAACCATGCACCATCTTGTTGAGAAATTTAATCACATTCCGCAGGCTGCAAAGAAGAAATGAAAGATAACAGTACCCTTTCGAGGATGTTTATACATATACTATGTAGCATGAACTATACCATCGATAATACAAAGCCGTCATAATGCAATCTGGGTTAAAAGCTTCGTTCTCTTGGCTAATTAATTGTTTACCAGACTGTCCCGAGCAAAGTTTAAACCTGCACTTATTGCTCCATATATAACGGAATGCCATTGTCCAAAACCAGAATCACAATAAAAACGACACGTTCCGATCCATAAATAGTTTAAAGTAATAGATAAAATTGCAATGGCAGGACCTTAGATTATAGAAGAGACAGAATGAGCTACTACGTCGCGGGGGGTGGGGGTGACTGACATTTCGAATGGCAACCCCCATTTCATATCACGGATTATGATACTCCGAGGAAAAATATCCAACTTTTGTCTGAAACATTTTTTTTATCCGAAACTTCCCTGACTCCTCAAATGCCTGTTTTCAAAAGTCCTCTTTGTACAACTTTGATCGATTTTTAATGTTTAACGACGACCTGAAGCTAGATATTTCTGATGTTTTGTGATTTTTCACCGGTTTATGCAATGATATATTAGATTTTTTGAAAAAATAGAACTAGAACAATAATGATTGTGTTTATAAAGCGCTATGTGATATTTTAAAGTATTGTAAATCATTAATTTTGCTATCAAGTATGTTGTCTTGAGCTGTTTTGATTATTATCAAACAAAAATTATAAAAATAATCTGACGTGATAGAAAAAAATCAACACTATTTTTGAAATCAGCACACTTTAGTCTCTAACTCCCGTAATCCCTTTTGGGGCATGGGGCGGGTAAACAACTTCACCCGATTCGAGACAACGATTGCAAGTGGACCTACGATTTAAAATGGATTCCGAACCACTGGTATTTTCTCTGCAACCCCCATGCCCTTTTTATCGGAATCTGGTATCATCAGAAACCTCCGAAATGGTACGCCGGCACGTTATCACTTACTCCACCGACTCTTTATTACCTAAAAAAACATTATTATTAAAAGGGATATTATAAGTTTAAATTCGAAGGCCTATATAATCGCTGTAACTTAGGAGGATTATTATTTTTCAGGAAAGTTTTAGTTTAGATTATTATGTATATTAATGTCTTAATTGACAGAAGAGTAAATGCTTGAAAAGCAATGATTATCGTAGTTTTTATTGCCATTTCCAGTTTGATTACAAATGGAATACCAAAAATTTTTATAGTATCACTTTGATTCAGAGTCTGTTGTTGGCGAAGTTTTTAAGAGAGACATGCACGATTAAAAAGATAAGTTTTCTTTTTGCTTTTCTATAAACACCGAGACCTACCCAAAAGATAAAAATGTGCCAAACGGAATGTTACGTTTTTATTGTGGCTCTAGGTCAGCTTACGTACTTTTTTTTCTGAAATATGCTGAGTAAAAATGTTAAATGCAAGAGTACATGAACAATTTTGATCAGTCTAAGACAGAATATATAACTAATAAGGAAGTGCTACAAGCTCAGAAAACTTCGGCATACTTCTTTATATGGTGAAATGTCCATTTCTTGTGTGAGTACACCATTGAAGTAAGCCATATTTAGAATTGTGGTAGAGGCGACGGAAAAAAGATAATAATACCCTCAATTAACTAGGTATAGGTATAATAGTTTACCCAGTTGCTTCTAACTATTTCTCACGCACATCTTTACCTTTTGGAAATTAATATTTAAATAAAGGAGAAAGAAAATTATTATCTATTGAATCGTGCATGCCCCTTTTCAAAACATAACGAAGAACTGCCTTTGAACAATTGGTGTGACTAAAAATTAACATATTTCAGATGTAAACAAACTGGAAATTGCAAGCAAAAACTTTTATTTATTAACACTTCTTCAGAATTCACACGTTTTTCGGTATATTAGGACAATAATCAATTATAAGAAGTTATTCGATAACTAAAACCTTCCTAAAAAGTGATATTCTTGGTGAATTGTACTTTATTGTGAAATTAACTTATTAACAATAGTTTAAGTTCCTAAAGGGTTTTTTAAAACTCTTTTTATTATGTTCTTTGTATATTTAGTTAAACAAAATTAATACTTAACTACTAATTTTTACATAAACTCATAAAGTCTTTTACACGAACACTTTAGACGGAAATTACCAAGTACAAGTTGACAGTTCAACTTCATCTTCCTCGCTGTCTTCACCTTGCCTATGATTAATTTGGCTGGTGTCACATATACGGCTCATACACGTATTGGCCTATCCTGTTTATTCTATAATCTAAGGTCTAAAACTAAAACTAAAGCGATAACTGTCAAACCGACAAAGAGTGCCTTTAAAATGAAAGTTCTCAACTTATTTCTTCGGGTAAGTTTGGGCTAAAACATGCAAGTAGGGGAAATACGTTTACAAGTTTTCCCCGATTGTCCGAGTACGTAAACATTTGTGGGTAACATTTTGTTAATGCATTAGTCCGAAAACTACGTACGTGAACAAACTTTCTGGTTTAAAAATCCAGTCAACATGTTACTTTGCATACATAAGCTTAGTGGCCTTTGTTTTATCTGTAAGACAACTATTAAGAGATTTTAATTTAATTCAATTTAACCTTATAATAGGGATATTTTTATTTGCTTCGAGATCTGCAGGAATCGGTGGCGACTTCATTTTGTATCATCTCTCTCCACTTCAAAGTACTTTCTGTGAAATTTAAATGCTTACTCTTTTAATTATTCAATTAATTTCGCCCGGATTTTCTCTTGCCCGTAACTTCTGCTGAGGATTTGCATATCGCGAATTATCGTGCAATATTCAAGTTTCCAGCAATCTGATAAGTCGATTTGCTCGACTGGTGCGCCGTAATTATACATTTTCATTAACTTCTCTCGAATGGTCGGAACGAACCTAATGTGTTTCTTTATTCGCTCGTGATATTCTATTTCTAATGTTCGGTGTTTTATTTAGCGCTGGTACATTCAGAATGCGTTCTTTTTGACCAAAGTTGTTGATGGAATAAATAGAATAAAACTGTCAAAAATCAAGCTAGTATCAACAGGGAAGGGTAAGAAAGTCACAATTGTAAATAAACACAATTTTTTTACAATGTTTCGCATCCATTTTAAATAATATAAAGAATTGAAACTTCAAAAAATCTTTATTGAATATTATATATACATACAGAAGCAGAAACTGCATATCTTACAATAGTTTTTTCTAATCACTTTTTTGTCCAATTTGAACTTCTAAAAAAAGTTTAACAATAGGTATAAATCCGTTCAATCTCTTCTCTTCTCTTCTTAAATATTCAGTTTTTCTGGGAAAATTACGAAATCGTCGTTTTTCAACCTGAAATTTACTTAGTGTTTTGCACTAAATACAAAAAACTACAATTTTGTAGCAACAAGTAATACTTTTGCAATATTTTAATATTAAATCAAAATATAATAAATAAAAAATGTATTATGTCGGCGATATTTGACAAATTTTAAATAATCTATTGACGGAATCTTAATAACTTTTTACAACGCAAAATATAATCATAATTTTTACTTGGAGAGTTTTACTGAAATGACTGTATCCATCCTAGTTTTAAGAGGTTAATTAGAAATATTCAGAAAAAAACACTTAAACTGTTGCACCTGAATCAACAGCGTCACTCGAATGTGTCTACGTGTCTTCGCACAATGAAAATTAGTTAACTTAAAGTCGTAATTGAAATTTAAGTGAAAACAGAAAGTTTAATTTACTCAAGTGGCTCAACAAAATTTACCAATACCCGTTTTAAACTTTAGCATTAAATGCGCAAAATATCTATGTACACAAGAAATGTAGCTCGTGTCTTACAAAGGACGGGTTTTTTGTCGTCGATACTAATTTGCATCCATGCTTTGAAAATAGTTGAAAACATCAGCATTACCAAGAGCGTCACTGAACGACTTCATCAAGATGAATAACTTACCTAATGCTTGGCAACATCAACATAAATCAGTCAAATGTTACGAAAGGAATAAAGGTGCCAACTCACGTACTTGGATTATCACTTCGTCGGTCAACAGCAATTTCACATGGTCTGTACGAGAAGTGATGGTGAATGGTTTTTCCAAAGTACACGGATAGAATCCACCACGTACCTCCAAAACTATTTAAGATTCAAGCCGCAAATCATAGATCGAATATAACTGGCCAAAAGATAAATAAATCCAGTCGGAGAATATCCTGAACATTAAGTAGCGGTCAGTGCATCTTCTTTAAATATTTATTCTTTTATTGAACCAAACACTCACTAATCCAAAGTTTCTCAATTCTTAATTGCAATTATATCAAAGGCTACTAAGTAGAATCCAGTACACATTCAATTATATTAATGCGGTAAAAGCCGATTGATGACACTATAAAATACATTACTATAATGGAACTGATGGTACTGTAACCCAGAATTAAGGATTTGCGAAGACATAAGACAATTTATGAGCCAGAGATCTACCTCTCTAATTTGACCTGAATTTACTCAAGTTTGAAATTGTGATTGAGACTTTGCCAAGTCTCTTCGTTGTAAGCATGGCTCTATCGTGCACTGCATAGTCACAATACCTTCACTCGAGTACTAAGGCAATACTTTTATCATCCAACGCACAGGTCAGGCTTACTATTTGTAGTTCATATAAGTGCATGTTGTTTTGGAATGTGATACTCCAGTACTACCTGCTTGTATGGACTAGGAAACTATAATGTTATTGACTTTCATGCTTTCGTTGTCTAAATTGAATAAATTATTTTCAATTGCAATATTTTAAGTTATTTAGATATTTAATTGTTTCAACAAACTTTTAAGTGGTCTAATCAATTTAGATTAATATTATCAAACTCATTTTTTTCAGTTCAGCACGAAAAGTGTTGAATTCTTCGACTTCTTTTGCATAAAACAATTGTTATTTAGATTCTCTTATTTACTTATAATTGTGGTCTTAATTTATCTTATTAGTTAAAATAACATAACGTATATAAAAAAACAATTTTCCAATAACCAGTCCGCAAGTAAAATAGAGAGGGTTAGAATTGCTATCTTGTATTTAATCTTATAAAGAACCAAAGTTTCTTGTTTTCGTAAGATATTGATTTATTTCACATACGTAAAGGTTAACTACTAAAATACTACCAGTAATATATACAAAAGATTTAAAAATATTACATAAAATTAATTTATATATTAAAATACAACAAGCATGAAGACAAAAATGTTAATTGGACTTATTAATGCAATACAAACACGTGACAAACTAAAATCCATACAAATAAAATTTTGGTTAAGACAACGAGACATTGTCGTGGAATAGAATATTTAAAAATCGGTACTTCTCAAGGAGCGAGACAGAACCATGATAAAAGAGAGTGCGAATCAATTAAGCCTGTTTGCAGGCAAAACAAAAGCAAAAACAGATTTGGAGTTGTTTAGTCTAGTTTCGAGAGAAACGAGCCTTAAAAGTGTAAGTCTGTCTGAACAAGGTAGTACAAGTGGGTTGTCCAACGGCAGGACACGAAGAGCGAACCGTACGAAGTGACTGCCTCGACGCGATCAATGTGTACATTTTGAAAAGTAGACCAAACACAACAGGCATTGTGCAATAAAGCAGCCGCGTAATATAAGGATCATTAAATTCCTTTGCGCACCTTTTAATTTAGCCTAATTTCGCATTGGCCTTGTTTACTATTGCGTCTATATGCTCGACAAAGGTAAAGCGATAATTTAGCCACACTCCTAGATCTTTCTTTTTGGCAAGTCACCGTCATTGATGGTATAGCTAATATTAAGGATGAGGCAGTTTATAGAGCAGCATCTATTAAGGGCGTATAAGTCAAAGTTTAAAAGTTCACAGTTACGCAGACAATTAAATACACGAAAGGTCGTGGCGTCGTTAACATAAGATAAACTGTCTGAGTTCGTTAAGGAGACATATACATCTATAATGTAAATAATAAATAAAAGTAGACCGAGATGACTTCCTTGGGGTACGCCTTAAGTATTGAGAATAACTTCATATAAAGACTCGCGAAGCAATAATCTCTAAGTACGAGACGTCAAGTAAGAGAGAAGCCAGTCAATAATTAAGGAGACCCAAGGACGGCTAATTTATTAATTAGAACTCTATGACTAATTCTGTCAAATGCTTTACTGAAATCAGTACAGATGCAGTCAACCTGCCTTCCTTGTGGTAGTTGACTCACCCTTTATAAAACCGTGCTGAAAGAAACCAAGGAAAGATTAAAATTAAAGTAAAGAACCATACAAACTAAAGCTTCAAAAATTTTAACAAAGCAAACAAGTTGGCAATGGGTCTATTAATCATTCTTGTAAAGTAGGATAATCACAGATGATTTCTAAAAATTGGTAAAGACACCACAAGCCATAGATAGATTAAATAAATAGCACAAAATTGGAAAAATGGAACAACAACAGTATACTTAAAAAAGAGGCAGGAATTCCACACGAAAAGTTGTCGGTAAATGATTGGACGTGTTGCGCGACTGTATTGTCATTGAATTACAGATCCTTCACCTCCAAGGAAGTTGAAAGAAACTTTGTCAAATGAGTAACATCATTAAAACTTGCCAATAAAAGCGATTTGAGATAACTGCAGGCTCACTACTTTTGCGAGCATCCAACCTAAGTGAAGTGGAATAACCATCGGTTTGTCGTTTAGAGTTTACAAATTTTCAAACTGTCTTGGCTCATTACGTAAAGTATCTTTCAAACGGTTAACATAAGCACTGAAAAAGAACACGAGGCCAGAAATAAATTGATCTTCGTGAAGATTAAGTGTGTAAATCTATATCGCTCCTTGTAGAACACAGATGTTTCCATGACATGGAGATTTCACAGCTACGATTCACAAGGTCTTTACTACTTTTACTTAATTATTCTACAGCAAATCTACTAGTATAAGAATTTTTATTGAACATAAATGTAAGTAAACTAATCAGTCAAAATGTCATATATGTGAAGAAACTTTGGCAGATGCCTACTTAAAGTGTTTTGGTGTTTTTCTATTTCTATAATCTTAGGGGGAGGGTGCAATATGTGCTCGATGATCATGAGTTAGACTTATATATAAAAATTTGGAGCCGCCCTTGTTTTTTATCCCTTGCTAGTTTTATGCGTGATAAAAAGCCTGTTTCACTTGATTGTAGTCGACACTTTAAAAAAACAAGTGCTCAAATAAAAAATTCAAAATCCGTCAAAAATGTTTTCCAAAAAATTTCTGTTTTCCTTATTTGATGGTATTTCCTTCCTCCCCAATCTTTGGTTTTCATTTTAAATTTTGCAAAAATGGTACACATTGTTTTTTTATGATCTAGCCAAATCCAAGGGGGCAACCCTTGGTGAGTTAGCATGGCTATGGTCGCAAGGGGGTTAGGGAAAGGGGAATAAGGGAAATTGAATGTCCTGTTTTTTGCATTGCTACCAACTAGACGACAGTCTAGAGACGAAGTGGATTTTATATTTATTGCTTTTGCAAATGAAAAACTCTTAGGCAGGCCGAGGCTCGAACCTGCATCCACGGCGTGGTTGACCATGAATCCTAGTTCTTTTATTACCTTTAGAAGTTGACATTTGTTTCGTATATATATTAGTAAATAATCGCCGTTGCTCTTTCGTGCCAGAATCCGCCATGTTGAATTTTTATTAATTTTTTTTTTCGTAATTATCACCATAAGCACTATATATGCTTCAAATTTCAAAGCTCTAGCTTGATTGGGAGTATACTAGGTTTATGATGATCTATCTGTCAGCGAGTCAATAAACGTTCAAAATTGCGATTTTCGCGCGCTTCTATCTTCGAAACAATTTAACCTTGAAGTATAAAATTTGTAATACAGCTTCATGGGCAACATTAACCCGGGTGAACAAATTAAGTTCTTTAAAGTAACTAGCATTGGTGATAGAAGGGTAATCGAAAAGGGCTCGAAATGATCCTCATTTGTCATTTTTTTTCTTCTTTTAAATAGCGTTTACGTTCACGTCCTGTTTCGCATCACAATCTCCTCAGATTTCCAGTTTTTTCGACGATGTTACTGTCTGACAATATACAAACTCTTAATATAAAAATAATTTTTTTAAATCCTTTTAATATCAAAAGCCTGTTTTTTTTAAATCAGTACCTTGATTTACTTAATACATATATACTCATACATCAAATATATGAGATGTTCGTTCAATAACTATAATATAGTTTTTCCATATAACCCGCAGCGTTATCGCTACAAAAAAAATACTTATTTCTATTTTTTTAATTATTTTAAGGATTTCGCAGTAACGGAACTTTAAGCTATCAAATGTTTTTAAATAATCGAGCTTTCGTAATTTTTAATTTTAATTAATTTTTTTAATTTTTCTCCTTGCAAGGCAATATTTTATTAAAGAAAATTTAAAAAAAGAATACAATTTGGAAAATTTTGGAATTCTGTAATTTTGATATTTTATAAATGCTAATATTATACTTTTTCTAACTTACATTAAACTTTTTATATCATACTTGTACATAATACTTACTATATATATATATATATATATATATATATATATATATATATATATATATATATATATATATATATATATATGTATATATCTATATATATATAGATATATATATATATATGGATTAATAGTACCAAGTACAAGACAAAGTAACTTAAAACTTCACATACTGTTATTCTTTATTTCCTGTTTTTTTTCCTACAAAAGTACTTAATATCTGCTGACATTTTCGCTGAAGTACGCTTATAAATCATTTCTTTTTTCTTTTTAAGGCTTACAAACGCCAATCTTCATCAGTCCAAATTGCGAGAATTGTAGCTTTTACTGTGATTGTCTCGTCTGTTATAATTGGAGTATTTATATTAGCATCAGCCTACCTTCAAGCTAAGGCCTCTTGTGATCAGGTACAAGCTTTGGACTCTGTTCTCGAGAAAGAATTAATGCTAGAGGCTTTCCAACAAGTAAATAAGGTAAGTTGACTGTTTTTTTATTATATTTCATTCTCCTAGTGTAAAGGCCACTCTGAGGTCATTTTTTCGGCATCCTTAAAACTCGTATTCGTTTTGAGAAAGAATTCTTATTTTCTCGAATCCAATAAATGTTTACTCGGTATTTTCAAAATGCGAGAAATTCTCGAATATGTTTCAGAGAAGAAAGTCGGTTAATTAAATCGTAGAATTTTGTTACAGAACAAATGCTGAGAGCAAAAAGTAAATAAAACACTTATTTTTAAGTTTTTTATTTATTGTCAAGGCGGCAATAAAGTGAGTAGCGAAATTAAAGATGTGGTAAATTTAGTCATATTAAACAATTTTGTAATATTTTCTTTCAAAAGTTAGATTTTATCAGGATGTTCTGTGCAAACCTTATAAAAGCAATTAACAACAATTCATATTTTCCTACGTAAAATTTAATCTCAATCCAGTTAAGTCGATAGCAATTCGCAACACGTGTTAAACAAACTAAAACTGGTGATGCAAAAACTAACACGCAAATATTTTTCAAGTTTTCATTACCGATCCAAATCATTATCGAATCATATTTATTTCGGACGCAATATGCTATTGATTCGATTTAGATTTCTAGATCAAAGTTTAAATTAAAGACAACGAATCGCTATTAAGTTAATATTGAATAGAAATGTTTTCTGGACTGACATTATGCGCAGAATTAGTGTCATAACTAACCGAGAAATTAAAATTACATAACAAAAGTCAACCTTAATCAACTTTAAAAATTAGGTTCCAACTTTTTCCACGGAATAGTACAATCAGTTTTAAGGCTACTTAATGAGGAAATTTAAAAGTATAAACAATGGATTCACACGTTTGCATCCTCAAGAAATCACGTTTATCTACGTCTGTGCCTCTAATCAGATAAACTTACGTGGATTGCCGTAAGCTTGCACAGGCAGGTACGAACAAATGAGAATTTTAGCTTCACCAGTTAGAAACAAATAGACAACCTCCGTCTATTAAAGTTACTCAACCAATCGGAACGATAAGAGAAAATTGTCGTGTATTTAAAATAAATGTTTTTTTTTATCATTTTACATTAATTAATAGTTCCGCTTTTTCTGTTGTAGCTTGCGGTAAAAAGAATATTAATTTACACAAAACACAACGAGTCGATGTTTATAAAGAGTCAGTAAATTCCACAATAGATCTATGATGTTGCTTCAAGAATTTAGTAATTTCGATTTTATAAAAAAATACTAGCTAAAAAAACACTCTAAGCAGTGAAAATGAAATAAAATTAAGAAATAATAATTGTAATAACTGTAGTTGAGTTAACTACAGAAAAATATATATATTAAGAAGACACAACGCTACTTTCTTTCCAAAATAAAACTATTGCATATATCCATGCTAAAGTACAAAAAAGTTGTATCTTGAAGAATCTAGGTTTTGAAGGTTTTGGAAAATTGAAGCCAACATGTAATGGAAAGTAGAAGCTTAACTTTCATGAAACTTCCTACAATAGCCTTTGAATCAACGAGATGCGAATTAGATACTTATATGTAGAAAGTGTTAGATCTTGTGCGTTGGTTATTTGACAAACCATATGCAAAATTTTATAAAAAATGGAAATATTGTGTCGTTGATATACAACATTTGTCAAGCCTATAACTTCCGATATAGTCTACTTACGCATATAACGTTTGGGGAGAATAAAATATAGGCACAATGTTTTATCCAAAAGCGTAATAATTATTAAAAAGTGAAGATAAACATTTGTGCACTTAACCATCGATATGAAAAAAAAAATTGTTAAAACGACAAAAAACCGGACTGCGGTGATCTCACATTAATTAAAAAGATAAAAACAAGAATTTTTACATCAAAAATTAACTTTGATCCTGTAAACATCCGGCACATCCTTAGCATCTATTGGCCGGGGGCTCATTAAAAAAGAAAATCTATATAAAGTTACATATCAGAAGGGAATAGACATCAAACGGAAACAAAGGAACGACAAATTTAACGACCACGCAACACGATAGAAGAGTTGGAGAAGAAAAAAGGGTTAAAGGAACCACGTATATAATTTTTTAAACAAATTTTCTCTTGATTAAGGACTTCCAATATGTATTTTATGTAGATACAAGTATGCTAAGCGACTGAACCCCCTTTATTAAAATAAGTACTTAATAGTGTTAACTCAAATATACAATTTACAGTAGAATTACGTTTCAGTAGTTGATTAGAAATTTAAATCCCTTCCGAAAGACAAGCCTTGACTTAATAGCATTTTACTCAATATTATATTGCTAAGAATACTTTATAAAAAACCTGCAATAACTAACTTGTTTGATACATGGTGAATATAAAAAGAACCATCAAAACGCGGTTAACTTGCTTCAGCCTATACTTAAACAAGTACAAGCCCTTTTCTTCCGTCTTATCTAAAGGTTTTGAATCACTTATCAGCACACAGTTGGCGAAATATCTAGAAAATAATTATCAACAATTGTTAGTACGGTTTCTGAGCTGGCCGGTCAACCAGAAACTTTTTATTAGCTCCAACGAAGCGTTGGAATCATTGTCTCCATAATTTTGGGGAGTACGAAATCGTCGCTCTTGATAAGCTTTCTGTAGAGTTTGGAATGTTGCCCTTTTAGCCTAACTTCAAGCATTTGGTATGCGTCTTCAGGACTTCAAATGTATAGAAAGTTCAACCCGCGTGATAATAAATAGATCCGTACGAAGTAAATGCCGGTGTTGGTTGTGCAGGGTTCAGTTCTCCCACCAACCTTCTTTTTATCAATAACATTTTTTCTCTGAATTTCAATCCTATTCATAGTTTCGCCGATGACAGCACCCTTGATTTCGCGTACCAACCGAGAACGCATGCTAATATCATTAAACGACCATATTTCTACGATCCTCGCTTGGGGCAGTGCAAATTGTGTTATGTTTTATCCATCTTAAACTCAGTGCTGCTTGACATTCCTTAAAAAAACACCCAGCGCACCCTCAACCCATTTCCGTCAACGCCGAACTCTCTGTATATCTTAACCATATATTTTCAGGCGATGAAGTACTTGGGTTTTCTTAGGGCTTCACGGCACCGAGACAAGACCGAGACTTTGGCAGATCTCGGTCTTGGTCTCGTCAAGGTGAAGACGATCTCGCTCTCGATCTCGATCTCGGCGAGATAAAGGCCAGTCTCGGTGCGATCTCGCTCTCGGCAAGATAAAAAAAGGGTATTTCGGTGGAATAACGGGGAGCGAGGACAAGTGATATATCTATGTATATATGCATTTTCTTCATATTTCCATCGTCAAAATAAGGTAGCAAAGGCTCTTGTTTGCTATTGGGGATAAAGCGCAAATATCTGAAGAAGGAAATAATGTAGAAAGAAGCGTCTCCCCAACAGCAGTGTATACTTATATGCCCCATAAATCACACAATTGGAATTTTTCGGATCGACATAAAAGCTGAAACAACTAAAAAAAATTTTCCACAATAAAATGATAAAAACTAATATCTCGTCCACTCTCGTCACCTCAATCTCGCTCTCGGTATCGTACTGTTACCAATGATATTGGTCTCGCTGCCGGTCTCGGTATCGTGTCGAGACCGATACCGGCAGCGAGATTTATCTCGAGTATCGTGAAGCCCTAGCGTTTTCTGCAGAGGTGTTAGAAGTTCTTCACTCTACCTGAAGTGGCGCTAGTCTACAAGTCCCATACCAGTCCTAAACTCTAATATAATTCCTATATTTGGGTAGGGACCGGACAAACCGCAATGTCCGCATTTTGCAAAGTTCAAAGAAAGGCTATTAAAGTTATTGGCGATCCCACAATTTCTGAGAGCATTGAACCTCTGGAGCATCGACGAGATGTCAGTTGTCTCTGATTCTTCTATCGCTTCTACGGACATTATTCAAACAAAATTGCTTCTTTTCTAAGCAGAACAACACAATTGTGGAACAGCTTATTATATTCTGTTTTTCCCTGGTCTCATGAGCCTGAAACTTTCAAGCGAAGCGTAAATCGACACATTCTTCACTCAACCTCTTAACCCATTTTCCTTATACTTAATGCCTTTTTAATTTTTCTCATTCCCTTTACACTAATTCACTTCCGACCACAGCCATCTAACTGCCCCTGTCCCCTGGGCATTAGCTACATCATACAAAAACAAAAAAAGCTGAGATAAATAAAATTAAGTTAATAGATGATATTTCTTTAAGAAAACAAAATACGATAGATTTTAGTACCTTCTCGTTTTTGGGAAGCCTATTAAAAATCACATCACTTTTCGTTAGTTGTCTCTTTCTATATAAGCATATTAATATTCATGTTCATAGGGAAGCTTCATTGGGTAGGCTGTACACTTTCAAAAATTCTAATATTTAGTTTCGATCGAATAACAGATTTGTACATTTTGAAAAACCTATTTAGAATAATTGAAAACAAAAAGCAAGGATGCAATTACACACATATGAATGTATTATTTAGCTGCGGCATTTTTAAAACCTACTTTTCCCCTTTCAATAGCACTGTCAAAAATAATTTCGAGGTTTGCACGCTTTTCAATGCTAATCACACCATTTTCCCACTTATGTGAAGAAATTGGAAACTATGAAAAATTGTCCAATCAAATGTAAAATTTCTATAACCGTTAATCATTTCTGGAAGCATTAAGCTAAAGTCGCAAGTCTGTAGGTCAAAAGTAAAAGGAAGCCCACTCCATTTTCCCTTTTCTTTCAGTCATATCTTAAGTTGCTCTTCAATTTTCGTATTTGGGAAAGCAAAAACGGAGAAGTGATGCTGGTGAAGTCTTACCAAATCGAACAACCAGCTTAAGACAGTAGCCACAGTGATTAATGACCGTCAAAAAACGAAGTTTCTGTTTTCGGTTTCTATTCCATGGCCTTAACTATTGCTATAATGCTATGCAAGATAAATCCATTTAATGTTCATTGTGTGGGCTCGGGTTCTCTTGTTCTACTGTACTTGAGGTTGTCTTAGCAGACGAACAGAAATCCAGCGTTTCCTGTGGCGACAACGAAGCAACAAGATGGAAAGTGAAAACGTTAAAAGATTTGACCTTGGTATTTCACTGCGTATTTTAGCGCATAGAAGTTAAAGTTCCAAAACAAACGAAAGTTAACAGCTAATGAGGTTTGCCCCTCAAACTTGCAAATTGATTTTTGCAGATCGTAAGGCATTAATGTTTATCTACAAATCAGTTGCTAATTAGACCGATGAGATTTTATGCGTCAGAAGTTACGTTGAATTTATGTACTTTTACAAGATATTGATATATAGATTATGTTTAAAATTGAATCGTAATTAGAAAATTTAAAAACGTTTTTTCCTGCAATAAAATCTTGTCTTTAAAAATGTAGATATTCGTCAAAGTTGTTACTACTTTGGAATCAATACCAATTATCTAAATTGAAGAGTGTTGTAGGAATAAAGTCAACGCTAAAATATGTAAGTAAAATATTTCATCCATTTCTCCCGTCTAAAAACACCATCCAGAATACCGCATAGATGCCAATTACTGACATATAGCTATGGACCGATCGTGTGCTATTACATTGTGAGACAGCTTTTGTTACCAGTAGCGGAAATACTTTTTTTCCTGCATTTTTATTTGGAGTATTTTGCTAATACTGTCGACAGAAAAAACATTATTATATACAGATTAAATTGTCTTCCTCGAAATTATTTTTTATGATATACTTTTTCCCTATACTCCTCTTATTTATTAAAATACAATGTAGAAATAAATGGTTGATTTCCCCTGGAATGTGCTTAACTAGAATAAAAGCGGAGATATTTTGCTATACGTTCGTCTATTTCTATTACATGTACCTTCTTGTTTTGAATCTGCTTACAAAGCTACCAACATAAGAACGCAATTGTATTTGCTGGCGAAAATTTAAAATCAAAATCGAGAATTTAATCGAAAATATTTTAGATCGGCGGGAACTCCTATATCTCAAATTATGAATATGAATATGATATTACACGAAGTATAAGATAGTGATTCAAATTAAAGAAAGGAAAATTCTCACTTTGAATTAGAACATTCCCAGAGTCTTCATGTTGCTAGCTCCGAAATAGCTCAATGAACTGTCTACGAATTTGCCTTTTAAAGTTCAATGCAATGTGCTTATAGGGAAAAGGATGAACAAACAAAAGTGTTTCACTTTGCTGCATGTTATTTTGACAGAACTATCTGTCCATAGTTATAAGACATTGATGCCAACGTTCTTAATATATGTATGTCCACCGAAAAATATGTTTTATCACGTCGATGCGTTTATCCCGTCGAAGTTGTTAGGGCACTAACATTCATTAGATTCAGTCCAGTGTGGTCAGACGGAATCTCACCTACATTTTTCATAATACTGTTCCCAGTTATATTTAACGCTCTGATTCACAGTTTCCCATCTGATGCTAACTTTCTTAGTGAGTTTCTTACGCCTTCAACTTACTTTCGACATAGAGTTTGGAAGCAATTCCACATCGAATCATCGTGTATTCCACGTGATTTTTTACTGGGCTGTTTTCTTATTGATCATAATTGTTTTCGCTCCACTTGATTTTACCAAAACTTTTGATTTGGTTGCTCACAGTCTACTATTCTATAAATTGCGTTAAATGTTTAATTTCTCCAGTACTGCCAATAAAATCACAATATCTTCTTGATTAGTCGGCTTCAGCAAGTGAGAGTTCGCGACATCACATCTAATTGGATCAGCGTTGATAGTGGGGTGCCGCAGAGCTTCTTCTTTGTTACCTTTTTATCAACGATCTCCAAGATACAATCGAAGATTTGAATATTCATCTATTATATGCTGACGACGCAAAAATATATATACCTAAACCAATCGGCTTAATGAATGACATGTAGACACAGAATAAGATAGCTACGGCTTTCTGGGAGACTATAATCTACCGAACTGAAGCTGAAACTCGTAAGATCCTTGCTGGTGCCACATTTCACATATTGCAGATCAGTATATTCTGATCTTGACGCAGAGTGTCTATGTCAGTAAAATAACAGTGGCTTTCAACGATTGTGTCTGAATTATTTACAACCTTATGCGTCATGAACAACAGGAACTCTGTTCTGTGGTATTTACTTTTTAATGATGTAGCCAAAGCCTAGGTGATAACCCTATGATGCATTTGGCACGGCTATGGCCAAAATTGAACTCGGATAAAGGGAATTTGAATGTATTGTTTTTGCTTTGCAGCGAGCTCGACAATAGTCCATGGACGGAGTGAATTTTTTAATTTCTTATTAAAAACTCACGGGGAGAGGGAGTCTCAAACCCTGGAAGCATGGCGTGGTGATCTTGCCACTTAGCCAATTGATCCAACTCCGTCATATATACCATTTACACTTCAAATACAACCATTTCAACGATACCTACAACCAAATCAAAATCAAGTGAACCTTTTTCAAAAACCAACCCAAAATCCTCGTCAACTTTTCACATATTGTTTCTGTTTCTAATTCAAATACAACCAAATAAACTTCAAAAGCAACTATGTCAACTCACAATTTATCCAAATTAAAATTATTTCAAGTTCATTAAAAATCAATTAAATTTCAAAAAAAAAATCACGAACTTTATGTTTTAGAAAGAAAAAATTCAATTAAAACAAATAATAATAGAAGTAATTGCAAGATTTTCATCTTCAATAACAACTTTTTGTACTTTACGAATCTTTGCAATCTGAAAACTTTACTTTACTTTCTATTATAATTTTTTTATTTTATTTTTATTTTTTTCTAAAACATAAACTCCGAAGTTGTTTTTTTACGATGCGGTCAAAGCCTAGGGGACAACCCTTTGATGCATTAGCATGGCTTTGACCGGAAGGGATTAGGGTAAGGAGAGTGAGAAAACTTGAATGTCTTGTTTCTGCATTGCTGCGAGCTAGAAAACAGCCCCTAATTAAAAACCCACGGCGAGACCTGGTCTCGAACCATGGCATGGTGGTCGTGCCGTTTAAACAATTCATCCAACTCCGTCTCCCAATTGAAATTTAATTTATTTTTAGTGAATTTAAAAAAAAAATTTGAGCGAGCTGTCAAATATTGAAAATGAGTATACCTCCCCATATCCCGATGTCAGATTAGGAAAAGTGGCTAGATAATTTGTGGAAATACCGTATTTTTGCTATTTTGAAAATTTTCCAAAATGAGGGAAAAATTACTGGACTTTTTGTGAGAAATTTGTTAGTTAGGGTTCCGTGCCTAAAAGGTCAAAGAATTCTTATGGTTAGACTTCTGTATCCGTCCATCCGTCTTCTCAATAACTACTTCTGCTTTCGACTTGAAGTTTGGCACAGATATAGAAGTCATTTGTCCGCATCTATTTCCGGTGAAAGAACTTAAGAAACTTTTTTTTTATTTTAAATAGGGATGAGGGAAGAACTAGAAAATTATTTTTTGTTTTATACACCGTATTTTAAATGGTATCATTTGAAAGGGCTAGTTTTAGGAATTGAAAAATTTTATATATTTTTTTTAATTTTAGTTTGTGACATATGCCTAAACATGTGCGAAAAAATATCACTCCTCCCCCTCACTTTATCACCGAAGTTTTGAAGCCAAAAATCCTGAAATAATTCAAACGAGTAGGAGGTCTGATATATGTATATTACAGAACAAATAAAACAAAGTTCCTGACATTAATAGTTTCCAAAGAAAATAACTTTTATTTCAAGGCTTCATCCGGCTCGCTCGCCGACGGATTTTTTTAGTCTTGAGCCCTCTTACTATAAAGTAGTTAGATGATATGAAATTGTTTTAACAGTTAACACCCGATCGTCGGATTTCAAGTTTAGATCCGATGTGTTTAAACTAGACTTGTGGTGAAGAAAGATCACAAATAAAATTTAATTCTACTGTGTCCATGGCTTCCATTGTAAATCTATTTGATCAATCGTCCCCGACTAATTGTGATCTTTCGAACATATTGTTAGATTATGGGCGTAGTATAAATATAAATAGTAGACAAGCTTCGAACAAAATGCCAAAAAAATTTCTGACACTTAAATCTTTCCCAAATATTACTACGCTCAGTAAACTTACATTGACTTGTAAATGTAATTTAATGTTAATTTAAAACAGTGATGGCCAAACTCACACTACTTAATGTGAGGATTGCTTAAAAGCTTTAGAAGCATTTCATACTGTTTGTTTAATTTAGAACCTTAAAATGTTTACAAGAGGTTGTATATTTTAAGATATTGTATAATTAATTACAAAAGTACTTAAATATGACTATTTTTTAAACTTTTGTATGCTTTAACGATTAAAAAACGCAAAAATAATAAACCGAATATAGCCAAACAAGTGCATATACGAATTTAAAAGCTCAAAAGCTCACTTGACCGCGGGCATAGGTTTGGAAATCACTGATTTAAAAGAACTGTCTATACGAATTATTCAACTTCATTTGAAATATACATGCAAATATCTCTGAAAATAACAGTAGCTGAAGCTGCAATTTAATTTCAAATTTGGATTTGTCGTTGACTTCGACTGAAAACTCAGTTGCAGTCGGAATTGTAATTCGCGCCTTAAATTTGCGAGCTTTTTGTATCCACACTTTCTCCAGAGAGACACGAGTTCCTATAGCAATCGTAGACCGTTTTACCAGTTTATATAAGCAATTTATAAGCTGCTATTTGCACCACCAGATCAATCTGGCTTTTAACATTTAAACTTTTTATAATATTACATTAATATTCCTACTCTGTCAATTCTTTCTTTATATTATTTTAAAAGGTATAAACTAAGATACCAACATTTCAAGAGGTATCAATTCACACATTGTGGGGAGAGAACGCTACTACTATAAAACATCAGGATGTATTGTCAGAAAGTCGTTAACGTTTCTATGTATGAACAAATCTTCTAAAAAAATTTAAAAATGTATAAATATTATATATATACATAATTGTCGACATTTAATAAAATTCTCTTAAAAAATAGCAATCAAAATGGTGGCATTTAAAAAAACCTCTTCACAATAATAACGCAATTATTTTAACAATTATATCTTAATTCTTTGTCATTAGTCATATTATGAATGGAATTATGCATGAACTTTCTCCTTAATAAATCTATGAAGAAAGTTTGTCATGACTTTTCGGGTAAAGAATCTTAATCCTATGCAGTAAGTAAACCATTTTAAGCTGAACAATGAACCATAAAATTTAAAAAGTGAAACCACCGGTTTCATTATATCTTTTGTCGAGGAATTATTGTGGTCGAGCTTCCATTCAATGCAGTTAAACTATGATTTCTATCTGTACACAAAAGGTATCAAATGTTATTAATAATCTATTTGATATTTATCGCCTGCAAAAAGCGGAATACCTGCCATAATTACAAATATTCGTATTGAAATCTTCTCATCTTTCTTTGGGCATGGCACTAAGTTGAAGTTTGTTGCTTTAATATCTGATTGTGAGTCGTCGGATCTATTATTATACTAGCACATGATAGAGGCACAAGCACCGAATGAATCTTGCGTTTCTACCTTCTTCCATTTAAAGTCGATATTAAATAAAGTAATTAAATCATATTCGATAGCACACGCACTCGCTTTCCTTTTACTTGATGTAATTTGTTGCTTTACTCTGTAAGGCCAGTGCGCTATCGACATTAAGATCACAATGTGCACAATACATGAGTTCTCCATAAGCCTGATAGAGAGTCCACTTATTTAGATGTGTGGACTACACCTGACCGAAGAAAATGAATTTTAATGGAAGTTGAAAACTGTGAATCTGAACACCAGCTTATTACTTAGGTGGCTTGCGCCACTAGGTACTGAACACTTTCTATGATCTTCCGATTTGAATGATTGTCTTTTATAGTATTGAGTATGTTCCCTCATTACTACTTTGGAAAAAAAATTGTACCATTGACTAGGGGTGGAGCCTAACTTTGTAACACGTTAACCGATTTACATCTTTCTTTTTAATTAAACTATTTTAATTAGTTTCTTAAATCTTTAACTACATAACAAATCTTGTAATCGAATTTTCACCTAATTTATATTTTCAAATGAAATTCAATCATCAATTAATAGCACACTTGAGTCATACGATTTAATATCCAATGACAACGTTGTGAGTGGATACTTGCTAAACCTAATCCAGAGTTGCCCACTTTCATTAAAGAATATGTTGAAAAGCTACCATAAACATCAACCGTCAAATGGATAACATAAATAAGATAAGATGTCATTTTATGATTCAGTAGGGGACAACCCTTTGATGCGTAAGCATGGTCTTGCCCGGAAGGGAATTAGGATAAGGTAAGTGAGGAAACTTGAGTCTTGTTTTTGCATTGCTGCGAGCTAGACAAATGCCCAGAGACGGAGTGGATTATTTTAATTTCTTAATAAAAGCTCACGGGGTCATCTGGTCTCGAACCCGGGACCCATGGTATGTTGGTCTTGCCGCTCAACGTATTGATCCAACTCCGTCTCCAAAAAAAAATTAATATTAAAATTATATCTATTTCTTACTATATCTATGAAAATGAAGTTTTAATTCAAATAATGTATTATTAATTAATATATCCTAATTTATTTCGAAAAGGGAATATATACAAAATTCGTTTCGAAAACAGTTTCTAACCTTGCAGCAATAACACATCCATTAACTGTGACAATAACAGAAAAATCAAATTGTACAAGATTACCTTTTGTTGAACACTGCGAAAAATACAATTATTGAAATATTCATCAAAGATATTTCGGGAGAAAAAGTGGACGACACGTAACACTAGATGGGAACTTAATTCCAATCGCGGCTTCCCATGTTAAAAGTTTTGTCTTATAAGTAATCATTATTCAGTGTTCACTCAATCTCATTTTGAAACGACTTACGTAATCTGCTGGCCAAGCAAAATCTTGGCTAAAAGAGTTTGGAAATTGTCTGCAGAAAATTGTAGGTAAATAATTATGTTGGCATGCATCTTCTCGACTTTCACTTCTCTCTACGCGCTAGTCGCATAAATATTTCTTATTGACTTGTAGGATTGTGGATACATCGAGTAAAAGAAATCTTCTTGTCTTTACCATGTAGAGATTGATTTTACCATTTACAGAAGAAATTGCAAATATGCAGAGATTGGTTTTTTCTGTTAATGTAAGAAAATATATGGGAAAGAAACCTAGAATTCCTTTTGCTTTCTAGCTAAATTCGACGCAACTTTTATTTATGTAACTTGGGGTCGAACCAGAGAAAATTCATTTAGTTTTCTTGCACTACTACCGAAAATGTCTGGACGGAAACAGGAAAATATGTACTTTACGGCTGTGTTTGCGAAGTACTGCATTACTGTCGCGATTTCTTCTTCGTTGCAATTAAATCTGCGAAAAAGTTCATTGGCCTCATTGAGGCGCGATTAAATCAAACATTTTGTGCAATAAGCTGTAGTTGGTTTGAGTAACGTCTTTTGTTCCCTCGTATTGCTCATTGTTTTTAGCTACTTCAAAGATGACGTTGAGATATTGTACTGAATTATTCGAGATTTGCATTTCCCAAATGGATGATGCATGACTGTAGTTACTGAATTATATAAGCAATTCTTTCTCGGTTCAAATAAAACATCATTACGAACCATTATTCGTTCGTTATTCAGTTGGTTGATGCGTGAGAGTTATTCGAGCAACAGGGTGACATTGAAACTTAGTTCGAATCATGCCAAAAACAATACTTATGTGGCCTACGATTGATTGGATAAAGATATGGCATATCGGAGTCATTTGGATCTGTTTTTAATCAGTCTCTGTGTTTTCCGTGTTACATAGTACCGGAAACAACCGATGCGCTCTAATGAGTTTTGAGATTAAAATATTCAGCGATGAATATTATACTTATCCGCTACCAGTTAGTTGATTTCTATCGGAGTCAGTTTGGTAATCTTTTGGTACGTAATTATTTTAAATATAAAAAATGCGTTAATATTTTTGTTTTGGCCATGAGCACAAATAAAAAAAATATAGTATTTAAAAAACGGAACTAGACGGCTACTAATAAAGGATATGGAAACATCCTTATTAAAAGAACATATTACACAAATATGCAAAAAAAATCACACACAAAAAAATCTAAAATTATTTGCAGATACGCGCCTAAACTTAAAAGCTTTTCAAAAAGAGAAAAAATTACTAGGTACTCGGGGAAACTCCTACCAGCAAAAACTCAAGGATGAATTATTTATTTATTTACAAAAATTCATCAAGGCCATTTTTTTGGATGGAACTAATGCGATCAATAACTAAAAACATTCCTCACTCTGTCCAGTCTAGAACGCAAGTTGCCACCATAATCAGAGACCATTAGATCATCCTTCCAAGAGTGCGAGACAAACGTACACTTAGTGCTATATTGTGCTATATTGTTCGCAATACACCAAGAATTAAGTAAAAGACTGTAGATCTGAATCCAGTACAGAAAAATAATTGTCATTGTGTCGGAGATTTCACGAAATTTCTTAGCCTAGAGAGAGAACACGGAAACAGACCACGATGTATCCGGTCAGAAAGATACATAGGATAAGATCCATTGAATGAAAGGCGAAGGAAGCTGCAATGCAAATCAACTACTTGCAACTTGCAAACTTACCATGCAAGTTGCAAGTAGTTGATTTGCATTTAATAATAAAGAAATGCTGGAAAGATCGAAAGAATGCTTTGCAGAGAAAACTCAGGAAGGACATTACATGCTTCGGAGAGCTTCACAACTTCAGTTGGAGATACTTACACAACTTATTGTTGGAGATACCATCATTCTTACCCTTTTTGTGAAACGACAAGCATGGTATTTTCTATTTTGTTATTTGGCTTCAAGAGGTGGTGCTGCTCTTTTTTGGCTCCGTATCATTGATTGCTGCTTTGTTTGTGGATTACTCTAATAAAACCATCATTCGTCACTCGTTACCAAAATTTTTGTAGTTCGCACAGGTGCGATATTCGAGTTTTTTCAAGATATATTCTTCATTCTCTTAGATGTACCGTCTAGCTAATTTCTTGGTATAACCAAAATTATCTTGTTTCGTCTAGCTGATTTTTTTGTATAACCAAAATTATCTTGTAAAATTTTTGATATTACCATGGAATTTGTACTCAAATTGTTCTACTATCACTTCCTATGTCACTTCGAAATCCTTATCAATTATTTTCTGCACATCGTTTATATTTTGCTTATCATGTCGAGGGTTATCCTGTACGGAAAAATATCCTGTGTAAAAAGTTCGTTGACATTTAGAAATTGTTACTAATCCAGGACAGTGTTCACCATAAGCAACTTTAAACCCCGTATAAGATAGCATACCTGATTTCTTTTTTGCTCGGAGGAAAGATTTACACTATTTGGCGACCACTTCATTTTGTTTTTCTTGGGTCCAACTTGAACTACAACTTTGAAATTATAAATTCAGAACATTGCAAGCTATCCTACTTGCATATAGGTGACTGCACGAACTTATGTTAGACCCTCGTAGTTTAAAAGTGTTTTCCCTCTATTAAAAGTTGCAAACGATAATATTGACTTTCCGTGTACTCTCCGGAAGCTACAAGAAAAAGCTTCTGTTAAAATCAAAGCGCTTTTAAAACGTTAATTTTCAAGAACTCTTAGAGTTTTCACTTAAATTTAACGAGAAGCCAACGTTTATAAAAGTACGTAATTGCCTCAGAAACTCATAGCCTGATTATTGTCTAATAGGTACGAAGTTAATATCTTTTCAAGTTTTTTTTTAAATATATACAGTGGCGGCTCGACTATAACAGCTACAGGGCTGCAGGTCCTTCAGTATAAAATTAAAGTTCTTGATTTATTTTCGTCATATTAAATTATATATTTATCTAAAACTCGAAATAAGAAAATAACGGTAAACATATACGAATTTTAGAACATCGACAATAAGGCAGACACTTTTATTTTAAACTGAGAGTTACTGAGTTGCAGTCCTGCAGTGGACGACGCGTAAATGGGACTCTTCGGACTGGACGGATTAATTAAGACACTTACTTACAGTCAAAAAATTTCACAATATTTATTCACTTCACTTCATTAATCCGTTGCACAATTTTCTTGACAATATTTCTTCACAATATAACGTTTCACTTTAATAATTAACTCTTATCACTTCACTGGTTAAAATACAACTAACTATTCCCAGTATCACATATAAATGACTAAACTAACCAGGCTACCATTCCTACTATTACTAACCCTATTTATACTACTTAGCTTAATTTTAGAAACTTCTGCCACTTAGTTCTAGATAATTCCGTTACACATTTTCACCTCGCATATTCACCATGGGTTCGAGTCGTCCTTGACTTTCCCCCTTTGACATTTCCTTCTCTTGATTTCTGCCCACCTGGGGCATGCTCGTTATATGGTTGACTATTTCCCTTTTCGTGGCCTACCTCGTGCACGTTACAATATAATAATTTTTCTTCGGGTATATTCAAAATTATATTTTCATGTAGTACACATGAAAGAGCTTCAAAAAACGTGAACTTATTCACAATCGTGCATTAATTAACGTAGAAAATTAATTATAATAATATGTCATCTATTTTACAGGAATTACCTCGTGCCGAAGCGTTAATTGGAAAAGAAGGGAATTCCGATGAATCCGATCTGCAGAACATAGACAACGAAGAACCGATAAAGAAAGAGGAGGAAGCTAAACAAGAAAAAGAAGTTCCAGTACCATCTACAAACGAAAATGATCAAGAAACAGATTCTTCGTTCTCAGACAATGAAGAAGACTATTCGAAATCTCAGAATGTTCCACTTGAATTGGACTTAACTGACTTGGCTGCTGCTCTCCTGGAAAATAACCAAAAGTAAAATATTCTAATATCATTTTGTATCAAAATCTTATGAAAAAAATATTTAGGTCACGTATGAATTGCGTTGTAGAACGTAAACGGGCTGAAGAATTCATAGATACACCATCCAAAACGATGCAACTACCATTCGGAATGAATATCACCACTGATCCTAAAAAGGCTAAAATAACGGGTGAACGTATTTCAATTTTTTGCGAAACCGGAGAAGAGGAAAAACGGTATTTTATTTGTTTAAAATTAAATACAATTTAAATTTTTAAGTTTTATTAATAGTCAAGAGGATGCTGAACAAATACCTCCTTTGTTCTTCCCCATTCAAAGAATTCCAATCAGTTTTGGAGCACCGCCACAACAAGTCCCGCTCACTCATATGCCACAACGCATGCCACAACAACCAATGATGAATGGAATGCCCCCTCGCCCAATGGTTCATCAAATGCCACCACCTTTCCATCAAATCCCTATTCGTATACCAGTTCCTATGCAAGATATGCAAGCGCCACCTCCGGAACCACAAATACGCGTGCAAGTCCATCACTTCCAACTTCCACAAAATATGGCTCGAATTCCATTACCGTCTCAAAACAATAATCAAATGCCCCAAATTCAGATCCAAAAAGTACCTCTCAATGTAGCACTTCAAGATGGTGATATAACTATGCAAGAATTTAGAGCCATCGAAAGATTGTCAGAAGAACAAGACACCAGCGAGCAAATGTCCGACCTTAACAAAAAAATTAGGGAAGAACTTTTACGATTTGTTCCCCAACATGCCTTTTCAAGTGTACAGATACCTGATAGCAGCGAGGATGAATCTCAATCATCTGATACGAGCGCTGAGTCATCCCAATCGCAATCAAATGAACAGCCAACCCTTCCAGCCCAACCACCACAACTACAAGAAACACTACATCCACCCATGAATGATCCAAAAATCTTGCAAATTGGACGCGTCACATCCGGTCGCAGCTTACTTACTCCTGTTGCCATCCCAGTACCAATGATGTCTCATGAGTCCTCTGATGACTATGCTGAACCAGAAAGGCGTCACGGTAAGTAGTACAAATTAATGCTTTCGGCACTTTCTTGCTAACAGCAAAAATAAGACATTCAATTTCCATCATTCCCCTTATCCTTATTCCCTCCCATCACACATCATAAAAAAAATTATTTCAATAATAATTTTATATGATATGTATATATGATAAAAGAAAGCAACAAAAGGATTAAATAATAGGCACGCACGCTTTAATTATTTTTCTTTTATAGTTGTCCAACCCAGGTCCATAAAGGATGATGCATCAATCCCGGAAACACGTGTTAAGCGGTATGCCTGCGACTGCAAGTGTTAAGTCAAATGTCACCAATTTCACTGGCTTTTTAATGACAGATAAGCAGTGAAATACTAAGTAAAACTTTAATTTAATATGGCTTTCTTAAGACCCTAATAAGAACTTTGCCTACGTATATATAAATATTTGTACATATGTAAGTCCTGAGGATATTTTTTGTTAATTTCTATTTTGCAGTTTTATTTGTGTACGTTACCGAGCCCCTCTGTTTTTCTTGGGATTCTTTTTGTTTAGAAACTTCACTTTTGGACGATTTTCTAGCAAAGTAATCATGTGATCTGCATCCAAAACACTAAATTGTTATGTATGTTAATTTTATAATTATTATTGACCCCGAAATATACACATTTATAATATTTTAGTCGTAAAATACGTGTAGTTATGTCTTGTATATTTTTGTTTTATAATAATATTGTATTGGGCCCAAAACAGTAACTAAATAAATCGTTTGACTTTACCAAATGTCTTGTTTTACTTTAAAGATCAACTTTTTATATACATAGCTTATATGTATATAATAATTTATATATACATAAATTCTCACTAGTTTCCGTAACTCCAACGTGGTAACCATCGACATTAAATTGCACCCTTACTTGGCATTTTTCTCGTAATCTGTTGTCAGAAGAAAACCAACCCTGGGTCGCCGATTTTGGGATTCAAACTTTGCTCCTCCGGAATGGAAGACCTCCATGTTAACACTTAAGTACTCCACCGAAGACTTAAATATACATACATTTACAGGGTGTTTCTTATGTCGTGTAAAGCAACTAGTGGATGTAGGAGAGAAGCGAAAAAAATTGTATCTGGTGGGGTCTAACACCACCCACCACCAAACTAAAGGAGTCTGACAATTTTTTTACGGTGAAATTAACCAGTCTTACATTTGAAGGCAAATTTTATTCAGTTTTAGTGTTATAGACGTTATTAATATTTCAGCCGACAGATAACACAATGGTGTTAAAGACTGTGTAATTTGCTTTACTGCCAATGGATTTTAAAAAAATTTTATTATTAAAATAATTCTTTTGTAGCCATTCACATAGAAAGAAATGATTTTATTGTTGTACTTGGAACGGAAATTTTATAATCTCCAGGTGTATCAGTCAAAAATTGTTTGATAGTTTACCAGTAATAGGTGAAAGCAGTCCAATACAAATGAAGAATACGCGGACCTATCAATGGAAATTCTCGAAGAAAAGCATGAATATCACCCCTGATTCCTAGAAAGAAGACACCTATATATATATATATATATATATATATATATATATATATATATATATATATATATATATATATATATATTGTAACGTAAATAGGGCTCTTCGGGCTCGGCGGATTAATTAAGATTTTTGATCACAAATGTTCACAAGTTTATTCACTTCACTTAATTAGTTCGTTGTACAATTTCCTTTACAATATTTACTTCACAATACACTGTTTCACTTTACTTATTTACACTTATCTCTTCACTGGTTAAAATTCAACGGACTCACTAGGCTGCTACTCAGCCCTATTTATACTACTTAGCTTAATTCTAGAAAGTTCAGCAAATTAGTTCTAGCAATTTCCGTTATTAATTTTCACTACACTAAGTCACCACAGGCTCGAGTCATCCTTGACTTCATACGGCATCTGACGTTTTCCTGGTTTCCGAAATTCCGGACATGCGCTTTGCACATTTTGATTTCTTTTTCGTAACGTAACTTTTACCATACTACAGTGCATGTTACACTGCCCCCCTCTTAGAACTAGTTGTATCTCCTTGGTATCGCTTTAATCGGTCAATATGCACAATCTTCTTTTTCTCTTTCTGTTCCCGCTGTATCCAGTAGACCACATCGTTGATGCGCGTAAGGATCTTGTAGGGTCCTTCCCACTGCTTCTGCAGCTTTTCCTTTTCGTCGTCGTGAGTTGAATAGCCAGACGAGGTCTCCTTCCCTGAATCCGCTAGAATTAGCTCCGATGTCGTATCGTGTTTTCATTCTATCGCGGGATATCTTGAGGTTCTTTCTTGCCAGTTGATGGATTTCTGCGAGACGCTTCCGAAGTATGGTAATGTAGTCTTCAGTGTTTTCAGTATCTTTCTCAAGTGTTCCGAACTTCAAATCACTGGGCAATCGAATCTGTCTTCCAAATACAATTTTAGAGGGTGTCTGTCCTGTTGAGTTATGGACGGCTGTTCGATAAGCTAGTAGAAATATTGGAATGTAGCTATCCCAATCCCGTTGATGCTCATATACTACTTTTCTGAAATGTTCGACCACTGTTCTATTAAATCGCTCAACCATCCCGTCAGATTGTGAATGAAGTGGTGTTATCCGCGTCTTTCTTATTCCAAGAATCTCACATACCTGCTGGAATACTTGAGATTCAAAGATTCGTCCTTGGTCGGAATGAAGTTCATTGGGGACGCCAAATCTGCATATCCAGTTTGTTACTTACTCCTCTGCCACTATATTGGCTTCTTGATTCGGGATCGCATATACTTCTGGCCATTTACTGAAATAATCCATTACCACTAAAAGGTACCGGTTACCTCGATCTGATTGTGGGAATGGTCCCGCAACGTCAACCGCGATTCTCTCAAAAGGTACTCCAACGTTGTATTGCTGCATCGCTCCCCTTGTTTTGAAATAAGATCCTTTGCTACGGGCACAAAAAGTACATTTTCGACACCAGTCCTCCACATCCTCCCGCATATGTAACCAGTAGAATCGTTCTCTTAATTTCTCTAAAGTCTTATTGACGCCAAGATGTCCTCCCGAAGCACCTTTATGAAGTTCTTCCAACAAATCCTTTATCATGTTCCTGGGAACTAATACCTGCATCCGGCATGCGTTTCAATATTCCATCTTCAACACATAGCGAATTCCATTGCGCCCAGTAGCTCTTCAATGTTGCACTTCTGTCGGAAACATCTTTCCATTGGGGCCTTTCGTCGTTCTCCTTCCACGTCAAAATTGGAGATATATTCTCGTCTTCTCGTTGAGCTGCTTGAAATTCTTCCTTGTTCCATCCTGTCAAGGGTACGACAGTTGTTCTTTTCACAATCACATGGTCTCATTTCTCTTCCAGACGGGAACAGTATTTACAATCAGGCTCACATGGTCGTCGTGACAGTGCATCTGTATTTCCATGGGATCTACCCTTCCTATGGATAATTTCGAAATCTTAGGATTGCAGTCTTTCTAGCCATCTTGAAACCTGTCCTTCAGGGTTTTTAAATTGCATCAACCACTTTAGAGCTGCATGGTAAGTTCGCAGAGTGAAGTTTTGTCCATAGAAGAATTTGTGAAAATGCTTTGTTGCATCAACAATAGCCAGCAGTTATTTTCTCGTAACGCAGTAATTTCTTTCTTGTTTTGATAGGGCTCTGCTATAGTATGCCACCACCTTTTCGTGCCCGTTTACTTCTTGTGACAGCACAGCGCCAATCCCAACATTACTTGCATCGGTATCCAATATAAATGGCTCACCCGCCTTTGGATAAGTAAGTACAGGTACAGGTAAGTACAGGTACTGTTTTCTGCTTTTCCTGTCCAAACGAATGCCTTATCCTTCTCCGTTAGCTTATGCAACTCCTTTGCTATATCAGCAAAATTCTTCACAAAGCGTCTGTTATAAGTAGCTAGTCCAAAAAAGCTCCGTAGCTCGTGCTTATCTTTCGGAGGGCAAAACAAGCCTCAAAGAGTACTGTCCGCCTCAGAGAAGTAACCGAAATAGAAGATACCTGCTCTCGGGTCAATACATCGGAAAGACGGAGTAGATTTACATGCTGGAACTGCAACAAAGAAGGCCACCTCCAAAGAGATTGCAGAAACAGACGAAGATAAAACTCCCCACAAGATGACAAGAGGAACTCCGGCTCTCGCTGTGAAAAATGTAGAGAAAAAGAGCGAGCTGAACAAAGAAGCAATGGAGCTGTAAGCCCCATACCAACATTACGCTCGCAACAGGGAAACGAGTAAAGCCCAACTCTGCGGGGCAGGAGTTGGCCAGTAGAATCGACGCCCCCGGAATCATCATCAACATTAAGAGATTGCAGCGAAATGATACAGTTTAGTAATCAACGAAAGAATTCAAGAACAAAAATGTACGATTACAGTAGACACAGGTGCTTCCAGGTCTATTCTTCGGTGCGATTATGCTAAAGACCACTGGCTTAGCAACAAAAATCGATACTTTTGAGGACAGCTACAGGAGAATCCGTCAAAGTGTATGGGGAAATATTAAAGACAATATCCCTCGGCGGCAACCAATTCTCACACAGATTTCTTGTCGCAGATATAACGGATGAGTGCATACTTGGCCTCGATTTCATGAGAGCACACAACATTCAACTGGATATTGGAAGAGGAATCATGAAATACGACAACAGAGAGATTCCTATGGCTATGGGATCAAATTATTATTCAAAGCTGAACATCGTGAAGACGTTGAGCTCCCTCCTTGTGCAGAAACCTTAGTACGGGCAACAGTTCTTGGTGATCCCGTGAGTTATCGATTCTATCTAATAGAACCAGACCGAAAAGAACAAATAAGAAATGTCGCCATTGGTAAATGTTTAGTAACTATCGATGAAAAGAAGGACGTTTTGGTACGAATCCTAAATTCTCGTGGAAAACCCATCAAATTAAAGAAAGGTAAAGTCTTGGGCCATGGAGAACCAGCCGAAGAGATCGTATTGGCAGAATACTCAGACTTAGATGAAATCAAGCAGCCAAAGAAGGACGTTAAACAGCTAACCAAAATGATACTTCCGTCTAATAAACTTAGCCAAGGGGAATATCAAAAAGCACAAAAGTTAATTGAAGAATTTGCAAATATCTTTGCGATAGATGACGAGGACTATGGAAAAACTGAAAACTGAAAACTGAAGTGCAACATAGAATCGACACAGGTGATGCCCGACCGATTAAGCAAGCGCCAAGAAGAGGACTAAAGGCTGGAACACAATGTGGCGCTGGCGCTCGTAGCTGGCGCTGTAGCTAACTCGGAAATGTCAAATTTGGCGCGCGCCAAAAGTTAAAAATATTGAACTTTGCGCTACAGCGCCAGCTACACATTGGACCGCCATCTTTTAATTTCCATATTTTTAACTTTTGACAGGTCTGGCTACCGCGCCAGCTACGAGCGCCAGCACCACATTGTGTTCCGCACTTAATAGAAGAGTGGAAGAGCCCGTGGATGTCTCCAGTGGTGCTAGTGAGGAAGAAGGACGGGAGCACGCGATTCTGTGAAGACTATCGTCAACTAAATGATGTTACAAAGAAAGATAGTTAGTTACCCACTACCTCGAATAGATGACACGCTAGATACCCTGTCAGAATCCAAGTGGTTTTCGACGTTGGACCTAAAAAGCGGATATTGGCAAGTCGAGATTCATCCAGATGACAAAGAGAAAACCGAATTTTCAGTGGGAAGTGGATTATGGCAGTTCAGGCTAATGCCCTTTGGACTTTGCAATGCCCCAGCAACATTCGAACGCTTAATAGAGTCCGTTTTACGATCTTTAACTTGGAAAACCTGCCTGACATCATTGTAATTGGAAGAAGTTTTGAAGAACACCTAGAAACTTTACGGGAAGTGTTGAAGAAACTGAAGTCAGCCAAACTGAAACTGAGCCCTAAAAAATGTACCCTCTTCAGAGACCAGGTCAAATATCTTGGGCATGTGGTATCAACAGAAGAAATTAGCACTGATCCTGAGAAAATAGCTTCAGTGGAAAACTGGCCCACTCCACAAGATAAACACGAGCTGCGAAGACGAATCGCTTTGTGACGAATTTTGCGGATGAAGCAAGGGAACTGCATAAGCTAACCGAAAAGGATAAAGGATTTGTGTAGACGGAGAAGGCAGAACACAGCCTTAGAGCACTGAAACGGGCGCTTTGCAACGCACCTGTGCTAACTTATCCAAAGGCAAGCGAGACATTTATATTGGATACCGATGCAAGTAATGTTGGTATTGGCGCTGTTTTATCACAAAAATTAAACGGACAAGGAAAAGTGGCGGCAGTGCTTTATTAAAAGCAGAAAGAAATTACTGCACCACAAGGAAAGAACTGAAATTCCTCTATGGACAAAGATTGACTCTCCGAACAGATCATGCAGCGCTGAAGTGGTTAATGCAATTTAAAAATCCTGAAGGACAAGTACCACAATGGCTGGAAAGACTTCAATCCTATGATTTTGAAATTATTCATAGGAAGGGTAGATCCCATGGAAATGCAGATGCGATTTCACGATGGCCATGTAAATCCCGTCTGGAAGGAAAATTCGACCATGTGACTGTGCAAAGAACAACTGTCGTACCCTTGACAGGATGGAACAATGAAGAATTTCGAGCAGCACAACGAGAAGACGAGAATATTTCTCCAATTTTGACGTGGAAAGATAACGACGAAAGGCCCCAATGGAAAGATATTTCCGAAACGTTGAAGAGCTACTGGGCGCAATGGGATTCACTTTACGCTGAAGATGGAATATTGAAAAGCAAATTGGAAACACCCGACGAGTCATCATGCCGGATCCAGGTATTGGTTCCCAGGAACAAAATAAGGGAGGTACTGGAGGAATTCCATAACGGTGCTTCGGGAGGACATCTTGGTGTCAATAAGACTTTGGAGAAATTAAGAGAACAATTCTACTGGCTACATATGCAAGAGGATGTGGAAGACTATTGTCGAAGATGTACCGTTTGTGCCTGTAGCAAAGGATCTCACATCAAAACAAGGGGAGCTATGCAACAATACAATGTAGGAGCACCTTTCGAGAGAATTGCGATTGACTTTGCCGGACCATTTCCTGAGTCAGATCGAGGCAACCGATACATTCTAGTGGAAATGGATTACTTCAGTAAATGGCCAGAAGTATATGCAATACCAAATCAAGAAACAAAGATAGTGGCAGAGGAGTTAGTAACAACCTGGATATGCAGATTTGGCGTCCCCAATGAGCTTTATTCGGACCAAGGGCGAAATTTTGAATCTCAAGTATTTCAGAAGGTTTGCGATATTCTTGGAATAAGAAAGACGCGGACAACACCACTTCATCCACAGTCTGACGGGATGATTGAGCGGTTTAATAGAACAGTGGTCGAACATCTCAAAAAAGTAGTAGATGAGCATCAACGGGATTGGGATAGCTTCATTCCGATATTTTTACTAGCTTATCGAATAGCCGTCCATAACTCAACAGGACAGACATCATCTAAAATTGTTTTCGGAAGACAGATTCGACTGCCCAGTGATTTGAAAGTTCGGAAAACTTGAAAAGGATGCTGAAAGAATACATAACCATACTTCGGAAGCGTCTCGGAGAAATCCATCAACTGGCAAGAAAGAACCTCAAGACATCCAGCGACAGAGTGAAAACACGATCCGACATCAGAGCTAATTCTAGCGGATTCAGGGAAGGAGACCTCGTCTGGCTATTTAACCCATGGCGGCGACGAAAAGTAAAATCACCGAAGCTTCAATAGCAGTGGGAAGGACCATACAAGATCCTTACGCGCATCAACGATGTATTGTACAGGAACAATGGGAACCGAGAGACAAAAAGAAGATCGTGCACATTGACCGTGCACATAAGTAGTATAAATAGGGCTGAGTAGCAGCCTAGTCAGTGAATTTTAACCAGTGAAGTGATAAGTATAAATAAGTAAAGTGAAACCGTATTGTGAAGAGAATATTGTCAAGAAAATTGTACAACGAATTAATGAAGTGAAGTGAATAAAATTGTGAGAATTTGTGACTGTAAATAAGTGTCTTAATTAATCCGTCGAGCCCGAAAATCCCCATTACATTACAATATATATATATATATATATATATATATATATATCTCCCTTAAAACAGCTTCAAGATGTTCCTTCAAATCAATACAATTGGCACGGATGTCATCTTTGCGTATTTTATTATGTATCTAAACTTAATGTTTCTTGAATTTATTAATGTTAATAGTTTTAAATACCCTAGTTTAATATAGTTTAGGAGACAGAGTTGGATCAATTGGTTGAGCGGCACGAACCAATGCCATGGACCATGGTTCCCGGGTTCGAGACCTGGTCTCCCCATGGGTTTTAAAAATTGAATAAAAAAATCCGTCTTTGCGCTGACATTCAAGTTTCCTCACTCCCCTTACAATAATTCCCTTCCGGACAAAGCCATACTAACGCATCAAAGGGTTGTCCCCTGTGCTTGGGCCAAGAAGTGAATGGAATGCTTGAAGCTTGATGTATAGCACTGGATATAATAGGGCGTAGTCCATCTGGTTTGAGGCTTCCAAAATCCCGTCACTTCTTATTGTACCTAATTGAAAAAATTAGATACAATCTGATTCTTTTGTATAAATAAAAATCAGTTATTTTTATTTTTTAAATTGAATATTTTTTGGATTGGTTCATTTGGTAGAACTAAAATTTTTACAATTTTATTTTATAAGTCACATTAGTTTTAATACAATGAAAAAGTGTTTAAAATTTTCTCTGTATTGAGTACAGCATTTTCTGTCTATGAAGAAATGATTATAAGGAATTCCGAAGTGTTTGTATTTCATACAATTTAAAATTTATCAAAGTGTACAGGTTGAGTAAACTAATATTTAACAGTACAGTCTGTTTGAAAAAAATCAAAGTGGATTTAGAATAATTTAATTTTAAATCTTAGTAATTATCTAAAATCTCCCTTCTATGTCAAATTAAAAAACAAATAATACGTGCAGCTACCGCTACATTACTCGTCCATTTTTATTTGAACCATTTTTTAATACTTTTATAATTGAAATAAAACTTTTTTTGCGGATCTTTTATTTGTTGGTAAAATTGGTTTTCTGCCTGTTCAATGAATGCAGGTTTAAGTCTACCTATAGAAATAAGTTCTTGCTTTTCCACGGTAGTCGATTCGATAATATTAGTCACATTTGTTTAAGACTTTAAAAGAACCTTCGCATGGATTTTGTAAAGAAGATTTGCTTCTCTCAATTCTAATGAAAACAAATTCAGTATGTTTTAATTCTTTTGGTACATAGGTCATAGATATTAGAATTTTATTTTCTAGAATCAGTGGGTTTGAAATTATTTAAACACGTTCTGATTTTACTTAAAAATTGTTGAGGATATTGAATTTTTGAATGATCTCCTGGAACGCGAAGAGGTTGTCCATACATAAGTTCTGCAGGAAAACATTGCAAGTCTTCTTTAATCGTGGTTCTAAAACTAAAAAGGACTGCAGGTAATTGCATAACCCAATTATTTTGACCGTCGCGAACGCGAATGGCCGCTTTTAACGGTCTATGGAATCGTTTTACCATTCCGTACAATTGTGGATGGTAAGGAGTAGAACGGATTCTATGTGATTCTAAAATTTTTGAAAGCTCTTCGAATAATTAAGATTCGAATTGAGTACACTGATCCGTAGTAATTTCTAATGGAATGCCGAAACGAGGAAAATATTGTTCATATAATGTATTAATAATTGTACTAGCTTGTATGTTTATTGGATAAGCTTCAGGCCAACCAGTGAATCTATCTATTACTGTAAGTATATACGTATATCCATTTGAAAACGGTAAAGGACCTACCGAATCTAAATGGATATGTTCAAATCTTTCTTAGAATAGTTCAAATCTACCAATTTCTGACTTTGTATGCTTGGTAAATTTTGTTTTCTGACAACTGATACAGCTTTTAATCCACTTGATGTTTGTATTCATTCCAGGCCAAAAATATTTAGAAACGATGGATTTTCGAGTTGTTCTAATTCCTGGATGAGATAAATTATGAATGGTGTTAAAAATAACTTTTCGAAGTTCTTTTGGTATATATGGACTTGAATTTTTAGTAGTAACTTCACACCAAATATCAAACTCAAAAGTATTCAATTTAATTTCTACTACTCAAAAATTTTAATAAAAATTCCGAACTAAACCGTTCAACTCGAGCAAAGTAAGAAATATTAAAATATTTCTTAACGCGATCGGCGTTTCTAATAAAGAAATGCTAAATTTCTTTGGCTCTTCGTGAACAGCAGCAGTTCGGAATATTTATTAAAGTTTTTAAAAAATTTGCTCGGGTCATGTGTTTAGTTTGTACATTGTGTACATGTGATAAATAGTTTACCGAAATATCGGTGTGACAGTGTAGTGATCATAATCTGATACAGCTGTCTAGATAGGTGTTTTTATTTAAATTTATTGGTTTTCCATCTAGTGTTCGGTTTTTTCGAAGGCGTCCACACTAATTGCAGAACAAATTTTACAGTTCAAATAGATGATACGTTGGTTACAATTCATAATATAGGTAACAAGTTGGTGCTTCAAATGGTAACTCTTTTTAGTCGATTCGATCGAGTTGCCAAATACCAAATAGTACACAAATCGACAGAAGAATTCGGGCCCTGGACCCTGGTATTTGGCAACTCGATCGAATCGACAAAGAGTTACCATTTGAAGCACAAAATTTTTATTTAAATTATGAATTGTAACCAGCTTATTATCTATTTGAAATGTAAAATTTCTTCTACAATTAGTGTTAATCTAAAAATTTTAAAATATTCGTCAGTTAATTGAGTTAATTTTAAACAATTTCAAATGACTACGAGATGTATCCATTCCCATATCATTACGAACTCTAAATACTTTGTTAAAACGACTTTTTCATGTAGATTTGTTAAAAACTTTCACTTAAGCAAAGAAGCTTTTTGCTATCTGCTAGACCACTTTATAAGTGTGACCCCAAGTCAGAAAAGAGCTGCCTGTATTAAAACTTGCGGCAAGTTTAAGATTTTTCGCAACTGGATCATTTCAGGAGACTATTGGAGAATCCTACTTATTTGGAATGTCGCAACCGGCAATTGATACTTACTTACATTTTTACATCCGCTCCTTTCCTTGCTGTCGACTTCAATCTCATCGAGTTTTGTCGATCACCGTCGACTGCAAACTAGGGATGATCGATGTTCACGAAACATCGATGTTGAGAGTATAAACATCGATGTTGAAGTATGTCAAATATCGCACAATCGATGTTACGATCAAAACATCGACCTTCGATGTTGGCAGAAAAGAACTGAAGCGAACTTAGTTCAAAATTTTGAATTTTCCTTTGAAATTGAAGAATTCGTTGCCAATAGAAGAACAAAACCTACCTTTATATAAAAACCAAATCAATAGCGGGCTATGCTATTTGAATAGTCATCCTATTTTATTTCATTTGAGTTTTAGACTAGTTTAAGTCAAGTTCATCCCAATGATCATTTAAAGAAAGCAGAGAATTAATGAATTCATTAGAAGCGCAGTTAGTACGACAGCAAGGAATATAAAGTCATAATTCCTTGGAGGGCGATAAGGAAATAAAATATTGAAACAGCTAAGTAGCCCTTGGGAATGAGTTGTACAGATTCGCAGAGCCGTTTTTCTCTAACGTGTCCATGGAAAGAAGCGTAAACCTATTGTTGTAGGGAGGCAATATAACGGGATTGCTTCTTGGAAGGCTACAAAGCGCAAATCTAAGAAACCTACATTTTATCGCTTCGATACGATAATTATAAACTGAATAAAATGATGGCTAGATCGGGAAAACGTACTATCAAATCGGTCTAACAAAAGAGCAATAAAGAGTCTTGCTGACGGATGAATCGCCAAAGCCACAAGACCATCTCTCTATGAAGCCCAAATCTGCATTTGTCTTATTAACAATGTACGAAATGTGGTCATCGAAAAAAAGCTTCGAGTTAAAATTTACACCCAAGTTCTTTGTGCTGACGAGGTTGACCGACGAGCCTTCCTATCATAAAAAAAGTCCATTCCATCTCTGGGCATTTCTCTAGCTCGCAGCTATACCAAAACAAGACGTTCAATTTACTTCATTATCTTCCGGTCGTAACCATGCTAAAAACGCATCTAGGGTTGTTTCCGGGGCCTTCGCTACATCACAAAACAAAAGAAAATAACAACATTCAAGTATATTGTCTTTTTACGTCCTTGGCCGCCATTCTATTAACCTCTTCTATATAACATCGATATTAAGGAACATCGATGTTTTGAGTTCGATTATTATCGGTCATCGATGTTGAGTCATCGATGTCAATATCGATGTTTTGTCAACATCGCTCATCTCTACTGCAAACTTGTCGATATCGAGTTACCAAATACGAATTTCTCGATATCGACAAAGGTCGACATCGAGTCGAGAAACCAAATACCTGGATTGAGATTTGAGGTATGCACTGAAGCGAAATTTTATGCTTGCCATCAGGTAGGGCCATTTGTTGCGGACTGCCCCAAGAGGAACAGGAAAGTTGATGAAGGCGCTGTGGGGGGCACTCCAGCACAAGCGGAGACGCCCGAAACAGTTTCCTCGTCCGGTGGTGCGCCTGCCTTCGTGGAGCACACCGCCAACTACCTTGGACTACCTTGTTAATTTCCTGATTTCAATGAATATTCCGTCATTTCCCAGACTTTTTTTTAATTTCCTAGAAAGTGGCCGCCTTGATATAACATATCTACATTTCAAAAGAATCAAGAGGGGTCAGGATTACAGATGAAAATTTCACGGGAAATGGTCCATCTACTTCGAGAACAACATAATGCAAGGGAATTCCCGAACATTCCGTGATGACGGCAGACTTATTAACTTATAAACAGTATTCTTCAAACCAGACTCCCAGAGTAACTCCGCAGTATAGCAGCGAAAGCTGGCTGGCCATTGAAGACTACCGATAGATTCTCAAGATCCACGTATTTTCAGACAAAAGAAAAATATGTTAAAGAGAATACAGGTAAGCATTTTCAGAGTTAGGAATAAAAATCATAGTTCCACCTTTAACTTTTTATTCAGATTCAGGGAGTGAATAAAAAGATCATAAATTCATAAAAAACAGATGATCCAGTTTTAAAAATTTATATAATGCCAATCTTGTTGGCAATGTCTAGCGCATCGTAATCTCGTGCTAACCTAACGTATGCCTTCTTTTGTCCATCAGGTCTGATTAGAATGTTTACCTTAGCTACTTTAATGTCGTATAACTGGCGAACTGCTGCTCTTACATGATTTTTATTTGCCCGTAAATGGGTAAGGAATACGAGTGTATTGTTATCTTCAATCTTCTTCATAGCAGCTTCAGTCGTCAGGGGATACTTAATGATATTGTAAGCATCCATACTGGAAATAAAATATATTAAAAAGAATATTTAAAATAATTGAAAAAATAATACCGATTCCTTGTTGGTACTGATTTTCTGGGGTATTTTGGGCAACGAGGCATCGTCAAAGTCTTTGGCCGACGGAAATGCACACTTGTGCGAATCTTCCTAGTCCGAGTACCAAACGGTCCCTTCACTACCTAGTTTGATTATATAAATAGCGTAAAAATTTAATTTGTTTATTTAAATACAAATTGAATTAGTAAATATATTTTGCCAAGAATGTTTCAAGTTTTTGTTTGTGTATTTATTGTTTAGAAGAACATTTATTAGGTTTTAAGAAAATTAAATAAAAATATCAGCAGCCGGGTCGTGTGTACTAGTTTAGGCGTCAAACACAATTTTTAGGGGGCATCCATAGAAAATATTAAATAAGATTGATCAGTTAAAACCACAACTGATGGTTCGCTTGACCTATAACTTAAATATTTTATTCAGAGAAGTTAATATCGAATTACTAAAATTTACTTTTGGCCCCACTTTAAATCTGACTTAGCCCGAAAATTGCTTCACTAAAATCGGGTTTTCTGGGTTTTGAAGAAAAGTTGGCTTTTTTCTAGTATTCGGACACTATCGCTTTTGTTCTCAGACAGAAATATTTTTTTTTGATTTGAAAACACAAAAATAAGGATGCTTTTGAAAATAATTTCTTTACTAAAAAAAAAGTTCTTTACAATTCAAGGCACTTTTCACAAAAAGGAAAAACAAATACATTCTATGAATTACATGAAATGAAAATTAAAACTAAACAAAATAATAAAAATATTTTAACCTTGCCCGGGCATTGAAGCTGATATATTAGTAGTCGGACAGAAGAAACTGCATTTAGTAAAACGCACCCGAATACTTAAAATTAAAAAAAAACTTGTTCAACTATTTAGGTTAAACCTAAACCTATTTTCGTCTTATAGAATATATCTGATAATCGCATTAGCGAGTATGGAGGAACAAATTTCTATTGATATACGCCTGAGTTGTATTTAAATTTTCCAAAAGCTTTGTCCGAAAACTAATAAATGTTGCTTTTTTTGTATCAGTTTCCAGACAATAATTTTGAGTTAAATAAAATTATTTATATTTTAAGATTCAATATTATATGAAATAAATTATTTAATCAATATATACATACATCGACTAAAAAAAAGTAACAAATTATTATTTAACTCACTTTCTTTCAAGTGCACTTGAACACTTTCTTTCAAGTGCAATTGCGAACTTTTTTACGCGAAGTACATCAACTGAATGATGCGCTGTTGCTCAAAAATAGCATGTGCAACCCCTAAAATTTGCATATGGATGATTGATGTCCAATTAAAGAAAATGACAATCAAATTTAAACAGTTTACGTCGGCCCTTTCCTTATTATTTGAAAATAAAGTGAAGCGTCCGAATACTAGAGCATGTCCGGAAACTAGTGCGGTTACCCTATATAGAGTAGGCTGTGGGGGAAGTTGATTTGACAATTCAAATAGCGAGCACTGCAAGTTGGGAATGATTTCAGTGTTAAAAGGAGACTGACCTTAGGTCCGTGTCCAGACTTCAAATAACAAAAAGTGCAGTAATAAAAGTGCTAGTTGGTGGGGATAACACTTCACTGAGTTAAGAAACGCAGTGCTTTTCAGAGCTAAGAATAAGAAATGTCAACTGTCAATTCAATGCAGTTGACAATTCATAACGCGGAGCACTTAGTTGGGGAATGCTTTCAGCGTCATTTAGTGAGCAGGAGTTATCGCTATTGTTCGTTAGGGAACAGACCTCTTATCTTACAAACATTCGCAAAAATCATGAGTTGTCAAAAATTCTGTTTACAAACTAAACATAACTCGACCAAAGAAAAATTGAAACACTTTAGGCTTTGATCAGCGTAAGTTTTTTTTTCATAGATAATCAATGAGATTCCTACATAAAAATCATCACAAAATACCGAGTTATTCCAAACAAAACAAAAATACAAACTTACCTTGGTTGCCGCTTTTTTAGCTTTCAAAATAGCAACTGCCTTAGCCTTTGCAGTACCTTTTTGTTGCACTTTTGTTGTTTTCGGCTTGGCCTTTACTTGCTTAGCCTTTGCTTTAGCAGCAAGTTTAGCTTGAGCTGGCTTATCTTTAAGACTAGCCTTGGCTTTTGCAGAGGGTTTTTTTGCCTTAGCATCCTTAGATTTGGGTTTGCCATCAATTCCGACTGCAGTTTTCTTAACAACAGGTTTTTTAGTAGGTACAGTTTTCTTTGAAGCAACTTTTTTGGCTGCTGGCTTCTTATCTCCAGGTTTATCTGATTTCTTGGCTGCAGCAACAGCTGGCTTTTTAGTGGGTTTATCACCTCCTGCTTTTTTATCTGCGGGTTTAGCTGTTGTTGCTGACGCAGGCTTCTTTTCAGCAGGTTTCTTTTCTGACGGTTTCTTTTCAGCAGGTTTTTTTTCTCCAGTTTTCTTTTGTCCAGAAGCAGCCCCAGACGTTGACGCTGCTGAGGGTTTTTTCTCAGGCTTCTTCTCTCCGGGTTTATCTAAAATTAAGTGCAATAATTTAAAACATTAGACTAATATATCGTATTTAGAAGCAAGAGCCAGAAGATCTTGTATATGTAAAAATTTACACGATGGCTGTCAAAATTTTGAGGTTAAGCATAATGGAATGTTTTAATTAACTAAAATTAATTCAGACTAACATATTGTTAACGATTACACCGTATCGTAATACACCATATTAAATTAATTCTCATTACATTAAAAACTGACTCATACAATTAATTAAGGAAGCTAATAGCACACGACCGCGTGGCTGGGAAAACACTGTTTATAGAAAAATTATTATTGGTAATTCGCGCAATAAACATACATATATTTTACATTCACTGGTTAATTTACTGGCACTTAATTCAACATCGAATTTTCAAATAATTAATTACATTTTAAAATAAAACTCCTTACCGGACTTCTCCGTTGGCTTTTTGGGTGCCATTTTCGTAAAAAGACAGAATAGAAAGGAAAACTTCTTCACCTCTCACACCGGAACTTTATTTTTAAGAGTTGGTAATAAAACATTGTTCGAATTTCGAACGAGTCTCGATAAATGGCGGGGTGGTTAACAATATAACATTTTAAATGATTTTTTACTTATTTTGCTTTTTCTTAACAAAATTTTTACTTCTTCAAAACCAACTTATTACTTTCTTTCTTAATAGTATTATAAAGCCATACAAAACAGACTTTTTTCTAATACACATAATATAAATATAAATCATCTGGCACTAGGAACATTGAGCTTTTAACACGCCGTTGGCCTTCGACCTACTATGGTATTAATTGTGGTTCAAATATATTTTATTTAATATTTATTGTCCCCAAAATTGATTACAATTACGCGTTTTCAACTGTTTTTGTTATAAATTACTGCTTGAAACATTCCGACGTCCGCGTATCTCGTTCATTCATGGAAAACGTTCAAGTAGTTTACTGAGTTATAAAGAAATATGTTACAAGATTATAAACACATTAAGTATAAAGTAAGTTAGAGATAATAGCTGCGTTTTTTTTGCAGAAGCTCAAGATCTCTATGCAAAAAAACGATCTGGATCTTCTAAAAATTTCATTTTAAAAGTTGGTAACAGTGACAGCTATTAATCGAGTTAACAGCTGCTGTGTATTGCAATTGCAATTTTATACAGATTCAAGTAAAGCGGATTACTACTGCGAAATTACTACAGAGGAAATTGTTAAGGTGGAAACTTAAATTCAATTAGCGGTCCTGATATTTAGATATAATTTGTTTATTTGTTTAGTTGCTTTTGAAATCTTCGAATACCGAAAATAACAGCGCCGAAGACACCGTCATATTATTTTTAATCTCCAGTTCGTCAGATTCAGCGAGGTCAGGCAAAAGTGTTGATACAGATTTTTCTGTTAAAGAAAAGGTGTTTGGGCAATTAAATCTTCTAAAACATTCTGTATCGTGATTTTTTTTACGTGCATGAGTAAATTCGTCTTTACTCGCTGCACAAGCATGTAAAGGGCTGTTGCCTCTTTATTCCCTATGTACTTATACCATATACTGTGAGAGAAATGCAGATTTTCAGTAAATTTAATGAAAATTATATATTTTTTACATTTCACTTACAATTTCCGTCCGCAATTTTTGCTTATTTCTGGTCAAATGACAGTCATGAACACCAACTTCTCAAACCAAAACATACCCTCTATGGGTCAAATTTGTGACTAATTGTCGGATCTCTAAAGATCCGGATCCAAGATCTGCATATCCATACAGATCTTGGATTGTTGTTGTGATTCCGTGTTAAAGCCTACGAATAAAGAACAAAAGGAAAGGCCGATACGTATATATCTCCGACATTTATTTCCACAACGGAAGAATAACCTTTTACGATGTGAAAGGAACTCACTACCGAGGGTAGTCTACCCAGTCTCACCAAGCTCACCAAAAATTAGGACCCAACTGACCCTAAGCATCCTCCAAATTCCCAAATCCCTCCCAAATCCTATTCCTTCACCCTCTTTTAATAACTAACACTTAAAGTGAAAGACAAACCTACGGCTGATGTAGCGCAGCAGCCGTACCGAAGGAAGACAAATCAACGAGAAGTTTAACCAGGAAACAAACATCGAAGAAGGACAACGAAGGACGACAACAAATCGAACAGAAGGCCGAAGATAAGCCTCTACGTGGGAATTAACAAACCGAAATCGGAAAAGATTAAAAATTTAACAATATTTTAAAAACGCGCGGACATGACTTGACTTGACTTGACGATACGTATATATACGAGAACAAAAAGTGAAGCAAAATTTTCTGCAGACTAAATGTCAAATTGCAGACTTATTGTCAAAATTTGACATTTCATTTGTGAAAGTTTTTATGCCGGCAAGTGTCCTCTGGAAGAAAATTTTAAATTGTGTAAAATTCGCTAAGAATTTTAAAAATTTGTGTAGTGCAGTGCTAAAAAAACATTAAAGACAGTTTATTATAAAGTCATTATAAGTGAAGTTTACTTAGAAAACAGTAATTAATTGATAAAATTAAGTGCATTATAAATTTGTGTGAGAACAAAGTGCGAAATCATCCTGTTGGAGTCTCGTTTCATAGGTAAATATAGAACAAATAGTAGTTAAATAGTAATGCTACATTTAATGACTTAATTGAAGGCAAATCAATTAGTTTTAGCACGAAAACAAAGCGAAGTAAAAGCTACTTGTAATTTTTCTTGGTAGCCATTCGTTTGTTTTCTTTTAAGGTACAGTGCTATGGTTAGTTTTCAATATAAGGGGGAGCTAGAGAGATATTAACTTTTTATTAGTTGAAAAAATTTTAATAGTTTATTTATTTGTTGAAATTTCTATTTTAGATTTCCTAATTAAATTCAGAGTATATAGATAATGTACAGAATTTAATAACTATAAGTATTATCCTAGCCACTAATTTAGTGTAGCAAGAATCATTTCAAGCAACCAAAGCCGCAACTCTGCCGAAGCCGGTCCCAAGCCCGGTTGCAAAAAGAGGAGGGAGGCCGTAAATTGAAATAATTTTTTTGAACACTATTTTTTTAAAACACTTGTTTTTAAATTTTTCACATTTGATTTTAATAAAATAAGTCTATTTTAAACATTTCAAATGCCCTCATAACTCGGCTGAAGAAATTTGTATAATTGACTTATTTTATTAAAATCAAATGTGGAAATTTAAAAGTAAGTGATTTAAAAAATTAGTGTTCAAAGATAAATTTTGCGTTATTTAATTTAAAGTGCGCGCCAAAATTATTAAATTTGTTAAAAAGAATCTCTGTAGTAAAATTTGTCTTTGACTACACCAATGTAGTTTTCCATACGGGTTAGTAAAAACCCATACCATTTTAAAATTTGCTTCAGAAAATTTTTGTATGGGCCCTTCCTTTCGTTCTTTATTCGTAGGTTAAAGCATGATTTGGATCATAAGATCTGTATAGATCTTGTGCAAAAAAACACGCCTAATGATACATAAATTAACGAAAGTATATATGAATTCTTCTGCTGGTACCTGAGAATAGTAGCTAAATATTTCTACAAAACGCAATATTTTAAAATTTACTTAAATTCAAAGTATATTTTCGTGTATCCCTTTCAAAGTTGCGTCTGATAAGTAAATAAACAATTACAACGTTGAATCATCATTAAACATACAAAATCTCATTTTATTGCGGTTTGTAAACAGCTACACAAATGAAATTTTCAAGATACAATTAAAATTAAATAAAAACCAAATTTATCTTACATCGGTTTGAGAAAATGCCTGAATTACACGAACGCAACACCCCATTTCCATTTGTTTCATTTCATTCCTCGTTCGTCTTTTAACATGGCGAAATGTCATATCGCGGTTTGTTTAATTAGTGGGTGAAAAAATTACGTTTGTGCCAAAACTACGTATGTTTAAACTAAAAGGAAATATATTCATGTATTTCATTTGGTGAGGATATTATAAAAGTACGTTTTAAAGAATTGAAGTGTATTTGAAAAACTTTTTGCCGTGAAGCGGTGTATCGATTTATCAAACGGGGATAACAAGAGTGGCAATCGTTTAGGTGTAAAGTACTGACCAAGTGCTTAAATCATGTATAATGGGATTGGATTGCCTACTCCTAGAGGTTCAGGTACTAACGGACATGTTCAAAGAAATTGGGCCTTCGTACGCCCGGGGAAAAAAGAAAATCTTACCTACAAATCTGAAGAGGATATCTCAAAATTAGATGCGGCTCTTAATAGGCAACCAAATCAAGGGATCCTAGACCATGAAAGAAAAAGGAAAATTGAAGTAAAGTGTGCTGAATTTGAAGAGATTTTAGAAAAACAGGGGTAAGTAAAAATGTTATTTATAACTTTAATATTAATAAGATTTCTGTCGCCAAAGTTTTTTCTTAATAACTTTTTGGTATATCTGATAATGCCACGCACTAAGTGGTTAAGCATAAAGTAAAAATTTTTCTGATTTTATTTATTCAGTTTACGAAGATTCAAAATGTTTAAAGTAGGTCCCTTTTCGTTCTCTCAGATATGTTTCCTATGCAAATTACGCATGCTCAGAAATTCAAATGTAACCAAATGAAAGAGGGGCAGTGGGTTGGTTCTCTTAACTTCTCTGTTAATTTAACTATTTAAGACATTTTCTGTCTTTTTTCGAATGGATAGTCCAGAGCAAAAAAAAAAGCCTAGAAATATAAAGTTTTATTGACTATATATATATATATATATATATATATATATATATATATATATATATATATATATATACATTAAAATTATTAAGGAGAGGCTAGCTACCGTTCATGAAGTTCAAAAAATTTTAATCCTTATAATGTCTAGTATATGTAGTTAAAAGGATTTTGTAAAATCTAATGTTGTTTAGAAGTTACATTGCATTGAGCCTAACCGCGTGCCGGCTGGAAAACAGCGTGCCTTGCGAGACGATCTTCCTCCACTACCTTAAATACCGGCATACATTCCAATGCCTAAATATGCGTTGACTAGATATAAGTTGTCAAAAACAAACATTAAAAACGATTTTTTATTACTTAAAGCTGCTGTTTTAGCGCGCAGTGCGCTTTACAGCTTCAATGCATGAACCGATTGACTTGCAATTTGTTCAATGGTAAAGGAAATTTAATTTTGGAGGCCTTTCTTCAAACGGCCACCATATTGATATCCGGGGTTTTCAGAAAATTTAAAAACGATAAGCCCTCCCCCTCAACCGACAGCCGCCATTTTGGATTTTTTTAAATGAAAAAATATGAAAGTATCCTTTATTATTGGGGAAATAAATTATCTTAACCGCCGTTTCAATAATTATTCATTATATACCCGAACAAAAACCCCAAAATTGACGAATTTTCATGCCTATGAACGGTTGGCCTTTAAGAAATTCATTGTTCCTCTCTGTTACATTTATCTACCGAAGTTACATGACAAACTGAGTTGCAACCTGAACACACTTTTCAATTTTTGTACTGACATGTAATCAGAAACTAGAAGAAAAGTGCACTGAAAGTCAACCGAGTTCGGTTTAAAAATGCTGCTTAATTGAGTACACTTTTCGGTTTGATGTAGGTATATGTAACTAACGACCAGTAGTGAAGTCTTTTTATAGCTTCAGACTTCCTATATTTATGGTTTATGGAAATTGTAATAACGGAAAAAAAATTTGTACTAAAAGATATTATTCCTGAAATTAAGAAAATATACGTTGAGGAAGGAATGATAAGGGATAAAGCAAGTACAAGCGAGCACTTTGGGGATAGTGTGAAGGAAATTAGGGCATCTATACAGGCAATACAATATGAAGACAAATTGCAACAAGTTGAACACGAATTTGTATTCAAAGAGATAAGTATAAATAAATTAAGAAAGATATGTTTGGGGATGCAAAGTAAAAGATGTACAAATAAGATAGATGTTCGTAGGATGCTGGATTGTTGGGGACAGCTTGGCCCTGTGATACTGAAAGATATAAATCAATCAATACAACAAGCTTATTTTCCAGAAGGATGGAAGAAAACTGTAATTATACCAGTCGAAAAAGTGAGAAATACAAGGAAATGTGAGGAATTTCCACCAATAAACCTTGCTTGCAACCTATGAAAAGAATTTTAAGGAAGTTGTTCCGTTGCAGTTGTAGGAATATTTAGAAGGAAATCGACTAGTGTTATTTTTGTTGGCAGTGGAATGTTTACAGAAACTTCAAAATAATGGAATGAGAGCAATTCTTTGTTGCAATAAATATTCGCCTATTCAAGTTATGCTGTTATGCTGGAGTCATTAAAGTGGATGAGTGTAAGAGAAAGCATTGTGTTAAATGTTTTGTTGTTAATCTTTAAAATGAAGTATGGATAATTGCCTGGGTATCTGATTAAATATCTAATGTACACAAGTTAAGTGCAGTCGTATGGCTAAAGAAGATTGAATGAGTTTAGGTTAGTAAATTTTACCACAGTAAGGACACAAAATTCTTTATTTTATAAGGGCCTTTAAAATGTACAATAGGTTAAGATATGAATGTAGGTAGATTTAAGAGATATTGTACAGAATTTATAAAGAGTTAGTGGAATGTATTGCTTTGTGATTAAGAAAAAGTTTCAGGTAATGTTTTTTAAGGTATGAATGAATGAATTATATGTCGTTGTAAAAGAGCAGTTGTTTTTTGCTAATAAATGAAATTAATGAATAAACGAGGCGTATATCGACTTCCTTTTTACTCAACCTCTAAATCCACTCCCCTCGACCTTAATTTCTTTCCTACCAAGACCTTGCTTTAGCAACATTGCAGCATCCCCAAAGCAACACGAGGAATTGTGTAAAATCAGATTATTTGAATCTTTACGGAAAAATTATTTTGCTAATGTGTAAATTACACTTTATACTTTTTAACCCTTCCGGTCATTAATTATAAAAATAGAAACACTTTTAAATGTAATGATTGATTCCACACCGTTGTGCAGTTAATTCCTGACAAATTAAATCGCACTCGAACCGAATCCGAGTCAAGTATTATGAAGAAGACTGTAATGGTTTTGTTTCTTTAATTTGCACTGAATTCACAATGTCATAATGGAATAAATTTAAATATTATTTTATCCTTTTTAGCTGTTTTTGTGAAGTCGGTTTAACTTTTTTTTAAACTATTTTATTTTTCATTGTCTTCAGATATGCGATTCTCATCCTAAGCCATAATTTTTGTGACAATACAAATAGATCAAGTTAGGCTCCACTCCTCAATCACACATTTTTTGATATGCTATCAATGGGGGAACACATTTGAAACATTAGCCTACCCAACCCCTATCCACATAAAGTCAGTTTTTTCTTTCAGTAGCAAAGTTGGGTTTCATCCCCTACATTACCTCAATCCCACCACATAATTTTTTGGCATGGTAGCAATGTGGAAAATACTCTATAAATCAAAAAAGAATTATCTAAATTAGTACACGCGCTACAAAGTTAGCCTACCCTCTCCCACCCCCACGCTAGGTAAAACTATCCTCGTAGTAGCAATTTATGATTATACCCTATATAACAAAAAAAATTCATGCAAATCGGTCTTCGCGGTAAAAAGTTTTCCCCCGCGCTATAAATTTTAGTAAATATACACCAATAAGCTGGAAGCATTCAATATTTAAAAGGATGACTATTAAACGGGATAGAAATAAAAGTTTTGTTGTTTGTCTTCGCGTTGAAGAATGGTAAATTACTTCCTTATCTACAACAAATGTTGCAATTTGTGGAAGATATACAACCATATAACTTGGGAATGGGATGTTAATTTGAGATTAGGAAACTATAGTTCGCCACGTACTCAGAATACAATAATATATAAAGGGTTAAGTTATATAATAAACAAAACAATATATTGAATTTACTGCTCTGGGCTTCGTCAAGCGATGGTCTAAGGAGTTTGATGACCCATATGTAACTAAATTCCTTTATTTTACGTTCGTGAGACCTGTTTTGGAGTATGCTAGTCCTGTGTGGTCTCCTTTTTATGCGACTCATATTAATCGCATGGAGCTGTGCAGCATAGATTCCTTAAGTTTGCCCTTCGCGGCCTTCCTTGGACCGATCCTCTTCGGCTGCCTCCCTATGCTAACCGTTTAAAGCTTATTTCATTGGAGTCCCTTGAAAGCAGACATGACAACTCCAGAGTTGTTTTTGCATTTGATTGCTTGCGGGGCGCGGTTGATTCCCCGGAACTGCTGGGAGCTCTAGGTTTATCGATTCCTGCTCGTCCCTTGAGGAACCAATGCTTTCTCCATACTCCCCACCACCGCACTAATTATGGTATGCATGAGCCTATTACATCTATGTGCCGTCTTTTTAATAATAATTTTGAGCTTATTGATTTTCACTTATCTAGATCTCATCTGAAGAATTAGCTTTGTTAGGGTTACGTTTTCTCTTTCTTTGCGATTATATTGTTATTTTTTGTTTTTTGTAGCTGTCAGTATTTGAGTATTTGAGGAATCGTAATAGTTAATCACTTTGATTCTGTAATTTACTTTATATTTCATTGTACGTTATATTTACTTTTTTGATTTCATTGATTTGTAAAAGTCAGTATTTGGCGAATTTGTAAATAAATAAATAAATAAATAAAATAAACTTCATTTTTCTTTTCAGATATACAGCTGAAGAAATAAAAGTAAAGGTTGATTCTTATCGATCGAAGTTGATGGGACAAGGAAAAGGAGACATACCAAAAGACGACTTTGGTCGGGTGGCGTAAGTTTTTTTTATTGTTATTAAAGACGGGAAATTTGAGCCGTTTATTTTGAAAGTATTTGTAAAAAGTACCAGTTCGAATAAAACAAAAAGTTCCTTTTAAAGGTTATCATCATTAAAAATCATTTAAATAAAAATATTAAAAGCTCTTCGATATTTTAAAACAAATTGGGACATAAAAGTAAAAGTACTTCCAAAATGGACTTATACCACTTTCATGAAAAATGGCTCAGATGTAGTTAAGCAACTTTCAAAAATTCAATTAAGGCGGTAGGTTTATCAGAGTCTCGTGCACCTTCCAGTTATACTGAATATTTTAAAGAAATCCTGACCGCTTTTTTACACGTTGCTTCAATTTCTTGGGTGTTGGATCCTGTTAAGCAAGCTTTTTCTTATTGTGCAACCTATCAATTGTCACTTTCATCTTTGAATTTCGAACCTACACAGGGTGTCAATAAATTAAAATAATTTATATTAATAAATTATAGTATTTTTTGCATCAAACTGTAGCTCCTTCTTACCAACCAATGTCCCACAATTGCTTCAGACTGTTAGCCCTTTATGCCTAGCCATAGCTTTCAGTATGTCCACATCTTTTTTTTCAAAGATTTGTAATTTTTGGGTTTATTTTTTTTATTTTTCAGCTTGCTCCTTTTGAGGTGCATTTGGAGCATCATAGCATTTTGCAAATATATTTTTCTCGAAGAAATACTTCTATTAACTTTCAAAAAGGGTCCGCGAGAATCTTTCTCATCATCATCGACAATATTTCGATAATACTAGCAAATAAATTTTGTCCCTCTTTTGTTACGCTTGTTCCTTATTTCATTTTTGAAATTCTTATAATTGCTATATGAAATGCATTGCTATAGTATAGAAACACAGATGGATGAATTCTTCTCTCATGGAAGGAGGAAAAGAACCAGAAAGCTATTCAATAAAGCTAATAAACACCAAAGAGAGGAACTCTGGGAAGAATACAAAACGGAGCGGAATCATGGAAAGTTTTTACTAGCCAAATGGAAAGCACGGGTGAGTCAGCTAAACTGAAGAAAATATTATCTAAATCGAAAAGCCAATTAGAACTCATCGAAAACTCATCCATATAGAACCAGATAGGCATAAACCAACTATGAAGTTGTCAACATGGATATATGAAAGGTAGATCGGTTGATTCCGCTCTACATAGCCTAATACATCAAGTGGAAAAAGCATTGATGTACAAAGATGTAGCGTTAGGCTGTTTCATTGAAATAGAAGGGGGCCTTCAACAATGTCAGAATCGATAAGATTCTCAATAGGTTGCGGGAGAAGGGGACAGATCACAGTACAATCAAATGGATCAAGTCCGTGCTGGAAGACCAAATCATAATTACAAGTTTCGGAAATGAACAACTGACGGCGCGGGTAATTAGAGGAACCCCACAAGGAGGGATTCTTTCACCTTTCTTATGGCTGATAGTGATTGATGAATTACTTGAAGCCCTATCGGATAAACGTCTCTAGGTAACTTGTTATGCGGACGACCTAGCAATAGTAGTCAGAGGTAAATTTGAAGAAAACTTGGGATACTTTCTTCAAGAAGTAATCGACACGGCAACCTCTTGGGCGCAGGATTGGGGACTGAAGATAAACTGAAATAAAACGGAACTCTGCTGCTTCACTAAAAGACATAAATTAAGAAAGGGTGAACGTGCATCGGAAACACTAGATTAACTTTAAAGAATGAGGCCCAATTTCTGGATGTGCTGACGGACGGGAAACTATATTGGGCTAGGCACCTAGACGAGAAGAAAAACAAAACGGTAAGTACTTTCTGGACGTTTATAAATGCTACAGGTAAGGTATGGAAACTATCACCCTATATTATAAAATGGATAAACACATGTGTAATCACACCGAGGATAACACATGGAGCGATAGTTTGGTGGAAAGTGAGATAATTGGGCAGAAACCAGAAGATTATGGATCAGGCCCTATGTACATATGTGATGTTAGGCATATTAGGGGCTACCAGGACAACACCGACAAGGGCTTTGGAGGTCATTCTAAATATGACTCCACTGGAATTCTATGTAAAACAAGTAGCACTAAACTCGGCTATACGTTTGCGAATGAATAAATTGTGGAAGGTAAGGGAAATGCAAACCCAACATGAGAAGATCTTCCGAGTATGTAATGGAAATACGATCGAGAGACTCTGAGAAATAAGATTGCTGGGACTTCAAAACTGGTAATCCGAATTCGGAGGCAATCTTCAAAACTCAGTTCCCGACAAAAAGTGAATGGATCAAAAAAAGGGTAATTCAAGAAAACACTTTAGCGATTTACACAGACGGCTCAAAATGCAAGCGTGGCTGTGGCTTGGAATATCATGCGAGGAACTAAACCTGGATTTATTGGGAGGGGCAAACGACTCCTCTTCGGTTCTGCAATGTGAAATCGCAGCGATAGGGATGGGAGCTAAACAGCTAATAGATCGGGAGAATAAGATCCTCCAGGATTGCAGTCCATCAAATCTTTGACTAACGCCGCGGTGAAATCAAAAACGATAGAGGGATGTAAACAGACTCTCATGGAACTAGGGAGACAAAACGATGTTAACCTACTATACGTGCCGGGGCACTGTGGCATTCCAGGTAATGAAAAAGCAAATGAGCTAACGCGGAGGGGCGCAAATGAGGACACTCCAATAATGCTCAACCTGAGCATGGCCAATGAAATCGAAAAGGAAATCATGGAATGGGTAACGAGGAGGCACAAAGAAAACTGGGAGGTTTCCGAAATCGCCAGACATACAAAGATGTTTCGGGGAACTCTCAATGCACATGAATTCTGAAAAGATCATTAAGCTTAACAAACCAAAACTGAAACTTCTTGTTTGCCTCATGCCATAAAAATGGGAAGGGCAAACACTAGTCTATGCAGGAGATGTGGGGAAGAAGACGAGACCGTGTTACACGTTCTCGGCTAAATGCCCAGCCCTAACGGAAAAAAGGTCTAGAATCTTAGGACCATACTACTGCGGAGATTTAGCAGAAGTTAATTTTATAATCGAATTATCCAATTCGTTACGGGGATTAGTTGGCTCGACAGTGGACTTTAGGGTACGCTGCCGAGCAGGGGGCGTACAACGGGCCACTAAAGGCCTCAGTGTAAGGAAGACACGCATCTTTCCCCCCTCGAAACCAACCAACCAACCAACCAAATGCATTGCTTAAAGGATGAAACTCATTCATGCTGAATTACTTTTAGTACTCTAACAGAGTAACAGAGGCTTAGATATTTTTAGCAGTACAACGTCAAGCAGAAAGGACTTTGTATTTTATTGCATTTTATTTAACTTCAGTATTGTTTCGCTAGATTTTCGTGAGATTTAAATTGAAACTTTTTGATTCTTTTGTTTTTCGGAGAAAAAACTTCTTTATTACATAACATTTTACACTGAAAATGTCATTAAAATTAACATTGAATATTTAAACAAAGCAAATTTATGTGTTGTACCTAGACTTTCGCGTGTAACTTTACATTGTAAGTGACATTGGCCTCTGAAGTAGGATGGTGGTATATTTGTCTGGGATGCCTTTCCTACGTAAGGCTGCCTTATGTACTCACGATCAGCTATCAAACAGCTTTACGAATCTATGCATAGGAGATATAAAGGAAGAACTCTCACTAAAGTTAGCCTACTTATTGTCAATAAATAGGTATTTACGTTCCTCTATAAGTGGGGTCTATAAAAGGATTTTCAGTTCGAGACTCTCGCACTTTTTCGGTTTTTTAATTTATTTCGGAAACGGGCATTTTGCACTTAAACTAATTTGAAATATAACTAACCTATTTAGTGATAGTGCAAATCAGTTTTAACTATCACTCCGGAGTTAGTGATAGTGCAGTCATCTCCATTCATCACTAAGTGATAGTGACAGTGCTCAATTCTGAAGTTTTATTACTAATAAGTATCATTAATCAGTCATAAGGTATCGGAGAAAACAAGAAAACAGGAATGTTAACAATAAATAACAGCTATTTTTTACACTATTATTTATTAAACGAATGGTTTGCCTTGTACTTATTTTAAACATTCCTTCTCTTGTTTTTTCCGATAACTTATATTATAACTGATAAATGATACTTATTTGTAACAAAAATTCAGAATTCAGCACAATTATTATCATTTAGTGATCAATGGAGATGATTGCAATATCATTACGTGCTCAGTGATCCCTCAACAACCTACAATTTAAAGTGCATTCCGAACCACTGAAATTTTCCCTGCAAACCCCATTGCCTTTTTATCCTAGTCTATTGTCAGCAAAAACCAACCATGGATCGCCGCCGGTGGTTCCGGGACCTATGTGTTGATAGGTCGACAGGTTACGACTTACTCTAGCGAGGACAAAAGTTAAATTTTTTTGCACTGTGGCGATAGTCTTTAGTGATAGTGTGCTGATGGACGGGAAACTAAATTGGGCTAGGCACCTACATGAGAAGAAAAACAAAGCGGTAAGAGCTTTCTGGACGTGTAGAAAAGCTATAGGTAAGATATGGGGACTATCACCCAATATTATAAAATGGATATACACATGTGTAATCAGACCCATGATAACACATGGAACGATAGTCTGGTGGAAAGCTATGGAGGTGGGCAGAAACTAGCAGATTTTGGACCAGGCCCAGCGTATGTGCTGCTTAGGCATAACAGGGGCTACTAGGTCAACACCGACAAGGGCCTTAAAGGTCATTCCAATATAACTTTACTGGAATTCTACGTTAAACAAGTAGCACTAAACTCGGCTATACGTTTGCGAAAGAATAAACTGTGGAAGGTAAGGGGAGTGCAAACCCAACATGAGAAGATCGTCCAAGTATGTAATGGAAATACGATCAAGACATTCTTTGAGGAAGAAGATTGCTGGGACTTCAAAACGTGTAATCCAAATTTGGAGGCAATCTTCAAAACTCAGTTCCCGACAAAAACTGAATGGTTTAACAATAGGGTGATTCAAGAAAACACTTTAGTGATTTACACAGACGGCTCAAAATGCGATCGTGGCTGTGGCTTTGGAATATCGTGCGAGGAACTAAACCTGGATTTATGGGGAGGGGTTAACGACTCGTCTTCGGTTCTCCAATGTGAAATCGCAGCGATAGAGATAGGAGCTAAGCTAATAGAACGAGGAATAACATCCTCCAGGATCGCAATATGCATGGATAGCCAGGCATCCATCAAATCGTTAACTAACGCCAAGGTTAAATCCAAAACGATAGAGGGATGTAAACAGACCCTCACGGAACTAGGGAGACAAAACGATGTCACCCTTATATACGTGCCGTGGCACTGCGGCATCCCAGCAAATGAAAAAGCAAATGAGCTGGCGCGGTGGGGCGCAAATGAGGACACTTCAATAATGCTCAACCTGGGCATACCCATCCATGAAATTAGAAAGGAAATCATGGAATGGGTAACGAGGAGGCACAAAGAAAAATTGGAGGGATCCGACAGCGCCAGACATACAAAGGCGTTTTGGGGAACTCTCAATGCACATGAATCTGAAAAGATCATTAAGCTTAACACCACGGAACCGTCTTGGAGACATTACCTCGCGGTGGAGTCCTCGCACCCCAACTGTCCCGTTGCTGTCTCCTTCCTTTTGGAGAAAGACTCTCCTCACGAAGGCGGCAATCCTTCGCCAGTGGTCTTCCCTCTGCAGCATGACCCCAATTATATTTTCCGGAGCCACGCTACCCGTCTCCGCCTCCAGCTCAGCCCTCTCCGCTCTCCAACGGAGACCTCGGCTCGGCACCTTCCCTATGCGGTGTGGAGGAAGGCCCGGAAATGCCCATACGCCGTAGCCGTGCTGACGGTTCAGCCAAGTGTCCAGCTGAGGAATTACCTGGGCTGTCCACCAGCCCCGGGACTCTCCATCCAATCTTACTTGCCAGGACGCCATGGTTCTGACTCGGGACGTGTTTAGTATCCGTTAAGATTGATTTGCACTATCATTACGTGTTTAGTGATAGTTAAAATTGATTTGCACGCTCGTAGTGCACTGCATAATTAGTGCAATATACTCGGCTCTGATTAATTTACTAACTAGCTAACAAAAACCTTTTGTATAAAGATTACTTACACCATGTCCTTTCCATATTTGCTCTCAGATTTCTTTACTTTAATTTTGTCGCATAGCGTTGTTATTATATTTCGTGCTCTTTTCTTATCTAATGAATCATTTATATCATACATAATAAGTCCATCGCATAGTGTGAAAAAATTACCCAAACCTATATCAATAGCGTTTTTAGGGTATTGTATCCATTTCTACAAATTACGTATTTCAATTAGTATTATTCATTAATTATATAAACTCGTGTGTATATTTTCCTTGATGATGATGAGGTTTTCAAACGTAACATATGTCAGCATTTAATTTTTATTTTCAGTTTTTTCTTTCACAGAGAAGTTCAAAGTACCTGAAACATTTTGAAATCTTCGTTAAACTCAAGAGAAATCTTTCCTTATGAGAGGGGAAGGAAAATCAATACTATATTCCCCTTTAAGAGAAAATCATTGCATTGGTCACACAAAAGGATTTCCTTCTATAGGCTTTTAGTCTTCCAATGTCTTCCATCAGCAATGGTCATTTTGCCAGTGTTGACTTATTTAAATTTAATAATATTTCTAATTTTTTAAATAACTAATAACACTATACTTAGTGACGTGAAATATATTAAAGAACACTAGAAAGTTTTGCCTGAAATACACATTTTCGTTTCATACTTTTTTCGTGCAAAAAAAATCAATAATCATGGAGACATCTCTATAAAACAGGGTTAAAAACTGCTCTTTGAGCAAGAAACTAAATTGATTGTAAATGCTTTTTAAATGAAAGTCTATATGTGTTAAAAAGTCAATATGCGTCCTGTGGATACGTTATAATGGTTATTTTAAGATAAAACTTCGGTTAATTAAAAGTTTACCTATAAATAGGTTAAAGAGCGAAAGCAGAAAGGAAATTGTGATCATGTAAAAATAACAAAATCTTTAGCATAGAAAATCACCAAGTCTTCCAACTGCATATAAATAAGTGATTTATATATATACTTCTAAAAGTTTGTGAACATATTACTTACGTTAAAAATCAACTGTCTTCCTAATTATTAGTTTAGTGCATAAAGAATATATTTATTGATGCAAAAAAATGATTTCTTCAGAAATACAATCATTAAAAGAATTGACTAAAACCACCTCTAAAGGTCAATGCAAAACATCCATTGGCAAACGACGTCGTAAACGAAAAGGAAAACGTTTTTTTGAGCATGATACGCGGGAAGATGCACCAGACCAAGAATCCCTTAATACGTACAATTCAGTAAAAGGCAAATTCAAGCCTTTTAGAAAATGGATTAAAGGGAAGAAACAAACCCAAAGGCATGTAGCTTTCGGGAAATATAATATACCGATGTACCTTTGCCATTGCTCATGCGCAGCTTCGAATTTCTCACAAAATAATAACCACCTACCTAATATTATTTTGGATCCCGTGAGCATGAAGAATAATACCGAGAGTGGTAAGCGATGTTTTGCCGGCTTTGCCATTCCATTTAATTCGTGCGAAGCTCAGCAATGTCATTCTTTTCAAATGGCATCAAGCATACATCAGCCAAATTACGATTTTGCGGGGTCGTCAATCATAACACCCATTTGCAAGAAGGAATTGAGAAGCGTAGTAAGGTAAATGAAAAGCTTATAAATAAAGAAACTATTGTTAAAAAAAATGTTAATAATGTTATAATTTTAGTTCGAAGGAGCAAGAACGAATTTTGTATGAAATTTGTTTTAAACATATTGTTCTTATCTGAATAACGAGGCAATAATTAATTAAGAACTAATACTTTTGGGAAATTAAAATATTAGAATAATATATAAAATTGTCTTTTTCGTTTTCTGTGGAGCCCGAATAATGACCAAAAATAAGTTAATAAAATAATTTTTGGTTAGCTAAAGCATTTACTTATATGTTTCGACAATTAAAAATGAAATGAATGGGTTATCAGTGGATTTTATTAAAGCTCAATGTTTCCTGCATAAGACAAAAATATCAATTTGAGTATATAAATACAAATTTTGTTATAAAATTTTAATTCTACTATAGAGAATTTTATAGCGAACAAAATGAACCAAGTAGCCCAACTGATCACAACTTAATTGTACTTATTATGTATGGAAATTTTAAAATTGTTGTTAAATAAAAGTAAAATATTAGATTTCTGACCCCTGAACGAAATTTTAGCCCACTTTAGCCCTAATGTGTGTGCGTGAAATTCGTAAGTTCATGACTTTTCGTTTAGGTGGTTTTGCTTGACCGCAACCTTCGGACGCTTAGAGTCCAAACTATGGAACATGTATATACTTCTGTATACTAAAAAAATATGTGTAGTATAGATATACCATATAAACTAAGCCGTGAATCACGAGTTAAGAGTTAGAACTTTTAATTTTAACAAAAACTTAATGTTACGTAACGCGTGGCTTGACCCCTCCCTATTATAACGCACCGAAACGTTTCACAATACCCCCCTCTGTTTAGGTAGTTTTATATGGTATCTTTGTTTGCGACAGTTAGTTTGTTTGCTTAATAGACATAAAATTAAATATTATTTTATACTTGTTAGCGCTTTTTGTTTAGTCGGTTTAACTTTTTTTTAACTATTTTTATAAGAAAAAGATTCCTCTGCTTTAGTTGTTTTCTTCAAATCACTGTTTTTGGGTATGGTAATGGCATTTTCAATTTATAATACAATTTAAAAAAGTAAAAATGTTGGAAATTTTTTAAATAGTTTCCTTTTGGGAAAAAGCTTTTTTAAAAACATTATATGATGAACTGAAGAGATATTAATGGAGACCAGTCAGATGCGCCAATTCTTAATATTTTTAAAAGGAAAAATTTACTAAAAATGCCTCATTAAAAAAATTTCTTATTTAAGATCATCAAACCCGATCATGTACTGTTTTTAAGGGGCCGAACAAAATTCTTGATAATTTCGTTTTTTTTTTCTAAATTACAGTGTTGTTTCTCTTTAAGTAATTTCACTGCTGTTCCATCAATCCATCGGCTTTATTGCATCCGCCACCTCCAAACTTGTCGGAGGTCTGATGTTAATATTGATCACAACTGTGCTTCAGGCTTGAATTAGGAGGTATTCGATGGTCCAATGATGGTGTCTTTTGGGATTTCAACAAAATATTCTTTCCACTTCCGCAATTGATGCTCCTCCGTAACAAGTAGCAATCCATCAGTATCTCTTACAGGATATTCAGTTGCAAGAGTCTTTTCTGCCAGTTTCTTGGCAATCTTTTATAGATATCAACTTTCACCGCGGTAGGCAGTTTCTGCTGCTATCGCGTTGATTTAATTTTTTTTGGCACGTCTTGCACTTCTTTGGACGCCTTTTTATAGAACGGTATGTAATCTGAGATTTTGTTGGTAGCACAATTAATGCAGTCTGTAACCTGCTTCCGTTCTTGTATTTTTGATCATGTGGCGTTGTCTTTTTCTCTCTAAACGTTCTACGATGTTTATTTACTGGCCAATTTCCCGCTCCACTTCCATTTATTTTACAGTCGCCGCACAAAGTTTTTATGTTCCATAATCTGATAATGGTCCGATGTTTATAGCCAAAGGTCGTCATCACAATGTGGGGATAATTAAAAACTTAAAAATTACAATAAAATTATTAAAAATAAATACAAAACGAATATCTATAATGAACTACAATATAATTGCATAGGAGATCTGTAGGGTAAGACGCGCAAAAATGTAAATAAAGCACGAAATTTATTAACAGATCATTACTAATTAATTTAATGACGAAACTCCAAACTCAAACCATTTTAAAACTAATCAATACCTTCAAGTTGTGTAGAATGGGTTACAACTGTGAATATCTACATTATTAATTGTCCTTCGGATATACGTGAATACCTATAATTTTAAATTGTTTGCAAGCCATTGAAATATTTTTGATTAAATATTACAACTGTAATTATTTAAATTTGTTTCAATTTCCCTATTAATATTTTTATTATTTTTGCAGTGTACGTGAAACACATCAAATAGCTGAAGCACAACAAGAGAAGAATGCGAAACTGCGTGAAGCATTTGGTATATCGGAATATTTTGTGGAAGGGTCAAGTTTTGATCCTGACCGCAAAGCAAAGGAAGACTTGGCAAAAAGTGTTGCTCTTCAAAAGGAATTAGAAGTTCAACGAGAAGCAGACAAGGAGAAAAGTCGAAAGTATGCATTAGTAAGAACACCGTCAAAGGAAAAAGAAATTCACAGCAAAAGCGAAAAGAAGAAGAAAAAGAAGAAAAATCGGGATGGGTGAGGATATTAATTCTTTTTGGCTGAACCTATCACTAGTTTTAAAATCGTGCTTTTTTATATAAAAATCTGAGTTTCTTTTGTGTATAGTATACAATTTATGATAATATTAACTTTTAAAGGCACATAGTACTTCTGGTGGTGGATTTTTGCTAGATTCTTTTGTGTAGAATATTATTCTAGGGCAATTTAGAGAATCTCTTATACTTACTAAAGTCATAAAATCTTTTCGTGAAAAAAATGCTTCAAAAGTGTTTATAAAAAATCGAAAAATTAAAATATCAAAAAAATCTTATGCTACACAATAGAGAATACAGTTCTACACATTGTCGAAAAATATTGAAGGGATTTCATTGAATAGTTCCCCAGAAAAAGTGGCACTTAGTTTGAAAAATGTGGTTTTGAGAAAAACGCTTTTAAAGTTTTCGGTACTGTGACGGTTCATTTGAAAAGTGCACAAAAGGCCTCCACAATTCTTCTTGTATCTTTGCAATGACTTCAAATATCAATAAACCATTTTAAAAGGTCATTCTAGACACTATAAGGAATAGATTTATGCAAAAAAATCGACTTTTTAAACGTTCAGGGTGGGGTCCCTCTTAATCTACGCAGTACACAGATAGGAAGGTCGGATCCTTTGTAATACTTTCTTCGGAACTAATTTAAGTAATACAATCTTTTAACAGATAGCAGTGCCAGTCGAAGACGATTTCATAAAATTAAGGGCAGAAATGCAATTCGATTTATTTGATTTATTTACAAATTCGCCAAATACTGACTACTACAAATCAATGAAATCAAAAAAGTAAATATAACGTACAATGAAATATAAAGTAAATTACAAAATCAAAGTGATTAACTATTACGATTCCTCAGATACTCAAATACTGACAGCTACAAAAAACAAAAAATAACAATATAATCGCAAAGAAAGAGAAAACGTAACCCTAACAAAGCTGATTCTTCAGATGAGATCTAGATAAGTGAAAATCAATAAGCTCAAAATTATTATTAAAAAGATGGCACATAAATGTAATAGGCTCATGCATACCATAATTAGTGCGGTGGTGGGGAATATGGAGAAAGCATTGGTTCCTCAAGGGACGAGCAGGGATCGATAAACACAGAGCTCCCAGCAGTTCCGGGGAATCAAACGCGCCCCGCAAGAAATCAAATGCAAGAACAACTCTGGAGTTGTCACGTCTGCTTTTAAGGGACTCCAATGAAATAAGCTTTAAACGGTTAGCATAGGGAGGCAGTCGAAGAGGATCGGTCCAAGGAAGGCCGCGAAGGGCAAACTTAACGAATCTACGCTGCACAGCCTCAATGCGTTCAATTAAAATTAATATGAGTCGCATAAAAAGGAGACCACACAGGACTAGCATACTCCAAAACAGGTCTCACGAACGTAAAATAAACGAGTTTAGTTACATATGGGTCATCAAACTCCTTAGACCATCGCTTGACGAAGCCCAGAGCAGAATTAGCTTTGTTTATGATAGTGTTGATATGGTCATCAAATGAAAAGGTCGTATTTAGCACTATTCCTAAATCTTTTTTCTTGTCAAGTTAGTTCAGAGAGCCACCGTCTAAGGTGTAGTTAAAGTGCACTGGATTCCTTGATCGAGAGAATGACATAGTAGTGCACTTGCTAACATTTAGGGGAAGGAAGTTTATAGAACACCAATTATGAAAGGCGTCTAAGTCCGAGTTTAATAGTGCACAGTCATTCGCACTTGAAATAACGCGGAATATTTTGGCGTCATCGGCGTAACATAGAATTTTGGAATTCGGGAGAATTACGGATACATCATTGATGTAAATGATAAAAAGCAATGGTCCTAGATGACTTCCTTGAGGAACACCGGAGGTAACATAAATATCATTCGAAAGTGAACCTCGAAATAGCACACGTTGCTTGCGATCAGACAGATAGGAACGAATCCAATTAACAAAAATTGATTGAAACCCTAGAAAAGACAACTTACGAACAAGAATACTATGGTTAATTCTGTCAAAAGCCTTGCTAAAATCAGTAAAAATGCAGTCCACCTGCTTACCCGCTTCAATGGCAGAAATACATCAATTAGAGAATTCCAGCAGGTTAGTCACAGTAGATCTACCCTTCATGAAGCCATGCTGAAAGGAACCTAGAAAAGGTTTGCAGTGGAAGTTAAGAGCATTGCACACCAGAGCCTCAAACATTTTACCAATACAACATAAAGAATAGAAACCAGGGACAAGCGACAATTTTTTACAAAGCAAGCAGGGATACCATCAGGACCGCACGAGAAACCATCAGCCAAACCAGAAATATGTTTCAGCACAGCATCCTCGTCAAACACAAGGTCTTTGGTTTCAAGAGTAGTCGGAGCAAACCTCGTCATATGAATAAAATCCTTATCGCTAATATTACAGTCTGAAGTCAAAAATGCAGTGCCAAAGAATTCGCCAAAAAGGTTGGCAGTCGTCAGGGGGTCGTCACTCTCGACATCACCAAAACTTAACACGGAAGGGTAGCCATCACAATTGCGCTTAGAATTTACGAACCTCCAGAACTGTTTAGGCTCAGCACGCAAAGACGATTTAACTTTCTCCAAATAGTCAGAATAAGAAATTTCAAGTGCAGAGCAAAATTGGTTGCGTAACATGGAGTAAGTGAAATAGTCAGCATCACTCCTTGAGGAACAAAACCGCTTCCAAGCTTTATTCTTCAGATTCTTTAAGTGCTTCACAGAACTATTAAGCCAGGGCTGATATGAACGCGAACCACGAGACCTTGAAACAGGAACACAATTAGCAAAACAAACAGAAAGAGAATCATAAAATGACATTACAGCATTATCAATATCGCATTCATTCAGAACATTCGTCCAATCGCAGGCAAAGAGCCAATCATTAAGTTTAGAATAATCAGCTTTGCTAAAGTTATAACAAAAATTACTTGAGTCAGAAGACGCCGTCAGTACAGGATCAAAACCGAAGATGATGTGCAGTGCAGGATGGTGACGAGATTCAGGAACCAGAGGAGATAGACAGTGCTTCACGACAGTACTCGAGCAGTCAGATGAGAACACCAAATCCAAGAACCTGCCCGAGTCATTCATCACGTCACAGGCCTGTGATAAGCCGCAAGAGGCAATGGAGTCCAGGAACGCCGGAATATACTGTGGGGCAGCGGAAAAAGATGGTAGTAAGCAATCCTTATCCAAGGAGCGCTCCCAGCGGACCCAAGGCATATTGAAATCTCCAAGGAGTAAAAGGTCATCCGACGGAAGCAGCAGATCGGCCAGTCCTTCAACACAAGTAGACATCGACTCATAGCAATCAGAGGGCGATCCAGGCGGAATATAAACCGCAAATGAATTCAAGGGAATCAGATCCCGCAACATCAACGACCATACAAGGAATTTCATAGCGGACAACGCAGAGCACACCACCTCCTACCGGAGCATCAGCAGCGGAAAGATGGCGGTCACGGCGGAAAACCAAGTACTCAGAGCCAAAGAGCTCAGCGTCTGCAATTCTTCCACAAAGCCAAGTCTCGGTCAGGCAGACCACGTCGAAACATTTATTCGTCGAGCCGATGAAGAGTCGAGTCGTCTTCGATCGCAGTCCGGTTACGTTGGCGTAGTAAAGGGAGAACTCACTAATGCGTTTTTTGATGATATATTACAGGCTGCAGTTGCGTTAAAACGAGTCCTTGGAATGAATTCACGGACGATAGAATTAAGCGGCCAAATGTCGGGGCGAAGTACCGAGTGAAAAACAGCATCTGGTACAAGAAGCTTAAATGAAGCAGAGAAGGAACGACCCCGCTGCCCACGTCGTGCATCAATTCTTCTGCAGACAATTAAGCTCCTATCAGTCACGGTACGCGATGAAATAAAATTGACGATATCATCTTCAGTGGTGTCATGATGCAACCGTGACAGGAAAATATGACGTGGAAGCTCAGCCGGTCTCAAAGCAACCGCTGCAGACACAGGATCCACGGCGTTGACCACGGTGAAATCCAGCGTGTTAGATGGTGGGACAACATCAGCAACGCCACATGTTGTAGTAATAGATGCAGCAGCAGGTGAGGGATGCATCAGGGAAGCAAACTTCCTCAATAGTGCCATCAAGCGGAGCACGAACCCTCCTGCGTCTTCGCCTAGAGCGTGAATTTGTCGAAGATGGTGCCTTGGGAGGAGGCGTAGCAGTAGGCTGTGCGGTGTTCAGAGCGCCATCATCAGGACCCGGCACACAAATGGCAGTTACTTCAGCTCCACCATCGGCCCGTTCCACATCAAGAGGCACACCAACGACGTCTGAAGCCGCCGGTCGATCAGAACTGCGACGCAGGAACCGCACATCAGACGAGATCGTCTGAATAAGATCAGAGCTGATCTTCGTAGCCGAGGACAAAGATTCGATGTCCTTTCTCAATAGCCTCAAACTACTCCCAATATCGTCGCTGGGGATAACAGGATTTGCGGCAGCAACAGTACAGCGTGCAGAATGAACCGTAGCACCATGAATGTCCTCAATGGAGCTAGACATAGTAGAAATCTTATATGACATGTCACGTGACTTATCCATCAGCAGGTCATAGCTAGCTCCAGATTTCTTCACAGACTCCAAGAGGTCATCAAGCTTACGGTTCAGTATGCTAAAATCGTCAAACACCGCCTGAAAATTGAGCAGGCCAGTACTTATGTTGCAAAGGTTTTTTGCCATGCATTCTTGCTCAGTGGAGATACTGTCAGCAATGTTTTTCATAAGCCTAAGGACGTGACATGGCCTGATATATAGACAGTCCTTACAGGTGCTGACCGAGGAAGAGGATGTTTTTAAACTCTGCTTTAGGCACCTTAAGTGAAAGGAACCTCCACAAATGCCGTCACAGGCAATGGCGTTGTCAGCAATCTCCAGGCAGCATACTTTGCACACACTCATGGTGACTGTTACACTGCTGTGAAAGAGATCCAAGAAGCGGCAATCTCAAGAAACAGCACTACAGCTATCATAGACAAAAACCCTCAATGGCACAGATCAGCCGGTGTCCAAGTGATACAAATAACCAAAAAAAAATCACGAAACAACGATAAAAATAATAAAATTAACAAAAAAGTAAAACGAGGCAAATGCAACACATGTGACAGGTGACAGATATCAATTAGATGATTAGAATTCAAGAAATATATCTCTAGTAAAATATTAAAGGAGTTTGTTACGCTTTCCTACTTTAAATTTACGCAAACCTCAGGTGGATATTTAAAAAAGTATATTTTCATGAAATTTTTTTTAACATATTAATTTAATCTTACATATTTAGATATATTGTGTTTATTAAGTTAATTAAAAGCAAGGGAAAAGGAATTTAATGGTTTTTTTAGAGATAATTATGTCCTTTTCTTCATATGCCTGTTTCATACATTTATATAATTCTAATAAATGTGCAATAGTTTTAAGTATAAAAATCATGAATTGCAAGTAATAATATATATATTACATTCATTTACAGGTCATCAAGTCCGGAAAGGAAAAAGGATAAAAAGAAAAAATCCAAGAAACATAAAAAGGAAAGGTAATTGCCATTCGTTTTATTTATTTTTTATATGATAGTTGGCATTTTATCGAATATTGTCGAATCGAGTCAACCATGTAGCGGAAATGTTTTGTATTTTATTTTTAGTTTGTAAATTCTTAATCGTATTTATGAATTAACATTTTTATCTGCGACTACTTTGAATCGTTTTTCTTCTTATTGCATTACAAAAGATAATTAAGGAATAAATATGAAAAATCGATTTAATTGCGAAGAACAATAAAAAATTATAACAAAATAATTGCGGTAAGTATTTTCTGAATTTCGAATTTCATTTCACTTATCTTTTTTGTTTTTGTATATCTTATTTCAATCCGTTTTATTAATTTTAAATTTCTGTTTAAATATGTTATTTTTTTAACTCTACTTTTAAATTTATTTTATATGGATTTTTTTATAATTATATTAATTTATTAATAACCCAGCAAATACCTTAAAAACAAACACCGTTAATAGAAATCCAAACAAGATTTTTTTAAAATAATTTTTCATCTTTCTTTTCCTAAGACAGACCATTTTGAAGAATTTTCATAAAGGTAAACAATTTAAAAGCAGAAAAATTGTGGAAATTGTTACTTAAAAATATGTTTTTAAAAACCTCATATTTTGTTAGTGAAAAACAGATATTGTGTATATTATGTTTTAGTATATAAGCGCGTATCATGTTGGTCTGTGCTGTGTGACAAGCATTTTGTGATTATCTGCTACTTATGGATATTTGAATTGGTTGTTATTAGACTTAGTAATATGTAATATAGGAATAAATGAAATTATAACGGTTATTCTGCAAATTCAAAATAAAAAACTGGGACAGTTTATAAATCAAGTCTCTTAGCCAATAAAATCACTGTCTGGCTTAGGGCTTTAGTAGCTAATTTTAACTTAAAGTATAACTTTTTGTTAAAATTAATGTTTGAACATTTTTTTAAATATATTTCTCTAAAAGTTCAATAAACAAATATATTATTATTTGAAGTTCCTATTTATATGCAACACGCAATAATCAAGACGGAATTTCGTATCTTATACAATAATGCATTAATATAAAAAATGTAAGAGACTGTTTTTAAAACTAGAACGCAGTAAGAAATATCAAAACGTATTTTTTAACACAATCTGCGTTTCTGATTAGTGAAAGCTAAATTGCCTTGGCTCTTTCTCAAAAGCAGCACCAAGGGGTTAGTTTTTCAGATTATGACCGTAAACTCGTTATCCCCCTCTCTTTCTCTAGTTCTCGTTTCGAAGAGCGGGAGAAGAACTTTATTCGATTTGACAATAACGAGTGCAAGTATATATGTATATAATTTGCGGTGACTGCTTAACCATCGAATTAATTTTATTTTTATTTTGTTGAGCTGTTGAACGGTACTGCACCAATTTTAAAATAGCACGCAATATCCTCACGTAGTCTCACTTGAAAGGCTATTTGTCAACTTTTATTTCTATTTCCACCAGTAAAAAAATATTAAAAATAAACTGGTTCATACACTCTCAAATATTACGTCTGTTCGCGGAGGCCACTCGAGATGGCGCAGATCTCGGCTCGACTCTACTCGGATTCAAAAAGAGGAGGATATAAAAGAGCAGCGCATAGCTCTACTCTAATCCGTGTAACAAAACCAAATTGGATGCATTACTCTATTCTTAACAGTTAACTGTCATTTTGTTTTGAATATAATTATCATTCAACAAATTTTTAGAGAGCAACCCTATTTTGTAGTATTTGGCAAACATGTGACATAAATATCCTCCCACAAAGATTTACCATTGTCGCTTTCAAATCACTCGATTTTAAACGTCAAAAAGATGCACCTTGTTTAAATCAGGAGCAGAAAAGTTGGCTCTAAAGTAATCTAGATTGTTACTCTTTTCTCAAAGAACATAAAAGGAGTGGAAAAGAGCTTGACTCTTATCTCAAAGAACACAAAAAGCGCAAGAAGATTGCTACTCTTTTCTCAAATAACAGAAGTAGAGTATAAAATGGCTCTAAATGACTCTTTTTGACTCGGAGTGGCGTCAACGAACAGACCTATTGAATCTTAATACTCGCCCTGTAACTCCTAAACCGTTAAGATTACATCCCCTCTCCCTCCATAAAATTTTTTATTTAGCTTGCTGAGCATGAATAGAAACAACCTGAACTAACTTTCCTGTATTTTTGCCATATTTCTCAACTGATCTTTTGAAAATCTTTCTGAATTCTTTTATTATGTAACCGGTAAATTTTATAGCAACTTTTCTTTAAAATTTTTATTTTTCTTCATTTAAATGACGACTTTTGCGGTATCGTTGATAGCTCTAATGTAGGTTAATGAGGCTGTATGTTTAATTTTTATTATCTTCGAATGACAGCATAGGGCGAGTGGGCATTAAAATTGACAATTGAGACTTCTGCTACTTCTTTTAAACTGAGTTCTACTTTCATGGTTTATGTATGTAGGCTTTCGGCATTGTAGATGTTTATATTTTTATTATTGCCAAGACTACGTAGGTCGTTACATATTTTAAAAAAGAATGTACTTAAACTAAAGTGGAAAACTTGAAAAAAATGTTCAACTAATTTGAAAATTCTTATTTGTTTCATTTCATAAGTAAATCAATCATGTGTGGATAAAAATGACAACCCATTATATATAGTTGGTTGCAGTAGTATGTAGTCTGACTTTGCTGACTTTGCAGTTTTAAAAAGAATACACAATTATTTTAAATTTGATTTGGGGAAGGTGTTAAGTAAATTTAAATAAAAATAATAAACTTTTGATTGCATATTTTAATATGTATATTTATTTTAACAACCAATTCAAGTGTTCCTAAAGTAGAAACTCTTTTACTAGATATGCGACTCCAGTAAGAGAAAATACAGCTTTTGGTACTCAAGTTTTACAATTTTTTTCAGCAAATCAAAAAAGAAGAAATCACGTAAACATAAGGACAGTGATTCAGATTCATCGGACAGTGAAAGTGATTCTGAGTCCAGCGATTCGGAAAAGGAAACAAGAAAGCGAAAGAAAGTAAAGAAGGATAAGGTAAGTTCACTGAAATTTCTTATTAAAAACATGCGCTCAAATTGTTCGGCTAACTTAATCAAAGTGGGAGAGTAATTTTAAGAAGAAACTAAAATATTTTTTTATAAGTGTCAGTCAATTAATTTAAGTCGTGCACATTTTGATGTAGTACTTGTTAAAATTATACTTTCACTCTCGATTTGATAAGACATAGAAAGTCACACTAGAAAAAAAATTTCGTTCTAAAGAAGAGAAAATATATAGTTTTGTTTGAATCTATGGCGCTTCATTTAATAGGATAGCTTCCAGCAGGCTCTATTATAGTTTTGTAAGTATTTTCTTTTCTTCCACATTTTATATTTTCGCAATGATCGGAGCGGTTTTGTCAGAGGCATTAAAGCGTGAAAACATCGCGCTTATATGCATTTGAACATATAGAACCAGTTTCATAATTTTTATCTGCTACACATATACTCATATTTTCTTTAATTTTGAATACAATTATCAAATGAATCGTTTAAAATTTCAACAGAAGAAAAAAGAGAAGAAGAAGAAACAGCGATCTATTTCAATAGAATCGAAATCAAGGTAAGACATCTTTGATTACATATATGTGGAAGTTTATACTTAAGCTATATACATTACAGTTCACCTGATATAAGGACTGAGTCAACGAGGAAAAATAAACAGAGGGAGAGAAGTCCAAGTATTTCAAAGAATGGGAAAGAAACCCGTGGACGTTCACGAGAACGGCAAAACATGAAAGGCAAAAAGTATGACGAAAATAATCAAATCAGATCTCGAAAGAAGCATGGAGACAGTTCTCTCGACAGGGGCGATAAAAGAGAGAGGTCTAGGCAAAGGTCAAGGTCAATAATTAAAAAACGTAAAACCACGCCAGTAGATAGATCATTAAGCCCCAAAAAACCACGCAGGAATAGATCTTCTTCAATTAAAAGGCCTGAAAAATCTAAGCGAAATGAAAGGCGTAAATCTAGATCACGATCTCTGATAAAAAACAAACCAACAATTTCAGCAAAAAATAAAGATCACGATTTAAGTATCGAAGCTAAAAGGAGCAAGAGATCCAAATCACCTTTTAAAAGAAATGACCAAAAAAGGAGACGTTCTGAAGATAATGCAACAGATCGAAGTATATCCTCTTCACCCACGAGGCCAAATGATAAACACAAAGATCTGTCTTCAAAGAAATATTCCCGAGATCGGAGTCTATCTCCTAAAAGGAAGAATAGATCACGTTCAAAATCTTTCGCTAAAGTAAATAAGAGAAGAAAGTCACTTTCACCAAAATCACAAGGTCGCAAACGGTCTCGTTCAATACAAAAGTTAGACAAACATCAAAAAGAAAGAGTGAGGTCTATTTCAAGAGACAATCATTTGCAGGAAAATAATGTCAAAAATCGACCTTCGCCGCATCAGGAATCTTCAAGTAGGCGAAATAACCGCGATAGATCATCATCAGCACATAATACACCATCCACCAAAATAAAAACTGGTCGTGAGAAATCACAATCGTTGCAAGAGAGGCACGAAGAAAAAAAACATCGAGACAGGTCGTCATCTAATAAGCGATCTCCCGAACCTCGAAACCGTCTAGACAGGTCTGTTTCAGATTACAGACAAAAAAGGAAAATGAGCCGAGACAAATCACCTTCAGCTGAAAACAGACGTTTAAATCGAAAACCAAAACACCGTGAGAGATCATCGTCTTTGCAAGATAAAAGATCTTCAAGGAATAATAATGATCGTGGGAGGTCTTCCTCAGGACAAAGCAAAAGATCACCGAAAAGGCGCAACGCTTCTCCAACTTCGCCATCCGCTGGCAAAAAACCAAATCGCGCCCGTTCTCCAATTCAGAGACGTTCACGAAGTCGGTCAGTCTCTATAAAAAGAGGTCGAGTAAATCCATTTAAAAGAGATCCTCGCGATAGAAGAGCTGAAAGAAAAAATATATCGCCATCCCCCCTTCGTGAAAAGCGAAGAAAATCGGTGACACCACCTCCTCGACGATCAACTGAACGATACGAGTCAATAAAAAGGAAAGAAAAATCACATAGTAGGAGCTCAAGCCGAAATAGTCGTTGTGCATTAAAAACGAAGAAATCATTGTCACCAAAATCTGCTGGAACTTCCAGCTATGATCGCAGCTTTAAGCGAAAAGAATTATGTAAGTCAACAGAAAATCGGGATTGTACACCGAAAAGAGAAGATTTCCTGAAATCCCCTCCGAAAAAAGAAATAACCCCTAAAAAAGATGAAAGAAGTCGATCACCAATCAAAATATCTCAAAAAATGCAAAGTCGATCCTTAAGTTCAAGTTCGGCATCTTCGGACTTAAGTTATTCACCGGCAAGAAGAAATCCGGAAAGATATCGAGATATATTAGAGCAAATCGAAAAAGAAAAGAAATTAAAAAAGAAGCAAAAATCACCTAAAAGACAACAGCGTTCACCTTCGCCTCCAGTCCCTCCAACTAGGCAGTCATCCAAGCGATCACGATCACGTTCCAAAGATCGTAAGAAATTCCAAACGCAAGTTCAGCAACCAGTTGTCCGTTTACATAGTGCGACTGATAGCGATGAAAACAATGAAAGTGAGAATGAAGCTCGCAGTCGCAATGTTGATAAATTTATTGAAGCCATTGTACATGATAAAAATGAAGAGCAACGCTTAAAAGACATAGAAATGTTGGAGGCACTTAAATCAGATATTGCAGCAAAGGCAAAGGAAAAAATAAAAACCATCGAAAAGATGGCCACAGAAGTAAGTCCACAACACGATACCTTTCGCACTAATTCCCTAAATACTTTCCTTGCTAATACATCTACGAAAAATATTAATAACTCATCTGTGGACACTGACACGGGTTTGATTTTAGCACTAAGTGCTAACGGTCAACCAGAAAAAAGTCCTACATCAACTTATAGCAATACTCAAATAAATAAGAAATATGATTTATTTAATAATCCTACTAACAAACCAGATATTTCATCTAGCGATAATCAGAATGATTTGATTAATCAACAAAAAGCTAAAATTGTTATAAAACCTTTTAAGATAAACGAGCCGCAGCCTATTGTCCCCACACTGAATGAGAGCAACCTAATTGAATCGATTGTTGCTAAGGTATCAACTGCTGCTACTGCAGGTGTTGTTGATAAAGTTCCCACACGTAGCCGTAGTCGCTCAAAGCGCTCAAGCAGAGAAAAAAGGAAATCATCTAGAAGCGGCTCTAGATCTTCGTAAGTATACTCTTTTTTATAAAAACATTTTAAAAAAAGTCTTCAAAATAATTCTTATTATTTTTTTTTAGATATTCTTCATCTAGTGGTAGCAGCAGCAGATCCTCTAGATCTAGAAGCCATTCATCGTGCTCCTCTCAATCATCAAGAAGCAGTAGATCGAGGAGCACTTCAAGGTAAATAAATGAAATATACATCGATGGTCCCAAGGAAGACTATAGTAACTCGATTTACGCTAGTTTAAAATTTTAATACATATACAGGAAAATATTTAATCTATCTTCCGGAAAAATCTCATGTTTGCATGTGAATTGCATCTGTATTATTCATTTTAATATTTTTTAAAAAAGTTACACAATTTTCCTTAATTTACATAGACCCTCTCTATTATGTTTAGTTTTTATGTTCAAATGTAATGTTACCGTAATATTTACTACTTTACTTACTAACTTTGAATTTTAAAAAGTTTTAACGTGGTTTGCTGAAAACGCTGACGATAGTTTTCTTAGGATCGTAAACATATTTCAGGTATTCTTAAATTAAATTTTAAATTTTTTAATTAATAACGCCAAATAATATGAATCTAAATATGAAATTGTTTGCCCAATTGAATTGATTGAATGGAATAAGGGCACTTTCATTACCGCTTTGTGTAAGGTACGTTGCAATATTCAGCAATTGCCTTGATTAGGCTCAGCGCAATGAGAATACTGCTTTTAGAAAAACGCCCAAATAGTTTTTAAACGACTTCCCAAAAACAAAGAGGTTCTAAGTTCGACGCGTATTTTTTTTTTAATTTTTTTTTATGTCTGACCGGGCATAACTTCGTAACGCGTCGACCGATTTTGATGATTCTTTTTTTGTTGGGTAGAGTATGTTCACCGATTGGTACCATGTCAAAAAAATGTTTGGTAGGGTGGGGGTGGGGGTGAAACCTAACTTTGTAATGCGTGGTCCGATTTGGATGGTTCTTTTTTTGTCGTACAGAGTATGATCCCCCATTGCTTATAGGAGAATAGGTGTGGGTGGGGGGGGAGGGTAGTCTAACTTCGTAACGCGTGGACCGATTTGGATAATTCTTTTTATATTGGGTAGAATATGATCCTTGGTTGATACTACGAGAAAAAAAATGTTTCTGGGGTGGGGGCGGGGGAGGGTGTAACCTAACTTTGTAACACGTGGACCGATTTGGATGGTTCTTTTGCTGTTGTTTAGAGTGTGATCACCCATTGCTAATAAAAGAATAATTTGGCCCATGGTGGGGGGTTGGGCGAGGGGAGGGGTAGTCTAACTTCGTAACGCGTGAACCAATTTGGATATTTCTTTTTCTTTTGGGTAGAGTATGCTCCCTGGTTGGGTTAGGAGAAGGGGGGTTGAACCTTTGTAACGCGTGGACCGATTTTCTGTTCGGTAGAGTATGTTCCTTGATTGATATCATGAGAAAAAAAGTTTAGTGGAATGGGGGTGGGGTAGGGGGTTAAAACTAACTTTTAACGCGTGGACCGATTTGCATGGTTCTTTCTTCGTTGTATAGAATCGAAGACACTAAAAAGTGAAAAATCAATTAGTTTTTAAAAAAAAAAGTTGAACCGACTTCACAAAAAGCGCTAAAGAGCATAAAATAATTTTTAATTTTATATCTATTACGACATTTTGAAGTCGGTGCAAATTTAACAAATAAAACAACTACAGAACCACCTGAACGTTTCAGCTTACGGGATCATAAGAAATGACGATTAAATATTTTTGTTGTAGCTGTTTGATTTGTTTGACTTGCACCGGCTTTATAATGTCGTAATAGATATAAAATTAAAAATTATTTTATGCTTTTTAGCGCTTTTTGTGAAGTCGGTTCAACTTTTTTTTAAAAACTACTTTTTTGAGATTCTTTTTATCGAATTTACGTCACATATACAAATTAGCGCAAGGGAAATGTCCTGTTGCATAGAAACATTTTTTCATGGAAGGAACGTCTGCCTACCAGTCCCGCATTGTTACTGCCAGTTTTCTTTAGCAATTGTAAACATGTCAAAATAATGTATGGAGCTTAAGATGTGATACGTCGTATCTGCATTATTATAGAATAGCACATACGAGGTATTACTTCTTAAGCATTGTTAATCATAATTTTACAGTGAAGCGCATTTAAAACATCTAACGTATCATCTATTTTATTCCTAAAGTCTTTATTATCTGCAAATTTTCAGCTGATTTAAACTGTTAAACAAATTTTTGGGAATTTTTCATTAAGAAACTGTTTATTTATATTGCAAAAACATTTATCTGATATGTGGATATGAAAATAGTTAAAAAAAAATAAGTTGAACTGACATTACAAAAAGAGCTAAAAATCATAAAATAACATTTAATTTTATGTCTTTTATCTATTACTGCATTTTGAGTCGGCGCAAATTAAACAAAACAATTACCTATGTTTTTTTTGAAAACTACTAAAGATATTCAAAAAAATTTTTTTTTATGTTTTTGTAAATTAAATTACATGAAATAAAATTTTTGTTTTCTTGATTCATTGATGTATGACCGCCCCTGACGTATCTGAAGCAAAACCAAAATTTTTTTCTAGGATTTTCCTGATTGGATAAAAATTGTGATCGGGACAAAAAAAATTCTATTTTTTTTTAAATTTTCATTTTTTTTTCGCACAAAAATGGCTCTTGAAAATTTTTTTTCATGCACAGTAAAAATCCTAGTTCTGCACCTCCAAAAAAGGGTACTAAATGAATGTGCAGAAAACTTTACAAAACGTGTTTTCGAGAAAAACGCGTTTAAAGTTTTAAAACCATGCATTTCACGCTTGACATCGACCGGTTTGAGGCATTTTTACATTTTTTAACGCATTGAGCAATGTCTTTTCGCATGATGACTCTAGGATAGTTATACTTAAAAAATATGTCAAAAAAAATCGATATTTTCAAAATTTTAAGTGGACGACCCCCTTAATACGGTGAGACTTCAAAATATCTTCATCGACATAAAATAAAGTCGGTTCAAGTTTTTTCTTAAACTATTTTATTTTTCACTTTTTAGTCTTTTCAGACATTCGTATGAAAACAGTGATCGCAATAATCGCAAAGGTAGAACACTCTACAGAGAAAACAGCATCATCCAAATCCTACAATGCTCTACGAAGTAAGTCACGCGACCTTCCCATACCCTCAACTTAGATACAACATTTTTTTTCAATGGTGCTAGTCCGGCAAGGTATTCTATACAAAAAGAAAAAAAATCATCAAGGTCGGGCCACGAATTCGAAGTAAGGCAGCTGCTCCATCCTCTCTTTAACCCCAATCTAGATAAAAAGGATTATCATAATGCCAATGAGGAAACGTATTCTGTATAAAAGAATCAACGTCGGTCTACGCGTAAATAGAGGAAGATACTATATACAACAATAAACGAATCATCCAAATCAACCCACGCATTATGAAGTTAGCCCCACCCCTCCTACATCCTAGGTGCAAAGTTTTTCTTACAGTAACAAAAAGGGAGCACACTCTCGAAATCGGTCCATATGTTACGAAGTTAGGCTACAACCCTAGGTTAAAAATTGTCTTCTTAGTAGCAATGGGTCAACGTACTCTATAAAAAAAAAGGATCATCCAAGTTGGTATACACGTTGTGAAGTTAGATTCCACCCCTCCCTCAAAATTATTGACATTAGAAAAATTGGGGAAAATTGCCCGATTCAAATGATTTTTTTTACAAGCTTTTATTTAGTTTCACCCGTACGACCGTCGTGCGTGAAATCTTGCAAGTCGAGTCGAGATTGTATGCATGGGAATCTCATACAAGCTTAAAATTGCCACGATTTCCTGAGCTTCTTTCTTCTACTTTAGTTACTTCCTCGTAGAACAAAACAGAAATTTATCTACAATCAAAGGTTATAACTATATAAAACTACCTAAACATTTTGGCTAGCGAGGTAAAACAAAGAATTTGTGTATGTTTGCGTCTTTCATAGCATTCTATAAAATAAATTCTTATATTTTAAATTTAATATCTTAAATTTTTTTCAAAAATACCTGAATTAGTCTCCAAAAATAATTATATAAATAAATAGAGAACCCCGAAATTTTTTTAGTAAATATTTATTTTTAATAATGCTCTTGCCCACCTTTATTTTATATTATCTCCAAAATTCTTCTTGGCATAGGATGGTATAGGTTTTTGATGCAATATAGAGAAACTTCTGCGTCGATAAAATCTTATCTTGCAATCCATTAAAAAACATTTTCAATTAAATTGAGATCAGGTCTTGTGCGGCCTTTTAGTATATATTTTAAAGAGAAAACCGATGGCGTCTGTCGCAGCAGATATAATTTTCTGTTTAATTTGTCGGGATTTTATAAAATCATGATTTTGTTTTGCCGGATCTTTGTATTTGAAAATCGAAATTATGAAAATCGGGATATTGTTTAAAACCCATTTTCTATCTTTAGACAATAATAAATTATTGATTTTTTAACATAAAATAGAAATAATGAAAAAATAATTATTTTAAAACACATGGTTAGAATGGCATTTCAATAAATTGGAATTTAAAACGCGGTTGGCTAATCAATGAATACCATTTTGTGGAGAAATTTTGTTTTTGAAGCGCGACATATGAGAACTCAGTCAAAACTCCTATAGTTGTATTTTTAATAAATTAATTCTTAAATACTTAAAATGAATTTAAAAACAATGGAGACCCGTGAAGTACATACATTCCTAATTTGCCTGTTTTTGATCCCGAGTTAAAAATATGTACACATCTATCTTTTATTATGTAATTATATAATAATTTGTTTTCAGTGAAAGTTCCGGTCACACGAGATCGAGATCGAGAACTGTTTCACGCTCACCTTCAATCCCTCGTCGTCGTGGTTCACCAAGTTTTTTAGATCGCAGGAGAATTACGAGGTAATATTTAATAAACTATAAAATTCTGTTAGTTTTTTTCAGTAAATTTTTGAATTATTTGCCTTTATTTTATTTTCATTATTTTTTCTTTTTTTTAGTAGATCCAGATATCGAAGATAAAACACGTAAAATCCTTCGAAGAAGTTTTGTTAAGAAGCACTGCGTATTGTATCTAGTGTTTTATTTAATTTCATTTTTATTTCTGTTTGCAGAAAATATGAAATCATTTATAACATTTTTATAAATTTTGTAAAATGGTTCGAATTAGTTTTTTGTAACTTTCCTGTTACATGGATAGTTTTAAAGGTTATTACTGGAATGTCATAAGCGCTAATAAACATATTTGCAATTGGAATTGCAACTGCCTCTGTTTGATTTAATTTTTTGTGTGGTTTTAATTTAGTAGAACAGATTTTGTTATATTATTGCTACTTTGTGGTAAGTTTCATTTTATTTTATTTAAATAATTTTACAAAAGAAAATAACGATCAGTGCAATTTTTCCATTTTGTTTTTCTTTAATGATTTGACATTAATGTGTAAGGCTAACGTCGTATCCTCCGATTTCAAGTAATAAGAATATAGTTTATTAATTTCTGCCTACATTATTGTTTTAAAACAACGAAGTGTATTACATTTATTTTTCCCCGCGAGGTTTCAATAAATTACTTTACATAGAAAGAGTTGGTTCCTAATAACTTCTCTTTTGATTTTCTGAATTAACTGATTTTACACTGTATAAATAAGATAACATTTTCTATAGAAAGAGATTTTTATGTATGCGGAACTTAAAATACCAAACAGTTTAAGAGAGCCTTGATGAAATAATACTTTTAGTTTATTTAATTTAGTTAAAACTTATTTCCATTCCCTTATTAATGAAAAGAACAGCAGTTGTTTGCATTGCAGCTAATGAAGTTTTTTGGAGAAGAGTAGTTGACCACCAAATGGTTGGATATTTTTATTGGGAGCTACTTAAATGATACAGCTGTTTGCTGATTCATATCGTAATGGTTCGTTGTGATGTATGGAATACGCTTCGCTGCCAACATATAAAAACCGAGAAATGCTTATATGTATTATTTCAATAGCTTCTCATTAACTAGAAACGTTACTCTTTAGATTCATTTATTCTTTTTTCAATTTAGGGTGGAAATCGAACCACCAATTTTATTCTGCAACTCTCTGTTGTCAGCAGAAAACTACCATAAGTCGCCACCGGTGGGGTTCGAACCTGGTACCTTCGGAATGGAAAGTCGACATGTTATCGCATACTCCACCGACTATTAAAAAGTATTGGTTGCAAAGAACCGATTGGGGTTTTATAATGGCCTTTTTACATCTGTATTTATTTTTTTCAAAGCATTGTAGCAGCGATTACTTAAGTTCTGTTTATCTGAAACATAAATATATTTTTTTAATAAATGAAAGTTTGGCTGTAGTCAGTAGTAAAATCGTGTTAAACAAATGAAAATAAATAATAGTATAACTAAAGGTCGGAATTTATGCTATTATTTTTTGTTTAACATTAGTTAAACAAACACATACATATAACTTTAAGCAAATCTGAAATCGGAGAGAGTTTGTTAGTCTTATATACAAGTACTTCTTATCATTAATACCACGAAAAACCTTCCTTTACTCTGTTACTAATAATTAAAAATTTCAATAATAACAGTGCTCGTAAGAGGCCGATACCTTACCATCGACCAACTCCCCTGTCATCTGTAACCAGCGGATCCAGTTATGGAAGCCGTGAAAGTTCACCACGTTCAACATGCAAGTCACCGTCGCGGAGCCGCAGTCCATCAAATGTTTTTTAAAAATATTCATCAGCATGTTAGATTCATTCAAATTTATCTAAGTATTTCGATATTATCAGCAATTCCATTTATTTATTCAATTACATATAGAGATATTGTTATATACTTTCTTAAGGACAACTTTATACCAAAGCTCTTAAAGAAATCACTGAAAATGTTTAAAATTTTATTGTTATACCCATCTTTGATCAAAAATTTAATATATGTAAATTTCGGTGCAATTTTTTATTAATCTACTTATTTTCGATAATTTGTGTGTAGTAATTCATTCTTCTTATTAATAACATAAGTAATAAAGAATTATAAACATTTTTTTTTAATAAAGAACCCATTATGCAATACGAAATAAAACAATGTTTCAAAATTAAATTTACAATGATGTATACCTAAAACAAAACCTACTGAAACAGTGAGTTGTATAACAAAGAACAAAATTTGTGTTTTAATACAGTTTTGATTCAAAGTCAAAAGTCTATTATATTAATCATTAAAAAAACAACCCGGATTCTGACTAACATTATAAAATTATATTGAGCTTTATTATTGTACCTGTCGGAGCAGAAAAATTTCCGAATTGTTAACATTTGTTGTTGCAGTATAAAAAAATATATGAAATTCATAGTTTTTTCTGTTCCGACGGAGACAACGGTTGGATTAACTATAGTAGACAAAGCTCGAAATGAGTGGGAATGTGTAGTAGTTAAGAATATTTTTCTGAGAGAAACAGAATCTCTTTGAAAACAGCTCTCAGCATAACTGTACTGTAACGGTATACTATTTATAAGATATATATCGAAGGAAGCACTTCACTTGTTTTAGTATATAGTACTTATGAAATTAAAACTATCTGCTTGTCCATGGTAGGCTATGAGTCAGGATGTCAGCTGAGCATCACAGCCTTCGCTGGATATTGGCTTGTTATCAGAAACTTGAGAAAAGGGGACGGGGAGGGTGGTTCTTTGAGGAAAAACCCTCCCTGGAGGAGAAACAGCTTCATGCCCCAACCGCTCTTGAGAAACAGCTTCTACCCAACCCTATTTTCTACTCATACAAAATTTCAGTGAAAAAAGAACAAAAAAAGTATGAACACAGAAAAAATGTATATGCGGTAAAAAAACAAGAAAAATATAAGATAAAAGGAATTATCACTGAAGTTTGATTAGTTGCATAAACATCCTGAATTTACAGTGCAATAATATTGCTTAAGCAAATAATGGGTATTAAAAAAGAAAAACGCGTAAATTGAACAGAAGAAGAGAGGAAATTCAAATAGGATACAATTTTACAGCTGGCAAAGTTTTAATACGAGCGAACTAAACGCAGCCGGATTAGTATTACGTAAAACTAGTTCTAAATTCCTACGGCCTTATTACGCTCAATGTAAGTTTCAGCCTTAGAGTATAGAACTACTAACGAACCACAAAAGTATTGGGACACTTGCATTTTTTTCACATTTTCAACTTTGTGGGTACATAAAAAAGGTTTTAATTATAAAAGTAAATTTCGTTATGGTAATAATTACTTTATTTGTTTTGCTAGAAATTCTTTTCACAGTTACAACAAATTTAAATAAATAAATAAAAAATTGCGAAAACAATGAACAATAGCAGAAAGATAACCGTAGTCATGTTATACGGAAAAAGTCCGAAGTATACCAGACAGAATGCTTGAAATACCCTTAAATACTTCTGTAATGGTTTGGGGATGCATGTCCGGATATGGAGTTAGGTCCCTCCATTTTATTTTGGGTGCAATTAACTCCGAAAAATACCAAAATGTGCCGCCATCAATACCTCTCCTTCAATCGCCTGAAGGGAGTTTGTGTTTCAACAGGATGGAGCACCAAGCCGTACTTCAAAATCCATTAAAGTCTGGTTGCAGGTCAATGGAGTACCAACAATGAAGTAGCCCGCTAATAGTCCAGATCTTTCCCCAATAGAGAAGTTATGGGGAGTTATTAAAAAAATACTTGGGGCGGATCCATCCAGGAGGACTAGAACTTTTCTTCGTGAAAAAATAAAGGAAATTTGGAATTCTTTTACTGCCGAGGATTGTGAAAGACTTGTTAAATCAATGCCACTCCGTATTAAAGAGGTTGTAAAACAAAATCGTAATGCAACGAAATGCTGAACATAAAGAAATCTACAGTAAATTTAATTTATTTTTTCCTAATTTTCCATTGAATATGTATTATTTTCATTATTTTGTCGTTATTTATTTGAATTTTTTGCAACTGTGAAAGAATTTTCAACAAAACAAATAAAATAATTATTGCTATAACAACATTTTCTTTTATAAATATTATATAATTTTTTATATACCCACAAAGTTTTAAATGTGAAAAAATTCAAGTGTCCCAATACTTTCGTGGTTGGGTAGTATTGTTGTTATATATTCTAAGGTTTCAGCACTTTTAGCGAGGCATGGCGATATTTAAAATTGAATTTTTTTTAAATACATCTCGGCTTCCTGAGCATAGATTTTAATGCAAGATTTTTTTTTATTGTGCGAATCGTCTGTTTATACTGCATATTTTGTGCTTATGCAGGTGAATATAAATTGGAATGTTTTCAGGAGTTTCCAGGTGACACGTGAATAAAATTAATTGCGGCAAAAGTAAAGTTGGTCGACTTAAGGCGTTATGATACCTTTGAAGTTGAATTAATTTTAAACAATTGTAGTAAAAGAAGTATTAGTTTGAACTGATTTTTTTTCAAAATGGCGAAGATATACAATGACTCAACTTATTGCTCAAATGTTGCAGCATTTCTCATTTCATTCTATTTTTTTCTTGCTTAAAGTATTTAAATTGGAAGAATGTGAGATGATATCGAAAAATAAAAGCCTATTTTAGATTTTATTAATGAAATTTATTATCAATCTGATTAAAAGAAAAATTGCATTTGAACAAATAGTTGACTTTACTTTTAAAGTAAAATTATTCTTACTTTTTTGTATCTGTTGTAGCCTCGCGGATAACCTCTTTTATCCTCCACGGAATGGATTCTACTAACATTTTATCATTTAAATAGTGGGATGTTCGTTCACGTAACTTCCACTCGATTTCGCAGTTCATGCAACGTCCGGCATTCTATTTTTTACTCAATCCACAGCATTCGATCAGGATGAGATCAGGAGACTGTGGAGGCCAACTTCGCAATTCAAATCCTTGGTTTTGAAGCCAATCAGTGTTGCTGCGAGCCTTAAATGCCGGATCATTGTCTTGCTGCAAGATAACGTCCGACACATTTGTTCCTGTTTGCTGCATTGCGCTGTATTAAGTGTGCAGTCATCCCACCAACGATCCTTAGGCACCTCCCCCGAAAGCTCACACATCCCCAAAGCATTAGATTTTCGCCACCGAACTTTATGGTAGTTTGGACGTGGCAATCCTGGTTTGATGGTAAAATATCTGTAGCGTTGGGCGAAAGCCAAACACAAAGTTCGATGCCTCTTGGCAAGTGCTGGTTTTTTGACGTTCGCACAGCCATGAATTACATTACTCTGAAGGACTTTTCGAATGGTTTCGGGTGTTAGCTTTACGTTGTTGAATGTTTGTAGGTTAGAGGCAATCAGTACAGCATTGTCGCAAGCACCTGTTGTGATATAGCGTAACTCGTACTCGTTCCCAGTAACCACTGCTCTTCTTCCTGCCAAATTCTTCTTAGTTTGAATATCAAACTTTTTTTGGATATTGGTCACCTAAAAATCCTAACACCAACCGTACGAGCAATTTTATGCTTTAAATACTTAATTTCAGCCACCTTTTCGCCACTAACTGGCTTTATCTTGTAGTGTGTGTGCGCGAGTTACATCAGCAAAAATTAGTTGTAACCCTGAAAATGATTAAAGTGAATGAAGTCACATCAGCAAAAAATAACTGTAATCCTGAAAATGATCAAGTTATTCACTCACCTGAACTGAACGTGACAAGAGATCACATTTCATTTCATATAAGATATTAAATAATGAAAACTTCCACATTCCCACAGAAACTTACCTGAAATAAAAGAAAAGGAAAAATTTCAAAAGCTTAAGGTAACATGATCAAAATGAATTCTCAGTTTGTTAGTTGTTTGTTAGGTCTTAAGACCGTAGCGAAACTTAACTGTCGAATTTTTATTGAATAAAGTAACTTGGAATTTTTTACTAGTTCTGGTGTTTTAATTTTTTTCCTTAAGAGATTTAACAAAACAAATTTAACTCGCGTGTATACAACATGAAGTTGCCGCGGGATGTCAAGGTGGCTCGCCGGTCTGGGATCTGGTCTTTGGGCATCCAGGACACACAACATAATCAAAATCACATGCCTGTGCCGAAAGAGGGTGGTGGAATCCTTCTTTCAGGTCTGCCACAAAGAAAAAAAAACAAGAGAGACCAACAAGTATGGTGACTTACTCCCGGCCGCTGAACCATCATGAAAACACAAGTAAAAGTTACCCCCTAGGTGATGGTTCAGTAACTATCCCACACCATCCCTGCACCTGACTGATGCTGAAAACAATAAAATCAATCATATGAGGAAGAAGGGAAAGGGAATGGGGGAAGCTGGACGGAGAAGAAGCGTTAGGTGATTCCTGAAATCATAAGAAGCAATTTATAACATCCTTAGTCTAACAGCGCATAGTGCAAGTAAAAAACTTGATATAAACCAAACTTAAACAGGTTAATTCTTAACCCTATCGAGACATAGTAAAGCTATTGCATCTTGGATATCGGTTTACATTGACTTAAGGGGTCCTCTACTCTCGCGGTTTCAAAAAATCGAGTTTTTTTTTAATTTCAATCTATACGTATCTGAGAATACGCCACAGAAAGGATTTCGTGAAAATCACATTCCTTTGCATGTTTCTGGGAACAAAAAGGTACCCGCTTTCGGCCGTTTCCGAGAAACTAAGCGCGGCGCGCCACGACGGCGCTTGTCCAGTTAAAAATCATTGTCTAAAGAATTTACCGGTCCGTTCTTGAGAAGAATGTGGACAACCAATAACATCAACGTGATGAGGAAGCAGAGCTCTACGGCCCCGGTGTAGCAGATTAACTCGTAAGTTACTACAATCAAGTTATACACCGTAATTTATCCTTAAACGCGTTTTCCCGAAAGTAGTGTTTTTATAGCTGCCGAGTAAGACTTCTCATAAAAGTATTGGTCCGATTTCAATAATTTTTTTTTCAATTGTTCAGAAAACATACCGCTATGTTTTCCCCTGTACGATTTTCAAAATTTTATTTTGTTCCATTTTTACAGCCTCTAATAGGTCAAAAATGACGTAAAAATGGGTAAATTTTTACAAATTGTTGCATAACTTTTACAAATTGCAAAATAAAAAAAATCTGTCACGGGAAAACATAGCCAACGTAACTATGATTATAAAGAATATCAATTTTCAGATTACAGATTACCCAATTGGCCACAACTGTGCTTAAGCGGGACCCATGCAGTTTCAACATCAATGTCATCAATGACGTTTCAAGGTCGCGAGAGTTATTTTTTTTCGTCTTAAAAAAAAAATTTAAAAGTCAAAACATGTATCATCGAAATAAAAAAAAATTTTAAATGTAATCAGTAGATCCTTCGCAATTTATTCCCAAAAAAACCGCTCAATTTCAGGCCTCGAGAGTAGAGGACCCCCTTAAGCTATCTCAAGCTGTATTAAAAGTAGCCTCGGTATGAGGTTCAAACAAAATTAAGATGATTAACCTGAACTCATACTGTCCTAGGATGTCTAAACGTAATTCCGAGTGAACGTTCTAATATCACATGTTATAGTCATAAAAATATTCAATCATGCTAACAGTGGATTGAAGAGAGCTCATAAATAATTATCGTGCAATTGACGACTAATGTATCTAGCTAGATCCATGAAAAGCCTAAGAACACTAGGTCTAGAAATACGAAACTTCGCGTTTCATGTCTAAAATATTTTCAAACAATTTGGTCCATCACTGTGGAGCTCTCGACTACTTATAGTTCATTAATGGAGGCTAAACCTATAACCAGGGCCGGATTACCGCATAAGCAGACTAAGCAGTTGCTTAGGGCCCCCTTCAAAAGACTAGGTTTATCAATTTTTATTGATACTTTAAAAGACATTTTTTATTTTAAAGAAGTATTAATTTGAAAAATTTATATTATCAAACTTATTAAATTTCAAAATATTACTAAGTATATTGTCACGGATGTACAAAGACCCGTGTGCACTTTAATGCCGTCCGTTGTATTACTAGGACGATGATGATCATCAAAAATGTGATATTAAGCTAGAGGCAACGATAATCTCTAAAAATTCAAGAATTTAAGTTTGTTTTCATTTTAACAATGTGGAATGACATTTTGCATCACTTTCATTGCATGTCTCAAGCCCTTCAGAGTGCAGAAATTAATTTCAAAGTTTGCAGTGATTTCTATAAATCGTCGACGAATTACTTACATGATCTCCGCGGAAATTTTGAAAAATTTGAAAACTTGTAAAAAGGAATTGTATCTGATGTTGATTATAAAGCCACTTTACTCGAAGACGTAATCGGAAAAAACAGGTAAATCATGGTGAAGTGGACCGAAAGAGTTATAATAAATATTTTAAAAGTCAGGCTTTAACACTTTATTATTGAGATTTTATATTTTTCTTCTACTGAAATTGTTTAAAAAGAAATTTTCTTTTGTTCTGAGTAAATAAAAGTCTTACCTTAAGTTTTATATTTCTCTTTCAGTTTAACATTTAAAAATGAGTTATTTTCTTATCTCAAAAAATAAAACTCTTCAATTGAGTTTTTTATTTTTCCCATCATTTAACAGTTATAAATGAGTTTTATTTTTTCCCTCAGCAAATAAAACTCATCATGTACGTTTATATTTTTCTCGCCTTATAACATTATTTTAAAATTTTTCCTGAGGAAGTAAAACTCAGTAATGAACCTGTGGATGAAAAGGTCAGAATTTATGAGTTTTATGTTTCATCTCAATGGCGTAATTGTGACTGCGATGACGATGACATTGAATATTTATTCAAACATATGTAGAGAAAAATTAAAATTTATCACACCATTCATAATAATTTGTTTTGTACTTCATAATTTAAGATACATATTTTGGAATATAACATTGAAAATATTGGATACATGCTTTTTCTTTAAAAATACAAATATTGAACGGACGGACAGACGAAGAGACATGCATAAATCGATATAATTGTTGGTCGCTCTGGTGCGAGAGAGAACGGTATGAGTGGCCAACATCTGGGAAGCGCACTGGTAATGTCGATAGCGAGATAACCAGGGAAGCGCAGTGGTTACATGAGTATCTCACACCAGGGAAGCACACTGGTGCGAGCGAGAAAATAACACCAGGGAAGCGCACTGGCGAGGGCGATAACAAGATAACCGGGGAAGCACGCTGGTTACTTCAAACTTAAATTACCTGTATACCTCTTACTACTTGGGAACTCCCTCGCTGCTCGATGTGGTCCATCTGGTGGCTAGTCAGGGACTGACTGAGATGTTAAGTTTATAAGTTATTTATTCGGCGACTTTGTACAATTTTTAACAATGTTTTCTATTTCTAATTACATCTAAATTATCTCTACCTACGAGCTAGTTACAATTTGGCCCTGAGTTCTAACATTAACTTAACTGTAGTTAATTATTCTAACATTCATTGTTTACTTAATATTATATTTGCATAAAACATTAACATTTTTATTATTTACGTCGTGCGCCTAGACTAACACTGAATTTTAAAGTAAAACTAAATTAGTTTATTTTAAATACTATGACTTAATATATTGAATCTAAATTTTGATGTTTCCTGTTGTTTAATTTTAAAAAGGTCCCAGTATTCGTTGGCTGCATTCTGACTGAGATGCCTCATCGGCTTTACTTATATAGCCCCGAGTGCTCAGTCACCTGAAATTGAAATATTACCTCTTAACTCGGGCGGCTGCTCTGCTGACTTCCAGTCGCTGAGCTGGTTGTGATCTCCTCGACCACCGGACTGTAACTGGCTTAAGTCCTCTGCCGGTCGGACTTATATGGCCGTGGTCCACTTTCCTCCACATTCTAAAATTACCTCTAGTTGGCTTCTAGTTCCTGTGGCTGCTAATCGGTCTGGTCTGGTCGACTACTGGACGGCGACTGCCTTCGATACTGAGCCGGTCCGGCGGAGGTCTGGCGGCACTTCAACAATTTTTATTTGGGAGATGTGCTACTGTTGACAGGTGTTGAGTTTTTCTAACTTCGTTACAATATAGTGCTTTTCAAAGTTATAACCGCACCGCTCACATTTGTAGTTCAGAAAAAATAAGAGAGCAATAATGAAAATGACTGACACTAATGATTCCGCTCTTAATTGCTTTCAAAATATGGTAAAGAGTTATTGCACTGATAACGGTACTTTTGTTGTAAAAATTCAAAATGGTATAGAAGTGCGTAAAACAGGCGTTTCATTGTTATAACCGCAGTCATTGAGGGAAGTGAAATTGCATTTTTTGGATCTTCTCTTTGATTTTCTTTTGTTTTTAATAAAATTTCAGAAAGTATTGTTAATAATAAAAAGGAAAAATTGACGCTTTTTGGAGCCAAGGAGTGTCAAAATGGGAAATCCCTAGGAAAATCGCCAGATCCGACCACGTTGTCCGGAATTACCTAGCGGACCGGGCAAATTTTGGGTCCAGATTATATCCTGGAAGAAAAAAGATGCTGCGAGACAGAGATGTAAGAAGGATTTGTGACCTCTCTGCATCCGTTCCGACGATTTGGCGTGCAATTAAGGACAGCCCTGACATCGTTCGAGAGTACATGCAGAAAGCTCCTCGTCTAGACCTCCAGCATAAAATTGCACGACTCGCCTTTGCTCGAGATCGCATTACTCCAGACTGGAACAAGGTAAAGTGAAAATTAATTGAAACTCATTAATCACACCCTATAATTTCAAACTTTTTTCGTGCATTAGGTGATTTTTTCTGACGAGAAAAAATTCAACCTTGATGGTCTTAACGGGTACTGGAGAGATTTGCTTAAAGAACCGCGCTATTTTTCAAAAAGGAATTTCGGCGGTGACTCTCTGATGGTTTGGGGAGCATTTAGTAGCCATGGCAATGTTGATTTGACATTTCCGTCATGCCGGATGAACAGTGCTACAACAAAGCTCTTGCCATATCTCCGCCGAATTTCTGGATATCGCCTTTCTTTCCAACAAGATAACGCATGGATTCATGTGAGCGCTTCCACAAAGGCTTGGGTTTCAGACCGTAATATTAATTTAATGGATTGGCCAGCTCGCTCTCCAGATGCCAACCCGATGGAGAACGCTTAGCATGGTTTTGGCCGGAAGGGAATTAGGGTAAGGGAAGTGAGGAAACTTGAGTCTTGTTATTGCATTGCTGCGAGCTAGACAACAGCCCAGAGACGGAGTGGATTATTTTTTTAATTTCTTAATAAAAGCTCACGGGGTCATCTGGTCTCGAACCCGGGGCCCATGGCATGGTGGTCGTGCGGCTCAACGCATTGATCCAACTTTTTTTCGAATAGTTGGACACATCGTTCTTGCAGCCTTTTTTGAAGATGGGAATAATATACGAATTTTTCCATAATGAAGGGAAAACCCCTTGAGTGACCGAGAGACGAAAAAGCAAAGTAAGGGGTTGAACTACATGCATAGCACACTTTTTCAGAACGATGGCCGGAATGCCATCTGGACCTGGGTGAAAGTCGTCCTCAAGCCCATTAATACTGGCTGCGATTAGTTCAGGATCAGGGTAAAACGACGTTTGAGTGCATTTGTCCATGAATGCAAAATAGTTAAGGTCGGGTTGTAGAGAATTGCCCCTGAAAGATTTACTGAAGAAGTGTGCAAAGAGCGATCAGACGAAGAGGTATTTTCGAGCTTTAGCGTGGAAGGGTAACTATTGGATTTCTTCTTGGAATTAATAAAGTTATAAAAACGCTTGGGGTCGGATATGAGGCTAGTTTCCATCCGTTGGAGGTACTCATGGTAGAGGGTATCACAACGTTCAGAAAAAGAGGTATAAGCAGATAAATAGGAAGAATAGTCAGACTCAGTCTAGGTTAAAAGAAAAGTTTGCCAACGTTTATTTCTCCTGTTGCGAAGAGAGCGTAATTCTTTGTCGTACCAGACGGGGGATGAGGAGTAGTTTTTACGAGGAAGAAGAGGGATAGATTGTGTAAGAAAAGCGTGTATTTCCGAATAGAACGCCTCTAAAGCAACGTCAATTGGGAGATGTTGAGGGATATCCCCAATATTAGAGTTGAGGAGCAAGTGATTTAATTTGTCAAAGTCGCCTTTACGAAAATTGAAGGATAAAGAAGACTCGGAGCTTGAAACGGCATGAGGGTGCTCGTAGGAGAAACCGAGGAACAAGGGAGGATGGTGACGGTCGAGGGAGGAGAGAAGATGGTTGCTTTCTGCGACAGCCGAGTTAACTGGGTCTGAAGAAAAGATTAAGTCTAATTGTCTGTCCAGGAAGTTCCTGACTCCGCTTACTTGAAAGAGATCTGAAACGGAGAGCTGATCGGTAAAGAAGGCTTCTTTGGCCGAAGATGCCTTAAGGGGGACAAAGTGAGAACAGTCCTCGGACAATGACCATTGAATACGGGGGAGGTTAAAGTCACCCAATAAAATAAATTCATCGGAGGCGTTAGCGTTCTCAAGCAGGGTATAGATCGCTTCAATTATGGGCTCGTAGGCGTCTAGAGGTTGTAACAACAGAGGATGTACAGAAGACACTAATTAAGTGCTATTTTTATACATACAAATTCTGATATTGTAGTCGGAGGTCTTTAGCAGGGTGGCATCATAACGGTTGTGAGCAGCTATGAGAACACCGCGACCTGGTGGATCATTGGTGCATATACAACCGTCAGCACGGAAAATTGTAGTTTGGAGGGAATAGTTCATTGTCGAGAATTCCTGGTGTTAGATTGGTTTCAGTGAAGGCAAAGATATCGTGCGGGAATTTGTGAGAATTAAGGAAAATATTTGATGTTTTTGTGCGAAGACCTCTTACGTTCTGGTAATAGCCTGACAAGCTGTTGGGGAGATGTTCTTGATCGGAAACCGCGGGTGAAATAGAGGGGAAATCAGAAATAGGGAAAGCAGGGGGGTTAGGAACGAAAGTGTTAGGCTTGTGGTTAAGTGGGCAGACGGAAGAAGTTGGGAGTGCATGGTTAGGTGGGTGCGCTGGATATACAGAACTCAAAACAGTAGTGGTTGGGTTGATGGCTGGAATGGACGTGTTCGAGGGCTTCGGTGTAAATGGAACAGGGGGGTTAAGTGTGTGAGAATATATAAAGTTAGGATACTTGACTGGAGTACTTAGATTAAAGTTTGGAACTACTCCCATTTTAAGCTGCCAATTAGAGTTTGGATCACTAGCTTTAGGGTTAAAGGTGAGAGGTGAGGAGTGATCATGTTGTTACTAGTTCTAAGGTTCTTATGATTAGGGTGAATACTAAATTTAGGTATGGGAGAAGGTCGTTTGGGGTAGTTAGTGGGGTTAGGTTTATTAGTATTTAATTTAGGGTTAGGTGCAGAGGGCTTAGGGTTAAACTTAACGTACTTCCTAGTCCACTTACAAATGTTGATGGTCCCGAGAGTGAAGATTTTGCTGGAGGGGTTACTGATGAGCCAGACATACTTGTTTGGGATGGCGATCTTGAAGTTGCTGGATTTCCCTGCGTCTGACGAGGGTAACTTCAGGCAGCTAACAGGGGTGAATCCAAAATTCCCGGGAAAAAAGCTGTGAGCCCAGGAATCGTTGGCGTTATGAGGTGCACCCTTGAGAATGAATGGAGTATGGTTGCTTGATGAAGATGAATGTTTGCTGCCTAGTCTGTTTAGTCTCTGCTCCCATTCCAATACTGTCCAGGTGGTGCCAAATTTGTTAATCGTAAATGTGGTGGAAGTGGGCAACCTTCTCTATAACGGGCTCGGCCAAAACAACAGGAGCATCAACATCTGAAGCAGGCTGCACCAAGGAGGAATGCGGGGTTTTAGGAATCACTTTCACGGTAGATCGAGGCGGATCTGCAGAAGTTGCATCCCGGAGAGTGGAGCAGTTCCCTTTAGAAGATGTAGGTCCAGAAGAAGAATTCAAACCAGAAGCAGCTGTGGTGTCGGACAGAGGAAAAGAGGGGCCGAGATAGCTTTTTGTGGTTAAACTCCTGATATCAGAGCCGACTGACCCAATCAATTCAAAGTTCTTCTCAATGGCTGTTGAGCACGAATCTAGATCCCGCTTGACGTGCCGGACACCGTGCCGAATGTCATCTAAGATTGGCACGATAGACTCCGTAGGTTGGCCGATGGAAGGCGATGGTGAACCAGCGCGAAGGTCATTCAATAAAGCGACCAATCCGCTTGACTTAAAGGAAAGCTCGTAAATCCTGCTTGAAAGAAGCGACGAGTCATTGGTCAAAACCCCAGCGATATTAAGCAGCTTGTCCAGTTTTGAGTTTAGAGTTTTAGTCATCGGACAAAATTTAAGTCCACCAAAGTTTGTGGAGATCTCGTTGACCTTATTAGCGATGTAAGATTGATCTGTGAAGAGCGTCGCAACGACTCCCTTCATGAGCCGTAAAACGTGACAGGGCCTAATATTGGAGCACTCTTTACATGTAGAAAGACCATGTGAGAGACAAGTCCCATGAAAAACACCACCACAGATGCCATCACAGGCAACACCACTGTTTAGCAACTCATTAGAGCATGCCTTGCAAAGGGCCATTATGTGCGTGAATATTAATCGGAAATATTTTAAAAATAAAAAGTTAAACAAAAAGCTTCTCACCAGGTTGCAGCAATTCCGAGTTAAAAACAAAACCATTTCCCGGCAATGTAAATAAACAAACTGAGTCACTTCCGTTTGAAAAACAAAAATATTTCCCGGCACTGTAAAAAACAAACTGAGTCACTTACAAAATAGCGGCCAGTTAAAAATAAGGTCACTGACAAATAAGTAAACAAGAAGAAACTGTGTCAGGTAAGTTATTGACCGAAAAAGAGTGGCACTCACTTTGCTGACACACGCACAAAACACACGAAACGAAAATACTGCAGAGAAATTAAACAGATTGTGGAGCGATCACGCAACGCGTCCGATCGATTAGGCGGTAATTGGAGAACATAAATGCGTGATGCTAATATACCCCACAGGTTTTCTATAGGGTTACAATCAGGGCTACATGCTGGCCAGTCCAATAGCGGTATGTTATGTTGCTCAAACCTGTTCCTGGAAAACTTCGAAACATGAATAGACGCGTTATCCTCCTGAAATATAAAATCCGTGTCGGCGAAATCCTCAAGATAACTAATAAATGTATCGTCCAATAGCTCAGTATATGTAGCAGAGTCCATTCGAGTGCTTATGAAACATATAGGAAGCTTTACCAGATAACTAAAAGCCCCCCAAACCATAACAGTACCGCCTCCAAAGTTTCTCCTTGATGTATGGACTTCATTTTCATTTAAGTTATTCCAAAAGCTGCTGTAGCTGTCGGGCCCGTTCAAATTAAACTTCTTTTCATCAGAAAAGATAACGTGCTCCCACTCTGACTTCCAATGCATATACTTTTCGGCAAATTTCAAGCGATTTATCTTATGAGCGCTTGCCAACTTAGGTTTACGTTTAGGTTTCTTCCATTTAATATTTTTTGTGTTGCGTAAAATGTGTGCAATGTGTTGTTTTGTAACGGGAAGCTGCAATTTTTCTTTTATTTGCCTTGAAGTCAGCCGATATTTTGTTGCTTCTTGAATTATTTTCCCCCTTTACGCCTTGAGAGTTTAGTGTTACCTTTTGTGGCCATTTTTTCCATAATTTTCTCCTTTTTTAACAAATTTCTAATAACTGTTTCAGATCTCAATCTGCTTCGCTATTTTCCGATTAGGGTAACCCATTTATTTGTAAATCCCAATTGCAGTAATTTCTTCCTTATTTAATGATTTTCTTTTCCCCATAACTGTAAAAATGAATATAACTGTTCCAAGTGTCTTCTAAAGTAAACCAAATATTTACCGTTGCACAAAAAAATTTCCAAATTTATACAAAAAATGAAACCCTAAATTTTTATTTCACAATATTTTCAACTGCGTTTAAATGAATCTTTAACTCGAAAATAGCTGGTTCCAATAAAAACTGCAATTACTACAGCGCCCAGCTAAAGAATGAGCTCTAGTGCGTAGTTTCTAAAGCGTACATCTATACAAACATCTTCATTAGATTCACATTCTAATCAACAATCACTACCATGAAATTTACTACTCCCTCCCAAATATTTGAGTTGCGTTTAAACGAATATTTACACTCTGAACTTCCAAAAAAGTGTCTTTATACAGTTCTTTTTAAATTCAATTTCACTAATGTCACATTTTAAACTAACATTTTAACTGAAACATTTGTAGTAAAAAAAATAAATTGCGTATTTTTAAAAATTGTAATTTTTACAAAACAAGTTATAACTTTTATATTGCTATTGTAAAAATATAGTTTTTATTTATTGTTAAAACCCTTCTTTAATTATTTAATCCCTGCCCCTTATAGTTCTCTAATAAAATTCAGATTAAGTTTTAATCACTTTTTGGACTTGTTCTTTTAGGTGAGGTTGAACCCTCTGTCTGTACTTTTCTGCGCTTATTTGCCAGGAAGATTACCCAAATGAATCCAATAAAATTTGCCACCAGGACACGTAGCTGCAATTAAAATCGTATTGTTAAAAAAAAATCTTTTATATTGCTTAGCAAATTACCATTGATGGAACAAAGTATATATTTAAAAACACTGGCAGCGAGAGGTACTTCCAGTTTGCATACAAAATTGGCCAATATAATTTTCTCAGGTTTCCCAATGCATAGTGATGGTCATGACCCTAAAAAAGATATAATAAGTCTGCCATTTGATAGCTATAACAAATATAATACAAAAACAAATTTAAGAGTACGAATAGTCTATAAATTACAATTATTGAATTCTTTCAATTCTTTTGGACCTGGCTAATTTAGGGTTTTAGACAGGGACCGTACCTGTTTTCACTTTTTTCTGAAAGAGTGCTAATTTAACTGGTATTTCTGGACACTTATAATTCATGATTAAAACTAAGTTATTTTGGACTATTTATTTTTCCAGTGCAAAGTTTTAATTTTTTTTTATTGTTTCATATGATAGTACAACATCTTAAGATTGTTGTGTAAAAATTTTTAAAAAATTGGGAAAAACCTAACTAAGATATAGAACTATAAGTGTTCGTTTCTCCGTTGTTTAATATTGGATTTTCTGGTATACAACATTTAAAATCAATTTTCTGACACTTGTCATTTTTGAAGTCGGTGAACAGTTTAAATCAAAATCTACTCTTCTTTTGAAATTTCGTATACTTCTTCCTTTCCCATTCTTTAGGGCGAAAATCGGTGTTTTTGCTTCTAAGTGTCACCAGAAATTGAAAAATCGACAAGAAAAATTTCCTCCCAGCAATACCTCAGGAAAGCGATTATCTAATTATACCATATTTTTTTAATTTCGGATGATCCAATCATCATGTATTATGTAATCATGAGTTATAGTGATGTCTGCAAAATATCAGGCTAACGGTCAGTTGAATCCATGCAATTACAGCACAGTAAAACGCATACGAATAATAATATAACCTCTTTATTATGTTTATCCAATTACCAACGTTTCGACCGGTCTCCCGGTCATCTTCAGGGAATTCTAGAACAAAAGAACCCGTCATGCATCACAAACCACTATCAAAATCTAAAGCATGCTTACAAAACTTTGCAACAAAAAACTTATACAGCTAGTCCAAACATTACAAGTGTGTTCGCTGTTGTCAAGGAATATATAAACCAAACAAAAATTATTAGAAAATTTTTAGACCCACTATTCTATTTAAAAAACGGTAAAAATGTTTTCCATTTAATCCACCAAAAGGGCAGCACGACTCAAAGCGAGAAAAACAACAACTGGTGACATTCAAAGCAAACAGTGTACTAAGATGGTAACCGATCAATCCAGTAAACTACAATACACTGCATTAATGCCTTCAACGTCCGATCTCTTGTTAATGGAGTCTTTGTTGGAGTATATGTGCAGAGCTTCCAACTTCATTCTCTTGTTGTAATTATTTTCCCTGCCGAGTATTCTTGTGTTGGCAAAATCCGGGTTGTGCCCCTCTGAGATACAGTGTTCGGCAAGCGCTGTTTTGTGGGAGTATTTGTTCCTTAGATCCGATCTGTGGTTATTTAATCTATTCGCTAACAACTGGCCTGTGGTTCCTATGTATTTGGCATTGCAGTTGGTGTCATCATTGCCACCACATGGTATCTCATAAATCACGTCCACAGAATTGTCTTTTTTCTCCCGGTCTTTTATTTTGCTGAAACATCTGTGCGTAATTTTCCTGGTTTTATAAGCTAAGCCTAAGTTCTGGTTGTACTTTTTGAAAAGCCCTCCACATCTCTCCGACAAACCCGGGATGTACTGACTACTTCTAAATCTGATGTCTCTTTTTTCCCTTTCAGTGCTCATTTCCTCTGTATCTATGTTTATTTTCACCTCCTGCCTCCCAATCAACGACGAAATGATTTTATGTGGGAAACCATTGTTTCTAAGTATCCTACGAATGATTCTTTTGTTTTTCTTGTGAAAACATTCATGAGACAGTTTTAAAATCTTATAAATGAAATTGGTTGCGGTATTTATAATTTGCGATTTCGGGTGGACCGAATTAAAGTTGATAATTCTGCCAGATGCCAGTGGTTTTGTATACCAATCTGTGACCAAGTTGCGGCCCCTTCTTATCACTAATACGTCCAAATAGGGCAGCTTTCCATTGCTCTCAAGTTCTACGCTGAACTTTATATTGTCGTGGTAATCATTGAGAATTTGCTGCATGAAAACAACATGTTCCTTGGGTACAATCGCGAAGATGTCATCCACGTACTTGGTTATGATCTTTAGAGTAAATGGAAGTTTTTCAATGGATACGGATAGCAATTCCTCCATGAAAAGGTCCGCCAAAACCGGGGAGAGAGGGCTCCCCATGGGCAAGCCAAACGTCTGTCTGTAAATTGCATTGTCAAAACTGAAAAAATTACAGTCATAGGTACACAACCTTAGGATATCGAGAAATTTTTTCTTTGGTATCTCCGTAAACTGGCTGATATCGTTCCATCTCCTCTCGATGACATCCATGCACAGCGAAACTGGTACGTTTGTAAACAGGGAGACAACATCGAAGGAAACCAATGTTTCGTGTTCTTCTATCTCTACCTCTGTCACTCTTTTCTTGAAAATCCCAGAATTCCTGACATTAAATGTTGAGTTGTTGTAGACATTCCTCAAAATGCCCATCAAGTACTTTGACAATCCGTAAGTGGGTGAGTTTATAGACGAAACGATCGGTCTAAGAGGGCAACCCTCCTTGTGGATCTTTGGTAGAGCATACATTTTTGGGGTTGTAGCATTGTATGTTGTGAGGCTCATCTTTTCCGATTTACTAATGAGACCCAATCTTTCCAAGTCTTTAACCATATCATTATTCTTCTTTTGAACCGGCTTTGTAGGGTCTATTCGAATACTCCTATAAGTCTTCCTATCCGATAGTAAAATACCCATTTTCTCGTAGTAATCCTTCTTATACATAATAACCGTAACATTGCCCTTGTCAGCTGAGAGAACAACCAGATCCTTTCTTGTGTTTAAAAAACTCAAGGTATCCTCATATAGACCAAGGATGAGCTTTTGTTGAGAGTTCAACGCGTCGTGCTTCATATAGTCGGAGAGAATGTTAGCAAACTTGGATCTGGCAACATCCCGTTTTATGTTATCCGCAATCGTCTCCATACAATATTCCCCGTCTACGATAACGTTTAGCAACGGAAAATCCTTTTTTCTGTCTCGATATCCTAAGGTTGTGTACCTATGACTGTAATTTTTTCAGTTTTGACAATGCAATTTACAGACAGACGTTTGGCTTGCCCATGGGGAGCCCTCTCTCCCCGGTTTTGGCGGACCTTGTCATGGAGGAATTGCTATCCGTATCCATTGAAAAACTTCCATTTACTCTAAAGATCATAACCAAGTACGTGGATGACATCTTCGCGATTGTACCCAAGGAACATGTTGTTTTCATGCAGCAAATTCTCAATGATTACCACGACAATATAAAGTTCAGCGTAGAACTTGAGAGCAATGGAAAGCTGCCCTATTTGGACGTATTAGTGATAAGAAGGGGCCGCAACTTGGTCACAGATTGGTATACAAAACCACTGGCATCTGGCAGAATTATCAACTTTAATTCGGTCCACCCGAAATCGCAAATTATAAATACCGCAACCAATTTCATTTATAAGATTTTAAAACTGTCTCATGAATGTTTTCACAAGAAAAACAAAAGAATCATTCGTAGGATACTTAGAAACAATGGTTTCCCACATAAAATCATTTCGTCGTTGATTGGGAGGCAGGAGGTGAAAATAAACATAGATACAGAGGAAATGAGCACTGAAAGGGAAAAAAGAGACATCAGATTTAGAAGTAGTCAGTACATCCCGGGTTTGTCGGAGAGATGTGGAGGGCTTTTCAAAAAGTACAACCAGAACTTAGGCTTAGCTTATAAAACCAGGAAAATTACGCACAGATGTTTCAGCAAAATAAAAGACCGGGAGAAAAAAGACAATTCTGTGGACGTGATTTATGAGATACCATGTGGTGGCAATGATGACACCAACTGCAATGCCAAATACATAGGAACCACAGGCCAGTTGTTAGCGAATAGATTAAATAACCACAGATCGGATCTAAGGAACAAATACTCCCACAAAACAGCGCTTGCCGAACACTGTATCTCAGAGGGGCACAACCCGGATTTTGCCAACACAAGAATACTCGGCAGGGAAAATAATTACAACAAGAGAATGAAGTTGGAAGCTCTGCACATATACTCCAACAAAGACTCCATTAACAAGAGATCGGACGTTGAAGGCATTAATGCAGTGTATTGTAGTTTACTGGATTGATCGGTTACCATCTTAGTACACTGTTTGCTTTGAATGTCACCAGTTGTTGTTTTTCTCGCTTTGAGTCGTGCTGCCCTTTTGGTGGATTAAATGGAAAACATTTTTACCGTTTTTTAAATAGAATAGTGGGTCTAAAAATTTTCTAATAATTTTTGTTTGGTTTATATATACCTTGACAACAGCGAACACACTTGTAATGTTTGGACTAGCTGTATAAGTTTTTTGTTGCAAAGTTTTGTAAGCATGCTTTAGATTTTGATAGTGGTTTGTGATGCATAACGGGTTCTTTTGTTCTAGAATTCCCTGAAGATGACCGGGAGACCGGTCGAAACGTTGGTAATTGGATAAACATAATAAAGAGGTTATATTATTATTCGTATGCGTTTTACTGTGCTGTAATTGCATGGATTCAACTGACCGTTAGCCTGATATTTTGCAGACATCATTATGAATTATCGGTCAACAAACACACATGAGTTATAGTGTTAACCGGCGGACAACTTTTTTTCGAGGCGCCTCCGAAGATTTGCTACCGTCGCCTTAATTATTTATATTTTGCCCTAAAAATTTAAGGAAATATTGTTCAAATGTTGTACTATAATGTTACGATGAAATTAAATAAATCTGTATTATCTGTAGCGCCTAAACAAATTCTTAAAAATGAGCCTTTTTTTCGTCGAATTAACGAACTTTTTCGTTCAAAAATAACAGTTATTTTCGGTCCCCGGTTTTAGATTTACCTTATACGTGTTTAGTAGATCGCATACCTTTTAATTTACAGGGTGCTTCCGTTTGAGATGGCAATAATAAAAGATACGGAGCAATTTTAACGTTTTAGGAGTTGCAGAATATTTAATTAAATATTAAATTTAAATATTAGAGGGGTTGTGAACTTGTTAGTTTTAAATATTATTGTATTTCTCGGTCGGTAGGTTTAAAACTTAAAGATAACATTTACAGAAAATTGCTTTTTTGCTGAATGTTCAAAACTTTACGTGATTCAGTATCCTTCCTCTAGAACCTGACTGTAGCGGTTGCTACAAAATATTGCTTAACAAAAAAATATTAAACAATAATTTTAAATTAACTAAACTTGGGCAAACAAAAAATAATATTATGTCTTAACAGTTAAAAGTTAACAGTTAAAGTTAAAATATCATATCTTTGTTATGGTTTGGACTGTAGAAATGTCGTATACATAAAAGTATACGCAGACAATAGTAAGAATTTTGATTTGTATTGAGTACAAATACCTTAGAATAAAGAACTAAAGGAAGAGCTGAAACCAGATTTTAATGAAGCAAATTTCTTTTATATTAGAATTTCTGGGTATGCAGTGGTAGCAACAATGCCGGCGTAGACTAAGTCAGCTTTAAAGTGGGGCCAAAAGTAAATTTAAAATCTTGATAATTCGTTAAAGAATAATTTGAATTTATACATCTCTGAAAATATTAAAGCTGCATATTAATTCTGACGTTATATTATAGGTCAGCTAAGGAAAATCTAAGCCTTTGGTGCTGCTGCTGAGGAAGAGCCAAAGGGATTTAGATTTTCTTTATAAGAAACGCCGCTCTTGTCAAGAAAATTATATTTCTTGCTCCGCTCGAGTTTTGAACAGTTTGTTTTGAATTTTTTCGTTAATTCCACTCGGGTGAAGTGATTTCCTGTACATTATTTGTACTTTTTGAAAAATATTTTACCGAAAGGTTAATGTGACAGTGTTAGTGATCTTGTGATACTGCTGTCTAGTTCAGTGTTTGATTTAGTTGGATTAACATCCAGTTTTCGGTTGATTTCGAAGGCGTCCAGCAGCTAAGGAAAATCTAAGCCTTTGGTGCTGCCGCTGAGGAAGAGCGAAAGGGATTTAGATTTTCTTTATTAGAAACGCCGCTCTTGTCAAGAAAATTATATTTCTTGCTCCGCTCGAGTTTTGAACAGTTTGTTTTGAATTTTTTCGTAAATTTCACTCGGGTCAAGTGATTTTCTGTACATTATTTGTACTTTCTAAACTTCAACATTAGCGACGACTTCGTCTTTACCTTCTACATCAACTTATTTTTTTCATCAACATTGGAGCCTGCTGCATCAACATTATAGCCTTCTGAATCAACATTGGAACCTTCTCCATAAACATTGGAGCCTTCTACATCATCCGGCAGAGGCAGACCAGCAAAATCCTTGGATCAGTGTGTAATAAACCAAAATTGCATAAATCACTAAAGTCATCAAATAACATGACATGCCCAATAACATAAATAAAAATCCACGAGCTTGTGATACACAAAGTGCTGTGCGTAACTTCCTGACCTACGTTAACTTTGGTCAGCGACACTTCCATTGCATATCAGTAATTACTCAAAGGAAAAAAATTTTACAACTAACCCAGGCAAAACAATCTTACCTTTTAATCCTTTTACTGGCACACTGCACTAGGTAAACAAACAAGCACGTGACGCATCTACAGCGACCAGTTCAAAGAGGAAATATGAACTCGCGCTGCATGATGTAAGTGGACCATCGAAGAATGACAAAGCATACAATTTGAAACGCTACATTCTTTCCTAATAATTAATTAATAAAGGGTCCAAATTATTTAGCAATTGAGAATGTTGCCAAAGACAATTAGTTTAGTAAGCACAATAATTGTATTTATATAGAGAAGGAATTTCAATAAATCATTCAGTAAGAATCAATCCAATAACGAGTTTTATTTAATAAGATTCGTGCTAATGTAGCTGCTCTTTCTCGCGGATTAGTTAACTTTGGAGCAATAGCTAATTTAGCTGCTCTAGTGGAGCTGTAGCCTTGAGGCTGCTCCCAGGGATTAACACGTTAACCGGCAACCGGTCTATTATACAAATATTACTTGGTAAATGTAATTAAATCGAACATTACGTGAAGATCGTGAACGTGAAAGTAATTAAAGCACGAACATTACAAGAGCTCGAAAATCACCAAAAAGCGAAAGCTCAAACAGCATATGATTTATCAACAGCATGAAGATTTATCAACAAAATTAATAACCCAGTCACATTACCAACGATATACGTCGGAGAAACTAGTTAAAAAAGCCTTTATTATAAAGACCGTGTGAGCAGCAAAAAACGAGTGTTTGCTTGAAATGCTGCAGACTACCGACACGTCCGCATCGTTGCCTCTTCAAAATTAGCTTGATTCAACCACGAACAGCTTAGCTTATATGACACCAATTTAGTGTTAGTGAGTAAATGGGGATGTGATGGATCTTCGCGGTAAAGCGAATACAAGCAACAAATTTCTGGAAATAATGACGAAAATATAACAGACACCAATGTCATTGGTTCCTCTTCGTTTAAAATGCTGTACTTCGGAAAACTGAATGTGGAAAAATCCTCGTCCATTATCTGCTGACTTTTGTATACCTATTAAATTTAAATATTGTCCAAATCTAAGCACTTTTACTCTTTTGCAATTTTTGTGTAAACCTAACCATTTTTGAGTAAAATATCTTTAAAGGGCCAAAATTTTCAATTTTGTCCCTCAAAAATCTCAAGAAATTGACGTTTTAAAAAAAATTTCACGCGGTGCATGGCTTCAGTTTATAGGACATATAGCTGCCATTTTGGATTTTTTTTTAATGAAAAAATTTGAAAGTAATCTTTATTTATGGGGAAATAAATTATCAAAACCGCCGTTTCAATAAATATTCATTATATACCCGAACAAAAAACCCAAAGTTGACGCATTTTCATGCTTTTTACCGGTTACCTCCCCTTAACCAAAGAGCAATTTAAAAGGCTATTTTGCAATATTGCCAGGTGAGCTTATTACCGATAACTTATAAGGATAAGCTTGCAAAGGGCGGGAGGATACCAGGATTTTAGATTTCAAGGGGCGGAAGGATACAAGGGTGGTAGCTCGCAAGGCGCGGGAAGGAACAAGGGTCGTAGTTCGCTAGAGGCGGGCGGAAAAAGATGGTTATTCTCAAGGGGCGGGAGGATAAAAAGGTTGCTGCTCGCAAGGGACAGGAGGTACAAGGGTCATGTGAATATTACAAATTAAAGACGATGGACACGAATTTATTAAAATATGATAATTTATCACCGCACTAGAACGAATTGACCAACTACATCCAGGCGATGATGATACGATACAAAAACTATATCAAGATCTGGAAACTACCCATCTTAATACTTAATTCTGAAGACACAACCTCAGATCTGAACTGCATTAAAACTATCACCACTTTAGTAATGCCAAAACAATTAAAAAGAAAAAAAAAAGAAAAATGGATTACTCAATAGATCCGAAAAAAAAACTGAGAAAAAAACAAAAGGAAAATTTGCTCCACTCCTCAACCTGAACCTGAACCAGGAGGGAACCTGAGTTAAAACAAGCTTTCAGTCCATTTAGCTGGCCTTCATTGCACCCTGAAAAGACTTCATATCCTTAGCAAATGATCGGCATGAGTAGTGATTTGATCAACAAGGCCCTCAGCCATTGTTTAGTGAAGGATCTAGTAGAGTATAACTTGCGAAAAACTCTTTTTCTTACCTGACTGATGTGGGGAGGTCAAGTCAGGCACTCATCCAAAGTTAAGCCCAAACTAGTGACGGTTTGGCTGAGAGGAATAAGGGCATTGCCCAACCTTATAGCTCCAACGCGATCCCGAGTAGGGAAGCGATATAAAGCCAGAGCCTGCGTCTTAGACGCGTTGAGGTTGAGTTTGTTGCTGGTCGCCCAATCACATTCGCTTGAAGGTCCCTACTTATCAATCCTACACAGGCATGCATTTTTTTTATTCGATAATACAACTCTTCAACAGTATCCAGTTAAAATTTAAGGTCGATTGGAGCAAAACTGCCGAAAACTTTAAACGCGTTTTCGCTGGACACTGTAACTCAAAATTTAGACTCTTTTAATTCACAAAATATGATGTAATGACGTCGAGGTTCTTTTGCATTACAATTAGTTTTACAATAGAGCAGAGTATAAAATAGCAGCGCACAGCTCTACTCTACTCCGAGTAGGAAAACCAGATTGGATACAATACTCCACTCTTAACAGCTGACTGTCATTGTGTTTTGAATATAATTATCATTCAAAAATTTTTAAACAACAAACCTGTCCCTAATCCTTTTGCAGTATTTCGCGAGCATGTCACATAAATATCTTCACATAATAATTTACCATTGTTACTTTCTGCATTTTGCAACACAATACTTTTATTTTTTAACTTGATTAACAAAAAGTCACTTTCAAATCACTCGACCTTAAATGTCAAAAAGCTGCACCTTGTTTAAAGCAGGAGCAGAAAAGTTGGCTCTAAAGTAATATAGATTGCCATTCTTTTTTCAAATATCATAAAATGAGTGGAAAGGAGTATCACTCTACTCAAAGATCACAAAAAGCGCAAGTAGATTGCCACTCTTTTCTCAAATAACACAACTAGAGTAAGAAATGGCTCTAAATGACTCTTTTTGACTAGGGGTGGCGTCAACGAACAGACCTAATGACAAATATACTGATTTTTGCCTTTTTAAAAAAAAAATCGTTTTCTTTATTTCTAAGTGATGTCAAAAACTGAAAAATCGTTGAAAAAAAAAATCTCGACGTCATTACCTCGAGAAATTTATAAACTAACCAAGTATTTTCGATTTTTTGATTTCAGATGATCCAATGATGAGTTATGATGTCCACCGCAATGTACCTTTTTAATGAGTGTGCAAAAATTTGCTCTCAGAAGATTATTTTTCAATATTTTACGCTAAAAATTTTACTGTATATTCTTGAAGTGATACTTTATTGTGTGTTCAATTTATAAAGTACTATAAATAGAATCGTTTCGTGCTCATCACAATATAAGTGGTTTGGCTGGTATTTTTTTCAGGTATTTTCCATTCTTTTAGTTCTAAGGTTTCAGTTAAATTAGACAAAATCACACCAGAGTAGGGTCCAAAGCCAAAAGTAGATGGTCTTTTTAAAGAATTTCATATACGTTGGTCAAGTTTATCAGTATGTCGTCGTAGGACGTAGGTTATCTGATTTGTTTAAGTTTTATTTTAAAGGAGTTGAATCCTTACTACATAAGGATAACGTAAACGAAAGTAGCTATTGTATTCTCTTCCTTTTTTCGGAGAGTTCTAGCAATAAAGTTACCGACGCAATATATTTTATTGCTCTGATAAATACACTATAATTTATATTGCGTTCTTATCAAGGAAGATTTTGTAATCTCTAGTATAAAAAATAAGTACTTCTTTAAATGAACCATAATTGTTCATGGCCGTTTTCTAATCTAAGGCATTTAATATTTATATTCCATCTGAATTTGGCTTACATGCCTTACATTTTCGCAAAACATACACGTATATTCTCTTACCTCAAATCTGCATAGAAAGTACAGAGATAACACCTGAAAAAATGGTGCGTACATCATCCTTTCGATCAAAAAGAAAATGAATTTTCTGAAGTTTCCATCTTTTTGCAGAAGTCGTTCTACCGCTGAATAAAAGTAATGGGGCACAGTTCCACCAAATATTAGACTGCCTCAGAATAAATTCATTCAATATGTTTTTGCAACCATAGATATTATATTTACTACCCAAATAAACCGTAGGCAACTACACTGTCTTGATTGATTTTCTTTTGACCAGCAATTTTCTGTGATGCATAATTAGCCGACGCCGCCAGTACACAGCTACAATAAAATTATATGCATTTGCATTAGAAGTTAGCAGAAAAAACATAAGCCTTTTACCTTGTGACAGACTTTGTCCTAACGGGATGGTTGAATAGCTGTTCGAAGTAAGACCCCAATATGCTATACACTGGTTTCGATAAAGACATTTCACACTTTTACTATTCTTTAGGTTTACAACAAAGTAGGATGTTAATGGTTTAACTTTAGCTGCTTGCTTATTATCATTAAAATTACCGCTGATTAAATAAAAAATTAAAAAACTTTCCGTAACAAAACAGCCCACCTCGTAGGTAAAAGCTGAAACTGAAAGCTCAAGCCAGAGATGCCAGATAGATAGTATGGAGAAAAAGTCGCCGAGCCGAGGCGCTGAAGTCGCCAAAGGACGCCGCTCCATTATTTGAAATCGCCCAAAAATCGCCTTTTGATTTTAAGTCCTGAATTACACGAGAGGGATTTTACCCCATTCTCCTTCCCCAATTCTCTTCTGTGCAAGAGTAGAAAAACCCTCGGAGTGTTGCTACGGAAGGGGCTTTTACTGACGTTAAAAACCGGTTCATAAGTGTTTTGCAGGGTAGAAAATTTGAATTCTCCGGCTCAAGCAATACTAAATCAACCTGACACCAAAAATTTTTCGAACCCTAATTAGGAAGTTACGAAAATGGAAAAAAACAAATGAGGAAAAACTCAAGTAAAACCCCTACGATTCGTGATTGACACTCACAGATGACCAAGAAAAAAACAGGTTTTCGTCAATCATGGGGTAAAATACCTCTCGTGTAATTCAGAACTAAGCCCGGTATTGTGTTCATTTAGCGGCGGATCTTTTTTTCACGCAACATTTTTGACAGCAAAGTTATTTGTTTTGAACTGTAGGTGGCTACTTTCGGTGCAGCAGCTACAGGTGAAAACTAAACACACTTTTAGCTGGTTAAGAGCCTGTTCAGACGAGTCGACGAATTGAACTTTCATCACTTATATGAACAGTATACGTGTTTCTTATCCACAAACTCTCCTGGAAAACAAAGTTTTCACTAGTTTGTTGGAAGCCGTTTATCCTACGAAGAAAGAGCTAAACCGGCTATACCGTGTAAAAATCCTGTACGTGAGTGAAGCATCACGTTTGTTCAAGAAGTATGGGGGACGAAAGGGCGACTTTAATTTCGTCAATAAGAAGAAGATACTTGAATTTTCATTTTTAATGTAAACAAGTGCCCGAAAGATTTTATTTTACGTAAAATATATTCAAAGTGTGTTAATTTGTGAGGTAAACTTAATAAACTGCAACATTATAGAAGGGAAAGTGGTTTTCACTGTAAAATAAACTAAATAAAATGTCGTGCATTGTGCGAAATTGTGAAAATCGAGTACATCGCCGATTGCACGGAATATCATTTCATACGTAAGTTTCTTCAAAATATTTCGTTACAGATAGGTAGTAAATACGCTCTTAACGTGTAAACAAAGTTAATTACTAAGAAATTTTAATTAAAAGTAGTAAGGAAAATTCAAATTCATTTTCGTTCTTGTTTACATTTGACAATTTTTTTTTATTTAGCTTGAACTTGGTTTAATTTCGCGCAGAGACGTCGTAAATATACTATTTGAGGCTATTGTCAAAGATTACTTACTACTAGATAACTGGCTCGCTAAAATACCCAGCTAGTCTTGAAAAAGTAACACTGGTACCCAGGCCCGTAGAGACAAAATGCGGGCCCGGGGTACCACATACGGGCCTGCGCGAAAGGAATTTCGGGCCCGCGACTGAGGCCCATATACAATCGAATGAGTGACTTTAAATTTAAAATCTGTCTAGTATATTACACTTTTTCGATCGTGAAACATTTTTTATATATATAATTAAAATAGAAAAAATTTTCTGTTGATGATTTAGATGACGGGGCCCCATTTGAAAGCCCGGGCCCGGGGGGATTACCCCCTTCGCCCCCCTCTCGTAGGCCCTGCTGGTACCACAATAAAACGAAATTTATCCAGATTTTAAAGTCATAAGAATATATATGCAAATAAAGAGTACAGGTAGTTTGCAGTGATTTACTCCTGTCAAATTTATTTGAGAGAATCACTTATTCCTGTCAAAATTCTGTTCTCATCCGGAGAGAATCAAATACTCCTGTCAAAAAAGTACCAACAAATCGTGTCGAAGAGAAAAATGTACCAAAAAGTACGACCAATAAAAAGAATTCATGTGAATCACATGACTGAGTTAGTAACTTATGTGCGTTAACTGTCGATGTATTCTGATTTTTAATGAGCGAAGTACATTTGATATTTGTAAATGCATATATGAAAAGTATACGTGTCTCTTATCCACAAACTCTCCCGGAAAAAAAATTTTTAATTCTGACTGCAGGGTTGCCCGATACGGGAAATATACAAAAGCAACCAAAAATTGCTCACTAGTTTGTTTGAAGCCGTTTATCAAGTAATAGTAATCTTTGCTATTGTACTGTAATGTCATCGTTTAAAGAGTTTATATATACTCTTTGAACGATGATTAAGTGATGAAAGTTCAATTCGTCGACTCGTCTGAACAGGCTCAAGCATAGAGGAAACTTTCTACAAGTGCCATCGTGGCGCTGGTATTCATCATGCTCGGAGTCTCGGCAAGAATTAAAAAATCGCCCAAAAGCGCCCAGCAAGAATTAAAAAATCGCCTAAAAAGTGCCTAGTCGTAGAGAGGAAAATTTTCTCGCGAAACTGAAATTGCAACATACAAATTTTACCAACGAAGCAGGTAATGTTTACAATGAAATTGCAACATAGAAACTTTAGCAACGAAAGCCCGGTATGCAGCTCAAGCGAAATTTTCGTTTCCTATACCAAACCTATGTAAAAAAAACGCGCACGAAAAGTGTAAACGAAATTTTCGTTTGCCAACTTCACATAGCAGTACGCAGCTCAAGCGAAAAAATGTAAGTTAAGGTATTGCAATGAAGATGGCGCTGGTTTGGAGTGGAGAAGATTTTTCGCAGCGATTATTTGCCTAGACATTTATTTCGTACCTAAATTTTGACAGATCTTGAGATTTTGTTGTCATTGTTAAAGGTTTTTCTGAGCTATTTTAAATAATTAATTTTGAGACAAATACACAGTTTAAATATTAAAATTAATTATTAAAATTTGTCATTGAATGAGTCTCCACTCAAATTCTACACACAGTTTTTCCGTGACGACTTATATGCCCAAGAGGCAAGCGAATATTTCGCTTGAGCTGCATACTGGGCTGAAGGTGATAATTTTCTTATTTTAAAAATATCATGTTTTTCAATTGAAACTGTATCCAACTTCATCAGTCCGCTCCGAAAAGCACATTCACCAACCCATTTAAATTAGAGAGAGGTAGATTAAGTTAGTAACAGTTCAATTTAAAAAATGAATTATTTATGACGTTTTTGCAGCACTATATTTGACTATGTATATAAAATGAAATTGGCAGGCAACCACATGATATATGAAGAGGAGGACTACATGCGCCCAAATGTATTTCCTTCAATAAATGCGAATTTCATTTTAAAAATATCATATAAATAAAATGACGGTTATTACTACTCCTACTGAAAAATATTTGTGGCTGAAGTAGGCTGAGTAAGAAGAAGACGATTTGTTTGTCCCGTAAGTTTTTGTTTAGTGATAAATTTAGTGAAAACAAAAACTAAAAACTTTCAAGTTTACTCTGTAACAGACAATGCACACGTTTTAAAAAAGCTGACAGCGGGTAATTAACTAAAAACAGCGGGTAATTAACTAAACTAGCAGCTAACTTAGAATTTGCATTCAGCGCAATCAATCCGCTGTAACATAGCCTGACGTCAGGCACATCAGCCTACGCTGAGAAGGCTGAGTGTCGCTGAATACAGCCATTAGTTTTTGTAAACCCATCAGAATATTTCTAGGTTATTATGTTGCCGAACTGTATAAATGACAATTCAATTTTCGCCGTAAATTTGACATATCCATTGTAGAAGAATTGGGTTGTCCAAACTTGTGCACTTAGCAAATATTTATGTATTTTGTATTTAATGGATAAGTCAGAGTCGTGTTGACATTGTAAATAACTGGATAGTCAAAATGTACTGCTTGCAATGCTTAATCCCCGTTCTATTAATACCGAAGCCGACAAATCCCGCACTAATGCAGACGCACGTCATGTTCATCGTTTTATATTTAATTGGATTTTTTCTTGAAAGAAAGCCGTGCACAGTTTGTAGCCTTGTTTTTCTTACTGCCGTATTTTTAATATGCTATAGTGGAGTCGGAAACTGCTTGTTTTGGGGGAACTGTGAAGGTCATCTTTGTGACAACGGATAAAGTTCCTGCACCATCCTAGAAAACCCATTATTTGCCTATGAATTCTGAACAGAAAATTAAAATTTAAGACTTGCAGTATATTGTAAAAACATTTGTTGAATGGAGAGTAATGTTTTAATGTGTATATTTCGAAGAAATTCTGCAATAAAGAGATTTTAAATTTAGTGAACTCATTTTACAAAGTGAATTTATCTTAGCAATGTTTAAAATTCCTGAAAGCCAATGGTATATATGGTCAATTGATTTAACTAAATTGTCTAAGCATTTCTCAAGCTTAAATATTAATAATCTATCGATTGGAACAGTTAACTATTAATGGTGGTATTTACATACTATATGAGGGCAGGACAGGATTGTTCGAATTAAAAATTACGTCTAAAGAATTTTAGTACGGAAATATTAATTCTTATTGTAAATATATAAATATATATAATAAGTATTGAAATGTAACTTTAACTTGTAAAAAGCCTGAAGTCACCATTGTTTTTGTAGTTTAAACGGTTTTAATATATTCGAAATTAATGATCCAGTGATAAATTGACTTATTATTTAAAGCCCATTTCGTTCAAGACACTCAGCAGGTTACACTCAAAACCCAGAATAGTTATAAGAATTTCATATTTCATACATTTGATGAGTCTTCAAGGAAGATTTTTATGATTTCACTTTTTACAGAATGAAGTCAAATAGAATAATCAATGGGCATTGGATACAAGTTCACAATTAATACTGCTTCAGTTTAGATGTTTTTCATGGCGTTTATTTACAAGAATTTTACGTAGTGGCCATTAAACGGAAAGTATACATTATTTCTATATAATCGTAGCTCACTTGGCAAAAATTGTTCTAAATCAGTGACATTTTAAATACTTGCACTTCATATTTGGACTGGCATCCAAAGTTCGATTGTTAAAAACATTATTTTCATGGACAATCGAAATATTGTTTCTGAATGACATCAGCTGATGTCAATCAGGGTCACAGCCTCGGTTGGACATTCATCTGCCAGCAGTATGAGGGAGCCATCCCGCTCTCGGTCGCGCAACGAAAGAAAGAAATCAAGTCGAAGGATAAGGAAAGGGAAATCAACGAAACGAAAATAAGGAGGAAAGAAAAAATTTATTTATTTATTTAAGATTAATGCAAGCTATTACATAAACAATACAAAATAACAAAATAAATACTACAAACTAAAATAAACAATAATTCATAACAGATAAATGCGGGATAAAGATATAAGGCTTTGTTAAGGGATTATTTACTCAGATGGAAGTCAAAGGAGGGAAGGTCGTTGACTTTTCGAAGCATCCTGGTAATTGGTTCGCGTTGACCGTAGTTCGTGCGATGACGGTCGAGTCGGAAAAGGGGAGTGAACCTAAGGTTGCGAGGGTTGGTATAGATGGGTAAAGACTGCAGGATTGAAGGGCAGTCTATGGCACCAGCTAGTAGCTGATGAATGAAGAGAACGTCGGAAACATCACGACGTTTACTTAGGGGTTGTAAGTCGATCAGTTTCAGACGGTTTTCATAAGGTGGAAGGTTGAATCTATCTACCCAAGGAAGATCACGTAGAGCAAAGCGAATGAACCTACGCTGGACAGATTCAATTCTGTTAATGTGGGTTATTTGCGTGGGTGACCAAACCTGGCTGGCATATTCAAGGAGAGGTCTAACGAAGGAAATATAGAGAGATTTGGAAACATAAGGATTGGAGAACTCTCTAGACCAGCGCTTCACAAACCCTAGCGCGGAGTTAGCTCTGTTAATTATGCTATCAATATGGGAACGGAAATTTAGTTCAATATCACAGATTATTCCTAGGTCACACAAAGAGGTAACGATAGGGACTGGTACGTCGGTTAACATATAGACTCTCGGGGTGGTAGTAAGACGCTTGCGGGAATAAGAGATGGACTGACATTTAGAGACATTGAGCTCAAGAAAGTTTTTCATCACCATGTGGTGAACGAATCGAGGTCCTTTTGGAGAAGAAGAGAGTCGGTTGTGGAGGAGATATGTTTAATTATTTTCATGTCATCAGCATAAATGGACAGCTCTGAGTATTTTATGATACATTCAACATCATTAATTGTAAGGATGAAAATTAATGGACCGAGGTGGCTGCCCTGAGGGACGCCGGAACGAGCGACAATGGGGTTAGAAATGGATGAGCTGAAAAGAACATTGTATTGACGGTTGTTGAGGTAGGATTGAATCCAGGAGATGAATCTGGGGGGGGGGGGGAAGCCTAGGAGATCAAGTTTAAACAGGATAACGCTATGGGAGATCTTGTCAAAGGCTTTACTAAAATCGGTGGCGATAACATCAACATCTTTACCGTTTTCCACAGCACATAGTGTTTTGGAGACGAATTCTGTAAGGTTGGTGGTTGTAGATCTACCTTTGAGGAAACCATGCTGGGAGAGGGAGAAAATAGACTTACAGTGGAAGAACATGGAATCATAGACCAATTTTTCGAATAGTTTAGGTATTGATGATAATTTAGCAATGGGTCTGTAGTTGGATACATCGTTCTTGCAGCCTTTTTTGAATATGGGAATAATATAAGAGTTTTTCCATAATTGAGGGAAAACCCCTTGAGTGACCGAGAGGCGGAAAAGCAAAGTAAGGGGTTGAACTAGATGCATGGCACACTTTTTCAGAACTATGGCCGGAATGCCGTCAGGACCGGGTTGAAAGTCATCCGCCAGCCCGTTAATACTGGCGGCGATTTGTTCGGGGTCAGGGTCAAAAGATGTAAACGACGTTTGAGTGCATTTGTCCAAGAATGAAAAGTAGCTAAGGTCAGGTTGGAGCGAATTGTCGCTGAAAGATTTACTGAAGAAGTGTGCAAAGAGGTTGGCGATAACCTGAGGATCTGATGAAGAGGTATTCTCGAGCTTAAGGGTGGAAGGGTAACCATTGGATTTCTTCTTAGAATTAATAAAGCTATAAAAGCACTTGGGGTCGGATATGAGGCTTGTTTCCATCCGTTGGAGGTACTCATGGTAGAGGGTATCACAACGTTCAGAAAAAGAGGTGTAAGCAGACAAGTAGGAAGAATAGTCAGACTCAGTCTGGGTCAGAAGAAAAGTTTGCCAACGTTTATTTCTCCTGTTGCGGAGAGAGCGTAATTCTTTGTCGTACCAAACGGGGGATGAGGAGCAGTTTTTACGAGGAAGAAGAGGGATAGATTGTGTAAGGCAAGCGTGTATCTCTGAATAAAACGCCTCTACAGCAACGTCTATTGGAAGATGTTGAGGGACATTGCCAATGTTGGAGTTGAGGAGCAAGTGATTTAATTTTTCAAAGTCGCCTTTACGAAAATTGAAGGAAAGAGAAGACTCGGAGCTTGAAAGGGCGTGAGGGTGTTCGTAGGAGAAAACGAGGAACAAGGGAGGATGGTGACGATCGAGGGAGGAGAGGAGATGTTCACTTTCCGCGACAGCCGAGATAACTGGGTCTGAGGAAAAGATTTAGTCTAATTGTCTGTCCAGAAAGTTTCTGACTCCACTAACTTGAAAGAGACCAGAAACAGAGAGCTGATCGGTAAAAAAGGCTTCTTTGGCGGAAGAGGCGTTTAGGGGGACAAAGTGTGAACAGTCCTCAGACAATGACCATTGAATACGGGAGAGGTTAAAGTCACCCAGTACAATGAATTCATCGGAGGCGTTAGCGTTCTCAAGCATGGTGTCTAACGTTTCGATTACGGGCTCGTAGGCTTCTATAGGTTGAGAGGGACGAATATAACAGCAAAGAATATACAGAATACACTTATTCAGTGTTAATTTGATACATACAAATTCAGATATTGAAGAGTCGGAGGTCTTAAACAGGGTGACATCATAACGGTTGTGAGCAGCTATGAGAACCCCACGGCCTGGTGGGTCATTGTTGCCTACACAACCGTCAACACGGAAAATGGTATAGTTAGGAGGGAATAGTTGGTTGTCGAAAATTCCTGGAATAGATTGGTTTCAGTTAAGGCAAAGATATCGTGCGGGAATTTGTGGGAGTTTAGGAAAACATTGGATGTTTTTGTGCGAAGTCCTCTGACGTTCTGGTAATAGACTGACAAGCTGCTGGGGAGAGGTACTTGATCGGAGACCGCAGGTGCATTAGGGGGGAGGTCAGAAATAGAGAAAGCGGGGGGGGGGGGGGGGGGGGTTAGGAACGAAAGTAGTTTAAGGAATTTAGTTTAATAAATTTAAATCAATGAAAATTAAAGAAAAAAACCAAAAAACAAAATCTGAAAATAAGATAAAAAAAACGAACATGAGGAAGGACTTAACGGAGATCGTTGGTGCAGTCCCCTCCACCCTTGCATTCAAGGGGGCTACATCATCTGGATGCCCTTAGAAGACCTGGAAAGAGAGAGGGCACCTCACCTCATTATTAGAACCAGCCCACTGACGTAGTGAAGGACGCCCTAAAAGAAGGACGACGAGGAGAGAGAGAGAGAGAGAAGAAAAGAATTAATTAGGGCTAGGATGCAGGCCAAACCTGTAGAGAAATAAAAACAAAATAAACTAAAATAAAATAAAACATGAGGACGAAGGGAGTAGGAATGGTGGATACAGGATAGTGAAGAAGCTTCAGAGGGTTTCCAGAAATTCAAGTTAGTAATTTATTGTGCATAAATATTTAATATCGCATACCAAGTTCACAAAAAAATGAAATTTTTTAGATATTAATTAAAGGGAATATTTACATAAATCTATTATTACATATAAGTATGTATCTATAGGTAGCCTAAGAATTAATAGACACGCTTCATCTGTTGCTTAAGTTAATGTCATTATATGATACAAATTGTTGGTACAACTATGACCGGTTGACTGACTAATAAATTCAGAGAAATAAATTAATAATTTTTTTTTTCTTTACATTTACTCTGTTGGTGAAAACTACTTCTCTTTAAACACTATTTTCATCTGAGGTTAGAGAAATCAGAATCTAATATCCATTAAAATAAAAAAAAGAAACAAAGTAACATGTGAGCTGAGTTACTCGGAATAAACGTATGCATTACGTGCATCTTACAAAAAAACTAATGTTAGACAAGGTAACGCGACCCTAGGGTATGTCGTGCACAACCTACACCTATCTTTAAGTCGTTAACTTAGTTGAATGGATAATAGAGTTGATAGCCACGTATTAGAGCTAACAGCTTACGTACGAGGGAATTTAGGTGTATAAATTTTGGATAAAGAATCAAGTTTTTAACCCTTTCTGTTGGTCTTTTTTCTTCGTCTTCGCCTTTAATCTCACACAATACCTTTAATGTCCCTATTCTCTAAGTTTAGTATCTTACAGCGATTTCAATACATTCGTGATGATTTAATCAACCTTTAATTTAGGGAAAACAGAATAATTTTAAATTAAGAGGGTTCGATCATGAAGCCAGCCTATAATAGACAATAAGCCCGGAATTTTGCAATTTAAATTTCCTTTCAGCTACGTTAAGTTAACTTCATTCAGATAATTGCACAATTATATTGATAATGTACTGCCTAATATCAAGGTAATTAACTATCCTAAGAATTACAAAATATCACTATTTATCGTTATGAACATTAGCAATGTTGAAAATACACTAGGAATTTTAAAACGTTAATCATAAAGTCTAAACAAAAACTAGGAATTTCAAATATCAATAAAAATGAAGCTAACACATCACTATTTTTGTGGCTCCAGCCCTCAGCGATAAATATCCTTACCAAGAAATTAATAAAATTAACTTTATAATGATTTAAAATAATATTTATCACGTCATGCGTATATAGGGGTACAACGATTTAAATTTAAAAACCGAAAAATTTTAAACCCTTTAACTTCAGAGTATTACTTAATTATACACAAAGAATACAAAGTGGCACAATTTTGACATTATAACTATATCATCAAATAAACTCACTAAGCTCCTGGGTCGCTGTTTGAATTTTAAGTCTTTTACAAAAATGATGAGCGCGATGGCTGATAACCTGGCAGGGAAATGTCGTTTCTTTTCTCTTTTATGGAGCGCGTAGTGCCTCGGGGATATTCCACTAAGTGTCCTGTGGGGGGGGGGCGCCTATTGTGGGGCGACTGAAATGCAGGTGGAAGCCAGCCGGTGGTCTCTAAATTACCCACCACTTCTTGTGATGGCGAATATTTTTCTAACTACAAGAATGTCTAATTTAGCTCTCTAACACACCAAATATTTTTAATTTTTAAAGAAATTACCATTTATTCATTTATTAACTAGGGACATGTTCCTGCTTAGTGAAACGTAAAAATTCCTCTCGCGAAGCACGCTATTCTTCCTGCCTTTTATCCTTTTTTGTGGAGGGTGCATAACCTCATATCCCAGAAGAGCGAGATTTTTGTAAAAAAATTTTTCGCAGGTTAATAAACGCCGATGAGTATATCCATGTTACTCCGGAGTCTAAATGTGGACAATTTCCCACTTTCCAGCGGCAGACGAACGTTTTCGCCACGAGTGATTCTGAAATGGTCGAGTTTCCGTAAAGGAAAGGTGGGAGCGACTTGTAGCTGTTATATCACGCGTTGTCATGTGCCTACAAGGAATCAGGCTAGCAATCTCGTTAGAACAATGGCCATTGAAATAGCGATAGAAGAGTGAGACACAACCGATATTCCGTCGATGCTCCAGAGAGTCAAGGCCCTCAGAGTTTGAGGAATCGCCAATAAGTTTAATAGCCTTACGCTGGACTTTGTCTAACACGGACAATGAAGTGTGTCCGGCCGATGCCCAAATATGGGAATTATATTCAAGTCTAGGCCTAATGTGGGATTTGTAGATCAGCGCTAAGTCAGGTGAAAATTTGGTGAAAATTTGGGTGAAATATTTCTTACATCTCTGTAGAAAACCCAAGCGTTTCATCGCACTTTTGGCGATTGCAAATATATGATCAGTCCAGCAGAGTTGCTGGATATCTTAATACCCAAGATGTTTAGGGAGGGCGAATTGGGTATATTCACTCCATCGACTGGAATGGGTTGGGGGCGAACTGCCCCAAGCGAGTACCATAGAAATGTCGTTGTTTAATGATCTAAAAATGCGTTCTCGATTGACTTCTGTAGAAGTTCCACGTGAATTCATTACAGAATTAAATGAGTACGCGAAATCAAGGGTGCTGTCGTCGGCGAGACTATGGATAGGATTGAGAGTAGGAGATAAAAGATCATTAATAAAAAGAAGAAATAAGGTTGGTGAAAGAGCTGAGCCCTGAGGTACACCGGCATTTATTTTGTAGAAATAAGATGTAACTCCGTCAATAACTACACGAATTGAACGGTCTGACAAGAAACTCTCTATGCATTTAACGAGGGTAGGGTGCAGACAAATGTTTGAAGTTTGGCTAAAAGGGCAGCATGCTAGACTCTATCAAATCATTTCAACGCAAGCAGTGGTGGCAACCACCGAGTTTAATATTAATAAGGTGTTTCTCACATTACAACAAAATAGAGTTTCCTCTTGTTGCATATCGGATTTCACTTATAAACATAAGTCATAAAAATCCTAACCCGATATACAACGAAAAGTCGGTTTGAATAAACAAGGATATGCCGCATATCGAATTCTGCTTATTCAATAAGATAAGCCATAAATTCGAATCCATATGCATCCAGTTGAGCCAGCCTAAAATTCAAGTATAATAAACAGAAACATTAAATTACACTCGCTGACTGAACAACTGCATACCAACGAACCTTCGTAGCATGTAAAAATGCTACATAATCGTATTTCCGATAAGGCGCAAGAACGAAAATAATTCGTTCGCACGAAAAGCGCTGAATAAACATTTTAAGTACCGTACCTCGCCCTGATATACTTGGGTAAGGTACAAAGAGAGTAAAAAAGAAAAACAAGCTTTAAATTTGTACATGGAGTGCGATCTACATTGAAAGGAAAGCTTAAAGCTTTAAGAGAAGTCTGGTAAAAACACAGAAGCGTCCGGTTTGATTTGTCGACAGGGTCTTCGGTCGCGAAAAACGAGTCTTGTTTAAATTTAGAAAAGAGAGAAAGTCGATGCACAAAGTGGAGTTGTAAAGCTGGTAACTATTATAGTAAAATAAGAGACTGTGAGGTTACAAAAATCGAATTGAGTATCTGGTAATTATAGTAACTAAAATAAGTGACTGTGAGGTTACAAAATTGAATTAAGGGTCTGTTAATTAAGGTAATTAAAATAAGTGACTGTCAGGATAAAAAATTGGAATAAGTATCTGTCAATATTAAAAAACAAAAAATATATGTGTTAATATAACTTAGTATATAAACGCGAGATACAAGTGAAAATAAAAATTAAGACAAAAAAGGGAGGTGTTTGTTTGGTGTTGGGAGTGATCGGGTGTAGTACCCCCGTTAAACCATAGCATTATTGGCGCAGCCGGTAGGATTGAGCAAGCTCTGTTTGCAGAACTGTAAAGACTTTAAAAACCTCAATTTTGCATCTACGACGGGGAACCATTGACCCCTGCTGAGTTGTCAATTGCTCAGCAAGTCACCCCAACGCTCGGGGATTAGTCAGCTTAAACTGCCTCTGTTTCAGGCGAACACGCAGCTATCCCCCTCAACAGAATCCAGTGCCAACGCGGGACTCTAGCGGGATTCATCCCTGCCCAGAAGACGCTTGACGAAGAAAAAGAACAGAACCTGGAGATTTCGCCACCCTTTGACGAGACAAGCGGGAAGTTAATAAACAACCCTCCTTAAACGGACGACCCAAAGATCAACTCGTCCGCAAGAAAAAGCAGCAGACATCAGCAAAGGCTAATCAAAGGACAATCAGCCCAGAACAGCAGATCTACTCCAGAGTTTGGGACGATTCCGAACACGGCATAAAGCCCCCTTCCAAACTTCATCGACAGACAAACCCAAAAACGGGTTGAGGCAGCTCCCCTGTCTTAAGAAACATCGGCAAGGGAGCACAAAAGAACGATGTAAGCCCCCCTTGCAACCCTTGAAGCAGATTTATTATACGTCGGAGTCCGAGGACTCTCCACCAACAGCAGCCCCACGAACGAAGTTCCGAGCTGAGAGGACCTCATCAGCACAAGGTTAACAAGAACCTTCAACGTCAGCGGTTCCAGAACCTGAAGGATGTTTACTTCGCAGAGGCACTGCTTTGCCTGTTCCGTCAGCTGCTACCAAAGTAAGCCTAAAAATTATTTCGATAGGATTTTAGAGAAAGCGCGGGAATCTGGCAAAATATCTGCTCCTCACTTCAAATCAAACACAGAGGGGCTTAAAGCGGACATCGCTAAATTTGCAGGATTCTCGCACTCGTCCAGTTCAGATAATAAGTATATAAATTTAGGTATGAATTATAACATAATTTAAATAGTGAAAAAAGTGTTAATAATAGAACTCGTGAACAGACTGATTACAGCAAGACATAATCCTTGCGAGGCTCTCACTGCCTTCACAACTAGGATGAAGCAGTTGTTGATGCTTTGCAAGGAGGCAGCCACAACAAAGTACGGAGCCACATCAGCCCCATTTGTAAAGACACAATTGGGGGATTTCGCTCGAAACGCACTCCGCAGTAGAGTTACAAATCCCCACCTATGTCAGTATTTGTTAACGATTACCGAAGGAACGCTCGACGACCTGATTCAGAAGACCTTGGATATGGAAGGCTGCAACAAGAGGCCAATTTTTTACAAGCCCCCTTGCATATCAGACTACTTGCCCCTAAATTATATGTAGGTTCTGCCAGAAGCAGGGACACTCATATTGGGAGTGTTACAACCGTAAGAACACCCCCTTCTGCATGTCATGCAAAAACTTCGGGCACGATATAAGCACATGCAGGGATAACCATCCAGACCTTCAAATTTCGCTAAGACCAGACCTCCTCAGTCCTACGGAGACGGAGTTGGATCAATTCATTGAGCCGCACTACCAACATGCCATGGGTCCCGGGTTCGAGACCAGATACCCCCGTGAGCTTTTATTAAGAAATTAAAATAATCCACTCCATCTCTGGGCTGTTGTCTAGCTCGCAGCAATGCAAAAACAAGACTTTGAAGTTTCCTCACTTCCCTCACCCTTATACCCTTCCGGCCAAAACCATGCTAACGCATAAAAGGGTTGTCCCCTAGGATTTGGCCACGTATAAAAAAACCAGAAATCGGGTGGCCAGCAAATGTACAACCTGCACCAGAAGTTTGACATAAAGTTTGACATAATTAACTCCCTAGAGGAGTGCAGACAAAAAATTAAATCGGATAGTAAAAAGTCGGGACACGACAAGAAGTTGTCGCAAATACCGCCCGACAAGAAACAAAATTAAATAAAAAGAAAAAGGAATCCCCTCAAGCGCCCGATTCCGGTACTCCTACAGTAAATTTACCACTACACATGAGCCTAAAGGGCAAAACACGTCTCGTAATGGATACCGGCGCGGAGGTCAGTATAATAAAAAAAATATTAAAATCCCTCGACGTAATAAATTCCAAGGAGAAAATAACGTTACAAACGCCATTTGGTACAGGTAAGACATTGGGATCCCGCAAGGGCAAATTTAAATTACAAAACAAAATACCCTGTAAATTCCAGGTCGTAAAAAACATGCCAGGTCTTACCAATGACGGTTTTTTAGGAAATTACCTCCTAAAAAGAAACTGTAATGTTGAGGGACCCTCGAAGATACTTAGATTTCCTCGCACGGAAATCAATTCGGAAGAGTTTACTGTACCCATAACGAATGATCCAAGTCCAGAATCTATAATCGAAGTAAGATCACCAACAGGCAAGTTAAAGGACAAATTAGTGACACTTTCTACCTGTGGTATCCTCAAGACGCCTAAACAAAAGAGCGCTGATTAGAGAAAAGGAGAAAAATTGGAAAATCTGACTGATCATGATGTGACCTGCGAGATGAGCAGGCATCAGGTAATCCTAACGGAATCTGCGTGCATACCTGCACGTTAACGGATCATAGTCAACACTTCGTTAACAGTGCCAGAAGAAATGCTCTGTTTATCCCAAGAGATAAACGATGGAGTCTTATTAGCCAACAGTTTACTCCCCTCCGGAAACACAGTGTCAATTGGAGTCTTCAACTCAAACAGTTTTCTAGTGGTCTTGACAAGTCTTAAATTAAATCTTGTCCAAATCAAAGACTACTCCGTCATTCAATTAGCTCAATCGCCCAATAATGGCAAGCTAATATCAAGGGCTGAGGAAATCCCACAACCAAAGGAAGATAAAAATGAAAGGGATTCCTCAACTCACCAATTAAATATAATAACATTTAATAATAAAGGTAAAGCGGATCAGTACAGTGACGTTTATAAGGTCAAACAAAAAACTCAACACGGAAAAAGAACCGAAAACAAAAATGGTGAGTAAATCAAATAAAAATAAACATCTGAAAGGCAGAAGCCAAAGCGCCGAAAATATGGCCGCTCTGCAACATATTAAATATATATTCCCGGATTGCGAAGAACCGGATGATACTCATCTAAATGTAAATATTATCAGAAACACAGCGGAATGTTATTAATGAACAACTCAAAGAAATGTTGGGCAACAACATAGTCCAACCGAGCTAAAGCCCTTGGAATTCACCTCTCCTAGTCGTCCCAAAGAAGGCGGGAGCAGACGGTGAAAAGTGGTGGCGCGTCGTCGTCGATTTTCGGAAATTAAACAAAAAGAAGATCGGTAACGCCTTCCAGCTACCCCGGATCAGGACATTCTTGACCAATTAGGTCATTCACCGTATTTTACTACCCTCGATCTCGCCAACGGCTACCATGAAGTCCTAGTCGATCCAAATGATCGACTTAAAACAGTTTTCAGCACCAATAATGGGCACTATGAGTTCAAACGTATGCCGTTTGGGCCAAAAGGAGCCCCGGCTACGTTCCAACGCTTAATGAACTACGTCCTAACAGGTATACAAGGTCTCGAATGTTTCGTCTACTTAGATGACACGGTCATCTACGGAAAAAATTTGGCGGATCATAACACAAAGTTCCGCAAAGTCTTCAATAGATTGAGAGAACAACTTGAAACTGCAGCCAGTGAAGTGTCAGTTCCTCAGAAAAGAAGTTGTTTATTTAGGACATAAATTTTCTAATGAAGGTGCACTCATAGACCCAAGTAAAACGGCCTGCGTCCAAACTTTCCCAGTTCCACGAACTGTACGGCAGGTACAATCCTTTTTAGGTCTTGCCAATTACTGTAGAAAGTTCATACCTGACTTCTCCAAAATAGTTCGGCCCATGACGAATTTACGCCTTAGAATAAAGAACTAGAGGAAGCGCTGTAACTCGATTTAAGTGAAGCAAATTTCTTTTGTAGTAGAATTTCGAGCGATGTAGTGGTAGCAACAATACAGGCGTAAATTAAGTCAGATTTAGAGTGGGGCCAAAAGTAAATTTAAAATCTTGAGAATTTGTTAAGGAATAATTTAATTTTATCTTCTCTGAATAAAATATTTAAGCTGCATATTAATTTTGACGTTATATTATAGGTCAAGTGAATCATAAATTTTGGTTTTTATTGATTCAATCTTATTTAAGATTTCCTATTGATGCCTCCTAAAAATTTTGTTTGACGCCTTCCTGGTGCCAGAGACCCAAAACATTAAAATCAGTTTTCACGTTAACCTTACAAATATTCTTACGAAACTTTTGCTTTTATCCATAAATTGGGGTTTTAATTGAACTTCAAATGTTTATAGAATGAATTTAGAAGTAATTCCAGTTATGTATTTACAGGAAAAACGACTTCCCATCATCTTATTTCTACTTATTTGTGCACGAAAAACCCGAATATATCAAGCTGATTAATTTAAACAAATTCTGGGTATTAAGGCAAAGTCGGTTCACAAAAAAATCACAAAGTAGTCTAAAAACTTTATTGGAATGATTACATAAAGATTTAAAAGAAGCTACTTTAACAAATTTAACAAAATTTAACTTAATTCCCTCAAGGAAACTTTTTCACGCACAAAAGTAAACAACATTTGAGAGTACGAAATATATTTGTCCCATTTTCTTATATGCTTTCGTCTCTGTTTGTCAGAGACCCCAGCTGATTTTAAATTCCTCGAGCAGCTTCACTCACGGATAGGAATTTTACACGGTACAGCGCTTCCTCTAGTTCTTTATTCTAAGATTTACGCCGTAAGGATGTTAAATTAAATTGGACCGAGAAGTGTCAGAAAGCTTTTGAGGAAAGCAAAACTTCATTAGTTTCACCTCCACTCCTAATATATCCCGATTTCTCAAAGCCATTCAATTCAACCACGGACACCACCAATGAGGCTCTATGAGCGGTCCTATCCAAAGGAATGGTGGGAAGCGACCAGCGTATTGCTTACGCCTGCCGCACACTTAACAAGGCTCAATGCAATTACTCTACAATAGAGAAAGAATTGCTAGCTATTGTCTGGGCTACCAGGAACTTTAGATGTTACATTCACGGTCTACACCGATCACAGACCTCTCAGAGGTGTCTTTAATGTAAAAGATCCTACTTCCCGTCTGATGAGATTTCACCACAAACTTTCCGAATTCGATTATACTATCGAATACAAATCCGGAAAGTATAACACAAATGCAGACGCGTTAAGCCGCATTCCGCGGGATGAAAACGTAGAAAACTGCAGCCAAACTTACACATTAACGGCTCAAGTCCACCATAAAATGAAAGGAAAATACCTCTCGAGTTAGACAAAGTCGCCGACAATGCCACGCAGTGACAGCTAAAAACGCCGGTACAAACAGCCACAAGGCACAGGATCACTCGTTAAAGAGCAGATACGAAACGAAATCAATTGAACTAAATAAGAAAGAAGGATCCCATAGACATAAGTAAACGAAAGACTCCTGAAAGTATTACAAACCCCGAGGAGATCTGCATGATTCTACGTGACTACCACGATTCTCCTTTCTGCGGCCACCAGGGGGTCATTAAAATTTATAAGAGGATCCGACACATGCTTTAAAATATAAAGAAATATATCCAGCGGTGCCCTAAGTGCTAAACAATGAAAGTTTCGCCACAATATAAAATGCCGATGGTCATTACGGACATCGCAGAACAACCTTTTGATAAGGTCTATTTAGATATAGTCGGCTCACTCGAGGAAACTCATTTCGGAAACAAGTACATCTTGACTTTCCAGGATAACCTTACTAAATTTGTGGATTGGTACGCCATACCTAATGGGAGGCCAGGGCAGTAATTACCTGAGTGATTTATTCAAAAGGGTATGTAAACTTCTAAGAGTTAAGAAGTTAGAACTTCTGCTTACCACCCTCAGTCTAACAGAGCACTAGAACGTGCCCATATACCACTAATAGAGTATTTGCGTACAATAGTGGACGAAAATCCCAAATCCTGGGATCAGTTCTCGCGAACCGCTGCATTCGTGTACAATAATAGCGTACACGAAAGGACAAAATAAACCCCAATAGACTGCCTTTACAGCTTCACAGCGGATGTCCCCTATAATCTTAAAAGAGATCCAGAGCCGGTGTATGACCACGAAAGTTACTACAATCTTCTGAAGTACATATAAGCTACAGAAGATGTATTCTACGGCAAGGAGAAATATCTTAATAAGTAAAAAGCGCTCAAAACAGTATTATGATAAAGCTGTGCGTCCCCTCACCTTCCATATAGGGGATAAGGTACTACTCAAGAGCGAAAGTAGAAAACAGAAGCTCTCTTAATTCTGGGTAGGACCTTACATGGTAATCAAAATTCCAAGCACTGTCAACACCTCTATCCAAACTGGTAAAAGAACAGTCACATTTTATGAATAAACAAAATGGTATTGGAATTGTATATACATATATAAATTAGTTTAAGTAGTTTAAGTACACACGACTAACACGGGGAAACACAACACTTAGTAAAATCCTCAGAATGAAAAGGCAATTTACTAAATAAAACCTTTTTCGTTTTCCCCGACAGGATGCTGTCCGTCATAATAATTATTATTGGAACTCTACTGCTTCCACAGAATGCCGCAGAATCCTACACGGTAAAGCCGCTAAACAACAGTAGAATTGTATTCGAAGACCTTGGAAGTCTCATGGCTTATCACGATACCTGGAGCATCATCACGGAATTGGAGCTAGCAGAGCTAGAAAATCAAACTATGTTAGCAGAACGAGCCGAACATTATGTTCATCAGCTCTGTGGCCAAGCTACACTAGGTAATTTATGTGAACTCCAAACCAAACACATCCACGCCTTACTGGAAAATATTAAGAGAAGAATTAGCGTCATAAAGGAAGCAGTGCCAAAGTCGCGCAAACCTAGATCCATCTTCGACGGAATTTTGGCACTATGAACAGTAAAAACGAGCATGAAGTGTATAGTCGTCTCGAAGAATCACAGACAAACACTCAAGGTCTGTTGGATTTAGAAAAACAGCAAATTAGAGTGGTAAAAACTGCCTTTTCTCAAATCTAAAAACCCCTGACATCCCTGGCTGAACGGCAACGTCTCATTAGTGGTCAAATAAATAATTTGCTAAACACCACCGACTAACTACACGAACGCCAATTGACACAAGAGATAATTTCAAGCTTATTGCTACAAATGGTGGAAATTGAATTCCGGCAACAGGCCCTGCTGGACATAATAGTGTCCAGCCATAACAATCAAATCCACCCGTTCTTGATCTCCGCAAATTCTTTATTAGAGATCTACCACAAGTTACATTCAACTGGTCCTAATCCACAGAACTGCTTATCAGTCCTCTATTAGACGGCAGATCTCCGAACACACTTATTACAAGAAAAACTTGTAATTCGTATCAAATTGCCAATTTCCAATATCCCAGAAATGAAGTTACAAAGAATTCGATGCTTCCCAATACACGTAGACTCAAACCATAGTTTGGTCCCGGTTTGGCTCAAACCGGGGATCATGAAAATGTTCTAAAAGATAACAAGAGAGGTAAAAGAAGATACGTATACCGGCAGGATAAATAGTCCAGTAACCAAAGCAACGATGTCAGAAGAAATCCTCTTCAACCCATTAGAAGAAAACCCAAGATGTACATTAGAGGCCCAAATTCTACCCAAAAATACTCTAATTAAGCTGAGCAAGCCTAACCACCTACCCACTTACCGCCTGTCAGGTCAGGGAACTCTATTAATCAACGAACCCTGTCAACTTCCAATCGGCCCTCATACAATTTACTATGAGGGCCGAAAACAGGCATAACTTAAGTATCTCCCAATCCGAATATTTCCCAAATACCACTGAAAGCAAATCGCTATTAAAAGAATTCATGGCAATGGAATTAGAAAAAATAAAAAACGTAGCTCAAAATAGAGATGATCAGTCACATCCAACATTACTGTTAGGTGACGAAACCAATCGACTGATCCACCCGAGTACAAAAACTCTTGAGGGAATTAGAGCAAAAATGCAAAATATTCGCATAAGCTCTGGGAATAAAATCCCTCATGTACTCCCGGTAACTTCAATCTCTTTAACAGGATTCATCCTATTGGTCGTGGCAATATATGCTGAAATTTGGTACGTGGTGCCAGCGATCCTAAAAAGATTCAATCAACATCACCACCAATAAACCCAGCAGCGGACATCCCTCTGGAACCAATTTATACGGTCCCCAAACGTCGTAAAAGCGACCAACAACTCTTCATCGAACCAAATCAATACAATTGGTCGACAATTAGGCTGAAGAAGATAGGCTGTCAATATAAGACTCACCATAAAAACCTTTAATGCCTGCATATAAACCAACAACAACCAAAAGAAAAAAAATTAGGACAGCGAATCACACTAAAAATATCAACGCTGTAAAAACTTAACAAACCAAAACACAAAGATCCTAAGAAAATCAAGAAACACAAAAAAAACCAAAATATAAATAAAAACAACACAAGTAATAAGCAAATTACTTTATTTTATTAAAATAGAAAATATATAAGATATAGATTATATTGTATAGATTATGACACATAAAATATTAATTATAAAATTAAGAAAAATAAACACAAAATGGTGGAATATCCACAGACGCTGGTCTCACCAGACCTCGTCCTCTTCTTCGGCGCTTCCCGCGTGTTACGACGGCGGTCCAGAACCGTCATCAGGAACGGGAATCTCGCCGTGTTGAATAATTATCGACGGAATAGAAGGCGGCCCTGAATAGATATATTGTAATGTTATTGAATATGGAGCGAGGAAGCCTATGGCAGCGCGTCTCCTTACGGGATACGCACTAAAGTCACCAAGTTGGGATACGCCTAATTTTCTAAGTGAACAGGGATTGCTAATCGCCGAAAGACAGCGTTTTGAGTTTAGAATCAACTGTTGAATTTCTCTTCATTTACACGGTCTTACATACTTAAATTTTGTACATACTTTCTTTTAAAATATGACTCATTTTCTTTCTTTTAACAATTAATAATTATAAGTCAATTAATGATTACTTTTTTTTGTCTATTCATCAACATGGTTGCAGTCAGTTATGTTTACATTCAGTTATGTTTATATTCAGTTATGTTTACAACGCTTGCCCCAGATGTGACTCATAAAAGTAAGTAAAGGAAAACAGTCTGTGCAAGCGTCACACGCTGAATTATTGCACGGTTGAATCATGGGACCGAAGCAGGAATCGGATTACTGTGACATCATTTGTTTTGCTTCTGACTGACCTCGGCTTTGTTGTATCATATTTATTTTTACAAGCAGTGGCCTTGGTGCCGTGATCATTGTATTTGCATTGATTGCATATTATCACTACACCCTTACCCTTTGTGTTGAGTCTTTACCTTAGGTTAAGACGAAACAAGAATATCTATGATTGTACTACCGAACCACAAAAGTATTGGGACACATGAATTTTTTTTTACATTTTCAAATTTGTGGGTATATAAAAAAGTGTATAATATTTATAAAAGAAAATTTCGTTAAAGCAATAATTATTTTATTTGCTTTGTTGAAAATTCTTTTTACAGTTACAAAACATTCAAAAAATAAATTAAATTTACTGTAGATTTCTTTATGTTCAGCATTTCGTTGCATTACGTTTTTGTTTTACAACCTCTTTAATACAGAGTAGCATTAATTTAACAAGTCTTTAACAATTCTCGGCGGTAAAAGAATTCCAAATTTATTTAATTTTTTCACGAAGAACAGTTTTAGTATTCCTGGATAGATCCGTCTTAAGTCTTTTCTTAATAACTCCTCATAAATTCTCTATTGGGGAAATATCTGGACTATTAGCGGGTCACTCCATTGTTGGTACTCAAATGACTTGCAACCAGGCTTTACTGGATTTTGAAGTATGGCTTGATGTTTCATCCTATTGAAACACGAACTTCCTTCAATTGATGGCAGCACATTTTGGTATTTTTCGGAGTTCAGTGCAACCTCAATAAAATGGAGTGACTGATCTCCATATTCGGACATGCAGCCCCAAACCATTACAGAAGTAGGACATTTTACAGGGTGCTTCAAGAATTCCGTCTGATATGCTTCGGACTTTTTCTGTATAACATGACTACGGTTGTCTTCCTGCAATTATTTTGGTTTTTTGTTGTTATTTATTTAAATTTTTTGTAACTGTGAAAATCATTTCAAACAAAACAAATAAAGTACTTATTACCATAACGAAATTTAATTTTATAAATAAACTAAATAAACACTTTTTTATGTATCCACAAAGTTGAAAATTTAAAAAAGCAAGTGTCCCAATACTTTTGTGGTTGGGTAGTATACTTATGGCTATACAGAATTAACCCTTCTAACTCAGAAGGCGCACTTCACAGGCAGAAGCCTGGAATCAGTTGACCTATTCACCAGAATATAACATATATTGAGGTGATTGAGGCTCCCACACTAACATGCAAAAAAATATTAGTAAGCAAGAAACTACAAGACGCGCACAAACTACAATCAGGGGTGCACAGGCAACAGAGATCGTTTAAACAAATCCTTAATAAGAGCCAAGTCAAAAATAGGACACATTTCATGCATATTAAGCAACTGGAGGCGATCCGCATAAGGAGGAAGCCTGAGTGAATCGCTCCACAAAGTTCCACTGCACCGATTCAGTGAGTCTAGAATGAACAGCATAGCAGGGAGACCAAACCTGAGATGCATACTCGAGGATTGGTCTAACCAAAGAAAAAAATAAGTGAATTATGGTCTGTCGATCAGAAAACTCCCTTGACCACCGCTTAACAAAACCCAAAACTGAATTACTCCGAGATACGATATTATTTATGTGCAGAGTGAAATCGAGTCTTTTATATAGCTTTACACCAAGGTCAGTAACGGACTCAACACGACGGATAGTGGGTTCCCCAAAGGTATAATCAAAGATGAGCTGATTGATGTTCCTAGAAAATTACATAACTTCACATTTATCCAGGTTAAGTTGCAGTCCATTTGAGGCACACCAAATACTGAAGGTATTCAAATTATCCTGAATGCAGAAAGAATCATAGCTGTTTCTAACCCATGAGAAAATCTTCATATCGTCTGCGTAGATTAAGACTTTTAAGTGCCTAATCAGGGGGGACAATGTCGTCAATGGCAAGAATAAACAGCAGCGGCCCCAGATGGCTACCCTGCGGTACACCAGAACACAACTCTAGATAAAGTGTTACGGAAAGATACCCGGTATGACCTATCTTTTAAATAAGAGCGGGTCCAGGCGAGCAATACAGGCGGAAAACCCAGCTTTTCAAGTTTAAGCATGATAACAGAGTGAGGGAGTTTATCAAATGCCTTGCTAAAGTGGGTGTAGACACAGTCGGTCTGGAGACCTCGCTGGAAGGAAGAGATTATGTGGGATTTAAATTCAAGCAGGTTAGTTGTCACCGATCTACCAGGGTGATTAGATGAGATTAGCCCCTTACACTGCCGAACAAGCTGTGAATATATAAGAGATTCGAACAACATGCAAGAAAGCTTTGCGATTAGCCTATAATTGGTTATTAAGTTTTTTGCCCCTTTTTATAAACAGGAATTATAAAGGAGCTCTTCCATAACGTAGGAAATCTACCGGCCTGAAGAGATTTGTTGAAGATCAGTTCTAGTGGAGTCAGTAAGGCGTCAGAACAGAATTTCAAGAACGCAGGTGGAACACCATCAGGACCAAAAGAAAAGTCCATTTTAAGCTCCTTGATACCATCCATGATAATATCACAAGATTTAATGGGCAACGCAATGGAGGCAGCGGGACGGTCTTGGATATGACCAAAAAGACCAGAGAAGGCACAAAGTTGCCAGATGAAAAGGCACCCTAAAAAAATAATGCGAAGTTGTCAGCTATATCGGGCGCGCTGCAATTAGAGGTTCCATTGTACCACATTGTAGATGGATACATATCAGTCCTCCTCTTCATATTAACAAATTTTAAAAAAGTACGAGGATCATTATGCAAATTATCGCGAACATTATCAAGGTTTTCCCTGTATAAAGGTGACGATAACGCTAAAAAGCTGTGATAGCAATCAACGAAATCACAATAAGCTGACATGTTTCTACAGCGTAAGCAAGTTTTCGGTAGTCTATTTTTTTTTATTTTTAAGGCTCCGTAGCTCTCTATTATACCACAGGGGAGAATGCGACTAAAATTTCACGTTTAATCAAAGATTTCTTGTTATTTATGTTAATAAAGTCTACATAATTTTACTTTGTTGGAAAGATAATTTAGTCTGCTTTAAGGTAATATAAGTCAGTTTTTTCGTAAGACCCAATAGTTTTGGCGGTAGGGCGAGTTTAAGGAAAATTCACTGCCCGACTGCAATAAAAAGCAATGTAAGTTGAGGGGGGGGGGGGTAAAGGGTATTTGGTGTTTCTAGGTTACTGTTTACACTTGGCTCATAAACGTTTTATTATGCAACCGAAGCCAAAAGTTAAAATACCAAATAATTTTAGACAACACGTTCTTTATATTAAATATCAATATCACTCCTTTCCCCTCCCTACAACCCCTTATTAAGAACAGTGGCACGGTTTGTTCTTTTGATTTTAAAAATTGTTCTGCCAAATTGCAGTATTTACACTTTCTCTCCATGGTTTGTTAACTCTAGGAAACGACTTTTCATTTGATACCTCGAATATACCTACGTGGATTGCATTTAACTGTTTTTGCAATAAGCCTCAATATATTTTTGTCTTGTTTGAACGAAAACATTTTTATAACACCTTAGATCCTTTATTACTTCAAATTTGAGCAAACACTGTATTTTTTGTTACTAATTTACATTACTGTTTAGTATTTTATTTATGGGGTCGTTATTTGATTTATTTCTAAAACTTTTAATTTCGGTGACAAAATTGAGAGAACACTTCCAAAAAATATAATGCAACAAACAAATTTTTTTTAATAAAATGAAAGTAACTCTACTTCTTAACTTTTATACACTTTTTAAACTTAGGAAATATACAAACTGTTACTCTCAATTTAGAAAAAAGATGAATTTGTTTTCTTGAATCGAATTCTTTAAGAGTGTACACTTAATTTTGTCACTGATTGTATGAAAAATTTAAATAATAAAGTACTTAAAATGATAAAGTCTCTTTCCAAGAAAAATAATTTAGGTGTTGTCCAAAATCGGTTGGATGCAGCCTTGTATTTTTGGACAGGAAAATTTTTATGAACAGAAAGTGTTAATCAGTTTGAGAATGTTTTCATAGAAAAGGAATTTAAAAAGAATCGTTTTAAATCATGAATAATTCATTTTGAATTATTTTTCATTCGTTTGCCAATCTCGGTGGAATATATGAGGAATTCCAATTGCATACATCATTACTTGGAATATTAATTCCATTTGTTTATTCGATTCTTAATTAAAAAATGTTAATTCCAAAGAATGAAATTGGAATGGGAATGGGTAATGAAGTTTACAACTCTTATTGATGTGATTGAAGGTTTAGTTTGATACTTATTTGCTAATACACTCCAATTTTACTAGATTTTTATTGTTTTTACAAATGTAGATCATTTGAGGGGTAAGTTCCTCAAAAATACAGAAAAAAAGGGCTAATTTAAAAATAGAATTACAAAACAATTTGTGTATGTATCCAATTAATTTTTTTTTATTCTTCTACAATTTTTTTCTGTTTTACATTGGATCTCCGCCTGTCGCGCTGCGCTCCTTGCGCATGCGCACATCTGCTGTTGTAGCTTCGATGGAGAAATGAATATCCTCGGATGGTGGGAGTGATAACTTGAACAAAAATTGACCTAGGACATAAAACCAAGAATGTTATTTAAGTAGATAAGGAAACCTACGAATTGACGTAGGCATTAAAAAAATCATCGGTGATTAAATGGCGCAATCCGGAATTAAAGATAGAAAAAACATCTCAAATTCGCATAGAAAAACCTGACTCCTTAAGTGTCAAATGAACTGACCCCTTAAGTGCCAAATTGAGGAACTAACCCCTTAAGTGTCAAATTCGCTCTACCATTGGAAAATGAGTGCATTCTTTCCAGTTATTGAATAATACGAAGATGGTAGAGATAGTTGGTTTATGCCAGCTAATTACCGAGTCAATCTTTTCCCGTAACGAAGTAGTTTTGATTTGTTGCAGCGATTTATTGCCTCGAAAAAATACATACATATATGTACTCCTTGCACTGCCTACTACCACAATATACATGAACCGTTTGACAGATTAGCCATTTACTTTACGATTAACGAATTTTCTCCTTATCGGGCGTAAAGTAACAAGCAAAGATGCCACTTTCTGATCCAATTATTAAATAAAGAAAAGTAGTAATTAATCGGGTAAAAAAAAGTTTTGTCAAAAAATTTAAATTTTTTGTTAGAGTACTTAAATAAAAAAATTTCTTTTATTCACTGTGGTGGATGCCCTAATCGGTCCCGGGCCCGAAATTCCTTTCGCGGGGGCCCGTATGTAGCACCCACGGGCCCGAATTTTGTCTCTACGGGTCTGTGTGTGTGTGTGTGTGTGTACGTACGTACGTTCGGACCCACTTTTTTCGAAAACGAAATCTCGCGAATAAAAAATGATAACGACTTCGCTATGGTGCCATTCGAAGCGTATTATTGTCAATAATAGCTGAAAGAAATTTAATCAATTTCGGTTCAGCCGTTTTTTTGTTTAAACAAAAAAACTGAAAAAAAGTTGATTTTAGACTTTCTTGAAAAGAATTTCTTCGATATAATTTGTTCTGATGACGATCGGGACATCAGAAAGTCGGATAATAACAATTTATTATGAACAGAAATTATTTATAATGATGAAAAATTGTTTATAACAATAATAAATTTATAATCATAAAAAATGGTTTAACCTAGTTGAAAATTGATTATGAAAATTGAAAATTGAATACAATATTGAAAATTGTTCAAAGCAATTGAAAATTATTATAAGCAATGAAAAATTCTTATAAACAATTGAAATTTTTTTTACCACAAAAAATTTCTTTTATGAATAAACTTTGTTCATATCAATTAAAAATGGTCTATAACAATTAAGAATTGTTTATATCAATTATAAATTGTTTATAAGCATTCAAAATTATTAATAACAAATGAATTCTAAACAGATTGCATTTATTTGGTTTTCATTAAAAAATAGTGCTGTAACGCAATAATTTTTAAAAAATTTTTTTGCCTAATTACAACGAAATTATCATGATAAATTAAATTCATTAATTTATTTATTTATAAATTTAAAATATCAATTTTTTAAGTATTTTTAAATGACATAAAAGTGAGCGAAAGTTTTTTTTTGAAAAAGATTCATCTGATCTAATTGGTTCTGATACAACTCGATACTTAAAAATAATCAGATATTTTTATCCAGAACTTTTATAGTTTTTTGTAACATTAAAAAAATGGTAAAAAAACGATAAATCGAATAATATAAATTTTATTGAGTTTTCACTTACTTGTTTATACTATGAACATGAAATTTATCGCTATTAACAATTAAATATTGTTAATAATAATTGAATATTGTTAATAACAATTGAAAATTGTTATTAAGTGGGAAGTTGTTCGTGTGGACATCAAGGGTCGCACCAATGATGCGACACTCAGAATCTGGACCCACCCCACTAGTTTATTTTTGTAGTTGTGGACTTTTAAAATGCCTTGTGGTAAAGAATTGACCGAAATTAAAAAGCACCTGATTTAAAAAGTTGTGGATTAAGCCAAAGACAGAATGCTGAAAGAATTAATAGGTCGCAAGGTGTGGTGAAAAATTTCCTTTACCTAGGTCTAGATAGTTATAGCAAAAATAAGAGGCCAGGACGTTCATCCATATTTTCTTTGAGGACAAAAAGGACAATTTTAAAGGAAATGGCAACAACTTAGACATCGTTATCAAATATTGGGTGTATTTCTTTATTCATTCCGTGGAAGGAATAGAAGGAACGGAATACGCACCAGAATAAACGGAATAGAAGCAATATGTAAACACAAAGGAATATTCCTTCCAATTGAAAGTTGAAGTCAGGTTAAAGCAATTATTCAATAAACAATTTTTGAGGTTTCAGTTCTTTACATTATTTAAAATGAACGCAAAAGACATAATCCAACAATAAATTGTGTATTTATTAATAATTATGACTTTCTTTTCCTTCCCTTTTGATACTAAATTGTTTTTTGACAGTTTTATTCCGTTTATTCCATCTACAACTTCGGTACGAAAAGAACGCATTCTGAACGCGCCGGTGCTAATAAAAAAACACGGAAAATTAGGAATAGAATATCCCGAACGAATAAAGAAACACATTAGGCGCGTTCCGCTCATTCGGAATGAATAAAGAAATGCACCCATTATGAAGCGCTTTAACCTCCAGTGTAGTTTTTGGCTTGTTCGCAAATGGGCTAGCGGATCAGAACATTTGAAATTCACTAAGATTCTCAAGAAGCCGAAATTACAGGAACGCCATATTAGGAGAAGATTATAGTTTGCTGAAAAATATGTCCAAAACAGTTCTATTTGGTCTCACGTCGTGTTTGGCAATGAAACAAAATTCAATCTGGACGGACCGAATGGGTTTTAATCCTATTGGCATGACATTCGAAAAGTCATAAAAATATTTTCTAGACGTGCCCTAAGTGGAGGTTCTCTAATGATATGGGCACACGATGTATCATTGTATATAGTAAAATTATTATTTTGTAGTTAATATTTTTTTATTAATAATAAATTCACTAAAGCTGCAACCTTACCCGTTGGATTTTTTTATTTTAGATTTGCCAATCCCGAGGTGTCTTCTGCTTCAATACTCTGAAAATAAAATCGTTCATTAATTTTAATGAATGGCGTTCATTAAAATTTTTTTCATTGATTCAATGAACTTTTCATTAATATTACCAACAATTCATAATTTTGACTGTGTAAGCTATGAACGAGTTCATTGATACAATGAAACTGAGTTCATTAATATTTTGAACACATTTTTCTGTTTATACAAAATTGAAGTTGAACTATTTTATTCATTTTATGAACCTCGTTCATTGGATCAATGTTCGTCTTCATGATTTAATGAGAACTGTACCTACATAAATTAAATGAATAACTTCATTAATTTAATGAAATAATTCATTGATTCAGTGCAGCGTCCTTACGGGAATTCAGAATAAATGTGGTCTTCTCACATCATCCCTTGTTCAGTGTTCGGAGTGTCAAAGTAATTTTAATTGCATTTAATATTATTAATTCGATTAGTTTTTTTTATTACGCCATAAAATAGGTGATAATGTTTTGATTTTTTAGATTCGTTCCTTTTTGTCTATAAAAAGTGTTAATTTGTAATTCATTAAGCAATGTTGCGTGTGTAAGAGAAATTGTTTATCAATTGATTCTCTAGTTGAGCACTTAAAAAGAATTCACGATTTGTAAACATATAGCACATACTGGTGTTACGCACTGGTTATCTTCAAAATTTAAGTTCCTATAAGAGACAAGAGGTAAGAAATTCCTTCGTTAGTTTAAACTAAATTTATGGAATATATTTTATATACTCGTAGTACCAGAAGATGACGCAGATGAAGTGGTAAAAGCTCTTAAACATGACAAGCTTACAGTGGAAGAATTTGATCACTGTTGGAAAGCATGCAGTCAACGCAGATTGCATGACATCCACAATTCCTAAACAACTTCCGTTATCTTATCTGGACTGGTAAGTAAGTATACATGAAATAGATCTCTTATATGGATATACTCGTACATGTAAATAAATATTTTCTTTCATTTTCTTCAGATTGATATTGATTTTAAAGCACGCTTTAAGAGCGTTCCAACTATAATTGATAAGTGGGGGTCAACATTAAAGTGCCTCCACTCCTTTTTGAATTCAAGTGGCATTATAAAAGAAACTCACAGAATGTAACCACAATGAAGATAGGATAAATATCTGTATATATTTCGTTGTGGAGTTTGCATGGATTCTTTATTCCATGCCAACGTCTCGTATCAAAAAACTCCGATGGATCAACAATTATAAAAAAATATACTATTGTAGACTCCCAGAAATCGTTTCTTTATACTGCCAAGTCTCACGAGCATTTAGATAATCATCTTAAATTTAAAATGTCTAAATTGAAAACATTCAACCGTACATATTAGCTGTTGGAGATTTCGTTTCATCGATAAAGGATATCTACGTCTTCTTTGATTACAATAAATTTCCCGTTAAAAGTTTTGTTCGGGCTGTAGATATTTGTTTTAAAATCTTTTTCTTATTTAACTTAGAGTATCCGAAAGCTTCAGTCATGTTCCGGATTTTTATTCAATTATTTTTTATGATATTAAATCAAAAGAAACATTTCCTAAAGTCAAGATGATAATCGAAGAATTAAAAAAGTCTAATTAATATTTTTACTAAGTACTGGGTCATTCCACAGAAAATCGACAAATTTCAGAGATATATCTGAAAGCACCCTCTCAGATCTTTTTAAAATTTTGCTGGTTTCTAGAGTTATGTTAAAGAAATATACGGTTTTTTTATTAATTTTTTTTTTTTGAAGTTATAGCATTTTGAAAATTCCATGATTTAGCAGTTTGGACCAAATTTAATCATTCACAACTTCCGTTTGCGATACAGTAGAAACATCATTTTAGTCTCATTTTAAAGCTTAAGTTTAATATTTTCCATTAAAAAGTACTACTAAGAAGAAGGAGGTTAAAAGGGTATTAAGGAAACAATTTTCGTCCGTCGTCCTTGAATATTTCAAATGAGTCCACTCTGTGGACTTTCATTTTTACACATATTATTTGTCCTTTTGATATCTACCAAATTTTCAAGTTGGGACGGAAGTGGGATCATAGGTAACCTCTTAATAAGCTGCATCGGCTACCACCGGACAGTACATATTTTCCACGAACTCAAATAATTATAAAAGTTTTTATTACTTGACAGTCAACAGATAACAATATCATTTTACCTCATTTTAAGAATACATACTGTAACGTAAATGGGGCTCTTCGGCCTTGACGGATTAATTAAGACATTTATTTACAGTCACAAATGTTCACAATTTTATTAGTCTTCACTTAAGGGGTTATATACAAAGTTGGGGCTCAAAAAAACGAAAATTTTTTGATTGCATATTCTGAGTGATATCTCAAAAACTTTTCAACCGAATTTCATAATTTTTTTTTTAATTGTTCATATTTACAATCTCGTGTACTTAAACGGTTCGTTTTTCATATAAAAATTTTCGATTGTTTGCAATGAATTTTTGTTTAGAATTTTGAACACTTCAAAAATCGAATTTTTTGTCAACATGGTTTTTTTTATTGGAAAAAAAATTGTTTTGGAAACCGAACCGTTCAAGTACACCACAATACATTTTTCTTCAATAATTTGTTTACTCTTTTGATTTGAGTTAAGCGGTTCGCCTTGGAGAGTGTTCACCACAAGCCTATGCAAAAAAAACGCGCTTCGGGGGAGGGGCCGACATTTTTTAATATTTTTTTATAATTAATTATTTCATACCTGGGCCGGGCTGCGCCTCAGAGATATTCGTTGTTTGACATCCTTGGTTTATATGTTACTTTGACGTAAGATAGATAGCTTTCATTAGGGCGAACATTTTTACACCTTTTAAAAAATATCACCTGTTGAAAAATATAATAAATTTCTTAATTTTGACATAAAAACAGGACATAAATTAGGTAATACAGGATTCGAAATGGGGCTATTTATTAATAATGATACTTTCATTCATCATCAAATTATGTTGATATCAGATAAGTCTCCGGAGAGCCCGTGCCCCGAGTAGTGTGAGATTTTTACTTACTAAAAATATCTCTTCGGGGATTAGCCGAAACAGTCACATAAAAGCGGGTCCCTTTTCGACCCTTCCCAATCTCCCTTATCTGGGGCCAACTTAGATATCCCCTGTTGTGCCTAACCCCGATTCCGTGTCAATGCAAGCAGGTTTGCAGGAGTCCATATTGTTCCACCGTCTCCAGTATTCTTGATTGGTGCATGTGTTAATGATAACCTTTACACCTCCTCTGCCCAAGCCAGTGTAGGGTTCCAGGCTATGAAGCTCTACGAAAAAGCCTTGGCGCTATTTGAATTACTAAGCTTGCCTGCCAATCACTGACTGCAGGATTTCTCCAACGGATTCCAATTAATCAAATGCCCCTACAAGACCGCAGTTCAATCTACACTCTGCTTTCTTGACGGCCTCCGCATGGAGACGTAGTTGGATCAATTCGTTGAGCCGCACGACGACCATGCCAGGAGTCCCGGGTGCTAGACCAGGTCTCCCCGTGAGCTTTTATTAGGAAATTAAAATAATCCACTCCGTCTCTGGGCTATTGTCTAGCTCGCAGAAATGTAAAAACAAGACATTCAAGTTTCCTCACTTCCCTTACCCTAATTCCCTTCCGGCCAAAACCGTGCTAACGCATTAAAGGGTTGTCCCCTAGGATTTGGCCACATCGTATAAAAAAAATCCTCAGTTGGACACCAGATCGTCCAACTAGTTCCACCTGGAGTTTCGTCCCCATATCTCTGCATCCGAGAGACTCTCTCCCTTGTATGTGCCTTTTGATGTATTGGTTTTGGTTTCTTGACCTCCCTCCTCCTTCAAGTTAGCTTCTTCCCAAAGGTTGGTCAGCATGACGGTTTTGCATACCTAGACCTCGGATTGCTGATTAACACATCTCAGTGTTATCAGCACATCCTCTAAGATCACATCTATATTCCAGGGTTTTCAGCAAATGATTCTATAGCGAAACCCGCATCTTCAGGTGACGTGTCCGTTGAGAATCTCTCGACCATTTGGTTGACCTCCTGACTTTTCGCATCCCTCTAAGCGGCTTTTTGTCACTTTCTCCTATCCTGTCTTCTCTTATGCTTGAGAGCTTTAGAATCAAGCCCAGAGCCAGAGCCTTATTCCGGATTAACTGTAGCTAATTCTTGTACTGGTGCGTGCACCGCGGAGATAGGCAATTCATTAGAGTACACCGTCTCTGCCACTGCCGCACCTGAGGAAATGCTGGTGCACCTTCTTCCAGGACTACTATGCAAAACCAACTTCCATAACCGCTATAGAACCTTCGGCAGGTAGTTTTGCCAGAGCTGCTTCTATTGTGGATACCGTGAAGATAACCAACCTATTATGATCTACAATCCCCTCCACCTCCACTTCTACAGAAGTGCCTGGGTGGGTAGAGATCCCTCATACTCACCTTACTCAACTAAAATACATACAACAGAGTCCTGCAAAGAATGAAACCCCTGTAGACTTCGTCTGCATGACCCACTATAATCTTGTAGTTAAGGGAATTTTTCAAGAGGTATCTCCTACCGCATTAATTATTTGGCTACATTCTAGGATGCATTCCCGGTTGATACCACTTGGAGGTGTCCAGATGAGAATCACCGTATCCTATGTAGAAGGCTTTCAACTCTTCCGTCTACCTTCAAATCGAAATCGATCATTTCGATCAGTGAGGTATACACTTAGAGTATAGAACTAAAAGGGGAGGCTCAAAAGACTCGGCACTTTTCTTTATGTATAGTTCAGTTTTAGTTGTGTTTGTTTTCGCCATGCACAAAACAGCGGCATTTCTAAAGGAGGCCGAAATAAATTGGAAATTAGAGTGTAATAGCATTGTCTAATTGCCTCAAGTCATTTATTTAAGAAAAGTTATTTATTTTTTTTGAAATCTATGTAACAAAATTAAATCAAATTTATTAAAAATTTTAAGAATTAATTTAAGTTCTTCTGGGTTAGCTAAGGAGATACAAGAAATAGTTTTTAAAAAATAAGAAACACCTAAAAATTTCGCCAAAATAAATGTCGCCAAACCTGAAATATCGCCTTTTCCCGCCAATCAAAATCTGAAAAATGTCGCCAAATTTTTAATCGAGAATTAGAAATTCGCCACTGGGAAAAGTCGACCATAAAAAAACTGATCATCGTTTAAAATGTCGGGAAAATGTCGCCAATCTAAAATATGACAGACCAATAATTTTTTTTTGATTTTCCTACAGGCCATTCAGAATTATTATGTTGTCAGTACTGTAAAAATCGAAGTTGAAGTTGTATTTGTTGCTGCCGCAACTGCAGTTATTCTAGCGGCTTGATATTCAACTAAATAAGATAGCATGTGAAGTAAATGGGTATAAAGTAGAAGTCGCAGTTACTACAGTCAGTCTTTAAAAAGCAAGCAGTAGCAAGGGAACCATTCTGCGAAGCGGCCGATTTTCAATTGAATAAATGTTTCAGGTTCCAATTTAGTTCTTTCCTTCTTTTGTTAAGTCCTATCCCAAGTTATTTTGGGATAGGACTTAACTTAACTTAACTTTTAATTGCGCGCTGCAATTAAGAACCATTTCGTCAATTTATTGTGTTCGGCATTTTGAAAGCGATATTTTAAATTACGACATTCCGAAAATCGGTCTTATATATAAAGATACTTCTTCCTTATAATCTTGGGATCTGAAATAGTTAGGCTGTTTTGTATAGTAGGATTGTAGATAGGTAGTTGTTTCGTGCAATTTATTTTCACTGACCACAAAATATTTTCTTAATAAAGAGGTGGTTAGGCCAATTCTTGAATATGGTAGCCCAGTGGGGTCTCCTTTTTATGAGGTCTATGTTAAGTGCATTGAGTCCGTCCAGCGTAGGTTTTTAAGGGTTGCGTAACCTTCCATGGAACAATGATCGTCTTTTACCTCCTTACGCTGACAGAGTTAGTTTGTTATCCTTGGACTCCCTAAAACTAGACGAAATAACGCCAGAGCTGTTTTTGCGCTCGAATATCGGCTATTGACTCTTCTGAATTGCTAAAATGTTTTTATACATCCCAACCGTCGGGCTCCTTGAGGGGTCACGACTTCCTTCATATTTCACATCACCGTACTAACTATGGGCTGAATGAGCCAGTTACAGCTATGTCCCGTATCTTCAACTAAGTTTACGATCGCATGAACTTTCACTTGTCAAAGGGTTTAAAAAAATGCCAATTGATGTGTCAGCCTAGCCCAGCCTAGCCTTTGTAGTTAGCTTTAAGTTTGTTTGTAAGTTCCTTTCATGTTATTAGCAATTGATGAGTCCTAAATAAATAAATAAACTAAAATTAAATATTATTTTATTCTGTACAGCAGAACGAAAATCGGTTCACTTGTTACAAAAGTTAGGTGACGCGCCTCCACCAACTCCATACATTTTTGTCATGGGATTAATGGATCAAGACACTTTATACAATAAAATAATTCGGTCGGACAATTCGGTCCACTTATTATGGAATTCGGCGCCGACCCTCCCCACCCCCCATTTTAGCAAAGCTTTATTACCTTTAGGCTTAATAATAATATAATAATAAATTTTTTAATAAAATAAAGGTCGTCGGTGTATTTCGAAAAAGTGGTCAAGCCGAGAAGGCCACATTAATTTAATAATGCAGGAAAAACAACAAGCAAGAGACTGAGACAGAATTGGATCAATGGAACAGTGGAACGATCACCACGCTCTGAATGTAGGTTCGCGCCTTGGTCTGCTTATGAGTTTTTATTTGCAATGGCAATAAATAAAAAAAGAAACACTCTGTCTCTGGGCTGTTACCTAGGTCGCATCAATGCAAAATAAACAAGACTTTCAATTGCCCTCACTCCTGTTACCCTAATCCCTTCTGGCCACAACCATGTTAATGAATCATAGGATTGTCCCCTAGCATTTTGTACATATTTTGTTAGCCCTTTTCGCCATATTAGAGTGGTCATTGTGAAAAATTAAAGACAAGCCAAGGATTCAAATGCAGCAACCTCAAAAATACTTAAAATGAGTACCCGCACAAAGTGTTACATAAATTGCGATATTGCGATTATGTTAATATTTGATGCCATATTGGACCCGTGATTTTGAAAAATGAATGATTACTGATCCAAGATTAAAGCTTAGTGATTCATTTCATAGTTTAATAGCCAAACATATAAAATAGGTACCTCTGTAATGTTGGGGGTGCATTTTAATTTCACATCTTACACATTTTGAATGTAAAATTTTTTACTATTAACAAAATGGTTTAAGATAAAAAAATAAAAATATTATTATTGCTTATTAATATTACTTACTCTTATTGTCCTTGCACGTGCTTTTTGGATACAGAATACTTTCGGGTTTAGAAATCAGAAAATTATGATCCATGTTACCAACTTCCATCCGTTCTTGTAGTTCGAGTACGATTTGTGCATCAGTTCAAGTGCAAGCTTGTGGATCGAAAGTTGTAGTGCTGTGAAGTTTCAATTCAATTCAATTTCAAATTGTTCCTATAGTTATATTTTCTAGATTTTTGTGGCATATTTAAAGACAAATTATATAATCAATTTAAGAATGGAGTTGAAGACTCTACACTCCTCCGTTGCCAACTTCTGGGATCTCGTCATTGTCGGGGTCTCATGTCGTCTTTTAAGTTGATGTCCTCCCCAGATCTTTTCGAGGTAATGTCTGCTCCCGATTTTTGTCCCGAAAATATCGCGCATGAGTTTGTGTCCCGTCGTAAATTCGTAGGTAGCACTCACAATAGAGCCACTGTCAGCAACCAAAAAAAACTAAGTACGCTTTCCCTCTACTTTCAAAATGTAAGGGGACTAAGAACAAGGACAAGCTAATTATTTCGGGCTTCTCTTGCCTGCTGTTACAACGTCATCGCTCTGACCGAAACCTGGCTTCATCACGGTTTTAATGACGCAGAAAGTTTTGACGAGTCCTATCAAATTTTTCGTAGGGATAGATACTCTAACTCCATGGCTCCTGGTGGCGGTGTATTGGTTGCTTGAAAATCGCATTTAGATTGCAGTTTGGTTGATATACCTACTTTTCCGACACGCTCGCAATCGAACTCTTAGCTCTTAAGATCTCTCTGGTAAAGATGAACATTTTCCTGCTCTGTTGTTATATCCCTCCAAACTTGACAAACTATGTTGATGCAGGCGGTCGAAGTCTTTTCGAAATTTTAATTGTTAGCTTACATTTTATTAATAATCTGACGAACCCGGAGGACGAAATCATCCTTCTTGGTGACTTTAATTTACTTTAATTTTGGTTTAAACCAAATGAGTGATGTAAAGAACTCTATGGGAAGGCAGTTAGATCTTATCTTTCCTTCTGATTCGAGTAACACTATAGTCGAATCGGCTTCTCGTAACTTATCACCTATCGACATGTTTACACCCGCCCATTTTCATTTCTTTCTGCTACGATGGCTTTAATTCTGGTGATCCCAACTTAGATCAGTTCGTTTTTGACTTTAAAAGGGCGGACTTCTCTGATCTTGCAGATAGACTCCTCTTAATCGATTTCCCATCTCTATTTTATAATAAAGATATCGACGCATGCATATCCGTGTTTTATAGTAGGATTTACGATCTATTTAACGACGCCTTACTTCTTCCACTCGAACTCATCTTCAGCAAGTCTCTTCAGGCCGGTAAATTTCCCACGCTATGGAAGAGTTCCTTTATTATTCCTGTTTATAAAAAGGGTCACAAAAACTTGATTAAAAATTATAGGACAATCGCGAAGCTTTCCTGCATACCCAAGTTGTTCGCCTGTCATATATTCACAACTTGTGGGGCCGAATCTAGATAAAGTATTACGAAAAGATACTCGATATGTCCTATCTGTTAAGTACGAGGAGATCCAGATTTTCTCTTGCGTTAAAAACAGTTATGCAACTTAACCTGGATAAATGTGAAGTTATGTCCTTCTCTAAGAACTTCAGTCAGCTCGTCTTTGATTATATCTTTGTGGTTACTACTATCTATCACGTGGAGTCCGTTACTGACCATGGTGTGAAGCTAAAGATCGATTTCACTCTGCGCATAAGCTATATTGTGTCTAGGAGTAATTCAGTTCTGGGTTATGTCAAGCGGTGGTCAAGACAGTTTTCTGATCGTCAGGCCTTAATTCACTTATTCTTTTCTTTGGTTAGACCAATCCTCGAGTATGCATCGAGTCGGTACAGCGGAACTTTGTTAGGTTTGCACCTCTCGTGGAATGATCCACTAAGGCTTCCTCCTTATGACGATCGCCTCCGATTGCTTGATATGCACTCTTTGGAGGCACGACGTAGCGTTGCTGACCTGATCTTGATTCACCAGCTTTTGAACTTGAACATAGATTCTCGTGCCCTCGCAGGTAAGGTTCCTTATAGACATACCGTATATAGATTTAGGAGACTGCCTTTACTACATTTCGTTCACTCTCGGTGTAACTATGATATGCATGAGCCTATAAATCGCTTGGGGTGAATATGTGCCCTATTTTCGATCTAACTCTTAATAAAGATTCGCTTAAACGATCTCTGTTCTCTGTGCACTCCTGTGCAATTCAATATATTGCTATATTTTGGTGAATAGGTGAACAGATTCTAGCCTCCTGCCTTAGAAGTGCGCCTCCTGAATTAGAAGGGTTAATTCTCATTCTAATTAAGTTCCAACAAATACACATTAGTTTTGACATTTAGCTTAATAAATGACCCATAAAATTAAATAACTACATAAATAGTAGAAAATTTGATATATTACGGATAGATAGGGACTCTTCTACTAACGTTCACACAAAATTATTCTTCTTCAACTTAGCCTACTTTTTTTATGCTAGCCTATTTAATGGCTGAAAAGTGAAAGGTTGTAGCTGGTTTCATAAAATATTTTACTAGACGAGCTTCTATCGACGTCTGGTTTATTATTCTACGATTATTATTTTAGGACATATGAGCTTATAAAGTGTGACATATTTTCGTGATGCCATTTATCCCCGGGAAAGACCTACATATGTATATCAAAATATTATGAAGTCAGTTTGAAATTATCTTAACATTCGAATTTACTTGATTTCGTTGCAGTGATGGAGTCGAATTAATGGTGAAAACATTGAATTTCCCTCATAATAAACATGCTAAAGCGTCATTGGGTTGTCCTCTTTATATGTAGGCTTTGCCTACATTATAAAAAAAATGACAACGTTTCTTTCTTTTCAGAGATACAACTGTAATTTTTGAATTATTGATCTTATATAAGTACGTCGCGACAAGTATTGTAGTAAATTTTCTGTCTATTTTATCACTACTGTTATGTAATGTTAATAGTTGGTTCGCATACGCCAAGTTCGGATTGCTCAAAGTTCTTCGAGCTTTCCGTGTTTGTTGCGCTGAAGTGATCAGAATACAGAGAAGTTGTTTTGTTTGTTTAATTAGCACCGACTTAAAAATGTCGTAATGGATATTAAATGAAAAATTTTTTTATGCTTTTTAGCGCTTTTTGTGAAGTCGGTTAAATTTTTTATTAAACTATTTAATATTTTATTTTAAGTGTCTTCATATATACGGTTCCAAGAATGCTGCTAGCACGAACAAAGCAATTTCAAAAGTTACAGAGTAGTACAGTAAATATAGCAGATACCCTCCGAAAAATGACCTACCGGAATTTGACTTGATAACTCGTTAGGGGGGCATAAAAAAAGCTTAATGCTAGATTTCCGAATTGATCCCCCCCCCCTGTTTTTGAGAAAATCCAAAAAAACTTTGTATGCGTTTTTCTCGGAATCTATGGGTTTTAGAGAAAAGTTTATTTAACAAAAAATGTTCAGGACATTGTTAACTACATTTTTTGTCATTGAAGCCAAGTCGTACGACTTAAATTACAAAAGGTAGGTTGGAGCTTGCCAAAGTCGAAAAATTGTACTTTACGTGCCGCGCCGATGCGTGTATTTCATAAAAGTATATTTCATAGAAAGTAAAAAAGAACCGTTAACTGCGCTGCGCTGCCTCTTTTCGCCTTCAGTTCGAGAACGGTAAGTTTTACAAAAAAATTGTTTAAATAAAAAATGTAGATATTTTTGTGACGAACAACTTTCCCATTTACATTAATATGAAAAAATTATTTATTCTTAACGAAAATGCCAAAAAACCACTGCCAAAAAACACACTTTGATACTTTAGCGCCACCTACCTTTTGTAATTTAAGTCGTACGACTTGGCTTCAATGACAAAAAAAAATGTAGTTAACAATGTCCTGAACATTTTTTGTTACATAAACTTTTCTCTAAAACCCATAGATTCCAAGAAAAACGCATACAAAGTTTTTTTGGATTTTCTCAAAAACAGGGGGGGGGATCAATTCGGAAATCTAGCATTAAGCTTTTTTTATGCCCCCCTAACGAGTTATCAAGTCAAATTCCGGTAGGTCATTTTTCGGAGCAACCCTATTTTTTCGTGCTATATTGACTGTACTAGAGGTAGTGCGCTCAAAAGAATGGAAATAGAATAATCTAAATCCTGCAACATATTACGAAATTAATCACTGCCGCCCTTTCATACTTCACTTTACTTACTTACTCTTAACATGGCGCTAGTGCGCCGCGGTACTCTGTACAGCAAGAGAGAATTATCGTTGTCAGAGAATCATCGCAGTTACTCTAGGTACACATAATTTATCACCCAGGAAACGTCTTCTGTACAATAGAATCATAATAATCAAAATTGGTCTATGCCTTATGAAACGTGGCTTGATATGTATTTATTATTCTATGAGTATAATTTGGTTATTTATATATTTAAAATTCTATTTAAACATGAGAATAATGCTCGGGGGTTTGTGTTACTTCCTTAGTATCAGTAACCAAGGCCATCGTAGATTTTGTGAATAAAATGACTTGGTTCTTTGTGATATCTTTCACTTCTGATGTGAGCGTAATGGATGAGGTCCAGCATGTGGTCGTCTTTATCCTAGTCGGACGTCTCAGATAAAATTTTCGGTCGTTTTTGTCCATGTCGCCGTAGACGCTGAGGCGGTCAAGAGTTCAATTTTCTTGTTGATGCAGCAGCTTATTATTTTGGCAGACTGGTGTCGTCTCTGGTAAATAGAGGAGTGACATCTTCTTCCCGTGTTGAGGGACTTCATCTATTTGAGAGGGAAGTCTTTTTATGATGACTGAGACGTCTTCTTGCTGTGGTGAGAGACTTCTTCTGACATCTTCTTGCTGTGTTAAGGGACTTCATCTATTTGAGAGGGAAGTCTTCTTATGATGAGTGAAACGTCTTCTTGCTGGGATGAGGGATATCTTCTATATGAGAGGGAAGTCCTCTTATGAGAACTGAGATGTCTTCTTTCTGTGGTGAGGGACTTCTTCTATTTAAGAAGGAAGTCTTTTTATGAGGACTGAGACGTCTTTTTGCTGTGGTGGCTCTGGTGTGACTCCATTCTTAGAGTCGGAGTCAGTTGTAAAACTGTTGGTCTGGTTGACCTTTCGGTTCTGTTTGAATTGAAGAACTAGTTGATATGATTTTGGGTAAGTTATTTTACACTTGAAAACAAATGAAACAGGTAACTATGTTTTTGTTTTTTGGAAGAATAGCCGAGGAGTTTTAAAAGCGTGAATTGCTACTAACTTTTGGGGATTTTTGAGAGTCGCCACAAAGCTAGGAGCCGCCCAAACTCTAACTCTCACCAAGAGTCAAAATTTATATCAGAATAAAAATAGGTAGGTATTCTATGCATTCAGAATCGTTTAAATCAGTCCACGCGTTACAAAGTTAGGTTACTCCTCCCCCACCCCAGCCCTAGGTCAACATTCTTCCATATAGTGGCAATGGGAGATAATGCTGTATGCAATAAAAGAGAGTCTTCCAAATAGGTGTGTGCATTAAAAAATTGGGTGCATTAAAAAATTGGCCCGCTCCGCACACCACCCCATCCCATAAATTTTTTTCGTCGTACCAGTGGGGCAACATATTCTACACATTCAAAGAAGAATCATCCCGTGTGGTCCGATGTTACGAAGTTAGCCTACCCCTCTCCCTACCACCTCCTAAATAAAAATTTATCCTTATATTAGTAATGGGGGATTATACTCCATATACCATAAAAAGAATCATCCACATCGGTCTACGCGTTAACAAGTTGACATCCAACCCCTTCAATGGAGGATACTCTATACGTCAGAAAAAGAATCATCCAACTCTGTCCACGCGTTACGAAGCTAGACTACCCCTCCCTCTTCCCACCTCACTCAAGGAACATATTTTTTCATTATTAGCAATGGGGGGCGGATCATATTCTACACAAGAGCAAATAAGTCATCCAAATCGGTCCACGCATTCCGAAGTTAGGTGTCACCCCACCCCACCAAACATTTTTTGACATAGAACCAATTGGGGAACATACTCTATCTGTAAAAAAAAAGAATCCTCCAAATCGGTCCACGCATTACGAAGTTAGATTACTCTCGCTCTCCACGACGCCCTATGTGGAATTTTTTTTTCATAATTACTAATGGGAGATCGTACCTTATAAAAAAAAAGAATTATATAAATCGGTCCACGTATTACGAAGTTTAGTTTCACCTCCACCCCCTAACCCCACCCCACCGAACAATTCTTTGACATGGTACCAATCAAGGAACATACTCTACCCAACAAAAAAGGGTCATCCAAATCGGTCCCACCTCCGCACCTCACATTACGAAGTTAGTTTTCACACCTATGTACATACGCCTCCACATCACCAAAATTTTTTTTGACATGGTACCAATCGGGAAACATACTCTACCAAATTTTTTTCAAAAAGAATATTCTAGGTCAATTCATGCATTACGAAGTTAGGTTTCACCCTTACCCCACCGAATATTTTTTGACATGGCACCAGTCGGAAAACATACTTTACCCACCCAAAAAAAGAATCATCAAAATCGGTTCACGCGTTACGAAATTATGCCCGGTCATACATAAAGAGAAAAAAAATAAAAATACATATTGAACTTAGAAACTTGTTGTTTTTGCAAAGTCGGTTAATGAGATATAAATTTTTTAATGAAATGACAAGTTCACGTCAGAGCGCTGTTATACTCGCGGCAAAATATATTATATTCATCAAAAGAGTAAAAGATCGCTAGCTTTTGATATAACGAAAGCACATTCGTATTTCTGTTTAACTAGTGCGCTTAAAGTTTTAATGTGCTAATTCGATTGCTTTCTCCAGACATCATTATTCTCAATTTTCGTTAAGTTTTTTAAACAATGATTATTATGAAAGGAATACATAAGAAAGCTTTGTGTAAACCTGAAAGAAAACTATGTTTAAATGCCTTGAGATCATCATCTCCAGATATCACAGTATCGTGGGACTGGGACTGTTTACAATTATGTAAGAAATGAAATAGGAAAACCTTCTCATCAACACATTCGATGTAAGATAACATAGTCGACCAACAAAGGTGCCAGCGTATTTCATAATAATGTTTTTATGTATTTAAAGTGACTCCATCACCTTATAAAATTCCAATAGAGACCAGAATATTTCACACAAAATTTTCAAAATGTTTTTTTTTTCACAGTTCTCCAGTTCGGAAAGAAAAGTAACAGAAAATTTTTCTTTTATAGGAAAGCAGATTGCAATAAAAACGTACGGGCACTTCCCAACTTGCTTAAATGTGGCAACCCATTCAGTTAATGATTTGCGAAACAAATGCTAATGTGATGGAGTTTTTATGGTAAGCACTTTCACATTGTAAAGAAATAAATTATTGATTTCATAGCTATTTCTTGGTTCAGTAAACCAAAAGGAAACACTGAGGAATTTTCTGTAAAGCCGTTGTCTGGTTTTCCTGATTAAAATGTAACTAGTAACCGGTTTACGTTCGGAATTAACCCATTTTAAGACGGCGGTAATCATTTTCCAATGTGGGCCAATTTTATGTAGTACCATAACCGTTTATAAATTGGTTATCTTACCAAACCTGTTCAAAACAAAAGAATGTCTTCTCTCAGCTAACCGAGGCTGTTAAATTACTAGCAAAAAGCGATATAGAACTCGTCAGTTAAATATCAGATGACATCACTCCACAATAACTTAACGCTTCAGAAATAAATGCAGTACACTTTGAAAGAAGATAAAGATGGCGAAGTACTTCCTCCTTGGTGCTAAGAAGGAAGGAGCATCACTCAAGCAAAGTCAAGCCTACTTACCTTGACGAAATAATAAAAAAAAACACAATTACCATGCTGTAGCTCAAATTTCCAAGGCTTTCCCACGTGGTTGAACATTTACATAAAGCGGCATTACTTGAAAAATTTTGCTGAAATTTAAAAAGTTTAAGTTTTATACTAACAGATAATAATAGTGCAGTCGTAAAATAGTTGGGTTTTTTTTGCAAATTACTATTTCTTGAATGAAGAAAAAATTGATTTGTTTTATAATGCCGTCATTTTGTAAAAAAAAATTGTTATGTATAACCAAAATCACTTTTATTTAGATTAAAATAATCTTTGATATTTTTAAAGGAACGGTAAAGGTTGAATTTTCAGCCCTACCTCCTCATTAACCTCTTCCGTATAATATTCTATTAAATAGCATGCAACGCAATCATTGTGTTTACACCTTAAGGCATTTATACCGTGGGGTGGACCTGTTACCCAGGGGCGATCGTTCAAAACAATTATTTTTAAGACCCATCGCCAAGCAATTCCCGGCGCGATGACATTTCCACCTTGAATTGGTTGATTTATGTGCTATGCTCCCGGAAAAAAGAGAGGAAAAATGGGCTATTAGAAAACTAAATTTATCTTGAAGAGCAGCAGATAGATTATATGAGAATAAAATTTGTTATCTCAGAAGTATAGTTACAGAAGATAGCGGAGCTGCATATAACGTACAGGTTCGATCAACAAGGATCGAGTTGAATTTAATAATCTTGTTGAGATTTGCGTACTAACAACATATCCGGACGCACAATACTCCGAATGTTTGAACCGAACATAAAATCTGCTCTGTTGTGCGGCTGTTCAGCATAAAAACTGAGTTGACAAATATCACCTAAGTTACATATCGGACACATTTTCACCGACTTCAAAATGTCGTTATAGATATAAAATTAAAAATTATTTTATACTTTTTAGCGCTTTTTGTGAAGTCCGTTCAACTTTTTTTTAAAAACTATTTTATTTTTCACTTTTTAGTATCTTAATATATACGACTCGTAAGAAGCAATTTAAGAAGTTGCAGAGGTAATCAGGCCCGTGCGCAGGGGAGGGTTTTGGGGTACAACCCCCCCCCCCCCCCCCCCCGGAGGGTTTTAAAATTTTCTGAACCTATGAACATATTTTTTAATTGCATAATATATTAAATTTTATGTATGACATATGTATGACGTGACATATACACCCTTTCCCACGTCAACCCCTCCGCTTAAAATTGTGTCGCGGTATCAATCGAGGAACATACTTTATCTAACAATAAAAAACTCATCCAAATCGCAACATTTTTTTCATTATTAGCAATACAACAAAAAAAGAATTATCCAAATCGGTCCATGCATTACGAAGTTAGATTTCACCAATCAACAATCTATTTCTAAAATAAACTTCTTATAGTAATAATAGGATCTCTTATTAATTGAAACATTTTTCACCGGCTTGTCCGTTGTTGTAGGAGCTGGAATGGATCGTGGGGCCCTGGTCTTAAGTTCAGCGATCGCTTGCGTAAAGATGGCTTGTCCTGACTACAAAACAAACGATAAAACGGCTCAAAATACTTCAGCCTATGCATTAATCGTTTCAAAAAGAGAATTTTCCAATTATGGAGTGTTGACAAGACCTTTAAGTTGTACTTTTATCATAGAAATGTCCACCATTTCTAAATATGAAGACTATAGCCTTTTAAGTATTATTTTTTAAGGTGATTTCACGTAAGGTACTGCAGCATTTCTATGGATAATCTAATACTCGTAACCCTTCGGGGAGCATGGCTCGGGAGAAGAACTTTATATGATTCGAAAACATGTGGATCTACAATTTAAGGTGGATTAGGTTAGGTTATATGGGTGATGCAAAAATATATTTCGCCAGCGCAACTTAGTCTAGTTCTTTGTGCTGATTTTTCCTTAAGGAATCTCAGGATACATTTCAGCTCTACAAAGAAATAACTACTAAGCAGTCTTTTCTTTCGTACTGCCAGAGCAGGGCATTCACAAAGCACATGGCGAATTGCCTCGATCTGCCCCGGATCCTTACAGGTATAAGTTCCGAGCTGGTCCGCCTTTAAACTTCTGGTATCACTTCTATTTCCATTGCAAAGTTTTGCTACCGGAGATCAGCTTTCCTGACCTGATCTTTATAGATGTCCTTCCTTAGAGCCCCGAATGGAGCCCTCACGTAGTCCACTGCTACGGAGGTAACCATTTTAGAGTCCTTAAGTTAGTTAGTCCTTAAGTTAGTTAACTCATGCAGTTACAGTGCACAACCTTTGATTTTACCAACCCTGCTTCTAACGCCTTAATGGCAGCCTGGCTATCAGTGTATATGTGGATGTCCCTACCGGGCTCTCCTATTCTCGGCATCAGCAGTGCTGATTGGAAATTCTGCCATTGCCATTTGCTCGAGTAAACTCCCGCCCCTGTACCTGAATGCATTTTTGATCTATCCGTATACAGCGTGTTTCAGATCTGACGTGAAGAAATGAGTGGGGTGACCAATGACTTATAACTATAGATAGAGCTGTCAAAATTGCATGCAGCAAAGTGAAACACTTTTGCATGTTCATCATTTTTAACCGACTTCCCAAAAACTCAGATCTTCTAAGTTCGACGCGTTTTTTTTTTATTTTTTTATTTTTTTTTATTAATTTTATTTTTTTTATGTCTGACCGGGCATAACTTCGTAACGCGTCGACCGATTTTGATGATTCTTTTTTGTTTGGTAGAGTATGTTCACCGATTGGTACCATGTCAAAAAAATTTTTTGGTAGGGTGGGGGTGGGGGGCGAGGGTGAAACCTTACTTTGTAACGCGTGGTCCGATTTGGATGGTTCTTTTTTGTTGTACAGAGTATGATCTCCCATTGCTAATAGGAGAAAAAAATTTGGCCTAGGGTGGGGGGAGGGAGGAGGGGTAGGCTAACTTTGTAACGAGTGGACCGATTTGGATAATTCTTTTTCTGTTGGGTAGAGTATGTTCCGTGGTTGATACCAGGAGAAAAAATTTTTGGAGGGATGGTGGTGGTGGTGGGGGGGGGGGGTGGAACCTAACTTTGTAACAAGTGATCCCCCATTGCTAATAGGAGAATAATTTGGTCCTAGGGTGAAAGGTGGGGGTGGGGGGAGGGGTTGTCTAACTTCGTAAAAGAAATGTTGCTGGGGGGGGGGGGGAGGGTGGTACCTAACTTTTTAACACGTGGACCGATTTGGATGGTTTTTTTGCTGTTGTATAGAGTGTGATCACCCATTGCTAATAGAAGAATAATTTGGTCCATGGTGGGGTGTTGGGCGAGGGGAGGAGTAGTCTAACTTCGTAACGCGTGGACCGATTTGGATATTTCTTTTTCTTTTGGGTAGAGTATGCTCGCTGGTTGATAAAACGAGAAAAAGAAATTATTGGTGTGGTTGGGGTGGGAGAAGGGGGGTGGAACCTAACTTTGTAACGCGTGGACCGATTTGGATGTTTCTTTTGCTGTTGTATAGTGTGATCCTCCATTGCTAATAGGAGAATAATTTGGTCCTATGGTGGGGGTGGGGGAGGGGGAGGGGTAGTTACTTCGTAATGTGTGGGCCGATTTCGATGATTCCTTTTCTGTTCAGTAGAGTATGTTCCTTGATTGAGAAAAAAAGTTTAGTGGAATGTGGGTGGGGTAGGGGGTTATAACTAACTTTTAACGCGTGGACCGATTTGGATGGTTCTTTTCATTGTATAGAGTCGAAGACACTAAAAAGTGAAAAATAAAATAGTTTTTTAAAAAAAAGTTGAACCGACTTCACTAAAAGCGCTAAAAAGCATAAAATAATTTTTAATTTTATATCTATTACGACATTTTGAAGTCGGTGCAAATTTAACAAATAAAACAACTACAGAACCATAATTGAAAATTTACGTAATTCTACCTGAACGTTTCAGCTCACGGGATCAAAAGGAAGGACGATTAAATACTTTTGTTGTAGTTGTTTGGTTTGTTTGATTTGCACCGACTTCAAAATGTCGTAATAGATATAAAATTAAAAATTATTTTATGCTTTTTAGCGCTTTTTGTGAAGTCTGTTCAACTTTTTTTTTAAAAACTATTTTCTCTATAAGCACATTGCATTGAACTCTAAAAGGTAAATTCGTACATAGTCCATTGAGCTATTTCGGACCTAACAACATGAAGACTCTGGGTATATTCTGTTTCAAAGTGCGAATTTGCGTTTATTTAATAATAATCACTATGTTATACTTCGTGTAAGGCACTATAATATTTATTATATTCATTATTTGAGATATAGGAGTGCCCGCCGATCTAAAATATTTTGGATTTAATTCTCGATCTCGATTTGATTTTAAATTGCTGCCAGCACATACAATTGCTTTCTTATGTTGGTATTACATTCGAAACAAGAAAGCACATGTAATAGACGAATATACAGGAAAATATCTCCGCTCTCATTCTGGTTAAGCACATTCCGGAGGAAAATAACCATTTATTTCTAAATTTTATTTTAAGAAATACGAGGAGTACAGGGAAATAGTATATCACAGAAAATAATTTCAGGGAAGGAAATTTTATCTGTATATAATAATGTCTTTTTCTCTTGACAGTGTTAGCAAACTACTCGAAATAAAAATACAAGCAAAAAAGATTTCCCACTACTGGTAACAAAAATTGTCTCAAAATGCAATAGCATACGATCGGTCCATAGCTATATGTCAGTGGGGGTGACAGATCTTACCAAACCAACAAAAAATTGTATGGCTGGACGCGGGGGGGGGGGGGGGGGGGCAATCTCAACCGTTTAGGAGTTCCAGAGTGATTCATAAATTTCAGTTTTTCATGGTATTGGAATCACTCTTTTAATTTTATCTTTTGATCTACCTAACGAAGCGAAAAAAATGTTTTGCTATTTAAAATTCAGCAGTTTCCCAACTTTTCTCCGAAATTCATGTAATTAGTACACCTTTTTACCTTTTCCTTTTTTATTTTTTATTAGATTGCCCTTTTATTACCTTTCCAAAAAGGTGCAACATGTATAGGTGGAAGAAGGATGAGAAAAACCGCATCCTTGGAAATACCTGCCTAACTAGTTATTTTATTGCACTTTATGTTTGAAATTATTTAAATAAACAAAATTTTTAAGAAAAAGGGTCGAAAATGTTTGTCTTGGGTACACAGGCAATTAGTTTTAATTATTGCTGCAAAAGTTATAAAAATGTAAGTGTGGTTTTGTTTAATTGCCGATATTAACTTGTGTTAGCAAGACTTCTTACCCTATTATCCTGACGTTTTGTTACTAATACTCGATGGAAATTTTGCTATTAAATAGTCAGTCAGCACGAATATCGATCATAGTTGAAAAACAATTCCATAACTATGGGCGTTCTTAAGCTAAAATTATTAAAAATTGGCAGAATTTACTTTTGAGGGATGGTTAGGTTAGGTTCGTGTGGCTGCCTTAAAGGGCTTCGTTCCCCCTCAACCAATTCAAAGCTTCCTGAATAGCCATGATCTCCGCCTCAAACACACTGCAGTAGTCTGGAAGACAGAATGACAAGCTAATGTTCAGTGTTTCTAAGAAAACCCCACCCCCACACTGCCCTGTAGTTTAGAACCATCCGTATAAATCTGAATGGATTCCCTACAGGGAATAGTGTCCCCATCCCAGTCAAGCTTGGTTGGAATGGTCAATCTGAACCGCTTGACAAATCAGTAGCTAGGAGTGGTATTGTCAAGATGCCCCACTTGGAGCGAAAAGGAGTCCAGAATTGTAGAGTGCCCAACTCTAGTATTGGACCATTGAGATGCGGCTGTAAGTCGAACGGCAGCATTAGCAGCCATCTGTTTACCCATCAGATCTAATGGAAGTAGATGAATAAGTATCTCCAGAGCATCAGTAGGAGTGGTCCGTAGTGCTCCGGTAATACTGATACAGGCCGACCTCTGCACCTTCCTCAAATTGTTGAGGTAAGTGGCCTTGTCTAGTGATGGTCACCAGACAACCACACCATACAACAGGATTGGCCTAATGACTGCAACATAGAGCTAGTGAGTTAACTTGGGCTGTAGGCTCCATTTCCCACTAATGGCCCTCTTACAGGAGTAAATAGCTACAGTTGCTTTCTTGACCCTCTCATGAATATTAGGCTTCCAGCTGAGCTTCCTTTCCAGGATAATACCCAGATATTTAGCTTCCTCAGTAAAAGCCAGGCGGGTACCATTCAGATACAGAGGGTCAACAAGAGGAATTTTATATTTCCTAGTAAAGATGACCAATTCGGTCTTATTGAGATTAACGCAAAGCCCACACCCCACTGCCCAATTGGTAAGCTTAGTGAGGGCATTCTGCATAAGATCCCTTAAAACAGGCAGGAATTTGCCCGAGATGGCTATAGCGATGTTGTCCACATAATCAAACACTCCACAGCTTTCCTCTTCCAGGATTAGAAGCAGTTTATTAACCACCAAATTCCAAAGAAGAGGAGGCAGGACTCCACCTTGCGGTGTACCCGTACTCACAGTCCTAGTAGCATGATTCTCTCCCAGCCTTGAGCTGATAGTCCTGCCATGAAGCATTTGACCGATCAGCAACATAAGAGTAGCGCTTAAACCCCGAGAAGCGAGTGCCCCCGGAATAACATTGCTAAAAGCTCCCTCAATGTCAATAAAGGCCACTAGAGTGAACTCCTTGCAATCAAGGGATTTCTCTATAGTGCGCACAAGAGAGTGCAGAGCAGACTCCTCAGACTTCCCTTTATAGTACGGATGCTTGAACTCCGTAATCACATCCGCTAGCTCGAGAAAAAGAGAAAGGTTACATAGGGGGAGCATCTCAACCCCCCGGGGCTTCCTGGAAAATGAGTTTCAAAGAGAATCTTTAGAGACTCTACGCTTGATGAGGTCCAAGTACCATCCGCCTTAAGCAGATAGCTGGGAATACTTGGATTGGTAGCTAGGATTTTCCTCAGTCTGGAGGCCTCAGAGGTTGCTGATATTCTATCGCAGTAGATTCTCCACGATTTCCTCTGAGTCTTCCTGAGTTTCTTTTTATAGACTTTCAGTCTGTCCTTATAGCAGTCCCACGAGTGCGTGTCCATATTGACTTTCGCCAATACGCGGATATAATTTACATTTATTGTGTAGCAGACTGAAACGAAAAGGCGGCTGCACTGGAAAATGAAAGATTTCCTACTCGACGTGCATCATCGTAAACTTTCCGAAGGTTAAGAGAAACCGGAAGTGTAACTTCAAACAGTACCTCAATTCCTTACTGTATCCGAAACATCGGAAGATTCTGTCGACGTCGAGCACCAAATAATCACCCTCGGTACGCAAGACCGTAAAACGAATCCCACACCACACGAGTCGCAAGACGACTAGGTGTGTCTTCATTTCAAGTTTGGAGGGCTTTCATCCAGCAGGGTGGCGTTCATATCATTTTATCCCAGTCCAAGGACTATTTTAAGGAGATTCCATGAGAAGATTAAAATTTTCCATTTGGGTTCTGGACTGCGACATTGAGAACGGGGCGTTTTTGGGCCGAATTCATTGGCCGGATGAATCGTAGTTCACTAGGGATGGTATCACAAACTTCCACAACCTCCATACCTGGATGCTAATCCACATAGGACAAGCGGACCTCTTTCCAACCCAAATTCTGAGCCCATGTTTGGGCTGGTATCATCGGCACCTATTTAAAACGACCATTCTCTTTACCGCATGAACTTAAAAACAAAATTTATGGGGACTTTTTGGGAAATACACTACTAAATCAATTAGACGACTTCCTTCTGAATATTCTTAGGGCAATGATGTACCCAAACTGCTGTATTTGCTTCCAAGCGACTATTTTTTTCCAAGAAATGCAAAAAAACGAATTAAAAAACGTTTTGTTCTTTTTTTCTGTCTTGCCTGGTTCAGCCAGAGTTCAGCCTAAATGTTTCAGTTAGCTAACGTCCATTAGTGAATTTCCATGGTTATAGTGCGTTTTGTTAACAATTATTACTACCGGTCCAGTTTTAATAAAAACATTTAATCTGATATATGCAATGCAATTTATACTGGAGTAGCTTCTAATTCCGCGGACATTGATGAAAACGTCGTCATGAAAGAGCTTGCGGAAATGTGCTGAAAATGTCTTTGCTATAGCTTGGTGGAAAGGGATATGCTTACAATCAAGTACACAACTTCCTTACATTGCAATTAAAGTCCTTACCGCTCCTTCCATATCAGTCGTATGCTAGCGTTCAAGTATACAAAACGCAACAGAAAATAAGTTAGGAAACGATGCGTATGAGAATGTTGGACCAACATTATTTACCACGCCAAAGGATACCATAAGAGATATTGAGCAGACAAAATTCAAAATTTCAATAAAACGAACTTGCAAAAAAATTTTCCGATCGTGTAAAGAAATATTTAAATATTTTTTCTCTGCTCGAGTTTCATAAAAAAATAAAAAAAAATTTTTATAAAATCTTTTTTATTTTTTAAAAGTACAAGAATATTTTCTCAATTAAATATGATGAAAATCTTTTCTTGTGATTTCTAATAGAATTAACAATAAAATAATATATAATAACAAATATATAGTAATAAATAAATGGTTCTTTAAATTTATTTTCATCCATCAAATATGTATAAATTCTTTAAAAGAAACGAACAAAATTCTTATTAATATGGCTATTTTTATGCACCTTTAAATCTTTGACACAAACTTACTAAGTCACACAAGTGCAATGAATGGAACTCGGAGTACTACGATTGTATTATTTTTCCGGATATGATGGATGAATGAGAAAATAAGAACAAAGCACGTAATGAAATTTATGAAAAGTTCCACTGAAAAGTGAAAAGTTTCAAGAATACTGAAACTTTTCACAAAAGATTGAAAACTTTTCACGCGATGTTTTCACAGTTCTCATGAAACTTTTCATTTAAATTTGAAAAGTTTCATGAAACCTTTCAATTTTGAAAACTTTTCACGAAAAGTTACATCCCTAATTGTGGTGGAGCTTAATCTGTACAGCTTCGCGCATCCGTACTGTTCTTCACCTCCATATCTTGCCCTTCTCCAAATTAGTTCCTCTTAAACAGCCTAAGAAATACTTCTCCGACTGCAAAATGAAGCCTTCCAAATCTTCTTCTTATAATGGGAACAGAGGTTTCATCCACGAGGATCACATTCATCTTTTGGTACTTCCGCTGCCATTATTTGCTAATCTTCCTCCTTTAGTTTATTTATTAAGATTCATCAAATACTGACTACTACATCAAAATAGCAATATAATTACATAATAAAAAATGGAAAAAGTAACCCTGACAAAGCTGATCCTTCAGTTGAGGTCTCGACAAGTGAAAATCAATAAACTCAAAATGATTATTAAAGAGACGAGACATAGCATTGGTTCCTCAAGGGGCGAGCAGGAATCGATAAATACAGAGCCCTAGCAGTACGGGGGAATTAACCGCACCTTATAAGCAATCGAATGCAAACACAATTCTGGAGTTGTCGCGTCTACTTTCAAGGGACTCCAATGAAATGAGCTTTAATCGGTCAGCGTAAGGTGGCAGCCGAAGAGGATCGATCCAAGGAAGGCCACGAAGGGCAAATCTTACGAATCTACGCTATATATATATAGCTTCAATGCGATTAATATGAGTCGTATAAAAAGGAGACCACACTGGACTAGACTACTCCAAAAGAGGTCTTACGAACGTAAAATAAAGGAGTTTTGTTATATATGGGTCATAAAACTCGCTTAGAAAAGCCCAGAACAGAATTAGGTTCGTTGACGATAGCACACATTAGCGCTGAAAAGGTTGTATTTAGCACGACCCCTAAATCTTTGGTCTTGTCAAGTCTGTTCAGGGAGCTACAGTTTAAGATGTAGTTTAAGTGCACTGGATTGATTGATCGAGAGACATAGAGTAGTGCACTTGCTAATATTTAGAGGAAGGAAGTTTGTAGAATACCAATTATGAAAGGCGTCTAAGTGCACAGTCTGCTCTTACCGATTTTCACGTTCGGACTGACTATGCGACCCTTCGATAATTTGGGGAATTCCTGCAACGAGACGAGTACTAATTTTGCATCTTCCCCTCGTGCTTTAATCTCAGAGATCGCTTTGATGGCGAAGTCATACGGAGCTTGATCTTTGAAGTTGAATAACGCCCGTACCGATTGCCCTTCTCAATAAAGTGTCAGCTTTAGGGTACCCCCTACCTCACTGAACGGCCTGGATATTGCTGTAGACTGAACTTGGTTCATTCCCGGCGTTGACTTCCTTTTCTCTTTTGGAGTAGCCTTTCCGTATCCGGGATTAACCCTTTTGGGTTCTTTACCCCCTCTTTTATGGACCTATTCCTCTTATTCAGGCCCCTTTTTGACCTTCCTTTACTCTTTCCCGTACCATTATCTGCTGTATTGGACTCTTCGGAACTGGAAGTCCCCTCGAGGTAGCAACCGGGCCTTGCTTCCTTTTTGGCACCTTTTCCATGATAACCTTTTTAGCGAAGTCGTTACCTTGAATTGGCCCCTGTTGTCTACGCTGTGCTTTGATGTCATTGGCGATGACTCCCTTTGACTCTTAGACTATTCTTCTCCTTCTCCGTCAGGCTACCAGGATCTTTGTTCGAAAGGATACCAAGTATGTGCTGTGCCGGTTTAAACATATGCTTATGTTGCAAACTCTCAGTAAGCCTGTTCCTGACTTTTACTTTCTTTCTTTTACCGCTGCCTTCATCTTTCTTCTCAGGTTCAACGAGCAAGCGCTCCTCCGTGTTCGTCAACGTCGACTCGAAGCCCTGAGACTTTAGGTCTAACTTCAGCAGCTTTATCGTCATTGGTTCCGATACATTTGGAGGGGCATCACACTTTATGTTTTTTCTTAATTCCAAGCATCCAAGAACTGACATCTTCAATTCTCTCACCACTGGGAGGAATTACTTACAGAGGTGACTCTGTCTGATATTAGCTCGAGGGGTTCCAAGGTGGATTCCAAACTACCGATATTACTTCGCAAACTCTAAGGGCCTATTGTGAGCAGAAAACATCTATAGGTCGGCGTCGTCGGTGTTTGAAATCTTGACAAACCCTAGTGGACAGCAATGCACAGGAAATCGTACTGAAAGAGGGGAAATTCACTATCAAGCTTACCTCCCTTCACTCAGTACGATTACGAGCTCGTGCTAAGATACGTCGTATTATGTCTAAACTATAAGGCGCGGTTTACATCTGACATTTTATTCGTGAATAATATTCTCTGAAGAATATTCATCTTTGAAAAATGTTTACATCTGCAACCAAAATTCACACCATTTCTTACTTGAACAAAGTGTGAGAAAAGGTCAGAAGTTAGTTGCGTGAACATATTGCTTGCAAAAAGGTTTACATCTGCTGCATTGAATTTATGCGATTAATTACATAAATAAAATTCAAGAAAATTCGGTTACCTCAACTATCGACATGGTTTACACTTGAAAAAGAATATTCAAACTGTTCAGTACTTATATATACAAATAGTACTCGCATACCATATTATAAAAGATGAGACCGTCAAAGAAAAAGGCAGCTGCTGCGGCAGTTTTATTAAATAGTTATGAATACAAAGATATTATCGGTACTCGGACGAAATGTCTGTGGGTTCGAAAGTGGATATTAAAAAGGGAAACGTGTGGAGCATTTAAACAAATTATGAGTGAATTAAAAATTGAAGATCCGATACAAATGCGGAATTTCTTGCGAATGACAAAAAATTTCATTTTTATGGGTTCCAAATTTTTCTGTCAGTGAATTCAGAGCATCACTCTTTTCTACTCTATTATGATATTTCGATATTGAGTTTTTTAATATCCTCCCTGTCCCATAATTTTTTACCTTCCGTTTCGTTAAACAAAAAACAATAATAATGTTCGGGAAATGTGTAGCAAAACGCTATACCAATGGATGCTTTGAAGTGTCCTGTTCAAAATTTTCTTCCATACTCGCAATTCTCTTCTGGACTCGCAAGACCAACATTTAAATATTTGTTGAAAGAGGACACTTTATCCTTTCTAATGGTACCAACGTGCCATAATTCACTTACAAATTTTCGAGTTATTGGACCTCAAACATGAATATTGGGAAAATTTTGCACAAAATGTTGGTATGTTATCCTCGATCCTGCAAATTCTTACACCAAGGTTATCTACCATTTTTTTATTTTCTTAAGAGGTCCTCAGGAAGCTTTTTACAACAAAAAAGTATTTACTCGATATCTGCAGCCATTCAAAAGTTATTGAGATTTTTATGCTGCTCGAGAAATGCTATTCTTAAATTAAGTGTTCTACGTGGCCCCCATCCTGCAGAACACACATTTCTGCTCTCGAAAGACCTTTCGATGACACCCCCACGTCTATGTTTATTTCTGATTTGGTCGTAAGCTATGCAGATTTTTTGCCACAATTGCTCTACTGATTTTAGTTCTGAACCATAGACAAGGTCTTTTAAATGACCCCATAGATAAAAGTCTAATGAATTCAGATCAGGAGATCTTGCTTACCAAACACAGGGTCAGCCACGACCAATCCATCTTATTCTATAAGTTTCGTTCAGGTACTGTCGCACCGGAACCGTGAAATGGGCAGTAGCGCCATCGTGTATAAACCACATATGGAATATGCTCGTCTAATTTTTATTCAACGGGGCCACGTCAGAACTCCAAATAAATATTCCCATTAATAACAGGTAACTGAACTGGTCCCAATATTCGGCCACCAATAATTCCACACCAAATAATTATTTTAAAGGAATATTGGTGAGTATTTGGAAGGATTGCCCTGGGATTTTCATCAGCTCATAAATGGAGATTATGGAAGTAGACAACCCCATCTTTTGTAAATGTTGCCTCCCCAGTGAAAAGAATTGTTGAGATAAATTCTCTATCACTTTCTTGGCGATTTAGCAACCGTTCACAAAAGAGATTTCTACTTGCATAATCTATTTGCCCAAGGCCTTGCACTGCACCGGTTGGAAATGGTATGGGTGATACTGGTGCCTCCGCTAAACACATGTCCACATACTCTTCATTTGGAAGGAATTGTTAGCCATTATGTTAAATTTAAAATCGTAATCCGTATCCAAAATCCAAAATCGAAAACCAAATCCGTAATCCAATTTTCGTTACCGTAAATCTCAAAAACCAAAACCAATAAAAACCCAAAAACAACGAGCGAAATCGAAATACAAATATTTAACAAATTCAAGCACAAGTCGTAACGGATAAGGAAAACAATCCAAAGACGCATTAATAGCTCAGATATGAGTATCCTCAATGCCGTTCAACAGGAGAAAGACTACAAAATTTCTGTGGGGACGCTTTAAGGCACGCTTGATATTCTCGAGCAGAATAAAAATGTTAATAACTTTTGAATGGCCGCAGATATCGAGTCAATCCTTTTTTTGTTGTTTTTTGAAGCGATTTCAATCGCGATGTTGATGGGGAAGGGTTCATTTTAGGTGGGGGGGGGGGGTATGGAAGAAAATTTTTTTCGGACACTTCAAAGAATCTATTGGTTTCCTACACATTTTCCAAACACCTTGTATATGTATTAAACAGCAATTTAGGGGTGAATCACCACACTATAAAATATTCACTTAAAATAATCTGAAAGTTGAACGCAATGCTACTCCAGCAAGTTATCCTTGAAGCACAACACATATAAAAAAATCCACAAAAATAATTGTAGTTCCATCAGGTTTTGAATCTTATTCACTTCTCGTGCAGCGCACGAATATTTTGACCGCGAATAAATGAAATGATCGTTTACACTTGGAATTTTATTCACTTTCTTGATAAAAGGGGAATATTCTGCATGTGCCTAAAACTTATTCTCTTTTCGGTTTGAATATTCTTGATACAAAATTTCAGGAATTAAATTCACTTGCGCATTAGGGAGGTTTAAATCACCTTTTTGAATATCTTGCTTGAATAAAAAGTTAAGAGGTTGAATAATATTCATTCACTGTCTGAGAGAGAAGTTCGCGAAAAAATTCCAAATGTAAACCGCCCTTAAAGCGATAACTCTCGAAGTGACAATGAGTGCTTTTATAAAGAAATTGCGTAACTTACCTACTTCGGGTAAAACATGCAAGTAGGCGAAATGCTAAGTCGGAAAGTTTTCCATAATTTTCTGAGTACGTAATTACTTTTGGCTAAAATTTCATTAATGAATTAGTCCAAAAACTAAGTACGTGAACAGACCTATTCACAGCCTACTCTAAATACAAGCCCGGAATACATGACAGTTCGGCCATTTTACCACCAAGCGTGTCGTCATTTATTTCTGTACCACATATTGACCAATCCTTGTACACATATAAAACTGTACACTGTCTTAACCAAAACTGAAGATAAATGTTGATGTCATTGACGTATTCTAACCTCAATACTTTAATAAAACGAACACAAGAAAAAGTCTTCCTATTAGAACACATGAAAATTGTAAATGAGAAATTTTTTATCGCAACTACAATGTTCAGAACATTTGTAGGTTCACGTAAGGTAAATTCAAAGTTGAGACTTTAAAAGTACTGCGAGAAATACTACGAAAAAGTAGAATTCCCCATCATTTTCCTATTTTTTACTGTAGCAAGTTTTGGTTTGTTTACACCAGCAATGTTCATCTGTTCCTGTCAGCTTCCGGACTCAGTGTTGCCAAGTCGTCGATGAAGCATGTCACTAGATAGGGTCTAAAAAGGACACCTTCTTTAAACCACCAGATTCAAAATAATAATTTTTTTTCAAAATTGCTTCCAATATAATATAAGAAGTTTCTAAGTAATAAAAATGTAAATACTACTACTCAATAAAAGACTTTGGTTTGAACCACAGCTGATCTCATGTACTTACGCCTCGTGTTCTTTCTTCCTTACAATTTGTGAAAGAAAAGGGAGGAGAAACAGAGAACTATTAGAATGTGTAATAATACTGTAATAATTTTATCGTAAGCGACAGAAAATGAGCATCGTTTAAAGTTGCAGGGTCCTGCTGGAGAATCATGAACTTTCACAGGAAATTGTTCGAGTTGTCTTACACATGCATTTAGCTTAGCAACAAAAGCATTAAATCGGCCCGCTTGAATGTGTGGTGCCACACCGGTTGTAATTGAATTAAGTGGTAACCCAGCAAATATGTACAAAAATAGGTAAAAACAATGAGAAATGCCGAATATTTACGTTAAAACGTTAAAAATTCGGAGAACATTTGGTGTCATCAGAAGGGCTTCAAAATCAGTGTCACAAAAAAAAAATCAGTCAGTAGGAAGGTATTCGAAAACACCAGATTTGGTGACAAAGTCACTGAATTGGCATCACTGTCCGGGCTTGTGCTATTATAAATGGCAGAGGCTATTTACCACCGTTAAATTACCGTGTAATTTCCGTGTACTCGGAAGTACACGGAAAGTACGTCAAATTTTTATTAGACTTTCTGGGAGGAAGAGGTGTATTAATCAGGCTTTTAGTTGTTGCCGCTCAGCCTTCCCCCCGCCAGGTTTGTATCTACAACAGGCTATGATAAACTTTTACTATGGAGCGCCTATTTGCACTTATCGTGTACTTGTGTATAGTTCCGTGTATTTCCGTGTACGCGGAAATTACACGGCAATTTGAGAGTGGTAAATAGACAATTCCATTATAAATTAGTAGAGAAAATTTTATAGAATTGTCAATCACAATAAGCACTAAACTCGTGCCCTTTATTTATTACACGGGCACCCCACCATCTAGCAATTTGTAACAATGTAAATGAGGGAAGAGACCTAATATTGGTACACCAACAGACTTCAACAATAATTAAGAAAGACACATTTTAACAATTGTTGCAGCAAGAGGCGGTCTTAAAATAAATTAAATGTTATTGCGCAGACTGGAGTTCGTTTGGAATAATTATATTTTAATAACAAGAATTAGGATAGCTTCTAACAAATGATTAATACATAGCAACTGCTGAAGTATGTCTATTTCTTTAAAAGTAACTTGATTTTTTTTAAAGTTCTCAATAACTTATTTACCTTCTTGTAAAAGATTTTTTTCTTTTCTGTAATTCAAGGACCGGGAGTAATGCTTGGCTACAATATTCTCCATTACTTCCATTAAATTTAAACCTTTACAATTTACCTTACTGTCCCGGCGTTACATAGCTTGTCTACTGTTTTACAGAGTTTCATAAAAAAATTTCGTATATGTGTTGTTTGCAGTACGTGTAAATATATAAAAAGTCAATACTTAAACTAGCTTATGATAAATATATGCAGTGATTGAGAGAAACTTCAATCAACTTTTTCTTTTAAAACGCAACTAGGTAGGTAAATAATAATTTCTAAGATTTCCAAAGAGTCAAAATTTAGCTCTTAAAACAGCTGGAACTGACATAAGTAGTGCAAACTGCTAAGAAAAAAGTGGGTCCCACCTAGGTGTTTCACCTTCACCAGGGGGGACGGCAAGGCAACTATCGTTTTCAGCTACCTCTGCCACTGCCGCTACTTCTTGAATAAGGCTTAGCTCGACTGTTGTTACTTTAGCCACCATGCCAAACCTTAACTCGGTTTGACTTTTATAGTGGCAGCTGGCAGCAGCTATTCAAGACCAAAAGGTATCGCTCAACCATTATTCCTCTGACTTGAGTGAAATCGAAAGACGGACAACGAGTCATTTCTGGGCTTAGGCTCTGAGGCTCTTTCTTAATCCGCGTGTTAGATGGTAGGGAGATAGTGTTCATGTGTTGCATTTGTTACTGTTTTTGCTTTCCGTATCGCCTTAATCCAATCAGTATCAGTTACCTAGTCCATCGAGTGACAACGCAGTCTTCGTTGGATCAAATTACTCAGGGCAACTTTTTCTTGTTTGGTAATTTGCAGTACGATAACGTCTCTAGTAAAGTAATTGTTACCATTAAGGAGTGATTGGCTTGGTTTCGGGTTCATCTTATGCTGAAGGTGATTCGGTTTTGAAATACGTTGTCGCTTACCGAAAGTGCGCTTAAGAACTAAACAGCTGTTGATGCGTTAACTGGATAACTACTCGCGAACTACTATATCCAGCTACGCGTGTGATTGTGTGATTTATCTGAAATTTTTTAAATATTAAAAAAAATTGTTCAAAATAAAAAGTGACAAAAATTGTGCAAAAAGTTGCCTTTCTGGAATTTACTAACTCTTTTTGAAGTTTCTTACTGATACTGCACGAAAAGGAGTTGACTACTTAGGCTACCCATTTAAAGCGATTTTTATAAGCGGAGGCTTAACAAATTCTTTGTCAAGATGGTGAGTTACTTTTACTTCTAAAATTTATTTTCAGTTGTCCCGGTAAATTGATCTGAAATTTGATACTTACTAATGCGAGTATTGTACAACTAAACTAGTTCGCAACCGGATTGGAAACGAGCGCTAATGGTCGTTTGGCATTCAACTGAAAGCGAAATTTTGCTGCTGTTTTCCGACTGGCACTTATTACTGGCTTTTCATTTGAGAAATTTAACTATATTTTCATCTTATAAAAAATTTTATATTATATTTGAATGAATTTTTGAAAAGGTAAATGATTCAGAAATAAAAGTTAAAATATTGTTGCATATGTGTATTTGGCGTAACACTCGGACCTTTGAATTGTAATAGATTACGTTACGATACAACGAACAAACAGTCTTACTATGTCTAGTTTATTTTCAAAATGTATTGGAAATCTAAGTTGGCATAAGGTCAGATGTATATATGTATTTGAATTGGAAAGTTTGCTTTATTTTTAAGAAGTATCGAAACTTAAATTTAACTTTGTCCAAGGTTTGAATTTTTTATTTTTGAAAAGTCTGACCTGCTTTATTGCCTACAGGCGAAAGTTATGTGCTAATATCTGGAACTTACTACGTTTTTACCGTTATTAGAATTTCCTTCTACTCTTCTATAATATTATTCTTCTATTTCAATACTAAAATGTCTCTATGAGTATTCTGAACCTCTAAATATAAAATGTTGAATAATAAGGGGGTAAACGGTTTATAACAATATTGTTTGTCTACTTTTTGAAAACAATTTTCAAACAAATTCTATGAAATAGTACCCGTCACACCAGAATACCCCTTTAATATGCGTGCACGTTAATCGAGTGCACAGAACTTAGTAGCTCTCCTGCATTCACATACTGCACCGCTCTTCTTTTACATAAGCAGGATCTTCCGTTTTGGTAACTGATACATATATGTATATCCCAGCATGACTTTTGTATTCCCAATTTCGAGAAAGCAATTGAATTGATTTAGCAAGATATTTAATATACTATATTATATTGGCAGCAGAGTGTGCAGTATAGTAATTTTTACAGTGATTTCCGGCGTACTTTTTGTTACGTGTATTTTGAGATTATTTTGGCTCATTGATAAATCGTTGCAATGTAGATGATGGGTGACTGAAAAATACATACTTTCTATTACATTTCTGACATTTTTTATTGAAAAATATTAGTTCATATTAATTATATAGAGGTCGCTGTAAACCGCTGCACGCCGAACATGTTTCCCTGGTTGACAGTCCTCCGTGGACGTTTTTTTATCACAAAAACAAACTGTGTTTATTTTTATAATATACAACAGCGAGCAAAAAAAAATTCAACACTTATGTATTTAGAGATATTATAACGATTACTTCTTGTATAAATACAGTTGTTTCTTATCTCTTACTGCTATCAATGGGTGGTAGTTATATAAATGACCTGTAAGCTAAGTACGACAAATACTATAGGTTTCTGAGGGAGCAAAAAAAATGAAACACAATAATATATTTTACCATAAAAATGATTGGATATAAAAAAGCAGAGGGGTTTCATTGACTAAATAAAATCACTATATCGTTAAAATAAAATAAAAGTAATATATTGTTGCCTACTCGCGGTTATTTTTTACAGCCCTGCAATGAACCGGCATGCAATCTACGATGGGCTCAATGTCAATTTAATGGCGTTTATTTTTGGCTTGTTTTGAACAGAATGCTATAATGCGAATTATTTTATTAGCGCGACACCAATGATTCTTCAAGAAAATTGCTTAAACTTAAAGAGACCCTTTAAAAGCAGCGGTCTATGTTGTAGAATATTCAAATAAAACCATTGCTCGGAGAGTTGGTGTACACACAATAAGTCGTCAGATGTTAGCCTTCTAGTCAGGCGTCCAGCAAATAAACCGCAGTATCAGTATCGCTTACTAGTATGTTGGACAAGTGAAGAATACGATCGCCGATCGCCAGGAAAACATTTTGATCCACTTAATCAAGTTGCAACGGTTAAGCACTGTGGCGGATCACTAATGGTTTGCAATGGTTTGTTGTTCTAAAAACGTATGCCATTTCAGGATCACTTAGTCGCAATGGAATAGATCCGCTTGTAAGGGTCGATGGAAAAATGGATGTTCTGAAATACCGTGATATTTAAAATTTTTTATGCATCAGAAGGGATGGCACCAGACTAGCTGTTTCAGCAAGAAAACGACCCTAAGCAGACTAGTAGGGTCACTAAATTTATTTCTGCCGATACATTTTTTTAATGTTTTGTTCTGGCCATCTCAACTCAGATCTACATCCAATTGAACTTCATTGGTAATTACTGGGTAGAACGGTACAGATACATCAGCACAAACATTTAATAAAATGATTGAAGTTTTATCTATAGAATGGAAAAGAATTCCTCTTAAGACTATAGTAAACTTAGTGAAATCCATTGAGGCTCATAGCAGGTCAGAAATAAAGAACCACGAGTATGTAACTATAAAGATATTAGTTTTATTTAATTTCAACGATTTAGACATATTATTTAGTCATTTGTTTTTTTGGATATAAAAAAAAATATAATTTTCGACTATGTTGCATTTTTTTTTCTCGCTTAGAAATCCATCGTGTTTTGGATTATGGTTCACAATTCGTCGTACTTAGCTCACAGGCCATTTATGAAACTACAACGGTTTAGCCAAAAGTAACACCTCCTGATAGCCGTAAGAGATAAGAATACACTACCACATCTACTAGAGAACATTCCTATGGATAAGGATAAGCTTAGGGCAATGCTTCACCAACACGATGGAGCACTAGCGCATTTTGGTATTTTGGTAAGGGTAATACTGAAGGAACAATTTCCAGATCACTGGATTGGACGAGGTGCACCGATTCCTTGGAATGATAGATTACAAGATCTTCCTCCATTGATTTTTTCTTATGGAGACTAATGAAGGATGAAATTTACTCAAAGTCAGTTGACAATAGAGACGAATTTGTAAGCAGAATTGGGACTGCAGCGACGAAAATACGGGAGAAGCTGACCACAATACACCTTAAAGAGGATATTACAAGGGGGTTATTTGTAGAATTGGGACTACGACGACTAAAATCCTTCTTATTTAATTCAAAACGTATTAAATTTAATGTTAATATGTTACAAAAGCTGTTGGACATGTTTTCCGACCCTTTTGATGTATGCCAATAACCTGCTTCTGATTCCCTATTAAAGGTGTATTGTAGCCATTCTCTCCGGTATTTTCGTCCCTGTAGTCCCACATCTGATAACTAATTTGTCTCTATCGTTAACAGACCAGTAATAAACTTCAATCTTCTTTCATTGTTTTCCATTAAAAGTTCAATGGAGTAAGATCTGGTCTTCTAGCAGGACAAAGAATCAGTGCACGTTGTTCAATCCAGCGGTCAGAAAATTTTTCATTTAATATTGTCTCACAATATTTGCAGTATGCTCTGAATCTCCATCGTCTTGTTAATTCATTACATATATATATATATATATATATATATATACATTATACAGTGAAGAGCAAAACTGTAACAAAGAAATTGAATATTACGTCTGCTTATTTAAATTGTTCCCTAAAACGAAAAATTCCTCGATTTTCTTTGTCATATGGTTTTATTTGATTCTTATTGTGAACTAAAATGAAAGAGTGCAACCATTAGAATAAATTGACCTTGATAGAAAAAGCAATTTTTTGTTATGAGTCTAGTGTTACAGTTTTGCTCTCCACTCAAATTGTGAAATATTTTTAGTTCTCCAGGCAGATTTTTAAGGAGAGGCGTAATTTTTAAATTATTTCACGCTGTTTAGTGACAGAGTGTGCAGTGGAGTGAAAAATGGGAAAAATAAATACAGAAAAAATACGTGCCATTATCGAAGATTTGAAAAAGGGTGAATCGCTTCGAAAAATCGAGGGAAAACACAAGGTGAGCCGCCAGACAGTTAAAGGAATTCGTGATTAGAATAGAATTTCCCCCAGTGGGCAACGTGGAGGTGCACCAAGGTTAATCTCTGACAGAGAAAGCCGGGCAATAGATCAACTTTTAACCTCAGGTGCCGAAAAACTTCCAAGAGAAGCTGCTTCAAAACTACAGGTGAAGGCTTCGCAGTGGACAGTTCGGCGTTCTTTGAAGAGAATTGGACTGAAAGCTACAGAGAAAATGAAAAAATCCGGCGATTTCCTAAAAAAATCGCAAGGCGCGAAAGGGTTTCGCCGAAAACTTTAGCAATTGCACTGTCACCGATTGGAAGCAGTTAAGATAATGATTATCAGCAGCCTGGACAAAAAGTGTGAAGAATTCTTCTAATTTTTCTGGTTATTTGGTCTGACGAGACCAAAATTAATCGCTTCGAATCGGATGGATGAAGCTGGCACTGGAGCAGAGATCCCACCGCTTTGCATCCTAATAAAATTAAACAGACCATGAAACACGGCGGTGAAAGCATAATGGTTTGGGGATGAATCGCCAGCAAGGGTGTTGGACCACTGGTGAAAATAGATGGGATTATGAGAAAGGAGCAGTATTTGGCCATTCTTCAGGCAAATTTTCCCCGAGCTCTGCGTCAATTACGCATTCCCGAGAGAAAAGCGATTTTCCAGCAAGACGGAGACCAGAAGCACACGTCAAAAATTGTTAAAGATTGGCTTCAAAAGCACATATTTTCGACGGTGTCATGGCCTGCTCAAAGTCCTGACATGAATCCCATAGAACATTTATGGGCTTATGTGAAAAGTCAACTAGCAAAATATGCTGATCCACCGGCTGGCATAAATGATTTATGGGATCGTGTTCAGGATATTTGGAGCAGTATTCCTGCTCGAATTATCGAAAATCTCTACGGTAGTATGCCCACAAGAATAACGGAACTCTCAAAAGCCAAAGGCTTCTGGACTTCTTATTGATTTTTTATAAAAGATGTTATTTTTTTCGAAGCGCAAAACTGTAACATTGGATACAATCAAGTTGACATAGGCTTAAAACATTCTTAGGAATTAAGATATATTTTTTGTTAACTGTTTTTAAGTTATAATGGATTAATAAATGTATGTTGATAATTTCATTCGAATTGGGCTTTTATTTCTCATTCCCAGGAACCCCAATCATAAAAGGTACAACTGATTGTTACCGTTCTGCTCTTCACTATATATATATATATATATATATATATATATATATATATATATATATATATATATATATATATATAACCATTGGGCGAGCTGGATGATACTCCATTACCCTAATCACTGGGCCACCAGCGCCGTTGCCGATTCTCCGTTCCAAAGTTGTTTTCATGGAGAATCCTCTATGGAGACGCAGCCGTCCTGAAATTACATCTACCCTTAGATGTCCGTCTCTTATTTACCAATTGAACACTACGTCGTATGAGGTCTACTGCATCCCACTTCTGACACCACTTTGTAGAAATCGGAGAATAGGAGTTAAAATGAACCATTGGGCGAGGTGGTCTTGAACCGTGACCATGCGCATGACACTCCATTACCCTAAGCACTGGGCCACCAGCCCACCAGCACCGTTGCCGATTATCAGTTCCAAAGTTCTTTTTATGGAGAAGCCTCGATCCCATATATATAAAAAAATATAAATTAACGTTATTTGTTTCCTTAAATAGGGCACATAATATTTTACTTCACTTTATGAAGACAACAGCAATGAAGTTATACATGAATATCTAATTATTCTTAAGGGGCTACGCACAGTTGGAATTTTCAAGAAATTGAATGTTTTTTCTTTGCACAATATTTCAAGAGTACTCTGTGAAGTGAGTTTTTAAAAAGTTTATTTTCAATTTTTTTCGCAAATTCACTCGGGTCAAGTGTACATTTCGTGCATATTTTGCAAATATTTTACCGGAAAAGTAGTGGCGATATGATATGATTTGCAGGTTTAACATTCAATTTTCGGTTTCGTGTGAAAGCATCCAGCAGCTAAAGAAAAGCTAACCCTTTGGTGCTGCTGTTGAGGAAGAGCCAAAGTAGTTTAGTTTTTCTTTATCAGAAACGCTGATCGTGTTGAGAAATTTTGTTATATATCTCAAGTCGCTCGTGTTTTTAAAAAGTTTATTTTGAATTTTTTTACTCGGTGAATATTTCAAATCGATCCAAATAGTTTTAAAGTTATTCTGCAATAACTTAACGTGCATTTTACCATTCATAAGCAGCTTATATCAGGTAGCGGTGGGGAGCGTCAAGAACCGGTCTATACCAGAGTAATTTTAAAAATTTTGATTTGTACTCGATGCTATTCAACTATTTGTGAGGCAGTGAAATTTTTAAACGCGTTTTTCTTAAAACCACGTTTTCGTATACGGTGTCACTATATTTTAAAAACCACTAAATGGATTTACATGACATTTCTATAACATATTCCAAACATTAAAAGCTTAAATTCATTTAATAATATTTTCGGATTAGCCGCGTAAATAGTATTTAACTTATATGAGTGCTGATATTAGTACTCACCCCGAACGTTTTGCTCCAAGTTAAATTGAGCGTGGTCACCGGAAAAACATCTCCAGACATGGGGATAATCAGCAAGAAATCGAAACTAATCGTTAAGAGATGAATTTTTAATATAGTTGATTATTTTTAAAATTTTTTTCCTTAATTGATATGTTATGATTGTAAATTCTTTTAATTTGAAATTGTATTGAAATAATCAAAAAGTTCACTGATCGATTACTCTGTATAATAAATGTTTGAATAAGAATTTGTTGGATAATTTACAAATATATGTGAAATTTAATTATATAATGTCGTTTGAAAACCTAAATTACCCTACTTATGTAAACTTAGGTAACGTATAATAATTATTTAATTAAAGAAAGACTAAAAAATAAAATAAATTTCTTGAAAACCCCTGCTTTTATTAAAAATATCCTACTCAAAATAAAAAATTATTACGAATAATTAAAAATTCTTTGATTCATGAACGACTGCGTGAAAACCAAGGCGTGCGCACTTTGTATGATTATACGCATGATTGTATGAAAGGGGTGAAAATTGGGAGTGCGGAGGTATAAAATTAAAATGAAAAAAATTGATGCTTTATCGTATCAATCGATCTGAGTAGTATATATGGGTCATTGTGAAGTCTAAGACATGATAGTCTTAACATCGAATCACACGATTTACACAATTTTAGATAGGAATGTACGCAGCCAATCATACAAAGTGCGCATGTCTTGCCTTTCATGAATCAGTGAATTTTTAACTATTCGTAATTATTTTTACTTTTTTAAGAATTTTATTTATTTATAAACAGTTAACGAGCGATTTTTTCCTAAAAATTAAAAAAAATCCAGAAGAAATTGGAAGAAAAAAATATATCTTTCGATCAAACATAAGATAAACTATCAAATTAACAGTTTTTGTTTTGTTTTTATTGATTTTAAATGTAAGAAGTACTGATGGCCACCGCAATGCACCTTTAAAAAAAAGAAAGAGTATCACAACCGTCAACAAGTCTTTTTCAAAATTTTGGTGCAAGTTACTTAAAATATAGTGCAAGAACTTGGTATTATGTAATAAATAAAAACACTATAGAATAGTTCATAAAATATTCTTGAAGTAACACCTTAAATTATTCAAAAGTAGACGCCCAAAAGTTAGTTGACAAAATGCTTAGAGACAATTAAGGACCCTGAGATGGTCACTCTAAAACATTGATGTACTCGTTTCCGATATAATCTCGAACTATTTTGACCATATTAATAGGGGAATTGTCCTGCTGTAAAATGAAATTGTCTCCTATCAGTCGTTTCAATCGGGTAGAGCAACAGCTTTTAACAAGTACAAATAGGCTTGTGATTTTTCCTTCTTGACATTTGATTTGACCTACTCCATAAGTTGCAATGCATATCCAACCAGTATGTAATAGTATCTTGTGATTTTCTTGTACGGCGGGTACATTCATATAAAAATTCTTCATTCTTTCTTCTCCATATAATTCCTTCCATGCCTATGTCGCATTATAATTATACTTTCATCAGTACATTATACCAAAAATGATTGTCTCTAAAGGCGTGTTCTAAATAAAATTTCATTCTTTTTGCTCTTCAGTTTACTGATGTAGCGTATCTTACCGTACCACGTCCATGTTTTCCGTCTTAATAATGCCTTCTCCGCACAGTTCTAATTGACTGCCGTTTTGACTTCTGATATCTATTACAACATTTTGAAGTCGGTGCAAATCAAACAAACCAAACAACTACAACATAAAATAGTTTAAGAAAATTTAACCGATTTCAAAATGCTGTAATAGATATAAAATTAATATATATTTTATGCTTTTTAGCGCTTTTTGTGAAGTGTGTTCAACTTTTTTTTTAAAAACTATTTAATTTTTATTCCTTCTGTTGTTAGCTACTTAAATTTACCCATATTTCTTTCTTTTTTGCATTTAAAATTAGAAAATTAAATTCGATCGAGAATAAAGGACTCGCGTTGAAATTTACTTCAGGTCATTTTAATGCTCCTTTGCACTAAATAAATATAACGTCTTTTTTATCGATTGATTCAAACTAAACAATTGATAGTTAACTGAATTTTTCATATTCTAGTTCTTATAACTTAAGTGAGTTAAGGATTCCTCAAGCCTTTTCTCCACGTTGCTTTCAGAGTTTGACATTATTGCAATGTATGTTAACTGGCATATTTGAACTTCTGCCATTGGATAATTATTCCGCTCATTAAAAGTTAAACATTCGATTCCTTTTGATAGGGTTCCAATTAGACTGAAACGTAACCTGAGACTTTGAACAATCACTTCGCCGAATGAATTTTTACAAGGGATCTAATTTAAGAACAACGCTAGATGGAAATTTATTCTGAAATTTTATAGGCTTCAGACTTGTTAAAATTATAAATTTATTACTGTTAACTATGTATAACTGCGTGTGTACAAGAAATTATATTAATAATCCCGATCTAACCACCGTTTGATCTAATCATCGCGCTACTTTAAAAACGAAGTTTGCTTTGACAAATAATAAAAAGTTAAGTGAGATTTGCATAACTAGTTCAGAATAGTTAAATAACCAGTAGCCTAATTATTCTCTCTTTTTTAGTTGATATGTCTAAATTTAACAAAGCCACTTCTCCTAATTGTAATAACAATCAATGTAAAACATTCCTTTATTTTAACCACAAGGAAGTTCTTTTATGGATTTTTGGATTTCACGGTAATCATGTCAAGATAGAAGAAACTAAGCAGGTGAAGTCTTTAGAAAAAATACCGCAAGCACTACATCAGTTGTCAAATTTCTGAGATGTTATCTTGATATGGAAAAATTATTCAGTTGTCCCTGACATTCAACAGCATTTAAAGCAATAACATCTGAGTGGGTTTGTTTACAAAGCGACTATTAGGAAATTAGACAATCAAAGAATAGAAATTAGACAATCAAAAGAATCAAAAAATTCTTTATTTTTGTAAATTTTAGAATGGTATGAGAAATATCAACCTTTCACCTGGTACTATTTGGACAAGAATAGTATGTGCACAGTCCAGTATTATAAAGTAGCATTCCTTTTTGACATCGGTTAAACTGGTCATTTGTCCCTGACGCCTACACAACATTCTTAAAAGAGCGCTCACCTGTTATAATTGGGAAGTGGTGTCGTTTTACTAGAACCAAATGCTTATTGTTTTCTTAAATGAATTTAAAAATTCAAACAGTTTTGAAAAATTTGTGATTTATATTTTAGTGTCTTCAATTTTTATTAACATAATTCATACTTATCTCCTAAAATATGTATGCAGGGTGTTTAAGATCTGACGTACCAAAATGAGTGGGGTGATAGATCTCAACTAGACAAACAAAAATTGTATGGCAGGGGGGAGGGGCAATCTCAACCGTTTGTGAGCTACAGGGTGATTCATAAAATAAATTTCAGTTTTTCATTGTATGCAGATTACTCTTTTATTTTTATCTCTTGATCTACCCAACACAGCCATATCAAACAAACGCTAAAAAACAACTATCCAAAAATGTCAACAATAAAACTTCTACCATTGCACGTACAGGCACTTCCAAAAGTGAACAAAAATGGTTTGTGATCACCTAAAATTCAGAATTTTCCCAAATTTTCTACGAAATTCATGTAATTAGTACACCTTTTTTTATTTTAATTGGATTATCCTTATTGTTAACTTCCCAAAAAGGTGCAACATGGCAAGGTAGACACAGGATTACAAAAACCGCATCCTTCGAACTCCCTGAGTACATAATTATTTTATTTACTCGTACTTGATGAAAATTTTGCTATAAAAAAGGGTCAATCAGCAAGAATGCCTATTATAGTTGAAAAATAAATCAATAAGTATGGGTATTTTTAAGCAAAAATTATAAAAAAACGGTAGAATTTATTTCTGAGGAATACGCCGATATTATTTACATTTATAGTGTAGTAGCCGCAAACGAGAGAGCGGCTGTAGTGGAATATCAAAAGAGATTCCCTAATCGGCGAGCAACACAAAGAGGGGTATTAACACGGACTTTCCGCAGGTTAAGAGAAACACGACCCGATACTTCGGGAACTTCTGCCGAAGTCGAGCACCAAATATTCACCATCGTGAGGCAGGACCGTGAGACGAGCACGAAACGAGTCGCAAGGCCATTAGGAGTGTCGGTCGTCATCTAAGGTTTGAGTTATTCATCGAGGGGGATTACGTCCATATCACAATCACTCAGCCCAAGGACTACTGGAAGGAGATTCCGAGAGAAGACTAAAATTTAGCTCTTGGCTTCTGGAATGCGACATTGGCGACAGAGCGTCTCTGGACCGAATTCTGTGGACAATGTGGAAGTCAATTCACCAGTAATGATATCACGAACATTCATAACCTTCATACCTGGTCGAACACTAACCCACACAAGGCAAGGGTGACCTCATTCGAGCAGATATTCAGTGTCAATGTTTGGGCTGGTATCATCGGCAACATTTGGTAGGACCATTCATTTTGCCACAAGTGCTTAATAGTGAAATTTATGCGGACTTTTTGGACAATACACTCCCAGTACTAATAGAGGAAAATCCTATGGATAATCTTAGGGAAATGTTTCACCAACACGATGGAGTACCAGCGCATATGGCTAACATTGTGAAGGTAATACTAAGTGAAAAATTTCCTAACCGCTGGATTGGAGGAGGTACAACAATTCCTTATCCTGCTAGATCTCCAGACCTTACCCCATTCGACTTTTTCTTATGGGGAATAATGAAGCATGAAGTTAATTCAAGCCCAATTAACAATAGGGAGGATTTAGTTAGCCGAATTGGGAATGCAGTGACGAAAATACGGGAGAGGCTGGCTGCAATACGCGTTAAACAGGGACTTAGAAGGAGATTGTTGGCATGCATCCCAAATGGCGGTGGACATTTTGAACGTCTTTTGTTACTTATCAAGATTAATTGTAATTCTTTTAAATTCAATAAAAGGCATTTTAGAATTAATTTGGGTTTAATTTCTTTAATTTGCTGATTTTTATAATATTCTCCGATTGGCTTTCTACGTATAAATTTCTACATATTTTCTCTACGTGGACATGTTGCACCTTCTTGGGAAAGATGGGCAATCTAATAAAAATAAAAAAAGGTGTACTAATTACATGAATTTTAGAGAAAATTTGGAAAACTGCTGAACTTTAGGTAATCGCAAACCATTTTTTTCACTTTTGGAAGTGACTGTACCTGTAATGGCAATATTAAGATCAACATTGTTGACAATTTTGGAAAGGTCATTAGAATAGTAGTTTTTTAGCGTTTGTTTGATGTCGCTATGTCAGGTAGATCAAAAGATAAAAATAAAAGAGTAATGTAAATATTATGAAAAACTGAAATTTATGAATCACCCTATAACTCCCAAAGGATTGTGATAGCCCCCCTTGCCGGAAGTCCTTCTGGGCATGCCGTAGAGCCTGCGGGACCACCTGGGGACTTAAACCCAGAACAATGCTCTGGATCTACACATCGGTTATAAGGCCCATGATAACTTATGGAGCGATTACATGGTGGCACAGAGCAAAACTTAATGTGATAAGGACTAAGCTTAGCAGACTGCAACGTATGGCCTGCCTATGCATCACTGGAGCCATGCGCACCTCGCCGACGGCTGCACTCGAAATCATGCTAAATATTAAACCTCTTCATATAGAGGTTGAAAGCCTGGCTCTGTGTGCGGCCTACAAATTAGAGGGAGCCGGTCTCCTTGGGGAAAACATAGGTAAGGGCCACACGACAATAAGGGAGATTCTTGAAGCCACACCTGAGTTGGCCATGCTAACTGATCAGATGCCGGCAAGACTCTCACCATTTCAACCACCCCTAATACGGATGGAAAAGCGTGAGACCTGGACGCTTCCAGCTGTCCGTCCAGGAGAGCTAGTATGGTATACGGATGGATCCAAGACTGAATCAGGTGTTGGGGCAGGGGTCTGGAGCGACTCTCCTCGATTCAGTTTATCACTGGCCCTGGGAATATATACCACGGTATTCCAGGCTGAGATCTTCGCCATACTGACATGCACCTACGAGAACCTAAGAAGAGCCTATAAAAACAAAAGGATCTCAATCTTCTCGGATAGTCAAGCTGCAATCAAAGCAATTACTTCATCTACCACCAGATCAAATCTGGTGTGGGAATGCCAAAGGAGCCTAGACGCACTGTGTAGAACTAATCAGTAAGCTTGATCTGGATACCGGGACATCAGGGCTACACGGGAAATGAAAAAGCAGACGAACTTGCTAGGAAGGGGTCTAACACCCCTTTTATAGGGCCGGAGCCGGTCTGTGGAATACCTCTCTGCACGGTCGGCTGTTGGAACTCTGGCAGGCCTACTTACCGGCCACTGTCAGCTAAGGAAGCACCTGGTGAGGATAGGCAGAGCCATCGACCCCACCTGCAGACTCTGTCTGGAGGAGGATGAGACCCCATTACATGTGCTATGTGAATGCCCTGCAGTAGCCAGGAGCAGATTTAGCATATTCGGGAAACCAACCGTGGTACCGAGCGGGCTGAATGACTGCCAACTGCGGGAGCGGAGGGACCGGCTTACTATAAGGAGTTGAGAGGGTTAGCAAAATAGGCCCTAGTGGCCGCGGCGCTTGATAACCTCACACCTCCAAATTTAATCAATCAATCAAAGCTTATATTTTATTTTTTCAATTATTTATTAAGAATTGCGAGTATATAATTTTATTTTCGTAAATTTAAATTATTAACAATACTACCCCCTGAAAAATTCCTGATTTTTACTATTGTTATGCCGATAATATACACTAACACAGGGCACTAATGCCTTTCCTAGCGACTTAAGATTTCAGTCATTGCGGCCTCTCCTGTTAATTATATACTCTAAGGCTCAATTTACTTTGCATTGTTTCTGTCCTTGTTTCTTCTCTTGGGTATGAATTTTTCGCTTACACACTTTCTTTCCTATTCTTGTTTATGAAATGTCAAATTGAACATTCCTTTTTCATTCATTCGAGCGCAACCATATAATGTTGACAAATGAATGAGACCTCCTTCAAAAAAATTTTCCAACGCCAGAAAATTTTCAGAACGAAAACAACAATTAAACCAGCTTGAACCATGCTTCTTTTTTGACCCCCTCGTCTATTTCTTTAAAAAGAGGATAGGTCTTAGAATCTTAAATCGGTTAATCAACGCAGGCACAACTTCCGCTTAATGCATTAAGAACAACGTCTTAGTTGAAGAAAAAATTTAAAAAATTTGATTCAAACTAAGAATAAACATAGATAACGTCTGTGTATTACTTTTCGAAAACACATTAGCTTAATATATCTTACTCAATACACACCTTTTTAACATTTCATTTACCTTTAGGAAAAATATCTGCGATTTTAAAAAACACCTTAAGTCGATTTTGGCTTTTATAAAAAGCCAATAAAAATAAATAACCCAATTGTACATGAGCTTAATGGGACCTAGTTTTGGTTAAAGCTTAATAATCGCCAAGGTTGGACTGGTATAAAATAAAATCTATTATAGACAGATACTTAATTTCAATTGCTTTTTGATTTTTTGTTTATCACGTGACCGGTAGATGTCGACAGAAAACATCGTTTTGATGGCGGGTGAAAAATAATTCCTATAGTTGATCTAAAACAGAAAAATCAAGTTAGGTTTTAAAGTTGGTGACATTTTCTATGAGATGACCTAGAATTCAGATTATCCATCGAATACTTTGGCTTTTACAAAACTTAGAAAATGTAAATTTCGCTCGAAAATCAACTTTTTACGCGAAACAAAAGTTCTGCCAAATGGTAATTTTTTATTTTTTATTTTTGTACATACACCCAATTTTGTGTGGACATATTTAATATCATATTAGTATAGGTTTATCTTTTCTTCTTCTTAGGTGACTCTTTCAAGCTTTTAGTTTTATTATGTTTTTTTTTATTTCCATCGGTATTTTTTTGTAGGATTTACTTATGTTTAATTAAAAAGTTTCTACACGAACGATTCAATTAGCTATATTGTTATACTTTCGTATTAATCGAGAACTTCGTCAAGTAATTATGATTTCTCATTACCTTACTTTACTTTTTACTTTGTATAATTTCTGGTGTTCTCAAATTGTACAAACAATTTTTTGAGTTTATTTTATGGAGTTATTTATATTTTGGGCTTGCGAAAAATAATTTTGCTAAACCTTTTCTAATTTGTTTTGTTTCATTTTTGCATTCATCCTAGAGAATATAAAGATGCCTACTATAAACCCAACACATTTAAAGTTAAGTTGGTAATATTTACTTGGTGGTTAAAAGGCTTGATAGATTAAAATAAGCTAAGAAAAATAGCTCAAAATTATGCTTTAAACTTATAATAATGGTAACATGTTTCCCATAAGTATTATGCTTTACAAGACTAAAATCTTTTAATAACAATTTTTAAAACGATTAAATTGAAAATACACTGAATTTTTAACATTGCCTGGCGAGCAATCCTAAATAGATTTGGAAACGTAGAGCTCATGACATTGACCTGGTGTCATGTGGATCTTTCTGAAAGAACAAAAAAGAAACTATCGAGCCAACTAAGAAAAACTTTAACCTTTAAAACTCTTTCAGTCAATACATATGAGAACACGCCTATTTTCTCAATATTTAACAGTCATAATTTTAAATTTTCTTTCAAAATGCAGTAATTCACTAGTAATTTTATTCGTGTATTACAAAATAAAAAAAAACAAGTTCATCCTTGAGGACCACACCAAGAACTACCCAATTTAATACATTGACACAGTAATGATGATTTAGGAAAAAGGTGTTGTGTTGTGACACATTCTCATATGTATCATTAAACCGAATACAAGACGTCATTTACTAACTCTTTCAAATTTTTCATTCGCGAATTTGGTAAAATATTTCTTGTTATTTTATTTCTTCAAAACCATCATAAGTTTTTTCTTTTGCCTTTCCAACTTTCATATAGAACGTGTTCAGATATAGTACGACCAAGTACGAAAGAAATCTCAAGAGATAAAAATAAAAATTAATTCAGTTAGAGTTGCAAAATTCAAATGCTGAGACAGAAAACTAACTATTCATCTATCTCTAAATACTCTCACTAAATTCCACTATTTTAATTTTTGTAAGATCAAAAACTCACCATGATTTATAGTATACTTTCACTTTCGATAAAATAAAAAATATTTGAGTTCAAGAATTATGCTGTAGTTTAGATAAAAAAAGTAGAGTAGTGATCAATTTTATTATAACTATCTTGAACTTACTTAAATATGTAACTTTGAAGAATCTGCAACTCAGCAAGCAATATTGACCTGCCTAGGTGGCATATTTTTCCAATTTGAATGTTTTCACCTGCATATTCACCTAAGTGAGACGAAGTCGTTCTTAATAATATTATACAAAAGCCTACAGCTAGATAGATTGTCGATGGCATAACACAGTTACACAGTTACTTAGAAAAGGCTATTCGTCTTCCTCTACTTTTATCTAGTTCGTAATTACCATTTTCTTCGTTCTCTAAAACGTTGTCCTAGTTTAAAGTTTGCTTCCATTGGTTTTTGCTGAATTCGAGTACAATGCATCTAAGTTTCATGGCTTATTATTCAAGTCGATCTGATTTTAATTTAATCGATTCAGCATTTGAAAACAGCAAAAATAAATCCAAAAATGTTGCCGTATTATAGGTGAATGTTTAAATTCAAACCCATGGATACATCTCACACTTTGTAGCTAATTCTGCATTTTCTACGATTGCTTGATGTGTTTTTTTATCTGTTCACTTAAAATTCAAGACTCAATCGTGGCTGTTAAAACTGTTTCATATATTTCTTTTGCTATTTACCATAAGTAGTGCAATAACACTTAAGTTCTGAGAACTCATAAATTATCCATTAATGCATATTGTTTGTATCTTTAGGATTTTAATAAAGTGTTTTGCATAGTTATTGCAGTCAAACAGCGCAGAAAGTAAAGGTAACTTTTCGGCAATTATGTACATACTTCTTAAACATGTTATATTTTGAACTTTAGTTGATTAACATAAGCCAAACATGATTAATGATTATTGACGTCTTAATTTAATCCCAGTTAATTTACAACAAAAATGTGATTTTAAGCAATTAACAGTACAATAAATAAGAATCTGGGACAACAAATTTTATTAGTTAATTTTTTGTACAATTATAAAATTTTAAAAATGCGCTGACAAATAACTGACATTACAATTAGAGCCGTTCAAGTACGTAACGCAGGTTTTGAAGATTTCTGACCCCCTCCCGCCTTGTAACGCGCCGTAACGTTTCACGTAATCCCCCCTCCCCCCTCTAAACGTTACGTTATACGCAGATGATAATTTTTGCCTAAAAATTTCAATTATGTTGCACAAAATACCGGAATAAGAAGTAATGTAAATTAAACGAAATTTTAGCCCACTTTGGCCCGAATGTGAATAAATGTGTGTGTGCGTGAGATTCGTAAGTTCATGGCTTGTAGTTTAGGTGGTTTTGGCGGGCCGCAACGTTCAGACTCCTAGAGTCCAAACTATGGACAGTGACGCGACTCTTCGTATGTAAAAAAAATATGTGTAGTGTAGATATACCATATAAACTGAGCCGTGAGTCATGAGTTAAGAGTTAGGACTTTTAATTTTAACAAAAACTTAATGTTACGCAACGCGTTTCTTGACCTCCCCCCCCCCCTTTCCCCCTGTAACGCGCCGTAACGTTTCACAAGACCTCCTCCCCCCTAACTGCGTTACGAAATACTTGAATGGCCCTTTAGTGCTGTTATTTTGTATAATTTTTTTTTAATTAATTGATTTAATAATAACTAAATTTTGTTTAGCTCTACAACTTCTTCTGCTTTCAAGCAAATTGAAATTCTTTTATTTTGAACAGCCGTACAACAGAACAGATTTTACGTTTGATTCGTAGATCCGGAGTTTTATGCGTACGGAGATGTTGTTGCGCAAAAAATGTATAGACCATGCAAAGAAAATTATTTAATTCACGATAATTGACTTCGAAAACGAGTTTTTCTTTACAAACTTAACATGAGAATATCTCAACATATCGTCACTACGATGCAGAACTATCCTAAGGCCAGTCATGCGCACTCCTGCAAAATGCGATTTAAAGCTTTGTAAACTTTCCAAATTCTATTATTTCGCGCAAACGACATATAAAAAAGACCACTTGAGATAAAGCCACCCTGTTCACACTAAAACATGTGTCATTCATCTAACTTGGGCTAGGCATCAAAATCAAAGTTTTCCCCAAAAGTGGACTTTTTTTATATATGATATTGCCAAAGCTCAGGGGATGCCCTATGATGATAAAGCACAGCCTTGGCAAGAAAGGAATTAAGGATGAGGGAAATGGGTTACGAGGTTAGGTGAAGGAGGTGTCGATGTACGCCCCGTTTGAAAGTTTCAGGCTCATAAGCCGAGGGAAAAACAGAAGATGGTAAACTGTTCCACATTAGTGTTGTTCTGCTTAGAAAAGATTCCCGAAATTTGACGCTACTTAGATTATAGGGGTGGGAGCGACTTGTAGATCTTGTATCGCGCGTTGTCATTGCTCTACCAGGAATCAGGCTAGCAATTTCGTTAGAACAATGGCCATGGAAATAGCGATAGAAGAGTGAGAGACAACCGACATTTCGTCGATGCTCCAGAGAGTCAAGGCCCTCAGAGATTGAGGAATCGCCAATAAGTTTAATAGCATTACACTGGACTTTGTCTAACACGGACAATGCGGTGTGTCCTGCCCCTGCCCAAATATGGGAATTATATTCAAGTCTAGGCCTAATGTGGGACTTGTAGATTAGCGCTAACTCAGATGGGGTGAAATATTTCTTACATCTCTGTAGAAAACCCAAACATTTCATCGCACTTTTAGCGATTGCAATTATATGATCAGTCCAGCTAAGATTGCTGGATATCTCAATACCCAATATGATTAGGGAGGGCCAATTGGGTATATTCACTCCGTCGACTGAGATGGGTTGGGGTTGCACTGGGCGTTTTTAAGGGAGATTAAACAGCATTGAATTTTGGATGAATTAAACGTAACACGATTTGCTCTGCCCCAAGCGAGGACCATAGAAATGTCATTGTTTAATGATCCAAACATGCGTTCCCGATTGACTTCTGTAGCATTTGCAGGTAAATTTATTACAGTAAATTTATTATCGACGAAACTATGAGTAGGATTGAGAGTAAGGGATAAGAGATCATTAATAAAAAGAAGAAATAAGGTTGGTGAAAAAACTGAACCCTGCGGTACACTGGCATTTATTTCGTAATAATCAGATGTAACTCCGTCAATTACTACACGGATTGAACATCCTATCAAAAACTCTCTATCCATTTAACGAGGGTAGGGTGTAGATCAAATGTTTGAAGTTTGGCTAAAATTATGGAGATAATGATTCCAACGCTCCGTTGAAGCAGTTAGTAAGTCTCCGGTTGAGCGGCCAGCGCGGAAACCGTACTGGCAATCGTTGATAAGATGGTTATTTTCTAGATATTTCAACAACTGAGAGTTAATGAGTGATTCAAAAACTTTAGATATGATCGAGGTTAGTGCAATTGGTCTGTTGTTAGAGGGGTCGCAAGCCTCTCCTTTTTTAAGTATCGGCTGGACATGAGCAAGTTTCCATATACTTGGAAACATTCCTGTTGAATATGACAGGTGAAAAAGTTTGAGGTTTAGCCAAAGCTGAGGCGCAGCATTTTAAAACAAGGGGCGAGAAACCATCAGGCCCAGTAGCTTTGGACACGTCGAGTTTCGAAAGTACTCTAAAAACTTCCCGAGTGCGAAAGTGTAGCGACTTTTGCCTACTAGTGCACTGTGATGGGGATGGAAGTGGCTGCGATGAAGGTGGCAAGTACGAATTAGCAGCAAAATTAGCAGCAAGTAGGTTGGCCTTGTCCAATGAGTCAGTAAAAACATTCCCATTATAAATGTTGACGAACAGGTGAAATTGTTCTTTATGGTTTTTACTAGAGACCAGAAGCCCTGACTACCCTTTTGAGTAGAAAATACCTTCCGTCTGATGCTCTGGTCGAAATTGAACTTTGCTCGACTAATTGCTGAATTACAAGTATTCCGCGCATCTCTATAGATACGTCTCAATTCCAAGGGCACAATTTATATGCCTGTAAGGCTGCTTCCTTATTTTTAATGGCTGGGAAACATTCATTATTGAACCAATTGGTGTTAGTTTTTTTTTTTTAATTTTTTTTTTTTTTATACAATGTGGCCAAATCCTAGGGGACAACCCTTTGACGCGTAAGCATGGTTTTGGCCGGAAGGGAAATATGGTAAGGGAAGTGAGGAAACTTGAGTCTTGTTTTTGCATTGCTGCGAGCTAGACAACAGCCCAGAGACGGAGTGGATTATTTTTAATTTCTTAATAAAAGCTGACTGGGTCATCTGGTCTCGAACCCGGGACCCATGGCATGTTGGTCTTGCCGCTTAACGTATTGATCCAACTCCGTCTCCAAAGTTGGTTTGATGTTCTTGAAGCTATGAGGAATAAAGCAATGCATTCCAAACCATAGGATGTTCAAAGCCCAAGGGACAACCCTGTGATGCATTACCATGGCTTCGACCGGAAGGGAATTATTGTAAGGGGAATAGGGAACTTGAATGTCTTGTTTTTTGCATTCCTGCGAGCTAGATAACAACCCAGAAACGGAATGGATTTAATTTAACTAAAGTCAAGGGAACGCAAAGGCTCGAAACGTGGAACCATGGCATGTGGCATGGTGATCGTGCCACTCACCCAATTGATCCAACTCCGTCTCCCTTATTCTATAAAAACTCATCTCCCTACCGTTATACTCAACTTTCACATTACAATCTACAAGACACAATTATTTATTTTTGCTTTACTGTTCGACTTTGGAACAACTTACCTACGCATATTAAGGGCGTTCTGTGTAAATTTCCTTTTCTAAATTTTAACTTTAAATATCAGGATATTTTTGTAGTATAACTTAAAATGTATACTAGTGAGATTTTTGATGTTTAAGAGTACCAGTATTAGATTATAAATCTTATGTACTGATTTACTTACAATAAATTGAATCTTCTCAAGTTGCTGTTTAATTTTGTTGATTAATCGTCATATATTGTCGAAAATAGTATTTGTGTATGGAATGTGACTTTTGCTGCTTTTAAATTTTTTACAGATATAATATAAGTATTATTGTTAGATACGCCATGCGGCGTGGTGACTGATTAAATTTTACATTTATTGGAAGCGGAGTGATTTATAACATTTCTAATTTTATTAATTACAAAAGCCCTTCAGTTTAATGTGAAATGTTTATTTGGTTATTCCTCAGTAAAAATGCAAGATAAATTCCATAAATAGAAACATTTCAGGTTAATTTTTTGGCATTTACAAGTTAACTTCTGTAATATAGTTTCAGGAGTTGTGATATTTGGAATAGCGAAAAAACTAAACTGGAATTTTGAAAATAAAGTCTTACTAAAAATATCATCAATAAAGCGAAATTCGTACCAATTAATAAATATTTATTGCGGCTTTTGAACTTTATCACACTTTGTATTTTAATTATGCTGCTATGTCTTAACATTTTAGCACACCATAATTCGTCAGGGAGCGGAAAAGTTACGAACTCTACTGATTGCCTATGTGCCTGGTAAGATTTCCTTCACCGAAGTAGTACTTTCATCGGAAGTGAATAAGCTACATACGTACGGACTTTGATAACAAAAATATTCCAGTGTTTCATGGCACGACGAATGTCTTAAATTCATCCTTCAAAACGTCAATAGCTAGAAAGAGAAATCGTGAGGAAAAATTTTTAGCCATAACCGTTTACAATATTTTATTTGCCTACCTGTTCGACTCGCAGCTTTATACCTGTTCGGCCGTCTGTCTTCGGACGTTTTTACAATTTATTTTATGCTGGCCGAGCACTGTTGAATGCATAACTACGGCGGTATTTAAGTAAACCTGCCTCAATTCGCTCCATGAAATCTTGTAAAAGTCGTAGACCTTGAAGATTGTGATCTGTCAAAAAACATTAAATTATAAAAAACAAGATACAGAAGAAAAGTAAAAATGGCATGTTTATGTAGTGAGGAATTGTTTTATGTGTGGCTAACATTTTTCTGCGTTACGTAAACTGCGGCATTCTTTCTGTCGGGAAAACTACTTTTTGATCTACTTTTGAGCAGGAGTTATTGCATATACTTTTTTACGTATTTGCTATCGATACTTTTTATACTGTTTTGATTAAAATAAAAAGTTAAATTAGAATATAATAAAGAATGCTTCATATTGTGTACAGACGAGAAAAATAAAGTGAACTAGTTTACTACTTCATTGTCTTTCACTTCTTTTAATTTTTTGAAACATAATATTTTGGATTAACTAAATTAACTCCACCATACAAAAACAGCATTTACGTCAATCTGAAAATATATAATAACAGCTCAAAAAGATCAGCAATCAAGATATGTCATGGGTTCAGGGTTACTCTTTTCAAAAAGGGCGGTTCTGCTTATCTTGCATCTTAATTTTTTTCAAGAGCATTACATTCAGTTTCATTACTATAATGTTAATTCATTTATTTGAACAACTACAGCTAAATAAAAAGATTATATGAACAAAAATTAAAACAATAACAAAGAGAAGTGAGTCTGTTTTAGGAATATTACCCAATTATTCGGCAGTTAAATCCGGAATAAGAAGTTCGACAAGCATTACTTTTATTCCCAAATTAAATTTACATTAAAGATTTAAAGATTAATCGAAAGATGACGAACATATTTTTTTACTGAAAAAACAATTTCTTTGAAACAAGTCCTCTTGAGCCCAGTTACGATTATCAAATCTTTAATACCAAGTATATTCAGCAAGAGTAAATTAAAAATAAGCTGGTTTTTTTTTGAATCCACATTGAATGAGACTGTCAAAATCTTCTCTGTTTCCTCGCTGAGGATAGAATGCATATTTCGCCGAGTTTTTTGTCATGCCAATCCCTGTAGTAATTGACGGATTGACATCTGATCACTACGAAATAAATGCCGATGTACCTCGGGGTTCAGTTCTTTAACCAACCTTATTTCTTCTTTTTATTATTGACCTTTTATTCCTTACTAAAAATCCTATTCAAAGTTTCGCCGATGACAGCACCCTTGATTTCGTGTACTCTTTTAATTCTGAATCAATGTAATGCATGTGTGTGCGAAATGTGCAACGTGGCAACGTGGCACGCGCTAGCTGGCAGCACGTCCTAGCTCGTCGGTAAGGGGTGTAGGTCCTTGAACATCCGACTCACGCATTCACAACAGAATTCCGCGTGCCTGTGGCGAAGGAAGGTTGTGGTATCCTTTCTTCAGGTCTGCCATGAAAACAAAACAAAAACCCGAGAAACAGAAAACAGAAGGAAGAGCAACAGGTCAGGTGTCACCTGTTACCCTTAGCCGCACTGCAAAAGAAAGGAGGAAAAGGAAGAGGGAGACAAGACGAGAAAGAGTTTCCTGGGGGTTCCTGTAATTTAAAACACGACCGTCATATTACAACCTCATATAATGAATCCGATGCAAAAAAATTCCATATTAAATAAAATAACTAATTAAAACTAAATACAACTTTCTAACATAAAATAACTCTTGTGGAATTTGCTCATTGAGATCCTTTCTTACCTACAGAAATTTGATCTTGACCTATAATCCTATAATTTCATGAATGCCCAGCGGGACTACTTGACACCTCTACATAATTTCAAAATTAAAGTTTACATCTTATTGCTATCACATTAAAATCACAAGTTCCCGCACACATATACTGCAGTGAGTAAGATTAGTTTATAAATTAAAAAAAAAAAATGTTAATACAGCAATCTATTTTATTACATATGCAAAAAGAAAACTGAAATCAACCTGAACGTTTTAATGACCACTCTATGGTTACTCTAAACCGAATCTAAACGCTTTACTCGACCAATAACAAGAAAGATGTCCAAAATGACTCATTACGAATATGAGGATTCATGGACCGGAAGTTCAACTTCACTTAACAAAGTCCCATAAGCAACATCGATTTGATCACGCGACGCATGCAATGCATGTACATTCTCTATATACAGTTGACTTTGGGTAGGTATCTCAAACCACTAATTAATTTGTTCAGAAAGTAATTAGGGCATACAAAAACTTCCTTTCTTCCTGCTATTTAGCAATAAGAGGAGATCGCTCTCAAAATATACAGTACTAAATTTATTCTCAAAATGCGTTCAAAATCATAACTTTCAGAATATCCGACTATTCCTACCTTATTCACCTCTGAGCCTAGACGGACCCTATCTATATTTAAACCTAGTATATAACTAGTTTCCTTAATTTAGCTTTGCGAATCGTAAAATTTTAGTCAACTTCAAGTATTCCTTAGCTTTTTGTATACTACGCCACTAATACGCAATCAATAAAAATTCCATCTCTTTTTAAAAAATGCAATCTCTTATAAGCGGTCATTAAATCTAAAGCATCTGAAAGCAACACTTCTGGTATGGACAAATATCCTGACTAATATTAATTGACTCAAACATGCAACCATGGTTCCAAACAAAACCTATGTAATACCAATATTAAGTTTGAATGACAAATAACGCTATGAATCAGGAATGTAGAGTTTGAATTTCAACTAATGGAAATGCATTGCTAATATGAATATATATATGAATCTAAATTAATAGCGACGAAATGTAAATGTAAAATATGCATTCTTAAAAATTATACTATGAATCATAAAGATGAAATATGCAGTAAAAAAGTTATGCTATGAATTTTAAATTTACAATATGAGTTTCAAATAATGAAATGTTATTAAAAAAAATCTAATGAAACTAACTTTATAGTGATCCAGACAAAAAAAATTCTAGTCGTTATTGTTCCTGTCGAAATAATTAAGTAGTTTGTCCCTAAACAACTTCTGTTACTATATCCCTATGCTTCTTCGCTTTCCCTCTTTTTTCTCTCTTTCTTATCCTTTGATGAGCTGAGGCGGCCTGCTGGCCTTGGGGTGGAGGAATGTTCTGTGAAGCTGATTGGCGGAGCCCTATTGCGAGTGCCTCTGTAGGCAACAACTCTTTACAAGCTAGGGGGAAAGAAATGGGATTTCTTAATTATATTTGAAGTAAAAGAAATGTACAAAAATTTACCAAGTTCGTTTAGCCTTTTTTTAATGACAGGGAGGAGACGCTTTAGACGCGTTAGGTGCTTTGTCCAATATTGCCTGTAGTGCGGCTTCAGAGGCGACTTTACTAAAGCCAATGTTCGCTTTCCTGATCGATTCAGCAAATATCGGTTCAATGGAGTACTGGGGATTGAATACTTGTTAACAAAAATTTATCCAAGCTCGGATAGCTTGGATAAATATGGAAAATATTTCTAATTATTTTCCACTTACCTCTTGTGCTCGCTAACCTCTCCTTTCGCTGTCACGGAACAAATGTCTCTTCTTAACACGAAGTAGCACATCAGTTCCGCGCCGTCTCGAATAAAAAAATGTTAAGCCGTGGCTCACATTACATCAACCAAGAACGCATGTTTGGGTCATCTTAAGTATTGAGATCATCTTGAGTATTGAGATATCCAGTAATCTTAGCTGCAGCGACCATATATTTTCCGTCGCAAAAAATGCGATGAAATGCTTGGGTTTAGTACAGAGATCTAAAAAATATTTCGCCCCGTCTGACTTGGCGCTGATCTACAAGTCACACTTCAGGCCTAGACTCGACTATAATTCCCATATTTGGGCAGGGGCCGGGCACACCGTATTGTTCGCGTTAGATAAAGTGCAACGTAAGGCTATTAAACTTATTGGCGATCCCTCAATCTCTGAGCATTGACTCTCTGGAGCATCGACGGAATGTCGGTTGTCTCTCACTCTTATTTTCACGGCCACTGGAAATGAAATTACTAGCCTGATTCCTTGTAAACACATGAGAATGTGCGATACAATAGTTTCAAGTCGCTCATACCCTTATATTCTCCATGTAAAATTTGGACGTACCCTCACATTTCGGGAATCGTTGCTAAGCAGATCAACAGGAATGTAGAACAGTTTACCATCATCAAACGAGGCGTACATCGACACCTCCTTCACTCAACCACTTAATCCGTCTCTCTCAGTAAAAGAAGTGTCAAATGTAGGATATGATTGAAACCGCGAACAGTTTAGTTCTCATTTAACCAGTGAGGTGATAAGCTTAAACGTAAAGTTAAACGTGATATTGCGAAGAAACATTGTAAATATTAAAATAAATTCAACAGTGAAGTGAATAAAGGCTGCAAATAATTGTGATTAAAAAAATGTCTTAATCCGTCGAGCTCGAAGAGCTCCAAACACGTTACAATAAAATTTTCAGCAAAATATAATGTTATGTTTATTTCAATTAAATTTAAAAGTAAGAAAAACCAATAAAAGTCTTAATAACTGGTAGAGGCTCCTTAGACTTTTGTTAGCTCTAAAATAATTTTTTTATCGACTCAATCAACTTATTCATTAAGAATTTCAGCTTTCAACTCCACCACTGATTCATACTAGTGGTGGCGATTTTCAGCATATACCCACTTGACCAGCACTCTCAAATATTTTTAATAGCGTTCAGACCAGGTGGATATCACGTTAATGGAATTTGCCTCCAACCAACCCAATGTCGCACTACTTTTATAAATTTTGGCACTTCCTGTTGAACAATCCAATTTTTTTCGCGATGTTATACCAGATATAGGAGTTAACTGTTTTCGAGTACTTGAAGGTACATAATTGATAAGGTAAGTTGCACATTCCAACAGCCTGTTGAAAATGCTCCCAACAACATCATAGAACCGACATCAAAATTTCCTTCTGTAACACGAAGCTAGTTGTAATACACTATTGGGTCGTCAACTCCTTTCCATGCCCTTTAGCGATCTAACTAACTAAGCAGCGGTGCAAGGTATTTTTAAGGGAACATTTTCACTACCTCCTCCCCGACTTAAACGCATGAATTTTGGGTTAATTGTCTTCAATGGGCCATTCCACACGAGTATTCTTGCAGCTGTTGTCGAACCGGTTTTCTGGGAAAGAGGTAATAGAAGCAAAGAGGTATTTCTACAAATGTGCTGCACTTTGGAGAGAAATTTGCATCAAAATCCAAACCTATTTAACCTGTTGTCACGCACTAATACAACCAGAGCACCATTTTTCTGGTTTGGTGGGGTCAGAAATTTTTAGCGGAATGCATGGTTTCATTCTTGTTTCGGCTGTTGAATGAGCGCGAGCAATAAAAGATTTGAATCATAATCCAAGTCGATAAAATTGTGGCATGTTGTTAAAAGTTATAGAGTAATAATATGGCTAATTTCTTTTCGGGCTGAATAGTTTGGTTCTTAATTTAATCTTGTAAATGAGTGCTAATTGGCAATTATTGAGAAAATTTTAATAATCTGTTGAGCCTAATTGAAGTCCCTCGTTAAATTTTGTTAGTTTTCTCATCGCATTTTAATTCTTCGACATTCTTTTATCCAACAGGTAAACTTTTTTCGGTGATATTCATCTACAAATAAACATACAGCCGTAGTAGTTAGGTAAATAATCGCGGCGTTATAATTAGAGCAAATTCCTCTTAAAATTTGTATTTTTTCATTGATTTTGAATTTTCCTGAAATCATTTTGTAAATGGGTGAAATGCCAGTTGTCCAACGTTCACGGCGAGCATTCAACTTAAAATGAAGAGCAATGCACACACACATGCATAGTCTCTTATTCGCATGTAAATTTGACAACTGCAGCAAGAATACCTGTGTGGAATTGTTTGGAGAACGCTGACTGTTGTCGAACTGGTTCGACAACAGCTGCAAGAATACTCGTGTGGAATGGCCCAATCTGAGTAAGTGAGGGTTTGGGATAATTACGGTTTGGGTTGCTAGAGTCTAGGATTGCAAATTCTACGAATACAGTTTTAGGCAAGACTAATTAGGAATTCTACATGTTCACACTTTTCATACCTTGCATTCTCGGCTTTATGAGTTTATCACCCAAGGAAAGGAGAAGACAATGCAGACAATCATCACATTTCCCTAAGAGACGCCTGCTTATTTACTTGCATCGTATCTTGGGAAAGAAAGATAAATTATCTACATTCCCTAAATTTGTCTGTTTGATTATTACTGGAGCCAGCAGGGATTTCATTAACTCCTCTTTTTTTGTTAAATATTCATATGCATTACACTTCCTTATATCACACCAGTAAGAAATAAATCCGTCGGGACCTTTTGAGTTTCATTTTTTCATCTGTAAAAATGGCGTAGAAATTAAATCTTGTCAAAGCCAGTATTTTTTACAGATGTCCAATCAGTAGCCTTTATTAGTCGTAGAGCACATTTCTTTTTAGTTTTATACAATCACGTCGAATCGTTCTCCAAACCATTATTTTCCACAAACTTGTTGAGACAAAACCTACCACGCTTTCATTTTGTTTTCTAGATTTTTCAAAGAGACGAATTACAGACGACTGTGAGCACTTCTTCTTGAAGTTTTACTTAAGCTGAAACCGCCTTCTTTGAACTGTAAATTATAAGCTTATTGCAAAATACACTCTTGCCATCAACAACTTTCACGACATCTAACTGTACATGTCTACGTGGGTTTTAAAAATGAAACGTACAAGAAGGATGGAACTCATCAGAAATACGGTAATCCATAGACAAATTATTGCACAGTTTCTCAATCTTCTTGTATTCAATTCTACGCAAGAAATTGTTATAAGGCGAAAATAACTTCGAATTGTTAGGTGGGGTATAAATATGAAATATTAGAGCGTATTTTTAACAATCTAAGAATACATATTTTTAATATTCAAAGGTTTAAAAATTGCTACAAAAATGACCATTAAAAACAAACAAGCATAAAACGAATCTATACAGATACACGGAGTACATAGCTGTAGTTTCCATTATCACTTTTGAGGCATGGGGAGGGAGAAGAACCTCCCGATGCAAGGGCAACCTACAGTTTACGGTGGATTTCGAATCACATACATTTCTCTGAAACCCCCAACGACCTTTTTATCGTAATCTGTTGTCAGCAGAAAACAACCGTTCGATGCCGGTGGAGTTCAAACCTAGGTCCCTTGGAATGAAATGGCACCATGTTATCACTTACTTTACCGACGACATTCGGTAGTTATTTAGCATTCATGTAGGGCTTAACATAAACCTCTCCCGTAACCCTTTGTAAAGCATATGAAGAACTTCTAACTACTGAAATTACTGCATTTTAACCTTCTGTCAGAATAAAACAACCATTGGCCGTCGCCGATGAAATTCGGACCTGAGGATGATGAAAGGTCAGTACGTTATCTGTACCTACTCATATTAGCTAAAAATGGTATTTTGGGTATTTTGAATCGTAATACCTAACTAAAGATTTCTTTGTTAACTTGACCAAATCTATCGCTGCATCAGCGCCAAAACTAATCGTGGATTACTGATCAGAAAACATTGGGAAAAAAAATTCTCAAAAACTTTCCAACATTTTACATACACTTGGAGTTTTAAGTTTGACAAAAATTAAGTATTACTTTTAGCTATCCAAATCTCAGGACAATCTGTTTTACACAAAGCCTACCGTATTTTTATTCAAAATCGCCCATTTTCAAATCATTTTAACCAACTTTTTTAAACCAGAATCAACCACTTTTAAATTAATATTAATATTTTTTACTTTTACATATTTTATTCATTTAAAATGGGTTATTTGGATGGAAAATCGATGAGCGAGGTGTACAAAATATTGATAGTGTTTGGAAAAAAGGTCTTCTTGTTACGACATTCGGCGAATTTCATTTGAAATAAAGTTACTTTTACATGGAAAGAGTATAAATTGAAAAAATCTTTCTAAAATTCGCTATTTAAATATCTCGCAATAATTATTATACCGCCGTACTAGCACTCTAACTCCGCCCAGAAATAAAAATTCACGATCTTAATTTTTATCCAACAAGTTGGTCTATCACTATACCGATAAAATCTGCTTTAAATCTGAAAAGGCTTTTAATAAAATTGTAAAAGCTAGTAATGAATTGTGAAGTGTTGGCCAAATTTGAGTTTAATGAGTTTGAGAAGAGTTCTAATAAAATGAAAAAGGTTTAAATTCAAAAAGGTTTACTTAATACATTTGAAAAGGTTTTTAATTAATTTATAAAAGTCTCGTTAGATCTATAAAAAGTTGTTATTGGTAGTGCAAAAATTCGTATAAGCTACTAATACATGTTTGTATTTGTAATATAGTATATTAATATTTAAATAAACGAAATTTCTAAGCTTAAAAGCACTCTGGTTAAGAAAAGTCCGATAAAGAGTCTGCTGACGTTATAATGACTTGCTTCTTGCGTCACACCTAAGACATCTGAATCTTGATCTTAATATTACATAAAAGTCACCCGTTCATTAAGTAAGAAGATTAAATAACGAGACCAAAAAGCGGAAATTGCATGAAGTGGTACATGACGCTGATTTGCTGGTTTTATTTCAACTCCACCATCTCCATTCAAGCGTTTTGCTGAGACCAAAACGACGGAAATTCACTTTTTGAATGGAGTTTTACCAGGTCAACTTAAAGGAAACCCGCTGCAGCAGGCGTGCCAGTTTGACTGAAATAAGTGCACAAATCATTTTCCCACCTGAAATTTTTTCTCTTTGGAATCTAACTGTGCTCAGAATGATTAAGTACTTTTGCTGAAAACTTTCGTGTTATTGCCATTTTCTTGGGGAGATGTTTTCACAACTTCGTGTCTGAGTTCCCATGGACGCATTCGTATTCGTACTTTACGTGTTTAAATTTTAGCGTCATAGCAATCATTTGCCGCCTTTTGTGGCAAGTCGCGAGCATACATATTATGCTGTGGTTGCGAGCCTGGCAACATAATTCAAATATAGCATTCAAAAACCTGTGGGCATAAATGTGTTGCATTCGGTGAGTTTTCTCTGCTCTAACGTAAAGTACCCGCTATTCCCCCATCAACTATCTTACCTTCAATATCCGCAAATCTTTTGTCCGCTTTGTAGAAAGTGCTTTCATTAGCAGCTCGCGTCTCACCTGACTGCGGTTACTGCACCTTAATTCCAAGACTGCGTTTTCTATCAGTGACCAGATGGAATGTGTTCGTTGATTTTTCATTGCCGATTCTTTTTCTTTCTCAAATTTTACTACCTTAATTTTTTTCTGCGCTATGCTAACTGAACGAAGAGTCGAAAGTCTAATGAAACAGGGAAATCAGAAATATTTTTGATGGAGGAAATTGTTTGCCTAGAAGATTTACCTTAGTCATGTTTGCCGGAGACTTACTTATCTATGCTTTGAGAAATTTGAATAAAATAAGATTACGAAAATAAATTGCAGGAAGCCATTGGCAAGTTTTAATTACTCATGTAATTGGATTCGATTAGCCAAATTAGATAAAGTTGTATCACCCACCTCAATATGTTTCAGTCGTGACTACTTTCTTTACGATTAAGTTAATTAAAAAATTCATTCCTGCTTTAAGTGTAAAATTTCACTTGAGCATTTAGAATTTGTACAGGGTCGTGAAGTCTTTAGGAAAGATACGATACTATTAAATGAACCGCTTATTTGGAAAGTTTCGAAAGCCCAATTTAAATGTATTTTAGATTTTATTTTATGTTTTCTCATCTTGAGGTTAACATACATGTATATGTATGTAGTATTCATTTATATTATATTTATAATCTAGTTTTCCTTAAATGATCTTAACTCTTCGTTTCATTTTGAATACTTATTAAAATTTTATGAAAAAATCAGTTTTCGTTATTGTTTAAAATTTTTACTTTACGTAAAACTCGCAAATATTGTGCAAGTTAAATTGGCACTTTTAATTTTAAATATTATGAATTTGTACGCCGACTTTTAGCACTAATTTGCATACATACATTTAAAGCGATCATTTTTACGTTCGCATTTTTTAAACGGAAAAAAATAATACTTACTTTACACAATCTTCCAACCCCCACATCCACAGAGAAGTCTCGGTCACAAAAGTTAACTGGTGTTTACGGAGTTTTTTTAACTTTTCCGAATCGTTTTATCGAACTTTGTTATTTTTCAATCTTTTATAATTAGACCAGCAAAATTTGACTTTGGCTCCAAAAAAATTCTAACCAAGACTTAGAGACTTTATTTTGACGTCCTAAGCATCTTCTGAAAAAAATAGGAATGTTGATGTACTAAAACTAGAAAATAATTATGGGTCACAAATGTGCGGCTTACCGAGATATAGCTGCTGTCTGTCGGTAAGAAATCGTATAGTACCAAGAGCAGTGACATCCTCCAGTGTCGAAGGCCAAGATCAACTTTGAGTTGATACATACATCTGCGGGCTTTGATTAGACTTAAATAAAACCGGAGGTCTTCTAGGACCTCACCTCTTACTTTTTGAATAAATTTTTTTATGATGTAAAATCACAGGCGATAACCCTATGATACGATGGCTTTGACGAGAAAGGAATTACGATCAGGGAAATGAGTGAACTTGAATAGAGACGGAGTGGATTTTTTAATTTATTAAAAACTCACTCAACCAATTGATCCAACTCCATCTCCTCGTGAGAAAATCTGCACACCTAAGGACCCCCAGTGTTATTTTATATGATGCAAAATTTCAAATCAGTCTTCGGTGGAGTAAGTGATAACGGCCTATCAATCTGGAGGTCCCAAGTTCGAATCCCACCGGCGGCGACCCAAGGTTGTTTTCTGCTGACAACGGATTACAATAAAAAGGCCATGGGGGAGAAATGCCAGTGGTTCGGAATCCACTTTAAATTGTACATCCACTTGCAAGAATTGTTTCGAATCGGGTGAAGCTGTTCTCCCACCCCATTACCCGCAAGAGGTTGCGGGAATTAAAGAGAAAAAATTTAAAATCGATACAATAATTAAAAGTGGGGGAAAAGTACGTTGCTGCAGATTTGAAACAAACAAACAAATATAGTGACATTAAATAAAACTATTTAATACCTTTAATTTAAGTGCGTAGTTAGTTAAGAGGGTGAAGCGCATTCTAGGCTTTGCCAATTATCTCTAAAATTATTAATTTTTCGAGGAAAATACTTATGAGAAAAAGGGAAGCTTATAACATTCTACTCAAGGTCTAGCGTTACGAACGAACTTGGCATGACAAAGTGAAAACTCGATAGAACCAATGTAGACTACAGCTTTCTGAAATATAATTGCTTGACATCCTTAGACACTAATTGCGTAAGTTTTCTGACGGAAACGTTTTCCTGTGCAGTTTACCGAAATTTTCAAGTTTGACGATGTAAATTTTGTGATATGACTCTGCTTTATAATACAGGATCATTGTATTTGTCAAAATTAACCAGAAAAAAATATCATTACTAGATAACAAATCAGTGCTCGACATGTTTGACATTATTAATTAAATATAAAATTAATTGAAAACCACTTTCTAATTACGTATACTTTTGTATTGTTGCGCGTGAGATTTGTCTCAATGAAATTTTTACCCATAGATTTATGATTATGACCTTTGACCTCGTGTATATCGAACTTTTGGAGAAAATTTCAAAATTCAATAGTTTGGACACTTGTAACAGCAGTACAAATCACATTTTATTGATCCCTGCTATTAGCAGGTGTGATACTACATCCATAATATTTTAGATTAGAAAAACAATTTATGAAATTACTTTAAAATCGCGATTGTACTTCAAAATGACACAAAGTTGACGAAGATTAATTACTGAAAATAGAATTCGCTTACTAAGTCGAACCAAAAATAGATTGATAAATACATATATTATTCATTTATAAAAGCAACCAGATTTAGTAAACCAGTAAAATTATCCACTCTATGACCCAAATTCGGTCAGCACAGCAGCATTTATTTAGAGTCTATCTCAAGCTTAAAAAATGGCTCCTACTTCAAAATTAGAGCCCATTAAACACTTTCTGTCACCGGCTCCTGATCAGTTAATAAATATTATATTTTGAAACTGCACTAAAGGCATATTTTTAAACGGTCAGATTGAAGTAAACAAAAATGACTGATGAAATAGATCCAGCGCCTTTCTTAGTTTAAGAAATGATAGAATCAACATTAATGAAGTCGTTGACTAAGATGAGGAAATTTTAATGGAAATACCTATAAATCTGGAGGAAGAGACCGAATAGTTTAATTGACTTTTTTCTATTGTATTTCGATGTATATTAGGCCTACTGGGGCTACCATAGAAAAAAACCGGTCCAAGTTATCTGCCCCGCGGTGGTGGTGGAGATGAAACAGTTACGCAACTTTTCCTCACCGTTTACTCAAAAATGATTCTGCAAAAAAATTATGGATACATTTTCTGTCTAGAATTTTATAATCTATAATTTTTCTCAAAAAAGTGATAACTTTCGTCATAATTGCAAGGCCTTAAAAACCCGTGGCTCAAATTAAGGGTACTTTTGAGGATATGCTTAGGACATGAAAATAAAGGTCTCCACAAAAATCCAGCTTGGTCGGATTTTTGGTTTGGTTGCCTAGCGGCGACACTTATGGCTAGACGTATATAGCTACTCCCCTCAGCGTAAGTGTGGTCTCTAGGCGTCGCCATGAATTCACACATTTACAGTAGTTTTAAGTGCAGAAATATAAAATTTGTGAATAATAAATCAAGCTTTCACTATCTGCTGAAATCGTCATCTATGGCTATTTATTGTAAACTTATTCATATTGGAATTTCTCGAAGTAAAATTTTTTTACAAAAAAGTTCAACCGACTTTATAAAAGGCGTTAAAAAGTATAAAATCATATTTAATTTTAGGTCTAGTACATTTTGAAGTCCATGCAAATTAAACAAACAAAACATACCACAAGAAATATTCAACCTATATATACATGCTGCTCGCAGTTGCAGAGGTAGTGTACTCTATACAAAGGAAATACAAAATTCGCACACACATCACGAAATTGTTGCCGCCCACTTTCCACACTCTCACCCTAGATATATTATTATTCAGAAAACGCAATCATCCAAATCTGTGCACCCTCCGAAAGTGCAAAGTTTTTCTCATAGTAACAATGCCGAAACATACTCTAGACAAGAAAAAAAGAATTATGCAAATCGGTCTTCGCGTTACTTAGTTGGATTCCTCCTCCTCCCTATTCTAACACACCCTCGAAATTTTTTACGTAGTACAACAACTACATATTTTATACAACAAAATAGAATCATAATCATCATCGATCCTGATCTAGCTTTTGGGAAGTCGTATTAAAAGTCTCGTAAAAGTCGGTGCATAAAGTACGAAGCTAGGCAACACTGTTCTTCCATCCCAAACTACTTAAACGTCACCACATATGTCCTGCTACCAATTGGTCGACATACTCATACAACAGAAAAGAATCATCCAGACCAGTCCACACAATACAAAGGTAGATGTCGGCGCACCCCTGCTCACACTAAAGGCCTAAAATTTTAAATGTGTTTCCAGTGGGGCAACATACTCTATACAACAAGGAAAGAATCATCCAAATCGGTACAAATACAAAATTGTTATACTGCTACCAATGAGGCAATATACTCTATGTATATAACAGAAAAAATCATCCAAATCAGTCCAAACATTACAAAATTAGGTGGCGCCCCTACCCCACTCTACCTAGGTCTAAATTTTTAAAATGGTTAAAAATGGGGCAACATACTCTGTACAAAAAAAATTATCCAAATCGGTCTACGAGTTACAAAGTTAGATTCCTATCCTACTCCCTCCCCCACCACACCCACATAATTTTTAACATGGCAATAATCGGGACACATAATATATCCAACAAAAAAAAAGAATCGTTCAAATCGGTTTACCTCTACCATACTCACACAATTTTTGACGTAGGTCCAATCAAACAACATACTCTATCTGAGGAAAAAGTATCACCCATCGATCAACGAAGTTATGCTTAGTCCTACATAAAAAAATATATAAGAAAAAAAGTCATCAAGGGAACGTGTCCGTAAGTGCTAGTTCGAAAACAAAAGCAATTTAAAAGTTTGTCCCCAAATGAATTTATCATAGCAGTGAACGGAACCTTAATTAAACAAAAAGGTTTCTACCACTAATTTAACGCACCGCTAGCAAGCAGTTATGTGAGATAATTCACTGTTAATAGGCATCATCCGTCAACCTTATTATGTTTTAGATCTCTAAAAAAATGTCTAAAATGGTGGATGTTTATACATACCATCGTTCATTTAAAAGCGACAATCGGGTAACGCTCCTCGAACGTTCTTCGCTATAACACGTAATGCTTATGACGTCTCCAGAATGATGTCTGTAATGAATAATTGTAACTTGAAGTGTATTAAGAATTATTTTACACATTTAAATAAAATTAAAATACATATCTATCTGTAATTTTAATATTATTTTAAGCTAATTTTAAGCGCTTTTGTTAAATTTTCTAGGTCTTTTTGTTTTTCTGGCTTGATGTTGATTGGTTTTGAAGAAAACTAAGAGCAAGCTTTTGGTACACCTTTTCGCATTTATTATTTTGAAAACCATTACTGTGTGTTTATTAGTCATTAAGGGAACATGATGGCCACACAGTGAACGCCACGTGACTTAAGGCAACACCACCAAAAAGAAAATAACCCACTTCTTGCCAAAAAAAAATTTGAACCGACATCACAAAAAACGCTGCAAACGGTGCAAATTAAACAAACGAAGCACCTACAACAAAAGTATTTAATCGTCCTTCCTGAAGCTTATACGTTTTCATATATATTATCTTCAATTGTGGTTGGGTAGTTGTTTCGTTTGTTTAATTTGCACCCACTTCAAAATGTCGTAATAGATATGAAATTAAAAATTATTTTATGCTTTTTAGCGCTTTTTGTGAAGACGATTAAATTTTTTTTTTAAAAACTATTTTATTTACTTTTTAGTATCTTCATATATACACCTCAAAGGATGCTGCTCGTAAGAATAAAGCAATTTTAAAAGTTACAGCAATTTAAAAAGTTACATTCTAAAGAATGGAAAGAAAATTATCCAAATCCGGCAACATAATACGAAATTAGTCACGGTCACCCTTTAATACCCTCAGCTTAGAAAATTCCTAACATGACCCTAGTGCGCCACCGTACGTTATTCAGCAAGAGAGAATTATCGTAGTTTGATAACCATCGTAGACACTCTAGGTACAAAATTGTTATCATTTATCAATCAGAAAACCGTATTCTATACAACCGAACCAAAACGGTCTATGCCTTATGAAGCTAGGCGCGCCCATCCTCCAACGCTCACCACAAGTAACAATTTTTCTCATAATACAAATAGATACTCTATACATTCAGAATCATCTAAATCAGTCTACGCGTTGCAAAGTCAGGTTATCCCTGCCCCCACCCCAACCCTAGGTCTACATTTTCCATAGAGTAGCAACGGGGGATCATACTGTACACAAAAGGGAATCTTCCAAATAGGTGTGTGAATTAAGAAATTGGGTAACGCTCCCTCCGGACACCCATCAACTTAAAAATTTTTGTCGTCGTATCAGTAGGGCAATATATTCAAAGAATCATCCAAATCGGTCTACATGTTACGAAGTTAGACTACTCGGCACACCCTAAGACCAAATTTTCATTATTAGTATTGGGATATCATACTTAATATATCCTAAAAGGAATTACTGAAATCGGTCTACCCCCTCCCCCCCCCCCCTCTTTTTTCTTTTCACATGGTACACCAATTGGTGGACGTACTACCGAACAAGTTAGACTACCTCACCCCACGCTGGTGCTAATTTTTTTCCATTTTAGCAATGGGCAACTCTATACAACAACAAAAAAGAATTATCTAAGTCGGTCCATGCATTACGAAGTTATGTTTTACCTCCACCCCCAAATATTTTTTGACATGCTACCAATCGGGAACATACTCTACCCACCAAAAAAAATCATCAAAATAGGTCCACGCGTTACAAAATTATGCCCGGTCATACATAAAAAACTAAGAAATTTTTTGTTTTTGGGAAGTCGGTTAAAAAATATGACTATTTAATTGTATCTAAAGGCAAGTAAATACAGATAACTTAAAATATATAAGCTTGAGGGTAACTTTTAAGCTTAAAATATGCAACTTAATCTTATTGATGACTAGTTTTTGCTGTAAAGTTTACATCTTTTTAAGTTTTTATAATTTAGTACACATTTTTTTCAAATTTATTAAAACAGTTTTGCTGATTAATAATGTTTTGATTTAATTTTAGAAAATATTTTCTTAATGATGATAACTAGCGACATGTTTCTCTTATACATATTACTCTTATTTTAACAATATATAATTCCTAGCTTCCTCCTTTTAAATAATGACCAGTGTTGTCATGATATTAGCTTATTTTTAAAGTTATAATTTTAAATTATTTTTCACGCCTCGGTCTTCCATACTAGAGGTCCCAGATTCGAATCTTACCGGCGGCGACCCGTGCTGACAAGAGATAAAACAAAAAGGCAATTGCGAGTTCGAAGTCCACTTTAAGTTGTAGATCTACTTGCAATCGTTGTCTCGAATCAGGAGCAGTTTTTTCCCGCCATGCCCAATAAGGGGTTACGGAGACTAGAGACCTGTTTTAAGTAAAATATTTCGTAGTCCCTAATCCAAACAGACCAACATCAGACCACCGCAAATTAATACCATATACTTTACCATACGGGGTGTAAGCAATGTTTGCGCACACTAGTTAATGTATTAATATACTAAATATAACATATAAATATAAATAAATTTTCAGAATTTATCGGCGGATACTATATTTATTTACAGTGCTATTTAAAATTATATGACAAAAATATGTATAACTAAACACCGAACTTCACATCACAAACGTCTGCAGACAGAAATGTATTACGAGTATATAGTATTGCCAATTTATCCAATAACATTTATAATGTTTTCCCTGAAATCTTTTCGCTTTTCGAACTGGTTAGATTCTATCATGCATTGTATTAACCGAATTTGCCATTTCTTCTGCAGTTATTTTACTTCATTCTCGTATCGCGTATATCTCGTATATCTTTTTATAAAATGCTAATATAAATATTTCAAAAATTCTAATTGCTAGCAATTTCATTCTGTACTTTCAATAGGCACTTAGCAATTATAGTCTGCCACTAACCCTCTTTTCAATTACTTTTGTTATCGCCCGCCGTCGTGTCGGTCAGCGTAAAACCTCAATTCTCGCGGCTGACTGGGTTCATATCATAATTTCGCATTCCTTCATTTCTTTGGATATTTCTGAAGTTTTAATAAATTTCCGACGTTGTGTTGCGAAATTGGGGTTGTTGCCCAAGTTTTATTGGTTTGTTATTGACCTGAGAAAATGCAAGGAGAAGACCGGACATACGGTTGTCAGGTGCACAGGTGCACTGTGTGGGAGGCTACTTTAACAAATAAATTTATTAAGATAATAAAATTACCTAAAGTCTGTTAAGACAGTTTCTTTGCAGTTAGGCTTTCTGTAGGAGTTGTAATTTAACATCATTATGTTAATTTCTCTATTATTGCGATTTCCTCTACTTACGAGTTAAGCACTATCCACAGATAATCATGGAATTTCAAAAGTACTGCAGTTTTTAAATTTATGAGGTGGAAATTTCTTCCCATCACAGACTCCATACTTTGTCGAATACACCCGCGCTAATTTGGTGTAATATAACGTACGCTTTGAGGATAACGTACGGTTTGAGTTTCGCACTTGAGTGCGGTGGACTTTGCTTTTGGACAACATAAACCAGCACTATTTAATTTAGCACACAACTGTGTAAAAGAAGTAATATTATGTACATCGTTTCTCAAGGTGTACATCGTTTCTCAAGGTGAAGCATAGGAAACAAGGGGAATACAGAATGATTCGTAAGTTATGGTTATGAATTATGGGACGTCAATTGCGAAGTCCAAGCAACAAGGCCTATCTAAGCCGTCTTATGCAATGCTCTTGGCATATTGAAAGATTTTCAGTTCTGACCATTTATGCAACTGCACAATGCATCGATTCAAATCTTTGCAGTAATATTTCAGGCACGTTTGCTAACAATTTGTTAATGGGCGCAGATTTTGTTTATTTAGTGACTTATTACAAAAAATATTGGCAATAAATGCACATTGGCAATAAATGTACATTCGTGACAGGAAGCTTAATATAACATTAATTTTTAATGCAAGCGATGCTGCTTTATTAAGGCGTTAGATAAGCATATATCATAATAAATAGAATACGAAATATAAAATAACATTTAAGCAATCTTTAATGAAAGTAATATTCTTTTGGTGTCCCATTCATAGCACAGACCCATATATAAAGAGGGATCTCCCTCTAATTCCCGTATCCCCTTGTGGACGAAAAAACAACTTCACCTGCTTCGAGAAAACGATTGGAAGTGAACCTAAAATTTAAAGTGGATTCCGAATCGCTGACAGTTTCTCTGCAACCACGATGGCCTTTTTAGCCCAATCTGTTGTCGGCAGAAAATAATTCTGGGTCGCCGTCGATGTGATTCGACCCTGGGACCTGCGGATTGGTAGGCCGACACTTTATAACTTACTCTACCGGCGACTTAAGAAGGAATACACGAAAATTTTTTTACGAATTTGGCAATTGTTTTCGAAAAAAATATTCAAATTATTTATAAGAAAATTTATAAATAATTTGAATATTTTTTAACATGTAATTGCTAAATTTGTAAAAAAATCTTCTTGTATTCCTCGTTATAAATCTATTCTATGAATGGAACATAATAAAGTTCTTTGGCACCCATAAATTTTATCAATAACTTCCTATGTATAGAAAGTCGAAAATACACCATTCATAAAGAAACTTTTGAATAGTCATTTATTTATGATTTTTAAAGCAAAATCGCAATCACATTTTGCAAAAAACACAATAAATAATAAATTTTTATTAGTTATATAGATCTTCGCCATACAAATTGCTGAACCAGTTCTGTATATAGTTCACTATCCAGCTCAAGGAAATTTAAAACATTTCCCTCAAAAATAAAATGCCGCCAATTTCAACTTCAATGCAAATGTCATTTTTGAGAATGTGTGTAATATGACGAAAAAAATTAAAATGTTGGTTGTACTTATAAACACATTTTTTTCAATGCGTTTAAGATAGTTTTTTTTAAGTTTCCTTAATTCTTAATCCCTTTAATGAACAATGAACAGTTTATTAAAAAAAACACAGCTAATGAGTCGCCTATGAGACTATGGGATTCGGATCTGTAACTCTCGTATGGAAATCCTATTTATCAGTTTTAGGGTTTTGTAGTAACTAGGAAGCATTATAATTTCAGTCAGCCCGTCCGCCCGTTTGTATGTTACAGCCCTACCGTCATTTCATTTTATATTCCTATTCCAATGAAATTATTTTTCCAAAAATCTGATAATTTTTAAATTTGGGTCATTAACTTACACTCGTACTACAAGAGTGTAAGTTAATTACCCAAATTTAAAAATGATCAGATTTTTGGAAAAATAATGTTTTGATCCTTCCGGCAGAGTGAAAAGTGTATTGAAATATTTTTTCACTGTGTCTTTAGATAGGTCTCCTAAAATGCAACGAAAAATCTTTTGAGACGTTTTGATTATAACATTTCCGTCAATGTAAATTTGCTTTCAAAGCCGTTTTCAAACTATCGATACAAAATGTATGAAAATATTTCTGAACGTTACGATCAAAAATTAAGAAAATGGAATAAAAAAATATTTTAGACCTCCTTCAATAATATGAGAGGAGGAAAAAGCCGAGAAAAGTTCGAACTTTAAAATGGATGTTCTTTAAATCAATTAATTTTGACGTCAGTGTTAAAGCTTATAAAAGAAAGAAAGACGTTTTCTACAGAAAAGTGCTTTTTTCGTTCTTTTTTATAAAACTCATAAATACGTAGTTTTCAAAATTCTTAGCATATATTTTGTATTAAATCTCTTAAAAAACCTGAAAAATATGGAACCTATAGAACTTTAGCAATAAAATTACAAGTACTTAATAACTGAAAAAAACATTTTTAGACTAATTAATTAAAATTAAATTGAAACATATTTCATTTTCAATATTTCTTTGTTTTTTTTGCTTGTTTTTTAACCAGTGTTGTTTTAAATTTTTTCGTAACAACTTTTCTCTGTGTTATGATGAAACACAGTCCACATCAGTGTTTTTGGAATTTTCAACGAATGAGAAAACATCCACGAGATGTTTTGGGTATTAGTTAGTTCTAGGGAAGCTGGTGATAATTCTTGTCTGAAATTGTGAAATAATTTCAATAACTGATCAGTAATTCATGTTTTTTTTTGAATATGCTGCCAGGTGGGGGATTGCATCAAAAGTTCTTCTCCTTTTTTGCTTTTGAAATTGAAATACGATGCACAAGTTGACCAGAGAAGCCTCTTCTTTGGCAAGAAGTTTGCTCTGTCGTTTTCTCATTTTGAATATTTGTTTAGTACCCTTTGCGACTACTCGTCAACATACCTATCAAAATTATCAAACACCTTCCTCGTGTAAACCCTTTCTTTTAAGAACTGCTTCTGGACAAATTTTCAAGCGATTTGACGAAGCGATTATTGGTTCAATTTCCAATTCCTCGCTAATGTGATAGCTGCAACAGTGCCCGTATTTATTTATAATTTCCTCTACTCTTTGGCTGCTTATTAGGCTTTTAAATGTCACACCCAAAATATTATGTTTCTTAGCCTTGACATGACGTCATAAATGAAATCTTCTGCCAATGAATTAACTTTTTTCTGACTTGTGTTCCTGATACTATAGGACGGAGCGCGCACCTTTTGGATCTTTTTCTGGTATCGCATCAGTTTCGGTAACTACTCTTTTGGGCGATTCGGACCATTGTCGTATTTGCGCCCAATTCTCTACCACTTCTCAGATAACCGCTAATCTAAATTCCACCAAAAGCTTAGTGTGGAATTACAAAAACGCTGATTCGGCTGCACTTAATAAATATTTCAGACAATTGCACTGGTCTGATTGCTTCTCTGTGAGAGATATTAACGAAAGCACCGAACTTATTTTGAACATCCTATGGTTTGGGATGCATCACTGTAGTCTTCATATCTTCAAAAATATCAAACCAATTAGCATCAACTGGTTCACAACCGGTAAAAACAAAGAAGCCGCCTTCCAGAGGAATTGAGACGTATCTATAGAGATGCGCGGAATATTTACGAATCTGTGATTAGCCGAGCAGAGCTCAACTTCGGCCAGAGCATAAGACGGAAGGTATTTACTACTCAAAAAGAGCTTCCAGTCTCTAGTAAATGTCGACATCGACAATAGCAGGTGAAAGCTGCTACATTTCCGTACTCGGGAAGTTTTTAGGGTACCTTCGAATCTCGATGTGTTCAAAGCCACTGGACCGTTCTAGCCAAACTTCAAGCATCTCTGGTCTACATTCTTACCCCTTAAAATCGATAGACTGTTTTTTGTCACATCGTTCGATCCATGTAACAATAGACGGAATTATATTTGATCCCTACGAAATAAATGCCGATGTACCTCAGGGTTGTTCTTTTACTAACCTTATTTCTTCTTTTGATTAATGACCTTTTAATGCATTAAACATAACACAATTTGCCCTACCCCACGCGAGTATCATAGCCTCGCTTGGTGCGGAGCAAATCGTGTTACGTTTAGTGCAACCAAAACTCAATGATTTTTAATGTCCCTTAAAATATGCTCAGTCCACCTTCAACCTATTTCAGTCGTCGGAAGGGATACATCCAATTCTAAACATCTTGGGTACTGAAACAACCAGCAGTCTTAGCTGAACAGAACATATATTTTCAATCCTTAAAAATGCGATGAAATGCTTCGGTTTTCACAAATATTTCACTGCATCTGGTTTAGAGCTGATGTGCAAGTGCTATATTAGGGCAGGAGCCGGACACACAGTATTATCCGTGATATACAAAGTGCAACGAATTAAACTTAATGGCAATCCCTCAATCCCTCTGAAAGCATTTGTTCTCTGGAGCTTTGACGGAATCTCGGTTGTCTCCCACTCTTCTATCGCCATTTTCACATTCATTGTTCTAACAAAATTGATAGTCTGATTCTTTGAAGACAAACGCGCGATACAATAGCTTCAAGTCGCTCCCATCCCTGTACTCTCTAGGTAAAATTTGGACGTGCCATCATATTTCGGTATTTTTGTCTAAGCAGAACAAAACAAATGTGGAACAGTTTAACGTCTTCTGTCTGCCTCTCATCTTACAAGCCCGAAACTTTCAAACGAGTCGTGCATCGACACCTCCTTCACTCAACCTCTTCACCCATTTCCCTCACTCTTAATTCCTTTCCTGCCGAGCCTGTGCTTTAGCATCATAGGGCATCCCCTGAACTTTGGGAATATAATATAAAACTAGTGGGGTGGGTCCAGATTCTGGGTGTCGCATCATTGGTGCGACCCTTGAGGTCCACACGAACAACTTCCCAGTTAATAACAATTTTCAACTTTTTGTGGTAACAAAAATTTCAATTGTTTATAAGAATTTTCAATTGCTATGAACAATCTTCAATTTTGTATTCAATTTCCAATTTTCATAATCAATTTTCAACCAGGTAAAACAATTTTTTATGATTATAAATTTATTATTGTTATAAACATATATTATTGTTATTAACGATTTTTCAGCATTATTAACAATTTCTGTTCATAATGAATTGTTATTATCCGACTTTTTGATGTCCCGATCGTCATCAGAATAAATTATATCGAAGAAATCCTTTTCAAGAAAGTCTAAAATTAACTTTTTTTCAGTTTTTTTGTTTAAACAAAAAAACGGCTGAACGGAAATTGATTAAATTTCTTTCAGCTCTTATTGACAATAATACGCTTCGAATGGCACCATAGCGAAGTCGTTATCACTTTTTGTTCGCCAGATTTCGTTGTCGAAAAAAGTGGGTCGAACGTACGTATTTACGTACGTACACACACACACACACACATACATGTGTTCAAAAACATGCGTAAAACACTATGGTGATTTTGAAATGTAAAAAAATATTAAAACTAAAAATTTTGAAAATGGGAATATAAAAATTATCACTTCCTCTACGCCAACGTGCATATAAATAAATTAGTAAACAAATAACATCTTATGACGTATTGTACTTAAAATATATTTCTACACAGGAGACTCTTCTGATTTAAAAATAAAAGTCAAGGAGTAATTGTTAGCCCTGAAACTAAAAACAATAATTGAAATTAAATTTCACTTTACAAAAAGCTTGAAAGAAAGCTTGATTTAAATAAAAATTTTATTTAATAAAACTTAAATAAAGCTTTTTATAATTTTTGTTACAATCTACTAAACACTATAGATATCTGTTGTTGGAGTAAAAAAGGACTATTATACGTATACAAGAGTTTTACAGGAAAAATTAGTAACTTTATATTGACAATTTTGTAATATATTAAAAAAAATTTTTTAAACCAATAAAGTCGTTTTAAAAAAAAATTGGACTGGCTCTTAATATTCTAAAACTACTTTAAGTTATGTATTAAAGTGAGAAAAATTACCACAACCTCTTTCTCTATAATTGGGAATGATGTAGAATCAAACTACCATTTATTGAGAGATTTTGGTAAATAATCTCAATTTTACGTTACAAATTCATTTTAATAACGATTAAGAGCACACCCGTACATTAATACTTCACATATCTCAAAAGAAAGAACGTTATACTCTCACGTTTCATTAAAGATGCGTAAACTAATAATTTTTAAGCAAAATTCCAAACAATGGCTTTTCTCTACATTGCGTTCATCGTGAAAATTCAGCGCACGAATTACTATAGCATTTGAATGATTACAGATCTTGGTGCTCTAATGATCGCGAAATTCGCACATTTAATTCTTATCACGAAATTTGTTAAACATTTTTCTCTGTTCGTTTTAAGTAATGCCTACTTTCTTCTCTTTCCAGGTGAGTTGACTTTCTAATCATTACTGTGTAAGGTAAGACAATAGCGAGGTAAGTGAGCTCATGTTTGCGTAATTTTCTATAGCGCGACACGTTCATTAAGTCTTCGTGCGATAGCTTGGTGAAGTGTCGTATTTCATAAAATAATGATTGCCAAATAATAAGGGAATGCCTTTAGTTTTGCAGGCGTTGTGTATGCATATCCGTTGAGTAACTTTTTAAGAAATTGATATATTCGGAGAGAGAAGTTGAATTTATAATTATATTGTTGTCGAGACTGTCTTGAAGGGTGTTAAATTAAGTTAAATCCCGTTGCAATGCAAATTACTTAAAAACAATATACAATATATGTAAATATAAAGTTCTACCGCATTTTATTACATTTTAATGAATAAATCAAAAATAACATCATTAGTTGTGTGAATAAGGAACTGGTGTTACATCATGAGAATCGCAGGTTAGAATGTCGCCAGCTGCAACTCATGGTTAATTTCTGTTACAGAATAATATCGGTGTTTTGTATTCCACCTTGGTTTACCTGCAAACGTTTTTATTGAAACGGTGAAGTTTTACTGTTCTACTCTTGTCCCGCTTCCCATAAAGGGGTTTTCTTTAGATTATTTAGCATTAGTACATGAGGTCACAATCTTATATTTAAGTTTACTACTACCCAATCGATGATAGTATCAGGTTCCTCTACGAAATCTGAAAGAACGTTCTGGGATGACCGAAGAGGGCAAACCGCAAAAATGTGCTCAATTGTATGTCTCCGCGCACCACAGCCTCTTCTCGAAGATAAAAGCGAGCCCTAGCTGAAGAAGGAGTTCGAACAGCGGTCATGAAATGAAAGAATGAAAGAACTTCTACGAGTCCCCTCGAATTTTGCTCACCCATTTAAAGCAACAGATTTGGCCAACTTTTGCTCAAAAACGCGAAAAACTAAAGATTTAAATCAACTAGACTGTAAGTGTGGCTAAGAAAAACTTTTATTATATTATTTATATACTTATATATTATAAGTAAAATTTTTTTTTTATACGATGTTGCCAAATCCTAGGGGACAACCCTTTGATGCGTTAGCATGGCTTTGGCCGGGAGGGAATTAGGGTAAGGGAAGTGAGGAAACTTGAGTCTTGTTTTTGCATTGCTTACTTTAATTGTTTTAACATCAAATTCATCTTCTGAAAACTTTACAAACCCATTTCGATACAATTCAGAACATATTTTATAACAATCATCCGCCATATTGTCACCGCCATCTTATTTTCGAAATTACTTTTTTACAACAGTCATCCACCATATCGCCGACACCAGGTTTTGTACATTTGAGACTTTAAAATTTCAGTTTAATTGGACATCGGAATGTGGGTGTCAGAATCGACTTAAAGGATTTCACAACAAACAGACTGATAGACTGAAGTCATATAGAAGCATGCAAATATCGGTACAATTTTTGACATAAAAACAAGCAAAGACGCAATCGATCTTTTTTTTAAAAGCTATTTATTAGAAGAATGACTATGACTTTATAAACTGACTAATTAAAAGAAACACTAGTAAGGTCCACCGGTCCTAAATTCCGAGATGCATCCTGCAAATAGAAAATCAACGGAAAACTAAGTATTTTAATACTCAGTGAGAATGTCTAGTCTTTGCACTCAGAAATCCAAACACTACAAATTGGGCAGTGCTCTGATTCTCATGGACACACCTAATGAGATCAGAGTTAGCGGACACACCAGCTTTTTACTACATATATCACTGGGTGGACACACCGAATTCAGTCATAAAGGCACCCACCCTATAAGCGGACACACCAGCACTATTGGCAGAAACATACCCCAACTTCACCGGACACACCACATTCCGCTGGGGAGCATATTGATAACATTCACAACAACAATTAAAGCCACAATGTTTTAATACTCAAAAACTACGTTAATGATTACTTTAATAAAGAAACCTGAACATAAGCAACTCTTACATTAATTACCAGCACTACTACCCAACTTTGGACATAATTGATGATAAATGAAAACGAATTCACTGTATAAATATAAATTACTAACCGCACTTTTCAAAGTATCACTTAAGACTGAGATGCATGTTTAAGCAAAATAAAAGAAAACCTCAGGAAATTAAAGGGTGATCAATTCCTCTGAGGTAACTCTAATTACTTTTGGAGGAATTTTGGGTTTGGGTCATAAACTTTGTAATTTTAAGAAAAATACGCAACTTACGGTGGCGGCAAAAGCGCCATCATCTGCCAACATAGTCTTCCTAGAAGATGTAAAGGTACTAAATGCATGGTTATTGCGGATCTCGTCATTTATTGCGATCTACTTTTACGTCTGAATATTCGAGGATTGTTAAAGGGGTGAAATATTTTTCGATTTGTTTACCTCAGATTCAACATCATATAAGAGGATTTAGAGCAATTTTTTAACATGTTTAGAAAAAATAAAATAATAAATTTAAAATTACTCTTTAAATATTAATTAAGGGAGCAAACTGATTTTTTGTGACCACATTCTATACTAAAGCCACCCAATCAAACTTCAGTTCTATAATCTGACTTGAAATTTCCTTTAGGGCTGCCTTATCTATGTCTAACGACGATGGGAGAGCCACATCGAGATGTTGAGCTTGATTCGATCGAGGTCGTCGCAGTGATAGAGGATGTACTCCGCTGTCGCCTCCTCTTTCAAACAGAAGCGGCAGGTGTCTTCCTCAGTTAGCCCCATATTTTATAGGTGGTAGCCTAGCTGGCAATGACCAGTTAAAAGCCCTTTTATAAGCCTTAAATCCGGTCTGCTGTGTGAGAGCAGCGCTTTCGTTTTCTTTTTGAGGAGGGGAAAGAAAATGATGAATGTTTCGACTGAAAGTGTAGGAAATTTTCTGATGAAGCAGGTATAGGTATTGAAATTGAATGACTAAAAATCCTCTTCATAAATAGTTCGTACTTAGTTTTAAAACTGAGTACTGTCATGAGTTGAATTTTTGGCCTTCCGTCATGAATGTCCGTGGTGGAAAGTGCGAGTACCACGATGATGATGATCAGCTTGCACTTTGGGTCGAAACATTCATCATTTTCTTTGAGCGCTCATATTTTTGAACGATCACCATCCCAAAGAAAAATGTTTGCTCCTAGTTTGTGGAAGTAAAATAAGTGCTTTTACTTATTTCAGCTTTAAATGACTTTCACCAATAGTTTATCGGAAGGAAACTTTCTGATGATGAAAATCTTATTGTTGTGGTAAACATATTGCTCTTTCATTAATAATCTACAACTTTTTTTTAGTGCATTGTTTATTATCTAAAAAACGAATGTTATACATAAACAAAACATTCAATATAGGGCGTTTCAAAATAATAAAGTCAGATTAAAATTCGGAAGAAAAATAAAATTTTATTCAACCTTTTTAACATTTTTAATATTTTGTTGGTCCTCGGCTTTTTCGAATGACGTCAAAAATTCTATTTGACATGGATTTAAATGAGGTTTCCAATGTTGAGGATCTTAAGTCTCGCCAAGCTGTCAAGAAGCCACATTCAGTTCATCAGTCGTTCCATATAGTTTATTTTCGGAATAAACTACCCGGAAAAGAATGCCCCAAAGATTTTCGATGGGGTTCAGGTCGGTAGAAGGCGCTGGACAGTCAAGGATACTGATATTATGACTTCGGAATCACGATTTTGTACTGCTGCTGGTATGTACACTTTCATTATCTTGTTGAAATGTGAGGTTAGTATTAGGATGATTGTATAGGATTAAATGTTCTTGCAACACATAAAATTGTGCTATTCATTTTGGTAGATGAAAAAGCCACAGTTCTCAGTGCGCTAAAACCTCCCCATACCATTAATAAACCTCTACCAAAGTTTTTGTTGGAGAAATATTGTTCCTCCTTCCTCAACTCAATCCAATATCCGTTGAAACCATCTGGATCGTCCAACTAAAATTGTTTCTCATCAGAAAAATAATCTTAAACATAATAATAGTGTTTAAAACTTCAAGTACTTTATTAATTGACTCCACTTAGAACCCATGTCCCTCTTGGCAATCAACCTGTTTTCTTTATGTTTTGGCTTTAAACGTGGTGCTGCTTTTAATTGTTTTCGCACGATATATGGTTGAGATTTTATTGCTCCCCAGAGAGTCGATTTGGATACATTTTATCCCAATTCGCGTCGTTGCAACTTTTCTTCGAAACCATATTCGAAATACTTCGAATTTGCCTGTTTTTAATGGACTTAGGGCGTCCGGTAGATCTATTTTTTCCATATTCATCAATATTACTAATGTAGTTTTGCAGAACAACCAAATGTCTGCCCAGCCTTCCCGAAATTTACCTGATACTGAATTTCTCATCCCTATAAGTATAAATTCTACCTTTTCATATTCCGATATAGACTTTACGCGTGCCATAATATTAAATGAGTAGCTCAAATTGTACTTACTTTTTGCTTAAACTTCGGTTTGACTTTATAATTAGGAAACGCCTAAATTGCACTTTTCACAAAATGCTTAATCCTCCTTATAGAAAAATTAGCGACAGACTACCACATCAATCGTATTTAACTAAACACACGTCATATTTATGTAATTGTAACGGGTCTATCTCGTAAGTGCATTCTTCACAAAAATAATTCCCTCCAACTTTATAATTTTAAAACGGACTGTATGAGTGCATTGAGACAGTCAAAGACAATTCTAGACTCAAAGGTGTCAGACCATACAGCCGTGAGTTCTACTTGGCTATCTAACATATATATTTTGGAACCGCGTATTCCTCTTTGAGTAATCTCACGTGCGCAGAGTTTAATGGCGTGTATCTCTGCCTGAAAGATGGTTGCTGAAGATGAGAGTGACTTGTATAGCCTTAGTCTGGGTCAATAGCCTCCGATTTTCGTTCTTTCACCCATCTTGGAACCGTCCATGTACGAAACCAAAGATCCCTAAGATACCATATCTTTTCTCCCAAGATACTGCAACATACCCACGAGAACCTTCGAGACTGTATTAATGAATGTCAGACCTCTATAGTTATCCAGTCTATTTACTTCACCCTTTTTATGAAGGGGAAAAATTTTAGATTTCAGGCAACTATTATAAACTTAACGTATTCATAAATTAAATTAAAATAATCTAACGACTTCAGTAAAAATATATATTGGAAAACCTTGTTGAATTCATGGGGTATTTTATATAAACCAGGTTTGACGGCGCCAACGATGGTTACTTTCTGATGACAACAGATCATGAACAGGGCCATGGGGGTTGAAAATGTCAGTGGTTCAGAATCTACTTTAAATTGTAGGTCCACTTGCAATCGTTGTCTCGAATCGGGTGAAGTTCTTCTCCCGCTCCGTGGCCCAGAAGAGGTCACGGGAATTAGAGAGATAGCTTGCAACCTATTTAATTTGGGTAGCACGGAAGCTTTCGATCTAGGTGAATGAAAGCGTAAATTCAGAGCAAACCTCATTTAAGAACTATAGATAAAGGATCAGAGAAACTATGTGGGATAATGCGAAAATTCTCCGAATCACCCTCCGTGCGACCACTTAATATTGCAAGCTCAAAATCATCGGAGAATTCTACAAATTTTTTGCCCGTAGCGTTTCATTCTTAGAATTTCTACCAAAGTATAGTGTCGAACCTATATACAGTTGTGTATTAATATATTTCGGTTAAAACTACGAGTACATTCGATGGAAGTTAATTTTTTATTATTATAATTTGGACAAGCCATCGATTTGATAAATATTATAAGTGACTATATCAACTTGAGCTATATTTTGATAATGTTTATATGTATATACCAAACGTTTGGAGAAAAAACTAAAAGAAGGACATATAAAAATTAAAAATACTCGCTCAATATAATTTCAAATTTAATTTCAAATAATCATACAAATACTTAAACATAAGACAATATTTCGTTGGTCCTCCTTTTGCCGCGCTTGATGCTGTTAATTTTTTTAAGATCGATGATGGTATCGACTGCCATCTGTCCTCAACTAAATATTTTAAGGCGTTCACCGACGCTGGACGATGCTTTGCAACCTTCAGCTTCATTAAAGTCCAAATATGTTGTATGGTGAGCCCTTCATCGAGGTAATATTTTTTTTCATTTATTTTTGACCTGTAAAATGAATAAATAATGCTATATATTCATTGTAAAAGTTATTATTCCAAAATAAAATGGAATAATGGAGTTACCCTTATGTCTGGGGGCATTAATCTGTTAAAATATGAAATCGCAGGTGTCTGCGAAGAGCGTTGGGTCATTCTTATTTTCAGTGACATAACAATTCTATGTTCGTGACTCCTATGGTTGTGACATTAGAGATTATCTACAGAAGTAAAGAACGAGCTATGGTGGTGACAGAAAAAACGATCACAACTTTTACAGCATTTATTTATAAACAAAATAAAGCCCAACACTTTTTAAAAAATTAAAAAGGTCTGCATTAACATCCAAAAAATTAATAATTCTTGAAAATATACCTATAAACCAGATACTTTTAGCGTGGAAAATAAATTACGACACAATGACAATCTCACAATTTAATTATCAATTTATTAAGGTTATATGTTAATTATATTTATTTAAAGAATATAGTGATATCTTTAATCTTGCATAACTACTTTTAGCACTTAATTACAAATGAGAATTTAACTGTCTGAAAAACTTTTTTCACTGAAAATAAGATTGACCCAGTTAAATCAGGTGGTTCCAATTTATTTTTCAAAATGTCAAGTAGACATCTGCTGTTACTCTGGAGCTCATGAAATACAGCCTTCCTTTTTTAATCCCCAGAAGCATTTCCACAACATTCCTCACCTTGTCTTCGCCGAATTAGCGGGCTCCCGTCGCAAACATTCAATTTGCATGTCAGATTCATCTGAATATAATCGTGCTTCACATGTCCTCTGTCTGTACTTCACATGTCCTCTGTCTGTGCTTCACATGTCCTCTGTCTGTCTGTATTCTCGGGCAATTTTTGCCCATGAATTTGTGTCAGAACTGGCTTTTTAACTGAACTACAAGCAAGTAATATTTCTTTTAACAGACTTTTTCTAACCATACTTCATTTCTTGAGTCCTTCGACGTCTTGAAGCGATTCCTTAGACTTTGAGTCCTTAGAAAATGATCTAAACTGTCGTTGTTTCCCGTGGTATACCTGATCCTTTTTTCCGTCCTATTGTTCCGGTTTCACGATATTTTTTTTTTTCATCAAAAGGTAGAGTGCTTTTGCAACATTCAAGTCGCTCTGTATTTGTCGGGTTCTTAAGTTCTCCGTGACATCACCACCATATTGCTGTTCAACTACGCGATCACTTTTCCCATACTTATAGTTTAATTCTAATGCTTTCACTTTCAAGAACAACCTGAACGATAATTAAATCCTACGCCTCTGTCAACAAATATGCAAATCTACCTGTAATCAACTGAAAGTCGAACAGTACGGTAATTAGTGGGATTACTGAAAAAAAACTATAAAAATTGCTTTGCCCAAAATTTTTTCCCACTTCTATAAGACAAAAGTTGGATTTTTCGAATCCTCACGTTAAAACTAGGGATGCCTCGATACGCCTTTTTGCCGATACGATACCGATACCGATACTCTTATAAAAATATCGGCGATACTGATACCGATACGCTTATTGAATTCAAAAAGGAAGGTAGAATAAATAAAACACAATTAATTAATAGTTTTAGTAATCAAAATTAACATTTATAAGATTTTTATTTAAAAAACAAAGTATTCTTAAGTTTTGCGGGCAAAGGCGATTTCGCAAGTCTGTTTGAATAAGACCTGCGGTGGAAAATAGTCTCTCAGATGCGACAGAACTCATTTGGAAACTAAAGTACTTCTGCGCCATTTTTTTCAAGTTTGGGTATAAGACGTCATGGCGCCAGAAAACGAACGGATCTGCGTCTCTCGATATATTAGAAGACCTTAGGTATCTCTCAACTTCTTCTTTGAGAGAATTACAGCTCAGAGTAGACAGGGGCTCATCTTAATCGGACTCTCTAATAATATTTTCACAAACGCTCCAAAGCCCGCAACTTGTAGGCATCGTAGAACTTACAGTTACAGTACTAGATGTAGGTGTGACTGTGTCTGAAATAGTTTCGGAATGCAGTGCAACATTAAGATCAAGTAACTGAATAAGACGCTTTATTGTCATAGTAATGGCAGACTGTGATTGAAATATTCGTGCTTTGTAACGAGGATCAAGCATTGTGGCTAGGCAATATGTTTCTTCATTTTCCATTAAGAGCCAATACCAAGTCAGCCGCTAATTTTTGGGATTGCGATGAATTCTCCCTTTCTGTCGGCTGACATTCTATGTTTTTTAATACTTTTCGAAGACTGTTTATTAACGGAATGGCATCAGATAACGTAGCAGTGGCTTTGCTAACTGACTTTGTAGCCTCTGCAAAGTATCGCAAAATGTTCACCACCTCTTCCATCATTACCCATTCTTCAGTCGTAAGTTCTACTTTGCATTTAATACGAGGCAGACAAGCTTGTATTGCAACTCGTTGTTCCAGTAAACGCCTTAATGCCTCTAGTGTCGAGTCCCAGCGTGTAGATATGTCCTGTATAAGGACATGATTGGGAATATTATGAGCATCCTGCATTTCTGTTAAAATCTTACTGCTGCTTATCATTTCATTCACTTTACCATCTTTAAAGAAGCTGGCTTTGATTACCAGTTGCAATGAGTGAGCCAAAAATTTGATAGGTACAACATCGCAGGTTTTTTGAATCTCTCTAATAGCGACACCCATATTTGCAGCGTTGTCGGTAACTACTACTCGAACTCGGTCTTGCATACTCCAATCATGAACAGCCTTGTTAAGATTACTTGCTACGTTAATACCTGAATGCTGAGCTCCATCGAATGGCATAACCTCAAGGCAGTAATTTTTGTATTCAAAATTTGCATTGATTCCATGAGCTGTCAAGCTAATAAAATCATTAGATTGCGAAGAAGAGTCACTTGTCCATATGTCAGTGGTTATCACAATATGCGGCAGCTCTTTTAACAGCTCTAGTACTTTAACTCGCTGATAAATTTCTGGTATGACTTTTTCAGTAATATGGGACCGCGAAACCATTTTATAATTTGGGCTTAGCTTTTTTAATAATATTTTGAAACCTATTTTGTTCACTAGATCTAACAGCTCCATGTCTACACATATTTCCTCTGCAATAGTGCGAGTTATATCTTTTGCCCGAATATCGTCGTCACTATAAAGAGATTTCTTATCGATAATCTCCTCCAGAGTTGCTTGTTTCTTACGTTGTGGGCCGTTGTCGTCGTCACACTTGGTTTTCTGGATAGTTGGATCCACAAGTTTGATGTGTTATAACTTTTAGAATTGATGCCACGGGACACATTTTCTTTACAATACAAACATATTGCTTTTGAATTATCAATTGTCGAAATTTCAAAGTGATTCCATATAGCACTTTTGTGTTTTGAAGTTGACAGGACTACTATTTATTTTATTTGAATCAAACGACTAGTTATAAATGATATACAATACACAAACAAAAACAATTATTTGCATGGAAAAAAACTACGCGCAACAACATTCAACCTAGCGAAATGAGATAGATGTGCGAGTGCGAGGCCAAAGCGGGCGGGCGAAACAAAACACTGAATAAAGCGCGGGGTTTCCCCGAGCATAGTTAGTTCGTGCCTCGTTTGCAACGAAATAGATGGGACAACACGCGCGTTTACATTACATTTTTAAAGCGCGAAATTTGAAAAGTATCGTTAAATCTGCCATAAAAATATCGCCGATACCGATATATCGGCAAACCCGAAGTATCGCCGATATATCGGTATCGGTATCGGATGCATCTCTAGTTAAAACCAACCGGTACTGTATTATTTGACTCATTAACGTTTTCAACAATACTTACGAGGCTACCATGAGGTATTATACTGAAGGAGGTTGTGTTTATTGTCAGTTTTAAAATTGGTATGGATTCTACCGAGAAAATTATAATATACTCCAATAAGCCACCCTCAATACGATTATAAAAAGAATGTCACGGAACTCAAGATAATTATATCATACAAAAGAAAATTGTTTAATTTCTTATCCAATTTCAAAACAAATTATCATCATAATTTTTACTGAACGGATTCGCTCGTCTCTGTTCTCGTCTTGACATTTTAAAGGTCAGTCACTGAACTTTAGCGATGCAATTGACTGAAACGTTGGTATTGTACGAAGTCTGTTCCAATAAGAATAGGTACTATAGAATAAAACATCAGGACGGTTACCATTTCACCGGCTAAAATAATAATCGACGTGTAGATCAGCTTAGATCGCTAAACAAAACTTACGTGGAGCATTTGTCACATAAGCAGTTAGCACATGACCTCACGTTCCAACCTGTCGTAAGGTTAACCAGTCACTTTTACTTTCTTATTACGTTTTTATCAATTTTATTGCGACTGCTTACTTACGTGATTATGCAGTTATATACAATTGTACATTGTGTAAACACAAACTCCTCAGATATGAATGACTTTAACTACTATGCTACTGGTATTTCTAAGTAGGCGGCCATTTGTGAATACTTTCCATTCAAAAAAGGTGTAAATAGCTGATTTTGTTCCTTAAGTACTAGATTAGTACCTTTAGTTTTCTAAAACACTTTCTACTTTAAAATGCTTTTCATTGAAAATTAATAATTATCTGAATTTCTTACTCACTGCGCACAGAGCATAGCACGATTTTTCTGATACCAGATACACCCATGTCCAAGGCCATTTCGATTATAACATATTACATACACCTGAGAAAAAATCTTCGCTGCTTATTTCCATTGGACAATTGAAATAGGTTTTCCATTACTTGGCCAGAGCTTGGAAGTTTTTAGTTCATTAAAATTATTTGCCTAGTGAAAGGCGAGTTCATTAATCCAAAATAACTTAAAACCCGTTTTCTAGTCAATAATGCACGCAAACGGTAAGTGGACAGGTATGTAACTAAGGTAATTAGTTATCTTTACATGCACTTCAACATCTTTACATTGATAAATGTAAATTCAAATTTTTTTTTTATTAAAATTAATTTTAATAGTTGATAATAGGAGGTATATTATTCCGGTGTTGCTCCATTAAATATATAAGTACTATACTCTGTTGTTGTGAATATATTAAGGTACGACGAAAAAAATAATTTTTTTTATGAATTTTATTATGAATCTTTTATTATTTACACATTTCACTTGTGTTGCATTTGAAAATACATAACAGAAGTTAAGAATCGAATTTTATCGCAAAAAAACTAAATAATACACAAAATAGTTCTTTAAAAAAAAAGTTTAACCGACTTCACAAAAAGCGCTAAAAAGCATAATATAATTTTGAGTTTTTATACCATATATATATATAATGATCCCGTGAGCCAAAATGTTTAATTAGTATCTTAGATTGTGTTTGGGTAGTTTTTTTTTGTTTGTTTAATTTGCACCAACTTTAAAATGTCTTAATAGATATATAATTAAAAATTACGTGATACTTTGCAGTGTTTTTTGTGTAGTCGGTTCAACTTGTCTTTTAAAAACTATTTCATTTTTCACTTGTTAGTGGCTTTGTATATACGACTCCAAAAATGCTGATAGTACGAAAGGGGTAGCTCTTTCTATAGAAAGGAAAGAGAATTATCCAAATCCGGAAACATATTACAAAATTAGTCACGGTCATCCTTTCATACCCTCACCTTAGATACAAAATTCTTACCAAGGCGCTAGTGCGTCACCGTACATACAGCTAAAGGGAATCACCATCGTAGTTACTTTAGGAACAACTTTTTTTTATCATGTACCAATCAAGAAAAGTATTCTGTACAACAGTATCAACATCGTCACAATTTGTCTGCGACTTACGCGACTGTATATCGCCGGTCTTCCAACTCTCACTATAAGCGACAATTTTGGTCATAATACAAATTACATGAAAATCTTTTCATTCCGAATCATCTAAATTATTCCTCGTGTTACAAAGTTAGATTACCCCTCTCCCCACCCCCAATTTAGGTAAAATTTTTCCTCATAGTAGCAATGGGAGATCATACTGTATCCAACAATATTGAATCATCTAAAAAGGTCTATGCTTTAAGAGGTTGGGTAACGACCCGTCCCCACCACACCACAATCGGTCCACACGTTACGAAGTTAGCCTAGCCCTGCGCCAACGCGTCGAACTTATAATCACGGGAAGTCGGTTAAAAATGGCGGATTTCTAGGCATCCGGGCAAAGGTCCTTCAAAAAAAGTTAATAATTAGAAAAATACATATTGAACATAAAGTAAGAGTACTACTATTCTTTGTCGAGCGAGATTTTTAAAATTGTTAAATGACGTACTTTCACAATTTTACCTCGATTTTTAGGTAAAAAATACTTCCTTTTAAAGGAACGAAAAAGCTGTGGACAAAGGCTTCTGAATTTGATAAGTTCTTAGTCACAAAAAAAAAATTAATTCAATCGGTTGAATAGATTTTAAGCTTCTTGAAAAGTTATTTTGAGATATTAAGCGTTTAAAGTCTTGCATTACATTAAAACATAGGTAAATGCGTTAAGCAATATTACAAAAATCTTCTTAATATTGTCAATTTTCGGAATTTTTTCAGAAAATTGTTACCAATTATTCTTCAGGTGATACTTTTAGAATATGGAATTAAAAGAAAATCATATTTTGAAGCCGAAAATATACATATATATGCCGTTAAGGAGATGTAATTAAAAATGTTGATCTCTTAATATTTTGTTGTTCAGCAAAAGTGAGTGTAAATTAAAAAAGCTGTCAAGTGCGAATCGAACTTCGCACGACAAGTGGGCTTTTAGCTCCCGCAATCCACTGAAAGGTAACTACACCCACTTTATGTTAGGAATATTAATAGGCCAAATTGGAATAATATTTCGGAGGTGGTCAAAAGCAGGTTGAAGAGAGCTCCATCTGAACCACCGCCAACGGAAATGCCAGTGGACACTATGGTCAATATTTTACCAAGTTGATAAATGAAGCATTCCTGAAATGTCGGGGATTGTAAGATCTCTGGAGTTCACGGAATACGCCCTGAGTGCTTTCCTGAACGTTAAGGGAGCCATCAATATTAGAAAGGCGGAAGTCATATATAATGTTGAGGAGGATGCGTCTCTTTGATGGAGCAATTCAATGCTCCTCAGCAGAAAACTTAGCTTGTGCATGCGCGACTCAATTGTTAGGAAATCAGTATGCAAGGGAACATCACAGAGAGGATTGCTGCTATCACCACTAGAGAAGAACAATTTCATAGTTTCTTCATACGCGGATGACCTGTCGAAAATGGTATCTGGCAGATTCTTGATAAACATCAGCGGAGGCTTGAACAATGAACATACACTCAAAAAGCTGGAAAACAGAGTCTCGAACAGTGGGTCAAGCGTTGTTAACCCTTTAAAGACGATGTTATGCTTTTCGCAAGAAAGAAGAAAATAATATAGTTTAGGCTCTCTTGCTATAAAGAAAAAGTTATCTCTCTCTGCTGAAGCCAAGTGTTACAAGTGATAAGAGTAAATCCATTTAAGGGAAACAAATACGTTGGCTTTAGGGTCAATCCATATCAAATCGACCAATTTAATTAGTAAAGGTCGCCGACAAAATTTATTTATTTTTTATTGTTTTACTATATTATTGTACTATACTTAGAAAGTTGAAAAAAGTATTCATTAATTTTTTAGATGTTTAGTTTTTGTTTGAGCCGCCATTTTGTATTGGTGCCTCAGCCTATTTTGCATTTTACAGAGGTTTGTGCTAAACGCTGTAACTTCTTGGTTTTTAAAGATATTCAGTTGAAACAAAAACCATGTTAAAGAGCATCAAATGTACAATATTTTCTGTCTTTAAGCCAACTTAACTGTAAATACGCAAAAAAGATCGGTGAGTATTAACTTTTTCAAATTAAAAATGTTAAAGATAGAACTAAGACTCACCTTCAATTTTTTTCCTGGATAATGCCCTTATAGTAAATTTCTTCCCTAAAAAGTTTCAGTCCTTACAGTTATGTCCTTTTTTTTAATGAGTCTTCAAATATTGCGATTTTTCGAAAATCGCGCATTGTCAATCTGAAATATCTCAAAAGGGACACAATTAAAAAATTCAAAAGTTTTGGAAAACATTCCTTTATTGTATTGTAATAAGTGTTTAAAATTTCATCACTGAGACTTTATTATTTTTTCAATTATAAAAAAATAAAAAATTGCTATATTTAAGAATTTATACCAACTCTCAGAGTACAAATTTAGGTAAAAAAATGAAAAATAAATAAATTTTGTCAGCGACCATCATTGGTCGATTTGATATGGATTGACCCTTTACTCAACTTTCTTCTTACAACGTTACGTACATACTTACTTAAATTCTAGTTAGCTAATTCTAATCGGTTACTTGCTGCTTCTCGAAACAAGCGGGAATCATTATTGTTCTCTACTCTCTTTCTGTATGTGCGTATGTATATTTCTTTAAGATTGGGCCGCTACATCATTCCCCCTTACCAAAAGTTTTCCTTTTTAGAATTATTTATGTGGTTTTTAATTCCTAAATGCGTTATTAATGTATTAATATATTGAAATAAACCTTATTTACTATAGCTGAAACATCTCTTTTTTAATATAATTTCTTGATTTTCTATCGTTGCTTTCTGTAAGTACACTTGAATCCAAAATATAGGCTGGATTCAGCCTGTCTATTAAAATTATTTGCTCTTTTTTATCTACGTATACCTTAAAGAATTTGTAAACAGGATTTTCTTGAGAGATTGATCTGCTTGTTCATATTTTGGCAGAAGTATTTTGAAGTTTTGGTTGAGATGATGTATTTTGATGAAAATGGTTTTATATTGGAATAATTATCTCGCTTGTAAGTATATGAAGGTATTGTTGGGACGCGCTTTATCCTGTAACCATAACGAACACTAGTTGAACACATAACGACCCTTTAAATTCTCTCTCTCTATCTCTCTCTCTCTCTAGTTCCCGTAACCACTTGTGGGGCATGGGGCGGGCGAACACTTCACCCGATTCGAGACAATGATTGCAAGTGGACATACAATACTGATATTTTTCTCTGCAACCACCATGGCCTTTTTATCGTAATCTGTTGTCAGCAGAAAACATTTATGGGTCGCCGTCGGTGTGATTCGAACCTGGGATCTTCGAATTGGTAGGCCGTTACGTTACCAGTTGCTCCACCGACGACTTACCCCTTAAACTAGTCCAGTAAAATGGTCCGAAAAAGGGCTAATTAACCATAACGGAAAAGTTGGATAACTTTTTACATTTGACATATCTTGATTTTATAACGTAAACAGAATGGATACTAGGTCGCGTATTTTTATTTGTTTCTTTCAAAGTAATGGAAAAAAATTAAAACTTTGAGGAAAATTTAATTGAAATGAAGAAAGAACCAATTCTCAACCAAAAAGACAGTCGTGGGCCCAAATATGCCGCCAAAGCATTCATATTGGCAGTGGTCAGTTGACATTTGTTACGACGGCATTGTTGGTAGGTTTTACGTTAAATGCCGTTCATTGTGCTTATGGTGTTTTTATGGTACAGTCAAAGCCCAGGGGCAACCTTATTATGCGTTTGCATGGGCTTGGTCGGAAGGAAAAGGGGTAAGGGGAATGAGGGAAATTGAATGACTTAATTTTGCATTGCTGTGAGCTACAGAACAACGTAGAGACGGAGTGAATTTTTAATTTAGGTTAGTAATAAGCCCGCTGACTATCGTGCAAGGTTTGAAATTATACGATGGCTGAAAGACAAGGTCTTAAATAGTGCAAGACCCTTAGCTTTGGGGTGCCTTAAGCTTCGTAAGATCGATTGTACATATGTATTTCTTTGAACACTGTTACGTAAATATGCGTAGTTAATTAAATCATCCTCCATGGCTTCGAAGTCTCTCGAGAAACAAATAAACGAATTGATATAAACCGCGGCCGCTGATTTAACGGTGTGAACGGCATCTTTCTAAACTAGTCCAGTAATGTGGTTCGAAAGAAGAGGCTAATCAAACATTTTGGGTAGGAAGAGATTTTTTTGTTGGAAGCTGTTAAGGGTATGTGCCGAGTATGAAACTCAAAGGTTATGGCGATATCTCGGTGACCGTGAGTTCTACAAAAATTCTATACAGAGCTTTTAAATAGCAATTTAAATTATTACAGTTTTATGCCAAAATAATTGAAAAATTAAGAAGAAAACCTTTGAGCCATTATGACTTTTTTATTTGAAATTTTTAAGTTAAGAGTTTTGTTACAATTAATTTAAACTACTCGTTTTTGCAATTGTCTTACGGGTTTTACATGGTCACAAAGAAATACCAATCAAGGGTGTCATACATATAGAGCATATGACAATCACGCCAGTATCTTTAAAATTGAGCCAAAGAGTTTTCTAAACCGGTTATGGGTTTCGTTTGTTTTGAACTGTTATGGTCTAATCAATTTCAAAGAAGAAAGAAGCTGCTAAATGAACTCATTTTGAAATTGTTTTAGATTATTTGATGAACCGAAAGCATTGGCAAAGCGTTTTATAAGTATCCGAAATTATTTGAATTTGTGTTACCCGAATTTAGCGGCGCGAAAATTACAGTGAATTTTTACTAATTAGGTACTCTTGATAATTACATAGAAAACGTGTATTATAGGGGAAACTGTAACACATAAATTAATCTGTTTCAGAATCTTCAGAGATTAGAAGTGCTTCGAATAAAATTGCAGAAAGTTGTCTCCGCTCTTATTTCTCCAAGGAATTTTTGCTTACGTCATATCTTCCCCTGCTGCAAAAAATTGAAGAATTTTGGAACTGCTTTAAGAATAGCTGCGGTTTCCTTAAATCCCTTTAGCAACGAATTGAAAACCAACGAAGTGTTGAAACTTACACAAACTGACGTTCCTTAAATTTAAATATGATGTGTGGAGTTTGTTATTAAATATTTAATTTAATTTATATTTAAACAATAACGAGTTAATGTTCTCCTGGAAAATTGTTTTAGATAGCTAGCTTTACATAAAAGATGAATTTTTGTATTCTTTACTACCCTTGCAAATGCAAGGGTTATGTTTACTTACTTTATCTTATGTGCCTTTGCAAAATTTCTTATTCCCTCGTAACGTCCACAAGACTGAATTGATTTTAATAAATAAGGTGTCATTAGATTCTTCTTGATTACAAAAGTGATATAGGATATATGAAGTGTCAAGAAAACAAATATGGCAGCTATCAGCCGTCGCAGTAGTGTTGCATACATAGATATGGATATCACAGATAAGGTATTGATGAATACTTAACTAATTAATATTCATCAAGAAACAAAAACAGAAAAAAAAGTAAATTAAAAACCAAACATTTCGACTACGTAAAAAGCGAACTAAAAAGATGGAAATAAGTGGAAGTAGAAAATCCTTTACTCTCGCCTTGAAACGGCCATGGTTCACAGCCTTATGCAGTAATTGGAAGGTGGGCACTCTAAAATGTATGATATACAATGATAATATGCAGTCGGAGGCACACAGAACATTCACAAATTTAATAGAAATTTCTGATGACTCTGACGGTGTAATACTGTTTATAGGATGAATTTTAGAGTATCCATGACAATTCCTACTACCTTCCAAAGTTCCCTTAAGGATGAGATCCGTGACTATTTCAATCCGAGAGTGAAGAAATTTCTTTTTCATCTTGTTTCCATTTTCTTAGTTCGCTTTTTATGGAATGGGAATGTTTGATTTTTGATTAATTTTTTTAGTAATGTTTATCAATAGAACAAGAAGACTTCTTCTTTGCTTTTAGCAAGTTGGAGAAATTGGTGTCGTGTCAGTACTTCACCCCAATCACACAAATAAGTAAACTGCGACAATTTACAGCTGGTAAATGAAGGAAGCATACTTAACGCTTTGTGTCTGTGCCAAATGCAGGTGAAATAGTTAAAACCAATGACTTATAACTATGGACGGATAGAGCTGTCAAAATTACTTGCCGCAAGGTGAAATACTTGTCTATTTTCATCCGTTTCTTTATAAGCACATTGCATTGAGCTCTAAAAGGTAAATTCGTACACAGTTGATTGAGCTATTTCGGATCTAGCAATATGACCACTCTGGGAATGTTCTGTTTCAAAGTTCGAATTTAGCTTTATTTAATTTTAGTCACTATGTTATACTTCGTGTAAGACGCTACAATATTTATTATATTCGTAATTTGAGATATAGGAGTTCCCGCCGATCTAAAATATTTCCGATTAAATTCTCGATCTCGATTTTAAATTGCCACCAGAAATACAATTGCGATCTTATGTTGATCAGCACATTTAAAACAAGAAAACACATGTAAAATGTAGAAATAGACCAACGTACAGGAAAATATCTTCCCTCTCATCCTGGTTAAATACATTCCAGAGGAAAGGTTAGGTTAGGGTGGTGGCTATCAGCCCTACAACCGATCAGCCTCACATAGGCCTATAAATGGTCCGTTGTGTTACCACATCCGTGGAACCGTACCTGATTGCCGGGTTTATCTAAAACCAGCCGCAGCTGTTAGTAAACCTTAGGAGCTGCTTCAGCGCGATGCCGGCTATATCACCCACACCACCTAAGAAGTACACACCCATTGCATTGTACCTTTCTTTTTGCTAGGCCCGGGCATTCGCAGAGTAAGTGTTGAATGCTTTCTACCTCTTCCTTGTCCATACAACTCCGGCAGAAGTCATTCGTGGGAACGCGCAGACGTTCCGCGTGTCTACCGAAAAGACAGTGGAAAGTAATAACTGCCACAATGTTTCGGAGGTTTATCCGGCTTCCGTTTAGCGGAAACGCGGTTTTTCGCAAATCCCGTTCAGGCCACATCTGCCTTGACAGGCTGCATGTGGTTAAGTTACTTTATCTTTGCTTAGCGAGCTGAATAGCCTTAAGGTCAATTTCTCTTTTAACTGATTCTAGCGGCCAACCGATCGCTCTGTCAATAGGGGAATCATCCAATTATGATCCCTCCTTTGCCAGCTCATCAGCTGCCTCATTCCGTTGAACACCACTGTGACCAGGGACCCAGCCGAGAGTTACCTTGTGTATCACCCCTAACGTCTGGAGACCAGCCAGACACCTGCCGACGAGCCGCGACCAGACTAAATTTGAGTCCAGCGCCTTGATAACTGCTTGTCCGTCGATGTACAAACATATCTCGCTATCCATTAGTAGGTTTGGGCGCCCGTGTATTAGTGCTACTGCCCTTTCTATGGCCAAGATCTCCGCTTGGAATACACTGCAGTGGTCCGGTAGTCGGTACCTACTGCGTATGCTTAGGCAATCCGAGAAAACCCCCGCTCCCACCCCGACCACCGCCTTAGACCCATCCGTGAAGACCGATTTTTCTGCATTTTTCTTGTAATTCCCCCACTCTTCCCACTCTTCTCTAGTTGGAATTCTTGTGGAGAAGGCCTTCCCAAAACTAAGTAGTGGGGTGGTGTAGTCGGTGTTCACCTGCAGATAGCCTTCCGGATAGGTCCTCAGTATACTGCTATGACCGTTGTCTGAGGTATTCCAGCAATTGGACTCTTTTAGTCTTACGGCACTGCGTGCAGGAGTGTTTTCCGGAGGAAATTTATTTCTAAATTTGATTGTACTAAATAAGAGGAGTACAGAGAAAAATTATATCATAAAAAATAATTTCAAGGAAGACAATTTAATCTGTATATATTAATGGTTTCCTCTCTCGACAGTATTAGCAAAATACTCCAAATAAAAATGCAGGCAAAAAAGGTTTCCCACTACTGGTAACAATAGTTGCCTTAAAATGAAATAGCTACATTTCAGTGGTTCAAACCCGAAAAGCTACGTTTTTGATTTGAATAAGTTTGGAACTACGTCTACAGTGCTGAAATATAAAACCCTGTCACGCTAATCCTAAAAACGCAAAATGCTGAAAAAATCCTTAAAATTTGCCTGCTGAGATCTTCATACTCATATTATTGTTTTGAGTATTTTCGTATTCGCCCTCTTATTTGAAATCAACACAACATACGAGACATAGGGCCTTTTTATAAACGCAAGCAACACACTTTGTTCAGCTACGCAATTAAGTTACTATGCAATCTGCGTTTATGAAAAAACCCATACTTTTCATTTTATTTTGATAGAGGAACTTTAACAAGTTCCTACCTAATTTGTTTTACGTCGCTTTATAGCAAAAGGTGCTTTATGGAAGCTATCTGGAGGGAGCATAAGGATAGTATAGTAATCAATTTGGGCAAAGTTGGATGTTGATGGATATGTTATTTAGTTATTTTCTTTTGAAAATGTAACAAACATAATTTATTCTCGATTAAACGAAAAACTCAAATACATTTTATCATATAGTATAGGTGTTATAAAACAAAGACTTGGTCATGTTTGTTGGAAATGACTAAACTTGTTCAATTAATTTGGCCACCCAGTGATTAATACGCTATAGCTTGTTGATGATCAGCCTTGAATAAAAATATATAAAAAAGAAGATTTGGCCCGATTGTGGGATGTAGCGGGGTAGTTACCTATAAGATTTGCCTATTTTGTTAAATATAGTAAGTTTGAACAAAAACCGTATTCATTCGAAGAGGCAATTAGCAATAACCATATATGCAAAGATAGTTGATAAACCTGTTTGTAAATCGAATTGGTCTCTCAAATCTCCACAAGTCCACATCTATTAAAACTCGAAAAAAATCGAAACTGCAACCGTTAAAATTAAGCCAGGCAGGTAACTAGTGAAACCGGCCCAGGTTCTGCAAGCCTGAGTGTTTCTTTTTCTCTTCTATTTCTGGCTAGACAAGAAAAACCTTCACTAGTTGCGTGGGTTGTACTCTGTGTCACTAAAATGTCAACTTTATCACGTTGTACCTCTTGTAATATATCTCCGCACATACACGGGAGATAACCAATACACGATAGTCGCGATTCTAGCAAAGATTTGAGTTCACTTTCATTTCACATTCACGCATATGTGTACCAACAGTAGTTCAGTTCCAATTACGACACATAAAGTTTTTTCTTATCATACCTGTTATTGGTTTTCAACTACTTTTGCATAGCGGGTTTCACTCCATCTTGAATTCGTAGACCCTAGGGCGGCCAGTGTCTTTCTGTACGATAAAGAGCTTTAGTAAGTGCTTCCTTTGTTCTTCCCGTCTCTTGTTATAACAACTTAATTCGGCTTAATAATGATCTTCGGAAGAAATCGAAAGCAGAGAAAATACCTGACCTGGGCCATACGTATCTGGTTTCGAGCAACATAGTGATTTCTTTCCATAGATTTCTCTTCTTCAATTTCCGATAATGATGGGCTTGTAACTGTGACCGATACTTATGTTGACCCGCTTTTTTTCTGCGGAAGATCGCATTTCCGATTTTTACAAATACCTTTTTGCCGCTAAATGATCAGCGTGAGAAGAAGAATCTTACGGCACAGAAACTCCTGTCATCTCCTTGGAGCGGGTCTAAATGTATCGGTATTCTTTGTGAGATATGTCACATTCACATGATTTATGAGACGGTTGAAGACGTCTTTTGTGAAACTTGTTTTAAAAATAACTTTGAACTTTTTAAACTTTACCGAAGCTGTTCAACAGGTGCTCACATAATTTGGCTGAAAATCATTTTTATGTTATAATGTCGGAGTTTCACTTTCAGAGACGAGGTTTTCACTTCTAATTAAGTGCGATACAGGGGATATAACAACAGTTGGAACGGAACTATTCACGATTGTAAGATTTCCGGGCGTCAGGTTGAGTACCAATGAAGGTTAATAAATGGAGTACTGTTCGAGGTTAGGAGCAAGAACTGGTTTTCGTTGGATTGCTACCTCTAACAAGATAATCTAGTTTTTAATGTAATTCAAGAATTTTGCAGAATATTGGAAAATAGTTCAATTATGTAGTCGCTGATGTAAATAATATCGTTTATTTCAATGATTTTTTAAATTTGATAAATAAAGAAAGGATTTAAAGGACAAGCTCATACCTAAGTGAAATAATAAGAATGAATTTTTGTTGACTGTTTTTTCGTACATTTCTGGTCGCATACTTAAATGAATATCTGATACAATGGAATGTGGTTTGTTTGTTTCATTGCATGAAAAGTGCAGAAGTACAAGTAGTATAGAGCGTAATCGATGTGACGTCAAAAGTGTAGGAATTTGCCCTACACTAACGTCAGCGAAACAAATATTTTAAGTGTAATTTGCTGTCAATTATATTTAACGGAACGTGTTTTGGTTAATACAATTTTTTAATATCACAAATAAAATGGAAAATAATATATTGTCGACTTTAATGCAAGAAATTATGTGTGACTCGCCTGACAATTAATTAAAATCACTTAAATTAAGACCGGCTTTGTTTGACAATTGCCTGACAAATGTCAAATATCTTCCTGCACCCATTACACTTCACTTACACTCCAATCAAGTGCAGAAATTAAGTTTACACTGAGAGCGAAACAAATGCTGTTCGACGTAAATTTTGCACTCAGTGCAGGCAGTGCAGAAAAAGTGGAGCGAAACAAACAGACCTAAAAGCGTCTGAAATTTTCGAAAAATTTACTATATTAATAGCTTTTGTCAGCGACTTCGAGTGTGTGGACCCAAACTTTAAGAATCTTGATTTGGATGAAGTTAACAATCTAGACACCTCCTTTCGATTTATTCTGTGAACATTTATTCACCATTAAGAGCATAAAATTATTACAGAGAAGCACAGAACATTAAATATATATTGTGATTTGTCAGTGTAGTGAAGTAGATCAATTACTGTAACCAAATGGTCCGCGAGTCTTATTATGAGTATCTGTATATACCTTAATTAAAGAGCAGGAGCTAGCATTCCAACAATTACAGGCATTAGACAACACGCATCCGTACAAATTGCTGATTACAAAATACGGAGACTCCAGAATTCGGCCACTTTCAGAGTTTGAATGTTAAAGGAGTACGGATATTTATATATTTCCATATTAAATTTCATTTATTGCGGTACAATTTTCTTGGCCAATTTGTTCTATAAAAATTATAATGTAAACATTTCCTCCCAAATTTTAAAAATGTTCCAAAAAATAGTTGATTTTTTTAAAGGATTTTCTTCATACGCAAGGAAACAATTTTTTTTTAAATATTCAACTGGTCTGCCTTGTAGTGCTATAAAAGAGCAATTTGTGGTTAAGATTTGGAGTTGATATCTCTTATACTTTTATAAAAAATGGATCAAGAAAAAAAGTCACTTTTGAGAAAAAGTGTTTATTGATCGAATTGATCGTAGTTGATCGAATTTTTAATTCAGTAAAGACCAGGAGCATAACTTGCGCCGCCATCATCTTCTTCTTGCCATTGCTTATCACCTAGCTTGTTTGTCACTTGAATGCTCAAAGTATCCATCATAAAATTGACGAATTCCGTGACATCTTCAATGGATCATACATGGATATTATCTGTATATCTGAAACCTGGTTAAAGCCCCACATTAATACAAATCTGGTAGCGTTAAACAACTACAGGATGTTTCGTAATGATCGAATCGATCGGGTTGGTGGAGGTGTTGCTGTGTATGTTAATTCCACTTTCAGGGCACGCGTTATAGCTCAATCTAATGACTGCTCAATTGAATACTTATACTTATATAACTGATACTGGTCCTCTTGAAGCATTATTTTCGGAGCTGAGCCACAATTATCCAAATATAATAATTATGGGTGACTTCAATATGAATATTCTTGATTTCAGTGCCTCGGCCAGGTCATTTATTGATTTGCTAAGTACGTATGGTTTGGCAGTGATAAATTCGGATCCAACGCATTTTACCTCAACTTCTTCTACTTTACTGGATTTGCTAATAGTTGATGACCCTGTTAAATTGCTGTTATCTAATCAGATATCTTTACCTGGTTTCTCTAAACATGATTTAATCTTTGGTATATACAATGCAGTCCTGCAGCCAGAAATTGAGCAAGTCTTCACATATCGCGATTTTGATGGCATTAATTATGAGGACCTCCTTGCGGAGGCTGAACAAATAAACTGGGACTTGACTTGGTCAATGACATCAGCTGACGATCAGATTAAACACAATACGGAGTTAATATCTTACCTCTTTGACAAATTTGTCCCTTTAAAACGCCGTCGTATTCTCAACCCGCAGTGCCCATGGTATACCGAAAGGAACGAGATAAAGCATATCGAAGATGGAAGCGGTTCCGAATTGCTCAGTTGTGGGAAAACTTCCGTACTTTGCGCAACACTGTAAATAGGGAAACACTTCACGCTAAGACCCAATATCATAATTCTAAATTTAATCCTCGGCTGCCCACTAAAAAACTGTGGCGTAACTTGTCAACAGTTGGTATTGGTGAGACAAGAGGTGGCATTATAGAAGACGATCTAAATTATTTGAATAGGATTTTCACGTCCAACGGATCCTCTGGTACAAGTTCATATACAAAACTTGTTAATGTGTTTGAAGGTCGTGACCCTTCCGAAGGCTTCTCGTTTAATCCAGTTACTGATATCGATGTCTGTTCTGCAGTGATGTCTATAAAATCTAATGCAATTGGATTGGATCCCCTGCATCCAAGGTTTATAAAAATACTGCTTCCAATCATTCTCCCCAGTCTTACACATTTATTTAATAATATTATAGTTAGATCAACTTTCCCAAAGATATGGAAGATTTCAAAAATAGTACCTATCCCTAAGCAGTCTACAAATCCTGTAGAATATCGTCCGATATCTATCCTACCATTTCTTTCTAAGGCTTTTGAAAAAGTTCTACATTCGCAGATTATACTCTATCTTGAAAGCAACAACCTATTTTCAGATTTTCAATCAGGCTTCCGAACTAAACACAGTTGTACCACGGCCTTGCTCAAAATCGATGATGACATACGAATTTCCTTGGTTCGTTATGTAACTTTTGTAATGCTACATGCAATTTGATATTGTCATATTTGAGGGGACACAAGCAAACGGTTATCTGCAATGATAATTCATCTGATTATCTTACTATCTTAAGCGGGGTACCTCAGGGATCTATCCTCGGTCCTCTTTTATTCTCAATATTTATTAATGATCTTCCAAGTGTTATACGATACTGCAACTATCATCTTTATGCGGATGATATACAGCTGTATATTTCTAGACCGCTGGGCCTGGTGGAGGACGCTATTTGTCGTTTGAATGAAGATTTGAGGAATGTATCTATATGGGCTGGTAAAATTTTTTTGAATCTTAATGCCTCAGAATCGGACGCTTTGATAATATACAAGTCTAATTTAGATATTTCTTCTTTCCCTAGTGTTATTCTTGATAATGTAGTAATTCCCTATAGTGATTCAGTTAAAAATCTTGGAATTATATTTAATAGGTCTCTAAGCTGGTCAGATCACGTTAGCAGTGTCGTGGGTAAGGTATATGGGTCCCTACGTAAGCTGTCCTTATCTGCAGCTTATACGCCTCAAGTAACTCGTCTTCTGCTTGTGAGATCCTTGTTGATTCCGTTGTTTTCATATGGTTGTGAAGTTTTTATTAAATTCGATTCGGTGTCAGATCGTAAGCTGAATGTAGCTTTCAATTCCGCTGTGCGGTATATTTTTGGACTACGACGATACGATCATGTATCTTCTTTCTCTAATGCTGTATTGGGTTGTCCCCTTGTTTTGTACCTGAATTTTCGTGCAATAATGTTTCTACGTAATTTAATTCTAACTAAAGAGCCATCCTACTTATATAGCAAGCTAGAATTCTCTCAGTCTAGAAGAACTTTCTCACTAAATATACCGCGTTTTACCTCTCACCCTAGCGAACGCCAGTTTTTCGTTCAGTCCATTAGACTGTGGAACCTTCTTCCTATTGAACAGAAAAGGAGCAGCAACGGCCGTAATTTTCAAGAAACCATTTTTGAATATTTGAGATCTACATTGAACTGAATATTTGGAATATTTTATTTAAGTTTTGATTATTATTAAGTATTTCTATTTGTATTTAACCGCAGTTTTTGAACTTGAACCCTGTTGTTAAGTTATTTATTACATTATATATATATTATGTATTATGTGTTCTCTTTATAATTACTTCCTACACTTAGCTTTAAGATGTATAATCTTGTTAGTGTAGTGTTTTAAAAAATTATTTTTGAATTTGAATTTGAATTAATTGCCTTTTCTTAATTTTAGCCTTTAAAAAAAAAAGCCTGCACAAAAGGCAATGAAGCAATGGAAGACGCAGTAAAATGGTGCATGTAGCTTTTCCGAAATAGGCTATACATGAGCTTTTAAGTATTTTTTTTTAGAATAACAAAATTAGAATTGCATGTTTTTCATATTTAAACTGTCCCTACTCCCTTTAGAACGCTAACTTGGGAAATTAGATCGGTGAAAAGATTTGGTTACATTGAACGTTGTCCGCTACATAAATTCAGCGGAATGTAGTGATATATGTAGCAAGAAAAAGAATAATGTCGAACTGTTATAGAACAAATCGAATTATAAAGAACTTACATTTTATGAATCGAGAGCTTACCATACCGTCTTGCTTCTTTATTAAAGGAGATTTTTACTTTGGAACACCATTTTTCAGGTGCTCATACTTTTATTTTTTTGGGAAAACGAATAAATATAGATGACTGTGGTTTTTATAGTTATACTTAAGTACTTATGGTATACAAAAAAACTTTTTTTTCTAATAAAAAGCCAAAATGGCGGCCGTCGGAGCTCCATGAAAAGAGGTTTGCAAATTTTTGGGGGCAAACGGCTCACATCGCTGTGCCTCCCCGTTGACCTAAAACAAAAATTAAACGCATGTAATTCATCAGAATCACCTTGAACCATGGAATGACGTAAATGTTTTTGTTTACTGCAAAATTAAGAAAATGGCGGCGACATGAAAAAAATCGCTTTTATAAAAATATTGTATTAACAAAAAATGCAGAATTTAAGTTATCGAAAGAATTGTACGTCATTAAATGAGTTCATATTTTCCGAATATCTGGCCAAATTTTCAAGTCGATCGGTCAAATACAGTGGTCAGGAAAGTGTGAACCAGTTTCGAGATTGATCGAATTTCAAAAAGTCCTTTTTCAGAATGCATTATACCAATATATAGATTAAAAATTTGTATAAAAACTATTTTTTCGGATGTATCAAGGTAGAAGTGTTCCTTAAACATGCAACTATAATAATTTATACTTTTGGAAATTTTCAACAGCACTATCGCCTCATGAACTTGAAATTATAACTGAAAAAATACTTGACATTTTTCATATATAGTTCTAAAAAAAATTTATCGGGCAAAGTCAGTAAGTGCGTAAAACCGTCTTCGTTAAGGACAGCCTGACTGTCTGTGAAGATATAGATGTCATTTGATGACATTGTTCTGTTCTTCAGTAGGTTCGCGTCAAGTGTGGACTGAATTGAGCCTAATGTCAGTCGAGGATGCGGTGGAGAATGGTATTAAAGGCTTTAGAGGATCACTTTATCCAGTGCAGGCCACCAGACGGCCGTCCGTATGTAAGTATAGGCCTTATAACGCTGTCACTGAGCCAGTACACACAAGTACAGCGCTATCGTTGCTTTGCATACTCTTTCTTGGATGTTAGGCTTCCAGTTCAGAAGGCTTCCAGAACAAGGCCTAGATATTTAACTTGGTCACTTAGTTTCAGTCTGAGCCTATTAAGTTTTGCGCAGTTGATAGGACGAATTCTATATTTTCGTGAGAAGAATATTGTACTATAAATGATTAAATGTTCTTTACCTAACCCTCTCGTGCGCAGCTGTCTCTTTATGTGGTATTTGCTGAGTTGAAATTTTTATTGTATTTGACTGTTCAATGTTTATTGTTCATCTGATATTTTATAATACGTAGCTTGAGCAGTTCGCTAGATTGATGCGCTCAGCAAAGTAAATGTAATCATTCCATACTTGCTTAATATATATTTTGTAATACTTGAAGAAACGTGTTTTATTGCTTCGTGTAAATAAAACAATATTTGGCGATGAGAATTTAAAAACCCAGTAAAAGAAAATTTAAGAAGATAACCGTAATCGCATTTGTATTTCTGATAGGTGGAATATCCAAAGGAAATCGTCACGTGTTTGTTCGGTCATGATGAGAAAATGTACATATTATCTTCTTACATAAAGCGCTTAGTTTCATATTTTATAGCAAACAGTGTGACAGATATAATGAAAACTCATATTTTTCTATCATTAATCGGTTCCTCTTTGTATCAGTAATTGGTGACCCTCTTTCCCCCAGTATCCCCCGAAAAAAAACGCTGTTTTGTCCGGGTTTATATCCAGACCACACTTGATGCTCCAGGAAGATAGTCTCGAGAGGGTATGCTGCATCACCTCAGCTAAGATATTAGGTTGTTTGCACGAGATTACTATTGAGAGCGGTGAGAGTATCCCTTCTTAGAGTGTGCCACCTTTTGTATTTAATATTTAATAGAATTAACCCTTCTAACGCAGAAGGCGCACTTCTTCGGCAAGGAGCCAAGAAACACTTCACCTATTCCATCAAAAAGATGAAGTGAGGCTCCCACACCAGCATGCAGAGGAAAACAAAAACAAACAAACAAACAAACAAACAAAATAAAACAAAGAAACAGAAATAAAACAAGGAAGGAAACTCAGCAACACACCATACAAACAGAGAGTCACGGGAGCACAGAAAATAGATAGCTCTTAAACATCACCTTACTAAGAGTTAAATCAAAATCAGGACAAGAATTAACAGCCCTACACATACGATTAATTGGTTCATGCATGCCATAATTTGATCTGGATGGTTAAACATGCAACAAAGGCGGTCTTCGAAGGTTATGTTGGGACTGTCTGAGGGAAACCCTGCTAACAAGCGAGCCTAAGTCTATATTAGAGTTCAAGAGCTGATGAATAAACACCAAGTCAGCGACTTTGCGCCTTTTCTCAAGCGAGGGCAAACCGAGCAACTGTTGGCGGTCGGTGTAGGGTGGGAGTCTTAATGGATCGTCCCATGGGAGCCCTCTAAGCGCAAATCTAAGAAAATTACGCTGCACCGATTCGATACGCTTGGAATGAACAGCGTAGTAAGGTGACCAGACCTGAGATGCATACTCAAGAATAGGTCTAACTAAGGAGCAGTACAAATGCATCAATGTTGGAATATCCGAGAACTCTCTAGACCATCGTTTTACAAAGCCCAAGATTAAACTGCCTCTAGACACGATATAGTTAATATGCAGGGTAAAATCAAGCTTCCTATCAAGTTTTACCCCAAGGTCAGTTACGGACAGCACGCGACGGAGACCATTCCTCGCAAAGTTGTAATCATAAACTTGAGGATTGGGACTCCTGGAGAAAGACATAGCTTCACATTTCTCAAAATTGAGGTGTAAGCCGTTATGCTCGCACCACGCCAGAAACGTATCTAAGTCCTTTTGAATAAGGGCGGCGTCACCGCCATCCTTAATATAAGAGAAGATCTTCAGGTCATCAGCGTAGATTAGAACATTAGAGTACGAGATCAGACGGACAATGTCGTCAATGGCAAGAACGAATAGTAGAGGACCGAGATGACTGCCTTGTGGTACACCAGACGAAGCCTTGAAAATTCTAGAGGAAGAGCCGCGGAGCGACACACGGTAAGACCTGTCTCTTAGATAGGATGAAACCCAGTCGAGAAGAACAGGGGGGAAACCCAGCCTCCCGAGTTTAAATATAATTAGGGAGTGAGGGAGTTTATCAAAGGCTTTACTGAAATCCGTGTATATGCAGTCAGTTTGCAAACCTCTCTGGAAGCCAGAAATAATGTGGGAGGTAAATTCAAGTAAGTTAGTAGTCGTTGATCTACCGGGCAAAAACCCGTGCTGATTGGGAGAGATCAAGCCAATACAACGCTCCATAAGCTGCGAATACACTACTGATTCAAACAATTTAGGTATGCAAGATAACTTTGCGATAGGTCTATAATTGGTTATAATATTCTTATGGCCTTTTTTATGAACAGGGACTATAAAAGAGCACTTCCACAATGTAGGAAATTTACCAACTTGAAGGGACCTATTGAAGAGAATCGCCAATGGAGTAAGAAGGGCATCGGAACAGGACCTGACGAAGGCTGGAGGGATGCCATCAGGACCAGAGGAAAAGTCCGATTTAAGTTCATTGATTTTTTCCGAAATATGATCCCGTGATATAAACGGCAAAAAATCGGGTGACGCGGGACGATCCAAAATATGATCAAAATTATTCGCACATGGCTCAAAGTTATCCGAAGAAAGTATGAAGCAAAATTGTTTGATATGTCGGACACGTTATTACTGGAAGACCCCTCATACCACATCGTAGATGGATAGTTGTTCGATTTCTTTTTCATATTAACGAATGTAAAGAAATTCCGAGGGTTATTGTGCATATTATCGCAAACACTAAGAAGGTATTCATTATAGAGCGAAGAGGATAGTGCCTTACATCTTTCATAACAGGTCACAAAGTCAGAATACGCTACTGCGCTATTACAACGCAAGTAATTTTTCCAGAGTTTGTTCTTCCTGTTCCTAAGACTACGGAGTTCGGCATTATACCATGGGGGAGAGGAGCATGTAGACTTAATCCGTTTTAATGGAACAAGGGAGTCCAGCAAATGGTATGTATGGTGGATCCCCATAAGCCGGAGTAAACGATCCGTCTTTTAAACATAAGCTCAATGAGATCCAGATCCAGCCACTACAGGAATGCCGTGATCGCCTCTGGTTTGATGTTATTAAAAGCACGCTCAATTTTAAGGATTATCTATGATATAGACAAGGTTTTAAGAAGGAAGGAAGAGAGACTTATTGGCCCGAAGTTTTTAGTTTTACTAAATCAATCATAAGACTTCGTTGAGAGTCTGAAGGAAATTAAATAGGGAATTAATTTCCACGTAAATATGTTTCAACTTTTTTACTTTTCTTTTCCTCGGAGCCAATGTTTTCTACACTCCCATAAATAAATCTGTTTTTTTTTCACACACCTTGTAGTCGTCAAAGACTAAGTGTAACATCAAATGAACTAGAAGCGATTTCGAAAGATCGACTACGATTCAAAACTGAATTGTTTCTTTTTGATTGATCCTGGATTCTTCAATAGATACCTGAGATCTGCACATGACCTTGTGTCGCACACTTATTTCAGTACCAATGATGAGTGTTGTTTACGTTCACCACCTTTTTCTTGTTGATTGAAGCGTACTCCCCAACGATGAGTTGACTCCGAAAAAAATTATACTGACCTAAAGAATAAGATTGCTTCAATGCAGCTTTCCACATCCATTTTCTTTCTTAAGACGCTCTTATAAACCAATGTATATAACAACCAGACATATTTGAAGCATTATCACCGGCCTCTACAATTTTTACTAATAAAATTTTGGATTTTTTTAAATTTTGAAAAGTTATGGCTACTTTTGCCACTTCACCGTTTGAGGTCGTAAAAAATCTTAGCAATACAGTGATCAGTATGTGATATATCTGGTGCCGAATCGACACTTTTTATTAGCCTGTGTTGCGTTAGCATGTCTTCGGCCGGAAGAAAATTAAGTTAAGTGGAATGAGGGAACTTGAATGTCTTGTTTTTGCATTGCTGCGAGCTAGACAACAGTAGACGGAGTGGATTTTTTAATATCTAAAATTTTGTAAAATTTTTTTTTTAAAGTCACAGAGAGACTAAGGCTCGAAGCCTGGAACCTTGACGTGGTGATGATCCATTGATTCAACTCCGTCTCCAATTTTATTGAAAAATAATAAAAATTTGAACCTAATAAATTACTGAGCCTTAACAAGATATATTCTTTTAAATAATGTAGAGATGGAGAGTATTAAGTTTGCAAACTTAAGCAAATACAAAATATTTAATTTATAAGCAGCTGAACTATGAAATTAGGAAAAAAAAGTACTTTTTTTCATCACGACAATGCGCCTTTGTTAAAAACTTATACGAACAATGCATACTGCTTCTCCTCAATTATTCTTAAAATTATTTTTCTTTTCGCATATCTATAAAAGTGTAGTACTCTGCCCATAATTTGAAATATTGTAAAGCTATCCAGACACAATTCACTGTCGCAATTACTGAACAAAGTAAAAATTTAACGAATGAAAATGTATTAAAAAATATCATCTAGGATCTCACAACTGAGATATATTAAAATGGAGTGACTTATAAGCTATCTCATGTGGGTACAATTTTACTTTCAGTGGAGGAAAACCATTTTTAATTTCCAATGTTTACTGTGAAGTTGCAGCTGTTGCGAAAAGTGATACAATTTACTTGAAGAAATTTCAGAGCACCAATCACTCCAGTATTATATATCTCAGTCGATCTCACGTACATGGTCGAATGAATAGGGGAATCCCCCCGTTATCTTTTTCAGCGAATGAGTACTGTCAATCTAATGATAATGATCTGGCGTAATAATTTGGCATGTGTTCTGAAAGATTGTATTAAAATATTTTCGAGGCAGAGACAGTGCAGTTGTCATTAAGTCTTTTTTATAGAAATAAATAACATACTCAATAACTAATATAAAATTTTAAACTACGAATTTACGTTAAATTCTCTAAGTTCTTTTGTCACAGTACACTTTTGGTAATTTAAAAATGTGGCGTCACACTAACAATAAGATAACTTTAAAAGGTTCAACCCACACACACCCCCGTCCCTGCTCGTCACACAAAATTTTTGACATGGTAAACGGGGAACTTACTCTATCCAACAAAAAAAAGAAGAATTCTTCCATTCTGGCTGCCAATAAGGGAAAATGTTTTGGTTCTGTTTTGAGACTAAAATGTTTGTTCGCCGCTTAGAACATAAAGCTAAACAGGAATGGCAGTAAGCTAGGAAAACGTGGGCATTTCCCTTTCTGTTAAAGTGAGGGTTTTCTTTGTGTTTGTAGACCATGACAGTAGTCAGTTTTGAGATTTTTTGAAAACTGACTAAAATATCTTTTGAATGATTACAAATTGTATTAACTCAAAATTAACTAATATTTATATTTTACATTTTATTATTAAATTACATTTAAAAATACGCCCAAAGAAGATGAACTAGATTTTCTAATTATAATTAGATCTAACACAATTTAAAAAAACTTGCGAAACGCTTTGAAATTTTCTATAATTTATGCATTTAAACTGTTCCACCTTCTCTTTTAACCAAGTGAGCATTGTTATTGAATAAAGACAGTGCTCCTTTGTTTCCAGGAAGCACAAGGGAGGAAGGGACGTTGAGATAGGTAATTTAGATAAATAAGTTAAAATATGATATTATTATAACTTATGTAACTTTTTTGGTCCCCAGGTTTGTCTTTTGCATTTTATTGCATTGATCTTCAAAAAGTGGTTTACCAATGAAACTCTGTTGTACATAAATTAGAATTTTTAGAAAGTGATGTTTTTTGTGGGGAAATCTATATAATTCTAATTAAACTATTTTTAGTTTAAAATCGAAAAATATGTGCTGCCCCCTTCTGAGAAATTATCCTCGAGCCGACAGTGAAAATAAAGGCAACGCTATATTTGGCTATATTAAAAATGTAAACAAAGATAAGGGGACAGTACCTCAAACATTTCCCCACTTCCACACTTCCTATGTTCAGATGCCGATCCCACCTACAGCACATATACGCGATACTGCCATTCCTCTTTAGCTTTATGTTCTAAGATTCGCCGGTAATTTTACGCTTCAAGTATCTCGCGACACTTATTGATGGGCGATCTTCGATTCGATCTCGACGGATCGATCTATTTGCCTTCGATCTGGCGATTTTTGAATCGATTTTTCGCGGGACCGATTCAGTTTGAATCGATTTATTTATTTCCGATTCCCATCCATTTAAGACAAGACGCGACGCGGTAAAATAAAACTGAGCAAGCTCACGTAGAAATTTTTTCGCATCATCATTAATTTGTATAATAATCCTGAAAATTTTAAATTTCGCACCTAAAATATTGTAAATGTTAGATAAGTGCGTTTTGGATCTAAATATATGATAGGGTTATCTGCATCAGTGAGTAGCATGAGTACCTACAGCACCAAATAGTGTAGTTGGCAGTGTGCTTGGAAACCTCTTTAACGAAAAATTCATTCTTAATATGTATATTGCTCATAATAAGAAAACCTTGAATACAGGTGCTTTCGCGCGACCTGAGACAAGTGAGCTAACTGAGAATTCTCAGTTGTCTCAGTAAAAATGTGCTTTGGCGAAACCGTCTGTTCATTTGGAGCCACAAAAAAATTCCATACACATATTGAGCAACTGAACAAGTGAGACTGGTTTTTCACGCCTCAGTTAAAGAATTTTAACTAGTATCGGTGAATTTTTTAAAAGTGTTTGTACTTATTTATATTTTGGTAGCTGATATTTGCGTCAACGGACAAAATAGTGTGCTTAGCAAACAGAAAGCAATATTATTTTCTAAATTTCAAATTGGAACAGTTCATTACATTAACAGCTGTAGAAATTTACATTTCCTGAATTGAGATAATTGAGACGGTTGCTCAAAGTTTCGTCTCAGTTGATCAACTGAGACGTGTTTCGCGACACCTTACACCTTTCACTATATGCGATTACAACTACTGGGTTCTCTACATCGTCCTGTTCGCTAGGTGCTACGTCCGTCCACTCCGTCCTTCCATTATATGGTATCCATTCTCGAGCAAGATCTTCTTCTGAACTATCATTACTCATATTCAGTTGTTTAGAATTGCAAAATTAATCACTTAGTTAAGAAAATATTATTTATTGTCATGTAAAGTCCACCGGGTTTTGCTAGTTATGACACATTCAGCTTAATGGAATCGATCTGTTCGATCTATGACCATCGATCTTTTTAGGGCGATTAATCGATCTTCGAAATCGAAAAAAAATTATAGATCGATCCGTAGTGAATCGATTTTCTCAGTTCGATCCCCCATCCCTACGCGACACACTGGTTGAGTTTTCATTTATTAACACCTAGTAGAGATGTGGGATCGAACTGAGAAAATCTATTCAGAACGGATCGATCTGTAATTTTTTTCCAATTTCGAAGATCGATTAATCGCCCTAGAAAGATCGATATTCATAGATCGATTTCATTTATTTTGACATTTTATTTGGAGGAGCACAAATCTTGTACCGCTTCATAACCCTAATGTTGTAACTGTCATAACTAGCAAAATCCGGTGGACTTCACATGACAATAAATTATATTTTCTCCACTAAGTGATTAATTTTGCAATTTTAAAGAACTAAAAATGAATGATGATAGTTCAGAAGAAGACAGATACCATTTAGCGGAAGGACAGATTGGGCGGACGTAACACCTATCCTAGTTAGCAGCGATAAATTTTTAAGGGCCTTAGATTTAACCAGCGATGCACTAAAATTGAATGCTGCCAACTACACTGTTTGGCAGTATAGGTACTAGGGAGACAAAACGATGTCAAGCTAATATACGTGCCGGGGCACTGTGGCATCCCAGGAAATGAAAAAGCAAATGAGCTGGCGCGGAGGGGCGCAAATGAGGACACTCCAATAATGCTCAACCTGAGCATACCCAGCCATGAAATCAGAAAAGAAATCATGGAATGGGTAACGAGGAGGCACAAAGAAAACTGGGAGGGATCCGACTTCGCCAGACATACAAAGGCGTTTTGGTGAACTCTCGATGCACATGAATCTGAAAAGATCATTAAGCTCAACAAAGCCAAACTGAAACTTCTTGTTGGCACTGTAACACGACATGCAAGACTAAGGACTTATGCCATAAAAATGGGAAAGGCAAACACTGGTCTATGCAGAGGATGTGGGGAGAAGACCGGACCGTATTACACGTTCTCGGCAAATGCCCAGCCCTAACGCAAAGAATCTTAGGAACATACTACTGCGAAGATTTAGCAGAAGTTAAGAAATCAGGGTATAATCGACTTATCAAATTCGTTACGGGGATAAGTGGACTTTCAGGTACGCTGCCGAGCAGGGGGAGTACAACGGGCCACTAAGGGCCTCAGTGCAAGGAAGACACGCATCTCTCCCCCTCGAAAACCAACCAACCATACTCACTCATACAGATAACACTACCGTATTTTAGAGATCCGAAACGCATTTATCTAACATTAATAATAATTTAGGTACGAAATTTAAAATTTGCATGATTATTATACAAATTAATATAGATGCGAAAAAATTTCCACGTGAGCTTGCTCAGTTTTGTTAGCGCGTCACGTCTTGTCTTAAATGGATGAGAATCGTAAATAAATAAATCGATTCAAGTCGAATCGGTCCCGCTAAAAATCGATTTCAAAATCGGCAGATCGAAGGATAAAAAATCAATCCGCCGAGATCGAATCGAAGATCGCCCATCCCTTACACCTAGTTTTCGGTTTCTTGTGAAAAGCTAACCCTTTGATGCTGCTGTCGAGGAAGAGGCAAAGTAATTTAATTTTTTTTATCACAAATGCCGATCGAGCAGAATAAGAAATTTAATAATTCTTATTCTGCTCTAGTATTGAACAGTTTTGTTTTGGATTAATGTAAAATTGTTTGTTATTGTTTTCCAATATAAAATTTATTTTCAAAAGACAATATTGTTCTTTCAACTTTGATTAAAATTATTTGAAGCTCTGAATGCAGTAACATTTAATTAAATTAAATTAAATTAATTACTCTGAGGAGTAGGTATGGTACAAAAAAAACTAATATTTCTTTGGCCGCGGACCCCTAAGCATTATATTTATTAATAAATGTCAAACCATAAAAAGCTTAAAATGAGTTAAAAGCCACCTTATTACCCTACATCACTTCCCTATATTAAAACATCCTTCAAAACACCTAACTGATATGATAATTAGATTTTTGTCAAACTTTTATTTATATCACGTGGCAATCAAATTACAAGGTTGACATAGTACTATCAAAAAACAATGACCTTAAGCCAATGAATCAGACTTCCTGTAAATTTGTGTGTTTGAAAAATGATCTCTTTCACCCAATCAAGATAAATAGTCCGCGGATATGGCGGAACCAGAAAAAAAACGAGTAAATACCTTGTCACAGACATGTCATAAAACTTACGGCTAAAAGTCGTTCGTACCTTAGCAATTAGTAATACAAGATAATCCGGTTTTGCAATGTCCATGAGTCGCCGCCTTTTATTGCACTTTTATTTATTTTTTATCCGCAGACAAAAGAACCAGCCTAAAATTCTTCACTGACCACCGTCTAGTGGTTTACCTAGAGGTTGTGGCGGATTTCTGTGTAAAACAGTACCAACGTTTCGAAACGGGTTAATTGCAGATGAATGGTCAGGATTTTTTTTCTCAGGTATCTCCGGTTAGAATGAAAATAATAGACATTTAATTACAAAACCAGATCATGCATGCTCCACGTTAATTTCCCTGGAAGTGAGTAGAAATAATAAGCAATCAGCCGCATTCAAGCAAACGGACCCCACGCAATCAAGCTTCAATTGAAAGTGAAATTTTAAGAAAAGAAAAATCTCCAGGTACTTTCAAAGATTGATATCAAGATAAGAAAGATTGTTTTATTATAAAGCGACTTCTGGTTGTATTGAATATGTTTAAGTCAGCTGCGGCAATTGGAATCGAACGGAAATTGTTTGCGGTTAGAAAATCGCGAACTATCAACTTAGCTAGCGGTTCATTGACGAGTCTGTGTTGTGAATTAGCACTGTAAATACTTTAGCCATACTGAATTTTTATTTGTTAACCAGCTTTGAAAATACAACAACGTTTATAGCCGGAGCGACGACTGTCATCGGTCACAAGAAAAATTTTTATTAATAGTGGAAGTGTAACGGTAGGCATTTGAATGCCTAAATACGGTGTGCCTGTATTTCGCTAGCTGCGTTTCATATAAATAGGTATGCAACTTCCCAAGCATTAATTTGCCTCAAACTTCCACCTCTTAATAGCGGACATTGTTTTAGGAACGGACAGCGTCTGCTATAGGAAGGTTCCACTGTATGGTCCTAATCTAAATTATTAGGCCTGTTTTCAACGCTATACTGTCCAATGAAGTTTAAATTTTAATAGTTTTTCCACTTTCATTTGGTGTAATGTTTTTCATCCTTTAATGGTATGCCTCATTAAAGCTTAATTCTTTAGCGATTTATGTGCCTATACTTTTATTATCTTTATTGGTGGTGTAAGAGAGATAACATGCTGGCTTCTGAAAAGTCGAGTTTCATCATCTGCAAGCTATTGTTGTTTTCTGCTGACAACAGATTAAATTGCTGATTGACCTGCAAATCGTTGTTGCTGAATTGGATGAAATACTTTTCTCGCCGCTAAGGGGTATTGTTTTGGTTTGGGTGGATGAACGTAATGCCCCTTGTGCTAAATCTCTCTACCCCTTAAGTTCAACTGATCCCTTTTAAAAGGTATAACGACTTGGGGAGCGACTTGCTATTAACTCTCTGGAATTCACCAAGAGCTTCAATATTCTATGCATCGTATTCTATTTGCATTTATATAACCGTCTTTTTGTTTACCTTTTAAAATGAGTCATCAATGAAACGTGTTCGAGTAGTTCGCGCAAGACAAAAGGAAATCCCTAGTGATAATAGGCGATGTGCTGGACGACCAAACCATAGGCGCTGTACATAAATACACGAATATTTGTATCACACTTTAGTTAGCTAGTTTCTTCTTTTCTGAGCTTAAGCTAGCTCAGGCGACATCCATATGATGCCTTAGCATGGCTTTGACCGTCATGCTGCAAGGTAGACAACAGAGACTAGAGTGGATTTTTTAATTTTTATTTTAAAAGCCCACGGTGAAACTCAACCCCTGGAACCATGGCTTGTTGATCGTGACATTCATACATCTATCCAACTCCGTCTAGTAACCGAGGTAAATATAAGTGATAATCAGACCAATTAATATTTTTTAATAAATTTTGAAGCCTAATATTTGTTATTACTTTTTATCACCACAAAACAAAGCTAACATTTACCTGCTTAATATAAATTTATTAATTGATTGGATACTGGTTAATAAGGCCAGGTCGACCCCGGGTTTCATCAAGCGATGGTCAAAAGAGTTTGATGACCCCTACATTACCAAGTGTCTCTACTGTACTTTCGTCACAGTTTAGAAGAGGTTCGTTTGATGAACATAATACGCTGATCGACTTGGTTTTCTAGATACTCTTGAAAGAAGACGCCGCAGCTACAGTGCTTTGTTTCTCTTCAATTGTTGCAGGGTTCAATTCATACTCCTGAAGTATTAGCTTCTTTTAACATATCAATTCTTGCTCGCTCTTTGAGGAAAGAGGAGGAATCACGACTTCTTGCATGTGCCTCATCACCGCACTTATCATGGTAAATTTGAAGCAAAATCGACGATGGATCAGCTCCTTAATTGCTCTGATGTGATTGACGATAATGTTATTATTACCATGCTAATGTGTAAATGTGTTTTTGTAGTAGTCATTCATTGACGAAATTTGAAATAAGTAAATAAAGCAAACTCACCAAAGACAATTCTGGTAAAAATAAGGTTGAATCTCGTGATCACGTAGCAGTAAAAAGTTATGACAGTATATTAAATTTAAAAGCCGCCGCAAAATTGCAATATTATTACCTGGACATTAATATTTCCCAAATGTGACACCGGTGCTACAATTTGAGTCATTAAATCATTCGCAAAATGTTCGATTAAGTTCGATATTATTTAGAGAACCGCAGAAAAGTCTACATTTATTAAGTGTACTACGCTACATACATTTTTGTTTTCTCTTATTTAAACGAAAACACAACCTCGTTTGTTTTTCTATGTGTTTAACCCTTGGGGTTTATGTCATTATAATCAAAGTCGATCTTGTTTGTGGTTTATAGCATTAACATATCTAATTTAGGCTTAGTCAGATTTGTAGGAATAGTTGTACTACAACAAAAGTATTCAATCGTCCTTCCTTATGATCCCGTGAGCTGAAACGTTCAGGTAGTAATTTGTACCGACTGCAAAATGTCGTAATAGATATAAAATGCAAAATTATTTTATGCTTTTTATGAAGTCGGTTCAAGTTTTTTTAAAAACTATTTTATTTTATTTCAAAAAGTAGTTAAATACACATCAAATAATAACATCTATGCAATAATTTGAAGCTTTGTTAATTAATTTATTTAATATATTTTTTTCGTGTTTTTGGATTTTAAAATTTTTGGATTTTAAAATTCAGATGAACCAGAGATTTCCACCGCGTCCGGTGGTCCATATTTTTCACGTGCTGAAAACTTATAACTTTTATAAATTTTTGAAAAGAAAATTATTATAAGATACAACAGAGTATGTGTAATATGTTAAATATTTTGTTTACAACCCTCTCGTTATTTTAGAAATCATTAAAAAACAATTATAAAAATCATTCTATTGGTGCTTCACAGTGTTGTTCATCTTAAACCAAATTAGAAATTCACTCACACAACTAGGCAGAAGTGCTCAAAATACGTTTCAGACGGGTACTCGGGTATCCGAGCAGTACACGTGTACCGGGAACCCATTTGGGTTTTTGTGGGTCAATTTTAAAATTTTACGTTATTTGAAAGTGACATTCCTTGGCAACATTTTAAACTTGTACCATCGCACTATTCCAAACAAATTTGTATATAAATAATATCTTTCAATTGGTATAAATATCCAAATAAAATCTTTATTTTTGCGTCGGAATGATAGCTGGAATACAGTGTGAGTACTTCGAGTGTAAGTGGTTCGATGAGTCGGTGGATTAGTGAATGGGCGATTGATTAGCCGTGGATTCCATGGAGATACCGAGATGGTGGTATTCGTAAAATTATTTGTTAGGATACAAAAATGGAAAGAGTAGATTGCGGGTAATTGGATAGATGAGCAGTGGTCAAGTGCAAGGGTATAATAAAAAATACTTTGTTTGGTTTCAGAGTGGGTGTGGCAAAGAGGGAGAAAACGACAAACTGATTAGTTTTTTAGTGGGGGGGGGGAGTTGGGGTAAAATTAAAAACATTTTATTTTTATTTATTTATTAATATATTCGGCAGAAAAAGGGAGGGAGCACTGCCATTTTAACTGCTGTTGGTATGTAAACTGGCATTATCTTATTGAAATGTGAGGTTAGCGTTAGGATGATTCTTTGAGTATAGTATTAAATTCTCTTGCAACACATTCTGATAGTTCGTACTATTCATTTGGGTAGATGAAAATGGCAAAGTCACAGTTCCTAATACGCTAAAACCTCTTTATACCATTAATGAACCTCCACCAAAGTTTTTGTTGGAGAAATATTGTTCCTCCTTCCATCAAGTCCTTCCAACATCCGTTGAAACCATCTGGATCTTCCATATAAAATTGTTTCTCATCAGAAAAAATAATCTTAAACACAATAATAGTGCTTAAAACTTTAAGTACTTAATTATTCAAATAGATTACTTGACTCCACCCAGAACCCATATACCTTTTGGGAAATATCAACTGCTTTTCTTTATGTTGTGGCTTTAAACGTGGTGCTCGCACGATATATGGTTGAAATTTTTTTGCTCCCCAGAGAGTCGATTTGGATACATTTAATCCCAATTCGCGCTTTACGCGTTGCAACTTTTCTTCGAAACCATATTCGAAATACTTCGAATTTGCCTATTTTTAATGGACTTAGGGCTTCCGATAGATCTATTTTTCCCATATTCATCAATATTGCTAATGTAGTTTTGGTGAACAACCAAATGTCTGTCCAGCCTTCCCGAAATTTACCTGATACTGAGTTTCTCATCCCTATAAGTATAAAACCTACCTTTTCATATTCCGATATAAACTTTACGAGTGCCATAATCTTAAATGAGTATTTTTTCAAATAAATATAATACTACAAATCTCAAATTGTACTTACTTCGCTAAAACTTCGTTTTGACTTTGTAATTATGAAACGCCTAAATTGCACTTTTCACAAAATGCTTGATCCTCCTTGTAGAAAAATTAGTGACAGCCTACTACATCAATCGAATTTAACACGTCATATTTATGTATAGTAACGAGTCTATCTCGGAAGTACATTCTTCGCAAAATTAAATTTACTTCAACAAGTGACTTTATAATTTTGAAACGGACTGTACAAAGCATTTAAAAAAATAAACTCTGGGCAATTATAACTGAGAAGTGCATCAGAAAAACTGATGAAATTAAGTAAACTTTCTACTTGTCTTCATATCTATTCAGTTAAAATAACATTAATGAAATTGTGATCTAAGTCAACTTCACACCTGAGACAACTGACGCCGTTACAAGTTGTCTCAGCTGCGACAACAATGAGTCTTCGACCGGAAAATTGCGGCTATTGTGGTTTCAGAGTAACCTTAGATCACTCAGGAAAGCATTATACGTTGTGACAAATATTTAAGCACTTGAGATCTTTCGCAATGAGTAATGAATGCAAAATGGCAATAGAAGAAACTATTATGAGTTGGACATGGGCACACATGACATAATTCTGGCTAAAATTTGAATGCTAATGTTATATTGTTTGGGACAGTAATCTGCATACAGAGTGAAAAATTTCACAATCTCTGAGATTTTTTCCAAGGCAATTCTTGTCTTGATCTTAAGAAGGTCTGTTTATAAACAAAGGTTACTTGTGGGCCTACCTATTAACTATTTTTTGTTTTTATCGTAGAGAACTGTAACCATTGTTACAAAAACTGACCTTTAATCATATAAGCATGCCATGCAAAGGTGACAGGTATTTCATTTCGCTAAGCCTCTGCGATTTTGTTGTTGAATTGATCAAAATTAAAAGCCTTTTAGGACTATTCGTTTGATTTGGAAATATTGAGCTGATATTTGTGATTCTAAACAAATTGGAGGTGTTGTTAATCAATTAACACCATTGCTTGCACCCAATAATCAACAGACATAAGAGTCTTGTCATTGATAAGGTAGTTATACACTTTCCAAAGGAATTATTTGTGGGGTATTCCACTTTTGGGAAAAATTTTTTTTACCTTGATTACAACCCAAGGGCCTATATACAATATTAATAAAATCAATTAAACTTTAAATTAATTTCTTTTAGTAGCAACGTAACGACAATGAAATAGCTTAGAAAATGATTGCTTTATGCAATAACTTATTTCAATTGAGTTGTGGTGGAACTGTGCTCTTGACACTTTCACTTTTCTTCAGAAGCTCCAATAGATAAACTGATGACGCAAATAGTAACCGCATAAATTGTGAGAAATTTTTATCGATGAAAAGAAAATTGAAAGTTATTTAATATCTCGATGAAATACGATGACTATCAAAGTTAAAAAAATGAAGGCTTAACTAATTGATTGTTTTCTTTGAAATCAAACACTTTCTTTTCTAAAACGTTGACGAAATGATTACATATCAAGTCGAGATTCATTCTCGACAAAAGCCCATAAGAATAATTATTTTCTAATATTTAAATCACTTAACTTACAGGAATTCACGCCAATTTAAATTAGAAAACGAATTTCAACAATGCTTACTATGATGTAAACTCGTCAGCATGACTTTAGTTTAAAATATGTAGACAAGGTTAATTAGGAGTCGGAGAAAAAAATTGTATAGCATACATATGTATATTATGAATATATTAATTTATTTATTTTTTGGCATTAAGGTTCATTTAAATAAGAGCATTTCTTTCGTAATTATCTATCTTCTAAAGTTTCGATGTCCAAGTTCCTCTGTTATCATGCTATGTTGACTTAAACTTTGTATGATTAGATATTCCTAAAGCTGAGTAGCCTATTGCTTTTATCTGGCGAACCGCTAGGGAGGCAAGATAATAAAGCATCCGATGAAAATTGCCTCGGAATAATCGAAATGAAGAAAATTTCATCATCATGGAGAGTAGAAAACTTTATCGGTTTCATGTGCTCCACTGAGGTGATACATATTGCTGATCAATTTTATACGTTATACGATTAATTTAACGCAGGACAATTGAAGTCTATTATCGCACTCCCGATGAGACAATTCGATTACAGTTCGTCAAGCCGAAATACATTAGAATGCTTTTCATTTGTTGTACTGGTAATTTTACTGTGAATTAGAATCGATATTTTATAAAAGGTGACTTGTCGTCAATTCAGCTTTTTGAACTATTTCACCTTAAGATTATGAAATGAATTTAAAGTTGCACCACATCTTTGGAATTTTGTTGTTGTAATTTTTAGGTCATCGTCAAGTCATAATTGGTCACCCAAGTTTATTTTAACTAGGTCATCCTCAGGTCACCCTAATAATTTTCTGATTGGTTAAATTGACGTTAAGTTTCGAAAAATAAGTAAAACAAAGTTAGTTTTTAATTAGCTCATTAACTTCACTTTCGTATAATTGTTTCAAATGTTGGAACTGACTTTTCACCCATTTCTAATCTTAGGTCGATTTGAAATTTTCCAGACTTCCAGACTTCAATTTCGGTATCCTTTCAATGTTACAGTACAATCGAACCCATGAAGGGAGAGCAGAGGGAGGGGGTTGCGACATGTACAAATCATCGAAACGATCGATATTAGTGTTGAATCCATACTTTTCGGGATCAGTAAGATAAATAATGACACAACCGATGGCGTTAAATAATTTGGTAATAAGACACCCCTAGGGATGGGGGTGAGAAGATAGTGACATGTACAAATTATCGAAAAAGACCGATATTAGTGTAATAGTTTTTCATCGTTGATGCGGTTAGATACTGTCATAGTAAGACAACCTTATGTGTGGGGGTGGGAAGGAAGGGACAAACAAAAATAATCGACCGATGTTAATATCGAATTCATAGTTTCCGGAATCACTGAGATGAACAATCACACTTTAAATGTCACTGTATACTATGGGGTTAAGACACATCTAGCACTGTCATGAAGAAAGTTAATATTTTGCTTCTCCAGGTACTTAAGAACGGCTCGACTCTTGTGACAAGGAGCGTTATCTTACCTGAAGGTACACTCTGTGATTTCTCCACATTTCTATTGCAGACTGGAGAATTCCTAAATATTTCGTACCTTTATAATTTATTCAACATATTCCCTTGTAAGCAGCCCATGTCATAGTATAAATACAAATAGTAGACCAGCTTGTATTCCATTTTTCATTTCAGTGGTAATATCGCTGAGAGGAAATTACCCAAATGGGAAATCTCTCAGTCAGCTTGTATGTATGTATGTATGTTGCAGATATAAACTAATAGATTTCGTAGTCTCACGAAAGAAAAAAAACACTTAATGAAGGAATTGGAATTTTTAGAACTGTCAATTACTTAGCCAACGAATATGTTTGCTTATACGAATTATTCGACGAAAAGGGAAATTTATCTTCGGAGAGTTACAAAATTAATTCTCGCTCACTGATTTTTGACAGATAGTATTTACTGATTGACAGTTAGCATTTACTTTTCCACACAAGATTGCTAGAACATTGACGGACTATTTCGATCACGTTTGACCAGGGAAATTTAGGGAGGTGTTCTTCTATTTCACTTGTTATTATAGCATTTTATTGCTCCGTTGTTGTATGAATACATTCTGAAAGGAGAGCTTCGGCAGAGGGTCGAAGTCAACTCTGATGTCTATCTGACAATAAACAAAAAACGTCTCACCAAATAATTTTCGAAAAATCGTAACTTCCATGTAGTTAAGCCCAGTCAAGACTAGGCTTTATCCCAGCAGAAAATCTGTCACCGTTGATAGAAAGATGGAAATTGTACCCTTATTTCTTCTTCCCGAAAATTACAAAGTGGACGCAATTTTGTTTCACTTTAAGTGGTAATTATTTTTTGATTAAAAAAAGTTATAATTAATAAGTATTTTAAATAGTTTGGAACTTATCTTGTGAGTATTTTATTGTTTTATACATTTTGGTAAAATGGTATTAAAAAAGATATTTTCGACGACTACCCAGCAGAATTTCAGTCACGTGGAAAGTCAGTGAAAATTGTACACAAGTTCCACTTCGAGTTGATGGGCCAATTCTCTGTAAACTAATTAATATGCATAACGCCTAGGACGTCCGCATACAAAATTCGACTAACTTTTGACATAGAGTTTCGAAGCAATTCCACGTCGAATCATCGTGTATTCCACGTTTCTTTTAACGGGATGTTTTGAGAAGAGAGAACAGGAAGACGTCTTTATTGATAGCTACCTGTCCCCACTTCTTTAAGACGGCGATGCGTTTACCACATTGTTCTGGCACCATCTCATTAGCAAGATGTTTAATTGCAGATTTTCTGTTCTTTAAAGCAAGCATCTTAATTCTTCGATCATCTCGTATTGTGGTTACCCTCTGTAAACGCACAATAGTTGCAAATTTATTTAAATCAAGTACCGCACAATTTGTTTAAATAAAAACACATTCAATTTGTTTGACTCCAAATTTATTATCGATCTGATCTACATCCGTGATGGCGAAAGACTGAGTTACATACAGTAGGTACATGTCAAAAAACAACAACGGTAGCTGAGCAGATGGCTCTAATGAAGTACTTCTACATAGGCAAAATTTGATTTTACACATTAAGAGAATTTCGGTAAATTTGAAAACAATAGAAAGAAGCTTAAACAAATACATTACTGAATATACCAACTATCGGTAATAATTTTGAATGATGACGATGGTGCTCGAACATCCCGGCCGCCTTGAAGTATTGATAAATCTTCAACTAATAAAGAGGTAGAGGTGCGACCTTGTTGACTGCTCGACGAATAATTCCCTTCTTGGTTTTAATATCGACGGCACGAATGCGACCATCAGGACCAGGAATAGTTTTTTCGATCCTTCCTAAGAGCCAGCATTGTGGCGGTAGTTGATCATCTGCCACTAGGACCAATGTATTTTTCTTAACGTCCGGTGCCGAGGTTGTCCATTTATACTTCTGTTGGAGCTGGGGGATGTACTCGCGTGACCACCTTTTCCAAAAATGCTGCTGAATTGAACACAACACTTGCCAGCGATTGAGTAACGATAACTTCTTCTCCGTAAGGTCTGGCTCTGGTACGGCATTTAGGGGACCATTTACTAAAAAATGACCAGGAGTTAGTGCAGAGTCATCATTCGGATCAGATGACATTGACGAAATGGGACGTGAGTTGAGCATGGCCTCTATTTGTACCGCCACTGTGCAAAGTTCTTCAAAGGTTAGAGCTGAAGATCCTATGGTTCTTACCAAGTGATATTTGGCGGATTTCACCGCCGCCTCCCACAATCCACCGAAATGCTGTTCCATGTAGAACTTCTTGCGGAACTCCTCCATTTTCGTCTTAGCTCCCACGAAATTAGTTGCATTGTCACATGATAGAGTTTGACAAATCCCGCGACGACCAACAAATCTCTTCAAGGCTGCTAGAAAAGCGTCTGAGGTCAAATCGGAGACCACTTCCAAATGAGTGGCTTTCGACGCAAAACATATAAATACAGCAATATACGATTTGCGTCTTTGTTTTCCCCGTAAGTTGAAAGTTGTCCAAATAGGTCCACAAAAATCCACACCAGCATTGATGAACGCACGAGTTGCTTGTAATCTAATTGCCGGTAACTGGCCCATAATTTGGTCTTGTATTTTCGGTCGATAGTAGAAGCAGTGTATACATTTTCGTACCACCCAGTTCGCTAGGGACTTTGCGTTGACGACCCAGAATTTCTCACGCAATAACGCGACCAAAGCCTGACTTCCTGCGTGAAGAGATTTTTGGTGTAAGTACATTACATATGAGAGGACAAATGAATTATTTTTTGGTAACAGGATGGGATATTTGACGCTGTAAGGAAGGTTTGCGTTCTGCAAGCGCCCACCCACTCTTAGGAGGCTTGGTGCGTTATGATCCAGGAACGGTGATAAACCTTTAATGAAGCTCTTCGGGCTAATCTCCTTATTCTTCTGCAATGCGGTGATTTCAGCTGCGAATGCGTGGCGCTGAATGACAAACACAATCCTGGATAATGCTTCCTCCAGTTCCAATGGCGTAAGTTCTTCACGATGTGGATATGACCTTCCAAGGCGTTTCTCTGACACAATTTTATTGAAGCGAATAACGTATGCAAAAACTCTACGCAACCTTGAAAAGTTATTTATAAATTTGTGATCGGTTATTAAATCTGTATTAGGACTGCTAACACCGTCAGGCACTGCTAACACCGTCTTGGCAACTCGTCTCTCTGGTATATTCGTGGATGATGGGTTAATAACCTTTGTATGAGGCCAAAATTCCTCAGATTTCTTTAAAAATGCAGGACCTGAAAACCAAATTGATTCACGTAGCTCATCAGGTGTTGCTCCTCTCGATATAATGTCCGCTGGGTTAGATTTGGAGTTAACATGTCTCCAGTTGACTTCCTTTAATGTTAATTCCTGAATTTCTGCTACACGGTGAGATATGAAGGTGCTCCAATTAGATGGATGCCCATACAGCCAATGAAGTACAATCTCTGAATCAGTCCAAAAACAAACTCTTGATAATGATCCCAAGAGAGGTCTAATAGCCTTATATAATCTGGCCAGCAGTAAAGCTGCACATAGCTCGAGTCTTGGCAATGTTAACGATTTGAGTGGTGCTACCCTTGATTTAGCGCAAATCAGATTTGTGACTATCGTGCCGGATAAGCTTATGCAGCGTATATAGAGGCAACCCCCGTATGCTCGACATGACGCGTCCGCGAAACCGTGTAGTTCATACGAGATTAGAGTGGTAGTAGCATTGTATATAGTGCGCGGAATACGAATTTGATCCACTTTTACAAGTTGACTCCGAAAATTGGTCCATTTTGCGACCAGATTTGACGGTAGTGGTTGATCCCAATTTAACTGCATTGTCCAGAGCTCTTGCATAAACACCTTTCCTAAAACAAGTACTGGGTTCAATAACCCTAATGGATCGAATAAACTAGCAAGCTCAGACAGTACGCTGCGTTTGGTTACTTGCGATCCAAGCTGGGTAAACGTCCAACGAAAACGAAATTGGTCCGCAAATGGATCCCAAATTATTCCCAACGTTTTGATGATATCAGCATCATACACTCTCAGGGGCTTCTCCATATCAGCTTCTCCAATACTTCGCCTAAGCTCATAATCGTTGGAAAACCATTTCTTTAACGGAAAATTTCCTTGAGCGAGAATTGTTTCAACTTCGAATTTAATTTGCATTAATTGTTCACGAGTGTCTGCTCCCGTGATCAGATCATCCATGTACATATCTGATTTTATTACACGAGCTCCGATCGGATATTCCTGCGAATTGTTCTCTGCCAAAAAGTTTAAGCATCGAGTGGCCTGAAACGGCGCTGAAGTGGTTCCGTACGTCACCGTTTTTAACAGAAAAGTTTCAATAGGACGAGTAGGCGATTCCCTCCATAAGATAGCTTGATAAGCTCGATCCTCCTCTGCCATCCAAATTTGTCGATACATTTTTGGAATGTCTGCTGTCATAGCATATTTCTTACAACGAAATCTAAAGATGATTGAAAACAGGTCACATTGTACTGCAGGCCCACACATCAGCAATTCATTTAACGCAATGTTAGAACTGGTTCGACATGATGCATCGAAAACGACACGAAGCTTTGTACTTGAACTCTCTGGACGTAGGACGGCGTGATGCGGTATGAAATATCGTATGGAGGCTTTATCAAGAGGACTGGCTTGCATATGTCCTAGAGCTTCGTATTCCCTCATAAATTCTATGTATTGGGTTCTTAATTTCGGGTTTCGATTTAGTTTTCGTTCGAGAGTTAAAAATCTCCGTTTTGCTATTTCAAAGGAGCTTCCTAATAGGGACGTATCTGCTTTAAATGGAAACTTCATAATAAATCGGCCATCATTTGAACGTGAGACAGTTTTACGAAAGTGTTCCTCGCACTCCCTTTGTTCTTGCGTCCAGTCGGATTGTTTGCTGTCAACACTTTCAATTTTCCAAAATCGTTCTACCAACGCAACCAGATTTTCTTCAACCTCCGATGAAGTTGCGGTCACTGCCAAACTGCAATTACGCTTGGCTGTGTAGGGCGATCTCCAGCGACCTCCAACAATCCAACCAAATTCTGTATTTTTTAAGATAGGATGATCACCAAAGATCCTTAATTTTCCTTCAATGAGAGCCCCCAAAGTAATATCTGCTCCCAAAAGGAGATCAATTTTCTTCGGGATATTAAATTGTGGGTCAGCGAAACAAATATCATTAGGAAAGTCCCATCCCTTTACGTTAATTTTGCTCTCTGGCTGGGAACCAGTTATACGTGGAAGGATCCAAGCTTCCAAATCCACCTCGAACTGGTTGAATCGCGACTTGATTGTCGTGTTTGTTTTGAATTGCGAAATTGAGCTTACTTCTGCAATCCCACTGATAGCTCTTTCTGCCCGATTACCTTTAAGCTGCAATATTTGAAGCAATTCTTCAGTTATAAAGTTTAAAGTAGAACCCGAATCCAAAATTGCACGAGCGAGGACAAATTCTCCAAATTTGTTTTTTATTTGCACGATAGCAGTTGCTAAAATAACTTGATCCGATTGATCATGACATATGGAGCTATGTAGAGATGTGCGTGATAGTATTGCTGGACTGTCGTTTGTTTCTACATTCATAGAGGCTGTCAAAGAAGTGGGTTGTTGTATTGTAGGGACATTCACACCTGTTGCAGCATAGCGATGCAAAAGAGAATGATGCGATACACCACAGACCTTGCAACGAGCTGATGCGCAAGCTTCGATGAAGTGTCCTTTGTTTAAACAATTTAAACAAAGCTCTAGTTTCTTCACTTCACGATATCGGTCGGTGATCTTCAATTTTTGAAATTTCCAACATTTGTAAATTGTGTGGTTGTTACCTTGACAAAAAACACAATTTGATTTAGAAACCGCTAGACTGGTTGAATGACGGTGCGAACAATTTCCGGAAGGTCTAGAGGATGTAGAAGAACGAGTACTTAAGGATAAACATGACCTAGACTCTAATTGTTGGCAACGCTTGTTTAAAAATGTAGAACAGTCTTCCCAAGTTGGCACGCTTTCGAAGTTAAGAGACTCTTCCCATTTAGTATTCGATTCCGAATCGAGTTTGCTCTTGACAATATGTAGCACCATTGTATTTAAAATATCATCTACAGTACCCAATGATTTTAGAGCATTTAAATGAACATTAACTCTGTCTGTCAGTGTTCTAAGCTGTGGTGCTTGGCCCTTTATTGCTGCAGGAACCTCGAACAACTGCTTTACGTGTGCTTGTTTTCAAGCACTTTCAATGCACTTGTTATCATAACGCAACCGTAACAGATCTAATGCCTTGCTGTAATTTTCTTCAGTCATTTCCAAACCTTCTACCAATTGTAAAGCGTGTCCTTCTAAACACGTGAGTAAATGCTGAAATTTTTTAATCTTACTTAATTCGTGGCAGTCATCGACCAGCGTTTTAAATGAATTAATAAAACTCATAGATTCTGTATATTCGCCCTTAAATCGCGGTAGTTTCAATTTTGGCAAATGCGTCATATTCGCTGAAGATGCAAGCAAGCTGTTGTTTATAGATTCTGCAACTGATGAATTCCCTGGCTCTGGTTTAAAACCCAATTTGTGCATCAAAGTTAAAATTTTTGCCTTGGTAGCACAATAATGATTTTCTATTTCATCCCGCTGAGAACCTTGATCAGGTTCTTCCATCTCTAGGTTATCTTGAATTAACAATATTTGTTGGAAGTACCGTTCCAAAAGACTCAAGCGACACTCCAGCTCTTCTGACGTAATTGTTTTTTCATTTTGCTCAACGAAATTTTTATGCGAGTAATATAGCCTTTTGCCGCTGCACGACGAGTTTTTAAATTCACTATATCCATTTCTTTACCCATCATGAGAATCAGTCTATATTAACAGAAATATAAAATGTGGTACTTACAGTAAACAGTAGATATACAATTTCTGAATATATAAGTAAATATATGCTTAAGCGATCGATTTGTAGTGCTCTTCTCAACCGGCGTCACAACCAGCAGCAGTTATCCATGCACAATAGCAAATACAATATCAACAACACCACAAAACCGAGATAACACTTGCGATGAGCTTCTTATTGTTTGTACTATCACTCTTGTAATTCGTCAACGTTAAATAACGGTCAATTATCCAGTTAATCTCACCGATAAAAATGTTGTAAAATTTGGTTACCTTTTTTTGTTTTTTGCACAATTGCACTATTGGGAAATTTATTTATTTATTGTAATTAATCCATGCCATAAAATTTGAATCTTCCGCCACTAAACTGAAAGCAATCTACCCAGTGATCAAAGTTGCACAAACGATATTGCACCTGCGCGAAGATAAGCTCCGATAAGTTAATTAAGCGCAATTTATCACGTCGGGGTCACCAAAAAATGTAAACGCACAATAGTTTCAAATTTATTTAAATCAAGTACCGCACAATTTGTTTAAATAAAAACACATTCAATTTGTTTGACTCCAAATTTATTATCGATCTGATCTATATCCGTGATGGCGAAAGACTGAGTTACATACAGTAGGTACATGGCAAAAAACAACAACGGTAGCTGAGCAGATGGCTCTAATGAAGTACTTCTACATAGGCAAAATTTGACTTTACACATTAAGAGAATTTCGGTAAATTTGAAAACAATAGAAAGAAGCTTAAACAAATACATTACTGAATATACCAACTATCGGTAATAATTTTGAATGATGACGATGGTGCTCGAACACCCTCTTTGGGCTTGTGTCTTTTTGGAGTGCTGTTGTTTGCTTGCCCTTATAAGAAGAAATGATGTACTTACCTATGTACTGGATTAGTTTTATTTTGTGTTGAAATCACATTTGATGAACAGCAGAACGTTGAGTCAATCCAGATGAGTGCAAACCTTTCGATTCGTACACATGGCAGCGCGCTGTCGGCGTTGGGCTACTGCGCTTGTTCTGTATGGAAACATGAATAAATTTAACTTTAAATTCTCTATCTCCGACACGAATGTAAATCCCATTATGAAATTTAAATTTAAAAAAGAAATTTATCTGGTCAAAGGTTGTAAAAATTCAATTTTAAATATTAATTGTGATTTTTTTTTGTAGGAAAAACTAATTGAAATTTCGAATTCGATACCACCACTGAGAAGAGTATACAATTTTCTATAAGCAGCACTAAATCCCTTTCTTAACCTGATTAATTGCCTTCGAATTAGATTACACCTCGCTATTAGCTAAGTTTTCAGAAGCCCATAATTCAGTATGGTTATGGCCTTATAGAGATATAACGTACCCAAATATCAACGAATGTAACAAAAATAATTTTTTTGCTTGTATTCTTCACGTGAAATGCCCCTTATACCTTACTATAAGATTGTATCTTATATGCATATGTATAGGTATATAATGCTATTCATGCATATTCATTTTTTTATTTGTTATCCAAACACTGAAAATTGGTACATGACCAAACGATTCAGGATCTAACATCGAAAATCCACAATATTTTCAAAGAGTGCTCGAAGCGCGACCAATCATAACCAAACGATGGTTTAAGGATTACAAAAATCCATCAATGCTGTACCAACTGTTTGGATGTTAAAGTTTATACCTATTCATAACAATCGTATCATCGTATCTAAAAGCAGAATCGTATCTAAAAGCACACCTATCAATAAAAAGTCGAAATCAAGAGTGCTGTCGTTGGCGAACCTATGAATAGTGTTGAGAGTAAGGGATAAAGGCTCATTAATAAAAAGAAGAAATAAGGTTGGTGAAATAACTGAACCCTGAGTTACACCGGCATTTATTTCGTAGTGATCAGATGTAACTCCCTCAATTTCTACACGGTTCAAGCCTGAAACAAAACTCTATCCATTTAACGAGGTGAGGTTGCAGACCAAGAAGTTTGAATAGAATGGACGCATACCAGACTCTATCAAAAGCCTTTGAATTATCAAGAGCGACGATTTCGGACTCACCAAAATTATGGAGACAATGATTCGCTCCGTTAGTGCCGTTAGTAAGTTTTTGGTTGAGCGATAAGATGATAAGATGGTTATTTTCTAGATATTTCATCAACTGAGAGTAGATGATAATTCAAAAACTTTATATTGGATCGAAGTTAGTGCAATTGGTCTGTAGTTAGGGGGGTCGCATGCATCTCCTTTTTTATGCATCAGCTGGACGCTACACTTACTCTCTAACGGAACGTTGGAATCATTGTCTTCATAATTTTGGTGAGTCCGAAATCGTCGCTCTTGATATTTCAAAGGCTTTTGATAGAGTCTGGCATGCTGCCCTTTTAGCCAAACTGCAAACATTTGGTCTGCACCCTACCCTCGTTAAATGGATAGAGAGTTTTTTTCAGGCCGTTCAATTCGTGTAGTAATTGACGGAGTTACAACTGATTCCTACGAAATAAATGCCGGTGTACCAGGGTTCAGTTCTTTCACCAACCTTATTTCTTCTTTTTATTAATCTTTCTCTTATCCCTTACTCTCAATCCTATTTATAGTTTTGCCGACGACAGTACCCTTGATTTCGCGTGCTCATTTGATTCTGTAATGAATTCACGTGGAAATGCTACAGAAGCTAATCGGGAACGCAAGTTTAGATCATTAAACAATGACATTTCTATGGTCCTTGCTTGGGGCAGAGCAAGTCGTGTTTCGTTTAATGCATCAAAAACTCAATGCTGTTTAATGTCCATAAAAAAACGCCCAGTTCGCCTCCAACCCATTAAAGTCGACGGAGTGAATATACCAAATTCGCCCTCCCTAAATATCTTGGGTATCGACATAACCAGCAATCTTAGCTGGACTGATCATATATTTGCAATCGCTAAAAGTGCCATGAAATGTTTGGGTTTTCTACAGAGATGTAAGAAATATTTCACCCCACCTGACTTAGCGCTGATCTACAAGTCCCACATTAGGCCTAGACTTGAATATAATTCCTATATTTGGGCAGGGGCCGAACACGCCGCACTGTCCGCGTTAGACAAAGTCCAGCGTAAAGCTATTAAACTTATTGGCGATCCCTGAGGGCCTTGACTCTCTGGAGCATCGACGGAATGTCGGTTGTCTATCACTCTTCTATCGTTATTTCCATGGCCGTTGTTCTAACGAAATTGCTAGCCTGATTCCTTGTAGACAACGCGTGATACAAGATCTACAAACCGCTCCCACCCCTATACTCTCCAGGTCAAATTTGGACGTACCGTCAAATTTCGGGAATCTTTTCTAAGCAGAACAACACGAATGTGGAATAATTTACCATCTTCTGTTTTTCCCTCGTCTTATGAGCCTGAAACTTTCAAACGGGGCGTACATCGACACCTCCTTCACCCAACCTCCTAACCCATTTCCCTCCTCCTTAATTCCTTTCCTGCCAAGGCTGTGCTTTGGCATCATCATATATAAAAAAAAAAGTTTCGATGCTGAATATGTCAGCTGAAAAAGTTTGCGCAGAGGCTTAGCCAAAACAGAGGCGCAGCATTTTAAAACTAGGAGTGAAAAACCATCGAAAGTATCGTAAAAACTTCCCGAGTGCGAAAGTGCAGCGGCTTTTGACTCTAGTGCACTATTATGGAGATGGAAGTGGCTGCGATTTATAGCAAAAAATAGGAAAGCGTTGAGGAAGATGAAATAATAATGCAAATAGAATTTTCAAAAAACTCTTCCTAATTATCCAAGATGAAGTCCAAACGTCTTTTTTGACCCACTCACAAGTAACTACTTTCAACTATTTTCATTTGCTGTAGTAAGCGATGATCTATCACATTAATATCGTAAAGTATAAAGAAAAAAATCTGGCAAATGTACAAAATGTCCCGCCTGTTCGCAGGATACGATAACTTGAGACAAATTAATTATCATGTCTAGAGAAATTTGAATAGGGTATTGCCGTAAAATATTTTTCTCACGTTGTTCAAAAGCAGATTTTACTATGTAGATATAGTTTATCCATTTAGTAATGTGGTCGAAAATGGTCCGAACTTTGTTCTCTAATATTGTTTCTTATGATATAAAAATAAAAGAAAGTAGATCTTTAAGTGCTTTGGGTACCGTCGCAGTTTTATCCTCTTCACTAGTTCCTGTAACCCCTTGTACGACGTGGGGCAGGTTAAGAACTTCATCTACTTCGATGACAAAGATTACAAGAGCACCCATAATTTATGGTGAATTCCCAGCGGCCAGTTGTACTCTGGCATCACCCCAATTATAAATTCCGAAACTGCTATAATATTCAACCTAGTTCTTTTCAGTCTTATAAATGTAACAATTTGTCATAACGACTTGTTTTTTTATGGTGCCAAATTTACTAAACAATTTCAAACACAATCAAGGAAACATTTGTCAAAAACTTACTTATGATTTGGCAATATTGAGATATAAAGTCTACACACCACATAATCATCTTAGAAATTATAGGCTATTGAATCCTTTCAAAACATGCTTTCTTCATTCAGCTTAAAGAAGTTTATTCAATACAAATTTAATTCACAATATATCAAAATTTAACAGCCTTTTGTCGGCAAATTTGATTGGGGAATTATGTAACATCTCCTAAAAACTGACCTCGGCAAAGTTTACCACACAAAATATAGGTGCATGACCGTCATATCAAAAAATGTAATACAATCCCAATGTAAACATTGTCGTAACAGTATGCGCAACCGTAGGTTGTGCTGAAATATTCGCCAACACATCGCTGGTAAAGGTAATTAACAAAACATTAAACGTTTTTTTCTTTTTTATGAGAATTATGTAATGACGAATTTTCGGATCTTGCTTCAGGCTTTCGTTTTATGTGTTTTCAGTAGTATTTAGATACGATTGCTCTTGCATGTTGTACCATGTACCAGAAAGCACCATATTTCAACGTAGTGTAGATCTTCAGATAAGACAGCCTTTACGTCCTTAATTTTTTTTACGATAACACCTTATAGTGTTAAATTAATCCAATTGTCGAATGCTCATTTCTATGCATTTACATTATGAGTATTAATATTGTTTTCGCAATTTGAAATTATTTGTTCTTAGCTTACAAAGTATATATTTTTCGGTATTTAAACGGTTATATGTTTTTATTTTACATAAATTTTAAAATTATACTTTCAGGTTGCGAAATTATGTTTCAAAAATATAATATAATATTTATTAACTGAGTTCTTAATTAATGTAGAGCTAAACTTTCTCATTGTTTCCACTGATATCGTTGCTCTGTCAGAGCTGCAAGAAATAAAAACAGACGGGAAGTAGCTAAATATTTTTTGATACATTCATTAATAATTTTGTAGTACAATATGTAATTATTATCCTGTATCATATCATGATATGTTGCATATATAAAGAGATGAACTTTATCATTTTGATTTTCCCTTGCTTGTCTCTTTTGATTCTGTGTTATTATTGAAAAATACCGATTTGAAAGTAATCCCAGTTTTTCTTCTCCAAAAACAGTATGAAATGAGGTGTTTTGGTAAGTCAGACTAAGGTTTTACAGGAAATTTAATTTTCTATCCGTATCAATAAATTTTTTTTAAAAACTGGCAATGGTCCCTTTAGGATCTGATAGACACACGTATTATGTATGTTTGTTTAAGTTTACAACGTATTTATATTCATATATTTTCATTTCTTATTTTTACTTCCCCGTTTTTAGTTTAAATAACAAGACTGAAAAAAAAATTTTAAAAAATTTATATTTTTATTATTATTTGGTTCTAGTGAAAATTCAACCTTTTATCAATCCGAGGGGACGGTGTTCTTTTCGCACATTCATATCATTATAACCAATTTAAAAAAAATTTTGTAAAAATATTTTGAAATCCTTAAAAGTAGCCCGTACAAAACACAAACTTATTGACATTTTTGTAAGGGAAACAATACAATACATGGATAACAAAGAATTAATCCAATTTCTTCCTTATTTTAATTTTGTAAATCATGATGTACGCAACGCAAAAGAATTCGCCTACCAATTGTTTGAATTAATAATTGCAACAAAATAAAAAATATTGCCTTTTTTATGATAGTGAAAGCAATTAGATTCAGTCTTAAGCTTACTGTATTTATACAGTGTGTTTTACGTATTTCAGGGGGAGGGTAGTTTCGACCGTTTGGGAGTTAGTCCTGAATTACACGAGAAGGATTTTACCCCATGAGTGACGAAAACCTGTTTTTTTCTTGGCGAGAGAAGTGAGGTAGCAAGAGGGTCATCTGTGAGTGTCAATCACGAATCGTAGAGGTTTTGCTTGAGTTTTTTCTGATTTGCTTTTGTCCATTTTCGTAACTTCCTCATTAGGGTTCGAAAAATTTTTGGTGTCAGGTTGATTTAGTTTTGCTTGAGCCGGTAAATACAAATTTTCAACCCTGCAAAACACTTATGAACCGGTTTTTTAACGTCAATCAAAGCCCCTTTCGTAGCAACACTCCGAGGGTTTTTCTACTTTTGCACAGAAGAGAATTGCCGTGAGTTATGGGGTAAGATCCCTCTCGTGTAATTCAGGACTTACAGGGGGATTCATAAATTTACAGTTTTCGTGGTATGCACATCATTAATTTATTTTTATTTTTTTATCTACTCGACGCAGCGACATCAAACAAGCGCCAAAAACTACTTCCCGAATTACCTTTCCAAAATTGTCAACAATGTTGATTAAACTGCTACCATTGCAGGTACAGTCACTTGCAAAAGTGAGAAAATTGTTTTGCGATTACCTAAAATTGAGAGTAAACTACCCTTAACTTTTCATAACTTTTTCCAGCAGTAATTAAAATTAATTACCTGTGTACCTTCCTCTTAAAAACGTTTATTTAACGAATTTCCTTAAAATAATTAGGGACTTCAAAGGAAGCGGTTTTTCTAATCCTTTCTCCACCTTGGCATATTGTTCGTTTTTGAAAAGGGAATACCATAGACAATTTGATAAAAATAAAAAACAGGTTTATTAATTTGGAAAGGTCTTTGGCGTTTGTTTGATGACGCTTTGTTGAGTAGATTTAAAGATAAAAATAAATTAATGATGTGCATGAACATAATTTTGCAAATCACAATGTAACTCCCAAACGGTTAAGATAGTCTTCCCAAATAAGAAACGCAATAATTCACCTACCCTGGTTTTTTTGTTAAAACTATTGAAAATTTAATGCTGTTATCTCTTCACTCTTTAATTTTATGTACACATTTACGGTTATTTTTCATTGTTGAGTATTTAAGTAAAATGGTTCGCGAAAATGCTGTAAATCAAGACGAAAGAAAAACTAAAAGAGAAAATCGGCGAACCAGATACCAAAATTTTGAATTTGCCAAGGTCTGCGCTTCGGGATTTAATAAAATTATTTAAAATATTCGTCGATATAACACCGCAGAACAAAAATGACCGCCACCTAAAAGCATCTGCAGATGCACCAACGAAAATTGATAAGGAAAAGCGACTAGTAAAAGCAGAATGGAAGCCTATCCTAACCATGAAGCAAAAAAGGGAATGAGAAAAATGCTTTTGCAAAAAAACACGAAAACTGGACATCTAGACAATGGCATTCAGCAATGCAAAACAGCAAAACAGCAGCAATGCAAAAACAAACTTCCCACTTCCCTTACCCTAATTCCCTTTCGAACAAAGCCATTCTAACGCATCAAAGGGTTGTCCCCTAGGCTTTTAGGGAATTGGGCGGCTTCACTTCAATGAAGGTATTGTCAACGCTGCGAAGTACCAAAGTACATATGTTCGAGGATGAACTTTTACCTTCAATTCTTTTGTTGGGATATCCCGAAAGCCGGTATATAAGAATTCTCAAATAAGAAATCTCTGAGAATCTACGAAACTACAATGTCAAATTGTATCGAAGGCTACTCTAGATACAAGCCCGGAAGCTGACACGAACAGCTGAGCATTGGTGATGTAAACAAACCAAATCTTGCTATAGTAACGAATAGGAAAAGGTTGGGGAATTTTACTTTTTCGTAGTATTTCTTGCAGTACTTTTAAAGTCTCAACTCGAATTTACTTGATTTGAAACTATACATGTTCTGAACATTATGGTCACGATAAAAAATTTCTCACTTACAATTTTCATGTGTTTTAATGGGAAGACACTCTCTTGCGTTCGTTTTGTTGAAGTATTGAGGTTAGAATACGTCAATGACATCAGCATTTCTCTTTAATTTTAAGTGTGTTTATGTGTTCAAGGATTGGTTAATCTGTGGTACAAAAATGAATGAAATAATAACGACACGCCTGTTGGTAAAATGGCCATACTGTCATGTTTTCTGTGCTTGTATCTAGAGTAGCCTGTCATCGGAGCTCTATTAAAAAGTGAAGATGACATTACAAAGTGGGAACCGTTTCATTTTCAGCAACAGATTTGAAAATTATAAAAATTAACAAAAATGGCAGAAATTGTCAATCTTGGCAGATTTAACAGAATTAAAAAAAAATCAAATTTGGAATTTTAATGAGAAACTTGACTTGGTCGTCAATTACATTACCAAGATTAATAGAAAAATAATCTCGGGTCCCGAAGATCAGCCATTTTGTTTATTATGTTTAATAATTTTTGTTAAATGTAATCCAAAAACCATTAACAACCCTATGGACAACACCCGTCATATAATTGCACTCATCTTTCTAACTACTACTATAAATGACAATAAAAATGTTGAGTGTTTTTATTAAGTACTAAAATAAACATATATATGTTAGTAAACTTAAGACTGCATATAATTTTTTTCATTTATTATCATAGGAAAGACAATATTTTTTATTTTGTTGAAATTATTAATGCAAACAAGTGGTAGGCGAATTCTTTTGCATAAGCTTTCGCTTTAGGTTATAAGAGGATTTTAGTTTATATTTTAGTATTACATTTAAATTGTGAGCTACAAATTAAAATCACGAACAAAGCGAATTTATTTTCACAACTTGTAACTCTAGCTTTAAACAAAACGATTACTTATTTAAATTTGAAGTTGACTAAAGTTTACATCTATACGACATACCTAATGTGATACTCCTTTATAACGTGATACCCTTTTGCAAAAAACATCCTTTCACTTTATACCTATGTCAAACAATATATTGGATTCGTTTGAAATATATTTTAAATTAAAGTAAATGGAGTAGTTATAGTCATTTATTTATAAAATGATTTCGGTACCTTACGATCCAATAGATACATATCCCTCACATCTAGCACGTCTTAAAATTTTTCATCTGAATAAAGATGCAGGCATTCCTAAGCTATAAACGTTACCTCCATTACTTACCTGTAATGTTACTATTTCTTGCAAATATTCAGTTGAAATATTACATCAGTGCTCTTGCAAGAACTTATTCTCCTCCAAATCTGCAAATTGTGGAATACAAATAAAATTCTTCATTATTTTATTATATCTCTTGTAGTTTTCGAAAGTTTGTCATTTCTTAACGAGCATCATGCAGAACTAAGTCCACGAAGCACGTTTGATCGTGACTTAACCAAGATTTTCGTCACAATTCAAGATTCGCTTTTGCATTAAAATACTTTATAATGTTAATTGAGAAGTAAATTTTATTGTATGTGTTCTGAGTATTAAAAGATTTTCTTCTTTCAGGTGCCGCCACGGCTGCTGAGGTTGATTTTGGTGATATGTATTTTGATGGCGATATTAGCTGAAGCAGATAGTGCGGAAAGTAAGTATACGAATTTGAGTAAATATCTATATTTTTCTTAATGTGTGCCTTATTTTTCTTATACATTATACAGAGTAGATTGGAAATAAGTGGTAGAATTAGATATTGAGTAGGGCTCCAAAAATTCATCCCTATAGCTAACTTAACTTTTTCTCTCCTTATTCCTAATGGGAACCTATAGGAATTTATACATTTTCTCCAATTGTTTCTATCGATACTGTGCTCTCGATGTTAGAGTAAGTTGGTTGTGATTTTAAAAAAATTCATCGATTTTTCTGAAAAGTACGATTTTTGAGGTTTCACAAATTAGGTTTTTAGACCCTAAAAGACATAAATTTCGGTCCAAATGAAAAATTCTTCATTCACAAACAAACCATTATAATTAGAAACAAGCTCATGAAAGATTCAAATTGATCGAAACATTTAAAAAAGCATAATACCGAAATAGTCGGGCTTAAAGTTTTGAGTATAGGTCTTTCTCTAGTAAAATTAATTTTTTTAGACTTACATACACGTAAATATATTTACTTTAGTGCTCAGATCCTTATAATATTTTAGGAAGACATTCTTAAGCTTATGTCCTTGAGAAAATGCAAAAGAGCTTTCCATTTCTTCAATGCGCTTCCGTTGAATATCCATCATATTCTACTTGCATTAGAATTGCGCTCTCTTTTATCTACTTTATAAAAAGATCCATCTACTGAGTATGTTCGAAAATTTCGCACTAGACACCAAACTATAAACGCTGTTTGTACCGGATATCTACGAGGGTTATTCAAAAAGTAATGATAAAAACGCTCTACCGAAAAAAAAATCAATTTTTCATCGAACTTTAATTATGACAGTGGGTCGCTCAACTGAGCTTATACTATAGGTCTGTTCCCGTAGTTCTGCAGCTGCAGCTGGCTGTAAAGTATATTTATGTGGTGGGGGTGAATTCACTTCAATACGGGAACAACCAGCTGCAATTTTCTGAAAAAGCAGAAGAAGATTTTTTTGAAGAAAAACATCTTTTTCTATATATGGAAATTAAACAATCACAGTTTTTCCTTATAGACTATTTCACTTCCCTAATCCGACGCTTAACTTTTAGGATATAAAACTTTATAAAAGGATTCACAAATTTCAAATTCACTTAATTGACGTTTGGGCAGTTGTCACTTTGACAGAAAGAAGATTTTTTAAGCATATAGCAGCTGGTCAAAGTTGCTGCAGAATTCTTAAATTTTCTGCAGTAGGGGAAGTTGTGACGTAGGCAAAATCTTCTTGGAGAAGTGAATACGGGAACACTTTTCTGCAGTATTCTGCAGTTTTCTGCGAAGCGCTTATAATCTCTGCAGGTACGGGAACAGACCTTATCACTGAACATTTTATTCAAACAATTTAGCTTGACAGCTAAGATTTGTCAAAATGCAATAAAGTCCGAAATGTGTTGGGGGGTATAATAACATCATTCTTTACACCCTTGCAGACGACCCTTTTCACCCTTATATTCTATGTAAGCTTTAGCTTATTATTATTATAGTTCTGTATTTAATATTACTTATCCCGCAAGAATAAAAACTGGAAGATGCTATTAATAAAAGAGTGTTTGAGGAAAAGTCTATTAAGCTATTAGCGAAATAAAGCCACAAACAATCGAAAACGTCCTTTTTAAAATTGGTTTGACAGGAGAATGATTGGCTGGATTGGCAGTGGAATCTAGCCGCACCAGTCGTTTGAATGAAATTATATATATGAAATATACAATAAAGCAACATCATTTCAAAAAGTATCGAAAAAGGTGACCATAGTTATAATATTAATAAATGATTGTTGGGGCTTAGTATATGACCTAATATTATGCTTACTATTTCATAATCTGAATCAAGAGCGGTCGTGAAAATTTCGACCAAATGCAAATGTATAATCAAGTTTAGTACATGACCCCCATCCGCAGCACCGATTTTTAATCAAGCTATTGATTTAGTTATATCTTTTGGTCTGAAGTGAATCATTCATCTTACTGTTCGTAATTAGATAAGTCATCGGAGCACGCTCGTATGAAATGTTTCTATAGCGCAGAACATTGTGCTTGTTTGCAAGCGTCCTTCAGGCCAATTGCGAACTCCCTTATAAAGAAAATTAAGCTCAGCCGGTTAAATAATCTTAACTGAAAGGCAAATCGTGACAACACGTTTAACTGAACTCATCTAACAGCAAAATTCTTTACGTTTTTCAGCTAAACGAAGAAGATTGCGACGCCCAACAACGCCGTCCTCATCTGGGTCAAGAACAAATATCGTTGCAGCTAAAAAGGCAACTGCAAATCAAGCGCAAGATCGAATTGACCAGCAGCCTTCATCATCGGCTCAGAGATTCCGCGTTCGGTCAAAAGTTCGAGGAGGTGCAGCAGCAGCTGCTGCGGCAGGGGGCGCCACGGCGCTAGCGTTAGCGTCCAAGAATAAGAAGACAAAAACTGAAGAGAAAGGCGGTTACAAAATTGTTTGCTACTACACAAACTGGTCTCAATATAGAACGAAAATTGGAAAATTCGTTCCAGAAGATATTCCTTCAGATCTTTGTACACATATCATATATGCCTTTGGATGGCTGAAAAAGGGTAAACTAAGCTCTTTCGAAAGCAATGACGAAACCAAGGACGGTACTCCTGGACTTTACGCAAAAATTATGGCACTAAAGAAAGCCAACCCTAAATTGAAGGTAAACAATCAAACACTTTTGAATACTTATTTGGGTTTCTTATCTTGTTCATGTCTTTTAGGTTCTCTTGGCTATTGGAGGATGGTCATTTGGAACTCAGAAGTTCAAAGAGATGTCAGCCACGCGATACGCCCGACAAACGTTCATTTACTCTGCTATACCTTTCTTACGCAAACGAGGTTTTGATGGTCTTGATATGGATTGGGAATACCCGAAAGGTAGCGACGACAAAAAGAATTTTGTTTTTCTTCTAAAGGAATTGAAGGAAGCGTTCGATGCTGAAGCACAAGAAATTCGGAAACCTCGTCTTTTGCTCACAGCAGCCGTTCCGGTGGGACCAGATAATGTTCGAGGTGGATACGATGTCCCTGCAGTGGCTAGCTACCTAGACTTCATCAATGTAATGGCTTATGACTTTCATGGCAAGTGGGAACGAGAAACTGGTCATAATGCTCCTCTGTATGCACCATCTAGTGACTCTGAATGGAGAAAACAGTTGTCAGTAGAACATGCAGCAAACATGTGGGTCAAAATGGGTGCCCCCAAAGAGAAGCTTATTATTGGTAGGTTTCTGTGGCAGTTTTATTTAAACTCTTTCCAATAAAAAAACATGATTTAGGTATGCCTACATATGGTAGAAGTTTTACACTTTCAAATCCCAGCAAACATGGTGTAAACTCTCCAGCTTCTGGTGGTGGAAAGGCAGGTGAATATACAAAGGAGGCAGGATTTGTAGCATACTATGAAATTTGTGAAATGTTGTTAAACGGAGCAGTGTATGTGTGGAATGATGAGATGAAAGTGCCATACCTAGTTGACGGAGATCAGGTAACTTGAGAATTGATTAACATAGTTTTAGTGCTATTCTTTTAAGGTTAGGTAAGAAAAGCTTACACAAATCGTATAATAAAAAACTGAAGTTATAAATGAAGCACTGTGTCAGTGCTAGCATAGATGTGTCATAAACGTACCTCTACCTAAGTTACAAAGGCATTTGCCGATCTACTGTTACTTGCACAGGTAAAAAAAGAAATCGCTATTTAACGAATTAATATGAATTATGAACGCAACTTTTATTTTCTATAAAACTGTAAGAAAATCTTAGTTGCCTTTATTGGTCGTAATTCATCAATTTCTTCAGGACGAATCTCCTGATGGCTAAAGCAGCGGATCTATGCTGCATATAGAAGATCGCATTGTATAAGAATTACACTATCTATGTAACTTTACTATGTTTTTCATTATTCATTCCGAACGTTCAGAATGCACCAAATGCGTTTATTTACTCATTCCGAATATTCCGTTTATTCCATTCCGTATTTCTTTATTCCGAACACGTTCTTTTTATTCTACGAGAGCACATGGAATAAATCGAATAAACTGAAGCCAACCATCAAGCAGTCAGTAACAAGTTCAAGAAAATGTAGAGTAGAAACGAGATGTTTTATTCTGTAATCAATTTGTATAATACATTTTGTGTATTTCTATAATTTTAAAATACGCTTTTCTACTTAGCTGCCAAATTTTTATTCTTTTCTGTTTTTTAATTATTTCTATTCCGAATATTCTTGTATCAGGTGGGCTGTCATTATATTCCTTCCATTCCTATCATGGAATGAAAGCACCCTATATCTTCCCATCTGCAGTATCATTTTAATTTAAGTGAGATATCAGTATTTCGTTTTATAACATACACAGAATAGACATGCATAGAAATCGGACATCCGGTCGATACCGTGATGGCGGGAGGGTGTGAAAGCTCGGGGGAGCATCTTACTTTTGTAAACCCATTTATTTGTAATATTTTTTACTGTAGCATCCTGGCAACGTTCCAAAGATGTCGAATGAAAAGTAGCAAAGTATTTATTTCAACCAGGTAACAAGAAAAATGATTTCATCTTAGTACATCCAAAACTTTAGAACTGAACATCGCTCTTCTAACATTACTGCTATGGTCATTGTTCTAAGGAAAATTTTAACCTGATCTCATATAGATCTCTCCCTTCCGATAGTATTCAAGCCTGAAGCTGCTGTTATTTTCGTATATAAGTCACATTTTGCAGTACCGCGAAATATCGGAAATCCAGAACATTTTGCCAAATTCTGTTTTATCCCCACCTCCACGCCTTGAACATTCAGGTGGAATTTGTATGGTCAGTTATGCTCGTAATCCCATGTTATCCCTTTTTTTTCTACCAAAGCTACTAACTAACTAACTCACAGTACCACATGTATGTAAACTCTTCGCAGTCTAAATCACGAATAAAACTAACTAGGCTGCTACTCAGCCCAGTTTATACTACTGCCATTCTTTACTTTCTAGATTTGACATTTCCTTACCATGATTTCTGGCTACCTGGGCATGCGCATTATACGGTTCACTATTTTCCTTTTAGTGACATACCTCGTGCATGTTACAATATTCTAATTTAACATTTTTAAATTACTTAGAGGTATGCTTTAGTGCCACTAAATAAAACGCCAAACTTAAAGCATATTGATTAAGTTAACTCAAAATCAATAAAAAATGTGTGGTCCTAAGCCGACGTTATTAATAACATGTTAATAAAATCTCAAAAGTAATCATCTTATCAAAACTAACTTGTCAGTATAGTTTCCGTGCTGACCGCTCTACTAACTTATGTCACGAAACGTTATAATCATTGTCTCCATAACTGTGCTGTGTCTGAACGGACGGAGTAATATATAATCCCTGCAAATTAAGCACAGCAAAGCTCTGTTTTTGTCTCCTTTTCTTTGAAAGTAAGTTTTTGTTGCTTTCAATGCTCTGCAAAGCTTTGTTCGAAAAATATAATAAAAATATAAATTATTAAAATAATTGTTACTCCATTTTACCAAGCGTAGCTCTAGCAAGCCTAGACTAAAACATATTTTTTCATATTTAGCCTAGAACAGGATACACGTCATTGTCTGCGTTCTTAGTTATTTGTGACGCTGCGCTAACTTCAAAGCCTGATTCCATATAGATATCTACATGCCTTACGCTAATTTCAGCTTTATACCTTACAAATCAATTTGCTCAGTAGAGTAAAATTTCAAGAATCCTTCTTAACCGGTATAGTTTACCATTTCCTACCTCCCCCCTCCCTCCCGCCCAATTATAAAACTTCCTTAAGCTTTCGTATCATTATAAAAAAAAATCTGTTGTCAGCAGTATATAACAATAGGTCGCCCCGGGGTGATTCGAACTTGTGACTCTCGTAAAAATAGCCAACACGTAACACAATTGATAACAAATTTTTGATAATTTAAGGTGGTGCTTTTACACTACCACCGGAGTTATATTTTTATTCATAACCTTGTTTTTGTATTTTATAGAGTATCCTTACAATAATAATTTTTCAGAATTTACTGCTTTTATTTAAAATACTATCTTTCTCCTTTGGCAAATTCCCAACTTTGTTTACACAACGAGTGTCTTTCTGATAGCCTACAGTTACATTCAACTCAGTTAAATTAAGAACGTAACCAGTAAACGAAACACTATTTAGCTTTTGTTACATAGTGGACAAGGCGGGTGAGGCCTTAGACACTTTATTCTCGACTCCAGGACAAGTTATGACTACTGAAAGAGTCGTATTTTACATTGCTTTCGGATACGAATTCGAGCTTGAAGTCTGCTGACATGTTCAGCGCCATGTTTACCACTCATTTGGTCAAGTTTAAAGCCCTCTTCCCCATGGACCTTTCTAAATACCTACCTGCTGAGGTACTTTAGCTTCGGTATAGAGAGAATGATGAAATGATCAAGAACTTAGCTTCTCAAAACAAAGAAATTTAGACCGGCCAACGGCAATTACATAGATACCTACCGGAAGTTATTTAGGTCTTGTACAATATTGAAGGAACTGATAGATCTGGGCGAGAAACGAAAAAAAATTTATGGGAAGGGGTCTCTCTCATCTCCAACCCCCACCCTCCAACTAAGCTATAGGAGTTTGAAATTTTTTACGATTAAATTAACTAGTCTTACATTTTAACGCATATTTTATACAGTTTTAGTGCTATAGACGTTACTAATGTCCCAATTGACAGGTAACACAATGATGTTAAAGACTGTGTAATTCTTTTTTTTTTGTTACTGCTAATGGATTTAAAAGAATTGATTTTCAAACTTAAATTTTGGAAAAAACAATTTATCTTTTCATTTCAAATGCAAATATTTTGAAAATATGCGCTTACATTTTTTTTATTGTTATGTTTAAAATAGTGGTCAATGTTTCCTCTTTTAAAGGCAATTTAAAGCACACAATCTTTTACCATTCGTAACTTACATGACAAAATGCACAGCTCATACCTGCTCTTCTAAAGAAAATTCTATCTTCATCCTAACTTTTACTCTTTGTGTTAAAGTTTGGGAGTCGTGGATAGGACTGGGATTTTAATAACTAGTAGACGTAATATATCTAGTATAGTAGACATAACTTATCCTTCACTGCGACCAGAAAGAATATATACATGATTAATAAAATAATAAATAAAAAAATAGAAACTGGGATATTGCACTACCACCAGAACAACTTCAAACAGCAGGTTCTAGATTGGAACCTTCAAAAAGGAGGTGCAAATTAAGGACTTAACAAAATTTCATAAAGTTATGAAAGAAAAGAAATGGAAGGAATAATTCTCAAAAGGCGGAAAAGTCTTAACTGACGCCGTATGCCTCTAAAGAAAAGGGAGGGAAAGATGAAGATTTTCTCTTTATTAATAGCGTTCCACAGCAACTAGGAATCATTGTGGCTTCGGTTTGTCCGTTTGTCTGTCTGTAACTCACAGGGCCGTGGAAAGAAAATACGGTCCCGCGAAATTGTTTTATTATTTAACTATAAGAAGCATGAATTTAAAAGGGCCGTGGTATGGAGTTATACTGGTGTGGTGGACTGTCGTACCTAAAACAAAATACACTTGAGTTCAGGTCAACATCAAACTACGATTACTATAAAAATTTTTGTAGCTGCCAGTTCGACAACTAAATATATATACACCCCGTGCAACAAAAAGAGCCGCAAGTTTAAAGTTAAATAACAACAATTTATTATGTAATTTTTCTGTATTTTACATTATTCACATATAACCCAATTAAAAAAGTATGTTTTATGCAATATGTAATTTGTTTAAAAAAAAAAAATAGTTTTTCGTTCGAAATCAAAAAATGCTTCATTTTGTTCAAATTTTTAATGCAATGTTATTTCATAAAAAATTTAAAATACAGTAAGCCAACAATATCTCTTTATTTTTATTAAACTTAAAAATGTATTTTCAAAAGTTAAAAGTTTTTATATTGAGTTTAAAAAAAATTAGTACTTTGTAGTATGCAACTCTCGTCTCGAACCCTATGCATGTATGCAACTGTACATATGGAATATTTTTAGCAGAAGAGTGCTATTGCATCTTGGAGACTATTTAGCACGAATTGAGCCGGGAAGATATGAAAAAGCAAACCACATGCGGCTCTTTTTGTTGCACGGGGTATATATATATATATATATATATATATATATATATATATATTTACTTTCACAACACTGGTGGTTAATTATATTCTTTGAGTCATTGCGCCACCAAGGGAAAGCCACAAGGCGACGCCAAAGAGAGTATTTTTTTCAAAAAGGGGCGGATAGGAGCAAAATCTCCATAAGACACAAGGATGAGAGCAATCCATAGTGTCTACCCCGTAACTTTAAGAGGGGAAGAGCCATCCTCAAAGGCAATGAAGAGGTGAGCTATCCCCAACACCGTCTTCTCTATTACGACTCACAGAATACCTATCGATAACACATTAATTAAATTACATTACTACACTACACTACACTGCAAATAAAATGATTTATATAATAAGCACTCAGTGAGTTTACTCACTTTTCTTCCATTTATTTTTTTTTAATGTCTTTTCAATAAAACACTTTCTTTGCTTTAAAAAAACTACCTTGAGATTTACCACACTATTGAACTTTTTCAGAGGACTTTCTCGACTGCCAGATTCTGACTAAACTAAAAATATTCTGGCAAAGTATCCTCTCTAAACTACTAAGTCATTGGATTGGTAATTCAAATTTCATAAAACCAACACAAGACCTTTTCTGCCTGAATCCTGAAAAACGCACTTCGCACTTAGGTAACAATTTCTTGTCAGGTGCCAACCAATTAGACAATATTAGCTCAGACAAGATTTTACTCTACTTCGGCGCAGGTATCGAACCGTGATAAAATTACGTGCCCATAATTTTGTTTTGGCTATTCACAGTCTGTGCTGTTAATTACCCAAAACGCATTTTATATTTTTCAAGATCCCTTCATTTATTTTTTTTTATTTTCTAAGAAAATTACTGAGGGATGCAAACCTTTTCTTACACATACCTAAGTAAAAATGAGACATGAAATATCAAAACTGAATTTACAGTATTATACATACATTTGTTTCACTCAGCCCTAGTAGCGCTTATATGCAAAACGAGGGCAGAAAATATTAATCTTCTAGATAAAGCAAACACCTGTTTCTCTGGCCAACAGAACGAAACGTAAATTATTTCTTCCATTCCGACTGGCAAAAATGGGAAATGTTTTGGTTCTATTTTGGACACGTTATGATGCCGAGGCATGTTGGAGCAAAATTTTTGTTCATCGGTAATTTTACTTTCTGAAAAAAAGTGTTAGGAATTACTTCATAAAAGTAATTATGCACCTAAATTATTTAGATTTCGCATATTTTCCTATGTTGAATTTTTAATTTCCGAAAATATGCTTTAATCAACCAGGCCGGCTTGTTTAGAGTAGAGATACTTTGAGCATACAAAACATATTACAGCTGTCAGAATGGTGGGTAAATTTTACTTAGAGTGACCGCATTTTGTAGTCTTCAGTGTATTAAGTATGTTAAAGAAATATTTTGTTATTTTTAATTCATCTTTTGCTAAAAAGAATAATATTTTTATAAGAGCTATTGCCATCAACAATTCCATATTATCACCAACACCAAAGCAGCGCGCCGCGGCAATGTAAATTGATATGCTGCTCTTTATACGGATTATAAAGAACTAACACATTTGCATCAAGCCGCGGAACAATACGTGCTTGCTAATTAAGTATTCCAAACATTTCCCCTTTTCGATAAAAGTGTATACAACTCTCTCTCTCTCTCTCTGACATGGGTATTGTTTCCATATAAGATATATTTTTCCTTTATGTTTCATTTGTTTGCTTTTTTTAATTTTATCTACATAGTGTAATCATTTCGTAGTGGTAATCCTTTTCGCATTAGGAATTTGACTGAGTCTTGCTTCTATGTAATTCTTGTTCGTTAATATATACACTGGAGTGGCTGATGGCTGATGATCTGAAATTTCCTTAAAAAACTAAAATAGCGAAAAGTGATCGCTAGTTGTCCCTTTCTGTGTATCTTTTTTTCAACGGGGTTTTCTTAATTGTCAACGTCATGCCGCCTAATAAATGCAGGCTATAGAAATAGATGACAATATTTACAACCATTTTAACATATATCTCTTTCTAGGTAAGCATTTTACAGATTAGAACAACCTTTTCTTGTAATTTTTATTTCAGTAATTCGAATTATTTTGTACATTTTCCTTACAACAATATTAAAGATTAAAATTAAATATGTCATTTCGTATATATTTGGTTATTTCATTCTGCTCGGAACAGCTGCAAATTCACAATAAACATTGGAAATTAAAAATGGTTTTCCTACACTGAAAGTAAAAGTGTACCCATATGAGTCACTCTATTTTAATACATGTGCCAACAACGCAACGGCGGAAGATAAACGTTTGCGCAGTAATATCTTTCCGGCCCGGAAATCCTGGCATGAATTCTTGCGGGGGAAATTTGAAATATACAGTGGTTATCTTCCATACTAAGATATATTTGAGAGAATCATTTGTTATTAAAGAAAAAACTCCACTCCGACCCCCACCATCTGTACAGACTTGGCCTTCCTAATCTCTTATTTATATATCTCTTTTTCTAGTTTCCCTAACCCCTTGTGGGTTATGGGACGGGAGAAGTTCAGTCGATTCGATTGATAAGAATTTTAAAAAAATAATTTTTTTGGGAACCTCCCTCCTCCCATAGAGTGAAAAGTTTACTCAGTGTACTCATTGAGTGGGGTGTCTTCTAAAATGTAACAAAAATTTTTTTTATAGATTTTTGGTTTGATTCAGTCATGAGATATTTGCTTTAACAAAATCAACCTCCCCCCCCTTTAATTACTAATCTATCGATGCAAAATTTCCTGAATATATCCTTTAGTACTTATAATGAAAACTATAACGAACACTGCAACAAAAATAGTTTATAAAAAAAAATTTAGAAACAACTCGACGGAATCCTACCATGTGCGCGCTCAAAACCAATTAACTAATTTTTAATCAAAATGTTTATTATTAGCATTAAAAAATAGTTATTAAACTAGTGGGGTGGGTCCAGATTCTGGGTGTCGCATCATTGGTGCGACCCTTGAGGTCCACACGAACAACTTCCCAGTTAAAAACAATTTTCAATTGTTATTAACAATATTCAATTATTATTAACAATATTTAATTGTTAATGGCGATAAAATTCATGATCATACGAGTAAGTGAAAACTCAATAAAATTCATACTATTCGATTTATCGTTTTATTTATCATTAATATCAACTATTTATGGTTTTTTTTACCATTTTTTCAATGTTACAAAAAACTATAAAAGTTCTGGATGAAAATATCTGACTGTTTTTTTAAAGTATCGAGTTGTATCAGAACCAATTAGTTCAGATGAATCTTTTTCCAAAAAAAAAAACTTTCGCCCACTTTTATGTCATTAAAAAATACTTTAAAAATTTATATTTTAAATTTATAAATAAATAAATTGATGAATTTAATGTATCATGATAATTTCGTTGTAATCAGATGCAAACAAATTTTTAAAAAATTATTCCGTTATAGCACTATTTTTAATGAAGACCAAATAAATGCACTCTGTTTGGAATTCATTTGTTATTAATAATTTTGAATGGTTATATACAATTGTGACGTACTTCCCCGGTGCGGTTACTCGGGCGCCAACGCAATGCGATTTTTCTGTCGGTACGGTAGTGGGAAAGTCACAAAATCAATTGCCTGGGTAGTTGCAGTGGAGAAAGGCCAGGGTCTATCAACGCAGTGAGAGAGAGAATTTGGCTTGGGAGTTAAAGGGTTATTAATTAGAAAGCCCGGTTCTTAGTAACACTTAATTTATTGTTCTTACTCTCTAACAATTCAGGTTCTATATCTAATCTTACTACTAGAATCTTACTTCTACGGTTCTTATCTCTAGGTAGCTAAGTCCCTTAGACCATTCCGCTCAACACGCGTACTAGGCCCGAGCAATTAAGATTGCCCTTACTCTGCTTATGTCTATGTAGCTAGGTCCCTTAGACCATTCCGCTCAACACGCGTACTAGGCCCGAGCAATTAAGATTGCCCTTACTCTGCTTATGTCTATGTAGCTAGGTCCCTTAGACCATTCCGCTCAACACGCGTACTAGGCCCGAGCAATAAGATTGCCCTTAATCTACTTATATTTAGGTAGCTAGGTCCCTTAGACCATTCCGCTCAACACGCGTACTAGGCCCGAGCAATAAGATTGCCCTTAATCTACTTATATCTATGTAGCTAGGTCCCTTAGACCATTCCGCTCAACACGCGTACTAGGCCCGAGCAATAAGATTGCCCTTAATCTACTTATATCTAGGTAGCTAGGTCCCTTAGACCATTCCGCTCAACACGCGTACTAGGCCCGAGCAATAAGATTGCCCTTAATCTACTTATATCTATGTAGCTAGGTCCCTTAGACCATTCCGCTCAACACGCGTACTAGGCCCGAGCAATAAGATTGCCCTTAATCTACTTATATCTAGGTAGCTAGGTCCCTTAGACCATTCCGCTCAACACGCGTACTAGGCCCGAGCAATAAGATTGCCCTTAATCTACTTATATCTAGGTAGCTAGGTCCCTTAGACCATTCCGCTCAACACGCGTACTAGGCCCGAGCAATAAGATTGCCCTTAATCTACTTATATCTATGTAGCTAGGTCCCTTAGACCATTCCGCTCAACACGCGTACTAGGCCCGAGCAATAAGATTGCCCTTAATCTACTTATATCTAGGTAGCTAGGTCCCTTAGACCATTCCGCTCAACACGCGTACTAGGCCCGAGCAATAAGATTGCCCTTAATCTACTTATATCTATGTAGCTAGGTCCCTTAGACCATTCCGCTCAACACGCGTACTAGGCCCGAGCAATAAGATTGCCCTTAATCTACTTATATCTAGGTAGCTAGGTCCCTTAGACCATTCCGCTCAACACGCGTACTAGGCCCGAGCAATAAGATTGCCCTTAATCTACTTATATCTATGTAGCTAGGTCCCTTAGACCATTCCGCTCAACACGCGTACTAGGCCCGAGCAATAAGATTGCCCTTACTCTACTTATATCTATGTAGCTAGGTCCCTTAGACCATTCCGCTCAACACGCGTACTAGGCCCGAGCAATTAAGATTGCCCTTAATCTACTTATATCTATGTAGCTAGGTCCCTTAGACCATTCCGCTCAACACGCGTACTAGGCCCGAGCAATTAAGATTGCCCTTAATCTACTTATATCTATGTAGCTAGGTCCCTTAGACCATTCCGCTCAACACGCGTACTAGGCCCGAGCAATTAAGATTGCCCTTACACTGCTTATATCTAATTAACTTAACTACAGTCTATGCTATTCCCTGAGCCGTTCCTAAGCTTGCACCCGTACTGAGCTCGAGCAGCGTACTGCCCTTAACCTACTTATGTCTAATTAACTGAACTATGGTCTATGCTATTCCCTGAGCCGTTCCTAAGCTTGCACCCGTACTGAGCTCGAGCAGCGTACTGCCCTTAACCTACTAGAACTCTAGCTATGGGAATCAGGTGCGGGAGGTCTGGGTCTCGTCTCGTGGCCGGTGCATATGACCAAGCTTTCACTTGACGAGTGGAAACTGGAATGAATCGGGGATTAGAAGGTATCAGGAAGGTCGGTAGACGGTAGACTGAGGTCTGGAGAAGGTGGATAAAAGGATGATGAAAGGTTGATAAAAGGTGATAGAAGGTGATTTTTGCCAGTTCGGAGTCTGGTACTTATAGCAAAAGTTTCAATTTCTCGTGCGAATTATATGAAGAAAAATAATATTCTCGCTTTATACTCCCAGTTGGTTTCGCAAACAACTTTAATATTGGGGCCCCGTGTTCGATTCCTAACAAATCCTCGCTTTTTATTTTTCTATAATTTGGTTCGCAATTATATGTCTTCAATTATATCACCCAATTTGAGGCTTCTGAAGTGGAAAGGAGGTTTTAGTGCGCTTTTAGGTTTTATAATTTCCAGCCAAAAATTAGCTTCGTTACACAATTTATAATTGATATAAACAATTCTTAATTGTAATAGACCATTTATAATTGATATAAACAAAGTTTATTCATAAAAGAAATTTTTTGTGGTAAAAAAAATTTCAATTGTTTATAAGAATTTTTCATTGCTTATAATAATTTTCAATTGCTATGAACAATCTTCAATTTTGTATTAAATTTTCAATTTTCTTAATCAATTTTCAACTAGGTTAAGCCATTTTTTATGATTATAAATGTATTATTGTTATAAGCAATTATTTATTGTTATAAACAATTTTTCATCATTATAAACAATTTCTGTTCATAATGGATTGTTATTATCCGACTTTTTCATTTCCCGATCGTAATCAGAACAAATTATATCGAAGAAATCCTTTTCAAGAAAGTCTAAAATCAACTTTTTTTTCAGTTTTTTGTTTAAACAAAAAACGGCTGAACCGAAATTGATTAAATTTCTTTCAGCTCTTATTGACAATAATACGCTTCGAATGGCACCATAGTCGTTATCATTTTTTGTTCGCGAGATTTCGTTGTCGAAAAAAGTGGGTCCGTACACACACACACACACACACACACACATGTGTTCAAAAACATGCGTAAAACACTATGGTGACTTTGAAATATAAAAAAATTTGTAAAACTAAAAATTGTGAAAATCGGGCCCATTACAATAACTTCCCTATATGTGGGAAGTTAATAAGTAGGAAAAGTAATAAAAACATCAAATTTGTTGTAAATATGCCTTTAATAAAATTCGATTTGATTTGTAGTGGGTTGGATTCGATGACGAACGTGCGATAAGGAACAAAATGAAATGGATTAAAGACAATAATTTCGGAGGAGCTATGGTATGGACAGTCGATATGGATGACTTTTCAGGTACAGTTTGTGGTGGAAACGTTAAATATCCCTTAATTGGAGCTATGCGAGAAGAACTGTTAGGCATATCAAGGGGAAAGGATGCTAAAGATGTGGACTGGTCAAAGGTTGCAGCCAGTTTTGATGATGAAGAAGAAGTGAGATAAAATGATAAAAGATAATTCTGATTTTCAATTTAACTGAATAATTATTTCAGCTTCCAGATAAACCCGACCCCATTAAAATTTCTGTTCAAGAACTACTTGCAAAGGTTCAGAAACCAGGTAAACAGCATAAAATCAAGTCAGGGCTGGCTACTATTGATCGAAACAGTAAGTTGAAAATAAATTTTGTTGTATAGTGCAAAAATTTTAATAAATTTTTTTTATGTAGCTCGTCCTGCGCAGGTATTTTGTTACCTAACTAGTTGGTCTTCAAAACGACCTGGAGCTGGTAAATTCGAAGCAAAGAACATCGATGCCTCCCTATGTACTCATGTGGTGTACGCCTTCGCTACACTAAAGGATCACAAACTGAGTGAATCGTCAGAACATGATCCCGATAACTATGATAAAATCATTGCTCTTAGAGAGAAAAATCCGGATTTGCAAATTCTACTCGCTATTGGTGGTTGGGCGTTTGGTTCAACACCATTTAAAGAACTAACATCAAATGTATTCCGCATGAATCAGTTTGTTTACGAAGCTATTGAATTCTTAAGGGAATATCAATTCAATGGTCTCGATGTTGATTGGGAATATCCAAGAGGAGCTGATGACAGAGCTGCGTATGTCAACTTGTTGAAGGTTTGATTTATTCTTTGTCTTAAGAAAAGGATATCAATTAAATAATTTCAGGAATTAAGAGTTGCATTTGAAGGAGAAGCTAAATCATCAGGACAACCTCGCTTGCTTCTCAGTGCTGCCGTTCCTGCATCATTTGAAGCTATCGCTGCAGGATATGATGTGCCAGAAATCTCTAAGTATCTTGATTTCATAAACGTCATGACTTATGATTTCCACGGTCAATGGGAACGAACAGTTGGACATAATTCACCACTTTATCCATTAGAAGCAGCGACCGGATATCAAAAGAAATTAACTGTTGATTTTAGTGCAAGAGAATGGGTGAAACAGGGTGCACCTAAGGAAAAGCTTCTCATTGGAATGCCAACGTATGGAAGATCATTCGAACTAGTGAATACAACGCAATTCGATATTGGTGCTCCTGCATCTGGAGGCGGAAAGCCAGGAAAATTTACAAATGAGGCAGGATTTCTTAGTTATTATGAAATTTGTGCCTTCCTAGCTGCAGCAAATACAACTTTGGTTTGGGATTCCGAGCAGCAAGTGCCATTTGCTTACAGAAATAATCAATGGGTTGGCTTTGATGATGAAAGATCGTTAAAAACCAAGGTGAGCTTTTATTTCCCTTTTTAGTTCACTTACTTTTATTATTTTATTAAAAAAAATTTACAATTAAAACATCTCTTAGATGGAATGGTTAAAAGAACAAGGTTTTGGAGGTATTATGGTATGGTCAATTGACATGGATGACTTTTCTGGTCGTTGTGGTGGTGGCAAGTATCCTCTACTTTCTGCGTTAAATCAAGAACTTCAAGGCTATAAGGTGGCTTTGGAATACGAGGGACCCTACGAAAGTTACGGACCTAGAGGTGCTTATACAACAAAAGATCGTAAGTTATTTTATTCTTAAATAAAAAAAAACCTTCAAGTTATTTACTTGTGCCCTTAGCTAACGAAGTCACATGTGAAGAAGAAGACGGTCACATAAGTTATCATCCAGACAAAAACGACTGCACCCATTACTATATGTGTGAAGGCGAACGAAAACATCACATGCCATGTCCAGCAAACTTAGTATTTAATCCCTCAGAAAACGTATGTGATTGGCCAGAAAATGTTGAAGGATGTCAACATCACACGCCAGCTCCTCCAACCAATTAGCTTATTGGATATCGAACACCAGAAAAGTATAAAAGATCAATTAGATAGTTGGGGGCGATTCCAGCATATAAAAAATTTTACCGCATAGAATGTTCACTGCCTGAAAACGACTGGGACATAATCTTCAGTACAAAGGAATTTCATTACCTTCGCTACGTGTACACTGCCCATAACTTGTTGCCGCAGGAAATCGCCCTTAAATAAAAAATTGTTAATAAATTATTTAAGAACATTCGTGTAAGTAGCTTTTATCTAAATTATAAATTAAGTAATTGCTAAGTAAGTTACTACTGGGCTAACAAACCTCCAACGAAAATAATTCCATGTTTCTTTGAATTTTTTGAACTTATCCTCATCCAATAATTTTTCTTGTCAGTCAAAAAATATCCCACAAGATATGAAAGAAATCTAAATTTAATCTAAATATAGATAGATCTGTGATAACCTCTATGACCGTTCAACAAAATCTCCAAAACTTATAATTTTTAAATGAACTAAATTTGGAAACTTACTGTCTTAGTTTCGTGAGGAAAATTGTTGTAATTCATGTTTCATCCCCTCATTATTAAAACCATTTTGTACATTTTTTATTATTTTTATAATTGTGTACTTTATTCTATTTTAATAATGTATTATAGTTATATAATAAAGAGAAAGTTAAAAACTTGCAAAACTTTTATAACCTTTCCTGCAGTTATCAACCTTACCATATGAAATATTCATAAAAACATTTTCGCTGTATGAACAAACAATAAGATAAAAAAACTAAAACAAACTTTCGGATTTTCAGAATTTTTTATATCCTATAACGTACATGTAGTTAAAATAAATTGAAGGATTCTTTATTTGTTAAAATCAGTTAAAGGTCTTAGGAGGGAATATAGAACACCAGGTGATTGTTGCAATCCGAAAAGAAACAATGCTCAATCTCATTGCGATATTAATTATAATCAAATTCTGTTTTATATAAAATAGTTTTTAAAAAAAAAGTTGAACCGACTTCACAAAAAGCGCTAAAAAGCATAAAATAATTTTTAATTTTATATCTATTACGACATTTTGAAGTCGGTGCAAATCAAACAAACCAAACAACAACACAAATATTTAATCGGCATTTCTTATGATCCCGTAAGCTGAAACGTTCAGGTAGTATTATGTATTATTTTCAATTGTGGTTTTGTAGTTGTTTTATTTGTTTAATTTGCACCTACTTCAAAATGTCGTAATAGATATAAAATTAAAAATTATTTTATGCTTTTTAGCGCTTTTTTTTTAAAAACTATTTTATTTGTCACTTTTTAGTGTCTTCTACTCTATACAACGAAGAAAGAACCATCCAAATCGGTCCACGCGTTAAAAGTTAATATTAACCCCCTACCTCACCCCCATTCCACTAAACTTTTTTTCTCATGGTATCAATAAAGGAACATACTCTACCGAACATAAACGGAATCATCGAAATCGGTCCACGCGTTACGAAGTTACTACCTCTCCCCCTCCCCTACCACCACCATAGGACCAAATTATTCTCCTATTAGTAATGGGGGATCACACTCTATACAACAGCAAAAGAACCATCTAAATCGAACCACGCGTTACAAAGTTAGGTTCCACCCCCCTTCTCCCACCTCCACCCCAGCAACATTTGTTTTCTCGTAGTATCAACCAAGGATCATATTCTAGCCAATAGAAAAAGAATTATCCAAATCGGTCCACGCGTTACGAAGTTAGACTACCCCTCCCCCCCCCCCACCCACACCTTTCACCATAGGACCAAATTATTCTCCTATTAGCAATGGGGGATCATACTCTATACAACAGAAAAAGAACCATCGAAATCGGACAACGCGTTACAAAGTTAGGTTCCACCTCCACCCCCCACCCCAATCCCCCCAAAATTTTTTTCACCTGGTATCAACCACGAAACATACTCTACCCAACAGAAAAAGAATTATTCAAATCGGTCCACGCGTTACAAAGTTAGTCTATCCCTCCCCCCCTCCCCCCACCCTAGGCCAAATTTTTTTCTCCTATTAGCAATGGGGGATCATACCCTGTACAACAAAAAAAGAATCATCCAAATCGGACCACGCGTTACAAAGTTAGGTTTCACCCCCACCCCCCACTTCCACCCTACCAAAAATTTTTTTTACATGGTACCAATCGGTGAACATACTCTATACAACAAAACAAGAATCATCAAAATCGGTTGACGCGTTACGAAGTTATGCCCGGTCAGACATAAAAAAAAAAAAAAAAAAAAAATACGCGTCGAACTTAGAACCTCTTTGTTTTTGGGAAGTCGGTTAAAAATACGGCCAAGTGCAAATTGAACTTGTGGGCACTGTTAGTGCTCTGTACCGTGAATGCTTTTAAAATAAAGATTTTAGTTAAGCGAGAGAGCGAGGAGACGTTGTTACGCTTCAATTCCTCGAAAGTCAAAACAGATGCAGCCACGTCACTTTTTGGATCTTTGTTCTTATTTACCAGATAAATTACACTAGCCTGCCAAATTCTGCGATTAAAGAATTTCCTTAAATTTAATAGGTGATTCTATAGTTTTTTGTTTCTGATTACTGAAAAAAACAATAAAAAAAATTCCATCACGTACAGTTTTTGAAAGAAGTAGCATTTTATACTCCGATTTAAAAGTTTTTATGGTCGTTTTGTCTCTTCTCCTAAGTTAATTTTACGTGCAAGAGAAAAATGAAATTGTCGAAACTCTAACAAGACCTTGGGAACTTACGCATTAACGACCAGGATGAAGTATTCACAAGAGTTACATTGCCCTATCAGTAACCGTGTAAAGTTGGTGGAAAATTTACTCTTACTTTTACGACAATTTCAAAATGGACGCAATTTTGTTTTACGTGGTAATTATTTTGAGATTGAAAGAAGTTATAATTTGTAAGCTATTTAAAATGTTCGGAATTTACCTTGTTAGTATTTAACTGTTTTATTCATTTTGATAATATGATATCAAAAAGGCATTTTTGGAGATTACCCAGAAAAAATTCAGTTACGTATTTGTAAGTTGTAGTAAACGTGATTTTTTTTTTACCGCAGAGTAGGAAAAATAGGGTAAGTTTTTGGGATTTTTTTTTTATAAAATTTTTTTTTATTAAAAATCCAATAAGTACATCTCAAAATATATACTTTTAAGTATATTGTGTAAAAATGTCACAAAAATAAGTAAAAAAAGAAAATGTGCCAAAATAAGTGGCACTTATTCCACTTATTTTGGCACTCCAGATTTAAAACACCTTGTATAATTGAAAAATAACACAAGTATGGGAAAAAATAAGGTTCAATAAATGAAATTACAGATAGCACTAACTTAGGTACATAATTTGAAGCACCAATGTAGTATTCAATAAAGGGGTAGTTTTAATTCACTATAAACTTTCACTAATTTTATGCACTTACTTCAAATCACAATTCAAATAAGAAATAAATATAAAAATAAAAAATATTGAAATAAAAGATGCTAATAAAATTGCGTACTCACCTGGGATCCAAAATTGATATTATTAGTACTGTTGTATACTACTGTTTGGAACGAAGAATACCACTAGAACAGTGATGCCCGCGGCCAAGTGAGCTTTTGAGCTTTTAAATTCGTATATGCACTTCTTTGGCTGTATTTGGATTCCTGTTTTTGCGTTTTTTAATCGTTAAGGGGGTCTTACTATGTAATACCTCATTTCCGAGCGCTATATTCAAAAATTGATTACTAGAAAACTACAAATGATTTCGGGAAGCAGTTTTTTGTAATGTTATCATTCATTATTGAACTTTACATAGTTTTTTTGGTTTTACATAAAAATGACGTATGTGACCGCACACGTCCTTCACTGCGTCCTCGTCAAAACTGTCCAGGGCGCACGGGGTGAACGATTTTGACCGATCAGATGATCTCAAACCAAAAAACCTTTAAAATTTATTTTTCTCATCCCCTTGGCTATGGATAGACACGAGCTTTTTCAAAAATTCACAAAATTCTTATAGTAATAGAATTTTGAAAAAAAAAATTTTTTTTGGCACTTTTTTTTCTGCTATTCAAGGCTGTTTTAAATTTTTGGACAAGAATTTCAAAAAAAGCTCGTGTCTATCTGTTGCGACATGTTTTCTGATAATAAAAATGTTTAGTATGACAAGATCGGTGAGGTAGTTTTTTCGAAAACGTTCACCCCACCTCTAAAGAGACGACTTTCGGAAAAACACGTTATAAAATATTGTTGACAACGTAATAAAATATTGTTAAAAATTCTTACGATCAATCTGCGATCCCAGGTCCGTAGAGTTCACCTTCTTGTTCGAGGAGGAATTCGCGTTGAGCCACTTGCTCTTCTCTTTGCTCGATCCTGGCGCTTTTCACTGCATCAGTCACCCTACGCTCCGAGCGGTCGATGCGTTGCTCGTTGCGGGAATACAGCAGAAACGCGAAAAACGACCGCGCATGACCGTGAAAAATGCTCTGTCACTGCCAAACGAGCCCGTCCACAGTTAAATCCTTTTACCAGCGTATTTCTAACACTATTTAAATGAAAAAAATGTTAAAAAAAATGTAAAAAAAATCGATTCTTTGAAACTGTTACATAGTAAGACCCCCTTAATGCATACAAAAGTTAAAAAATAATCGTCATATTTAAGTAGGTTTGTAAGCAATTATACAATTTCTTAAAATATACAAACTTTTGCAAATATTTTAAAGTTCTAAATTAAACAAACAGTACGAAATGCTTCCAAAGCTTTTAAGCATTCCTCACATTTAGGGGTCAGTTCCTCAAAAATACAGGAACAAAAGGGTAATTTAAAAATAGAAATACAAAACAAGTTGTTTATCCAAATAATTTTTTTTATTCTTCTACAATTTTTGTTTGTTTTACATTGGATCTCCGCCCGTCGCGCTGCGCTCCTTGCGCATGCGCACATCTGCCGTTTTAGCTTCGATGGAGAAATGAATATCCTTGGATGGTTGGCGTGATAACTTGAGCAACAATTTATATTGAAAAAAACATCTCAAATTCGCATAGAAAAACCCGTATAAGATGGCGGAAAATCATTATTTCCTACGTCATTTCGTAAGCAATTGAGTAAGGAACATAACCAACAAGAATTTTTGAAATCGATCGACAAAATCTCCTCTTATCGCGCCCACCGTTCGGAAAAAACACGTTTCGAGATAAACACAATTAAAGTTCGAGATAAACATAATTAAACTCTCCAGTGGCTCGCATCACGCGCGTTAATACACTATAAAAACCGTTCTATGGAAGATACGATAATAATTTTTCAGTTACATACTCTCAACACCCCACGGAATCGGAATGTAAAATTGATTTTTTCAAATATTTTTGAGGAACTGACCAAAAGATTACTATTAATGCATATATGAAATGCATATATGAAAAGTATACGTGTCTCCTACCCACAAACTCTCCCGGAAAACAAATTTTTAGTTCTGATTGCAGAGTTGCCCGATGCGGGAAATATATAAAAGCAACCAAAAACTGTTCACTACTTTGTTCGAAGCCGTTTATCTAGTAATAGTAATCTTTGGTTATGATATATTATAAAAAGTAAATAATGATGATTAATTAATTATAAATCATTAAATTAAGTCTCACGACAATTAAATTTAATGAATTTGTATAATTTAAAATTAAATTAATCTTACAAATGTTAAAGGTGAAAATATTGAATAGAATGTAACTGAGAATGTGAATTTTTGTGTTGTTAATTTATCAGCTTATGATTATTTTTGACTTCCAGCTTCCAGTCCTTCGCCAACAAATGTTTCTCGATGGTTATCTGTGCTGGATATTGGAGAAAATATCTGGAAATGGTAAGTATTGACCACAATGCTAGTAAATTAAATTTGCTCTCTTTCAGGTCCAAAGCTGAACATTCTGCTTCCCGTTGAAAGACTATATGTCTTTCAAAAATTCTAGTATAAAGATATTTAAAAAGGAAAGAGAAAACAGAAACTTTTAAAAATTAAGTTTGAGATTCTCAATTTGGTGATTTAGTTATTACAACTAAGTGTTAAGTTTTAGAAGTATCTTTATGATAATTATTAATAGGTAAGATTGAAAATTTTGTAACCGGTCGTTTGAAGACACCTTTGCTGGTTTTAATGGTAGCTACTCGTACCATTTGGTCGTTATCTGGGTGAATTATTTTACCCAGTGGCCATCGACATGGAGGCATATTTTCTTCCTTTAGGACCACTAACCCTCCAACTCTATGTCATTTGGGTATATTTTGCAAGGAATTGAGATACTCTTTCGACCATCTTTTCCAAAAATGTTTTTTTAAGAGTTTGAAGATGGTTCCAGCGAGCAATAGATGAAACTCTTTTTAAATTCGTTGAATCGGGAAGCATGGTCACAGAGGTGCCAATAACAAAATGTGCTGGAGATAATACATTGTCATCATCAGGATCGTCTGAGATGGGACATAGAGGTCTAGAATTTAGACAGGCTTCTATTTGTGTTAAAATAGTTGCAAATTCTTCGAAGGTTTCCTAGTACCCTTTTAAGATGGTGTTTAGTGGCCTTTACTCCGGCCTCCCAGTGTCCGCCAAAATGTGGCGTTGTGGTGAATTAAAGTGCCACCTTATACCCCATGCGCAACTCGCTCCGCGATCGATTTGTTAGCGCATTTTACAGCCTCATCGAATTCCTTATTTAAACTATTGTTCGCTCCAACAAAGTTGCTGCCGAAATCTGTATAGATATCAGTGGAAAGGTCTCTACGTATGAAGACTCCAAGGAACGCTACGATTGAAAGATCAGAAACAGGTTCAATATGGATAGCCTTAGCAGCCATGCAAACAAATATGCAGATGTAACCTTTGTAAGACCTAACGCCTCTGGGTCCAGCATAATCAATTCCTGTATGCTGGAATGGGTGTGAAATATTAACTCGGGACGAAAGAAGATTTCTCATGGCTTTGCCTGGCAATGGAATATTTGTGACATTTTTGTGAATAATATTTCTTACAGTTTTTCGGCCACTTGAAATCCAATACCTTCTTATCAAGACAGTTAAATTACTTTTTCTAGACAATATGATAGGATGCTGTTGAGAATAAGCAATTTGAGCATTTCGCAGAATTCCGTTCTCATGTAAGAACGGATTTAGAGATAAATGTTTACTCTTCGCGGATGTAAGTAGTTCTGCTTGAAGTAAATTTACTTCTGAATTGAATGCAACTCCTTGAGAAGCTTTAATTAATGACATTTCAGATTCATGAAGTTCTTGTGTAGACAGGAAGCCTGAAAAGTTCTCGCCTTTTGGATGTCTACAATTGAAAATAAAGCTTCGGCAATAAGCGAGAGTTCTAACCAATCTCGTGAATGATGAAGATTCTCCTATAATGTCCTCTACAAGTGAGTTGAAGAGGGAAATAGGAATGATCCTGTCTTGTTCAAGATCATTGTAATAGATCTAGTAGAGCCGTGGATTTGGGCCAATTATGCTGCGCGTGTTTGAGCCAAGATGGTCCGTGAATAGGATAGATATGAGGGTTCTGAAACAAATGTGAAATGTGAACATTAAAAATGGTCAAATTGCGAGGGAAATCGAGGTCTGACGTCACATTTTTGCACATTTTCAATGGTCCAGAACCCGCATAACAATTTTTGGAGAAGAGAAATAAGGAAATGGCTGGAAATCGAGGTCTGACGTCACATTTTTGCACATTTCTCATTCGGTCCAGAAACCCCATAACAACAAACAGAGAGATAAGGAAATGGCTGAAGATAAGGGAATGGTTGCGTGATTCCGAAGGTCAAGGTCAAAGTCGGTGATTGTTTAGTAAAGATAAGGATGAGTTGCACCTGTCGGCCATCTTGGATTTTGGGTATTCGGTCTTGGAGGCTACAATTGATCTTCTTCTTCTTCTTTGGTTTGCACCTGGACCTGGAGTGCACCAATATTAAGCCGTGTCACGTGCTTAGATTGATGAAAAGTATCGCCGATAATATTTTTGCGGAGCAAGGACACATTGCCAATGGAATAACTGCCATCAACTCGAGCCTTTCTGGCTTTCATACTTTATTTGAGGATATTGGCACTTTAAATAGAAAAACCTACGACATCATTAGGGCTCTGGACAAGTCAAACGAAAATTATGACATGCTGCTTAGTAGATATCACGAGCTCTCGCAGAGAATTTCTACCATGTCCAACTCCATCGATGACATGTACGGAATAATTGCAAACGCTGAGCATTCGTCCATTTCCAGTTCCAGCCCGGTTCTGCCAATTTGCGAAGACATACGCCGTAGTGTTAAAAAATTTAAATTTGACATGGACTCATGGTCATCAGCTGTCAGTGGTAATACTGATCTCACTCGCTCCTTTTCATCGGACGTGAAGGCTCTTCTGGCCAAAGCTGGTAGGTCTGCTGTTGTGGGTGAGAGCGAGTCGCGTTCGGGGACTGTTGGTGAGGTGGATGAGTCCCGTGTTACTGTGACTCCTCAGGTGGTTGGCTGCATCTCTTCTGGTATTTCAGTGCCGGCCGTTGGCTCCGGCTCTTCTAGACAGGTTCCTAAACAGAATACTCCGGAGTCGACTTCTGCCTCTAACTCGGATAGTCCTGATGCGATTGTGGGCAACAACATCAGCACTTTATGGCCAGCTAGGATCCCCAAGTATATCTTCACATCTAGAATCTATCCTGAGACTACTGCGGACGAGGTCATCGCCCATATTCTTTCTCGTATTTGCGCTGCACCGGGCACTGTTGCATGTAGACGGATTGGTTCCTCACGCAATCGCTCTGGCTGTTCTTTTACTTCGTCGTTCAGAGTGCTGGTTCCGGAGGATTTATTCAATGAAGTTCTTTCCCCTGAGATTTGGCGTCGCAATTCCATTGTGCGAGAATTTGTCCCAAGAAATCGACTTGGCTTGGCCAATGAGTCCTCAAAAAACGGATTGCGGAATTGTCGATCTACTACGCAAACGTAACTGGTCTTCGTCAAAAACGGCTAGGCTCTTTAATGGCTCCAGCGATCTTTGTTACAGCGTAATTTGTTTGACTGAAACGTGGCTGTTTCAGGGAATTCTGGATGCGGAGCTGTTTAGCTCTGAGTACAGTGTTTTTCGCCGTGATCGTTATGCTGATTTGCTTGATGCGCCTGTGGGAGGCGGTGTTCTCTGCGCTATGCGTCGCGATGTTCCATGCAGACTGGTTGACATCCCGAATTCCGAAGATTTGGAGGTTTTCTGTATCGATATTGGACTGCCAGGCAAAACTGTGTTCATTTTGACCGCTTATATTACTCCAGATTCTCCGTCTTATGTTTATGAAAGGTTTGCCTCCTGCCTGGATGACCTCTCACACGCCTTGATGCCTTCTGATGAATTGTTGGTTTTGGGTGACTTTAACCTGCCTGATGTTGGCTGGGAGCTCTCTCACTCCTTCTTTTCGGTCTGCTAATCAGCTTGCTTTTTCTTTTATAGATAGCCTTGCTTTTTCAGGCTTAACACAGACTTGCAGTATTTCTAATGATCATGGAAGGTTCCTCGACCTCGTTTTTTCTACTGATCCTGCTAGTACACTGGTGAGACGATGCTTGGTGCCCCTTGTTCCAGAGTCGGGTCATCACCCTGCGCTTCATATTGCTCTTTTCATTGATCTCTGCTCTGCTCTGATCATTGATTGATTGATGACTTCTTGTGTACCAGATGATGCTTGTTATAACTTCAGTAAGGCTGATTCTCCGTGATTAACAACTGGCTCTCAGCTTGTGATTGGAGTAGCGTCCTCAATGAACGAGACATTAATGTGGCCGTAAGATCTTTTTATAATTTGCTGTCTATCTGTTTTACTTATTGTGTCCTTATTTCTAAATCGAATAACTTGCGTTCTAGTCTGCCTTGGTTTGATAGTTCCTTGAAACACTTAAGGAATATTAAATGTAAGGCCTGGAAGGGGTTTTGTTCCTCTAGGAGCGACGCTGACTATTTAACTTATTCCAATTTACGCAGTCAATTTTTATCTGACTTAGTGTCTTCTTATAATAATTATATTAATAGAATGAAAGCGTTACTACGAGTCGATCCTAAGCGATTTTGGAGGTTCGTGAACTTGAAGCGCAATTCTTCTTTGTCTTTCGGAGGCAGCGAAAGCAATGAGCCCTTGACGATAGCAAACCTTTTTGCAGATTTTTTTAAAACTGCGTTTTTGGATGATATCTGTGATATTAGCTTTAAGGATTTTACCCATTTGACGAGGTTTATACCGACTTCTCTACCTTGACTGATAGTTTTTCAATTGGTCCTGACGGTATCCCTGCCTCACTCGTGAAAAGATGTGGTTCCGTTCTTGCTCCTATTTTGTGTTATTTATTTAATCTCTCAACTCGTTGCGGTGTTTTTCCGAAAGCTTGGAAAACTTCATTAATTATTCCCCTTCACAAAAAAGGTTATAAATGTGAAATCTCGAACTATAGACCAATTGCTAATCTTTGTTGTATATCCAAGATTTTTGAGGCACTTATTTGCGATGTTCTATACTTCCACTGCAAGCCGTTTTTGCAGCCCTTTCAACATGGCTTCATTAGGGTAAGTCAACTACCACCATTTTATTGGAATTTTCAAATAGTTTTTGCATTAGAAGATTAGTACCAGTCACTTTAATGGGTGATATGAAACCAAGCGGATTAAACAATGTGGCAATTTGGGACAAAATAGAACGTTTTGATGGGCTTCTGCTATTTGTCGATACTGCAATGTGAAGTGATCCGAAGCTGGATGCCAATGGATGATCAAAGCCTTAACAGGTTCGCCATTTCCAAATGTTAGAGGAAGATGAACTTTCTTGTGTTCCTCCTAGATGTTAGTAAGGAGTTCTGAAGAATTACTAGCCCACTTACGCTAAGTAAAACCTCCTGACTTAAGGAGTAACACAAGCTGAGTTTGGTGTTCTAAGCCTTCAGATAGAGAGTCTGCACCTGTTATCAAGTCATCTTCGTAGAAGTCCCTGACAACAATCTTGGCTGCTAATGGGTAGTTGTCAAGCTCATCTCTGGCTAATTGATGCAAAGTCGTAATAGCAAGATAAGGAGCTGGGGTTGTACCGAAAGTAACTGTGGTTACCGCGTAGTCTTTAAGAGTTTCACAAGGACTATCTCTCCAAATAATTCGCTGATAATTTTGATCTATGTATTTTTATCATACGATACATTTTCTCGATGTCGGCTGACTGTTCGTTCAAGAACTTGCCGTTTGAAGTTTTTGCGGATGCGTTGAAGATTAAACTTACCTTTGTGGTGGTACTGTCCTTCAAGACAGCATGGTGTGGTAATTAATATGACTTTGTATGATCCCTTCCTGGACTTACTGGGATCATATGACCCATGGCCTTGTATTCGTTAATGCAGTTCCGATATTCTGCATACAAATTAGGATTTCGGACGAGTTTTTTTTTAGATTGTGGAATCTCTGAAGAGCCATGTTTTGTGAGTTTCCTAGACTGGGTAATTGGTTATTTTGAAACGGAAGGCGAACTTCATATTGTCCCGATTTATCACGAGTGAGAGTGGATTCGTAGAATTTCTCACAATCGGCTTCAGCTTGGGAATATTTTCGTTCTACAAAGACGCAACAACTTGTCTAGATTGTTGCCTTCGTTAGTCGGTATTGTGGAAGATGCATTTGTTTTGTATGTATTTCCAAAAACTATCCCAACTAGCCTAATGTGCTGTTTTGTGCTAATGGCATGTCTGTTGATGCCTTACGCAATCTCTCAATCAAATTTTGACTGTAAATGTCTGTCCCTAAAAGAATATCAATGCTTCCTGGGTGGTTGAAAAGTGGATTTGCAAGATTGAGATCCTGTGATGCCAACGATCACTTAAAATTTTTGCATGGGATAGCATATCAGTAATTGTATGCATAATAAGTGCAGTGACGTATGTGGCCTTCTGATTTGCTTGCAAAGATTCAATCTTAACTGTAGCTCGAGAATAGGCCTTGAAGGCCTCTGTTCTTCCTAACCCAATAACTTAAACCGAGGTTTGAAAGCCTTTAAGTTTTAATTTGCTAAATGCAGCTTCTGTAATAAATGACACTTGCGATCCTGAATCAATCAGAGCGCGAAATGTATCAATGGTACCTGCCTTTGAAGCTATGTTCACAAGGGCAGTGGAAAGCAGTGCTTGAGGAATTTGATTTGACAGAAACGTTTGAAGAGGTTGATTTGTAACTTCTTCTGCTTGGGTAGAGGTATTACTAAAAGGGTGTGCATTTTCAATGGTCTTTGCCACTGAAAGTTGAGCCTTATTTGATTCTTTTGAGGGGGCTTGACGTGAGCTGTCCCTATGAAGAAGCGTATGATTCTCCTTCCACATTGATGGCGCACATGCTTACTTGGGCAAAGTTGCAAAATGTGTTTACTTGAGAAACGATTACTGCAGAAACGTTTAGTGTTTATAAATTTGTGCCTTTCATTAATATCGAATTTTAAGAATTTAAAGCACTTATACAGAGGGCGAGCTTGATTGCAGCCGTTACATTTATTGCCTGATGAAGAAAAATGAGTTAATGCTCTTCCTTTGTTATGGACATTGTCTCTCCTTAAAGGTATGGTTTCTGAAATGGCTTCTAATGTCCTAAATCTAGACTCTATGAACTTTTTAATGTGGCTAAATTTTGGAAGATCTGGGGATGTATTAACGTCTTGCTCCCACATACGATGAGTTTCAGGTGGTAACCTTTGCACTAATATGTAAATTAGTATTGTGTCCTATTCTTTCGTTGAGACGCCCAAAGCTTCAAGTTCAAAAATTCATTCGGAAGATCGATCTAACAAATTCTGAAGTAAACGACCGACTGGTCGAATAAACGTTTTAGCTGAGCATTTACTAACACGCGTTTGTTGTCATACCATTCAAGCAACACTTTCCAAACGTTATCGTAGTTTGCGCTTGTAACTTGAAATAGTCTGAGTAAATGTTCAGCTTCACTTGTTATACTCGATTTTAAATGGTGCAATTTTTTGAACGGCAGATAAAGAGGGATTCGTATGCACGAGGGAAACAAATAAATCATAAAAGGATCTCTAGAGCCGCAAAAAGTGGGTAATGAAATGCCCGGCAGCTTTAAAATTGATTGAAGTTATGTTATACCACTGGTATTTTGACAAACAGTTGTATTGTCAGCTGACTGAAACTATCGAGGGTTTCAGTTAAAAGTCCAACAAAATCAAAATATTTCTCTTCGATTTCGGAATATGAATCTTTTGAGAAATATTCTCATTTTTTACGAAACTGAATTCTTCTGGGGCACTTTCATAATGAGTTGCCACGAATTCTTTCCAAAGTTTTTCTACGTCATATAGTCGAGCTGTTACATAGCCTTTAGTACGTTTAATTAAAGAGGTTTTTTTGTAATTTATGATAGATTTCGCGATAAGACCAGCGCACGTGCTTTGCTTTATCAAAAGATTTTTCAGAGCCATTTCGACAATGCTCAGGCGAGAAAATTTCAGATAAAAGAAGTGTGAAAAACTGCTTGAATATGCACTAGTTAATATTATCTGGCTCGAAGGACCATAAAATGTTCTACCCGTCACGTAGATGATGAACACGAAACGCAAGCGTGGGAAAAAATTAGGTTCTATGAACCTACAGATACCACCAACATAATAATTTAAAAAGCACCAATGTAGTATTCAATTAAGGGATAGTTTTAATTCACTATAAACTTTCACTAATCTTATGCACTTAGTTCAAATAACAATTCAAATAAGGTGTTTGGTTGGCAACTCTGCTGTGCACAGTATATACACGTTTTTGCTTCACTGGTCGATTTTAAAAGAAAAAGTCATATTACTTTGAAAATAAGTGCAATACATGCAATTAGAGAGATTACTGACCTAGTAAGTCATCCTATAGTGGGTGAATCAAGCTAGTTTTGTTATTATACGGCAGCAATAACTTAAAAAGAAAAACAGCTGACAGCGCGCCATTTTTTTCTCACATTCCTGGATTCTTAATATGTCTGTCGAGGTAAACATACTTTGTTACTACATGCATGGTATATGTTTCTGCGGGTGCATCTTTGGATTCTGCGGAGCGTTTCAGTTTTCTGCAGCATATACTACACTCGAAGATAGCGCACAAATAATTGACAAGACAGCCTCAAATATCACAAAGGAACCATCTTCACAAGCTGAAGTAAATAAGAAAACACTGTCTAAAATAACTACATGCAACCTTGGGAAGTGGAGCTGGCGGGAAAAGAGCAATCCGGAAAAAAGACGAAAAGGCCAAGGGACTCTATTTCTCCTGAAGCGAAAGTTAAAAGATTCCAGGTAGATTACAGCAACGAAGATATGGAACAGCAAAAGGCCGGGGAAGTGACGGTGGTACAACTGATGAAAACAATGACTCAACACCTGGCCACTAAGCACCGTATTCTGCACATTCAACCATTCGAAACCATGGAGAAAAGATGCACGGAACTCAACATTGAAGTAAGTCAACTCAAAGAACGTTAAACGGCACTTTTGAACGGTACAGGCAATGCATAGTAAAACAAGAAGACTGAGGGGCCCAAATATAAGCGCCAATCTTAGAATAAATAAAATAGTTTTAAAAAAAAAGTTGAACCGACTTCACAAAAAGCGCTAAAAAGCATAAAATAATTTTTAATTTTATATCTATTACGACATTTTGAAGTCGGTGCAAATCAAACAAACCAAACAACTACAACAAAAATATTTAATCGTCATTTCTTATGATCCCGTACATAAACGTTCAGTTAGTATTATGTTTTATTTTCAATTGTGGTGCTGTAGTTGTTTTATTTGTTTAATTTGCACCGACTTCAAAATGTCGTAATAGATATAAAATTAAAAATTATTTTATGCTTTTTAGCGCTTTTTGTGAAGTCGGTTCAACTTTTTTTTTAAAACTATTTTATTTTTCACTTTTTAGTGTCTTCGACTCTATACAACGAAGAAAGAACCATCCAAATCGGTCCACGAGTTAAAAGTTAGTTATAACCCCCTACCCCACCCCCATTCCACTAAACTTTTTTTCTCATGGTATCAATCAAGGAACATACTCTACCGAACAGAAAAGGAATCATCGAAATCGGTCCACGAATTACGAAGTTACTACCCCTCCCCCTCCCCCCTCACCACCATAGGACCAAATTATTCTCCTAATAGCAATGGGGGATCACACTCTATACAACAGCAAAAGAACCATCCAAATCGGTCCACGCGTTACAAAGATAGGGTCCAACCCCCTTCTCCCACCCTAACCACACCAACAATTTTTTTTCTCGTGGTATCAACCAGGGAGCATACTCTACCCAAAAGAAAAAGAAATATCCAAATCGGTCCACGCGTTACGAAGTTAGACTACTCCTCCCCTCGCCCAACCCCCCACCCTGACCCAAATTATTCTTCTATTAGTATTGGGTGATCACACTCTATACAACAGCAAAAGAACCATCCAAATCGGTCCACGTGTTACAAAGTTAGGTTCCACCCCCCCCCCCTCCACCCCAGTAACATTTGTTTTCTCGTAGTATCAACCAAGCATCATATTCTACCCAATAGAAAAAGAATTATCCAAATCGGTCCACGCGTTACGAAGTTAGACTACCCCTCCCCCCCACCCACACCTTTCACCATAGGACCACATTATTCTCCTATTAGCATTCGGGGATCATACTCTATACAACAGAAAAAGAACCATCGAAATCGGACCACGCTTTACAAAGTTAGGTTCCACCCCCACCCCCTACCACCATTCCTCCAAATTTTTTTTCTCCTGGTATTAACCACGGAACATACTCTACCCAACAGAAAAAGAATTATCTAAATCGGTCCACGCGTTACAAAGTTAGCCTATCCCTCCCCCTCCCCCCACCCAAGGTCAAATTGTTTTTTCCTATTAGCAATGGGGGATCATACTCTGTACAACAAAAAAAGAACCATCCAAATCGGACCACGCGTTACAAAGTTAGGTTTCACCTCCGCCCCCCCCCCCCCCACCCCCACCCTACCAAAAATTTTTTTGACATGGTACCAATCGGGGAACATACTCTACCCAACAAAAAAAGAATTATCAAAATCGGTCGACGTGTTACGAAGTTATGCCCGGTCAGACATAAAAAAAAAAAAAATAAAATAAAATAAAAAAAAAAAAATACGCGTCGAACTTAGAACCTCTTTGTTTTTGGGAAGTCGGTTAAAAATTAGAGGAAGACCTGTAACTCGATTTTAGTGAAGCAAATTTCTTTTGTGGTAGAATTTCGAGCGATGTAGTGGTAGCAACAATACAGGCTTAAATTAAGTCAGATTTCAAGTGGGGCCAAAAGTAAATTTAAAATCTTGATAATTCGTTAACTTGTTATCTTCTCTGAATAAAATATTTAAGCTGCATATTAATTTTGACGTAATATTATGTGTCAAGCGAGTCATCAATTTTGGTTTTTATTGATTAAATCTTATTTAAGATTTCCTATTGGTGCAGGAAAAACGACTTCCCATCATCTTATTTCTATATATTTGCGCACGAAAAAACCGAACACTTCATGCTGATTAATTTATACAAATTCTGGGTATTAAGGCAAAGTCGGTTCACAAAAAATTATAAATAGTCTAATAACTTTATTGGAGTCATTACATTAAGTTTTAAATTAATTCACTCGAGGAAACGTTTTCACGCACCAAAAGTAAACAACATTTGACAGTACGGAATATATTTGTCCCATTTTCTTATATGCTTTCGTCTCTGTTAGTCAACGACCCCAGCTGATTTTAAATTCCTCGAGAAGCTTCACTCACGGATAGGAATTTTACGCGGTACAGCGCTTCCTCTAGTTCTTTATTCTAAGGCGTCAATAGGGACCTCACAATAACAGCAGGAGAGAATCGCAGATTTCTGCTTCGGATCATGCAGGCAGTGAAAAAATATAAATATGACGTGAAGGCGAAACTGCGCGATGACAGATTGTTGATAGAAGACCACTTGTTTATGTCAACAAACGGGACACTTAGATATGGGAGAGAGGATGGTATGCCAATGCTAAACAGATTGATAGGTACTAGTTTTAGAAATGTTGATGTTTTACTGGTAGATTATGACAGGCCTAGCATAAGTGAACAAGAATCTTGTGGACCCTTGCACGACAATTTAAGCTGGGGACGGGAAGTTTAAGTGAGAGGGGAGTATGTTTGAAAGTGTTGTCTTATAATATTCACGGTTTATCTAATAAAGTTTTGTATCCAAATTTTTTCAATTTCGTAAGATCTCATGATGTGCTTATGCTGCACGAAACTCATTTGACAAAAGACAGTTGTCATAAATATGATAAATACTTCAGTGGATTTACGTTGTTTAGTATCCCTGCTTCCCGGGACTTTATGCATGGTAGAGCAAAGGCAGGTGGGCTAATAAGAATATATAGAGCTTGTGGACTTGAAATATGTGTCCGGTATGCTAATCAACGCCTTGTTATCCAAATGGACTCTTCCAGGGAAAAGCAGCTCATAGTGTCTGTTTATATTAACTGCAACAATTGGGAGGAAAATTTTGAGGATTTGTGTGCATTATTCGAAGCCTTCAGCGATGAAAGGGTGATTTTGATGGGAGATCTGAACGGGAGAATAGGGGTGTTCCAGATCCTTGCCGAGGATGATGAGGTAGTGTAAATTGTAAATTCACGGGGCAGGAAAAAATTTTGAATGGGTGCGTAGCAGGGGCTTCGGCGGGGGAATATACATTTGTGGGGAAAACAGGGGCTTCAGTTATCGATTACGCAGCAGTATTCATAGAAAGTTTAAGACGCGTGGTAGATTTCGAAATTAAGATGGAAAATTATTCTGACCATATGCCTATTTGTCTTCCAATCCTCGCTGACAGAAATTCCGTGGCGGAGAAGAAATTAGCACTACTTCCCAGATTGAACTGGAAAAGTACAGGTACGATATAGAGAGGGCTAATGAGCATAACGTCGCTTATACAACAATACCGCGTAAGTCAAAAATTGGCCATGTGACGTTTTATATACCATTCGGTAGATTATTTGTCCGTGCATCCAATTACTCACACTGAAGGCACTTAATACTAATCATATCTTCACTCAAGACATAATACATTAATATTTTAACATGCATGTATTGTATAAAATGAATAAATAATGCAGTTTTTTGTCTCTCCTGAAAACTAAGTAAATTTGACTTGCGCGGTATTGTTGTATAAGCGACGATAAATAATATTTAATTATAATTCTATATTGGCTATAATTCTCGACAATGACCTTGTCGTTACCAAGGTCAAAGTAAACGTAAACTAGTAATGTTAATTTGGTCGATACCCAAATTAAATTTAGTTAATTTGGTCGTTACCCAAATTAGAAGATTAGTAATATTAATTTGGTCGATACCCAAATTACGTTTTGTGATTTGGTCGAAACCCGTACGTAAAGATAGAAATCATGGGTGAAATATATTTTATTAATTATGATACGACAGTTAACAAAGTTTTTAAATTAATAATCTTCATCATCATCTGACATGTCACTACTAGTTTCTTCATCATCATATGATTCTTCATTACTTACAAATATCTGGCGAAATAGTCACTTAAAAGTGCCAACGGTTCTTAAACCTGAAGATAATGGTTGGAACTTCATCGATGACAAATATGTTTTTAATTGGTTTGAGGGGGATACAGTTCCTTCTTCAATCTACGAAATACTATTACAACAACCTACTGATACTGCCGAGAACAAGTCAAGTGGAGCTGAAGAACACATTTCAGGTAACATACAACTTTTTCATTTCATAAAAATATATGGAGCCTTATATAATTGAGCGCAAGATCTGATATTTAATGTTATTATTAATGTATCAAAACTTAGTTTCTTTCATCTAAGAGTCTTTCCAAGGTTTTGAGCAAGAAGGAGGAGAGACTAATGGGCCTTAAATCATTGGGCTTATAGTGTGAGGCTTTTCCTCCTTTAGGGATAAAGACCATCTTCACCTTCGTCCATGAGGATGGAATATAGGTGAGGTTAAAGCAAGCCGCAAAAATGTTCATTAGCCACGGAATCAGTATCTTTGTAGTTCAGCTGGGATGATGCCATCTAATCCCGGTGATTTATAGAGGTTGAAGCTTCTTATCGCCCATTTCAGTTTTCTCACACCTTGTGGACCAGTTTTTGGCCGCATCGGGCAACTCAACATCACCGGTTGCTGAGCACCCCGGAAAGTGCGTGTTGACAAGTAACTCCAGCGACTCAAGACTGGATGAAGTCCAACTACCATCACTTTTGGTCAAGAGTGATGGGCGTTGTTGAGAGGATTTTCCGCAAACGGCTCGCTTCAGAGGAGGATTCGATTTTATTACAGAATCCCTCCCACGAGGATCGCTTTGCTTTCATAATCAATTTCTTTCTTCTTAATTCTTTATAAGAAGTTCAGACATAAGTTCTTTTCGCTTGGTTAAAAAGTTTACGACACTCCCCTCTTAGGGTCATGATCGCACTCGACCACCACGGAGGTTTGGGCTTACCTCTAGGGACCCTGTCGTCAGAGTATTCACCCGTCAGAGTATTCACCACCTTGTCAAGGGCTTGTTTGCTTTCAATTACGGGTGGACCTGTCATAGGCAGGCTATTTCTGAGGACCATCCTATCTCTACAGGGACCTCTGGACCTGTGTCCCAGTTTATCCTTATCCTGTTTTTATAAGGAGAACACATCTGCTTATGAAGTGTTATCCCAAAATCGATATAGGCGTGGTCGCAGAAGGATGGTTCCTTGGATACCTTCCACTCTGTTATTAAGTGGGCGGATTGTTCCGAGACTAAAGTAATGTCTAAAACTTCCCGCCTAATTGAGTTAGTCAAAGTGGGGTGAGGTTCTAAGTTCGAAGTGTATTTTTTTGATATTTATTTTATTTATTTTTATTTTTTTTATGTTTGACCGGGCACAACTTCGTAATGCGTCGATCGATTTTGATTATTTTTTTTTGCTGGTACCATGTCAAAAAAATTTTTGGAAGGGTGGGGGTGAAACTTAACTTTGTAATGCGTGGTCCGATTTGGATGGTTCTTTTTTTGTTGTACAGAGTATGATCCCCCATTGTTCGTAGGAGAAAAAAATTTGGCCTAGGGTGGGGGGGAGGGGGGAGGAGTGGTAGTCTAACTTCGTAACGCGTGGACCGATTTGGATAATTCTTTTTCTGTTGGGTAGAGTGTGCTTCCTAGTGGATACCACGAGAAAATTTTGGTGGGGTTGGGGTGGGGGGATGGTGCAACCTAACTAACCTACCGATTTCGATGATTCATTTTCTGTTCGGTAGAGTATGTTCCTTGATTGATACCATGAGAAAAATTTTTTAGTGGAATGGGGGTGGGGTAGGGGGTTATAACTAACTTTTAACGCTTGGACCGATTTAGATGGTTCTTTTCATTGTATAGAGTCGAAGACACTAATAAGTGAAAAATAAAATAGTTTTTAAAAAAAAAGTTGAACCGACTTCACAAAAAGCGCTAAAAAGCATAAAATAATTTTTAATTTTATATCTATTACGACATTTTGAAGTCGGTGCAAATTTAACAAATAAAACAACTACAGAACTACAATTGAAAATTTACGTAATTCTACCTGAACGTCTCAGCTCACGGGATCAAAAGGAAGGACGATTAAATACGTTTGTTATAGTTGTTTGGTTTGTTTGATTTGCACCGACTTCAAAATGTCATAAAGATATAAAATTAAAAATTATTTTATGCTTTTTAGGGCTTTTTGTGAAGTCGGTTCAACTTTTTTTTAAAAACTATTTTATCTTATGTCTGACCGGGCATAACTTCGTAACGCGTTGACCGATTTGAATGATTTTTTTTTATGTTGGGTAGAGTATGATTCCCCATTGCTTATATAAAATTTGTTGTTGTATTAATCTCTATACCATTTGATATGTTTAGCAGATTCCTTACAATTTGAACAATTACCTTCTAAAATCGAAAAAAGCATGACCAGCAACGTAATTTTTCTTTCGTTTACGCAAAGATATTATCACTCTCACAGTCTTTAAGCTAGGTACAGAAATAATGCATTATATAACAAAATAAAAAGTAAACGAAAATCGATAATTAGAAATTAAATGCATTGCATTTAGTTATACGTTAACATTAACACAGGAATAACTAAATAACTAGTTATTCCTTCGTTTATGACATTACATATGGTTTGCTGGGATAGTTGGAAGTAAGTGGTTACGAGGAGCTCTGCTGAACTTATCTCGCAGAAACAACTGCAAATGTGCGGATTTTTTTATTTTGCTACAAAAAAAGTCTTTACATTACATAATTTTTCGACAGCTTTGGTAATTTATTTGCAGAAAGTGGAGGATCTAGTGGGTGGATTTCAACTCATTTTCATCATTAGTATATCTCATACTATCATTTATTGGTTCAATATTTAAATAAATTGCTACAGGGGACGATAGGAGTTGGAAAAAGGGATGATCCAGTGGGGTACTCATTAATTTGTCATACAGTCACTGCTTAACCTATAAACTAAATATCATGTTTTTGCCTACTAATTAATTATCTCGTCCTCGTCTTTTCTCCAAAGAAAATTGGAATCATCTAGGTTATTTCAAGCAATAAGCTATCGATCCACATAAATTTTTTCACGTACAGAAATGAGTGAAAATCAAATTGGCACCTGGGGATACCAAAGTGATGAATAAATTCGACGGTTCTGGAAGTACCCTGAAGTACCTTTTCAGCGGGCAAATAAACTGAAGTATATTGCGGCAGACAAAAAAATGTCCAGTAATTCTATTTTAATGCTTTTGAGAACGCGACGTATAAAATAAAATTAAAACGCATTCTGGAATTTTTACATTTGATAAATTACATAATATAAACTGTAAAGCTCGACTGTGGCAAAATCCCAAATATTTTTATCAGTTTAGGATTTTTCAGATCTCTTTAAATCTTCTTAAACATCGCATTCTCATCAAAAACGAGTTACTGCACGTTTTGTTTGTTTCGCTGCATGAAAAGTGCAGAAGTAGTGTAGAGTGTAATTGATCTGACGTCAAAAGTCCAGGAATTTGCTCTACACTAACATCAGCGAAACAAACATTTAAAGTGTAATTTTATAATATGACAAATAAAATGGAAAATAATATATTGCCGACTTTAATGCAAGAAATTATGTGTGACTCGTCTGACAACACAGGCCCTTTCCCACTAAAACCGAATCCGCAATTGCGCTATTATGTCAGGTTTTTGAGATATTCTAACCTAAAAGTGCAAAAACACTGTTTTTTGGCATATTTGAGGTAAAAAAACTATGTATGGGATCTTATAGTACAAGTCTTCCTCTTTCAAATGCCGTTTATGGTCACTTAAATAAAGTGACCATACATTTTTCGTATACCGAGAATACCGAGAAATTCATGAACACGAAAATTTCAAAATGCAATATCTCAACGAAGAAAAAGATATTTCAGCAAACTCAATATATATATATATATATATATATATATATATATATATATATATATATATATATATATATATATATATATATATATATATATATATATATATATATGCAGAAGCCAGGAATCAATTGACCTACCCACCAAAATACACAAAATATTAAGGTGGATGAGGCTCCCACACCACATGCATAAAATCATTAGTAAACAAAAGCCAAAATACACCCAAACACAACAATCAGGGACAAAGAATAACTAAGGCAAGATCTCGCAATCGCCAGAAGATTTAGTTGGGAGAGAAATCTTGATATCGTCCGCATAAATAAGAATTTTACTTCTTTGAAGCAAATAAGTAATATCATCAATAGATAAGATGAATAGCAAAGGACCAAGATGACTACCCTGGGGAACGCCTGAAGGAGCTACAAAAGCATCGGAGAGCACGCCCCGAAAACGCACACTATAAGTCCTATTAGATAAATACGACTTAATCCATGCAATGAGTTGGGCCGGGAAACCCAACCTGGCCAATTTGAAAACGATAATAGAGTGAGAGAGCTTATCAAAGGCTTTACTAAAGTCGGTATAAATGCAGTCAGTCTGGCAACCTTCCAGAAATCCATCCACACTGCCAGACACAAACTCTAACAAGTTGGAAACCGTTGACCTACCCTGAATGAATCCATGCTGCCTGCTAGAGATTAATCCCCTACACCCAACAGATAATTGGGACTGGATCATCAGTTCGAAGAGTTTTGGAATGCAAGATAGTTTAGCAATAGGTCTATAGTTAACAATCTCTCTCCTATTCCCACTCTTAAAAATGGGGATTAAAAATGAAGCCTTCCAGAATGTAGGGAAGCGACCAACCAAGAAGGATCGCCGGAAAAAGCAAAAGTAAAGGACATAATAACACCGAAGAACACTTCTTTAAGACAACAGCAGGAACCCCGTCCGGGCCATAAGAAAAGTCTTCCAGAAAATCCAAAATATGCTTGTATAAGCTCTCCTAACCTAAACCTAGCGAAAGCTTCGTATAAAATTTCATAGAAACCAGATACGTTTCTGTCAATATCGTCACTAGACAGACAGGTATGGAAGTCTAAATCACCAAGATATTCATTCATAGCCTCAAAATCGGCCATTCTAAAGTTAAAACTAAATTGACATTCGAGATTATCGACACGCACGTCCGAGAGACAATGAAAAGTGACAAGCAATGCAGGGTGAAACATGTCCAGACTCGTCAAGGGAAAGAGGCTAGGTTCCACAAAAGTGAGCGTGGAGTTCGTAGAGAACACTAAGTCAAGCTGTCTACCCATATTGTTACTCACATTGCTCATTTGGCAAAGTCCTATCCAAGCTGGAAGTATATATATATATATATATATATATATATATATATATATATATATCGATGGTTAAGTGCAATTTTGATTCTCCGACAATATTAGCCGTTTTTTTGCACAAGATCTATATAGATCTTATGATCCAAATCATGATTTAACACGGAATCACAACAACAACTCAAGATATGCACGGATATGCAGATCTTGGATCCAGATCTTTAGAGATCCGAAAAGTAGTCACAAATTTGACCCATAGGGGGCTTGTTTTGGTTTGAGAAGTTGGTGTTCATGACTGTCATTTGATCTGAAATAATAAACAATGGTGGACGCAAAATTGTAAGCAAAATGTAATGTTGATGTGCTGCCTTCATTATTAATTTCCACTTTGTGATAACAAAGCTTTATTTTCAGCACATTTTTCTACAAAATGTGCAAGAGAAAAGTGTAAGAATTAGCGAGTTGAAGTGACATAGCGCGGCATTGGCAATGATGACGCAGCAAATGTCTCACCTCTGGAGTGATTTATGCGGCTCGTAAACATCTCAATTGAAGGAAATTCCCAAACATTTAAAAAGTTGCCGCTTGCACAGTGCTTTCTTTTACTTTTCTGACTGACTTTTTCGCGGCGATTCTGTTGACAGAAATGATGTTTTGTTTAGAAAATCACTGTTCCCGTAGTTTTCTCAGGAAACTCCTACAAAGTCTGTATCTCTTTACTATAGAAGAGTTTAATTGGTTAAATAACGATTTTAACTAAACTGCATTGCAACAAGAACTTTTATCTATCTATTTTCTTCATCTCAAGTCATTGGTATTAATAACTTAATCTTCCTAAAAAATCATAAAATATTCTTAGTTTTTATATACTACTGAGAAATAGTACTTTCTTTCCTCTGGGCTCTTCATTTATAATACAACGGCTGAAGGAGAGCTGACTGATCATTTCGATCATATCTATCTCTTCACTTCGATGTTGTCGAAACCTCTGCAAAAGTCTTTAAGCCAAAGGAAAATTATTCCATTTTTTTCGTTAAAAAGGATAAGCTTTGGGTTTTTTTCTAAAGCTTATATTTTAATTTACAAAAGACAGCAGCTGTCAAGTATCAACTCGATAAATAACCTTCAGTATTACCAACTTTTAAAATGAACTTTTGAGAAGATCCAGATCGTTTTTTTGCATCGGGATCTGGATCTTCGGAAAAAAAACGCAGCTATTGGTTTGTGTTAAAAGATTTGGAAATTTGATGCCAACATGTCACTGAGATATATAATACTGGAGTGACTGGTGCCATGACATTGCTTTAAGAAAATGGTATCACTTTTCGCTAGTTGTCCCTTTCTGGGTAAGCATCTTTTTTTTCAACATGGTTTTCTTAATTGCGGACGTCATGTCGCCTATTAAATGCTGGCGTTAGAAATAGATGACAATATTCACAATCATCTTACATCTCTTTCTGGGTAAGCATTATCCAGACTAAAACAACCTTTTATTTATAATTTTTATTCCAGTAATTCCAATGATTTTTACATTTTCCTTACAACAATATAGAAGATTAAAATTAAATATGTCTCTTCGTATATATTTGGTTATTATATTCTACTCTGAATGGTTGCAAATTCACAGTAAACGTTGGAGATTAAAAATTGTTTTCCTCCACTGAAAGTAAAATTGTACCCATATGAGATAGCTTATAAGTCAGTCCAGTTTAATACATGTCAGTGCAACATGTAAAAGTTTAAATTTCATGACAATTCCTACAGTAGCCTATCAACAATCAAAGAGATGTCAAATAATCAGATATAGAAAGTGTTAGTCCTTGTGCGTTGATTATTTTACAAAGAAAATACATCGTATTGAAAACAAAAATATTATATACATATATAACTTAGTTCCAATGGCAAAAATAAGTCTTCCAAAATTTGTATCTCATAGCTTATATTTAAAAGGTCGCTCAAGCCCCTGAAAAATTACTCGAGCAAGAAACTCAAATTTGAGATTTCTATATAATTTTAGGTATATGTCGGAATGAAGTTACCGGCACCTCGAATTCGTTTCCATGACTGTATTCAGAATATGTATTAAAAAACTTTGTTTACCAAAAATTGCAGAACTTCTTTTTTTTACATTGCAGGTGAAACCGGAAGTGCTGTCAAGTCACCAGTAACTTAATTCTGATCTATACATAAAGTTATATAGAAATCCCAAATTTTAGCTTATTGGTCCAGCTATTTTAGCAGTGGATGTGTTTAAGTATCTCAGTGGGTTAGAGCGACCTTTTAAAAATGAGAGATGAGACTCCAATTTTGCAATTTTATATATGTTCTTAAATTAGACAACATGCCCCACAAGGGGTTAAAGGAACCAGAGACCAAGATTTTGTAAATTTAAACTTTTTGACTTTTTTGAAGTTGAGATTGTGGGTTCTTCTCAAAAATTTACCTTTATTTATTTATTAAAAAAACGTTAAGCTTAAAAAAAGTAGGTCGGCACAATCTGGATAATTATCCTGATACCCTATAGCATTAATAATAGCATTCTTATAAAATAAAAAATAGATACGATTAGAGTGGTTAATAGTTAATTTTGGCTCTTAACATTAAGCATTTGGAGCTCATTTTTGCATCGCGCAGAATTACCATTTGCAGAATAATAAAATCATTTGCAACATTATTTTCTTTAAAATCTACCGTTATCTAAAAAGTTCACAAATATATACAACAATAAATTAATTTAACTAAATATTACGAAAAATTAAAAACAACTAAATAAGCAATTTACAAAAACTATAAGCTAACAAATTTTATAAAAATTTTGCGCGAAAGTCAACTAATGACCTTAACAAGATCTTGAATTGCACAACTAAAATTTTAAACCTTCTCAACAATTATTCATTTAGATTTCAATCCCAAAACAATTTTAGAGTCAGCAAAATCACCATGGTATTGGCGCACGTCACGCAGAAGACAGCAACAGCAATTTTGTAACGATTCACAGACCAGACATTTTCCGCATAAAGTTCACCTCCAAACAGCGGGTTTGTTTACAAAACATACATAGATGTGGATAATGAAATTAAGTGAACATATGGGCAGTGAAATATATATAAAGTCAGCTGGCGAACAAAGACATTAAGTTCGTTTCGAAATCAACAAACATGCAGATCGGTTTATACATTTGGTACGTTTTCCTTTTAGCCCTGACGTTTGCACTCGCGGTGTCGGCGGTACCAGTAAAAGATGAAAATGAACTCCAAAATGATAGTAATTGCAAAGCCTTATGTCAGCATTGTGGATGCATAGGATTTTATTGTGGCGAAGAGTGTATCTGTGAGTGTAGTGGTGATAATAAAGAAGATATGCAGTGTCTTGCTACAATGCAAAGCAATTGCAAAAAATTAAATATTCCTTTTGAAGTTCTAATACAAGGGCCAAGCGAAAACAGATTTGTACGTAGTGCTTTGTTGTTAGATCAAGGTATTAAGCAGTGTTCAGCCCAAGATGGAAGAGCAAAACGAAGTACAGCTGTGATTTACAAACCTGGATTAAAAGCTCCTTTAGCCAATGCTTTAATTAATATCAGAAACGCAAAAATTGCAGAACAAAATGCAATCAAAAACTCGACTCTCTCAATCGCTGTAAAAACGCCTAAAAACGAAATTAAATCCCACAAGAGGCGAGGTATATCATTCATGGACGAAAACGGCTTTTTGGTCGCTCCAGCTCCTCGAAGACCTTTTGCTCAACAACAAGACTTAATGCCTTCTGCAAGTGAAAATACAATTGGTGGAATTACTCTTCCAGCACCAAGTTTTCAAATTGGAAATGCAGTCGCTAAAATGCGTGAGGCATTGCTGAACTTAAACGCTAGAACTGAACAACTTCTTAACGCCGCTCAAACAGCGCCAGCCTTGCAGCTATCTCCTAATTTTCTCAATATTTTACCATCAGTAACACCCTACGCACAACTCAAGGAACCAGATTCCCCAATACCAGAGGCATCTAATATGATTGGAGTTCCAGAGGATCGGCCACTATTGCGAACTCTACTCAGTAACTTTCCTAGGTTAAATAATTTATTAAACAACTAAGTATTTTCTTGTTTTATGTTATTGTTAATAATTCATAGATATAATAAATGTAACAACAATGAATTAACGTCTTTTGCCTTTTCCTTTTTTATGCGCTCCTCCTCCTCCCCCTGATGAGCTTTGCTGAGGTTGCGCAGTTTCTGAAGATTTATTCTGCCTTGATTTCAATTGAGGTATTTTGCTGCCAAGGTAGTAAAGTAAACTGTCTCTGGTTGGCAAATCCGGGTTGCAAGCACTTCCATCATCATTTTTTAGCTGGACTCTTATGCGGCCACGATAATTGAGTTCCTGAAATCAAATTTTTCATTAAGAAACATTTTTTACACATTTTAATCTTTACATGATAAATTTTGCAATTGTAAAAGGTATTGTTGGGCATGGGGAGGGAGTGGAGGGGGGAGGGGGGGACCTCATCATATTCTTAGTGTTGAAATAAATATGTTCTCTTTAAAAAGAACGCATTATTGAAATTACCTATGGGAATTGAAATCTGTGCAATTGTTTGAAAGAAGGGTGCTTTATTATGGGCTATCGCGAATTTACAATTACGTTCGGAACGAAAATCTGTTCTAAAATATGAATC